>CM041753.1:13345427-14792767 GCA_023373885.1 Hestina assimilis
AAACTAAACTATTTCCGCTCTATTACGAGGCGTACAAACGAAAAGAGTTGGTAGAACTCGTCGCACGGTATTTTATAGTTTCTGATTCACATTTTTTTTTAAATGCCGCCAATTTTGTTGCAAGCGATATATTTACTTTATGCTACATTGTATTTTAGATGCGGATTATCACAACAAAATGCTTATACTTCCCGACGAGACAAACTTAGAATCTTGTTATCCGAATCCTTGCTCGCATGGAGGTCGATGTGCTACTGATGATACCAGAAATTTCTGCCAGTGCTCCGGTTATTATACTGGTATGTTGTAGAAAAAGGAAATTTAATTCAAAACAAAGAATTTTGTGCGACGCAAATATGTGCTTCTTTCATAAAACAATTTAAATAAATTTTTGATCGATAAACCGTTTTCTTCATTCCTTAATCTGGACCTTATAACTGGCATTGTTTTGTTGAAATAAGTAATATTGCAGGAGTCTTCTGTCTACTCACCGCTTGCGAGAGATCACCATGCGTTTTCGGCAACTGTTCCCTCGTAGTTGGTGGTAGCGAAGAAACAGCATTCAGTTGTTCATGCGCACGAGGCTGGAAAGGAAAACGTTGCGCCGAAAAAGTGCGTCCTTGTGCGTCTCGGCCTTGCAACAACAGGGGAGCATGTGTAGAAAGGGATGGAGGATTTCTGTGCCAGTGTAATCCATCATGGAAAGGCAAGAGGTGAGTAGTTTTTCTCATTCGTACTCACTAACATAGTTGATTATTAATTATGTAAAAGGTAATAAGACTTCATAAGCAATATAATTAACTAAACTAATTTGTTTTAACTATTCATGTTCATTATCAAAATCAAGATTATAAAATATTATAAAATATTATAAAATATTATAATCTTGATTTTGATTATGAACATAAATAGTTAAAACAAATGAGTTTAGTTATATTGTTTATGAAGTCTTATTACCTTTTACATCATTAATAATCAGCTATGTTAGTGAGCTATGGCAGTCGTGGAGACCGATAGAAATAATAACTTGAAACTTAGGAATTATTTTATTTTTAATCTATCTATTAATTAATTATTGTATTTTAAAATTTCATAATTTGTAAATTGAAATTATTAACATTAGTCCGGTAACATCCAAAGAATCTAACATGAACGTGCGTCGCCAGTCTGACGTAACACGTCACACAAAGCAAATCGGTGACCCGAATCCACCGTGCATCGTCACCGTCAATCCATCAAACGTTTAGATTCAAACAAAAATTGTTCAACGTGTCTAAATAAATTATCATATCTATTAGCACAATACGTCACGATCTTGTCAAGATAATCGATGATGTAATCCTAAAGTTTTTCTCCTACCAACGCGACTAAAGAAGTTTTCACTTCTATAATCATCTGAGTTTATTGTTCACGTTTAAGCTGAAGCCCATAACCTTTTCAGGTGCGAAACCCCAAATCCTACACCAAACATCGTAGGCTTGGGAACGCGAATGATACAGGAACCATTTTGGCTCGGCCTCTTCGCGGTTTTCGTCGTCCTCGGCGTAATCGGACTCGTTTGGTGTGCTAAGAGACATTTCCCTGAAAAGATAGAGAAACTTCTCGCCGAAGAGGCTGATAGATGCGCAAGACGTAAGTTTACATTTATAACATCTTACATTAAGATTGGAGGGCAAATCTTTAGGCTTTAATGAAACACGGAAAGAAATTAGAAAGATCATTCAAATAAATCGAGCACAATACAAATTTAACAGCTTTTCACAGTTTTAAGACACTTCAAAGAACAATCGTTGTGAGATCGTTAGATTTGTCACCGTACATTAATGCTTTGTTACATGTTTTATCAGATTTTTTCCGCATTTATATATTTTCTAACGCACTGTCTCTGGGATGGTAAGACACGTTTTGCGTCATTTGTTTCTTGTATGTCTTATTTCTTTCTATGTTATCAAGCGATACCATAAACTGAATGATAGAATAACTGAAGAGTTGTATATTAGTTAGTCATTAATAGGCTCACATTTAGTTCATCACGTCTTTCAGTTCAATCGAGTTTCTGGTAATCGCATGGAACACAATTATTTTAGCTTGTTTTTTACATAGTCAAGTTTATGACTCAAGAGCTGAACCAGGAATTTTGGTGATTACACATTTCAAAATGTAACCTTATATTAAAATATTAAAATGGGTGAGACCTATATGGAAAATATTATAGAAAAATGTAGAAGAACAAATTGCTTCAATTTGAGTACCGAATACAGCTATTCTTAGAAAACAGTTTCCTTCGAAAAAGACTTCAGGATTTAATTATTTAATACTCTTATTCAAGCAAAATTTCCAAGATAAAACAATTGTGTCAAAATTGGCTTACACATGGCCTAGTTTAACAGCCGGGATATAGCAAAAGAAAAACGTCTGTTGGTATTATGGTTAAAAATCCACTAACATATATTTTACTAATTGTAGTAACTACTTATGTTCTTTGCTATTTAATATTATTTAAGATTGTGGTATAATTAATTGACCTATATTTTCCCAATTTGTCGTTCCATCGGTGTTACCCTGTTGGCCTGTCGTATTATATCCCGGCTTGATGTGGTGGCTGTCCAATACGCTAGCGTCGCGGGGCGGCGCGCGGGGGCTCGGGCGCGGGCCGGGGTACGCCGCGGTGCCGCAGGCGGAGCCCTGCGGCGCTAGTGACTGCGCGTTTGTCCACAGCGATGGGCGCGGGCGAGGCGCCGCACCGCACGCTGCTCACGCGGCTGGGTATCCGCAAGCCGTCCGTGACGGGGTTCGCGCACCCGCGGACCGCGCGCACCTTTAGTTTGGACGATCTCTTAAAGCCGCCGCCCGGACGTAAGGAGTGGAGCGCGCTCCTACCCGTGCACTCCGCGATCGGACTCGTTCATTGCCCTTCACGTTCATGTTTATATGAAACCCGTTTTAAATGTTATCTTCATGCTTTCTTCTAACTTGGTTTATTTCATATTTTAGTTTTTGGATCTCTCATACAAAACCATCAAACATTTTACTTCTTTGGTTCAAGGCCGTTTTGTCTTTATATCTGTTTGCTTTTGGTGTATTTTGTGTTCAAATTATTTTATAATAACTATGATTAATCAAAATCCTTCTGGTATTTCCAATTTTTAGTTTTCTCTTCAACGGTCATATGCATTTCTAATATTTGTCAATTGAATGTTCGTATTGTCATGTTCGCAACCATATGTCAAGCATAGCGGAGCGCGCGGCGTATCTGAGCTAAATGTTTTGAATGTACCCCCGCTATCTGAATGATACTTGGTGTGGAATGCTATCCCTTTAACGGTCTCACTACAGACCTATAATACATAAATGTATGCACCCTTGACTATGCATTTACACATAAGCAACTCTTGTGTAGACGCTCCTTCCTTCGTTAGCACCTTTTTAGATCGTCCAAATGTTTTCCACCAAATTTTTTATCGTCAATATTTAACCTATTTCTACTATTGTTAAAATATTTTTTTTATAATTTCCATTACTTCTTACTTACTCTACTTTTTTGGCGATATGAAATTTGGATTTACTGTTCAATTGAATGTTGCTTCAGCATGCTCTGGACATTGTTCTGCGCTGTTTACGGAACTTAATATATTGTAAATATTTAAAGCTATTAACTATTAAATGATGTGAAAAAGTGAGTTTGAAAATCTTGATGCATAACTCTGTCCTTCAAGATTGTATAGTTATATTATATTTTAATGTATTATTTTTAATGAGCTGATGCGTACTTTAATGTTAAGTTTCCAAACGCTATAACTATACAATCATATTAAAATATTCATACCCATTTGTCTATCAATGTTCTTAATTAAATTTCTTTACACAGTACAAGTCATAACACTAATTAAAATTGGCACGTTTAAATTTACACTTTCTTGATTGTGATAGCACTTACCCTAAAGAATTGGCTTCCATTAGATGCACATTTTTCTTGATAATAAAATTAAAAGGCATGATAGTAATCTAAAAGCCTTTCTAATTACTGTTCTTTTTAATAATTTTTGCGATAAATTATTCAATACTGTATTTGTCATGAACATTTAATGTCGTAGTTTGGGGCAAATATTTCTTATTTTCAACTATTACATTTTCGTTATTTTATACAGGGTCACCGTCGCCTCGCAAAAAGCGTAACAATTCGACACCAACAAAGAAAAACGCAGCAGAAAAAAAGCAAATCTTACAACAACTCATAAGCCCAGCACCAACTAATGATCATTCAAAAAAATATCTATGGGGAATTAATACAGATGTCAGAAAAAAGAACTTTAAGTACAGTAGAAAGTGCACCAGCTTTTGTACAATATGGAATGGACAACAAAGATACAGCATTTGCTAGTGAAGCTTCATCACCATCTACATCACCTTCAATGCGGCAAATATCTGATCCGAAATTAGAGAAAAAAGTTACGTTTGCCCGATTATTAAATAGAGTTTCAGCAGAAATGAGTTCTAGTTCTGACGTAGATATGGTTAATACAATTGCGATACCAATGGCAGTTATAGCAGATAGAACTATTAAAGCAAAGGCTTCAAGTACGCCACCTTCGCCGGGAGTAGAAGTTAGGTCACCTCATAGTACATCTAGTAATCAGGGTAGTGATTCCATGTCAAGTCTCGACTTAACGCTGGCTCAGACAGCCTTAAAGAAGTATTCCAGGTAAAAATCCATAATGTATGAGTATATGATAAGTCTATAATTATCTTGTATTGAAATACTTATATTTATGAATTACAATTTTGCAGAACACCGAAGATTTCAAGTGCAGATTCAATTTTGGCCATGTTCAGAAACTTCTCATCATCAGCGATAGTTTCTCGAGCGTCATCAGGTGCTATATCAGCGTCTAGTACTCCTACCGCGTCTTCCCCTCAGGATGATACAGTGGATGCTGATGATATATCTCTCGCTTCCTCCCACATTCCTTCACTCGCACCGGACTCACCTGTTGCAAGGCCTCATACTACGATTGAAGTACAAGTAAATACTACATTATTTTATGAATATTTTTTTTACACTATTTTGAATAATATAGTACGTATGTATTTTTCAGGTTGTAGATCCTCTTAGCTCTCATAAACCTACATCATCAGGTAACCTACTTCATCCACCTTCCATACTTCTCGAAGTGCCTAGTAGTATCAATAAATGTCTATCTCCTATACGAGAACTCCCTACTCCACTTCCTACGCCTCTTCCAACACCTCTACCTTCACCTCGTATGCCTCGTGCAAAGATGGATATAGATTCGAAAAGCGATTCTACAATAACCTGCATATCCCCAAGTGAAGATGAATTAGATGATAAAGTTGAACGACCTACTTCGGGATTACGATTGAAGGTAAATAATCGTTACTTATTTATAAACCCAATTAATATTATTAAACTACGAGTAGTTATTGCTGGTAAAACCTTTTGTATGTCACTACAAATGGCAAATGGTTTAATATTTGGATATATTTTTCTTTTAGAGTTTACAATCAGTAAGTATCAGTATTTTATTATACTTAATAAAATTAATATTATTAATACATCACTTAAATATTATATATAACGACGCATTAACCCCATCAACGTTTTTTGAATAAGTGACGTCAGCTTGGCTGACGTCACTATTATTATCACTAGCAGACATTGCAAATAAAGAAAACACGTTAAATTTAAATTAAATCTAATAAAGATTTATTATTACAAGAAACAACACAAGAATCACAAAACCAAAATTTAAACAAGCCTTTTAATAAGAGTAACAAAATTACTTACAGAATATTTCTCCATCACGGTTGAAAACTCAGTGTACACATTTTTAATCTAAAACTACGCACCAAGGCTCGTCATGGCGCTCTTTTTACATCACAAGTCAAATTCTCAACTACTAAAATTAATTGAACGTTTTAAAATTGATTGCAACTTATTAACAGTTACTATTAAATGTTATTTTAATAATAAACATTCTAAATAATTTATCTTTAATTTAGAATAGTCAAATTAATTTTAATAAGCAATGTGTTTTTCATTAGCGCCGCATAACAATAGCCAAAATAATCCCTTTAAAATAAAATTTACCAAATTAATGAAAAACACATTCTTATTAAATTTACAATATTTTTTAAACATTTTAAATAATTTAACTTTAATGAAAACTAGTGAAATAAATAAAAACAAGCATTGTGTTTTCTACTTTTCTTTATGTTAAATAACAATAATCAATGCAATTACTTTTTAAAAACTAAACTTATTAATTATTTAAAACACATTGCTTGTTTATTTATTAATAGAAATAATGACTTATGGTTATGTTTTACATCGAATATCTTATTTTAAACAATTACTTTTTAATTAAAGATAATAATTAATACGTAACTACCATCGTTTAGTTACTTTTATGATATTAAAATTAAATATGAAACCAGCATTAGAAATAAGTTTAATTTGGAATTAATTAACGATTGAATTAGGATAAATAAATAAATTAATCAGTAAATCTCCGTAAAGTTTCTTTGCTGCGTCGACATATATATATTTTTTATTTTTAGTTACGACAGCCAGCGTCTAGTTTAGATACACCGACACCGTCCACACAAGTAACTGATTCGCCAAGTCCTAGTTTTACACATAGTCAGGATTCTGAGAGAGAGATGTCTTCCCCATCACCCGCTCCGCCTTCCCTAAGAGTTCCAGTCCTCACTATCGAACGGCCCTCTCCTGGGTCTCCACCGCCGAGAAGAACACCACCGCATTTAGATTTTCAACCACCGCCTTTAATAACAGTTACGTATAATGCAAGTGAGGAATCTGACGAACCTTTGTCACCAAGACCGCCGCCGCCAACTGCAAATATGTGCTATTTAAGCCCTTTCTCAATGTCAGCTAGAGGTGAACGTGCTCCGTCGGAATCAAACTTATCGTCATCTGGATACAGTTCTATGGCAAGTCCAGGTCCTTCTAGATGTGGATCAAGCAACCCACTATGTCCTTCTGAAATGGAAGATCCGGGGTCAGGGGGTGGTCCTTCCTGTTTCCAATCCAGAAGAAGACCTCTTATGAAAACGAATTCAAGTCCAACGACATCTAATAACGGTGAAAACGAAAGGAGACGAGGTCGATCTGATTCGGAAACTTTATCTGATGACCCATTGTTAGAATCCAATGATGAAGGAATAGGTACCGATGAAAGAGTTGATGATATACCTTCTAGTGCAAAAGAAATGGAGAATTTATCAGTTTTAAAAGAAACATTAGAAATACCACCAGCAACGTTGTGTTCGCCAAGTGGCGTTACTAAATGTACGATTGTTAAGTGTACAAGTGTCGAAAGAGGCTTAGATGAGAAAGCAAGCTTAAAACCGCCGATTTTATTTTCCGATTGCAGTCGCCCATTAAGTCCTGTGAGTTCACGGAGCGAAAGTCCTTTAAGTGACAAGACTGGTTTAGGTAGATTCTCACCCCAATTTTATGGTCGGCAATTACCGTTTACTGACTCGGACGGTCTCTACGACTTTCCCAGTTCGGAGTGTGTGAAAGGTGGCAGTTGTAAAGGTGGCAGCAACCCTCATAGAAAAGCCGGAAGAAGAAGAGAAAGAAAAACTTCTAGAACGACGTCTCATGAAGTTGCTGGAACAACGAAATCTACTTTACCTCACATGCCACATTCAATGCACAATTTATTGGAAGTAAGAATGACATAATAAATTAATTGTTTTAAAGATTTCTTAATAACCTAAAATGTTCTTCGTAATTTTTAAGGTTCCTTGTTGCAACCGAGGTCGAAAAGGTGGAAGACGTAGGTCAAGGTCACAAGCACCGGCACTAGCTACCTCATCATCTTCTGAAGAGTCAGTGTCTAATGCTTCAGTAGCATCAGTTGCATCAGCTAGAGAGTTCAGATTACCAGACTTGGATATGCAGGTTAAAAGGAAAAAAATACTATTGTTAAATTGTTTTAAATTGTGAATTGTCTGCACCGATATTATTTTTTGAGATAACAATGTTTCTTAAGATTTCGTTTATTCAATTAATAAGCATTAAAAGTTTTTTTTAACTAAATCGATTTTTAACTAACAATTTTTATTATTAATGAACTAAAAGACTTAATATAAAATATGGAATTCCGTGATCGTTCTTTAACTTAATTAATTTCATTCAAATGCGTACATAATGACTTATAAAACAATATATGATAGTATTGTTACACAGTTGATCATGTAATTTCGTAATGAAATCCAAATAATATTGCTTCAGCACTTTATATATTACATTAATAAAAATTTAATTTAAATAATTAGGAGCACAACACCCAGCACCCAATGTCGTGAAAATAATTAGCTTGCACAACTCAATATTCGTAGAAGAGACTCCATGACAAAGTATTAAAATAAAAGTTTTATCTAAAACATGCATATGTTTGAAGTATAACGATATCTGTTATAACTTTGTTTGGGGTCTTTTAACTATTATATAAATGTTCGGCTTATGTTCAGTTTTGGCCACTCATAGTATTTTTTACAGCCAGAGCCAACGAGACTCAAGAAACCTCTGCGGCGACAAAAATGCAGGAGCTCTGAGGTGATTTTGAATAGACCCGTGTACTGACTGTCATTCTAAAGATTATCCCCATTTTCGCAAAATATCGCTGAGTCCAGATTTAATTCTAGCTTTTGATTCTTATACATTTTTACAGTTGGCAACACTTTACCATCATACTGTCGGTAGCATTTATCTATAGGGATGTGTCATGATACTTTTCTGTCCCAGATTTTTTATGCCGATTTATAATAGCAGTCAGTATTTCAGGACTATTTGAGTTACATTTTTCCTTTTGTCCTACTTTTATTATAAAAATATATTAAAAATCACAATGAATTGTTGTTTTGTATATTATAATGGTAATGTTTTCAGTTTTAAAAGTATTTTGTGAATATAATACTAACTAACGCCAAACATAATTAATTATACTTTCTATATAAAGGCTGTAGTTTATTGCGTTTTTTCTATCATGTTTTAATTAAAATATGTTTTCAGGATACATCATCAAAGATTTCGTCGAATTTGGACCTGACGGAAGACTCTCGGAAACCGGTCAAAGTAAACAAACTACGGACCATCGGGAATCAAATAAGGTTCAATATACACTTTTATGCCTTTCTTTTATAATATTGACTTATTATTTTTTTATTATTAATGTTAAAGATGCATGAAATTATTGCAGCATTATTTCTTTGGTCAGTCAGAAATATAACACTTTACAGATTCCTTCGTCGTTTAGAAAGAAGTTTAAAAATGAAAGAAAGCTACCCCGCGATCTCAGACGACGAAGGCGACGAGTCCTCGAGTGTGACGTCGCCTCTCCTTCAAAGCAGGAAGGATTTTAATCCCATGCCCGCTCACGCGATATCTGCACCTCTGCTAGGCGCAGCGAGGCCTAAAATCACGAGGCAGAGACGATACGATAACCACCTTATGACCGATGAAACAAGGACGTTTAGTGCTGCGCCGTGTCACGATAATTCAGATTAATTTTGACGTTTCATCGATGAGTGAATGAATGATTCGGTCACTCCCCATTCAGGTTAATAGTTATTTATTATCTATTTCAATGGAATAAAGTTTGAAATAATGGAAGAAAATATTTACTGCGTTTTAATGCGTTTTAAAATGTCGACGAATTGCAATTTATACAAAATTCTAATCTAATGTGATATAATGTAAAATACCTAATAACGCGTATAAGTAGTAATGTTGTTATTGCGTAGTATTTTAATGTAATTTTTAATCATTTTCTTTTCACTTTCGTTACGTTTTGATGTCTTGGGATTTTTCTATTTATCTTAAATGTTTTGTAAATATATTTCAATATAGCAATAAATTAATTTTTAAGACGTAAAATATTTTATTATTAGTAACTAGAATATTATAAACTATCTTATGAATGAAACTAGTTTTATGTTCTGTTAGCAAATGTAAAGGCATTTATGAGTTTACCTAACCGCATACAGCACCTCGCTATAATTTCTTGTCGATATAGTTAATGTATAATTAAAAATTTTTGTAAATATTTCTAAACATATTGCTCAAATGCATATTTTGTGAACCGTCTTTTGTGCACTATTTGCTACTTTGTAAAAAAAAACCTATCCTTTTATGTGAATACGTAACGAGAGAAATGAAAACTTTCTTTATAAATGTTTGCTAAAAGACTTGTAAATTGTAATCTAAGTAAAAAAAATTAAAAGGCCCAAAAAAATTGGTATACCAAAATGCACAATTAATAATACTTCTTATACAATGCATTGTGTGAATGAAAACTGTAATGCTAGGTTATCAAACTTTATTAGATATTTCGCTCTATAAATACTCACTAAAAAGCACCAATTTCATTGGTAAATAGTTTTACCTTCACATAGTCCTAATGCATACTATGTACAGGCACTTCCATATAGACAAAAGACGATAACTTCATTCGGTTGTGTTGCAAGCTTGTAACTAACTTCGTTCCGTTGCGTTGGTGTTAAATTTACGAAGGAACACCAGTGAGTGTTTGAAATTTTGTCTGTAAGGAAGGGCCTTTCCTTAGTTGAAATTAATGAAGTTTATGTACCTAAGTGTCTGTCTTGTATTAGGTACATAAAAAGGACTAAGTACACATTAATATTAAAAGTAAATAATAACTTGATAGGGATGTTATTCTATTATTATCCTATTCCAAAGTTTTGGAGTCCTGCGTTTGCGGATGTGGAATTTCAATCCCCCCGTAAAACATTTTATATTGAAATTTGAGTTATTAGTTAGGGTAAAAAAATGAGACAACCCTATCTATATAATTTTGAACTGTTCTATTTAGGTGATTCTGTATAATGTTGACTGTTCTTTTATTATACTGAATAATTTTGACTGTCTTCTTACTGGTTCTGTAATCTTTCGTTCTAATATGAACTACTGAACTAAACTGAACTTTAATTCAGTGCGATCTTCAGCAATAATAATGTGATTAATCATCGAAAGACTGACGTTTCTGTGTGTCAGTTTCATAAATATTTCGATTTCTTATATTATGAATAGTCTAAATCATCACATATATATTATGAATAGTCTAAATCATCACATTAAAATCGTGTTACTTCTAAACTAATTGTGTAATTCAATTTTACTTTTTGCCGTTTCATTATTTTAATCAAAAACTAAATAAATCTTTTATTTTATTTTTTGCTATAATTTATTTTTTCGTTATGACATTTGTAAACAAAAAACATCAGTCTATCAGTTTTTATAAATACTACTAGTAATTTTAAGCACATAGATTATTTTGCGTATTCAGGACTAAATTCTCTAAATATTAAATAATTATCGCTATGGCTTAGGGTTCGTCTAATTAGTTTTACTGTAGATGTTAAAATAATGGCCTGTTTATGGAGACTGATTTTCTAAAACTTATTCTTAAAAATTTTAATTTTTAAATTTCTTCCACAAAATTACTTTCTATCTTAATGTATCTTTCAAATTCAGGCTTCAAGAAGCCTTCAATTTTATAATATTATACTCATTGTAGAAGCCTAATCTTTAGATTTGCATTACCTATCTTTTCCCTTTCTTTACTTAATCATATACCCTTTTCATGTCCACCTTTTGTCCTTGGGCGTGGCTGGGTGAAGTGTTTTGGGGGCGAAATTATGCTTCGTTGCCTTGACGTTCAAATCGATTTGGGAGTCTTGGGATCCAAATATTTATAAACACTTTTGAGCAAAAATGTAACGACGGGTCAAAATTTATTAAAATCATTGCATATACATTCCAATTTTGAAATTTTAAATAAAATTGTCGCAGAATTAGCTTGCGGAATGACTGACATCCGCCAGTTGAAGGTAAATAAATAAAACCCACTTAGACCTGGCTACGCCCGTATCTATGTTCTTCTACAAAGAAGATATCGAACTCTATTACCGTCTTACAATGTATGACTGTCATTCATTCACTAATATAGCTTTAGCATATACTATTTAATAGTTAACGCACCCAATTAGATTGCAAAAGTGCAACGTTCATCAAATTCTGCTTAATTTTTTTTGTTTCACATCGCTGCCGTCAAATATTTCCATGAAACAATTAACATTTTCGATTCCACATGATTTCTTCACTAAAATATATTAATTTAGTCTTTTTTTACTTTATAATTTAAGTAAACTTTATAATTTAAGTAAATTCATGTGTACCGATGATGGACCAGGCCCACCAAAACAGCCTTCTGAACTACTCTCTAAAAACATTCCTTTTAATTTACCCAAAGAGGTTGCTGGTTTTGTATTCCTAGCAATAACGGAATTCCTCACAGATTCTACAGCCCCGGCCTTGGTGTAGGCCTAAAAACAGCTGGCTGTTAGGCAGTAGTGTGAGACTGGTTCACCCAAACCTATTCATTTAGCGCATACGACCACGATGCCATACTGTATTGTATGTAGATCTTAATACGTAGATAGTAAGGTTCACATATTAATAATAACATATAATAATAAAAAACCACACACCTTATGACCTTATTCTTATAAGCAATATCTTGAATTAAGTAAAGCGTTAATGTGTATTGTAATATTCCTAAATATATTAATAAAAGAACTGTGATGGGATGTGTTAATATAAACAGGCAAAATTAACACCTATTTTCTCTGATTTTTATGTCCTTTATAACTTAAAGTTTTTATAATATAACAGGTATACAATTATTATATAATTTTATCTTTATATGTATAAAAGGACAAAACCTGACTGACATATAAACGCCTAGCCTAAATAATTGGACCTAGAAGGCTGATTTTCACAGGTGTTGTTTTTACGTAAACACTAAGAGTAACCGAGCACTTAGAAAGGATTTTTCGAAATTCAACCTAAAGGTGATTGACGAAAAGAGCGTCCCTCATTTTTAAAACTAGAAGCATGAAACTTTGTTGTTTGACAAACAATTAAAGTTAAAGAAACACGTGTTTTAACATATTCTGAAATGGGGGTTCAAAATTTGTATTAAAATCGTTATTAACACGAGCGAAGCCACGGGCAGAGGCTTGTTTTAAATAAAAAATAAAAATATGTCAGCCAGGGAGTGTTGAGGTTCAGTATGGTTTTCAGACGAAAGTGTCCACGGAAGCTTATGAAACGATAGCACTTGTATACTCTATGGCTAGAAAATATGATCAAACCTTTTAATTTAAAGATTTTAACCGCTTTTGTGGACGCTTTTTTAATATTTTTCTATGTACTAAACTCCACAAGAATAATTTTCCCTAAACGGTCAAGCGGCTCCGATCAAGCACGTATATTTTTGCTCGAGTCAGTCTTGTTTTATATTAATTACTCTATGATGGTGGATTCAGTAGAGAAAAAGACAGAATAAATTATTTGGCCCGCGGCTCAATCAAGTTATGAAGACAAGTGCCAGTTCTACTTTAAATAAAAAGTAAATTTATCTTTGAATCCATTTCACACTTAGTGCCCTCTGTTCAATTATTTTACTCGGGTCAAGTGAGTGCAATAAATAAATTTGAAGTCATGTAGCGGTTTGACGCGTATCAAGCTATTTAATGTGATGAGCTTGATTTAAACAGCTTGACCGTCTAGAAACATAGAAGTAAAAAAATTATTTAATTATGAACGTTGGTTATAAGTTTATTTTAAATATTCTCATCGTTATTTTAATAGTCAAAATTTTAATTTTTCGTCTATACAGTTCACCTCGAATTTTTAAATATAAATTTAAATTAAAATAAAAGTCAAATGTAGGACCATTGATGTAAGCTAAGAATAAAGTGCACCTTTGTAGATTAAGAATTATCTTTAAATAAGGTACATTATCATTGACCTACTATTAACTAAGAACCGAGTCTTCCATACAAAAAAAAATATCCAGATTAACTGGTGCTCGCTTCGGAAATTCGTACTAACGCAACTAAACGAAGTTAGTCACAAACTAACTTTATTCGATTATGTTGCTTACTTCGTTTCGTTGCATCGAAGCTTTTACAAAGGAGCACGGAGTAAGGAGTGACTTTAAAATTTTGTTTGTATGGAAGGCCCTGTCTATACTTATATAAGTCTTTTTTTTCTTTGGGAACCTTTCGACACGTTTTACTTAATTACCAACGAAAGAAAGTTAAGTAATATATATAAAAGTATCTAAAAAATTAAGGTTCCTTAAAAAAAATATTTTTGCTGTATGTATTTTGGGTCTTGAACAAAAACGATTTCTTCACTGTGGAAGTTGGTAATACTAAAATTCCTTTTATTTTTTAGCTTTATTTAAATCCTGTTCGTATGAATGTTTCTTATTATTGTAAATAAACAAAAGTGATTTACACTATTCGCATATATTTGTTAAGATGTATAATCATTATAATTACCATCTTATTCACAATGTAAAAACGAAGTAAATTAAATTTTGCTTGTTATTATTTAAATTTTGTTATTTTTACCACCCAAAAATAATTACCAGCGCCAAAATATTGATATACAAAATTGTCTAGGATATGAGACGAATAGATAATTAGATCGGTGGCTTAGCTTGCTCTAGAGGGGCCCTTTAAATAAAAATGTTTGGGGGCCTTCTACGAAAGCCCGCACGAAGAAAAGACAATATAAAAGTCACTAAATAAACAAAAATCGCTCCGAATCGCTCCGATTCTGCAAGGTTGTAAAGTGTAGGTTCAGGTTTCGTTCAGAAACTTTCTATAAATAAATTTAAAAAAAGATCAAAGAACGTTTGTGTGGTAAAGGTTATTATAAAATTGGTGAATACCTTGAGGACACCACGCCTTGGGAATGAGACAGGCACTCCAGGCTTTTCAGTGATTATAATATGTAAACTAATATCAGTTTAAAAAAACATAAAGTGATTATAATATGTGACGCTGTCAAGGCCAGTTAAACAGCAATACATATAAAAAAAAAAAAACCCCTGAGTTTGTTTCGCCGGATCTTCTCAGGTAGAGGTTGAATTTTGGAGCCGGTGGTAGAATCTGACTTTCAACAAATAAGTGTAATGCTTTTTATGTTGAATAAAAATATTTGATTTGATTTGATAGGTATGGAAGTTTAGCGTACAGCCAGAATGTGAGTGAAATTGTAGACAGCATCTTACGAAATTGTAGTTTACACAGATTCGGGGCTTCTGTAATTAAAATCCCAAAACAATTATTATTCCAGGACTTGTCTGTCTATTTATTATGACGTGTCGCAAAAATTAACACTAAAAAGCAATAGTACTATCATTTCTGCTTCTTGTCATCAGGCCAGGATCTGCGATTATGCTGACCCAAAAAAAACGATATTTTTGGCTGTACCTAGTTGAAAAACATAAATTTCTTGCTCTCTTAAATTGTAGCCCGGCGCAGAAACCATTAATTCATCGAACAACCTTTCCATGTCCTAATCGGCCCATTCAGGGAGAAAACAGCATTTTACTGCTAGGTACTATTATAGCATTAAAACATATAAAATACAGGTTAATTAAAAATCAATTGCGTATTAAATTATTTATTTTATCGGTACATTATAAATAATAATAAATTATAAAACTTGTTTAATTAATCACAGTGTTGAATATTATGACAATTAAATTTTAATATTGAAGCAAATAACTCGTCTCCATTTTGACTTACTATAAACTTTGGACGCCGGTGATTGGATGATGCAAAAAAAATGTCCAAAGATTTGCTGGTGCTCGTTAATTTAACTTTTTTCGATTATCTTGCAAACTTGAAACTAACTTGCGTTTCGTTTCATCGAGGTTGAATATAAAAAATAGGAGGAGCACCAGCGAGTATATAAAATTTTGTTTATATGGAAGGCTGTCCATATATAGTAAGTCTCAATCATCCATAACGCAAAAAGATAATAACCAAAAATATAAAAAGTACATAAAACAAAACTTAAAAATAAACAATTTATCGTTAAATATCACAACACAACTTATCACTTTCAATCAACAAAAACTGTGCATTTATACCTACTTTCTTATGATTCCGTTCAAAAATAATTCAGCCTTCTTATATTATTGTTGTATGTAATATAAATATTTAGGATTTACATTTTGAAAAAATTGCCTATCTGTCTATTGAAATACTTATCTACAACTAAAAAACTGAATAACTCAAAAAAGGTTTTTCATATTTTAAATCTTCAATTTGTAAATTAAAAACCTTACTTAAAAGGTTTTTTAAATTATTGATGTGTGATGATAAACATGGGTTTTGCAACTATTAAAAAACTAAATATAAATAGGAAAATACTAAAATAAATTAATGACAACTGGCATACAAAAGTAGTAGAAGTATTTAATTTATTTTTTATAGTTAATTTCGCACCAATTGACTTTTAGATTGGCGGATTTACAGAAAAACGGAAAAATGTGCTCATTACTTTTTCACATTTTTACGTTTACTAAGACGGCACGAAAAATATGTAGGTTTTGTTAAATAATTTTTAATATCTTACTGAGAGAAGTCCTCAAAACATCTTTGTACAGAATTTTATGAAATTTATAAATCTCCCGCCACCCCAAACCCACAACGGAACACGCAAAAGATATAATGAATAAAAATATTAGAGAGACAAAAGTAAATATGATTTAAATAAATTCTGCAAAAGAACTAAGCTGATTAAAAGAACCAGGTTTTTATGCATGGATATATGACTCAACGTCATCATCAAACATCAATAAGTAACACAACAGAATATGGGTTTTTCATAAAATCTTTTGTTAATATTTTTCAAGTATTTTGTAAATATGTGAATCATATCAAAAGCGTTTTCTATAATAGGTCACGGGCTTATCGCGGTAGGAGAAGAGGGAAGGGTTGCGGTGGACTACTACTACATACTGATAGCTGGACCATGCCCACTGCCTAAAACTAAGAAATGTTAGATTATAATTTCTATTTAACTAATGAATAATCAATAAATTAATCATTTTTACTAGGATCAAAATTATAAATTTACCCTCCCATAACTAGTCTGCTCTTTGCCAGCCAAATAATTGGTACGCCCATGCTTTTCACATATATTAATACTATACATATATTGTGACAAAATGAAGATTAAAACTTTTACATCCAAAACGTTGTGATCTCGGGTTTGTATGCACATACTTAATATATACTTTAGACAAGCCCTTTCGGGGACTCGTTGATACTCCTTTGTAAATTAAACATCAATGCAACGAAAAGAAGTTAGTCACAAGCTTGCAATATAATAAAATAAAGCGACCAATTAAGAAGGAGCACCAACGAATCTTTGGACTTAACAAGTCTGTATGGAACGGCCTGTCTATGGTATTCAGCAGTGTTTTTCAATCTGTGGGTCGCGACCCAAAAGGAAAAAGGCAAGATTCTACACTACAATAAAAATAAGGACAAGCCATACGATTCCATTAAAAATACTTACTAAAAAACTTAAAACAAGCGTAATAATATCAATATAACTGAATATATAACCAGGAGGAGACAAACTGAAAAGTGTTATTTATCTGTAGCCCAGAGGGGGTCACCAGAATTTTTCGCACCTGTAAAGGGATCACTTATTCAAAAAGATTGAAAAACACTGGTATATTGTATGTCTATGTTGTTGAATATGATTTCTATTTAATTAAGTTTTATTTACATTGCTTATTCTAAAATATCACAAATATTATGTACATTGTAATAAAAGTGGATTATCAAGAAAATTTGGATGTATAAAAATACAGAAAAAAGCGTAAAGTATTGATTTTTCTCATCCGTAACATATTTCAAATGTTTAGAAAATAAATAATCTCAAAGACCGTCTTTTTTGTTAAAAGTATACATGTATCTATGAAATTCAAGCATAAATAATTACATATTAATTGGTCAATGTTTATGAATAGCTAAAATGCCTACTTTCAGATTATCGGATAAAAACTATGATTATTATAAAAATTGAGATGTATTTTCATAAATATAGGAATTCAAACGAATGAAAATATTTTGAAAAAAAAATTGTTTTAGGCAATGTGACGTACATTGCCTCAATTATTTTTTTTATTTTATTATTCGATAATAATTAAATTATTAAAATAAAGCCAAAACAAAATAAAACACTAGCACTAAATGACTAATATGTACTTTTATCACATAAAAATACTAAAATGGTAGAAAAAAAAATCAACTATATACAGTATTAAAATAGGATCTAACGTATTTTCTTTTATAATTTAATAGGTGCGTAGATTTCTACGTCCCGTAGAAACAAAAGTGCCTTATTTCGTAAGTGCTTTAGAACTACTACTCGAACGTTTATATGTTTATAATATTAAGGGTCTGTTTCATAATCGCCAGTTAGTTTATTCTTCAAATAAATTGACTTAACAGATATTTTTATAAAATTTTGTAAATAAACTGTAGCTACAAAATACACATACGGAGTTACAAATTGCAAGTCATATGGCAAAAGAGATATCTTAGTCTGTTTTCCGAAACACAAGACATGGGCGTAGCAAGAGGAGGGGATTGTCAGCTGCCCCTCTCTGGACCTTGCTAAATCCTGTGAAATGCACAAATATAATGCATTTTTTACAATTTAAAAATTGAAGGCAATTGTCATTTTGTCTCCCCTCTGGACCCTAAATTAAGATTTTGCCCTCCCCTAAGCCAAATGCTATTCCCATGGGTATATAAAATACTATATAAGCTTGGCAATGACGCATCCTTTGTCCAACTTGTCACAAGATTTTCTGTTAAAATTTCAATAAAATAATGGCTTACTTTTGAGACATAGGCTATAAGAGACATTGCACAAATATAACGTGCATTTTGTAACTATCGCTCTATCTTGGTTGTTTCTTTATCCACTAAATAAAAGCTATCTGATTTGTATTTTTTTTTTTTTAATGTTAGAAGTTGGCAAACAAGCATACGGCCCACCTGATGGTAAGTGGCTGCCGCAGCCTATGAGCGCTTGCAGCACCATTAGTAGGTGCCACTCGCGCGTTGCCAACCTCGAGATATTAGTTCTTAAATCTCGTTCGCCCAGTAATTTCACTAGCGTACAATGCCCTTCAAACAGGAACACAGTAGTGCCTAAGCACTACTATTTGGCGGCAGAATATTGGACATTGCGGTGGTACCTACCTAGCCGGCCTCTTGCAACAAAAGACCTACCACCAGTGTGACTGATTGCACTGGTGGAATAATCTCTGTTGTGACAGAGGTTATCCCAACAGCGGGCGATGGGGTCGTCACATCCCGACGCCTTTTGTATGAAACAGACCCTTAATTTC
This sequence comes from Hestina assimilis, assembly GCA_023373885.1. NCBI lineage: Eukaryota > Metazoa > Arthropoda > Insecta > Lepidoptera > Nymphalidae > Hestina > Hestina assimilis. Next base: position 13,364,744 of record CM041753.1, read on the forward strand.
ATTAAAATTAGTTTAATTATTAATTAATGTAAGGCTTTTAATTGGGAGTGACTATAAGACTGTACTTAATATTTTCAATTATCAATTATTACGATCAATTTTTATCCACCAATTTTATAATCATGAATAACTAAAATACTACACACTATGACTACATACACACAATCATACATAAACGTAATAAGACAACAAGACAATGTCTTATATTTTAGAGACGAATTTCATATAAAATCCTTTTAATTTCAACTGTGGAGATTGTTGTTAACCTTTTTAAGGCCATTAAAGTATATTTATTTTTAATATTACATGACAGGCCTTCCAAGTTAGCCATAGCCTTACGTAACACATTTTCCTAGATTACGTTCGTTATATACATTTCTTGTCTTTCTAATATAGAAAGCAATAATAAAAGAATCGATCCAAAATCCACCATGAAGTATCCAAATCTCAATCAAAAAAGTATAATAGAACTCCTCGAGACTAATGTCCAGTCATCTAAGAAGCTAAAACTAGTAATAGTATGACGTAATGATCCAATCTAGAAACGATATTAAGAGAAAAACACTATGTGATTCTAACGTTAGAATGATTCTTCCGTTACGTTATAAAGTTCCTACGACGATGTTACTATGATCACATTTCAGAAGAAAAGTCAGTACACAGAAAAGAAGACGAAAGTAGAATTGAAAATGCCCAAAAATCCTTAATAATTACACGATTAATAATTAGGAACCATATAGACATAAATATGGAAACTCCCAAAACATTTCTAATTCAGGACAACGTACGCTAAATAATGATATCATGGTCACCACATATATAAAAATATATGTATATGTCTGGACACAAGGATAAATCCAATAATCGGCAGGAAGTTGCTTAGGTTTCTTACTAGCCCGTGAAATTAAAACATTCCATCATGTATCCCAATCGGTACCAAAATCGCCAAAAATATGGCAAAATTCCTCAAAACCAATCGCCAATCGTCCGGAACAGCGTACGGTAAGATAATACTAGTCAACTTTCTAATCTCATGAGCGGTAAAAATGAAAATATAGGACGTCAGAATCAAGTTCAATATTGGCGCTCCCGGTATTAACACCAAAACGCCATGTGTATCAGCAGCCAACCAGATATGGGACTGACTGGCGAAGAGTTCCAGTGTAATCGTCCCAAACCAGCAGAAAAGACTGGAATGTCTCGTCCGTAAGGCTCCGGACACATTTCTTAGGAGAATATACCCAACTATGGGCAAGAAAGATACATAGCTATGAATTTCATTGCAATCGAAGCTGTCAGTGCAGAGAGAAGCGAAGGTGACGTAGCTCCCGATAGCGATAAAGGCGAGGAGGGTCGCGCTAAGCGCTAGTCCTGGTGAGAATAGGTTGCTGTGGTTATTGTCGTCCAGCAGGTTGTATCGTTGTGCCAGAAGGTAGGCCAAGGCGAAAATTATTCCGTAACACATGGAATACCTGTAAGAAAAAGAGAAAATAGTGATAAAAACTTACAATAACAATAAACAATAAACGCTACACACTCAACTGCCCCCATTAGGATAATTATATCCTGTGTCGGGGGTCCGGAAACATTCACAATGACAAGGACAAACACAACCAGATCGGAAAACATGCCTGTACGATTAATACAAACATCTGCTCCGAGCGGGAATCGAACCCGCAACCGTCGAGGCTTAAGGCAGACTCGCTACCCACAACGCCACAACGGTGTCAATTTATTTGTAATTTTAATAATAAACTCTGAATACTAAACCACCATTAGAATATCAATAACCTAAGAAAATCAATCGAATTGTTAAAAAGCTCCAATTTTCCAAAAGATTCATTTGGGCCTAACTTTAGTGAGCTTTTTTTAAAAAAAATTAAGAAAGACCTAATTTTTACTTTTTATTTATTGTTCTTTTTGTGTTTTACTTGAATAATGAGAAATATGTTTAATGATATAGTTTTTTGTCATATTTGAGTTATTTTTTCTGGATTATTGTCAATAATTATTTTGACAATAATCCAGAAAAAATAACTACCTCTCCTTTTACTTTTTGGGGTCCAGAAACACACATACATTCAACAACCCAGACTGAAAAATATCTTTGTATGGTCAATACAAACAAAGTAAAAAACACATAATTTGGAATGTATACCTTTTTGTAGTTGGCTAAAAGACCATCATGGCTGTACGCTTATTTGTCACCATTCTATATAAGTCTGATCTTTTCTGAATAAAACCGGGCAAGTCCCTATCATACAAGTACATGAAGGGTTCCATACTACCTTACAATAAAGGAACAGAAACACACACTATGACAAATTCAACTCTATACATATAACAGTCCGTGAGATACAACAGGACAGACAGACAGACAGCAGTGAATTAATAATAGGGTTCTGTGGACACCCTTTGGGTACGAAAAACTAAAAATAATAAATAATACTACTACACACTCAACGACCCCCATTAGGATAATTACATATATCCTGTCTTGGGGGTCCGAAAACATTCACAATGACAAGGACAAACACACCCAGACCGGAAAACATGCCTGTATGGTCAATACAAACATCTGCTCCGAGCGGGAATCGAACCCGCGACCTGTGGCGCTTAAGGCAGGTCAAACGTGAACAAGAGTAAAAGGTCACAAACCTGTCCTGTTTCCAATCGAGCCACCACTGATGTATATCATCATCAGCATTCACAAACAACGCCTTCCAAGGCCTCGTAACGAATATCTTCTGGAAGAACACTTCGCTCATATACAGAACCGTCACTATACTCAATAGACCGATCACTTTAATCGCTATGTACAGATATTGATACGGTTTCGTTTCCATTGTGTGGCTTGATGATTGTGTTATGTGAGGTGGTAAGGCAAATATTACGAACATCTGAAAGAAAAACAGAATTGATCAATAATTATCACTTTAAACGCTCATAACAGTCATAACCAAGAGCAATCTGTCGTCTGTAAGCGATCAATGAGTTAAGCAGCTCCAGGCATGGTTAGTCTATGGATGGGTGGGAAGGGAAAATCGGTAATTGTAGTCTTTAAGCAATGTCACCTATTTGGACCACCTAAACAACTCTGACACTTGGTGGACCACTAAATAAAGAAAAATAGTGTGTGAAGTCCCTCCGCGCGGTAGAAGTGAAACTTCGTAATGTGGAAAACAAAATAGGAAGGGGCAGAAATTGATTTATAGTGAAATCATATTGTTTCTTTAAGACAAACATTATTAACATTGCTTACAATTCACAATTGATCGCATCTATAATTGTCATTTTCGAGTGGAGAAATATCCAAATCTATAATAACACTGTTTACTTCGCTGCATAGCAAGAATACCACGCGCATGTGCTTGGGATCTACCGACTCACTCTGTTTCTCTCTCCTACTTTCTACCTTTGTGTATCTTTCTTTCTCTCTCTCTCCCTCGTGCATTAAACGTTTAACGCAACCCTGTTGGAAGTCGCATTAGAAGTTTAACTTCAAAAAAGCAACCCAGTTACTTATCGAAAAGGCGTAATTTTTTAAATCCTAATAACTGTATATTGAATATATTTAGAACTTTGGGGATTGTTTGTTGAGAAAAATACTGCATTTTATTTGAAAAAATTATAAAAACGTGCCGTACCATACAAGTAATGAAGTGAAACTTCTAAAATATATATGAAAGATAAAACTCTCTTCAATCCCATGTTTCAAAATGACCCTGAACTTGACACATCCTTAAAACTTCACTCTTTAATCATCGAATCCCACCCTTAGAAGTTTCACTTCAACAAAACTTCAGTTATTATGAAAAAACCATTATTAAACCATGCAAATAAATAAACAAATTACTCACCAAAGTATACCAAAACGATACCAACGGTATGAAACTGTAAAACTGATATGGTCTATTCATCGTCAGACACAGAACAACAGTCAGAAAGTTCAGTCTGAAAATGACGCGGAAGTACCTGACCAGACCCGTGTCACCAGTCTTCCAAGTATAATAGAAATGCCCATAGCCGGTTAGAAAGAGATAGGAAGATACTAGTGCCCTAACCAGCATGTATATTGGAAGGACTTTACTAGCCCCCGTCACTTGGTACACTAGAATAACTAATTGCATCCATCCTTTCCATTCATTCGTTTGTTCACGATGAAGTACTCTCGAATGGCTGAAATTGTAAAATATGTTAATTTAAAATATAGAAAAAATATAGAGACAAATGAAGTTTCTAGTGTTCTGTGAAGGCTCTAAAGCTCTACTGCTCAAACCATAAGTCTCTGCTGCTCAGTAGCTCACTTCCTCAAATGGGCAATTTATTTAAATTGGATAACAAACATGTATTGTGTGATTTAAGTAAATTTAAAGCCTTTGATTTGATTCTGATCAGCTTGGCCCATGTCATACTCTATACTAAAACAGGCTAAAAGCTTAGCTTGAGGCGAAAATGGTAATATTAATAAGTAAAAAATTTGATAATTAGGAAGTATATCCTACATCATTAGTCCGGACTCACAAAATGTTTTTATTGTCTTATCTGTGACTATTATTTAAGAATGTTGTACTCTAAATTTCTAGAGCCACTAACTACTTTATGATAATATATTTTAGCTCCATTTAAGTCTTTAAAGGTAAGATCTTTAAAAAGTCATTGTCATGATAAACTCACCTACTAGATCTTGACTCATCAGTAAAAAACAATCCCAAAGCGAAAACATAACCGACTGGCAACCAAAAACTCCATTCGGAATAATACTTATTTTCCTTCATAAAGAAATTAGTTCTATCACAGAGATAGAAGTACGCCATGATCATGCCGAGTTTGGCAAGAGCTGCCATAGCTGATGGGGTTTCAACGACTGTTGCCTGATTAACAAGAGAATACCCTTCCATTCTTTGTTTTATGTTCTGTGTCCAACGCCATAGGTACTGTATGCTGGCTAGCACTGCGCTAGAAAAATAATATTAATGTTAAGAGAAATTTAATTAACAAAAAAAATCGAATTTAGAACAGTATTGTGTTTCTTTTGTTTTTATTTTCATGTATTCAGAAATTACATAATATACGCCATATTATATCATTTCTGAAATAGCATACACCCTACATAAGCAGCATGTTAGCTGATTATGTAGGCTGTTGGGTGTAAGTTGTTAGCCATTGGCTGTTGGTTGTTGGCCATTGGCTGTTGGCTATTGGTCTTTGGCTGTTGGTCATTGGCTGTTGGTCGTTGGTTGTTGGATGTGGCTGTTGGTAGTGGCCATTACAGCGTCAATCCTTCGATCACCTTCGCTTTTGTACTCTACTTCCTGACTCTCTTTTTGAACTTACCAACCGGTGAAGTAGAGTCATCTGCCCCCAAAGTTAAAAAAAGAAAGAAAAAGCAAACTTACTAACTCACCAGAGCAAGAAGAGCGCAAATGTTAGCAGCTGTAACTGTGTGCAGGGTTCCTGCTGGGCGCAACAAGTTCCATCATTAAAGTTCATGTGGTCATTGCAGAACATGTTCAATAGTATCTGTGCGGAGTGCCTCAGAGCTGTGGGGCTAATTGACATGCCATCCGGTGATGAAGCCGCCGCTGATGCTAGACGGGGAGAATTCCATAACTTCGTTGCGCTGTGTTGAAGAATCTGGAAGGATGTGATGTATATACTTATTTGAAAATGCTGCATACAAAGTCTTGTAATGGAAATGAGAGTTGCAAGTTGCGATCTTGACTAGGGCATACCCACTCCTAGAACACTAAAAGCTAACCGCTTAATTACAGAGGAAATGGAAATTTTAGTAATGACATGAAAAAGCATAACAATGCATCTGGGCAAAAAAATCCTGTTTAGAAACAGTTGATCCAGGTTTTGATATTTATATGAGATACATTACTTAAAAGTGACCTAGTCATGGTAATTCTCTAAATCAATAAAACAATCCAATAATATTAGTAATGATTTTTCAAGTCCATATTAATACTCCTATTGCCCCTGCAAATAAGCTTGTAGCTTGTGGTAGGAGTGGGCGCGACAATAGTCCAAGGAGTCCAGATGGTACCTGTAACTCTATCAGTGGAGTCGGCCCTTTAACAGTAGAGATTGAGTTTTGAATTATGATGGCAGAATTCATATATTTTCTACACATAATAAATAATTACTATCTAAGGAAAGTTGTAAACTGGAAAGACTGACAGCAAAACTACTACCAATTTGCTATTAAATTTTTCTAAAGATTTTTTAAAGATACTCCGAAAATTTAAGAGCCATAAAGCCTAGTGTACACTATTTTATGTGTACTAAAAATTACCTCAACAGTAGCCCTATTATATGCATCAATATCAGTGTTACTGATCTTAACATCATTCCTTATTTTTGTTGTGTCAACAGATTCTAGTATCTTCCATAGAACTTGTGTCTTGCGAGATGCGAGTGCGTCTATAGGTTGGACCAAATGTGTGAGATTTCTCTTATACTCTTCTAAAGCTTGGTCTGTTATATTCCTATTCTTTATTAGTTGTAAGCCTGTACTAGCTACGATCACTGACGGAGGTCTGTCAGAATACTGCCTGAAAATAAATTGAGTCTTAACTTGTTAGGTATACTGTAACATTGAACAAAATTAAATAGGAATAGGATACGTATTAGTTATTACTTGAAAAAGCATTGTTAATATTCTTTAAAAAAAAATGATATCACACAACACACAGTTCAGTAACAGATAAAACATAAAAATTGCACTCAAAAAATGTATCGAGAATTCTGAATCATGACTGAACAAATCTGATCTGATCAAGAATTAACAAATTTTATCTGATGTTATGTGATAACAACCAGGACCAACAGCTTAACATGCTCTCCGAGGCACGGTGGAGAGACTCACAAGAACAAATGTCTAGACTTAAACAGGTATTTGTAAGATCAATACACGCCATAACATTATATAAAAATATACAAAAACATAATATAACAATACAATGTACTTACCACGTCCTAAACTGTTCCACCATAGTTTTGGAGATATCATCGCTCCATATAAAAGTAACGGATAGCTTCAATTTACTGTCAACATATGTGTAGTTAGGCATATGATGATCTATGGTGGAATATGAGGAGTCTATATCTAAACGAGTTTTAAGTAGACCTGGAAAATATTAAACATTGTATCTCCTAAAGTAACATCTTAAAATTATATACTAAACTTTTAGTATAATTTTTTAATTTATATTTTCTTATTTTTACATTTTTTTCTACAGAGTTAATTATATCTATTACAGAAGTTTTGGTAGAAAGAGGTTTTTCCTGCATACATATAAATTAAAAATTATTGACCATTTACAAAAGAATTTAATTATGCGTACTATACCTACTAATAAGTAAACTTAAGATTCTCATATAATTACTAACAAATATATTTAATGTATGTGTCATTCTATCATGCTGTTATTGGATGTTGTGGTAGTGGTAGCACTTTTTTAGTTAAACTGTCTAAAGTGATATAATCTTTCTGGATTCACTTACCAATAAAATATTCATAAAGTTGTTCAAGTCTCGAATCACCTATGAATGCAAAGCTATTATATTTCCCCCAAAATGCCAAATAGCGTAAGCATCTTCTTGCATCCCTGAAAATAAAAATATTAAAGAAAGAGTGCCTATTTAAAAAATTCCAAATAGTTAAAAGCAGGCAAAGAAATAGTTCTGGGTAAAGAAATAGTTCTGGGTAATATAGCCCCAGGACACACGAAACATGAATCAAAAACTCAAGCAGGTCTAAACAACTGCCAGCCTTTAAAACTTTACAAATTCTTCATATATGCATATCTGAAGAAATAATAGTTTTAATATTGAAAATTGCTGTTTTACATTAAGTAAATTAAAAATTAGTTACGTCTTTGAATATTTATGCAACATGCATCCATATGGTTGCCATTCATGATCCCCTTTATATCGGCCAGAGGATAACAACCAGGTGCAGGAATCCGGACCTAAACAAAGTATGTAAAAAATATTACACTCTACTGTAGCATTCAAAATAATTGTTAAAATTAATTTCAAAATATATAGAAGTTTGCATGTTATAAAATTACACATACACTTCAAAATTTAAATATATATTAATAATATTTAAATATATATTTGGCTATCCAAACAATAAATATAAATTTTTTTTTAGTTATATACAATTGTTGTTATTTTTTTTTTTTATTTATAGAAACTTACCGTATCGTAAATGTAATATTCCATGATACCCGATAAATCCGAGGACTAAAACAAATGCCAGTAACTTAGCGTTATCCACATTTAACTGATCGATAAACCATTCCGCAGAGGTTTTCTTTGAATAGGTGCCCATTCCAATTGCTTTATCTCTAGGCTTATAATGTTGAAAATATTCCAGGTACTTTGTTCCGATGATTGCTTTTAAATTCCAAATAGGTCAGTAGCATAACAAAGTATAGGTTTTGCAATTAATGTAATACCTTTATTATTAAATTCATTAAAAACTAGTTTAATCACAAACATCGCACCTTCAAATCGAAAAATTTAGATCACATTTTGACATTTCCATGTTGACATTTGCTTGATTTTATAAAACACCGGTTGATCAGAAATGAAAGTTATATAAAATATAGTTTGATAAATAAGTTAACAATATAATTATAAAGCTGACAAATGTTTTCAATAATACCTAATGCGTATTTATTTTATCATTAAATATTGATTCAGCATTTTTTTTATTGCAATCAATAGACTATTTCAGACATTATGAACGTCACTGAAAAATTAATTAAATTGAATAGCATGGTAACATTAGTCGTCTAAATTGGTACAATGGCGGCTATGTCCCCGTCGGAGGTTTGTAAAGTTAATTAGAAAATAATACGATTTATTTTATATTTCAAAATTAATATACACATAAAACAATTGTAGCCTTTACTTTGTGATTGCCTTTAAGTGTCATTTAGAACAGCTAGCTCATGTAAAAATTATTTATACGTAACTGTTGTGACAGTTTTCTTGGTAGATTTCTTGTCAGGATTTCTATTGTTGTGTTGTTAAAAAAATGTTTATTTTTGAAAGGGAAATATTGGTAAGTATTTTATGTATTGTTACAGCGACGTTTACAGAAAGAACTCATGTCGTTAATGAAGGAACCTCCACCGGGTGTAACCGTGGACGGAGACCAGGCCAGCCAAAATCTGACACTGTAAGTGGACCATTTATTTAACATACATCCGATTCTAGAAATATCCGTGAAAGCTATCATTGCATTAATAGCCCACGTAATTAATATGCTGCGAAACGTCCCTTACGGAATAATTATGTACTATCGTTTGCCGCCGTTAGAATGAATATAGCCTCAAAAAATAATTTGTAGCCGTGAATAATTTTCATTTGAATGAAGATATGACTGCCTGTCCTACATAGTTATTGGAGAATGTTCTATTTATTTCACAAGATAAAAACATTTTTACAAATAAATAAGAATCATTTAATTACTGTCATACAAAGTGAGGGTAGATCAGTTTTTCTTTCACTTAATGTTCGCTAAAGCCACAATTATATTATATATTCGGAAATATTTAATGACATTTTGTGTTAAGTGTAATATTACAGGTAGTTTCTTACAGACTTATATGAAAATTAAATAAATAATCCCATCTTATTTAAAGTGATCTAAATCATGAATGAACTTAACCAACTATAACTTCTTCTTTCAAAAATATTATTATTTTATATCAATAGCCTTTTATTATACACATAAAAAATAATAAATGTACATAATTATCTCTTGGCTCACCATTTAAACAGAATTAATAGTTATTCCATTGTATAAATAATATTAAGATTTATTTTTTCATATGAAATGTTAAATATATGTTGACAGTAAGGAAGTTCTTAATAATCAAAAAAAAAAAGATTTAATTGCATATAATATTTTTTAATTAGATTCTAGTAAGAAAAGATACATATTTCAGTACATTTACAATTTCCAAGTATAGGATGTTATTCTTATATACTTCTTACATACTGAAATTTTATATAAAAACGTTTATTAGAATTTACTATAAAATGTAAGAGGAAAAAGATTTCTCAAAACTTTGTTTTTATCAGACATCTGATAAACAAATTGGTATTTATGCTCTCTGAGTTGTATTAAAAATATAATAAACAACAAAAAATTCATGGAGACAAATTGTCACACTCTTTGCTGCCCTGCTTAAAATCTGTCATGCTTAGTTTATAATGTTGGCTTACTAGTAAATCTCCAATAAATAAAATCTAAACCACTATTTCTCAAAGTAACAGGGGCCTCCTGTGGGTGCTGGAGACCGAGAGGGGGACATAAGGGACCTCGAAAAAATTGGGGGGTGTTCAAGTGATTTAGGATTGCGATTCATTCTTCACATCTGATTCGTTTTTAAATTATTTAGAGTATCTTTTATTTAAATTAAACTTAAATAAAAGATACTCTTGATATAATAAAGTTGCATTCAAAGTCCTCTCACTGGGCTTGTTTCGAAAGTTAATTTAAACTCCAGACCCGACAAATATAACGAACTATATTGAAATTAATTAAACATGTCAAAAAAATAAATAGGGTCACTGAAAAATTGGGTAGTAAATGAAAAATTGGGTAGTAAATGAAAAAATAAATAGGGTCACTGAAAAATTGGGTAGTAAATGAAAAAATAAATAAATAAATAAATAAATAAGTTTGAGAACCTCTGTTCTAAACATATAAATGTGTCTAAAAGTATTCTTATTAATATAGTGCAGCAATACACCAATTGAGTGTAATGTCTAAAGCCATAATGATCATTAACCTTAATTATTACCTTCAGACTTGTATACTAAGTAAATTATTCGCATTATTCTATACATGAGTTATATTACAATGCCTTGACTAATTGTCATGTTTAGTATGAATATAACCATTGTTACATAACACCAGTTTTTTGTTAAAGCTGCCCCAACATGTCTTTGAAAACACATTTAGCTCTTAGTATTCCTATTATCACGAGATTGTGATAATAATACTAAGTTTTTATATAAACTAGAATAATGTACCTATTGTTTTAATTCAATGAATTAATAATTATAGACTTTAGAAAATAATTGATTAATTGATTTTGCAGAGCAATTAATAAGGTTATAGAAATAATTTTTCTGATGCTGATTTTTTTTTAATAATATAAATGTTATGTGTAAGTAATTATAGAGTTTTCCGATAATACTTTTTTTATATCTTTAAATAGATGCCAATTTAGCTCATAGAAAAAATTTTGTATAATATGCCAACATATTCCCTGTCCGCTGAACCACATATATATATAGATTTTTGGGGTGGCAAATTTGGGGACCGAATTTTTTTTTGCTGCCTCATAGAAATCAAAAAGATTTCTGCATGACAGATTACTGATGTTTTATAGGTCTATCTCAAAATCTGTGTGTCTGTCTGTTTTACAAATCTACAACAAATTTGTCGATGACTTTCCCCTCTCACTGGCCATTGTACATTCCGAGTAGCAAACTTCCATATTCTTGACAAAACAGCTTGCTACCACCCAACCAGTAATCGGCCTCTGCGCCGTCTGCCCACACTTTGTATGAGTGAAAAGAGCGAAATTGTAGAAAATGTATTTCCCTCTTCCTAATATCAACCACAGGCAAGGGCGGCAAAAACCTTACACTCTATACCTTGTAAATTTGTAAATCCGCCATTTAACATATGGCTCAGTTCAATTGATTTTGTTGACTTGTGTATTGTAAATATGGAAAAAACATTATAATTTTATTTAACCGACTTCATAATAAATAAATCATACATACTACACTCACAACAGCCCCCATTAGGATTCAGACACATGCCTGTATACCCGTGATCTTTGGCGTTAAATCGTTGACGTCAACAATTTATAACTTCAAAAACTAGAAGGTTATAATTTCATTTTTATTTCTATTCAATATTTCTGTAAAATTTTTGACATGCTTGCAGTAACGGTACTCAAGATAACATATAGTAATGGTATGACAAACTAAATTCTAAATATTGTATTGATTTACTTCTATCTATACAAATAACAAAATTGAAGTGCCTGTTTGTTATTCAAAATTAACAGCCTTTCAATATATGCAAATGAAAGTGTACGGTAGATTTAGACTTATATAAAAAATCAATTGTAAAAATGTTGTCTATCTGATTGTTCCATCAAGTCTCTGAAACGGCTAGACTGATTTTAACTAGGCTTTCACTGGCTGATGATAAGGCAGTAGTTTAAGCTACTTTTATTTTTTAAAAGAATTAGGGTTCCGTGCAATAAACAAAAATCGGTACATTATGCGAGTGGTGCCGCGGGAGCAGTTAGTCATTAATATTTGAATACAATGTATGTGTATTTGTAGAGACAAAATTATACACAGCATAATTTATATTTAGCTCAATGCGTAAATACTACAGATCGATCAACTGTTAGTACGTGCTAATATTGGCATGGTATAAACAAGATTATACATAATTAGATACCTTGTTATAACTTGTTTATTTTTATCCATAAAACTATAATGATAATTTTGGTGATAAATTATCATTTATTATGGCCCTTACCGCCTAGGCCTCCAACGCTCACTAGGGGATGTTAATGCCCACTTTGAGAAACACTTGAAAAAGCATAGCCAATATTCTTTTAAAAACGAAAGTATTGACTCGATCAAGCGCATGCCGTGTTGACCTAGAAGTAGTTGTTTTTATAGTTATTTTTGAATCTTATCAATAATGTTATTAGTAAAGTTATATTTTTTCGTGAAGTTTGATAATCTGGTATTGACCATACCGGCATGTGTACCGATGTGGGTGTGTTTGTACTTGTCCTTGTGTATATATCCTGACCCCGACACAGGATATAACTATTCTAATGGGGGCCGTTGAGTGTGTAGCGTTTATTTATTATTATTTATTTTACAGGTGGACAGTACATATGGAAGGAGTTCCCGGCACGCTGTATGAGGGTGAAAAATTCGTACTACAATTCAAATTCACAAATAAATATCCATTCGACTCTCCAGAGGTATGATACATTTTTCTATGTACTATTAATTTTAATCTTATCTTTTACACATATTTGACATTAATATTAGCAGTTAAAAGATTGCACCTATTAGGCCGCGTTCAGACAACATGCGCCCACTACGGGCACGCCACGCGCGTCTATACCCGTGTCTATCTCGCTTTGAAATTTGTTGCATTGAGTCTCATGACAAAATATGTACTTTATGTAAAAGAAATAAATTATAAATTGCTATGATTCTGAGGAGCTTGTGGCGCGTACGCGACTCGCCCGATGATGCGCCAAAAAATTCGCGCTCATATGAACGCAGTCTTACAGCCGGTTTCAATTAACAATCTCAATCCATATTTACCGATCGGAGGTTGCATATCTACTTTTTCGGTTGCGATTTTAGATTCTAACAGCAATCCGAAAATGTGATCTACCGATCGATTGATACCGATCTCAGTTCGAAGATTTGGTATTGAAATCATCCGTTAATCGATTTATATTTAACCTTTTGTAGTATTGTATAATCGTCCGCAAAATAACTTTGAATAGAGCCGATAAACTAGTTGCTAAGACTGACAGCATCAGGGAAGGAAGTTTAAGGCCAGTTTTGTAATGGGATAACGCTGTTCTGAAAAAACTTAGGACTCAATACTTACTGATTATTCAGTGCGGTATCAAAAAAAAATCCTATCGCCAACGGCTATAGTATGAATTCCATGACGAGGTTTTCGCAACAGGCTATAGTATGGGGTTCTCCAAACGAGGGTTGGAGAAGTTTTCAAGGAGTCAACAAAACCCATGTGATTCCTCTGGTGTTGCAAGCATCCATAGACTGCGGTGCTCGCTCACCATCAGGCAAGCCGAACGCTTTTTTCCCACCGTATTTAAAAGGCTAAGTCCGCTCCGTTAACGCGAGAGTTGCGGGTTAGATCCTGACCCCCTACCTACACTACTTCATGCAAGCTACCAGCTTCTTTGGAGGGACAATACGAATATTAGTAATGGCTTGAAAAAGCATTGCTAAATATTGTACACAAAAATTTTATTATAAATTATAAGGGAATTTCCACAAAAGGGGTAGGGCTTGTATATTGTGACATGCGTATTTTCGTAATCTAAAGTACTCATGTTTTTTTACACGATAGTATCACACGATACACATATTTAAGTAAATGAATTAGTAAAGTAAATAGAGAAAACGATTAAGTATGTATTTTAAAATTATTTACTGACTATAATTTAATAAGTCTTTTACGATAAAATCATTCAATCGCAATTAGCTTGGATGTTAAATAATGGCCTTTTATATAAAATTCTTACACGTAAATAAAATGTTGTGACGACTGTTCTGGCATGCTGGTAGCGAGTCTGCTTTCAGCCTCGACGGTCTCAGTTTCGGTTCCCGTTCGGAGCAGATGTTTTTTTAAATATCTTTTCGGTCTGGGCGTTTGTCCTGGTGGGCCTCCCCATCGTGCCTCGGAGACCACGTTAAGATATCGATCCCGAGTGTTATCATAACATTTGATAATAATCGTTAACTTTTGATTAGTAATTTGCTCTAATCTAATGAGTTACTCGTTCGCTCTTTGGGTTGTGGAGGTCAGGTGGCAATCGCTCTGTGTAAAAAAATAGTAATAAATTTTATAATAAAAGCTAGCGGCCCGCCTCGCCCGCGGCCCTTGCTCGCGTATGTAGTTTTCTGATGATCCTCGGGAACGCAACATTTTTCAGGATGAAAAGTATCCTATGTGTGTACCAAATTTCATCCAAATCTCTCCAGTAGATTTTGCGTAAAAGATTAACAAACATCTATCCATCCATCCAAATAAACTTTCACGTTTATAAATTATAAGATTAATAGGATAACAATACAAAAAATAGAAAAAAATGTATTTTATATACCTCATTAATTCAACCCTGAATAAAACAATGGTCATGTTAAACGCACGCAAGTTATGACACAATCCGATTACAATATCGCTAACTGATGACGTGAATGACTTAAGCGAATAATATAATTTGCTTAGGCTATTAGTGTTATTTTAGTAATACTAGAGCCATGCTTCGTCCAGCACAAATGTGCCGTCTCGACTGGGGAAGTACTACTACACTCTCACTTTTTATGTTACAAGTTGGCAAACAAGCATACGGCCCACCTGATGATAAGTGGTTGCCGTAGCCTATGAGCGCTTGCAGCACCATTAGTAGGCGCCACTCACGCGTTGCCAACCTCGAGATATTAGTTCTTAAATCTCCTCTGCCCAGTAATTTCACTAGCGTACAGTGCCCTTCAAACCGGAACATAGTAATGCCTAAGCACTACTATTTGGCGGCAAAATATTTGACACTGTGGTGGTACCTACCTAGCCGGCCTCTTGCAACAAAAGACCTACCACCAAGTTACTTCATATTATATCGCTACGAAGTTTGGTTTGTCATCGTTGTATTGAGTGGCTTATATAAATCAATACTTTAATTGCGTTTCTAACTCAGGTAGTATTTGCTAATTTTAAATACGATTACACAGGGTTTCTTGCTCGTTGTGTCGATTTCACTCATGTGACATTCAAGGCGTGTTTCACTGATGAACTGGTAGTCTAAGAGTAATAATTGTTAATTGTAATCACAGAGCAGAGAGTAAAGTAGAAGTGACGCGACGTGACGTGGTTTACTATTCTATTAACGTCATCTTGTAAAGATTTTAATAGGTCTAGGTATATAGTTTCACAAGCAGTTGCCGCTACAAATAAATTGTTTATCAACAAGTTAACAATCCGGGTTTTTTTTTTCTGATTGTGTATCGCTGTTGGCCCTAATAGCCTTGATAACGTCACCAGGAGGGGCGACTTCGTTACACTTCAATTGAGGCCCAAAAATGTGTTACTGCACATTGAAGGTCTTAGTTCAACTTATGTGCCGCGAGTTATACCATATCTGGTACACGACAATTGTTTAACTATTGTATCTGCTGTCATGTATGCAAATGTGAAATAAAATTTAAGTTATTTATGATATTTTAAATAAGAGGTATAACACATATATTTACACCTCTTGATTGCATCGTAATTAAAAATTTACATTTACCACTTTCTGCCAGCGGCTTCTCTCGCGTGGCTCACGATTTTAATTTGAACCCCCATTTTATCACTTAAGGGTGAAATTTTACCAAATGTTAAAACACTTTATTTAAGATTTAATTGTTCGCAAAAAATAAAAGCAAAATTTCATTCATCTAGTTTCAAAAATGACGGACTTCCATACTCTCAACCCCCTTTTCACTCACTAATATCGATAAATCCTTTCGTAGTGCACGTTTACTATTTAATAATTACACCTGTGAAAAAACTGCTTTTAGGTCCAAAGGTTCTGGCTGAGCGTTGATATGTCAGTCTAGTCTTTTCCTTTTATATAATCTCTATAGATAACCAGAAATCGTTAGCTATAGAGAACGTAGCGTAAAGTTAAAACACATTTATTGTTAACTAGCGGCCAGCTCCGGCTTCGCACGGGTATAAAATATATAGCCTATGTCATTCACTGAAAACATGATTAAAATCGATCCAGTAGTTTTGATTTATTCATTAATTATTTACGACATCACATTAGAAACCTCAAAATAAAAAAACAGTATTTCTCAACTATTTAATGGATGTTATTTTACGTATAAACCTTCCTCTTCAATTATTCTATCTATTTAAAAAAACCGCAACAATATCCGTTGCTTAGTTTTAAAGATTTAAGCATACATAGGGATATAGGGACAGAGAAAGCGACTTTATTTTATACTATATTCGCCATCGCCGTTTTTCTACCGGGATACCAGGCGCACTGCGGGTACCACCCATATCTGGTCGATATACCTAATATCCGAACTATGCGCTTAAGTTCGTCATTCATAATGCGCACGGCCAGGGATTGGAATGCTCTTCCGGCGTCTGTATTTCCGAATGCATACAACGTGAACCTCTTCAAGGTGCGAGTACATAGGCTTCTCTTGAGTAAGCTCGCTCCAACGTAGACCTCATCTAAGCTTTCACGCTCGATGGAGGTCAAGAGCTTACCCATTTTTAAATAAAAAAATAAAAAAATACTATGTAGTGATATGCCATTTCTAGAAAACTTACTAATCTTGGGTTGGGGTCACAATATTTTTCTATCCGCTTACATTTATAATGACTAATCATGTAATAAGGTTCCACGTTATCGTATTAACCTCGTTTGATTCTGTAAATTCAGTGCAATGGCTTTATCGTTATAAAACAAACATACTGATTTTATAGATTAAATATACGATTTGAATTAAAATATTTGAAGTAGTTTTTCATTGTTAAATAAATAAACGGTACACACTCCACGGCTTCCGTTAGGATAGTTATATCCTGTGTCGGGGGTCTGGAAACATACACATCGACTAGAACAAACACACCCAGACTACACAATACTACACTAATTTGGTCAGGATCTGTTGATGGGAATTTGAATATATTTTAAAAGTAACTTATTCATTTGCTGATGTGAAACTTGTTATGATGATCACAAATAGCCACCGAATCTACACAATAATAATATATCTCACAGGTTGCGATAGAATTAGGTACTTTAATATGGTTGCCTAGTTATCCTTCGTCTCTTTGAGTCGAACAGTATACTTATTTGCAAATTTTGTAATATTAGAAAGAAACTAGCGGGCCCGGCAGACGTTGTCCTGTCCCGAAAAAAATCTGTGACCCGATAGCCGCGCCCTCTACCCGGTGAAAGTTTTTCATTGACTATTAAGGCATTAAAAAGCAGGGGTTGGTGATAAAAAGTGAAAATTTAGGGTCGTATGTATTTTTCAATGCCACATAATAAAAAATAAAAATAAAAATTTTATCCAAAAAAAAAAAAAAAAAAAAAATTTGGGGTGGACACCCTTATCACTGAGGGGTTTGAAAAATAGATAGTAGCCGATTCTCAGACTTACTGAATATGCATAAAAAAACTCATAAGAATCGGTCAAGCCGTTTCGGAGGAGTATGGGAACGGACATTGTGACACGAGAATTTTATATATTAGATATATAGTTGACTAGCTGCGCCCGTGCCTTTACATGTGTGGCGTACCGATTTTTATTTACTTTTCTAGCTTAGCTATCTAGCAATGAAAGTCCCGTTAAAATCGGTCCAAATTGGACATACAGAAAAAAAATATTGATTTTTTATATAAGTGTCGTATACACTTTCATATGCATTTAGTGAAAAGCTTTTAATTTGGTACTGTAAACAGACACTTAAATTTTATTTATTTGTATAGATAATATCAACTCACGTGATATTCTATTGATAGGAAATATTTTTCGTTCACCTTGTTTATACTCAAGTGGCTCTGACATCGACAATGTCCTTAAATAGAAATGACCAATCGAGTAACTCGTCTTCTCTAGCTCTTCTTGCTTACAAGAATAATTTCATTATAAAATATTACACGTAATTGTGACGTTGTCCTAATAATCCTACTAATATAATAAATGGGAAAGTTTGTATGTTCCGATGTTTGTTACCCAGTCACGCAAAAATCGCTGATCGGATTGTGATGAAATTTAACCCAGACATAGATTGTTAACTGAAATAAGACATAGGATACTTTTTATCCCGGAAAAATGATAGGTTGGATAATTAAGAAACCAATTCCAATTATGTTTAGATATTTGTTATTCAATCACGCATAAGCATGTTTAACGAATTAGGATAACATTTAGGACACCGATAGCTTATTAAATTAACATATTGGATACTTTTTATCCCGGAAAAAGTGTTCCTGTGGGATTATCAAAAAACATGCTACAGGACATATTTCATTAAAATTCGGTATAGATTGGTGTTATGGAACATTATTTACTTAGAAATGATTCATTTATCGTTGGAGCCAATTCTAAAGTCACCGTAGACGATGTCGCGGGCATATGCTAGTTATAATACCATAACACTAAATGCTTTCATGGCCTAGATACAATGACGCAAGAGGCATGCAAAACCACAATGTAACAACGAATATATTATTTTTTAAGAATTTTGTGATGCATCGTTGTTTATCTTAAAAGGCAACTTGACCTTAACATAATAATTGAAAAGTAAAATAATGTTTTTTTTTTACTTATATCATGTGTTAGTAACACGTTTTGTATTGCACCACATTTGAAATGATAAACAGCAATTAGTGAAATAATTAGGCAACCATTTTGCTATGACGAAAAATGAGTTAGTAACATCGCCCCATAATATAACACCGATCCTATTATAGATTTTTTTTATTTTTTATTTTTAAGTCATTATTTTTTTTTCAATGCCACAATTAAAAATACAATGAAAATTACTTTTAAAATAAGCTTGAAAGAGGACACACCAAGCTTTTAAGAGGACACACCTCTTAAAGATGTCTAGGTTCTGCCCCAATATGATTCAAATTGTTGTTAGCTTCCGATAAATACCAGCTAAAACTGGTGAACATTGAACGAGTATGAATAGTCTTATTCAAAGAACGTATTCAATTTAGTGCAAAAACAAGAACTTGAAACTCTCACAAGTACATCTAAAATTAAGCCATGAACCGCAATAAATACGTGAGTCACAATCTGCGAAACTCCGTCGAATCTCAGTCAAATCTACGATGTAACTTGAATCACTACCTAAACTTAAGTTTAATAAAACCGACCAAGTGCGTGGCGGACTCGCACATAAAGGGTTCCGTACACAACAGAAATACCCATTTGTAAAATTTTCATTTCTACCTATTGCGGTACACAGCCCGCTGATAAACGAACGGACAGCGTCTTAGTAATACACTTCCTTTGTCATCCTTACACGGTCGGGTGAGTCCATCTACTGCATCCATACCGGATGACGCCCTTAGCCGGTTCGGCTTCGCAGGAGGCACTCTAAGGCCAGAATCAAATTTGAGCCCCTTCCACGACTGGATCTCTGTACTCAATACACATTCCAAAAAAATAAATCTTTGGGTACGTAACCCTAAAATATCCTTACATACTAAATTGTACAAAAATTACTAATATCTTGAATAGACACGTTAGTCGTTGATTGCATATTGTTTAACTGATTGATGCGAGATAAGAATCTTAATTCAGTCCCATCAATTCAAGGTTCCCGAAGTGAACGAGCTAAAACTGAAGTTGCATACTTGACACGTCAATCAATAATACGATACGATAGATAGGCAACCTATCCATACAACTTGACTCCTTTTTACAACTTTTGCCCCCTCCCCTCGATGACAATGCCCAAGATCCCCACCTTGCAAAGGATACTCTAGTTTTCATGTAAAAATTGATTCGGCTCATATTAATTTGTCTAATGTGACGAAATTAAAATCTAAATCTAAAACGATATTCATTTAATGATTACTTAAATTATTATTTTTAGGAATAGTGATGATAAAAAAAACATTAAAAGATATTATAAAAAATTTAAAACACGTCACCTCGGGTAGTATTCATAACTGTCCTAGTAGTAGGCAGTAATGTCTTTATTTCAAGGTTAATATTTCAAATTTAAATGTCTCGATAACTAAGCGTCTCAGCGCTATGCGGTCTTTTCAGAGAGAGGTCTTTGACCGTTACATAATCCAGTAACGAATTACACTTACACCAGACCGTGTAAATCGTGCCACATTTTAATTCTCATATGATTTTCTCAAAGAAGAAATAAGCAAGATTATGATCATAAAATTGGAGTAATTATTGTTTTGCGTGATACGATGAAATACGCCAAGCGATTTTACCCGTTTTCATTCCGTACGTTGGGATCATCATCATCTTCCGGGCCGGGCCGGTTAATTGGGATCATCATCATCGGCCGGGCCGGGCCGGGCCGGTTCGTTGGGACCATCATCATCGGCCGGGCCGAGCCGGTTCGTCGGGATCATCATCATCGGCCGGGCCGGGCCGGTTCGTTGGGATCATCATCATCGGCCGGGCCGGGCCGGTTCGTTGGGATCATCATCATCGGCCGGGCCGGGCTGGTTCGTTGGGATCATCATAGCCGGGTGCGCTCACTGATCGGTAAACGATCGGTGGTTTAAGCAACTTTAGTATATACTACTTATCGCATAGTGGTATCTCAACTGAGCTTCTCCGTGCTTCGGACGACCCGTAAAACGTCAGTCCCGGCTGTTATCAATTTGACAATAGTCGATAAGTCAAGTCAAAGGCTTTTACGGGCGATCTGAACAACTCTGACATTAGGTTTGCCACTAACCACTAGATAAGAAAAACATCATCATCATCATCATCTTAGCGTAAATCCTGGTTGAGTTCGGAGCGTTCGCTTCCGAACCCGGGGGTCCGCTTTCTTACATTTTCGTCTCCACACCTCACGGTCTTCGGCGTCGCTAATGGAAAGTATTTCTAGTGAAAATTTCACCTATGTTGGAAATTAGCACGCACAAATTTACATACAACCTTCCTTGGCATTTATAATCAAATAATCAATGTAAACTAATTCAAAATATGTTGTTTATAAAATAATAATTAGTTAATATAGACAGTTATTCATTTATAAATAAATTAAGTTATTTTTTACGTAAAATTTATTAAATTAATAATTTATTTAATTAATTAATTATCAGTAATCCACTAAAACTAAATAAATAATACCGAACGAATACAAATTGCTCCACGTTGTTAAAATAAACATGCTGGCCTCTAGGGAGGACTACAGCTGAGCCGCCCCGGCAGTGAGAAAGGGCCTTCGCCGGCTCTCAAATTTGATTCCTTCCTTAGGGTGCCTCCTGCGAGGCTGAAACGGATAAAGTTGGGATAACCTCTGTCACAGCAGAGATTATTCCACCAGTGCAATCGGTCACACTGGTGGTAGGTCTTTTGTTACAAGAGGCCGGCTAGGTAGGTACCACCGCAGTGTCCAATATTCCGCCGCCAAATAGTAGTGCTTAGGCATTACTGTGTTCCGGTTTGAAGGGCACTGTACGCCAGTGAAATTACTGGGCAGAGGAGATTTAAGAACTAATATCTCGAAGTTGGCAATGCGTGAGTGGCACTTACTAATGGTGCTGCAAGCGCTCATAGGCTAGGACAACCACTTACCATCAGGTGGGCAGTATGCTTGTTTGCCAACTTGTAACATAAAAAAAAAAAAAAAAAGATCTAGGGGGTGCACTTGCCCCGGGCGGCAGATTCACGGAGCACTAAAATCACTAATAAACAATCAAAACATGGGGCTCTAAAATCACTAATAACTTTGCCTTCCTAGCCGTTTAAAATAAATCAGATTTTGAGAAGGACTTCAATGATATTAATAGTTTTTCGCTAAGCCGAAGGCACGCCGTGTAAATCTGTGGCAAGATTAGAGAATAAAAATGCCGAATCTTTAAGATTAAAATTTATCTAGATTGTTATAGAGGTTTTTTATATTTGATTATATATCACACGAATTGAAAAGGCACCCATTGTTATTTGTGGCATCGACTCGAACCAGTGGCAGACGGGACGCACTTATGAAGTTCTTGCTCCGGTGAAAAAAAAAGTAGATCCGAAGCTGTTTCGACGAACGACGACGTTATGGCGCAGCGGTTGCCTGTCTTAAACGCCACAGGTCGCAGGTACGATTCCCGCTCGATGACCATGCAAGCATATTTTCCGGTCTGGGTGTATTTGTCCTTGCTCTTGTATGTGTTTCCGGACCGCCGACACAGGATATCTGATGGGGGCCGTTGAATGTGCCGCGTTTTATTATTTATTTTCCGAGCGTATTCTAGTCGATATATTGACATGAATCTTTTAATGTATTCCAGGTAACCTTCATCGGTAACAACATCCCAATACACCCGCACGTGTACTCGAACGGGCACATCTGCCTGTCAATACTAACGGACGACTGGTCGCCCGCGCTCTCCGTGCAGTCCGTCTGCCTCTCCATAGTATCCATGCTTAGTAGCTGTAAAGAGAAGGTCTGTAGCTCTACATAACTCTACACCCTTTAAAAACTTAACAAAATTAATTAAGAAAAAAGAAATGTGCAGTCAAGGGAACCCGTCGGGAAAGACGTTCTCTATGGTTCCCATTTGAATGTAATTCGAAAAAAAAAACTACAATTCAAATAAATGCAAATGCACGCACACATACACTTGTGTAAAATTTGCCTGCCTTACAGCTACAAAATATATTTAGGAGAGTGAGCTCAGGAATTTAATTTGGTTTAATTTGGTTCCCCCGCCACTCTTACATAGTTGATATTCCCAAGACACGTACGAAAAGCTTTACTTCTTGATACTCTGTCGTGGACTTACAGTGTGAGTACCTTCGAATCAAGAGTGAATAGGTATCTTCTAAGCAAACACGCTCCTCCTTAGGCTGTTTTATCACTTAACATCAGGTGTTAATAACAGCCAAGCGCTCGCCTATATATTTTTAATAAAATCGTGACACAGATAGATAGCGCTTTTTCTTACGCGACGATTTTACTCTTACCGCAAGCCGCGTAAAAGAACTTCTTTCTATAAAAGTTAAAAAAGGCATAGACTAACATTTTGTAGAATTTTATTAATTAATATATTTTTTATAAACTATTTATTAACTGTACCATATTACGCAAGATAATGATGTAAATTTGTTGTTTACAACTTTCTTTTAGATGTTTTTGCCAATTTTATTTCTATATTAAATATATATTTATGGGAAATTGAATTCTAATGTTACATTTTACCCGGCATTTCTGACTGTTTTATTTTTTTTCCTTTTTTTAGTGTGAGCATTGCTAATATTATTTATATAAAAAAAATAATGCCAAATAAAACCCGATTTTTTCATAATCTTATATAGTTGTAGTTAATAAAAAATGTTTTTAAGACATAATCCAAATTTTAAATTTGATATTTTTGTTTGTAATCCTTTCAGAAACGGCCACCGGATAATTCATTTTACGTGAAAACATGCAACAAAAATCCTAAGAAAACGAAATGGTGGTACCATGGTGAGTATTTTTTTTTAATTTAAGAAGTTAAATCACTATTTATTTAACAATTCTCTTAGTGTATAAAAATAATATAACTATATTGTTTGACTTTTTCAAGACATATCTATATATTCTGTAGTAGTAGAGCCATCCTCCTCCTCCTCCTCCTCCTCTTACAGAAAATCGGCGTAAAGTAACAGTATACTGATACTGTACAGTAGGCACTGTTGCGTATCGTGCGATGAGTGAGTGCGCCGGAGGCCAAATCTCCCACCCCCTCTGTTCCATGTATTTTTTTTCCTTTTCATTTCTTCCTTCCTATGCCTTGGGCTGGCAACGCGCATGTATACTTCAAGTATCGCAAGCGTACATAGGTTACGGTACTACCAGGCGGACCGTATTCTTGTTTTCCAACCATCGTGAAATAAAAAATCTGAAATCTAATTACTACAAGACTTACTGACTTAATGTACTGATTTGTGTATATTTCTCATCATCTGGTTGTTTCACCTTTATGAAAATCTAGTTCCCTGACCTAGTATTAGTATCACTTATCAATGTCAATATAGATTTTTAGATAATAGATAAGCCGATGTATGTATATGATAAGAAAGTTAATACAAAGATTATACAATTTGATACAATTAACACACTTCAAGTTCTCAAGTCCCAAAAGTTCTTCTCACTGTATCACG
This sequence comes from Hestina assimilis, assembly GCA_023373885.1. NCBI lineage: Eukaryota > Metazoa > Arthropoda > Insecta > Lepidoptera > Nymphalidae > Hestina > Hestina assimilis. Next base: position 13,389,455 of record CM041753.1, read on the forward strand.
AATAATTGTCCTATATCAAAAGCTTACAAACTGTGAGTTGCGACGCCCATCGCCGTTGTATAAAGCCAAAAGGGCGTTGCGATGCGAAATGCTCAGATTCATTATATGCGAATAATCGTTTGATTAGCAATTTCATTTACTAAACCCTGGTTCTATAATCTATGATCAAAAAAAAAACAATCTCATATGAGCTTTTAAATTTTTAATGTAATATGAAAAAAGTCTACTAGAGCTACATATCGATTCTTGTTTAAGTAGCTTTTTGTACCGCTAGAAGGGTGTCCCAAAAATGATTGCTAAAAAGGCGTCCCAAAAATGATTCGGAACCTCTAACTTATATAACCTTTTATAATAAAATTAGTACAAAATTTTACCAACTAACCAAAATTAATGTTTTTGATAATTAAGTTTGCTAATTTTTTATTTAACTGTAAATTCAAGACCAAAACTAAAAATTTCTAAAATTATGTCATTATATTTTTTTACCATGATGGCGGCAAAAAAGCGTCCACCCAATTTAAGCAACGTCTGCAACCCCTGAGGTATCGCATGAGTGTTGCCGACCCCTTAAAAACCTATTCAACCGTCCCTTCTTCAAATTCATACAGTATGAATGAATGATACTTTAATTGCGTGTTGGGAAAACCACAGCAGGGAGCTCATTCTACAAACGAAGGCAACAATTTAATTTAACAATATTTAAAATTATTCTTCTAGATGACTCAGTGTAACACAGCATCGCGGGCTTTATCGAGCACGGACGATAAATCTATTAATTGTGATAAGTGTTATATCGATACAGTATAAAAAATATGTATATACGAGTGCGCGCCGCGGCTTAGACAATGGTGCGAAATTGAATCAGCTGTGTGTTCCGTTCACTGTGCTAATAGTGCTGCCCTCTATATCTATACCTCTATTATCTGTATTTATTAATTATCTGTGCAAAGAGTTAAACGGATGTCTATCCTTTTCTTTCTCATGGTGTTCCAATTAATTAGAGTGGGACAAGTATTATGTCATATATGAAAGAAACATTCAAAATATATCTGTCCTACTCTTTCGTATTCTAATTTTATTGAAGTGAGGCATAATTGTTATGATTTTAAAATAAATTTTGTTTCATCGAGTAATTTATTTTAAATGAAAGGCTTAGAAATGTATCGTTTCTGCTATTTCAAGTTATTACAATTAGACTGAGACTCATATTTTTATTTGTAATGTTTTACGTTAGAATAAACTTTTATTATATAACTAATTTACAGAAAGAAATAACAATATATCTATCCTCTTCTCTCTTTTATGATTGTTTAAAGTACAATATATAATATGATGTAAAAATATTGCCTGAATATTAAATTTTACAATGCTAGAGTGGAACATATATATTAAATAAAAGAGATAATCATATAATTTTTAAAGACAGAATATTAGCTTTTAAAATCTTTCCTTATCCGCTCAATTCGTAATTATCCGTCTGATAATATGCTACAATTTTTTTTCTTATGTTATAATGGAATTCAATGGAGAAATCTAGAATTTTTTAATTTAATATAATCAAAGCAGAAACCATGTTATATAAAATTAAATTGTTGTAATAAATTCTAATTTGAAAGTGATAATGATAAAACACTGACCCAGAAAAAAAGACAGACGGAGTTTGGACAACGAAAACATATACGGGTCAGTCTATTCTATTTCAACTGACAGTATATAATTTGAGGATGTAATCTCATCCGTACTCCATCGTGCCTTCTCAATTCTACATAACAGTGGCGAAGAACTATGCTCAATTGGCACAACTAGAAGCCATAAGATTTATGGAATTAAATTCAATAGTGAATCCATTTTACGTCATAATCTGACGCGTGACGTCATATCTATATAATGTTGCCAGCTCAGTGTTCTAATTTTTTTTTTAATTAGACGATTATAATTTCTATGCGATATTGTAGTAAAAAGGCTGTGGGATATACCTATAAACTTGATATAGTATGAATGGCCTTTAACACCTCCTTTGTTCAGTGGACTTGAAGATTAAAAAAAAACTTACATGGAATAATTCTTCTATGTCAAATCATGCTAAGTTTAATCTGACAAGGTAGATATTAAATAAATTAAAAAGCATATCAATTTATTTAATACGACTCGCAGGTCCGGGCCTGGCACTTTATTAAGTTCATATGATGGAAAGGAAACTTATTTTGTTGACGCATTTCTGCATTGAATTGTCTCAAAAATGGCTTTAAATTTATCGTATTTAAAATAATCGTAATACGAAGATACCATGGACTATAATGGCTTCCTATTGGAAATCTGGCTTCCTATATATGACGTCATACCGAGTCAGTCTTTTTTTCTGTGTCTGGGTGTTAAAGATAACCTCAAATTTGAAGGTATGTTAGAAATGGCAAATAAACTTTTATGCAATATTTTATAAAATAGAAAGATATGTTTTACAATTGACATAAAAATAATTCTTATTTATTATACCACTTCTAAAATACTCATTTGTCTGAGTAATAATACTAGCAATAATTTCAGTGTACCCTAATGTTGTCACCATCAAAACTTTAATATAAAGCGTATTTCAAATGAGTTTGGAAATGATGTTAAAATATATTTGTAATAAATACAATGTGCTGTATTTCGATTTATTTAATGAAAGCAGTCGTTTTTTTTAGTTAGTTTTACACAATTTCTACGTATTATAGGCTGTTTTAGTGGCTTTGATATATGTGCAATTCGATATTTAGTTGAAATTGCAGATATCTGGACTGTACAAACTTATTAAAATGTATAATTAAAATACACGGTTACAGGCATACTTATACAACTAAATGTTCCACGTTCTTTGTCGTGAATTAATGTGGGGAAATTGTACTATTTGAAAGGAAACATAAACAGTCTAATATAAATATGACTGCCTGTACAATATTTACTGTGTTATATTTATCAATTTCGTTGAATAGCGGAGGCAGGCCGTGTAGTTATATATTAGTTTGATAGGATAACAAATTGATAAAAACGTGAATAAATTATTATCCCGAATTCAAACATTTGTTTTATTATCGATACGTGTAATAATATTGACATTATTATACTGACGTTTATAGTTGGCAGTATGACGTCATGAACATTTTGATATCAAATCGATAATTCTAAATATAAAATTTGTATTACAAATTATTAAAACTAGTAATGAAGTAGAAACGTCAAAAAATTAATACTGAAAAGAACTATATCACGTTAAAAAACGTCAGTATAAAAATAAAGGTTATTTTGCCGTCTAAAATAAAATATATAAGTACCTATAATTATGAATATTTTTAAAGTATGCATACAATATTTTAGGCGGTAAAAATGTAATTCCATAAAATTAATAAAAACTATTTCCTACAGCAATGTATCTAATTTTACGAATGTTTAAAATGAACGTTTATTATTTTATTTTTCTATTTCAAATTTTTCCTATTGATTTTTTTTATTTTTAACTGTTCAATATTAATTATTACCTAATGGTTGTAAAGTCATGTTTACATTACTTACTAAACATTATAAATAATATTTAGTATAAAAGTACAGGAATGTAAACGTGACTAAATCGTTATCCTGAAATGAGATTAATTTTAGTGACTTCATGCTTTTTAGGATTTTTTTTGCGATGCCAAATCTTATATCCCGCTTAAAAACTTGTGATAACATGTACCTACTGAATGCTATTAAAATATAGCCTTAAGAACGTTTTTTTTTATATTTTCCAAGCCTGTAGTATTGTATGAAATTCCATATGTATGTGATTTAATAAACATTGAAATAGTCTGTGGATGTGTGTCAATTAATTGATGTAATAAAAATGCTTAAAATTATATGAAATATATATTAATCACCCAATTAAATTATTAGTTAAAACACAACATTTAACTTCATTATTTTATTTTAAACTGGCAACCCAACCGAGACTTCTAAAATATAAAGTTACCAGAGCTATTTTATCAACTTCTAAAATAAAATGGCTGTAAAGTTATTTCACAAGCAAATCATCTAGCAATCTAAAAGTGCATTTTGAAAAAGATTAATTTTCCATAACTCTCGTTATGGAAATTAAATGAAAAGAAAATACAATTTGTTTTTAGTAATTTACAATACTATTCTCGTATCAATGGCGATATGATTATTCCCGATGACTTATTCGTCGTTTAAGCCAAGGCAAGAAATCAGTTCACAGCTGAAATAAACAACATAGCACCATAGACTAAGTATATACTACAGACTCCCCTTCCATACAGACAAATGTTAGATTCGTTGGTGCTCCTTCGTAAATTCAACACCAACTCAACGGCACGAAGTTAGTGAGACGCCAATATCATTCGGCTATTTTGCAAGCTTGTGACTAACTTCGTTTTGTTGCGCTGGCGCAGCGAGTCTGACATATTGTCTGTATGGTAGGGCGTGTCATTAGTATATAAAAATTAATAAGTCTATAAATATATATATTTTTGAAATAAAACGATAACACAAAATTAAAATATTTTATTTACAACTAATTCAATGATACATTAAAAATATAAATTAGGAGACATGTACAAATAGTCAAAAATGTTATTTTAAATATTTACACCTTGACATACTTTACCATTGTTAGTAAATATGTAAATTTTTAGTTTTAAATACACAATTCAGCGTTTTAATTTTTTCTTTATGCTTAATTTTAAGTTGTGTAAATATAAAAAATATTAATACGATTTTTAGCTACTCTTAAGCATTAAAAGTAATTGATTTTTTTTAATTAATAACCTTTATTGAGGCTCAACGGTAAAGGGCCTACTTCGCTCCGTTAACGCGAGAGTCGCTCCAGTCGAATGTTCGATCCTGACCTCCTTGGGTTGTTGTCGTACCCACTCCTAGCGCAAGTTTCGAGCTTATTTAGAGGGCCAATAGGAATATTAGTAATGCCTTGAAAAAGCATTGCTAATATCCTTTTTAAAAAAAATTCTATTGGAAGGTAGTTTGCAAAATGAATTCTAACCCTTTCAGATAGAAACGTATTTACATTATGACAAGCTACGCGTTTATTTGGATGGGAATTTATCGATTGTTTCCAAAGGTTGCAAACAGTAACATCAACTTTATTATCAAAATTGATGCGCACTAAAGCTTGGAAATGCTGCTTCACGCAAGGCAACTGAGGTGTTGATGTATAACTAGATAAAGCATTTTAAACCATAAAGCATTGTATCCTTTTGGGCTATCTATAAATTACGTCATGAATTTTTTGACCCCTCCTCTATCCTCGTCACATTTGTGAAAATCCTCCGTCCCATATGAGACGTCACATAATTTTCGCAATTTAACATCTATAACAGCAATACCTAAATAAGTTAATTAGGCAAATACTAGATTTTGAAATGTGACGTCACAAAACTGGGGACCCGTCCCACCCCTTGTCACACAATGGCACACTTCTTTGACCCTCTTCCCTCTCTCCTATACGTTTGAAGTAATTTATGGATAGCCCCTTTCTAATGGGCTGAATGCGCAATTGAATACTCAATTACAAAAAAATTAATGTTATTAATTTCAATACATGTTATTTTTTAATTATAATAAGTTAATGACAGTCTCGTTAATTATTGCTTCACACTTAATACATACAATTTTGAAAACTTTATTTTTAATCACTTTTATCACAATGGTTTAAATAATTTAATGACATTACAAGCGTAATACTAAAATTTACCAAAAATTTATTATTATCATATTCATATTTTATTCATTAATAAATATGATCCAATATGATATACAATGTAAGATGAACATTTAAAAACATATATAAGTAAACGCTACACACTCAACGGTCCCATTAGAATAGGTGATATCCTGTGTTGGGGGTCCGGAAACATAAACGAGAGCAAACACCAGAACCGGAAAACATGTTTGTATGGTCAATACAAACATCTGCCCTGAGCGGGAAACGAACCCGCGACCTGTGGCGCATAGGCAGGCGATGTTGTTGCGCATCGCTACCGCTGCGCCACAACGTCGTCAATATATCTTTATTTAACAAAGGTGACAACCAAGCTTAAGCACTGACTGATCGTAATAATTACTGTATCTTCACATCATAACCTGAGTTAATCTAGCAACAATAGAGGCATCAACGTATGTAACCACCTCGAACTGGGAGGAGAAATGGAATACAGGGCATGACTGTCAGGAGCAGTCATACTTTTTGTTGGGACTGGCCTTGATAGTGTCAACAAGCGATGGGGGACTGAGTACTAAGATCCGGCTGTGAAATAGAAACCTTTCTTCTATTTTTTTTTCATTCAAGAACCAAATTTTATAATAAAGAATACAATTGTAAAAAACATATTTGCATAAAACAGTAACTGTCAAGTTTCTTGTCGGTTCTTCTCGATAGCGTTCAACCTTCCGAACCGTCGGTAGCGTTTCACTATTCAAAAGTACTTTTAAAAAAGTCTACTTGAATAAAAATAATTTTGATTTTGATTTTCTAATGGGGGCTCAAAGTTGACTGTCCTAAGGGGTCTCCTGCGAGGTTGAATAAGTTCACAACGTTACTTCACGAATATATTCTTCAGGAGGAAATCTTCAGGACGAGCCAGCCCATTAATGCAGTAACTAGCATGGCTAAAGTACAACAATTGCATACCGTAATACAAAGTTAAATTATATACCGAATGCAGAATTGATGAATAATTGAATCACATGTAGATATGCATGAAATTTACAGGCTAAAAATTAAATAAGTGGTTTCAAAATATCTAAGACAGTATACACCTACAAATCACAGGTCTTATTCCATTTGGAAACCTTAAAATAATGACATCATTTTGCTTTTTATATATATATATATATATATATTATATTTGCTTTTATATATATATATATATATATATATATATATAATAGATATTTTTAAATAACATATAATAGTAACTGTTAAATACCTCTTCGTAACGCAACACGTAAAATATTTATCAGTATTGAGTAGAATCAGTGGCCACCACTGATGACCATCAGTAGTGGCCACCAGGAGTTCCACATCACTATAATAGTTTTTCCATAACAAATGGACAAGATCCTTTAAAAATCGCCCGCTGTAGATAGGTTCCACCGCAGTGTAAAATATTCTGCCGCCAAATAGTAGTGCTTAGGCATTACTGTGTTCCGGTTTGAAGGGCACTGTACGCTAGTGAAATTACTGGGCAGAAGAGATTTAAGAACTAATATCTCGAAGTTGGCAATGCGTGAGTGGCGCCTACTAATGGTGCTGCAAGCGCTCATAGGCTGCGACAGCCACTTACCATCAGGTGGGCAGGATGCTTGTTTGCCAACTTCTAATATCAAAAAAAATCTCAATAAGAGTACCTTTGAAACCTGAAGAGTTCCCTCAATTTCTCCATGGTATCATCCTAAACAAATTAGAATAGACCAAGAAGAAAGTTATAGTGTTGAACATTATAGGCAAATTCTTTAGTCCATAAGTGTAACATAAAAGTTGATTGATTGAATTTTAGAAATATTAATATTATTTCTAAAATATATTACACCATTCTGATGAAATTCTCATTTGGATTTCGAAAAATAAAGATTGATTAAACAGGTTTCCTTCTAAAAAAAAAAATTAAAAAATTTGATAACTTCTAGGTAAGGAACCCTGGAAAGAAAAGCCTACAGGAGACCTTGAATGGGATAAGGATTAGTATATCTCAAACTTGCTTTGCCACGAAAATTGATTAAACTAATAATACCTCGAGCGGTTATGTTTTAGCTGTGAGAGGTTTAGGCAATTTACTTAAATAATAATCATGATCATATCTCGTCACTAAGATACCATCAGTTACTTTAACACCACTGTCTGGTGAATAATCTATATCTGCACCCTTAAGGGTGGTCATTTTACCTTCAACGCTTTTAATAATGGCATTACCAGCACATAAATCCCACTTTTTGATAGCTGTAGCATGGAGATACACATCAAAGTGACCATTAACTACTCCCATTACTTTATCACCAGCTCCTGCAGCTTGTGTTACAACAGTTTTAGGACCAAATGCTTCTTTGGCGATGTCTTCAACTTTCCCAGGATGTGAACGGGATATAACAACCCTTGGTTGTTCTTTGTTTTCTTCTTTCTGTAAAATTAATAAAAGTAACTTAGTAAAATTACATTCCCACTGCTTAGTCTTAAGCCTCTGCTCCGATTATATCCAATTAGCTATATACCTCATGTTGTCATTTCTGAAAACATGTCTAATAATTTCTTCCAAAACATGTACAGTTGCTTAAATATGTGTTTCTTCAACACAGCATAGTAGAAGTTAAAATCCAAATAAAATTAATAAAAAATGGAGAGATCTCTTGTTATTGAGATAGTTTTAAAACCGGACTGCATATTGACTGGAGACTGGAGAAATGTATTATTTCATTGTCATATATATATGTATTTTAATTTATAATTATTATACACATGTACTAGTAACTTTCCTGTCAACTACAAATAAAATTACAAAATCCTACTAACATGTTTTATATCGGGAATATTAGTGGATGTTTTCTTTGTATACCAGCCCCAGTATGTGCGGGTTGGGAATGGATAGTGTATCACTCCTACTATGGGTACTCCATTGATCGCTACACACACCATTGTCGTCACATATTGATATAAACTCTCTGCAGATAAAATATACAAAAATTAGTAAAATTATGTAAGATTTCCCGATCAATAACTGACCTTTTTAAGACTTCAAAAGAGGAAGATGATCATACTCTGGATATATAAAACAAAACTCCATAAAATATCACAAGCTGTATTTAAATTGTTAAGAAGATATATTTTTGTGTAATATAGCAGGGGTTCTCAAAATATATGTTATAAGTTGGAAAAATTACTTTTACTCTACCTGTATATTCTTGTGTTGCATCTAGAGGATCAATCCACACAGTCACATCCTTAACAAATACATGCTCGTCATTCATATGTTCAATAACTCTTTGTCCCAATGGTGTTGATTCAATATCAAATGCATCCTGATTCTGGCAGTCCGAGTCGTCCGTCGAGTGCTCTTCCGATATTATATTTAACTTTGGAAAAGTTTTTTTGAGACCATAGTACATGGCACAGTGCGATGCATAATCAGCATCGGTAACAGGATCATTTGCACCTTCCTGAGTTTTACCTTTGCTTTTAATATTCAATTCATGGTTTTTACCTTCAATTACTTTCTTTCCACCCCTCTCAGCTGCATATATAGCTGCCTTCAATAGCGATTTTATGTTAATTAAATCATTTTTATCGGTAGGATATCCCGAACCACCAGAACGCCAATAAATAATAAGAAATAAAATAAAGCCTACAGTAAAACAAGCGAATTTGTTTAACCGTAGAGTTCCACCGAAATTCATTATGGATTTATTATAATATAAATATTTTATATATGTAGCATTAAATAAATAAATAATTACATTTCAATTCCCGTTTTCAGATCATAAAAATGTATGAGACAAAAGTCAAAATATATGAAATCACAAATGACATTAAAAATTTTGACAATTGACATAACAATTTTATGATACTTAGATATTGCAAAATATAGATTGAGGATCTATTGAAATTGGTACGTAAAGGTAAACTAGCTCTACAAATGAACTGAAAATGGAGTATTAGTGAAGGTAAGAATTAAAATGGAGACGAGAAATGAATTAAAGGTTTTTGTACTTTGTAGCGCATGCGTATTTTGCGATGGTATTATATAGTTCCCAGCCAGTTATCTGGCGGCTAGACGCTTCAATATTAACCAATTTGTTTTATGCTGTCATTTTGCTATTACTTAATTCAATTCAATTCTTCGATTAATAGCTTTCAGTCCTGAGTAAAATTCTACTTAATTCTCATAGAGAACCTTACTTATTTTTTATTTTCATACGGTATTGTATACCACAAAAAAAGTAACAAAAATCTTCCTTACTCTATGTACTTGTCGATTGTCAAGTTGTGGTTGTTATTTGTCATGTTAAATTAATGTCATTATGATTAATGTCATATAATCGGCAAAAGTACTGAGCGTTGGATATAAGAGAAACTACATAATTATTTATTCTCATTCGTGTATTTATGTCTGAAGTGCTTAAAAGGATTAAGTAACAATGATCTTAATGGACATATACGATACTGTAAATATAAAGTTTTATATCAATTAATTTTAAAATAAATATAATTACATTGTGGAATTTTATTTATCAATATCTTGCAGGCTAGTTGGTGGACATTACTCATCGCAGTCCAAGTTGTTATCGGATCCGCATATTTTTTATGGCTAAGGAGGTCCAAGGAGCCGAAAGATAAGTTGACTAAGCAGAAGTTACTTGAATGGAAGCCTTTACCACTTGTAGAGACAACATATGAGGTCGAAGAGCCGCCGTTGATGGAGAAAATAGACGAAAATGTGCTTAACGTTGGTGCAACCAGTTTCCTATGCTTTGATAAAGAGCCTAGTATAATGGAGAATGCCATCAAGTCTCTGCACAAATATGGTGTTGGTTCTTGTGGGCCAAGAGGTTTTTATGGCACTATAGATGTTCATTTAGAACTGGAAGAGAGACTGGCGAAATTCATGCAAGTAGAGGAGACTTGTGTTTACTCATATGGCTTCTCCACTGTTGCAAGTGCTATACCTGCATATGCTAAAAAAGGCGATATCATTTTTGCGTAAGTACTATAATTTAGAGTCATCTATAAACTACATAATACTATTGGGGTAAAAATAGGTATCCTGTAATCTGTAAATGGAGTTGTTAAATATTGTTATTGTAGTCATCACCTATTGATCCCCTAGTTAAAATGGGGCTGGCCAGCTTGAAGGCTCATGTTTTGACTCTGTGTCATTTTATATAGGATGATAATGAATTTACAGACCAAATTATAACATCATGATAATAAAATTAGATATACTAAAATTATACTTATTAAATTGTCTTAGTTATTTGAAAAGTTTCTGTGGAAGATTTAAATGACATGGAAAATTGTAGTTTTTGGATAATCCTTTATGACTTAATTATGTAATGGGAAAACACTATTTGTTTCTATAGTTATTTATCTTATGGTTTTCCTTGCACAACAGGAAAGTATATTGTGCTAAGACATTATTTTACTGCATATTTTCCATAATAATTAATAAATTTATCCTGTGGTCAAAGTTCATTTGTAGAACAAAATTATTTTATTACAAAATAATAATATATATTATGTAATAGCAAATAAAAATTTAATGATTTAATTAGTCAAGCTGCTATAGGTTATTAGAGTATCAAACGGAAGAATCACTACTCATGTGCTGACAGATTTAATTCTTTTTTTTTGTTACTATGTAAAAATGTTATACCAGTTTCTTAAATTAAAACATAAAAAAACAGACCATCAGATACAAAATGAAATATTTTTATTGAATTCATATCAATTAACAGAAGTTAAGACACATGTAGTCAATACACATTTAAAAAAAGCTAAATTGTGTTTGTTAAAACTTTGAACAAAAATTTTACTTCTGAAATTAAAAAAAAATGTAAATATTTTTCCTTTGCATACTCTTATTTTTAATATGACACCAGTGGCTCCTAAGTTGTCTGTAATTAAAAGTTCCAGCTAATTCCAGAAGCTATAGTTTAAACACTATAAAACAATTATTATGTAAATGATTTTCTTATACCATAAATATATTTAAAAAATGTTACGATGTCAAATATAGGTGCCTCTGCAGCCTCATTTAAAATCATCCAGTTTCAATTTTGGGTTTTTATTGCTGGCTATTTCTGTTTATGCCTAATTAATATCGAAACTATGCAAAATTTATTTATCATTTATCATGAATTTGATGAAAAGAGTTTAGTGTTTAAAAGCTAAGAGTGTAGAAACAATTGTATAATATTTACGAAATTGATCTTTTTCAATATCTATTACACCATATTAATCGAAAAATTTAATTTTTGCCAGTGACGAGAAGGTCTGGTTCGCTATACAAAAAGGCATTGACGCATCAAGAAGCACTGTCAAATATTTCAAGCACAATGACATGGCAGATCTTGAACGTTTACTAGAAGAGGCAGCCGCCAAAAAAGAGTTAAATCCCAAGAGAAGAGCATTCTTAATAGCTGAAGCTATTTATTTCAACACCGGCAAAATGTGCCCATTGAGGAAGCTGGTTGAGTTAGCAAGGAGGTTTAAATTGAGAATCATGTTGGACGAAAGTTTGACTATCGGTGTAAGTATTATAATTGTTAAGATTTCTCTTTTTTTTATGTTTAAAGTTGACAAACAAGCACACCGCCCACCTGATGGTAAGTGGCTGCCGTAGCCTATGAGCGCTTGCAGCACCATTAGTAGGTGCCACTCACAGGTTATCAACCTCGAGATATTGGTTCTTAAATCTCGCCTGCCCAGTAATTTCACTAGCGTACAGTGCCCTTCAAACCGGAACACAGTAATGCTTAAGCACTACTATTTGGCGGCAGAATATTTGACACTGCGGTGGTACCTACCTAGCTGGCCTCTTGCAACAAAAGACCTACCACCAGTGTGACTGATTGCACTGGTGGAATAATCTCTGCTGTGACAGAGGTTATCCCAACAGCGGACGATGGAGTCGTCACATCCCGACGCCGGTAAATCTCTCCTTATTATTATTAATTATAGATTATCTCTCTACCGGTCTCTTCCATAGTTATTATTAATTGTAGATTATTATGTTAAGGGAATTTCACAAAATATCATTATGTTTGTAATGGGATAGTGGCGTATTTGTATTTAATGTTATTCTTCTTCCTAGTAATATGACCGTATGAAGAATGTCATTTTATGTTATTATTTTGCTCAACAAAAAGTTAGTGTGTTGTGGATGCACCATTAATACTTTTTTTTCTGTAGTTTTCAACGTAGACAGCAATTTTTAATGTACCATGGAGCATTGGCAATCATGCGTGATAAATGTAATAGATTAAATTCTATTTCATAAAAATGAAAATTGAAATCAATCCCCATTTAATAGTATTTACTTTTGCGTCTTATTGGCCCATACATAGGGTCTATTTCTAAATGTACCCCAATTCTATTACTTATTGTTAAAATAAGAGAAAATGTAATACTAAATTCTGGTTATTCTGTGCCCACGGCTCCGTTCCAACATTTTCTGGGATAAAAAGCCTGTGCGTTAATCCAGGATAAATATTAAGCTATCTATGTGCCAAATTTCCTTCAGGTGTTTCTGTTGAAAGAGTAACAAAAAAACCATCCATCCATCCAATCGCTATATGTATATCCATCTTCACAAACATCGACCTATGTTATATTAGTTGGATGGCTATTACACCGACTACTGGAATATTTGTATGTGAATTATTATTCCAATTACTGCTAGCGTTTAGCGTATATCAGACAATGAATGAAATATTCTTGACCTTAATTGAGCACTTATTATTTCGTGAAACATTCTTAAAAACATACTTTTTATTAGTTATAAATTACATTAATTTGTGTAACACAATTTCATTGGTTATAATTATATATAACTAACTTCTGCACGCGGCTTTGCCGGCATCAATAATGATTTTCAATCCGGCGCATTTATTATACTATAAAAATAATCGATATCCCATCCCCTGACCTTTGATATTTGACCCCTTCAGGGTTTCTTCCCATTGGTTAAAGTAGCCTATAATCGCCTCCATGGTTCCATCTACATCTATTACAAAATTCATCACAATAAGTTCAGCATCACTGATAGGCGGCATCAAAAACAAAGAAAGTCACTTTCGCAATTATAATATTACTACCTTTGTACAGAGTAATGATTCTTGCTTATATACCTTTGTTAAATTTAGCAGATAAGCAGTGCTAGAAGGTCTGCTTATAGTCTTATCCTGATTTGAGGGGGTACTAATTTTTTTTATAGAGAGATTGCCATCTTACTTACGAAACCCAAAGGCGAACTAGTAGCTCATTTTATGAGAGCAAATTACTTATCAAAGGTTAACGAATTTTAATAAAATTTTACGATAACAACCGGGACCGACAACTTAACGTGCTCTCCGAGGCACGGTGGGGAGACCCACAAGGACAAACGCCCAGACCGAAACAGATATTTATAAGAAACATCTAAAAACAATCCTTATTATCTTATTCTTTGTCTTAGGTGATTGGTAAACATGGTCGTGGGCTGACTGAGCACTTGAACGTGCCGCGTGACGAGATCGACCTGATCGTGGGCTCATTGGAGCACTCCTTCGCCACTATTGGTGGCTTCTGTGCTGGGACTCATTTCATTGTGGAACACCAGCGCCTTTCCGGTTTAGGTATGTTTTAATCTATGGATATGCAGAGACATTAAATTCTTTGCTCGCAGACTGGGTTATATAAAATCATAGGAATGGTGCAGCGAGTATATCGCTCCCTCTCCCACTAACGGGTCTTATGGGGACGTGAAGTTTTTTTTTGAATGTGTATCGCTTTTGGCCCTACTGGCCTTGAAAGCGTCACCGGGTGAGGGTAAAAAGGAGGGTTACGTGCAGTGATGCCCATTATGGGTATATATAAGCGGTATTCAAACTCAACTCAAACTCAGAATATTCTTTATTCAAATAGGCTTTTAAGCACTTTTGAATATTGATAGTGTATAATTCTTTTGTCATTATTTTAGTGAGTACTAAAATGAAAATAAAATATTAAAAAAGAAATTACTAAAGGGTTATTTAAAAAAATGAGATAATAAGATGTACAATTTGAAAAAAAACTACGTAAAATATTATATAACCGCGAAAATTGTATTCGTCATCGTCGTCTACATGAATTATGAACTGTTATCGATAACAGTGTTGCACCTCGGTATAGTTACACGCGATAACTTTCATGCCTGTAAATCAATTTTGACGACAAATCTAAATTCGTTAGAGGAATATATTTCCGATAAAAATGCTTGGGATTCTTAATATTGCTAGACTCATGCAAGAAGATAAAGATAAGATAAACGCTACACACTCAACGGCCCCATTACGATAGTTATATCCTGTGTCGGAAGTCGGAAACATTCACAATAACAGGGACAAATACACTCAGACTGGAGACCGTGCCTGTATGGTCAATACAAACAAATGCTCCGAGCGGGAATTGAACCCGCGACCTGTGGCGCTTAAGGCAGCTACCGCTACGTTATAATACGATTGTAATTGTAATGTATGTTACATTTGAAAAGAGTAACTGTAGAGTTTCTCGTCAGTTCTTCTCGGTAGAATCAACCTTCCGAACCGTCGCTAGCGTTTGACTATTCAAAAGTACTTTTTTATAAGTCTACTTCAATAAAAATAATTTTGATTTTGATGAATTTTCAGCAGACTCTAAAGTACTTTACGTATTTATGTCGTTACGTGAGAACTCCGACATTTATGAACAGATTAAGATTTTTCTTTTGCTTGATAGAGTCATGTCAAGTATTAAGGAGCGTTTACATGGTTAAATTCTATAAGTCGTTTTGTTTGTTACATTTATCATTGCGACGTAATTGTCTGACGTAATGTCTGTGTAATTTATAATAATTTTCGTATCGTTTTCCCTCAAGTTATGGGCTATTTTGAGTATAATGCGGGAAAACTAACATACTTACGTAGGCATTCGTCACGTGTTTTTGTCTTAAGTATTACAAATAGGAAAATTATTAAGAAAATACTAAGTTATGATAACTTTATTTTACTTAAATAAATAAACGCTACACGCTCAATCAAACAAATCAGAAGGTCCAATTGGTCTAGTAATATCCTGTGTTGTGGTGAAAAATACAAATACATAACATAACCTGTACAGGAACAAATGCTTGTATGGTCAATACAAACGTCAATTAACCACGAACGGCATCCAAAATTTTTTGGTTAGGTAGGTACTTAGGGAGCGTTAATTATATGAGGCATTTAGAGGAGAGAGTCTCATCCAATCTCAAAATGGGAAAGTGAGGGGTTTCCGCAAGTATCACGTACATGCAAGGATAGTCGCCTTCGCCTTTGGACTCTACTCGCACTTACTATCAGGTAGAAGGAATTCATCTATCTAGGGGGCTGGCTGAATAAAAAAACACCCTAAGGCTAGAATCAATTTTGAACCCCAATGACGGCTCTTCCTATTTCAAGGCTTCTACGCCCGCTTTTCTGTGCCTCTATGTTACGCCATCAAGGCTAGCATACTGCCTACAGTCCTACTGGACCGACAGCAAAATAAATTCCCAAAAAAAGCGTGCGCCGATTTCTTCTCAGCGAATTTAATAAGCTAAGAATGACACAAAATGTTGTATGTTTCTAGGTTGTCAAGTTAACTATAAGACCATGTAATCCATGTCGTTACGGTCCATTTTTTCTGACCTGGTTATTAAAAATTAATATGTGCTAAGAATTTTATATTATAATCTAAAAATGACGATACTTCAATACAACTTTTCATCCCTTTTTTCAACCCCTTACAACCCTTTTTTCAAATTAAAAGGTAGCCAAGTTCTTTCTCAGGCTCTAGACTAACTGTGTACTAAATTTCATTTAAATCGCTTCAGTAGTTTCGGAGTGAAAGCACGACAGACAGACAGAGCTACTTTCGCATTTATAAAATTAGTAAGGATAAATAAATATAGTATACTTTTCAGGGTACTGTTTTAGTGCATCTTTGCCACCAATGCTGACGCAAGCTGCCATCTCAGCGCTAGATATTCTGGAGGAGAAACCCTCCATTATAGCCGAGTTGGACGAAAATTCGAAGAAATTGAACAAGTAAGGCCAGAAAATACATCTCTTGACACTTTTTTTAAACATGATTTAAAAAACTTCAAAAAAAGATGAGGCTCTCAATTAGTTTTTTTGTATATTTGTATTTTGTTATTTGAAAGGATATACAATAATATCATGTCTTGGAACTAAGTTCCTTAACGAGGCTTACAGGTAGTGCGATTTATTGGAAACCGTCACGTAACGAAATTCCGTATCCTGTGTGTGTGCGTATGTGTATCGAGCCAATTACAAGCAAGTGCGCACCCGAGTACGCAACTGTCTTTGTCTGTTTTTATCAAATAACCAATCGAAATTATACAGATTTCATTTCGAATTACATTCAGAGTTGAAGCAAAAACGTAAGGAATTCCATTTCTGGCGGGGTCCCCGACTCAATTTATTTATTTATTTTGATTTTATTTATTAGAATTAATATCAGAACAAACATCAGGTGAGCCTCCTCACTGTTTGCAGTTTAAGCATAAAAAAAAAAGACAAACCTTGATTTTTTTTTCAATAATGGATGAAGATTTTTACTATTCATTGAACAATATTGTCCTTTTCAGAGCACTATCGAACCTCAAGCACTACACATTTAGCGGAGACCAGCTATCGCCAGTCAAACATATCTACCTCAAGAACTCGGAACTGACTGATCGTCTCAAACAGTCATACCTCCGCAACATCGCCAACTATTGTCTGGATAAAGGCATCGCCATGGCCGTCGCGGCTTATCTGAGGGACGTCGAAGTAAATTGTCCGGAACCATCCATACGTTTAGCGTCCAGTAGGAAGCTGAATGATGATAATATTAGTCAAATTTGTACGTTGTTAGATGAGGCCTATGAGAAAGTTGGTCCGAAACCAGATTTAATACTAAATAATTAATATTATTATGTAAACAAATCTATTATTCAAGATTAAAATCTTTACTTAGTATTATAAATCCGAAAGTAACTCTGTCTGTCCGTCTTACGCGCTTTCACGCCAAAACTACTGAAGCGATTTAAATGAAATTGTATGTAGACTCTCAGAAAGATCACAGGCTACTTTTTCATACGAAAAAAGTATTGTAAGGGGTTGAAAGAGGGGATGAAAAGTTGTATGGGAGTCTCGTCATTTTTAATTTTAGAAGCTTGGAACTTATTTTTACGCTGATGATTCGATAGACCATTCAATAATAATTATTCAATATGTCATTAGAAGTTTGTATGGGGGTTAATGGTGTACATGTTTCAGAGTTTGTATTAAAAACATCATTCACGCGGTGGTTTCGCGGTGGTAACGTGGTTCACAAATATTGTTGTTAGATATATAATATAGTTAGGTTTTCATAAGCATTCCTTCTCAAAGTATTCATGGAAATGCCGGTAAAATGAATAGACAATAGGATAATAAATTATTTTCATAAAATAGATTGATTTTTTATAGTTTTTTATCATTTGTTTATTAAAGTGTTACTTACAAATATTACTAAATGTATTATTTATGTTATGTGCACAAAAATACGACTAATAGTATTACAAATATTATTTTTTTACTTATAGTCAAATATTGTTTTATTAATAAAACAAGTACAAGCAGAATAATTAAAATAGCAATATTAATAATAACACTTAAGTACTGTTTTTATGTATTAAGTATAAAATACTGTTTAAATTGAAAAACACTCAGTACATTTAATGACATTTCGTCGCAATTGATATAATCTTATGTAATTAATTCCAAATTTCAAATGTACAGCGTTCATCATTAAATAAATAAATGATTTTTATCAAGAGTTTTATTTGTATTTCTTATAATTAACATATGTTATAGCCCCTTTATAATAACAATCGTCCAATAATGACGTGTAGAGTGAATTCAGAAAAAAAACACGAAATATTATGAATTGCGTGCAAGTTATCACGAAGCGAAATTACTTTTAAAAATATATATATTGAAAAAAAAAACACGGAGTTTTTCGCCAGTTCTGTTCAGTTAGAGGTTTAATGGTGTCGATGGTAGAATCTGAGTTTCAACAAATACAAAACCTGGGCCCTTAGTCTGAACGTTACTATCACCGTGCTTTTATTCTCCAGAATTAAAAACACTACCGAATAATATAATATGTGATTTAAGATTTGTTAATCTGAAACCTCACCATGATTGAAGAGGAAAATCGTTAAAAAATTGTCATTAATGGGCAAATCATTAGCGTTTCTCCAGCGTAGGCGTTCGATATTTCCGCGAGGCAGTGACTTAGAGAAGTCTTCTTTTTTTTGCTTTCTGATAGGTCTCTTAGCTCTAAATTGAAACACAATATTATATTTTTCCACACGTGCTTATAACATTCTACTTTATTATATTATGTTTTATATGCTTAGTTTATATGTAACGACATCATTCGTCTCGCAGTGTTGCCGTGCTTAGTGTAACTTCTAAAATTACTTATAGGACGTGTGTGCTTGAATCCCCTATAAATTGGTTTCTTCTTCTAGTTTGAGTATAAATCTGTTTTGGGGAGTTAAGTATGGATAATCTAGTGTTGTGAGACTCGCTAATAAATTCAAAAGTTTTGAATTTTTCGCGCCATTTTATCATAATTTATCCATACCTTATTAAAATGATTTTGTAACAAAGAGTTTTACTAGTCAGGTGCGCTAGATACCTACAGCATTGCCGTGTCAGTGATACACTAATAAAATCCTGGTAAAGAAACAAAAGATTGCAAGTCAATCAGTAACAAGTTCGTCCGGCATATGACAGTATCCTATATTCCTCTTGAACTCGGTATCGTCCTCTCTATGCAAAGGTTTCCTTATCTCGATGAGTCGCCGGTCAGTCTCCAGCGCTTGATTCTTGTATTGCAAGTCCTTCGTGACGCGCTGGTGGTGATTGTAGAGACCGTGGTAGGTTGATCTGATTACGTTAAATTATAATCTTTCATAAAAATCATTTAAAAAAATAAAATAATCCTTAAGTTTTTTTCCCGCCAAAAATAACGCAATGAGTCAAGTTTTCACTTTAAAAGTTTTTTAATTTACTTTATAACTAAGGATGTATATAAGAAGAAATAACTACTTACAACGCTTCTTCCAGTTTCTTCTCTAGCAAGTTTGACGACATATGGACTCTTTCGTATTCTTCAATTAAACCGCGCATTGGCTTGTCCTAAAACACATTGGAATATTCGTTGACATAAAAGCACTGCATAAACTATGCCGTTTACGAAAAAATAGTATTTTTTAAGCCATATAAGGTGTCTATTTCGCACTATTTTTATATGGCATTATCATTCAGTCCTAAATCTTAAAAAATACCCGCTAATACCCCTACCGGCATAATTTAGCAATGGCGATAATGGCGTTTCTAGTGTTGGGCGTTCGCTTCTATTTATGTCACAGATATTTTTTTTCATAAACTCAATACCACCAACTTAAAGATTTGATATAATAGAGTCGCATTCGATTTTTAGATTTCTTCTTAGACCATTTAATGAAGGAAGATTTTTACAACCATTACCACATAGCCATATATATAACTACCAAGTTATTTACCTGAACTCTTTCTAGAACTGGTCTTCTTGTGCGTATTTCTAGTCGACTTTCTACCAATTTTGTCGGATTTATTTTGTCTGCGACTGCTGCACGAAGAGTTTCAATTTCACGATCAACTTTTTGTAAATTTGTTTCAAGCTATAGAAGTAAAATTAAATTATACATTTAATATTTATTATTACAAGGTTTTTGATAACGTATTAGTAATCTCATGTACTGTACTCAAGAGATTCTTGTTTCCGAAATTATCAAAGCCAATGAATCTGAAAGGCTTACTAACTATAGCTATTAAAAATACGTCACCTTATACTTCTGCCACTCCATTTCATTTCTTGCCCGTTGGATATCATATATGCGTCTTCTCATTATCATTTCAACTTGCTGGCTCTGAGCGTACATCTGGTTCTTAGCTTGCTCCCTACTTTTGAACATCGTCTCTCGAAGGTCTTTGGACTCCCGCATCAGCTGTTCAGCTATTTTTATAGTGTTTTCAATACAATGTACATAGCTTTCTTCACTCATGGAGCTAAAAATTTTAAATTTTCAGCTTTAGTGAAAAAAGCTTAAAAATTCCATAATTTAATTAATTTAATTAATTTTTAATAGAAAACGTTGCTTTTTAGATGAATTTAATAATAAATGTACATTTTTCTCTTCTATTACTTTCTTCGTTCATTATTTCTAATGTTTTCTTAAGTGTCCCTAATTACTTGTCCAGAGTTATATTATCACGAAGGAGAAGTAAAGTTGAATTTTAATTGCTGTTATTTTTAATTACAATCTATTCCAAAATTTAATAATTCTATTAAGAAAGCATTGGTTAAATGATCAAGATCAGATTAACATAAAAAAACGTAATGAAGACTTCATGTAAACTGAAATTACGAAAAATATAAATAAATGTTACTCTTATTATACCAATGTCCCTAATTAGTTGACCACCACTGTATATAATATAGACAGTTAAATAGAGTTAAATAAAATAAAAACTAAAAATTCATTAAAGTCATAACCATTTTTTTGTCATGAATATACAGGACTTACTATTGGGAGTAAACTTAAAAAAGAAATAACTTGTAGTTAGATATACTAGGTACATAATTAATCCCCCCCCGACCGCAGAGGTCAAACTCTGCGGTACCCTGGGCTTGTCGTGCCGGGGGGCTCAGTAGCCGGGAGACGATTGTGCAGGTGGCACCTTCGACTGCCCGGTGAAGCTAACAGGGTCGGACGGTTCGGGCGTGGGGCGTTTTACGCTAGACCGCGCCTAGGAGGGTGGTGTCGTATGGGTCGCTCTGGTACTTTTCTGCTTATCAGAATGGACTGCGAGCGGCTCCTGCGACACCGGTGGTGTGTTTGACCGGGCCCTTCAGCCTCGGTCAGGCGGTAGAGGAAGAAAACCTCTTTAAAAAATAACGGCGGTCGGTCGTAGAGGGAAACAACCTCATTAAAAAGTTAGTCTCGGCTCGGGGAGCCCTAGGACCCAGGGCTCCCTTGGTTGGGTTTGCCGGGGCCTTCTGGTCCCGGTCGGTGGGGTGCGAAAGCGCCGTAGTGTATTGTATTATATGTATTAGTATGTATTTATGGCGGCAGTAGGTTGCCGCCCCAGACGGAGGCTGACGGCCTGGGTGCGTTCGCGCACCAAGGTGTATATATATATTGTATTTATGTATAGTATGTATTATTATGTATGTATGGCGGCAGTAGGTTGCCGCCACCGGTGGGCCCCTCGGGGCAAGCGCCGGGGCGTCGCGGTTGTGTGCTTCGGCGACCCCGCGACGTCCCACTATGGCGCTAGATGGGACCTTGGAGTTTTAGTGGGTAGGGGCTCGGCTCCGAGTCCACACACCTCCTGCGCCATTGCACCCGTCCCGGCGCTCGAGTGCGTAACTGCATTTCTCCAAGTAAAAAAAAAAAAAGAGTATTAATTTTAAATAGGCTTACTTCGGTGGTATTCTTATCGGATCTGATTTAAAAGATATACCAGAGCATTCTTTGTTTAGATCCTTAACATGATGGTCTAATACTAAAGCATCATCTTTATTTTGTATCTCTCTTTCCAGTCTACAGAATACGTTCGTCAATTCTTTAATTTTCTCCCAGCCCATATGACACACTTCGGTTAGAACTCGTTTACTATTTTCGATTGTGTGCAGTTCCTAAAACGTATTTTGACTATTAAATATAGTAGTAGTAGTAGTAGTTTAAGCAGGATTTAGGGTATTCTAAAAGATTTTTAAAGAAATATTTATTTACTTTTCTCAATTCTTCTCCCAACTGATCTTTGGTCAATTCTGGTGGTATTCTTTGATCTCTGTTAGTGAGACATTGTGATACTACCATAAACGGTAATTGTAGAGATTCTAAATGCAATTCGGTAGCGTTTTTTTCTTCCTTTAAAGCTCTTGTTTCATCTCTTACATTTTCTCTTGTAAACCTTTGCTTCTCTCTCCAGGATTCTACGTCAAAAATTCTGAAATAAGTATTGATTTATAATTGCGCGTAGAACATGAAATAGAGAAAAGAGGTGATAGAGTGAGAAATTCTAAATCGCCGGCAAATTTAGAGACTACCTTCACATGCTTTTAATACTTATGCCACATTCCATTCACGATTTTAACTTTGAAAATAACAAAAAATAAATCAACGCTGCACACTCAACGGCCCCCATTAGGATAGTAACATCCTGTGTCAGGGGTCCGGAGACACATAAGGACAAGGACAAATACACCCAGACCGGAAAATATGCTTGCATGGTCAATACAATCATATTATGCTCCGAACGGGAATCGAACCCGAGACCTGTGGCGTTTAAAACAGGTTCTCTACCGCTGTGCCACAACGTCATCATCAAAAAACAGATAGAGTTCCACAGTTTCCCTTTATAATATTATTATTATGGACCATACATTGAATAAATATGTAATCTTAGACTTTTTTAACTATTTTTATTCTATTAAGTATTATCCTGAACCAATAACGAAAAATAAATTGATATCCCTAAAAAAAGTATTCCCACCCAGTGTCCAAAAAACTTAGAAAAATAACAATTTTGCTAAAAGAACTTCAATAATTTTGAATCCCTTATCTCTCTTAATATAAATCTGTCACATATCCCACAGAAAACTCTTTGGTTTTATGCTATGTGACAAAGCAATTTAACTTATTAAATTAGATATTGCTATTTTAACAGTATCATAAATTTGTTTTTGTTGAAAACTAATAATAATTTTTGGTATTCTTTACAATTTTTTCTAGCCAATAAATAAATACAGGGTGTATTTAACACAAATCCGTACACTAAGGTTGGCTTGTAAGAATCTATTTACCTGTCTCTCATTAACTCATTATTAACGTAAGTATCCCATCTCGTAGTTACTGACGTCTCATTACGGAGTTGATTCGCTTTTTGTCTAACTTCATATGACTCAAAACGACGCAATCTAGCTTCGTTTTGTAACCGTTGGATGTTCCTTGTCCAGTCTAAGACACTTAGACGAGGATGAGGTTTTTCAAAAATCGGTACAGTTGTATCCATATTTATTCTGATAAAATTAGCTTATAAGATTCTGTAACTGTGACCTATATTTAAAAGGATTGCTGTTTGATCAATATATTATATATTTTCAAAAATTCTAACGTTCACTTTATTGATTAAACAGAAAGAAATTTTTAAAAAAGTACAAATATGCAGAACATTATTTAGACAAATGCTTAACAAGTTAACATTTTGAAATACCTAGATGAATTTTACATGAAAGTATTACTTTATTATAGATCTAGTAGTCCTAAACTTTTATACTTTACTCCATTAATTGTTTTCAAATAATTATAATATGATGAATATTAGGTTTTTATTCAGTCTATATTAATAAATATTATCGCAACTATTAATTAATATTACTCAATTACAGAAACCGTAAAACCATAATCAAATGTTGACACGTCACATAAATAGAGGAAAATATTGAACGTAAATCGTACTGCCAACATAAAGAATATCATAGTTCACAACTTCATAAAAACATGGCGGCTTTCTCTACGCTTTATGATTAACGATTAAGCCTTGCCAAAAAATTTAATTTTATCATTTATGGCATCAGATCTCTAATTGTTAATCGTATATAGGAAAAAAATAATATAAATAAGTTACAGACGAATTTATTGTGTGTTTGTGAAAAGAATCAGTGGTTAATTTGTTAAAATGTAAGTCAAAGATTTTGCGTACTTTTACGTTTGTCCTTTTTTTGTTTTTACTTTGTATTGTTTACCGTTTTGGGTATATTGTTACAGGTATGACGATAGACGAGGTGGACGTGGTGGACGGGGAAGCTCAAGAGGTCGAGGAATGAGTCGAGGAGGAGCTAGTTCTCGAGGCGGACGGTCAAGTGATAGGTCTCAAGAAAGAGTTAGTCGATTCAGCGGGGGCCGAGGTCGCGATGTCGGGCGCGGCGGAAGAGGAGCAGGTCGCGGTGGCGGCGGTAGTGTTGGTGGCCGCGATAATCGCGATGATTTTCGTAGTAAATTCAGTAACGATCAACCCGGCGGCGCTCTCCGTAAAATACGTTGGGATAACGTACAACTAACTCCATTTGAAAAAAACTTTTACGTCCCACATCCTAATGTCCAGGCACGCCCTTTGTCAGAAGTAGAAGCTTATCGCAGTCAACATCAGATTACTGTAAAAGGCCGAGATGTCCCTGCACCTAGTATATATTTTGAGGAAGGAGGATTCCCTGACTATGCAATGAAGGAAATTCTGAAACAAGGCTTTCCTAATCCAACACCAATTCAAGCCCAAGGTTGGCCAATAGCATTATCTGGTCGAGACATGGTTGGAATTGCTCAAACAGGCTCTGGAAAGACATTGGCCTATATTTTGCCAGCAATTGTTCATATAATAAATCAACCAAGACTATTGAGGGATGAAGGACCAATTGTTCTCGTATTGGCTCCCACAAGAGAACTGGCCCAGCAAATTCAGCAGGTAAATACTAATTGTACGAAGTTAAATATAAATTATTTGTCAAAAACTAACAAAAATATTGCATGAGTTGAATAATCTAAAAGCTTATTCAAGCTGTGCTCATTTAATATTAAAATTTCAGAAACCTTCAATTTATTAAGATAATTAAAATTTTAATACAATTTTAGTAAGAAAATATTTAGTATAGAATAATTAATTTGTTTCCATTGCGCTACCAAGGCTCTGCTATCAATGAACGGGATAACAGCAGAAATTTCGGAAGGAAATCCAAGCAACATGGAAATAGTAAATTTGTTTCAATATTAACATTTCGTAGAATTGTGTGACACCGAGGCTATGTTCGAAAACCTAAATAATAGGGAATAAATTACGATCATTAAAAATTCTTGCAGTTTAAGGTTTCTGAACGTAACCTAACCATTAATGAGCACTAGTATTTTATGATTTTGTTATTGGTTTAATTATCTATTTTTTTTTCTTTTAGTTTAGTTTTCTTTAGTCAATATCTCTGGCTTTGCTTATATAATTATGTAACTAACTAAGTCATCTATTGTAATTTTAGTTAAGCTATTATAATATTTGCTATCATTCTCATACTTT
The DNA here is from genome assembly GCA_023373885.1 of Hestina assimilis. NCBI lineage: Eukaryota > Metazoa > Arthropoda > Insecta > Lepidoptera > Nymphalidae > Hestina > Hestina assimilis. The sequence goes on from CM041753.1 coordinate 13,415,396, forward strand.
AATTTTTCAATGTTTGTCGTTACAAACATATGGTAGATCAAAAATCATTCTTAAAATTTTTGGTATAAATAACCGTAGTCTAAAATCAGTTCGCACTGGACTTTATTTTAGATATATATACTATCGTTATCATTATTGATCTACTGTCTACTTATTATTTCACTTAACATCATATTATAAGTTTGTTTTTGATATCTCCAGGTAGCTCAGGAGTTTGGGAAGAGTGTGCAAGTGCGTAACACTTGCATCTTTGGCGGAGCACCGAAGGGCCCACAGGGTAGGATGCTGGAGAGGGGAGTTGAGATCGTCATCGCTACACCTGGAAGATTGATTGATTTCTTGGAGAAAGGTATTTGTCATAATTATTGTTTGATGTATAGCACTTATTTTTTATGATGTAAAATTTCATAATCAATAAAGTCCAAAACATATAAAAACTAAAGATGAATTTGCTTACTAAATTCCAAAAACAACTTATTTTATTCATTAATATGTGTTTTATTTGTTTTCACTCTACAGAAGACCCAAGTTAATATTTATAAACAAGAATTAATAAACTAATTCTAAATTTTATTTTATCTTGAAATTGTAATCACAGATAAAATTTAAAAACAGGCATGGTTTTGATTTGCTGAATAACCATGAACATTTTCCTTGAAAATGTATATTTTTTTTATTACAATTTCAACTATGTAATAATTGTCATACATTAAAAATGGTTATAGATACAACAAATCTTCGTCGCTGCACATACTTAGTGTTGGACGAAGCAGACAGGATGCTGGACATGGGTTTTGAGCCACAGATTAGGAAGATTATTGAACAGATCAGACCTGATCGACAAGTAAGTGCCAGTAATAATAAATTCAAACAAATTACCTTCCCTGTCCCATGTAACAACCTGATAAATCAATATGATTTTGCATTGGGAGTCATCTATACATTACGTCATACATATAGGGAGGGCGAGGCGTTTTTTTAAAGTATAAAAATGGGAAGGAGGCTCGCCTAATGTTAAGCGATCACCGTCGTCCATGATCTGCAACACCGTCATGAGTTAATGCAGGTGCGTTGCCGACCGTGATTGATAGTGTGACATTGTGTGACAAGGGGTGGGAGGGGCGCTGAGTTTTGTAATGTGACATTTCAAAAGTATCTAAATGTCATATTTGAACCGTCGCCAAAAAACTTAAAAATTTTAAGCAATTTTGAAATTCCTATTTGATAATTTTTAGCTGTAAAATTACAAACATTATGTGACTTCAAACTAGGAAGGTGGGAGTCTCACAGACAGGGGTGGCATCATAAAAGTTGTTTGACATAATTTTTAACTAAAATAAATGCACCACACAATGAAAGTGTTATACTTATTTCAACAAATTAATTGATTTTGATTTCTCATTGTCATCAGGTTTTGATGTGGTCAGCTACCTGGCCGAAAGAGGTGCAGAACTTAGCGGAGGAGTTTCTCCATGACTACATCCAGATAAACATTGGGTCCCTATCGCTGTCTGCAAATCACAACATCCTGCAGATTGTCGATGTTTGTGAGGACTGGGAGAAGAATGAGAAACTGTTGACTCTGTTGACTGAGATATCTTCCGAGGAAGAGACTAAGACTATTATCTTTGCGGAGACTAAAAGAAAGGTAGGAATTGTCATGACCGTTGTGGTGTAGAAGTTAATAAAAATAATGAACTTGAGAACATAAGAAATGTATATGAGAACATAAAAAACAAAATTACACACACACACAGCAAAAACAACATTATATTAATTCTTATTTTATAAAAATTGAAAAAAAAAAAATCACAAATTTATTTATTTTATTGTTTATATTTTGTGGATTCTTCTGCATTTAGCTCTTCATGGATTATTGTGTGTGATATTTCTTTGCATTTATGTTATGTGTGTCATTAAGAAAAAGATTTTTAGATTGACGTTTAAATGTTGTAAAAATATAATGGGTGGGTGAAGCCATGATGACTAAGCTCAATACAGAGAAATTCATGAATATAATATTTCTTGACCATTAAGAAAACTATTGAAAAACTGCCGATTCAAGGGTAGGAGGGGACAGAGAAAGGAAGTAAACGGAAAAGGGTAGATTGGGTGGGTCATTCATGATAATAAATAATAAACGCTACACACTCAATGGCCACCATTAGGATAGTTATATTCTGTGTGGGGGTCTGGAAACATTTACAATGACAAGGACAAACACACCCAGACTGCAAAATATGCTTGTATGGTCAAAATAAACATATGCTCCGAGCGGGAATCGAACCCACGACCTGTGGCGCTTAAGGCAGGTACGCTACCGCTGCGCCACAACGTCGTCAAAGCTCTACTGCTACCGGTGTTCGTATGTAAACGATAAGTGCGACGTCGTCAGGTGGACGAGATAACGAAGACGATCAACCGCGCGGGCTGGCGCGCGCTCGCCATACACGGCGACAAGAACCAGCAGGACCGCGACTACGTGCTGCAGCAGTTCCGCCACGCGCGCTCCTCCATACTCGTGGCCACCGACGTCGCCGCGCGCGGGCTCGGTAACCACCGCCACACCGCCACCACCACACGCTACCACCGCCACCACCACACGCTACCACACCCTACCACCACCACACTACCACCACCACACCCTACCACCACTACACCCTACCACCACCACACACCACCACCACACACTACCACCGCCACCACCACACACTACCACCGCCACCACCACACACTACCACCGCCACCACCACACACTACCACCATCACCACCACCACACACTACCACCGCCACCACCACACACTACCACCATCACCACCACCACACACTACCACCGCCACCACCACACACTACCACCATCACCACCACCACACACTACCACCATCACCACCACCACACACTACCACCATCACCACCACCACACTGCCATCACTTCACATCATCACCACCACCGTCACACACTGCCGCCGCACACCGTCACACCGCACCTCATCGCCACACACCACCACACAAGGTCACTACACACTACCACCTCAAACCGTCACCACATACTATTACCACACACAAACACCACAATGTTGCCACAAACCATCACCACACAATGCAATCACACTACACACCTCGTCGCCACAATTACCACACACCACCACTGCACACCGCCATGATAAAACACGACCTACTACTACACTCACGGCTACCACTTACTGTAAATATATTGTATTTATTACAAAATTAAATGTCATGCTTATTATATAATAATAATATGTGAAAGTAACGCTCGAAATATAAAGGGATCATGTACTATAGAACATTTTTTTAAAGAGTTAAAGTATAGCTAAAATATAAAATTATATACACTGTAATTGCCCAAAATTTATCTGATGTTTGTGCCACCGCAGAAATATATATAAAAAAATTGTGGTGATATTTCCCGCTAATATAGCAGAAGATGATGTTGAAATATGCGCAAATTGTTACAACGAAACGAAAATCGACAAAAATAAAAGCTAAAAATATAATATCATTTAAATATATAAAAACTTTTTTGAGTTAAAAAAGGCTAAACTACTACTAAACAAATAAAGAATAATCTTTACAATATTTAAATTAGTAGAACCTAGTGTATTGGATGAATATCAGAAGTGGCAATTCCTATACAATATTATTGATTTAATTTTTTAGGCGTTTGCTTTTTCCACCTCATTATTGAGGCAAATCAAACAATTATAAAATTCAAAATGGTCGAGCCAGAGTTGAGTTTCTAGATTTTACGAAACTAAGGAACGATAATTGATCTGAATGAATCTATAATTGAAAAACTTAAAAGTAGTGAGATAAAACAATTCACAAAAAAATCCGCTCTCAAAACTTTTATAGGTCTTAAATAACATAATATAAAACGATTTTTTAACAATGTTAGCAATGCTTTTTCAAATCGTTACAATACTCCCATTGGCCCTTAAAATACGCTCGTAACTTGCTGGGAGTGGGTACAAAAATAGCCCATAGGGGTCAGGATCGAACCCGCCACTATCGATTTAACGGAACTGAGTGGACCCTTCCACAGTTGAGCTATTTAGGCATTACGGAATCGCTTTAATATTAAAAATCAAGAAAAAATTTGCGAATATTTCAAAACGTTTAAAAAGTTTGAAGAAGGCATCAAACAGAAGATCGATATAAATACAGTTGCGAGGCTCTTTAACTGGCGCTCGGGATAAACATCCTCGCACTGTGACCGGGGTGTTCGACAGGTCTAAGATGTCAGGAGCGTAGCTAAGGCCTTTGATACCATTGCTAAGTGATTTACGATCTTGGGCTATACATACTACTATCACAAACTCGGAGTGGTGACGTTCAATCAAACCAATTATAGAATTTTTTTTTTTTTTTAATCCAGTGTTTTTCATATTTTTCATCCAAAATTACTTAAAACTAAACTCCCTGTCCGGTACATCTGATTAGTCAATACTCTAAAGAAGGATCTACGTAATATTGCGCGCTCCACCGCTTCGCGTTTGTGATATGTGTAGTCCAATTTATAGGACCAAAATGTTAATGAAGAAAAAACTTTTCTGTGGATTTTAGGGTATTTTTTTTTTCTAAAATGGCAATATATTTCTGTCCTGTTAGGTGAAACAATTCTGCGTTTTAGGTGTATAGGAATGTTTAAAATGTTCTAAATGTTTAAAATTCTTTATGTAGGTATAATTTCCACAGAAAAATTTGAAATATTTTTCATTCGTAATTGAAGGAAAATTTTAGAGTTCTGATATTCACGAAAAAATGGCCCAAAAATATTTTTACCAATTTTAAAATAATAATTTGCAAATGACAGTAAGACGCCATATTTTAAACATCCAAAGTGAATATCGGAACACGAATAGAAAAAGCACGAAAATGACACAGCAATGGTCCCATAATGCCATTTAGAGATGTTCTCGGGCCATGGCGTAAAGTACCCTATGTGAAAACATAATTTTCCACCAATAAATATTTTAAAAAAATGACATAGGGTACGATGTAGTCCAGGCCTATATAAATTAATAAATTTCCATGACTGACTCGGCATTATTCTCAAATGTTTTCATTTCAGAGGCGCATGCGTGCAGAGATAAGGGCTAACTTTTCGGTGTGTTGCTGACTCCGATTATAATTGCGACATATCACGTATTTATGATACTCATGATGATACGTTGATGACAGCTAACTGTCAGCGCACACTGTTTAAATGAGCATGCTGCCTCTATAAATGGAATGGGGGTCTTATTCAATGGTTTCGGCTTTTGGGGGTATATGGAAATGTCTATAAAATACGTGGTACATAATTTTGAAAATTAATTGGTTGTTTCGATTCACTACCCTCAAAATGGTCTTTACCTGTATGAAACTAGTAGGTCTGATAATATAATCCATAATGCTATATCTTATCTACTCAAAGACATTTTGAATTTTCTTCTAGCGAAATATATTTTTGGAATTTTTTCCTGTATCACGTTTTTTTCATTCACCGCTTTCGAATCCAACCTCCATCATTAGGTCCACGACATTGATGACGTCTAAATAAGACATTTCAAATGTCCCAAACAAGATAAATTATTTACATTTGTCCACTTTTTAAAGACTTTAATGACTTAATGCTATTCTGGTAAACATACTACTATTTCCATATTTCGTTGTAAATATATTATAAGACTTGGACTCCAAAACGTCACGTTTCCGTTACTTGTCTCGAAAGTAAAACGTATTTTATAGACAACCTAAAGTTACGACGATGCAAAATTCAATAATTAAAACAAGCAAGACCAAAAAAACTAGGAGCAATATTTGCTTGGTTAACTGTCATGAGAGATTTGCGAACAAAACTAAAGCGCTACGCAACCTGACAATATTAGTATGAGATAACGGATATATCGCTGTGGGATATTGAAGTCAGCACACTGCTCTTGGCCTACAACACTCCGGACAAATGGGCATAATACAGTTATTTCCAGCCGTCTCCAATACATCGTGACCTATAAGGTAATTATTTATTACGTTGTTTGGGGGAATATACCTAGGATGTCAAATATGGCTCGTCATTTTATTTTAGTTGAGTTGAACTTCACCTTTGTCGTGTCCGAGATATTTAAAATAAAGAACTATTTGTTATCATAAGATCACGTGGTCTGGTCTAGGATGGTAAAATAATAATCTATGTATTGTATTTAATTTTATACGTATTTTTATAATTCCGCCGTAAGCCAACTAGCAGCACTAAATGGGCCATCCATAAATTACGTCACAGGTTATGGGTTGGGAGGGGGCCGACGAAGAGTCACATTGTGTGACAAGGGTGGGACGGGTTTTAAGTTTTATGACATAGCATTTCAAAATCTAATAATATTCAGATGATTCAGAGTTTTGAACCGTTACGAAAAACTTAAAAAGTATTACTTATCTGAATTCGGAATGTCGGAAGGGCTGATTGTTAATTCCTAGATGTGAAATTGCAAAAATTATGTGACGTCTCATACAAGGGAAGAGGAGTCTCACAAATATGATAACGAGGGGTTGAGTCAAAGTATGAAATTCATGTGACTTAATTTATAGATGGTACCGAAGGCATCATATTGAAGTATGAAGGGTAGCACTTGCATGTCTAAAATAACTGAAATTTACATGCATTTTTATATTTTATCCAATTTAAACATTCCGTAATATTTTTTAAAGAATTAAAGAAAATGATTGACGATTAGTTCGAGTTGAGATTTTTGTTTCAAAATTATAAGAAAACGATCAGTCATTTCAAAATAAATATTGTCATGGCGAAATCTTTATAGGGATAGCGAAAATGACCACAATAAGGCCACGTGATTTATGAACAACAAATCTTGTGTTTATAAAACGACACTGAATTTCGTATTGCTTAAAATTAATATGAATTCAATTGAAGTTTTTTATTTTATAGAGTTACGTTTTTTACTTTTCATTTTATTCGGAATAAGGTATTATTTTTGAAATATTTAATTTCATATTAAAAGGCTTCTTCCCTCAAACTTCTATCATTGATTATCTTAGCGTGGGTCTTGTGATGAATAATTATGACGGAATTGAAACTATGTTATATATAACAATGTATATATTCGCGTGTAGACGTTGAGGATGTGAAGTTCGTGATAAACTACGACTATCCGAACAACTCTGAGGACTACGTGCACCGCATCGGTCGGACTGGTCGCTCGCACAACACCGGAACAGCCTATACGTTGTTCACGCCTAATAATTCCGCTAAGGTAAGTTCATAGACTCATGCCATTACTCATAAAGACTGGCAAATGTTACATTTTTAAGTTTCGTTACAAAAGTAAGTTTAACCAAAAAGGGCAACCTAAGTTTCTCGTCGTTTCTTCTTGATCAAAATTAATAACTTTTTTTTAATAATAGTAGCTACATTTTTTCAATGCCTTACTAATATTCCTATTGCCCCTCCAAATAAGCTCGAAGCTTGCGCTAGGAGTGGGTACGACAATAGCCAAGGGGGTCAGGATCGAAGCCGTGACTATTGCGTTAACGGAGCGGAGTCTTCCTTTGAGGCTTTTGAGGAAATTATTTTTTATTTTTTTATGTTAGAAGTTGGCAAACAAGCATACGGCCCACCTGATGGTAAGTGGCTGCCGCAGCCTATGAGCGCTTGCAACACCATTAGTAGGTGCCACTCACGCATTGCCAACCTCGAGATATTAGTTCTTAAATCTCGTTCGCCCAGTAATTTCACTAATTTAATATACTTTATTTAGGATTAATACATTTGTTCTAAAAACTACTGTATATAAAAATTATCATTTTAGTGTTTCTTAATCCAATTGTCATTTCGGGTTTTTAATTATTTGTAATTTAACTGATTCCTGAAAAAATAATCTAAAAACTATGTAAATATGTTACAGGCCAAAGACCTGCTGTCAGTGCTGCAGGAGGCAAACCAGGTCGTTAATCCGAAACTGTTGGAACTAGCACAATGCGGAATGGGATTCAAGGGAAAATATGGTGAGGCGATTTTATTTTATGAACAAGAGTGTGAAAATTATTATGGTGACATGAGTAACAGTGTGACGAAAAATATGTTAGTCACATATTAGGTTTCACATTTATCTTCTAATTTGGAAATTTTATGTCACAATCATTAAAACTGATGGAGATTTTTGACGATTACTGTGTAACCTCTTAACCGACCAAAAATTTAACGTCTTTTTAGTTTACTGGAATACCTAATTTTTACTTAAATACGAATTGAATATATTGTACTCCTGTCTGCACAAATAATAAAAAAATAAACAATAATAAAAATCTTTATTCACATAAAAAGTAACAAATTATAATGAAGTCTCTGATGTCTGTGCTAGGCTCAAAGACCTGTATTACAGAAATCAGTATCCTCTCTCATATTTTAATGAAATATTGTTCTATGTAAAGTAAAAAAAAAAAATTTAGGATAAATGAATATTTTGAATATTTCTTATTGCGTGCTAAGAGACTGTGTCAAAAGATAATTGTGGGGTGTTTATGTGTGTGTGCGCGCGAGTGTGTATGCGTGTGTGTGTATGTATGTGTAAGTGTGTGTATATGTGTATATATGTTTGTGTATTTTTGATTCACAAGATATTATAGCAACAACTGTTCAGTTTGTTCATAATCTAGTCCACAACAAGTAGTAACAAATGGACCGTTTCGACAGGGAAAGTACTAACCACTAACAAATTGGTGTAAAGTGCTGTTAAGTTTTGTGCGATGACTGAGAGTGCAGGAGGCTCAATCTCCTACCCCCTCTATTCCCTTCCCGGATAGGATCAGGTTGGCAACGCGCAAATGATAGTTCAAGTATCGCGCACATTCATAGGTAGCGACTGCTTCTCATCAGGCGGTCCGTATCCTCGTTTGTCAACTGTCATGATATAAAAAGCAATGTTTTGTAGGTCGAGGTCGGTTCCGCGATCGTGACGAGGACTCAGCGCCGCGAGGGCGCGGGCGGGGCCGCGGCCGCTACGCCGGTGAGACTACACTACAGGCCCACCACTTACAGTCCAACTGATACCAAATCTTTGGACAAAAAAACTATATCCCATTGGCAACTTGATTCTGTGATACTTAACTAATATTTAATTTTGTAAAGAATTAGCCGAGCCCACTGCTTCGACTTCATGGTCTACACTATATTTTTTATTGCGTAGATACCTAATTCTTCATCTTCCTAACATTAATCCTAGAATTTTTGCCCAAGGTCTGCTTACTACCCTTATCCGGATTTGATTGGTTGCTAATTTTTACACAGAACGATTGCCATCTGACCTCCGCAACCAAGGAAACCAGTAACTCATTGGATAAGAGCAAAATACCTTTCAAGAATTTCATAACGATTATTATCAGATGTTATAATAACAACCGAGGCCGGCAGCTTAAAGCGCTCTCCGTTTTGTGTGAAAACCTCATTATTATTCTAAAACAAAAGTGACTTGGGATAGTTACACATTATAATATCGCCTATGTGACAAAGAAAATCGGACCAAACGTTTCGGAGATTAGTCGGAATAAACAGACAGACTGTTATTTTGATGACTGATACTTCAATTTAACAAAATTTATAAATTAACCAGTATTATTTGAAACAGGCTCGAGATGGGATAACGACTCCAACGGGCAGGGCGGCTACCAGGGTTTCAACCGAGACTACAACAGCCGACCCAGCTATGGCAATAGGGAGGGAGGATTCAACCGAGATAGGGAAGGCGGTGGTAGCTTTAGAGGTAGAGGAAGGGGCGGACGAGGGAGGGGAGGACAATACGGGTCATACGGTCAGAACCAGTCGGGGGGTTACGACCAGTCCAACCAGGGATACGATCCCGCACCAAGCAGTTACTATAACATGTACTCGCAACCACCTCCAGCTAATTAGAGTATGACAAAAGTGATATAAATAATAATATTTAATATTACTTACGCACGCAATATACGTTATATTGCATCTGTGGGGCCATCCGTAAATTACGTCACACGTAAAGGGGGGTGACATTGTGTGACAAAGGTGTCCTAAGTTTCGTGACGTAACGTTTAAATTGTATATATATATCATTTAAATGTGAAATTTGAACGGGAAACTTAAAAAATTTACTCGACTAATCATAGACTTACTCTTTACTATGGACCGGCCCTTTTTTGCTCAGACTATCGAGTGAAGTTAGCTTGTGGCTAACTTTGTTCCGTTGGTGTTAAAATTACGGGGCTAAAACGAGTCTGTACCATTTTGTTTTTGATAGGACCGGTTCATAGTAAACTAATTTTGGATTAATTAAATAAGTAAACAAATACTGTTACGATTCAATAACTTCTAGATGTAAAATTACAAAAATGATGTGACGTCGTACTAGGAAAGGGGGAGTATCACAAACATGACCAGCTCTGACAAGAATGAAATTCGTGTGACGTCATTTCTGGATGGCCTCCGACCGATTCTAAAAATACTTTCTTGCAACTCCGTTTTGACAAAAAAATACAATTATGTATCAATTTGATTCACTTACAAATATTATTGTATCTGTTACATTTTAACTGGTAAGCCAGTTGTGTAGTTAGAATTTGAGACGAATTAAAATTGTTCATTATATATTAAAGAAACTCGACTGTTTAATTGTAATTGCGTAGTTTATATGCCTGCAGTGAGAAAAATAGTTTCTATTTAGTAAGGGTGGAGTGAAGTAGCTACCAATCTACTCGGTAATATAAAAATAATAATAAATATTAATTTCAATAGCGCATTTATAACAGGCTTAGTAAAATTAAATTTAGAAATATTTGTCCAGTGAAAAAGCCAATTTTCTAAACTATTCAATTTTTTAAATGTTTACATCGAAACGTTTCAAATATCGTAACTCGCGGAATATAAGTTGAACCAAAATGGCGGTATAGTCATGGACAAAAATGTTAGACCAATGCTTACTGGTGGTTTGGGAAATTCAAACTTCTTAAAGGAAACAAAACGTTGATTTTGTGTTATTTTAAGTGTGAAAACAGAATTGAGTATATAATTTAATTATTGTATGTTATAAATTCAATTTATTAATTATTTATTGCTAACATTTTATAAAACCAATAAATAGTAAATAAAAAAGGTCGGTTAGGTGATAAATATAACAATAAACAAATTAAATATAAGTTTTAAGGAACTAAAAACACTGTGCGTGTGTTTTTAAGGGTCGGTAGGCGAATGAGTGGGGGCTGGCGTCGCCGCGTTGCTATAGTTACGCGCGTCCCTTCATCCCGCACTTCGATTGAGACCCACAAATGTGTTACTGCGAATTCAAGGTCTTAGTTCAACTTAATGTGCCGCGAGTTATATTTTACTTGTATTTTGTAAATTTACATGAAATTGATAATATATGTGAACTTCCAATTTTATTACAGTAATTAATTATGGTTTGTAGAAATTTGTACAAACACTAAAGCTTTAGAAATAAAAAAATAATTAAATAGCGATTTTCACTGTGCAAAGTATTCACTCATATGTTCTTAATTAACTTAAATTAATAGTCCATAATATGACAACTAGACATTTATCTAATGCCTGCTATTAATAAAATATCTATAACAAATGTTCAAAGAACATAAAATTGTATGTAAAATATATTGTCTAGAAAACATTCCTTTGGTATTTGAAGGAGTGCAATATCATTGTAAAATGTGCAACTCACCAAATAAATGATACTAAAATAAAAATACTGTATTTTATTCGCTTTCCCGTTATTTTAAACTGGACAATTAAAAAATATTTTTCTATTCCATAAGACACATCTTTACCATGTTTTAAGAAGATACATACTGTAGGTAGTTTTTGATAATCCTACATCAATCGATAATTTGTATTTAAAACACTAAATAACCAATATCTGCTTGATTATAAAAAATCCTTTATTCATTATTTTGATCACACCGATCGTGTTTATGATTTGCATGACTGTAAGCTTGGACGGTATATAACTGCCAACCAGTAATCATGGTAAAACATGGGTGTTTTGTAACAAATTTTATTCAAAACAATTTTTTTAGTATTGCTGTATTCGGTTTTTAGAACAATTGTGTGGCTCAAGTTAGGGTATGGTATTCCCAAAATATTGAAAGAGCAATATTCAGTATTCATGTTTTTCAAAGATTTGGGAGGCTAAAAGGTCTTTTATCTGTCCTCATACTGTCTCTTTTGTTGCGTGATGGAGGATAAGAAATAACAAAATTTTAAAGTTATCTGTCATAACTTTATCGAAAGCAGATCTTTGAGTATGGTATCAGTGGTGGATTTACAAATTCTGATGCCCTTGCCTCTGCAATTGTAATGACCTAGATTATTTTTACAATCCAACAAAAGGCCGATTACTGGATAGGGGGCAGCGAAGTACCTGTTTAGTTCTAGAATATGGAAGTTTGCTACTCGGAATGTAAAATGAAAGTGAGAGGGGAAAGTCATCGGCAAATTTTTTGCAGATTTCAACCTGTAAACCTCAGAAAACTGTCAAGAGGATTTTTTTTGATTTCTGAAATTTTGTTTTGCTACCTCATAACAAAAATTCGGTCCCCAAATTTGTCGCTCCAAAAATCTCCCGCCCTAGGCTCAAGCCTAATCAGACTGCTGGTAAATCCTCCACTATATGGTATGCAAAATTAAAGGATTTAAAAATTCAAAGCTTTGGACACATATCACTTTATTCCTACATAAATTATACAGAACAATATTTTATTCAATTCAGATGGTGTACTTCACAAATTAGGTCCTATAATGATTGATTTTTAAATAGAACATATTGAAGTGTATTTTGTATCTATGGAGCTCTATTTAGTGAGCTTGGGCTTGTTTGTCTGGGTCGACATAGTCTAGCTGTTCCTCAGCATCGTGGGGCCAGAAGGTAGGCTTGTTGATAGAATCAATTGCAATGTCGGGATGAGCATCCTTGAAGTCTTCCATTGTCATCTGATCATATGGTAAGATTGCCTTGGTCTCCTGGATTTGTCTCTCGAACCTAGATAGTATACATAAGTTGATTAACAAACATCAATGTTGGGCTACAGAAGCCTAGCCTAGTGGCTTGGGTAAAATCTCCACGAGGGTAAAATCTCCATACGGATTTGTGTTTTTAATGTTGATATATGATAAATGATCCAATAATGGATAGCTACTAAATTTAGTTAAATTTTTGATACAAATATAATTCAACTTAAATTTCAGTGTTTAAATCTACAGTGAAATTGCGATTATCTGGACCTTAATTATATGTAATTGGGAATATCCAGATTGGAAACTACAATCAAATTACAATACAAATCAATCCAAACATTTGTCTGATATTATAAATATAGAATTTGTTAATAATTTGAATAATTTAGTCATTTAATCATTCTAGAGTTAAAACTATGTACAGGATTCAATTTTTACATATACTCAATTAGTCGAATTAAATTCAATTAGTCTCCTCTGTAATACATTTTTTTTTATGAATCAAATATATAAAATTTTGGGCTAAAATGTGGAACAGTAAATCTTTAGTAAATACTTACGACGCGATATTTGCATTAGATGATTGGATAAATGCTTCAATAGCCTTTTTGACTTCAGTCCACTGGGCTTCGACTTGAGCTGTCATTGTATCAGCAGGGTATGGGATCTTGAGGGCTTCATACTGCTTTTGGAAAGTGTCTACCATACCAGGGATGGGTATTGTCTGCTTGTAAGCCGCCCAGTTGATCTTTGGTGGTTCTGCAGGGTTAGCCAACACCCTAGGAAAATACTAAAATTAATGTCCATTCCATATATTTTAAAACTATTTATAATGGAATAATAAGTTTTCGTTTACTCTCATATAATATTTTCATGTAACATTTTTTAACGAGATAAAATCGATGGTAAAATTATGTAACATTGATGTCAAAACTAACCTTCGTAGGTAGCCATCAGACTTGATTTTGAATGCGGCAAGATGGGTTTTCTGCTCAGCTGGGACCCTTTCGGCCAAAGCGACCCAGTTTATTGAGCTCTGAGAGATCCTTTTCGCCATATTTTGGCTGATTTTCTGAAAATAATTGAGGAATCGTCACTGACAACTTCAAGTAACACAAGACAGCTAGGTTTGTAACTAGGTATAAATACGATAAATACGAGAAAGTATTCGGTACTTTTATTTCAACACCAAGTACTTTTAGTATCGAATCAGTGTTGCGATACTTACTCGTATCGAAACACTGATTGGTACTTGGTATCGAATCGAATCAGACTGAACTGTGAATGTTACTTTACTAATTTACAATTTGTGAATGAATTTATCACAGTCTGTGTGGTTGTATTTGTGTTTGTGACTATTTCCGTACCTCTATACAAACAGGGTACAATTATCCTAAGAGGGGCTACTAAGTATGAATAAACAAAACAACAAAGAGAAGGCAAAAAACCAATACCAATAATATTTGTAACTTTGTCTAAGATTTGAATTTATTTATCTATTTCTTTAAAAATAAAAAAATATTTTCTATTTAAAAACAAATATATTAATATGGATATATCTATACTTTTTAGCGACTTATAATATTACGATATATCGATATCATAATGTAATAAAAAAAACTAAAAAATATTATAATCGATAATATTATCAGTAGCCACCGAACCGTTGACGAATTTGTATTAAAACTAAAAAATTATGAACATTTATTGCCGCTGAATTTGTCCCATGTACCGTGTATATAAAAGAGTGCTTAATGGATAACTCATTTGTTATTACAGTAATGAATACCTTGTACGTAGTACTTTAATAATAATTATGTTTTTTTAAGTAGTGTTTTTCGGAAAGTAACCAAGGATTTTCACGATCCTAAAAAAACTTTTCCTGTAAATGCTTTTTTTTGGGGTGTATTGGACACCAAAAAAAAAATGGTTTGAGTTTGGTTATTTACCTGCGATTAACTCATATTATTCAATTACACACGATTACTGCATTTAACTTGTTTTTCACACTTGACACCAGGCTTTATAAAAAAGGACCCACAGACTTTGCCTTTATATAAATAAAAATAAGTATCTATGTTTTTTTTAAATATCAATATAGTTTAGCATTTCTGCGACGCTCATAGCCTCTAATCGGTAAACGATCGGTGGGTAAAGCCACTTTAGGCGTAGTCAGTCACTAGATGGGTGATCGCTTAAGGTATTTCAATTGAGCGTCTCCGTGCTTCGGAGGGCACGTAAAATGTCGGTCCCGGCTGTTATCAATTTGATGACAGTCGATAAGTCAAGTCAGAGGCCTACGGTCGACCTGAACAACTCTGACACTAGGTTGGCCACTAACCACTCGATAAGAAGAAAAAGAAGAAGCATTTCTAACAACAGTTCACACGCGGTAGAAGTGAATCTCTGTATTCTGCGTAATCTGTGAGAGAATTTTATATGATTACGTCGGTAAACGATCTGATATTTAGAATTATGTTATGAGACGCTCATAGCTCAATAGTTGGTTACTAAGCGAGGCCAGTATATGGATGGGTGACCGATTAATTAACTTTAGGCGCGGGTGGTAGATGGAAAGGTGAATTAAAAAATATGAAGAAATAAAAATCTTGTCGTATTGAAATACATTTATTTAAACTTTGGTATTCATTAATCTAAATATTATAAGTAGATAAATTACAAAAAAAAATTATATAAATGCTCACATATAATTATAAAATAAAATATATAATCCATATTACAATAATCATACAAAATAATTGCCGTCATTAATATTCTAATTGACTTTTAATATCAGTCTTGGTGAAAATTAAATTATTTATATTAAAAAGTTTATAAAACAAAATATTTTTTTCTTAAGTATTTTTGGTATTGTTAACTCTCTCTGCGATACGACCGTAGAATTGCGCCTCATAAATATTTAAAAAAAAATAGAAATAGAATGGTGAAAATAAATATTCTTATTAGTTTATATCTACCAATTACAAACATAATATTCAAAATTCCCTTATTTTACTAAGGTTGAGATAAGTTAACCTATTATGAAACTATGAGGAATGTTTCGATGGAAGAATTATTTATTATTTTATAGTTAATAAAATATTTTAATTTTTTTTTAATATAAAATTCAAATATTTCAGCTTGAAAAACAGTACAAGTAGGTTAAAATCACAAAATTAAATGCCTTTTAAACACACGAATAGTCGAATATTAATAATAATATGAAGTCGATAACATATAGGGACATGACATGAGGGACATGACAATCAGTTACGTCTCTGGTCCATTCAGAGGTCAATGACCTCTGCATATAAGTTTTCAAATTAAAGACTGTTAATAATTACAACTCTATTACTCAAAGTCTTCTATTTTTAAATAATTAAAATATTTAGAATAAAAACGATGTACCTCAAAAAGCAATTTTTTGGGAATCAACAAAATAAGTTTTAAAATATTGACCCCAGCACAATCTTCCGTATATTATATTCTTGTTTATTTACGTCAGTTACCTATTAACGCTTTGGAGTATTTGGACTATTGTGACATTAAGAATTTAGTTTTTAAATCTAATATATAACTATTTTTTTTTATTTTTATTGTGGCATTGTCTTTCTAAAGGTGCGATATCCTCTCATCACATCCGCCTAAGTTACATGCCAAGGCAGCCTACTGGTAATTCTTAGATAAAATATTTTACCTCATATCAACTTGGTCAGATCTTGTTCCTTGAAATGCCTTGAAAATTTGCGAGTGACCATAGACCTAGAAATTATAATATACTATGGACCGGCCATTTCGTACAGACCAAATGGACGCAAATAAGCAATACCATGTCAACCGACACGAATATCATTTCGCGAAAAACGCGTTTGAAAATTTTTAACAACTTGAAACTTTAAATGATTTTTTTATTTATTGGTCAAGTTTTTGGCAATTTCAGATTTCTGTAAGTTATTTTACTTATTTTCACAAAAAATAAGTAAATACAATCTGCATATTTCGTATATAATATAACCCAAAACATTTTACATAATACATAAATTGCATAATTAAAAAATAGCTTTTTTAGAAGTTTTAAACCTTAAGTTCAGTTTTTTTAATTTTGTGGGTTGACATGGTATTGCTTATTTGCGTCCAAATGTCTTTGACTTTTGTCTTGGTGCCCCGTCGTACATTTAACACCAACGCAATGGAATGAACTTCACACGCTAGCTTCATTCGGTTACGCTAAGCAAATCATAACAAAATGAAGTTAGCTGGTGACTAAGTTCGTTCCTAATGTACTACAGTAAAGGAAATTAGTGACATATACTACACACAGAGTCTTATTATTATATAGTTAAAAAACCTAATGTAATTAGAGTATTTTTAAAGGATTTTCTAATAAAAAGAGGAAACAATTTATATACGGTATTTTTAAAGAATTTATATAATCATTTTACTTATTATCTAAATAAATTACTTTGGTCATGTAAGTTCACTACTTAACTACTTTTTAAAAATAATTATAGAATATTTATATTTACAATAATAACATTATTTACAGTTGAATGATTTTAACAAAAAATATCATCCCTATTTTTGACATATTTCTTTTTCCCATAAAAAAGACAAAGGTCTTAAGTTATACAGACTAAAGATAACTAAAGAAATTTAGTATCGTTTAGTTACACATATTTTCATTGTCAATGCATATATAATATGAGATTTCTGCAATTTTTAACCAAAATAAAATGGTCCCTATTTTAAACAAGCAGCCAGAGCGACTTTATAATTTAGTCGGTTTTTCCTTTACGGGACGTTTATCACCGTAATGGGGGGAATTAGAGGATTGACCCACAGTCCTACTACCCCACGTTGTTCGACGAGCTACGGCGTTATTTTTGCAGAACTTTAATAGGTTCCCATACGCTGCTCTATATTGTCTATTGGTTGCTGCGTATATTAAAGGGTTTATAACACTCGAAGCCCAAGCTAGTATTGATGCTATGATGTGTAACCACGGATACCTGATTCCATCATCAGCCACGTTCATGATCATGAGGGGTAGGAAACAAGCAAGGAAACACAGGAATATAGTTAGCATTAGTGTTGTCAAGCGCGAGTCTTCTTCTTTCTCTTTGGCTGTTTGGCCGCTTAGTTTGCTGGAATAAAAAAAAAAAATATTTTATTTGGTTTATATGATTGTTTTTTTTTTTTTTTCTAAATATTAGTAATTATAATAAATGTTACACAATATACTCTAACGTAGTGTTATATATTTTTTATATCATGACGGTTGACAAACAAACAAACCGCCTGATGGTAAGCAGTCACCTCAACCTATAATGTTTATAAGGTTGATAATCACATGCGCGTTGCCAGCCCAAAGGATATGAGGGAAGGGATGAGAAGGGTAGAAAGGAACATAGAGGGTGGGAGATCGGATGCTCTCACTCATCGCGAAACGTAACAATGCATACTGATACTGTTAATTCACACCGATTTTCTGTGAGAGGGTAGTAAATCCCCCATCGAGCAGGCCCATCTGTGCTGGGAAAACCATTGCTCCGCTGCTACAATTACAAATACATATAAAACATGCACAGATATCTCACCCACATACACACCTGCGTCCTTCCAGCTTCCTCTTACTCTCCCTGACCCGCCAGTAGATGCAGGAGTACGACACTATGATGACCAGGCACGGCATCGCGAAACCGAACACGAAGAGATACTTCTTAGGACTCCTCCCGTGTTTGGGGAGAATCGTGCACGAGAACGTGTTAGTCTCCAAGCCGAGCTGACCCCAGATTCCAAGGAGTGGTGGTATCTGTTGAAAAGGTAAAATCTTTAAGTAGACTCAAACTCTGAACATCTCTCCCCTTTTAACAAACTTTGAATGTCGTATTTATTTATATCGAATTAGGAGCCTAAAAGATAAGTTTTAATCTTCTGTCTAATAAGATTTGACACCGTTGTGGCGTTGTGGGTAGCGAGTCTGCCTTAAGCCTCGACGGTTGCGGGTTCGATTCCGCTCGGAGCAGATGTTTGT
The DNA here is from genome assembly GCA_023373885.1 of Hestina assimilis. Classification (NCBI taxonomy): domain Eukaryota; kingdom Metazoa; phylum Arthropoda; class Insecta; order Lepidoptera; family Nymphalidae; genus Hestina; species Hestina assimilis. The sequence goes on from CM041753.1 coordinate 13,434,443, forward strand.
ATTATTCGTACAGGCATGTTTTCCGGTCTGGTTGTGTTTGTCCTTGTCATTGTGAATGTTTCCGGACCCCCGACACAGGATATAATTATCCTAATGGGGGCCGTTGAGTGTGTAGCGTTTGAGTGTGTAGCGTTTAATAAGATGACGATACTTCCATGCAAATTTTCATTCCCCCCTTCCAACGGTTTTTCCGCATTAAAAAATAGCCTATTTCATCTCTCTCTCTCTCTCTCTCTCTCAGCAAAGACTCTAGACTATCTGTGTACCAAATTTCAAAAGAAAGCGCGACAGACAGACATTGAGACAGAGTTACTTCCGCATTTATAATAGTAGTAAAGAAGTAAGGATGGGTAGGTCCTTCCATTCAAACGAAATGTCCAAAAATTCACTGGTGCTCCTTCGTAAATACCCACTAACACAACAAAACGAAGTTAGTCACAAGCTTGTAACGTAATCGAATGAAGAGTGTGACTAGTGTGACTGGTGTGGGCCGGTCCATAGTTTAAAGTAAGTCAATGGTTAAGACAACCAAAAATTTTTTATTCATCGTCGCCTCGACCTCACCCGTTGAATACATGATGGCTTACAAACGCCATTAAAATGCATTTACACGAATAACAATTGGTTAAAATGGTTTCAACGGCTATCAACTGTTATTAAGTTTTGGATTACGGAAATGAATGAATGAATGATGGTTAACAATTAACGAAAGGCGTGGCCGAGTTACCGGCTGAAGCGTTTTTTAAAACTTTTTTGGCAAGCAGTCACCGCAACCTATGAACGCAGGCGATGAAGTATCACATGCACGTTGCCAACCTAAGAGATAGGAGGATGAATAAGGGAGGAAAGGATGGGATCAAAGGCTTTGGGCCTCCGGCACTCTCATTCATTGCACGAAATAGTATTCTACGTCGATTTTCTGTCAGAGATTAGTTATTCCCGGCCGGTTTGTGCTGAGAGAAGGATGGCTCTATGCCTACTAAAATGAATACTAATGCGTAGTAGCCAAAAACTAAAAATATTGTAAAGTATAAAATACTTATGATTTATATTACTTAAAAAACATAAATAATGTAAGATTATTTTTTAAAATATAATTCTTTTAATGTTAATGTTTGATAAATAAGAAAACAATCATCATTTTGAAATGAATTTTTGACCGACAAATCTTACAAAAATACTTACAACATTACTAACATTAAAAAAATTAACAATTTTATAAATTAACTCATACTAATACGAAAGTAAGCTATCACGATTATATTATAAAAAACAAAACAAAGACAATTAGCACTGTCCGGTTATAAATTAAAGCCGGCCCCACACGGAAGGGCCTAATTCGGCGCAATTAAACACGTATCATAGCGTGTGGAAGTGCAATGAACTAATTCGACTTCCTTCATAATCCTGGCTTGTTTGTTTATCTGTTGCACGTTCAATACACAGCGTCTATTATTGTTAGTCTGTATGTATACAGATAGCTATATACAACACAATTAAAAAGTCAACGAGTTATGTGTGTGTTCTAGCATTAGTTTTTAGGGGTCCGTAGCCAAATGGCAAAAACGGAACCCTTATAGTTTCGTCATATCCGTCTGTCCGTCCGTCCGTCCGTATGTCACAGTCATTTTACTCGGAGACCATTGGCTCAATCTATACGAAATTCACTAAATAGGTGTATTATATGAACCGCACAACGATTTTGTAATGAAATTTTGAAATACATAAGAATTAACGGTAGCAGTCCATACAGGTAACTGAGTGTTAAAAAAAAAATATCAACGTATGCCAACGTGTGAGGTATTTTTGGATAGGTGTTTTAAAATCATAAGCAGGTTTGATTTTGACTTTCTTCATTAAGTCAGTAGTTGTTGAGATATTCGTTCCTAAAGTCGTAAAAATTGTGTCTCCCCCCGCTCTTACTTTTGAACTATGGGATTTAAGATTCTGGAAAAATTTGAAGTTGAAAATACCACATGAACTTTCATCCACATTTGGTTTGAAGAAGATAGGTCAACAAAATTTTGAGATATATAAGGTGTTCCCATAACTTTGTTTTTCACATTACTTGTAATAATTACTATGAATTTACCAACTTATTTTGCGGTCGATTTTAATTCGTTATTATTTTTAAAGTCCTTAAGATTCTTCACAACCCAGCTGCGGAACCCTTTAGTTTCAACTGTGCGTGGTGCACAACGCACTTGACTGATAATTTTTATTTAACTTCTTTATTAGTAACTATGATTACCATTTTAAAAATAAAGATAATACTATAAGACAAATAATATAACAAATAAATCTAATATATAAAATTCTCTTGTCCCAGTTTTAGTTACCATACTCCCCCGAAACCGCTTGATCGATTTTGATGAAATATTATATGCAGATATAGTAGGTCTGAGAATAGGTTGTTACCTATTTTTTAAACACCCATATCATTATTTTTTATTTTTTGGGCAAAATTTTAATTTATGATATGGCATTAAAAATACATACAACTCTAAATTTTCACCCTTCTACCATCAGACCCTATTTTTTAATAGCGATATTAGTAATTCAATTATTTTCACCGGTGTCACTTCTGTTCACAATAAGACTCAATTAGGGGGAGCTATCGGATCACAATTTTTTTTCGGGGTAGGACAACGTCTGCTGGGCCCGCTAGTAAATAATAAATGTAAGATAATATTAAGGAATGGGGACAGCCCTTTTGTGGGATGCGACTTGCGTTGACATATTGGCTCCGTCTCATACCGTTGTGGCGGGCAGTTGTTTGTAAAATGTCTGTCTCGGTCTGGGCGTTTGTCTGTGGGTCTCCACACCGTGCCTCGGAGAGCACGTTAAGCTGTCGGTCCCGGTTGTTATCACATAACATCTGATAATAATCGTTAACTCTAATAAAGTAAATTGCTCTTATCCAATGAGTTACTGGTTCACCCTTAGGGTTGCGGAGGTCAGATGGCAATCGCTCTGTGTAAAAACTAGTAACCCGTCAAATCCGGATAAGAGTCATAAGCAGACCCTGGGTAAAATAAAATACCGGGAATAATGCTAGGACGAAGATTGACCCCGTCTCATGTCAGGGTTACGGGTGGAAGCCGCTGCGGTAAAAGCTGAATTCTGTAAGCGGCGTAAGTTTTTGTCACTTAATCCAAATTACACCTTTGTGCCGTTTGCAGTAGAAACACTTGGGCCCTAGAGCTTTAGTGGAAAACAATTTCTATAAGATTATACACTACTTCATTTTTCGCCCAATTATTTCTTTTTTTGGTTAAAAAGTTTTGGGATGCGAATAACAGATAGGAATCGCGTTGTGTAATCAATATATAGCACCCCCAGGAAAAGTCAAGGTGACCAAATGGCAAAGAAACGTAGACTTTAATAGAAGGTCGTTGTTCAACGAACGAAAAAGTTTCAAGCACCTCTCAGTTCTCATGTATAAGGTAGTGAAGAAAGTGAAGGAAAACATCGTGAAGAAACCTGTTGTAAGCATGTCGTAAAAGAAATTCATACGTTGGAGAAAAACTTGTGACCTGAAACTTGTTCACCGGCGTCGGGATGTGACGGCCGCCGTGCCCGTTGTTGGGATAATCTCTGTTACAGCAGAGATTATTCCACCAGCGCAATCAGTCACACTGGTGGTAGGTCTTTTGTTGTAAGTGGCCGGTTAGGTAGGCACCACCGCAGTGTCAAATATTCTTCCGTCAAACAGTAGTACTTAGGCATTACTGTGTTCCGGTTTGAAGGGCACTGTACGCTAGTGAAATTACTGGGCAGAGAAGATTTAAGAACCAATATCTCGAGGTTGGCAACGCGTGAGTGGCACTTACTTATGATGCTCCAAGCGCTCATAGGCTACGGCAACCACTTACCATCATGTGAGCCGTATGCTTGTTTGCCAACTTATAACATAAAAAAAGAAGAGATTGCTCGTCATTTGCTTCTATAAAATGTGAACGAACAAAAAAAGGTCGGATAACAGACCTGCATACTCTGTTGTGTTGCAGATGTTCATGGGCACCGGTAATCGCTTAGCGTCAACCGACCTTATTCTAAATAGCTATAATTTACAGTACATTTATTAAAAATAATGCTGACTTGCCGATAGAGCTATAAAAAAAGGTATAGGTACCATTAGTCCGAATGACACGAGCCAGATTAGAAGCAGCTGTATCCAGATCTTGGCTGTCGTGTAGATCTGCGAGTACATGTCGTAGTACGCTATCAGAGTGTATCTGGAAAGGAAATAAAAAAAAATTTCAAAGAAATTAAACTGACGAGCGTTGAGTGTTGTCGATTCCCGCTCAGGACAGAGGTTTATATTGATCTAGGCGTTTGATCCAGGTTGTTATAAAATCTGAAAGTTGTTATAAAAGTCATGGTAGGTAATTAGTTTTTAATAAACGAATTACTGATTCTCCCTAAGAATTGTAGAGGTCATACGGCAATCGCTGAGGTAATATGGCAATGTGTAACTTTAGTAACCTGTCGTATCAATAACTTTAGGAAGATGGTATTAAATTGAAATTTTGTAAATTCGGCAGTTGTTTTTACTATCCATAACTTTTTTTATAAGTAAAATAACGAACACAAGACGATAAGAAAAAAAACATTGTAAATGCGTCCCAAATTAACCTAGCCGTTAATACACGATGAGTTAACGTTGTTATGACGCAAAGCGAATCTTTTAACGAGACCCGCATCCACGGCTCATTGTTGTCTTAAATAGAGATAGTTTTTATGACTTGTAAAAAAATATTAAAAGTGCGAGAAATAAAAATAAACTTCTTTTTTGGGAGGGCTTAGGGTCTTCTCAACAAACTAGTCTTTTCAACGAATAATTATTTACGATGACATAGTTCAAAGGAGTCAAAGAAGCAGGCTTACGACAAATAATAACATGGAGGTGGGTTTTTTATGCTGCTAAGTTAGCAAGCAAGCAGACGGCCCACCTGATGGTAAGCGGTTGTCGTAAGCTATGAGCGCGCGCAGCACCATTAATTGGTGCCACTCACGCGTTGCCAACCTAGATTTATTGGTTCTATCTCTTTTGCACAGTAATTTCACTAACTACAGTGACCTTTATACCAACACACAGTATTGCAAATTACACTACTGCTGTGGTGGTACCTACTTAGCCTCTTGCAATAAAGCAATATGATAAAAAACATGTTAGGAAGAAAATTGCCAATTGATCTGTTTTTTGTGTAAACGTTATACTTTTAAATATATACTATCTTCCATTTTATATCACCCACCCCAAAAAATTGTAAATAAAGGATCGCAAAAACTTTTTCAGTAGAAGAACTGCGTTGAAACATTTTACATTTTATGTTTTTTTGTTGATGGTGTTTTCAATTTTATGTTGATATAATTTGTCACATAGAAAGAAGTACATAACAACACTTGTGTGTTGGTATTACTTTAATCGTATCCCATTAACCGATAAGTTCAGTCAATTCAACTCTCCTTCTGAAGTGCAATCGGTATTTAAAAAGCACTCGTAACCGTGAGAAACAGCTGTTTGCTTTTGATAAGATAACGCGCATGGTGTCGCCTTCATCGACGTTCAGTTGGCTTTACTTGCTAACTTTGTTTTAGATTTTAATTATATAATATTTATGGTTCCCTACCCAAAGGGTCCGATCGGAACCCTACATCACACGTCTTCCCTACGTCTACGTCTACAGAGCTTTATTACCGACGGACATCCATAATGGCGGATGCAACCGCCTTGCAATATAATTCTTAATACCTACATATAACATCCCTTCACCAATAGTTTAAGAACAACAATGATATAATCTTAATACAATAAAAGATAACATTTGTAAGATAAACGAAAACAATAATAATAAGTCTCCGTTCTTCCGCCAGTGGGCTCTCACGAATCGTAATAGGTAGAGTGTTCAAACTTTCACAGAATCTGTATTCCTTTTGACGCTACGAGAACAAATTACGTAGGGTTGCGGAGGTCAAATGGCAATCGCTCTGTTTAGAAAGCAGACTCTGGGCAAAAATACTGGAATTAATACTAGGATGAAGAAGATTTTCTAATAGCAGCTCTTTTATAAATCAAGCGTCGTCTAAAATCTTACTAATATTATTAATGTGAAAGTTTGAATAAATAAATAAATAATAAATAAACGCTGCACACTCAACGCCTCCCACTACCACTATTAAGATAGTGATATCCTGTGTCGGGGGTCACACACAAACGAGAACAAATACACCTAGACCGGAAAATATGCTTGCATGGTCATATTATGCTGCGAGCGGGAATGGAACCTGCGACCTGTGACGTTTAAGACAGGTTCGCTGTCATCGATAGATGTTTGTTTCTCTTTCACGCATAAACTACTGGACAGATTTTGATGAAATTTGGTACAAACATAGCATATACCTGGATTAACTTAAAGGATACTTTTTATCCCGGAAAATTGTTAGAACCGCTAGCACAGCTAGTATTAAATAATCATTCATTCGCTATATTTTTATACATTTTCATACTCATAAATGGACCTTCTGTAGTGTTGTATCCGATGATATCATGAACACTCAACACGTTACATGGCAGATGAAAGCGAAACGAGAAATAAAACAACACGTAGCGAGTAAGGGATGGTATAGTGACTTCTTTGTGTATCGGCTACTGACCTGTACTCATGAATGGATTTATTTTTATGGTAAATAGCGCGTAGTGGAAGTGATAAGCTGAAGCGATTTTCAATTCTTTTTTAAGGTAAGGTATGGCTATATTCACTTGTCAGAGTAATCAAAGTTACCAATGTATTAGTTACCTGAGAAGTGGCAGGGCGATTGGGATATAAAATGTGGGAGTTTTGGTATAAGGAGCTAAGTCATCGAACAAAAGGCAACATTTTGTCTAATGATAAAGTGGATATTTTGTGAGACCACAAATTAAAATAAAGCCTTTTTGACATGATTTGTACAGTTGTCATTATTTGTAAATAAAGTATTTAATTGTAAATATATTACAATATTGATTGTAAATAAATATATTTCATTATATTTCAAAATAAACGTAGGATTTTTTGTAAGTATTAGAAAGTGTACATGATACAAATTTTAATAAATACATTATACATAGTAAATTTTGATATAATCAACTACCTAAAGAATTCAAAATAGTTTTTTTTTTTTTATTAAAACGCTAACTCCTATCGCTTGAGAGCGTAGCACATGGGTTTATGAATTCAGATCACAAATTTTATTGCAATGTAAACAGATATGCGTCAAAAGTATGTACGTAATGCAATCGTAACAGCCGGTAAATTCTGAAGGTTCATGACGTTATGATTTATGCAGTTATACCAAACAATGTTATACCCATAAACTTATTATATATAGAAACTTACATGCCAACAAAATGTCCAAAGATTCGGTGGTGCTCCAACACATTAAAGCGAATTTAGTTAGTTAATATATTCGAATAAAATTAGCATCATAAGCTTGCAACATAATCGAATAAAGTTAGCGTGTGACTAACTTCGTTTCGTTGCGAGTGCGAATTCACGAAGGAGCACCAGCGTATCTTTTGACAATTTTCTGTTTGATCTGTCTTGTTGTAGTTAATAGGTACAGTAATCAATGGTTAAATATTGATATACGTTCTAAAATCATTTATATATATTTTAATTACTGAGAATTACTATTAATTTATGACATCATTAATTAATTTCAGAGTTTTTATTTCTATCAGCAGTCTCCATGAATGCATATTTATTTAATTATATCTTTTTTTGTGTATCGAAATATGACTTGTAAAATTAAGATTAAGGCACGGTGGGGAGACCAAAAGGACAAACGCCCAGACCGAAACAGATATTTATAACAAACGTCTGCTCTAAGCGGGAATCGAACCCACGACCGTCGAGGCTCATTACCAGCACGTTACTACGGTCTTTGATTTGATGAATGATGTGATGTGAAAGCTAGTATGTATATTGCGTGCAAATATTTGCGTTAATAATATTGGAAAGTTGTGTCTTCTCTGCGTGGAGATTCACACAAACAATATTTTATATATTTTCAATATAGTGCAGGCGAAAGTAGGATGATTAATAGTTTGGATTGATCCCGCCGGTAGAATTTCACCATCGGACATCGCGACAAAACTCTAAGTTCCATCCATACCACCTCGATGTCTGGAAATCCACAACAGCGCGATTTAGAAGACATTTTCTTCCTCGCACAACCACTCTGTGGAATCAACATCCGCCGGCGGTCTTTCCGAACCGATACGACTTGGGAACCTTCAAGAGAAGAGCCTATTCTTTCCTTAAAGGTCGGCAACGCGCCTGCATGCCTTCTGGTGTTGCAGATGTTCATGGGCGGCGGTGATCACTTAACATCACGTGAGCCTCCTGCCCGTTTGCCCCTCTTACATAAAAAAAAAGTTATATATTTTCCATAGCACTATACTTCTTATTCTTCCCAGCAAGTATATATCCAGGGTATGATTATATTCTTATCAGGATTTGACAGGAGCGATTGTCATCTGAGCTACGCAATTCTAACAACCAACCAGTAACTTGCCTTTTGTTTTCCAGACGTCAAGAGGTGCTACTAACTTAGCGTTTCTTTTATTATAATACATAAATAAAATATTTTCTATCGGCCGTTACTTAAAATGCTTGCTATCTCTTCACACAATGCACTTAACGCTTTTCGAGACAAGTTAGGTCATCCTTAGAACATAGAGGTGACAGAAATGACTTCGTAATGTGATTATTTGAAAACATAAACAGTACGAACACTTTAAAGTGATTTAAGCCAGAAGAGAAGTATACTTTTAATCTTGATTTTAAATATAAACACATTTTATAGGTCCCTTCTCCTTTACGTATAAATTGAACTGTTTTAAAGCATTGATTGTGAGGATTTAAAACTTTAAGGAATAGCTTTTTAGCGAGAAATCTAGATGTAAGTTTTTACAAAATAAAGTGGGAGTCCGCTTTTGGTTCACATTCAAAATTTAAATTATCCAATTTTTTATTTAAATATACAAGTACACCTTTTTATCTCTGTTCAACTATGAGGTGTAGAATTTACGTACATATAACACTTACGTTATCCCCTGTTCTGTGCCACTAACAATGGGATCACTTAAATCGAAACGCATTTCAAGTGACGCGTTAACATTCAAGCCGGGATGTGGGCCGTTTAATGGACGACTCTTACGATTTACATTTTAACAGCCGTAGATTACATATCCTTTTATATTCAAATATATTTTAATAATCAAAATCTATGGTTTTCTTTCTTGTATAAGGTCATTGACCTATTAATAAGTGCTTAGCAAAATAAACTTTAATACAGTTTGCTTATTGACAAGAACATGTAATTGCGTAATTATAATGGCACGAAGTTCTTTATCGCGGATTGGAACTAGACCGAAAAGTTATAAGACTTTTTTCCGACACCAGAGGTTTTTCTAAAATGGTATAAATCGATAGCTTCATATATATTTCTCATAGGTATATTTCGTCATATAAGTTGTCCACTTCAACCTCTCGTACCGTCATTGGTACTTACAGAAATTTCGTCTTTTTTTCTTTCCATATAGTTAGTGTTTTAAATATTAATTATTATTAATATTTGGTAGATAGCGAAAAAAACTGCGTTCATTAGTTTAGTTTTTCTGCGTTTATTATTTACATACTATTTATTGCAATTTTGTTTCCTCTATAGAATAGAATAGAATAAACTGTATTGTACACCACTTTAAATACAGCACGAGTTACATTAACTTTTTATAAGTGTGTATGTACAGGTAGGCGGTCTTATCGCAACGTAGCGATCTCTTCCAGAACTCTATTTAGAGTTATAATACATTTGTATTCAGTATTTTTAATATTAGTGGAATGAAGAATACTAATGATAGAAAAGATTTTGTTATAAGGCATTCTGTTTCATCAATAATGACATGTTTTAATGGGAAATATGATATGGTAGGCAATCTCTATACACAAAATATCGACGCTAAAATTTGACAGCGTCACCGGTAGGGTGGTCAAGTAGGTAAACCCGGCTGGAGAGGTTACACAGGATTCCTACTAATGGAGCAAACTCCACTCTCTCTAGCCACTTCTTTTTCTCCATAACACTCTTTCCACACCTTGTAGGCCAGATGTGTAACACCCATGTCACACTAATGACTTGTCTCAAGAGTTCATAGGCTACGGTAACCGCTTACCAACAGACACTTGACAGGCATGTTGGACGGTCGTTTCCCACCATAAGGAAAAACGTTCAGTTTTTGAATGTGATGATTGCATGATACATGACGTATCAGGCTCATAAAAATATAGAGTATTTTAAAAGTATTTCAGGGAATTCGTGTTTAGGCCATTGACGTCACACCCCTTAAAAGTAATGTCGGGAAATACCATATACCAATTTTACGATACGGATTCTTACCAAAAAGTGCTTGACGTAAGATACCAATTCGATATACTTTGATATTTTAATAGTAGGATTTTTCTTCTAACTATGTATTGCTGTTGGCCTTACTGTATTTAATAGCGTCTCCGAGCGGGTCGAATGGCAGTCGCTTTATGTAAAACGTGTGTCAAATCTTAATAATAATAACGCAATACACTAGTAAGTCGAGATGGCCCAGAAAACGTAGTGAAGTAGAAACGTAAAGAAAACATCGTGAGAGAACCTACGTGTTTTGGTATCCGCCTATCCAGAGTGGAGCAGCCTGGTGAAATAATCTCTAAATCCCTCTTTTTAAAAGGAGAGGAGGCATTTGCCTAGCAGTGGGACATGAACAGACTGTTACTTTAATTTTGACTTTAGAAAGAAGACACTTCATTTCTTTAAACGTTCTGTTCTGCCTAAGCTACTAAGGGTCACGAGAATTTATACCGAAATCGAGCAAAAAAAATAAAATTATTTAAAAAATCTAAATAGAAGTCGGGGTCCTGTGTGCCGATATTTTATGCAGCATTGACTCCTGTTGAAAAAATTTTTTTATTTTTTGCTTTTTAGTTTTGAAGTCAGTTTTTTTTTAATATTTTTATTATATACTGTTTACTTACGAATTAAGCAAACGCACTAGTCGTCACCACGATTTTCGATCACATTGTCAGAAGTGGACCAAATTATAATGCCACCTCACTGGAAGTACCAGTTTCAAATAAAAAAATCGGTTCACCCAGTCTACACAGTTCACTCAGTCACTACAGTTCTAAGGTAAAAACATAAAAACAGTCGAATTGACAACCACCTCGTTTTTGAAGTCGGATAAATTTATTGGTTTCAACCCACACCCTCACATAAACGAGACCGAATCGAAGCTAATAAATAACCACACGTTTACGTGCACTTTGATTATTCCCACGTATTTTTGTTTTACGATAACTCTTGTAACGAGATGAATCACTTTGGGTACACACAGGGCCGGAATAAGGCGGCACTTCGAGGTAAATTTGAGAAAATGCAGTGATCGTACAAGCAACGTACGACCTGTCTGATAAAAGCAGTGACTACGTCTTACCAACCACTGTGCGGTGATAGCTAACCAGGCGAGTTTTGAACCTTTTTTTAACGTTTGTAAATGCATTTGCGCGCACCACTACTACCTAGTAGTAGTCTGGGACTCAATGCTCGCTAATCGAGCTAAGTACTACCCATTAAAACCCACCGAACCGCCTGCACCATAGTGAGAGACCCCGTTATGGCCAAAGCGCCTTGCTTTGCGCCCCAAGACACTATATTTCGGAGCTATTTTTTTAATAAGGTTGTTTTCCTTTACGACAACTGTCGTGGTATAACGACCCACTGTTATTATAAATATAATCCACGTTGTACCGATGAAAAAAGGGTCTTTTAACGTTATCAAAATGGCCGAGAAACTGCTTAGACGAAGATACGTTAAAATAAAATAAAAATTTCGGTCCCCTCTAAGGATGTATAAGTGACTTGTTTTTCTAAATAGCAAATCCGGCCCTGCGCCCGCGCATCGCTTTTATCTTTTATATCTTCCGGGGGATGCGCCGTTTTTTCTAACTGACATCTTTACGTTACGTCCACGAGAGTGGGTTAATGGTTATATGAAATGTAATGTTTTTATAAAGATGTATTTTTGTGTTATTGTGTTGGCAAAGTACTTGTTTGTAATTTTGTTATTGTTTTTGGTGGTTGACCCTCGGATGGAAACTTCTTCTTCTTCTTCCTAGCATTATCCCGGCAGCCCAAAGTCTGCTTATTACTCTTATCCGGATTAAACAGATTACTACTTTTTCACAGAGCGATTGCCATCCGACTACCGTAACCCTAAAGGCAAACCAGTAACTCATTGGCTCATTGGATAAGAGCAATGTAATTTTTATTTAATTATTATCAGATGTTATGCAACCGGGACCGAGAGCTTAACGTGGTCTCCGAGACACGGTGGGGAGATCCATAAGGACTAACCAATGGCATGTCCGACAAATTGTCAAGAAACGTTAATTATAGCTGACCTGTTGATGGTGATAGCGACCATGGACAGTAGGGAGACCGCTTCGTTCCCGTAGAACACGAAGGCAAACATCTGACACAGCTGAGGACCCAGCACCCATTGCTGTTTGATATATCTGCATAAAATAATATATTTTAAATAGCTAGCAACCCTAGCAACAGTAATTCTTTATCTAATGTATAGAACGTAGCTTAAAACTAAAACTCAAAGTATTCTTTATTCAAATAGGCTTTTAATTAAGCACTTTTAAATCATCAAATATACAGTCTTTTGTATACGTCTAAGTGAAGCTACCGTTACTCTTTTCATTATAATAATTAAATTTTATATCCCGCATGAAATTCAACGTATATTAGCTAAAGAGTATAATGAGTTGAGAGCAGTGCCTTTTTATGTTATGACGGTTGGCAAAAGCGTAAAGTCCGCCTGATGGTAAGCAGCCACCGTAACCTATGGAAGATTGCGGTACCTAAAGATTCACATGCGCATTGCCAACCCAAGGGCAAGGAGGGAATGCATGAGAAGGGAAAAATGAAGGGATCAGGGGCGGGGAAATTGGGTTTTCGGCGCTATCTGATTCAGTTACTTTACGCCGATTTTCTTTGAGAGGGTAGTACTTCCCCGGTCGAGTTGGTCCATTAGTGCTGGGAGGGGCATGGCTTTACTATTACTAAAACTGTGTATACGACGTAAATATTCATACCTGCTCGCCGTTAGAGGTAAGTTGATGCTGCAGAATAGGAGATCGGACACGCACAGGGAGAGCACGAACATAGTGGTCACGTGGCCGCGTAGCTTTGGATGCATCAACAATGCGATTGTTGTTATTAAGTTGCCTGGAAATAACATAAGAAAATAAATTAATTGTTAGGATTCGAAATGAATGTTTCGCCAATCTTATATCAATTTTTTTTAATATTTGCAGAATCGTACGTTTTACGTTTCATATTTAATAGACTTCAAAGAGTTTTATTAATTCCTCTGTTTTCCCGCTGTTTTGCTGTTGACACTACTGGCCTTGATAGCGTCACCGGGCGGGAGTGGCAGAGTCCTGAGGCCCGGTCGAGTAAAAGAGATAGCCTTCGTGTAGGTTCAAAGTTGATTTCGTCCATTGGGTGCCTGCTGCGAGGCGGAACCACGAGCCAACGCTGCGATCGTATTCTAATCGATGAACTCACCCGTCGGTGTGAGCGCGTCCCGACGTGCGAAACTAAGGGTCTTATCCTCGCCGGCGAAGACGGCTTTGTGTGTGTGTCTGTTAGTTAGCTAACGTCTAACGTGATCATATCGACAGGGTGATCGTGATCTTTGTATGTAATACGAAATATTCCCCATTTGTTAACCAATAGTGATAATAGACTTCCTAGATATAGATCATAATTTGGTGATATTTTAGCATTCTGTAGGTAAATACCTAAATAAATAATTTAACTGAACACTTCAAAATATAACACGCGATATGAATGTCGTTTTTGTGTATCTGTGTTAAAAACAGTTGTCGATTGCGTGTTTTTTTTATTTGAAGTACCTGCTATACAACTATAATACTTTAAGATATTTTTTCTATTCTATTTCCTATCTTATTAAGCCCGTAGCTTGTGCGAAGAGTACCTACGTAGGTATGACAATAGTTAAATGGGGATCAGGATCGAAGTTACAACGGCAGAAAACTAATAGAGAATTTAATGATTAAATTATTCAAAGATTTCTGCATCCTCAATAGAGACCCACAAGTTATTAGGGTAACTATTAAATTAACTGCTATATATTTTGATTAGCAGAGCAGCTACAAAACGAGTCCTTTATACAATTATTATGATACTAAAATCGCCATGCATCTTCATATCTTGTTAAACGTTTTATACCTAAATGACTCAGTTCGTCTCATTGAATGAATTGCGTCCGCAATTAATGTAATGCGACTATTGGCTAAATCTATCGATTCATCTTTGAGTGTACGTCTGCTGTCGAGTACCGAGAGTATGAACGGCGCCATTGAAAATGTTTATTACGTATCTAATTATAAAAAGCTTCTAAGAATATTTTTCCGTGTTTTTTTTGTAAGGATTACGTTCAATTCAATATACATACTTTAATAAGCTTACTATGGGCCTCATAAGAAGGCTCAAAGCCACTCAAAGGGCGATGGAGAGAGATAACTTTTTTTTTATATATGTAGGTACCTTTTTTCTATACTATTTATTTGATTTATTCTATTTAAGTAACTAATAACGATAATAAATAAATAATTAATTGAATTTAGAAGAAATAATAACTATATTATATACTTAATTCCGTTTTCCCACTTTATAAAGAATCGATTTAAATAAGACAAAACCAATATTTTAGTCTAACATTTTTGTCCATTATTGTACCTGCTCAGAAGCGGCCATTGTGGTTCAAGTTACATTTAACTATAGAAGACATTATTTTTCTTTCATGTCCACAAATTTATCGCTGCAGATCTGTCAACCCTAGTCTTACATCATGACTAAGAATGTAGAAATATTTCGTTTGTTTATTTATGTGAGGAGATAATTTAATATTTAATTAAGATATATGAATGTGTCATTTCATTTTTAGCGGGAAATCTGAAGAGTCAGTCATGATTGATTACGTCCGGACGCATAAAGAATGTGATAAAAATGTTGTAAGAGTGTCACAACGACCCTTCTGACTCGGTTTAACATGGATAGATGTTTGTTTGATGCGTGTTCCGCATTTTTGGACTATTTGCGAATGTCCTCTTTAGGGTTTCGTAGTGAAATGGCAAAATGGAAACTTTATAATTTCGTCATGTCGGTCTGTATGTCACAGTCATTTAATTTGGACACTATGGCCTTCCCCGAAGTGCGTTCCACAGGAGTTCCCGGAGTCTCTCGCACGCACTGAGGTCGGCCACCGAGGAGGTTTTAGTGGGACGCCATGGTCGAACATGAAACCCCACATAACCCGGTTCTCTTCCCCAGGAGGACCTATCTGGTTGCAGATTTCCGCCCCGTCAACAAAAAAATGGCTTTATCTATATGATATTTAGTAAATAGGTATATTTTATGAACCGCTATTGTAGGAAGTCATATCGTACAGATTAGCTTATGTTATAGCCAATATATACCTAAGTTTTAACCATAGACTAATGAATATGGATAAGACCTTCAATAGAGATAAAAATGTCCAAAGATTTTCAAGTGCTCCTTTTTAAATTCAACATTAACGTAACGAAACGAAGTTAGTGACAATCTTAGAAACATAATCGAATAAAGTTAATATTGTAATATTGTATTTACGAAGGAGCACCAGAAAATAACATTTTTCTTTTTTTCCCTTTTAGGGTTCCGTAGCCAAATGGCAAAAACTAACTTTTAAACTATGGGATTTATAATTCTAGAAAAATTTGAGGTTTTATAACATCAAATGAACTTTCAACCACATTTGGTTTGAAGAAGATAGGTCTACAAATTTTAGAGATATATAAGTTGTAACTTTGTTTTACATTTATTATGAAATTACCAACTTAATTTTGGGTTCGATTTTAATTCTTTATTATTTTCAAGTCCTTAATATTTCTGATCATCAAACTGCGGAACCCTTTAGTTTCGATTGTGCGTGGTCCACAACGCACTTGACTGATAATTATTTTAAATGTATATTTCTGTTAGCCTGTTCGTTTGTTGGTTTTCTACTGGCCTTGATAGCGTCACAGCGAGCTGAGACCCAGCCGTGAAAGAGACAGCCCTAGCGGGGGCTTAAATTTGACTCCGCCCTTACGACGTCTCCTGCGAGCCAAGCCACGCTATATTCCGTACACCGGGCCGGTCCTTCGTTTACGGGATTAATGAAATAATTTCTAATAGTCCTCTTCTGCTAAAAGACCTTTCGATTTCTTTTAGTCTAGAAAGACTAGAAGTTTTTTTACGTATTGAGGTGGAGCTGCATACTTGGTACTACCCTATTAATATCTCAGAGAGAGCGTTAAGCAATCGGTCCCAGTTGTTATCAAAAGCATCTGGTGATAAGTGCTAACTCGTTGTAGATATTTTAATCAAACGTTTCATGTGGTAAACATAAAAAAGATATAATTAACACATTTTAGCCAACTGCGGACGAGAAATTGGGGATCGTCGTACAGAAATATTTTCGCAAGTACTTTTTTACCTAATTAGCTATAATCATAATGTCACTTAACTGAAATTAACTGAATTGTAATATTACGGATTTTAAAATTTCCTACGACTAAAAACCTTTTGGTTTTTTAAATGAATACCAATACCGTCTAATATTGTAACATTATTCATATCACAGCTCTACTTCTTCTTTCTAGCATTATTCTCAGTATCCACCCAGGGTCTCCTTCTTACCGTTATCCGGGTTTGACGGGTTACTAGTTTTTACACAGTGCGATTACTACCTAACCTCCCCAACTCATTGAGTACTGGTTTTATTTTAAATCTATTTGCGCTGTTTTAATACATACACCGGGGGTTATAAAGTACGTTTGCCAAATTCATGTTAACTTAACATACCAAATACAGAATGCTCATTGGTTGAAGACAGCCGATGATCAACAGGCAACCAATGATAAGAACAAGCCAATGATAGAAACCGTGGGATAAACTTGCAATTCCGTCTAAGCAACTTGTGCAAAATTTTTGACATCTTTAAATAATTAGGTTTTTTTTATTTTACAAGTTGGCAAACAAGCCTACGGCTCACCTGTTGTCTGTTATTAAAAGTTCCAGCTAATTCCAGAAGCTATAGTTTAAACACTATAAAACAATTATTATGTAAATGATTTTCTTATACCATAAATATATTTAAAAAAGGTTACGATGTCAAATATAGGTGCCTCTGCAGCCTCATTTAAAATCATCCAGTTTCAATTTTGGGTTTTTATTGCTGGCTATTTCTGTTTATGCCTAATTAATATTGAAACTATGCAAAATTTATTTATCATTTATCATGAATTTGATGAAAAGAGTTTAGTGTTTAAAAGCTAAGAGTGTAGAAACAATTGTATAATATTTACGAAATTGATCTTTTTCAATATCTATTACACCATATTAATCGAAAAATTTAATTTTTGCTAGTGACGAGAAGGTCTGGTTCGCTATACAAAAAGGCATTGACGCATCAAGAAGCACTGTCAAATATTTCAAGCACAATGACATGGCAGATCTTGAACGTTTGCTAGAAGAGGCAGCCGCCAAAAAAGAGTTAAATCCCAAGAGAAGAGCATTCTTAATAGCTGAAGCTATTTATTTCAACACCGGCAAAATGTGCCCATTGAGGAAGCTGGTTGAGTTAGCAAGGAGGTTTAAATTGAGAATCATGTTGGACGAAAGTTTGACTATCGGTGTAAGTATTATAATTGTTAAGATTTCTCTTTTTTTTATGTTTAAAGTTGACAAACAAGCACACCGCCCACCTGATGGTAAGTGGTTGCCGTAGCCTATGAGCGCTTGCAGCACCAGTAGTAGCACTCACGCGTTGCCAACCCCGAGATATTGATTCTTAAATCTCCTTTGCCCAGTAATTTCACTAGCCTACAGTGCCCTTCAAACCGGAACACAGTAAGTAAGTAACTAAGCACTACTATTTGGCGGTAGAATATTTGACACTGCGGTGGTACCTACCTAGCCGGCCTCTTGCAACAAAAGACCTACCACCAGCGTGACTAATTGCACTGGTGGAATAATCTCTGCTGTGACAGAAGTTATCCCAACAGTTGACGTTGGGGTCGTCACATCCCGACGCCATTACTACGGTACTAAGTAATTCATCATTTAATGCATTATTTATATCAAAAGCCTCTCAATAATTATATACTACCTCGTTGAATAAAACGAAAAATATAAGTGTTATTAGTTGTGGTTCTCAAACCACCATACGTTGTCAGAAGGTGATTAAAACATCTAGTACGTTAGTATATATAGATGGCTTATAGCAAATACGGCTTGATATTATTAAATACACAGTTTTATGATCGATAGTGTTTACCAACGAGGGGTGGTGCGTCCTCGCTACAGAGTCGGGGGTGAACTGATAAATTGACAGAATGATTGATAAGCCACAGACGTATGGGTGCTGTGGTAATTAGGCTTTTGTGGAACGTTGTCGATATGGGCTTAATTTATTCGCAGGTCATTGGACGAATGAAAGAGATACAAAAATCAAGTATGTTTGTAATGTCAAAATAATAAATTCTTAGTGAATTTTGTATTAACTATAAACCTCTACCGACAATATTTACATTATACCTGTTATTGTTAATTAGTTACTTATTGCTGTTTTCTAACTTTAATTAAAGACAACGTTGTGGCGCAGCGGTAGCGGACCTTTTTTTTTTTTTTTTTTTTGTTTTCGCAGAGAAATGCATTTACGCACACCACTCCCCCTAGTGTGTTCCGAAGAGCACGCTAGCGAGTGGTAGTGTGGGACTCGACCACCTGTAAGGCAGGTGGTAATACCCACTAAAACTCTGCGTTCCGGCTTCGTCACATTGGGACGCCATGGGATCGCTGTCGCACGCAACCATGACGCCCCGACGAGAGGCCTATGGCCACCGCCTTAGGGAAGGCTCCGAGGGGACGTGTGAGAGCTGGATCTAATGCTCCATCACACTCCCCTCCTCGGCCTGGCGACTAGCAGCGGCTCCGGTTCGTGGAGCCGTTGAACCCTTGGTAGTGGGTGGGGAACAATCTTTCCCGCCCATAATGTGCTCCGAGGGGCGCCCTGCGTCCGCGCAAACCGCGCACCGCAGCGGTCTGCTGCAGCCACGCGCAAGGTGGCCTTCGCCACCGCAGCGATAGCAGAGGCTGCCCCTCTCAACCTTTGATGGACACGTAGGTCTTGTATGACCGATGCCCATACAACGGAAGCACCTGAGAGGGCGCTTCTCTACGACTTGGACTTTGGCCGAGGACCAGCCGACAAGAAGCCGGCCAGCCTCGACCAGTCGTTTTGCAGCCACGAGAGGTAGCCTTATCATGGCCGCACCCATTCCTCCGACGCTCTCGGTGATGTCCCCGACCCTCACGGAGTCTGAGGGGCAATCACAGACACGGGAGACCGCCTCGGCAACACCCGAAGGGGTTACCGAGTCGTCCAGCCCGGTCAGCCTCAGGGTGCCCCTATCAGACGGCAGGGACACCGTCACCATATCGGTGAGGATGTGGCGCATCCGTTCCACCAGAGCCTCCGTTGCCTCCTGGGAAGTCCCAGAAGGCAGCTCCAACATGCGCCCATCCGTCACAGACCGACGAATGGACATGCCCGGGCCAATCCCTAACTGGGACAGCACCACCTCTTTTTGGACCTTCGTCAAGGCCTGCGCGAACGTGACCCCGCGCTTCTCCGCCGCCGGCAACAAATTCATAGCGATTGCTATGGACTTGTGCGCGGCGGGGAGTCTAGGCTTGGGTTGCGCGGCCTTGGAAGGTGCAGCCTTGGAACTCTTTGGTGCCACCTGTCTGGTGGGCTCCGCCGGAGGGGAGGACTTTTTGCCCTTACCCTTTCCCTTTCGACGGACGACGGCCGACCACGTTCCCTCCCCCGAAGGCCCTGCGACTGGTTCTGCAGGAAGCGCCGGGGGCTGGGAAATCGTGGCGTCCAGCACCGCTTCAAGGGTGTCAGGCGGTGTAGCAGGCGTCGCTACTTCTTTATTCACCCTCGAAACTGTCCTCCTTGTCGGAGTCAGGACAGGTGAACCGGCCCTAACCGGCAAAGCTGGCGAAGAGGGCAAATCTGCCGTCTCTGGAGGGCGTCTCTTGCTCGCCGCCAGGGGAGGACGAACGTTCCTCGCCGGCAAGAGGCGATCCTCAATGCCGGCGAACTTTGCGTCGATCAACTCCCCGATCGACGCAAGAAGAGACGCCCTCAACTCCTCCATGGGCATCTCCGGGGCCACGGGTGCCGCATCCTGTCTCGCCTGGTACAGCCGTTGGCGGTACGCCTCCAGCTCCTCTTTTAGGCCTACAGCCTCGTCACGGAGCCTCCGGTTTTCAGAGGCCATTCGGCGCAACTCCTCGGAGACGGACCTCCTCGCCAGGGAATCGACGATCTCCTGGAGAGAGTCCGCCGCCAGCTTGAGTCTCCGCACCATCGGGCCTTGGAGGTGACCGGATTTGCGGGCGACCTCCCGCACATCGGTCACATTACGGTCCGCCAACAGCCGCAGCTCCTCGGGTGAACATCGCGAGATGTCCCGAGGGGGCTCCGACGTCGGTTCCTTCTGGGCAGCCACTTTCTTTTGAGCGGTCCTCGCCTTGAGCGCTTTTTCAAAGGCCTGCTCCTCGGCCTCCCCAACTAACTGCCTCAATGCAGCACGGGCATGAGTTATGCCCGTACCACCGCGTTTGCTGGCCTTTTGGGTGCGAGCCGACACCCCTGCCTCCGTCTCGGTCTCCGAGCCAAACGGGCTCCCCAAGGGAGGCTGTGGGTTAACCCTTTTAC
The DNA here is from genome assembly GCA_023373885.1 of Hestina assimilis. NCBI lineage: Eukaryota > Metazoa > Arthropoda > Insecta > Lepidoptera > Nymphalidae > Hestina > Hestina assimilis. The sequence goes on from CM041753.1 coordinate 13,455,390, forward strand.
GGGTCCCAACCGAGGCATCGGTCTCGTCATCCGAATCCAACATGTCAAACATACAGACACACAGATAACACCGAAAAAATTTACAATTGCCGACGGGATAGTCGTTGGTTTCGTGGGTAAGCCCGGAACTCCGTTACGGTTCGTTGGACTTACACCACTACTCACAGGGGGCACAGCGGTAGCGGACCTGCCTTAAGCACCACAGGTCGCTGGGTCGATTCCCGCACGGAACAGATGTTTGTATTGACCATACACGCATATTTTCCAGTCTGGGTGTATTTGTCCTTGTTTTTGTGACATTGTATCCATGTTTCCGGACCCCCGACACAGGATAAATAATAATAAATAAATAAACGCTGCACACTCAACGGCCCCCATTAGGATATTAATATCCTGTGTCGGGGGTCCGGAAACATTCACAATGACAAGGAGAAATACACCCAGACCGGAAAATATGCTTGCATGGTCAATACAAACGTATTATGCTCCGAGCGAGAATCGAACCCGCGACCTGTGGCGTTTAAGGCAGGTTCACTACCGCTGCGCCACAACGTCGTCAATTACACTATGAATAAGGATATAACTATCCTAATGGGAGCCGTTCAGTGTGTAGCGTTTATTTATTTATTTATAATTTCTTTGCTTTTAACTCAAACTATTTTCTTATCATATGCAAGATGCATCACTGTAGGTCAGATCTTTGTGTAAAAACTCAGTAAAATACACAGGGATTCGACTATCAAGTAAACGTCTGGTAAACGTCAGAAAGATAATGGATCACATTTATTATAATTAATCGAAAGATAGTGTGCATATAAATCATCTTGAGTAGAAAAATATATTTTGTTTATGGTAAACATTTGTAAAGAAATGCTGCGTGCAGCCTGTATGTTATTAATAAAAAGATATCACACTACACATCGTGTACAAAGTCGCTTTCCGCGTCTGTCTGTATATCCGCTGATTCCTAAACCACGCAACGAATTTTGATGGGACTTTCACCATCATTAAGATATTTTTTTCACGTAAGGTTTATATAACAGAATTCGGATACTTTTCTTATGTTTTTGGTTTTTATATAAATAGTTGATAGATAGATAGACAGACATATAAATAGATAGATAGACAGACAGACAGATAGATAGATAGATAGATAGAAAGATAGATAGATAGATAGATTAATAGATAGATAGCTAAAAAGCTTTATTACAAATAAAATAAAATAAAATAGGTAAACAATTAAACTTAGGATAGTTTCTGGTGTGCAAAGGGGTAGGTAGACCACCTATTGCGTAGCAAGAGCGGGTCGCTCGTTATTGAAAAATAACTGTTGTTAGAGAACAGAGGTTCTCAAACTTATTTAATTTGCCGCCCACTAGGAATATCAATAATTTTAAGGGCGCGCCATATTTTTAACATCACCCCATCTTGAAAACCACAATAACACTCCTAGCACAAATGGTCCCGCTCGACCGGAGAAGTCTCCGGATAACTCTCTCACAAAAAATCGGGCATGAGTACCGTTGCATTTCGTGTGATGACTGAGAGCAAGGAGGCCAAAACTTCCACCCCTGTTGCTTTTCTTATTTTTTTTACTCATCCTTTCCCAAGGGATAGCCTGACAACGGCATGGATGCAAGTATCGCAAGCATTCATTGCGGTGATTGCTTACCATCACGGGGACCGTATGCTTTTTGAAGAGAATCAAAATCACAACAAATGATCATCAATAAATTATCAAACTAAAGTGGTTACATTTAATAAACAGGTATTACTAGGATATTTTTATCTACAAACAGAATTAGATATAGTGGTGCAAGATGGCCGATGCTTAGTTAATTGCTTTCAATAATGGCTCACGCGACGATGGGTAACATACGATCGTTTACTGTGTCACTGTATATTGCTTGGTAGCACGTGTTGTTATAGATAGAACAATGTTGTATCTTCTTATATATTATGTATGCAGAATGTTGTAGGCTTTTACCCAGAAAGGCCCCTTATTATAATACAAATTATATAAATTGGGTTTCCTATATTAAGTATAAAGAGGCGAGAATTCACACGAATGCAATAGAGTTGTGAAATAAAATAGGTGGTCCCTTAAGGATGAAATCCGTTTTGCCATCCTTATAGAACAATCGCGACGCATCGGACCTCGTCCTCTCCGGCGAAGACGGCAAAATCGAGAACGATGATCATTTTTTAAACATTTAGTAATGTTTTTTTAAAGTCATTACTAATATTATCCTATAAGTCATTTCTAATATTAACCAATATCTCCTCCAACTAAGCTTGAAGCTAAAATACATTATTTTGTTACTAAATAAATACATTATTTTGTTACGTCACAAGTTAATTATGTCTCCTAAACATGTAAATATTATCTATTACATTTATGATTATAAAAGGCAAATGTTGACAAAATTAAAGGAAAGCTTCATCGGTATAAGGAGGAAGACTTAATATATTCTCAATATCTTCCTTTTTATTTATTTTTATGTTACTAAGTTGGCAAGCACCCCACCTGATGGTTAGCGGTTGCCGTAGCCTATAAGCGCTTGCAACATCATTAGTAGGTGCCACTCACGCGTTGCCAACCTCGAGATTCTTAAGTTTCTTTTGCCCGACGATTTCACTAGCCTACAGTGCCCTTCAAACCCAAACACAGTAATGCCTAAGACACTACTGCTTCGCGGTAGAATATTTGACACTGCGGTGGTACCCAACTAGCTGGCCTCTTGCAACAAAAGACTTACCACCAGTGTGACTGATTGCACTGGTGGATGAATCTCTGCTGTGATCTAACAGCAGCCGATAGGGTCGCCACGTTGTATTTTTATATGTAAGAAAATATGTTTAATCAATGCGATATATGTGTATGTATCAAATATCAATAAGCCATGTCGGCAAAGACAAGTCACGTTAAACGAATCTATTCATCTCCCGATGCCTTCGATTCGAAGCGACGTCGATTTTAATAAGCGGCGCCTTTGAATCTCCATTTATTGCACGTGATGCCGATGAATGATCGAGTTCAAAGAACTATACACAACATTGTACATAAACAGAAACGGACTATAAATATGTTTATTTATTTATAAACACATGATACATGATGATTGTAAACAATAAACAATAATATCAGTCATAAGACTTTATAAACTTTTTAAATTAGTATCTTTTACAAAGGACAATGTCTATCTAAAAAACAAATTTTTAAAACACATCAATACTAATAAATTGAAGTGTCTATTTGTAATTCCAAATTAATAGCATTTCACGGAATGCTTATAAAAATATATATAAGGTACTTACATAAAAGTCAATTTTAAAATTTGTTACGCCTCGACAAATTTTAAGGGGACTTTCTCTGGCAGATAGCTGATGTTATATTAAGAAAATTATTGCACTTCATTAATTAGGGTTCCGTGCAATAGAGACAAGTCGTTACACCGCGCGAACTGAACCGCGCGCGTACCTAGTTAAGTTATATAATGTATGTTTACAATAGATTAGATTAGTTAGTTAGTTACTTTGTCCGTCTTAAGCATAGTTATTTATTAACGCGTTAACACTCCCGTGTACGGTACACTTTTGTCCAACTATTATGTCTATAATTGGACAAAAGTATACCGTACTGTCTGGACTGTGAATGTTTTAAGCCGATACCTAAAAAGTAAGGTTGCCATTTTGCACTACCGATTAAAAATATATAAATATTCCTCTCTTTCGAATCCATATTTATATTTACTAGGTCTGGTAGGTCTTTTGTTGCAAGAAGTCAGCTAGGTAGGTACCACCGCGGTGTCAAATATTCTACCGCAAGGCAGTAGTGTCTTTGGCACCACACAGTAATGTGTTTCGGTTTGAAGAGCACGGTCAGTGGAATTACTGGGCAAAGGAGATTTAAGAAACAATATCTCGAGGTTGATTACGCATGAGTGACACCTCATAAGGGTGTTGCGCGCGCTCATAGGCTACGGCAACCACTTACCATCAGGTGGACCGTATGCCTGCTTGCCAAATTAATAACATATAAAAAAAACATGATTTCCGAAGCGAACCAAAACAAAATACTTCAACACAATCCATAAAGAACAGGATATGGAACTGATCATCAAATTCAAAGTTTATTCTGCTGTCAGTACGCCCACTGAAAAATATTTACTCATTAATTCAACCAGTCATCATCGGTCCGTTGAAATATTCAGTAACACGAGCGCGATGTTATGACATATTGTCTCGCGTCATGTGCGCCCGCGCGGTAAACATAATGCTTCCTAGAACCGGTAGTGATCGGATGATCCTTATCGATATGCAAACATATAATCGATGTTTACTCACCATAATGAAACGATAAACGTCGTTTTTATCGATATGCAAACTTTTTTGGTATGATTTCATTTATTTCTTATGAATATTTAATATCCGGTTACCGTAGGGCTGTCAGTGTCCAAGAAACGGTGTATTTTATTGGAACGAAGTTCATTAACGCAGTTTACGGGTAGTGCGATTTAGTAGAAATCGTCACGTAAAGAAATTCCGTATGCTGTGTGTGTGTGCGTGTATGTATCGAACCTACTGCAAGCAAATGAGCACATGAGCAAGTGAGTGCGCAGCCGGGTGCGCAACTCTCTCTCTCGGTGTCCCTGTCTCTTTTTATTAAACGACCTATTGAAATGAATTCGGCATCGAAGTTGAATCTTACATTCGGAGTTAAAGAAAAAACAGAAATAATCACTAGTTTTGACAGATTAATTTTGAACATATTTTCTGTATTGGCAGCACCTGCCCCAGGCGTGTACTGAAAAGCAGCTTTAAGCTGAGTTCACAGCCTTTTGCAAGCATACAAAATGCATCTTTAAGATTCATGATTTCTTTGTTTTTGTATTTGTATGTGTGTGAATAAATTTCTATATTATTATTATTATTATTATATTTCATTTTGTTATTTTTGTTATCTATTTTATGCAAATTAAGTGAAAACAAAATATTTCATCCTTACAAGAAATTCAGAAGGTAGTTCTTGCACCTATGGATAGCATTGATTCTTAGATTACGGTTTCTAGATGAGATGTCCATGTAATTTATATAATGGTTTACATCTCTTTTAGGAATTAGGTACTTAAGACATTAACTTAGCACATAGCGGTAAAAAACATGCAAAATTTCGTGAGCTTGTGACGTAAGCTGACGAAACGGGAAAAACTGCGATAAAATTGGTTTAGTAGCTTACGAGGCTCGTCGAATGAGACGTTCAAACAAACAACAATTCTAAGAATCGAGGATTGGTTCAGAAGTCTACTAGCCCAGTTTTTTGTAACTTTATTGTGGATTAAGCAAGAAGTTTGAATGTATATTGAAGAGCACACACTAAAATTGTCTATATTGACAATATACCTAATAATTACACCTCATAGGTTAAGCATTAAGCGAAGTTCTTTAATTTTGTCATTCACTCATAGATTATCAAAATTCTAAGGTACTTCTAGCAGTGTTACAAAATCCGAATTTTGTATTTAATTAGCTTTGACGACATTGTGACGCAGCGGTAGCTTACCTGCCTAAAGCGCCACAGGTCGCGGCGACACAGGATATAACTATCCTAATGGGGCCGTTGAGTGTGCAGCGTTTATTTATTTATTTAATTAACATTTAGACTATAAAGGGAAAAAGATGAGAAATGAAAAAGATGACCTACAAAAAGAAACTACATTACATTTTTGATGGGATTATTATACAAGAGTTGTCAAACTTAGGCAAAGAGGAGAAAAAATGGACAGGAATACAAAAGTAAAGAAAGTAAACTCTCATAACTCTCAATCCAAATATCAGGTCTAAAGGCCTCCTACTCTGTGCCTTTTATACCTCGGTTTTAAGTAATAAACGTTTATTTTGCTAATATCATATTACGCTACGATGACATTGGTCGCAGTAAATATTTCAAATGTAGGAAGTAAAGGTAAACATCGTGATTTAGGCATTTGTGTGTATGTATATTAAATAGTGTTTATTAAACTATGTGAAAATGAACATAACTCAATAATTTTATTTCTGTGTGTGAATGTTTAGTAAAATTCGGATGACGCTTCTAGAGATTGTTAAGATAGGCTGTTCTTTGTTTTATTTTCGTACATATAATCTTTAAAAAGTAAAATGTTCTAAAATGGAATGAAAAAAGTCAACATTTTTCAAACATTTCTATTTTAGAGTCAGTTGCGTGGAAAGTTGGTACCCAGAAAAAAAGTCGAAATAGCGACCTTTCCTTTTCAATTTGCATGGCACCAACGACAGGAATGGCAGGGATTGGCATAGATTGACAATGGGTTGAAACTGGTGGTAAGGGTTGTCATGGGGTGACAAGGGGTGATGTGGCATGGGTTGGGATAAGAAATGAAACCTAGTTCCTGCCCGCGACATGTTTTGTGATTATTAAATAACAAAGAATCATAGATATATGTATTATGAACACTTGTGAAGTATATATATTATACATTAGGTAACGAGGTAAATATGGATCCTTATCGTTGTTTAATAGTAGACTAATATTTAAATTGCGTGCAACAAGTGCACTTTATCGAGTTGTAAGCTAAGTAATTGACGATTTGAAATATTATTTTTATTATCTAAGTGTTTATGACCATTTGACGACATTAGACATGGCGGACTTTTATATTTTAATTTTTTATCTAATTGTCTTAGAAGATAATAATAATAATAATAATTTTGCTTGGCTTTTTCTTGCGAATGTATATATTAATACTAGCTTTTTCCCAATACCTATTTAATGAGTATGTATTTAATGAGTCAATAACTATTTAATGAGTATTATATTTAAATATTTTAATCTTTAATGCAATATAGAAATAATTGGTCCCCCAAACTAACTTTCATTTTCTATATTAACCCCTTTGTAGTTTTGTTTTCATGAAAGTAGCCTATATCCTTCTCCAAGGTCCCACGTAACTCTATAAATACATACTTCATCAAAATTGGTTCAGAGAGAGAGAATTACTTTTACATTTGGACGCAAATAAGCAATACCATGTCAACCCTCACGAATGTCATTTCGAGAAAAACGCGTTTGAAAATTTTGAACAACATGTATTGGTCAAGTTTTTGGCAATTTTAGATTTATGTAAGTTATTTTACTTATTTTCACAAAAATAAGTATACAAACTGCTTATTTCGTATATAATATAACCCAAAACGTTTAACATAATACATAAATTGGATGATTAAAAAATGGCTTTATTAAAAGTTTTAAATCTTAAAACCCTACAAATATTAAAGAAAAATGTTCTTCAGCCATTTACCAACACTTCTGCATATATAACTCAGTTTTTTTAATTTTCTGGGTTGACATGGTATTGCTTATTTACGTCCATTTATACTATTGCTCTGGATTTTTAATGATTATTATTTGATGCCATTTTAAGTTTTTGGTGTATACACCAACTGGGTGGCTTTTTCACTATACTAACTATTATAGTAAAATATATTAGATACAGAAAATCGGCGTAAAGTAACCGTATCAGCAGGTACTGTTGCGTTTCGTGCGATGACTGAGAGAACCGGAGGCCCAATCTCCCACCCCCTCAGTTCCCTGTTCCTTGGGTTGGCAACGCGCTTGTGAGTACAAGTATCGCACGTACATAGGTTGCGGTGAATGCTTATCATCAGGGGGATCGTATACTTGTTTGCCAACCGTCGTGGCATAAAAAATAATAGTCCAAATCAAGTATCATTCTAACTATTATTTATTTATATGAAAGATTTATTTATTATTCTTATTTACTTACCTAGAACACCAACTACACTAAATATACAAGCACAAGCGGCCGCCATTATCGTCGCCTCTCGTGGATAGATCGTTTCCAAAGATGAATTATGCATTTCGATATCCATTTTATATTATCAACACATCACCATATCACTACACAAAAAACATTGTTTTACACTAAAAACAATTTTGTATTTCCAGTCCGTTTGGTGAGAGTCAGCATATTATCTGAAATAAAGAAAATAATGGTTAAATTGATGTTTTTAAATTACAGACATTAAATAAATAAACGCTAGACACTCATCGGCCCCATTAGCATAGTTATATCCTGTGTCGGGCGTCCGGAAACATACACAATGACAAGGACAAACACACCCAGACAGGAAAACATGCCTGTATGGTCCATACAACGCGCGACCTGTGGCAAATTCGCTACTTCGCCACAGACAGACATTGCTCAGATTTTTTATGTTACTAAGTTGACAAGCAAGCATACGAGACAACTAATGATAAGCGGTTGTCGTACCGTACTGTACTGAAAAACACGCTACCGCCTTGGAATAGAATATCCGTAGATGGAAATTGCAGACTTTGACAGAATGTTTAATAGGTAGGCTACTAGGTAGGTACTGCTTACCGCCTTTGCATCTATAAAATGCACGCCACTGTAAACGCTACACGCTCTTAAACAAAGGATCCTTTGTTTTTTTATGTTACAAGTTGGCAAACAAGCATACGGCCCACCAGATGGTAAGTGACCGCCGTAGCTTATGGACGGTTGCAGCACCATTAGTTATGTGCCACTCACGCGTTGCCAACCTCGAGATATTAGTTCTTAAATCTAACCTCTGCCCCGTCATTTGACTAGTATACAGTGCCCTTCAAACCGGAACACAGTAATGCCTAAGCACTACTATTTGGCGGTAGAATATTTGACACTGCGGTGGTACCTACCTAGCCGGCCTCTTGCAACATAAGACCTAGCACCAGTGTGACTGACTGCACTGGTGGAGTAATCTCTGTTGTGACAGAGGTTATCCCAACAGCAGGCGATGGGGTCGTCACATCCCGACGCCGGAATTGTCAGTGCGTTCCGGAAACAGACACACACGCACGAAAAAAAAAAACAAAACCAATATCAATTTAGTCAATAAAAGTCTTTCCCATGCAGGATTATTGCGCGTAGCATATCTAGTTGCATTTCAAATATGTATTTCTTCTAGACCATTAATCAGACCATGTATAAAATATCTTGCGTGTCCACTAGAAGCTATTTACTATTTACATGTATTTACATACGGAACAGTCGCCTGGGTAGGCAAGGAGAGCATTCGCATTGTAGCTCTGTCCATTGACACAGATAGCCATCGATATATGGACCCATTGTTACAAGACTTAGAATATAATATGATTTTTTCTATCATAGTTAGTTATATTTTATACAAAAATCCTCACTTTTCTTACGAAAGAATTCTAAACAGTCCTTTAATTTTTTTTTTTCGGAGTGTGTATTGCTGTTGGCCCTACTGGCCTTGGCAATGTCACCCAGCGGGGTGCCGAGTACGCCCTTACGAGCCCTCAAATTTGATTCCATCCTTAGGGTGCCTCGTGCGAAGTTGAACCATGACTAAGGACCTCATCAGAGATGAGTCCTTTAATTTGGAAGTTTAAAACTAATAAAGTTTTACATAATTTTCATTAACATGTTTGCTTCAAAGTTTTAAAGTGTTTTCTTAAGCAATAACCATTACAATTAGTAATTCTAACTTTGTTTAGCCCTTTTGGATAACAGTTGATGGCAATTCAAAGGTTTTATAAACTATTGCAGAACGCGAACTGCACTAGCCACCCTTGTCCTGCCGACCCGCAAAATGCTACTGGTTATACGCTTACTGACCTCTAAAACTGAACTTGAAACACCTATTAAACACTTGAAAACTGTAGGTACTTGCTCCGATTTAAGCCCGGGACCTCCAATTAAAGTCTACGTACTATATCAATTGAGCCATCTTATCTAAAAAAGGTTAAGTTGACAAGGGTTCAATTCAAGGCGCGGTAATATCTTCGTGTGAGTCCAATGATTACAATGCGTTAAGAGCGTTCCTTCCATTTACAATAATAGTAATGCCTTGCAGGAGGCAATCTTGGACGGAATCAATTTTGAACCCGCGGGAGGGCTCTCTTTTATCACGGCAGGGTCTCAGTACTCGATACTTCCGCGTCGTACAGCAGCAATACAAAAATTTAAATAACAATTCATTGTGATTTTTTGTTTTAAGCAAATCGCGTCGTATTAAGCAGGTTTTTAACAATCATCTTTAACTCGTAAAGTCAAGGGCAACCACTTGTTGATGGAACAAAACAATACATGAATATTAATAGCGTTTAACATAACCATAATGAGTAACAATATACAACTATACCCGGGTCGTATACTATTGATACTTTAAAGATGAAAATTGGTGTTGAAAATTTATTAATCTGGGTTATCGCTGTAGCAAGCTATTGTAAGTTAATACAGCAACATATTTTTAGGGACACACTGGTGGTAGGTCTTTTGTTGCAAGAGGCCGGCTAGGTAGGTACCACCGCAGTGTCAAATATTCTATCGCCAAACAGTGCCTAGGCATTGAAGGGCACTGTAGGCTAGTCAAATTACTGGGCAAAGGAGATTTAAGAACCAATATCTCACAGGCTACGGCAACTGCTTACCATCAGGTGGGCTCTATCCTTGCCAACTTATAACATAAAAAATCTCACCCATAATAGGGACTCTTAATAATTTTGTCGTTACCGACGAGTTTGAATTGGAAGAACCGCTTATGAATAGCGACACTATAGATATGTAGGGCATTAATTTAGGTCATCAGTAGTTTGTTTGCATCGAGAAACAATTTTGCTGACCTAACTCAACGCGTAGCGTCGCCGACTTGCACCACGTTCTGACCTATTCACTTTGGGCTGCTGACTCGACTACTTCCCCTGACCTCAAACATTCGTCATACATTTTATATTTTAACTAACCGCCTTCAAATCAAGTCTTGCGGAAAGCGATTATAAATTAATTAAGTCGAAGCCTAAGCAATGTTGATGTTTGAAATAGTATTTTATGAGTTATCAAGTATGTTTTTATTAATATCAGAGTGGGCAACGGGCAGGAGGCTCTATATAAAAAATCATGTCTATGCTACCCCAAATTTAACGCCAGCGAAGCTGTGAACAGAAGCTAGTATATGAATAAAATGAATGCAATAATTGTGCACTATTTATATTCACTCAAGCAAAATGCAAATAAACAGAATTATCATCAAGTTGAACGATTAATAACTAAGCCTACGGTTTTATCATATTTATTAGTCGATCAATTTATTGTATTTGTTACCAGCCGGTTCACTGTTATATGAATCAAGCGACAACAATGTTTGCGAAACAATTTCATTAGTAACTGGCATCCACCCGCGACTTCGCCTGCGATATTCTCTCTCTTGTTAGGATAATCCCTCTCACAGCAGAGATTATTCCATCAGTGCAATCAATCACACCGGTCGTAGGCCAGTTGCAAGTTGTTTGTTGCAAGAGGCCAGCTGGGTATGTTTCACAGCAGTGTCAAATAGTCTCCCCAAAGCAGTCGTGTCTTTGGCATTACTGTGTTTCGGTTTGAAGGGCACTGTAGCCTAGTGAAATTACTGAGCAAAGGAGATTTAAGAACCAATATCTTGAGGTTGGCAACGCTTGAGTGGCACCTACAAATGGTGTTGCAAGCGTTCATAGGCTACGGCAACCGCTCACTATCAGGTAGGCCGTATGCTTGTTTGGCAACTTAGTAACATAAACATGACGTAATTATAAGGGTTCCGTTTTTCCCATTTGGCTAAGGAACCCTAAAAACAAATAACCATAAAAAACAAATCCGTTCCACCTTTGCGTTATTAAATAACAAACATCCCAACTTTTACATTTATTCCATTTATTGCTTCTATTTATATCTTTGTCTAAATCTAGTTCAAATATTTAAGTCTGCATAAAATTTATAGCGAATTTATGTGTATACTTGTTGCACTTGAAATTGGCGCAGTGTTTGCCTGGTTTTTATCCGTTCGCGGGCACGATATTTTTATAAATCGTAAATGGATTTGTTATGTACATTTTTATTTTTGTGTGCTGTTTCTTGGTGTCTTTGTGACCTACTAGATTTAATATAAAAGGTCTAAAGAGTCTCTTTTTATACGAAGGTGGCAAACAAGCGTACTGCTTACCTAATGGTGAGCGATGGACGCTCGCATCACCAGAGGCATGATAGAATATAAGTGTTGCCGACTCCATACTTCTTCAACCCTCTTTTGAAGAACCTTCGAGAGGGATTGAATGATCCATAGCGTTCGCGGCAAAAAGTCTCTTTGATACCGCGATGTGCGTGACTGATTAGCAACCGAAGTGCTAGGTGTTGGTGTGTGCAGCTCAACTGTAGCAGTATTGGTACTGTTGCGTTTCGTTCGGTGAGTATGAGCAGAGAAGGTCAAAACCTTACTCTTTCTGTTTCTTTTCATTCATTTCCATATTCTTTCTTTTTCTGACATTTTAATAGTCGGCAGCACGTATGAGACATTACTGCGGATGAATGCGTCCATAATCCAGTCTTTGGTGACATGGAATAACAAAACGGTTGTTAAAATGAAAACAAAAATTATCGAAAACCCCTTTTCAACAAAAAAGTTAATGTAGACTCTATTGTCCAAATATTTTCGTATAAAACAATTAACAAACGTAAAAAAATAACAGCACGTGTTAGGGACGTGCCACACCATTTCCGTTATGACATGTGATCCGTGATATCGTTAATGACAGATGTCAATTTAATTCCATCGAGTGATGTTTGCGGACATCACTAATTCGCTAATAGCTCCTGTCAATAATCTAGTTGGAAACGTCATTAATGTTATTATTTAAGTTATAAGGCTCTTAGGCCACTTAACAAGAGTAGGTCACGATTGTTATGAGAAACGTGTGGTTGTGGTAGTAGTTTTTGGGAAGGTTTAAGCCGATCCTTTAATGTTAGGATTGATGAAATTCAGATGTGCAATGTGCAGAACTATCTACTCCGTTCTTCATACATACAACATAGACCATACAGATATTCACAACTGTCACTTTTTCTTCCATCCCTATCTTTTTCTGATCTGAAAGAGTGGCAAAGCAACCCTTAATACTACGATACCATTAATATTAATGTCCGATTCGCACTTAGCCGGTTCTTAGGGCGGTGTCAAGCCAGCGTTTATTTTTTCGCTTTAACGAGAGATTTTACGCTTCGAAAAAACGATCATACACGGGCTGATCCTGGCATATAAGCGCTAACCAGTGGAAGTAACATCCTACGGTACATTTACGAGCGTCGACGAAATGCCGAAATGACCGTATAATATATGCTAGAAAACCGTTTGACACCGTTGTGGCGTATTGGTAGCGAGTCTGCCTTTAGTCTCGATGGTTACGGGTTCGATTCCCGCTCGAGCAGATATTCGTATTGGTCTTACAAATATCTGTTTCGGTCTGGGCGTTAGTCTTAGTGGGCCTCCCCAACTTGTCTCGGAGAGCACGTTAAGTTGTCAGTCTCGGTTGTTATCACATAATATCTGACAATAATCGTTAACTCTTGATAAGTAATTTGCTCTTATCCAATGAGTTACTGGTTCGTAATCGCTGTGTGTTAAAACTAGTAACCGGTCAAATCCGGATAAGAGTAATAAGCAGATCCTGTGTTGATAAAATGTTGGGGAAAATGCTACAAAGAAGAATATATGCTCGACAGTAAAACGCTAGATTGAAACGATTCAAAAATGATTACACGCGAATATGGGCTTAAAAGCGCGTTAACGCTGGTACAAGTACGAAAAAAGCGCTGGTCTGAAACGACCCTGTTGCTGTTATGTTTAGTTTACGCACGTTATTTATTACATCATATTCTAACATGTAAAGTTCATCAAAATTTCAAAAGTAAGTGTTTATTTTATCGTAAACCTAATCCCTTTGAAAATTGGTTATGTAAAAATATTATTTTTATTTGTTTATCATAAACGATCTGTGGTCTAGTTGTGGTGAAATGTCTTTTGACTCCAATCGTTTACAATTTAATAGAATCGAAGTCTCAATAGTTCAACGGTAGAAGGGCCGACAGCGCTTCGTTAACGCAAGAGTCACGCGTTCGATCCTGACCCCCCTGGGCTGTTGCCGTACCCACTCCTAGCGCAAGCTTTGAGCTTATTTGGAGGGGCAATAGGACTATTTGTAATGCCTTAAAAAGTATTGCCAATATTCTAAAAAAAAATTGCCATATTGATTTCGCTAAGAGAGTAAATATTAGTGAAAAAAACATTCAAGCACGCGCCGGACTTGCGGACGCGACAGTTCCTTTACAAATAAAATAAATATACAATATTTTAAAGATATCCATCTCACAGCACCTCACGTCTTCAGCTAGAAGCTTCATATGTCTCTTACTTGTAAAATAATTAGCGTAAGTAATTAAAAATGCTAACCAAAGGCACTGTTCTACGCGGACGAAATCGCGGGCACAGATAGTATATTAAAAAGCTCAAATATAAATTTCTACAGACTGATTGCACTCAGCTGTTTATTTGAATATCCAAGATGTTATCTCACAGATCAAACAATGTTTTCTTATTACTATTCTATAAAAACTTCAGTTTGAACGTCGCCATTTAAACATTTCATCGCTTTGTACATTCGTTTACAACAATTTTAAATAATTTATATTTATTTACATAAGAATTCTAACAAAAATATTGATTTCATGCAGTACGTGATAAATATTCTTTCCGTGTCATTTTTTTGATTCAAGATAAAATAATATCATCAGAATTAATATGTATGTTTATATATAGAAATGAAATACACACACACACACTGGTGGTAGGTCTTTTGTTGCAAGAGGCCGGCTAGGTAGGTACCACCGCAGTGTCCAATATTCTGTTGCCAAATAGTAGTGCTTAGGCACTACTGTGTTCCGGTTTGAAGGGCATTGTACGCTAGTGAAATTACTGGGCGAACGAGATTTAAGAACTAATATCTCGAGGTGGGCAACGCGCGAGTGGCACCTACTAATGGTGCTGCAAGCGCTCATAGGCTACGGCAGCCACTTACCATCAGGTGGGCCGTATGCTTGTTTGCCAACTTCTAACATAAAAAAAAAAAAATATTTTTAGACAAAATAGATTATTGAATATCTTAATTGGAATTTAAAAGCGTCAGTTATATATGGATTGAAAATAATTAATCTGAAATGAATTATATTTGCTATATAATAATATGAAATGCAAAACGCTTAGAAATTAACGATAGTAATGAAAAAGAAATGAAAGGTAAAGGTAGGTCAGCAAGCAAACTTAATCGAAATTATCTGTAATGCCTATTGAACTAATTGAGACAGATATAAAATAAATACATCCATATACTTAATACCTGTATAGGCTATAAACTTATTACTTATATCGGCCCTTTGATACAGAAAAATTACACTCTTGGTGTCCCTTCGTAAACTCAACCAATGCAACGGAACTAAATTAGTCACATGCTAACTTCATTCGATATTTGGTTATGATTTACACAACATAGCCCAATGATGTTAGCATCTCATCATTAGTGACTAAATTTGTTCCGTTGCGTTGATGTTGAATGAACGAAGGGGCACGAGCGAGTCTTTGACATTTCGTCTGTTTGGAAGTCAGTCCATAGTATATCGCAAGTCTATGGTAGATTATCTCTATACAAAATCTTAGCATAAATCAAACTATAAATAAACTAATGTAACACAGGCGAAACCACAAACTACATTAGTTTAATATCAAAACGTTGCCGCCTTGTAACATAACATAAATATAATAATATAAACATGCATTCTTTTCAAGTCGTAAAAATCAAATTGCAATCGAGAAAATTTCTACGAAATGATAGTGAAAATAAATCGCTAGTCTTACAGTTACTGTTGTAGTGAGGAATAAAATTTTGTTTACGAAACGCCAAATCGATATTTTCGATTGATCGATTCATCTTCTGTACTAAAATACGAGCACTTGTCCGTACAACTGTATGAGCTAATACATTAGAACATCGGCCATTTTGTTTTATTGACAACCATTTTGGTAATATATCTCTTAATGCTTGTTAAAAGTTTAATTCTTTTAACAAAGAGACTAATGTTATATTATTGTTTTGTATGTAAAACATTTTGCCGATAATTGTTTTAAAAAATAAATGACGATTCAAAACAATACCATAATAAACATACAAGCATTGACTTACATATAGGTACTACGGACAGGTTCTTGCATACAGGCGAAATGTTAAATTACAAATCATATTTGTGTGAAATGGACGATAGAATTTTAGCAGAAATACAAATTTTGCTTATTCTCTTTTTTGTAAGAAACGACTCAGGCGAGGATTTGAAATTGTGCAATATTTTACACAATATCTGAATCGTATTTTGCGCTGAATAACTACATTCGGATCAAATCCATAACAACATCGGAAGTAAGATATCGATCCACATTACCTCCCTTAAGAAATCGAATCGACCCTCGTGGTCATATAGTGCCCTATTTTATGTGCCCTTTACCATTGCCCTGAGTAAACATTGCCTAGCGAGCGTTTTGTTTATTAGTTTGGTATACCCATAGAACGATCTGTACTTTCTGATATACGTAATTCAGCTGTTCGACATTGTTGAATATTAAGTCACACAAAGCTAGACGATTATTTAAATTTACAAAAAGTCATGAAATTGTGTCTCAGTTTCAAGGTCATGTATGACGTGGAACTTAATTGACATCCTATCGAAACTCCTAGAATATTAATATATTTTGTTTGTTTTTAATTAGAAGTAGGTTGCTGGCTCTTGAATAAAATCCTTCCTATCGAATTTGGAGATTTTATAATTTGGAAGTCTAATGCTTCATCGTAATTATGTGAGCTAGGAGGCATATTCGGAGGCTTTGGAACGTGACGACGTTGGGATAATCTCTGTTACAGCAAGGATTATTCCACCAGTGCAATCAGCCACACTGGTGGTAGGTCTTTTATTGCAAGAAGTCGGCTCGGGAGGTACCACTGCAGTGTCAAATATACTACCGTAAAGCAGTGGTGTCTTTGGCATTACTGTGTTCGGTTTGAAGTGATATGTAGGCTGGTGAAAGTACTGGGCAAAAGAGATTTAAGAACCAATATCTCGAGGTTGGTAAAGCGTGATTGGCACCTACCTATGGGTTTGCAAGCGCTCATAGGCTACGGCAACTGCTTATCATCAGGTGGGTCGTATGCTTGCTTGCCAACTTAGTAACATAAAAAAGCCGCAGGCGGTCTACTTATAAGTACATAATACCAAGAGCTGTAGTAAAAGAATTTTTTTGGACAAAAGGGATATTGATTAAAAATAATATCGTTCAAAGCACACACCCACAATTGTATACATAGATAATACTAGTAAGTAGTCTTCTTCTTCCTACCATAACTCCCGGTACTATGCGAATATTTACCCAGGTTCTGCTTATTACCCTTGTCCGGGTTTGACAGGTTACTAGTTTTTACACAGAGCGATTGCCAACTGACCTCCTCAACCCTACGGGCGAACCAGTAACTCATTTGGATAAGAGCAATTTTTTTATCAAGAGGTAACGATTATTATCAGATGTTTTGTGATAACAACCGGGACCGACAGCTAAACGTGCTCTCCGAGGCACGGTGGGGGAACCACAAGGACAAATGCCCAGACCCAAATAGATATTTGTAAGATCAATGCAATGCATAATATCTGTCCAAGCGGGAATCGAACCCGCAACCGTCGAGACTAAAGGCAGACTCGCTATCCACAACGCTACAACGGTGGCAATACTAGTAAGTAGTACCTACCTAATCAATTTAATTGATCTAACAGCGCTTATATCAATAGAATAATTGTTAACACAAAATGGATAACCTAGACAGACAAAGCTAGATAGACCAAGTTGTTTGCGAATTAAATCGATATTTTTTTAGATGTGATGTGATGTTTTTTAGATAATGTAATGTTATAATCAGGAAAATTTATTAACTGACTATAAATGTAAAATTAAGATAAAGAACGAACGAAGAACGTCAAATAGACAATAAGGAAATTTAAAAATGAAGTTTATACGAACATTATATCGTTGACATGCGTGTTACATGAAAGTAGTGAAATACTACGAAGTTTACAGACTATTTCGCGAAATGAGCAGGAGTGAAAGAGGCTCACTCTACTGACCCTTCCTTTGATGGGAAACATGTTTGTAATGGGTAATTTTAAGTTGTTCACAAAGATGGCAATTTTTGTGGTAAAAACTTGGTAAGTGCATGTCGAACTCGTACGTACCTAATGGGTTCCGTGTCACCGAAGAATAAAAATATCAAGTTTCTTGTTTTTTTGTTTTATGTTAGAAGTTGGCAAACAAGCATACGGCCCACCTGATGGTAAGTGGCTGCCGCAGCCTATGAGCGCTTGCAGCACCATTAGTAGGTGCCACTCGCGCGTTGCCAACCTCGAGATATTAGTTCTTAAATCTCGTTCGCCCAGTAATTTCACTAGCGTACAATGCCCTTCAAACCGGAACACAGTAGTGCCTAAGCACTACTATTTGGCGGCAGAATATTGGACACTACGGTGGTACCTACCTAGCCGGCCTCTTGCAATAAAGACCTACCACCAGTGTGACTGATTGCACTGGTGGAATAATCTCTGTTGTGACAGAGGTTATCCCAACAGCGGGCGATGGGGTCGTCACATCCCGACGCCATCCATTGTATGGGGAAGCTTATTAATTTTTTTGTTTGGATTTGTTGTTGAATAAAAATACACATTCCTTGAAAATTTCAACTCTACCTATTACGATTCGTGAGATCCGCTGACAGACGGCGGATAGACAGATAGAGTCTTAGTAATAGGGTTCTTTGGCACCATTTGGGTAAAAAAAACCATTAAAAGATCAACGTGACACTATTATTACGACATTGCTCTACCGAAAACTTCCAGTAAAACAAAACTAGTGCGTATAATACTGCCTAAAATTCCATGTAATAAACGTGCTAAGCGCATGCGCCGCGTGCGTCACAGCAGTTTAACAACTCTTTCTAAAATAAAAATACAAGTAATTAAAGTAAACATACGTGTAACTTGTAAATATCTAGGCCACTTATAAACGGTAATTAGTGCTGTGACGTCAGCCAACATACATGGAGTGCATTCGTCTTAATAATAGATAATTGTTTTATGTAACCGGCATTGTTCGTTTGGCAGGTTGTTAACCAAATTGAGAGCAAACGATTTATACGTACTTGATAAAAACTTTCGTTGCTCGTACTTACATAGAGTATTTAAATAAAATAAATTATTAAATGAAACAAAAAACCCAACTGCATTAATAATAATTCCTAAAAAGCTAAAAACAAGCTCTATAATGACTACTATAATATAAATATTTCTTTAATTTTAGTAAAGGTACTGCAGACGGAGACAAGCATTGAAATAAAACATAATTATTATAATTTTCCGTAATTTAAGCACTTCCCTTCAAACTCCATCATCAATTTAGAAGCCTCAATAGCTCAACGGTAGAAGGGCCGACTTCGCTCCGTTAACGCGAGAGTCGAGGGTTCGATCCTGACCCCTTGGGCTATTGTCGTACCCACTCCTAGCGCAAGCTTCGAGCTTATTTTGAGGGCAATAGGAATATTAGTAATGCCTTGAAAAAGCATTGCTAATATTCTTTAAAAAAAAAAAAAAATTTACAAATTGATTGATCAGCTTGTCATACATACATACATACATACATACGCTCGAAAAACATTACCCTCCGGCAGTCGGGTAAAAAACAATTGTGCGGTCGGGGGACCCCAACTTCAACTCTGAATGGAATTCGACATTTTGTATATTTCAATAGGTAATAAATAGAGATAGGGAGAGAGAGAGAGAGAGAGAATTATTTATTTATTTATTTTAATTGCTCATGTGCTCTTTTGCTTGTAGTAGACTCAATATATACGCAGTATACGGCATTTCGTTACGTGACGATTTCTACTAAATCGCACTACCTGTAAGCCGGTTTAAGGAACTTCGTTCCAAACCTGTTATTCCAAAATGATCTGAATTAAGAATAGTATTTGAAATTGAAATTTCACACAATTTACCAGCAAGAAGTTTACTTCTGTTTTTTTTTAAACTATTTTTTTATTAATTAATGAATGTTTTTGACGTTACTCGTTCAACCTTTGCCCAACTTTATTGGAAGAGACTAGTTAAAAATTAATGTGCAACATCAAAGCGGATATAAAGTTTGCCATAAAACCGATGAATCGGATGATATCATGCTATTTATAATAGAGTCATAGAGAATTGTAACTATTTTTATATTCAATTATATTGACATATTCTACTGTACATTCTACTGTACATGTGTATGTCACTAAACTCCACCTAAAAGATTGGACCGATTTTGATAAAAATTATTGTGTGTTCCAATCGATTCGAGAATGGTTTAGACTCACAATTGGACCCAGTAGGGACGCTGCTATTGGGACCCAGTTTTTTTTTTAATTTTCGGCGTAGAGCAACGTCTGCTGGGCCCGCTGGTATTATATAATATTTAAGATAAAATTTTATTCATTGTCTATGCGATCGATTGTCGGTGTCGATTTACTTAGCAATGTCTTTTGACGAAAACATTCTGTAGAAAATATTATTTTATTTTTGCTGTTTTAGTTTTTAAATCGGTATTTTTTCTACACATACTCTGGTAAAAGTTGAAGGCAATGTTGTCTTTAAATAGTTATTTTTTAAAACACAGCTAACTTACTAATTACATGTGTGATCGACTTGTATCAAATATGGTTATAGGTAGAACTTTAGGTACTTTTTTCTGACGTTAGGTCTTACGTTAAGGATTTCCACATGAATATTCGAGTTTCGATTAGTTTCAGTCAAACGTTGATGATAAGTGATGAGAGTCAATCAATCAAAGTTTTCTATCTATGTATTAGCACAGATAATTAATCTTTTATAACGTTTCGTTTACTTCTAGTTTATAAAAGAATTTATTTTCTAAACGCTATAATGCAATCTTCTTTCTTGCTTTCATTCTTGGCCATGGTCAACCTAGTGTTAGAGTTGTTCAGAGGCTTAGACTAAGAATCTCATAGATGGAGCCATACCTTGTTGCTGCTATTGTAACCTTATTTCAAAGGAGATATTGCTACCTTATTCTTTTATATCTGTATTTTTTATTTCCTAAAAGTCTAAAAGTCAATAATGACATGTTTTATACCCGGTCAAGATTGCCAATTGTATAAGTGCATTTGTCAATTATATAGGTAACTAGCGGCCCGCTCCGGCTTCGCACGGATATAAAATATATAGCCTATGTCATTCACTTAAAAAATGATTAAAATCGATCCAGTAGTTTTGATTTATTCATTACTTCCCGTGGCCCGCACGCGTTAAATGTAATTATTTACGACATCACATTAGAAACCTCAAAAATTATTTTCTTTCTCCACTATTTTTATACATATAAACCTTCCTCTTCAATCACTCTATCTATAAACAGCATCAAAATCCATTGTGTAACTTTAAAGATTTAAGCATACATAGGGACAGAGAAAGCGACTTTGTTTTATACTATGTACTGATATGAATAGAATGATTGTAAATGGTAAAATACACATACACATTAAAGGCGTCGGGATGTGACGACCCCATCGCCCGCTGTTGGGATAACCTCTGTCACAGCAGAGATTATTCCACCAGTGCAATCAGTCACACTGGTGGTAGGTCTTTTGTTGCAAGAGGCCGGCTAGGTAGGTACCACCGCAGTGTCCAATATTCTGCCGCCAAATAGTAGTGTTTAGGCACTACTGTGTTCCGGTTTGAAGGGCATTGTACGCTAGTGAAATTACTGGGCGAACGAGATTTAAGAACTAATATCTCGAGGTTGGCAACGCGTGAGTGGCACCTACTAATGGTGCTGCAAGCGCTCATAGGCTGCGGCAGCCACTTACCATCAGGTGGGCCGTATGCTTGTTTGCCAACTTCTAACATAAAAAAAAAAAAACACAATTGCAGACGGTGATGAAGTGACATAAAATACGTAAAATATCGGCACGCATTTTTAGCTGCTGTTCCATCAATCATCTTTCGCTTTCTACGTTCAGAGCGTCCATATGGCATATATGCGAGTTCTGACTTGACTTATCGAAAGTTATTAAAATGACAGCTGGGACCGACTTCTTACGTTCTCCAAAGCACGGAGACGCTCATTTGAAATACTACTACCCGATCATTCATAGACTGACCACATCTAAAGTTGCTTTACCCACTGATCTTTAACCGACCAGAGCACTCGGTTATGAGAGTATATATCATGTTATTGGAAGTAATATGGAATTATAAATAGATGCAATACATTCGATAAACTTCAGACCCAGATTCGTACATCAACGTATTGAGGTCACTGAAGATTGCGATAGCTTTCGACCTTAGATATTGTTTTATGTCAAATTTACGCGAAAAATAATTGACAGCGAAACGAGGTCTTAATGTCTAGTTGGAAAGTTCCGCGTATGTTGAAATAAAACTACACTATTGTTAGCGATGTCTTTGTTAAATTTTTATGTTTGCAACACACTTAAATAAACATAAAACTAAAATGAATTGATTGGGGGTATTATGATATGCTTATGTAGGATTCCATGAGCGATCATAGCGTCCCACTAAAATCTCCTCGGTGGCCGACCTCAATGCGTGCGAGGCTCCGGGAATACCTGTGTAACGCACTCATGGGCCGCTGAAGCACATCGTTTAACTGAGCCCATTTCGAGAAGAGCTGATGGTGTTGCCCTTACCGAAGGGGAATGCTTAGAACGCCTGATTTTAATCGGTTGGTTACATCTGTGTATATAGATATAAACCTGTCTAATCGGAGGATTCGGTTGGAAGGTAGTTTGATCGAAATAGTTTTGCGATAAGCGCTTCTTCGCTTGTTAAATTAGGATAGTAGTATCACAAAACATAACCACCCAGACCAAGACACATCACACATGCCTGTATCCTCTCAATCATCACAACCCCGAGCGGGATCCGAATTTGCAACGGTCGGCGTGAAATGAAACTTGATAATTAATGTGGTGGTTGTATTAATTGATTTTCATGTTATAAAGGGGTTTCGTCTGGGTTCATTAACGAAAGAGTGAAAAGGTTTTTAGAGAACGTATTTGCTATCTCCGGAGTTAAAAGAATAGAATAGTGTACAGGGTAGTACATCTTTTGGCGCTGGATTTCACAATAAAACTTCTTGAGTGAATTTTTAATGTTTAATGATCTGAAGACGGAAGTCGACTGATACCGTGTACTCACGAACCGTCGTATTTATACACATGCTTCCCACCTTAGCTCTGATGCTCTGATTGACCGACCAATCAGGTGCCTCCATCTGGCGTTCCGTCATGGCCGCCATTTTAACTAATGATTACTCGTGCGTGATTGGCTGACCAATCACCAGCCTACATTTGGCGTCTTACAATTTATAACTAATATCCAATATTAGGATTTATATTAATTATGTACATAAGTATTATATATTAAGTAATTTATAATCTTATACTATTTCCCATACTTAATTGTCTAATCTTATGAACTTATCGGATAATATTTCTATACATTAATGCTATACACTATTAATTCTACATAACTATTAATCTAATTTAAGTACGATATTGTTCATTCGTTTTTATTAACGCTATCCCGCACATCTCTCCCGCCGTGCGTCTTTGACACATCCTCGTTCGGTGGTGCGGCTTCGTCTTCTTCTCGTAGGGGCAGGACTACAAGTTTTCGTACTGGTCTCCGTAGTACTCCTCCTCTCGTCTTCACGTCCACTGTGCGCGTGATGTTGTCGGGCCCCGGATATGTAGCGATGACTCTGCCTCGGATCCATATGTTGCGTGGTAGATTCGCATCGACTACTTGCACCAGGTCGTCGACTTTTACTCCGGGTCCTCGTCCGCGTGGCTCCCGCCGGTGTTGAAGTTCCGGTAGGTATTCCTTCACCCAGCGCTCCCAGAATATGTCCGCTAATCTTTGTGATGAGCGCCACGTTGACTTGGAGATGACGTCCGTGTCATCGAAGGTCCCTGGCTGTGGTACTCGGCCGGGTCCGCCAAGAAGGAAGTGGTTCGGTGTCAATGCTTCTGGGTCTTCTAGGTCTACTGACACGTGCGTCAGTGGTCGACTGTTCACCGTGTACTCCACCTCTGTCAGTAGGGTTGAGAGTACTTCCTCCGTCGGATGTCGTTCATGAAGAGTCGCTGAGAGTGCAGTCTTCACTGAACGGACCATTCTTTCCCAGGCTCCGCCCATGAACGGAGCTCCTGGGGGAATATATCTCCAGGTGATAGTTCGTTTTGCTGCTTCCCCAGCTGTCGCTTCGTCTATTGCTTGTCGGAGTTCTCTGTTTTATCATAATGAAGCACTCTGTGATGGTAGCTCTTGCAGTTGTTGATCCCACACACGTTGGTTCGGCATTTATGTGTTCTGTTTCGATAACGAAGACATCTGAAGCATAGATATTTAGATTTCGCTATATCCCATTTCCCGTTCGAGTCTAGATTCTTGAATTGTTCACATTCCGATGTAATGTGTCCCTCTTTGTTGCATATAGGGCATCTCGGTGTATATGATTTTTCTGCAACGTTGTGAATCCTTTGTATTTTTCTTTGTTGTACGCCTGATTGGTATTGTGTTACTTGCTCGGGTGAAGCGTAAGGACTGCATAGTTCCGCTTCTTTCTTGAGGAACTTTTCTATCTTCGAGAGGTCAGGATCTTCTTTCGGTTGGGTCGTTGAAAAGTCGTAAAATCGATAGCGTAGTATCGGCGTAAGCTTATCGATGATCGTCTTCGATACTTCTGGATTGTACATATAATGTATACAGCTCAGAGACTTCAGTGTTGCTACTACATTAGATACTTTTGTAGCAAAGATGCAGATGTCTCGTGGTGACTCTGTGAGTCGCGGTAATCCCCGTAGTGTCTCAATTTCTGCCATAGCTATGGACCCTGGTCTTCCAAATCTCGATTCTAGGGTGTCCATTATCACTGTAGGGTTTGCGCTTGTGATGAGAAGTCCTTCTACTGCTTCCTTTGCTTTACCCTTCAGGTTTCTACGTAGGCGATTAGTATTTTCTACTGAGCTGAACATGTTTGCGGTTTCATAGTAGGCGGCTCGAAAGGGTAGCCACTCATGATGTGATCCTCCGAAGATCGGTAGTTCGATGAACTTGGGTCTTTGAACTGATTTGACAGCAAGTGTGATCGCTTCGGCTAATTCTGTTATGCCTGGCTGGGCTCCTCCCGCCGGTGAATCAGGTTTATCGCACCCCTCATGGCGATTCTTTTGCCTTGTGCTGCCGACCACCGGTTCCTCTATAAGAGGGTAATGTTGTGTCTCGGTGATGGCTAGCATGGGGCGAGGTTGTTCTTCAGCCAGACGTCTACTTCTTCATTAACATCGGTTTTAGAGCGGACGGAGGCGTCATCTTCGTCTAGTTCCTCTATATCTGTGTCGATTTCGTCTGCTTCCATTGCGGTGAGACGGGCCGCGGCCAGTTCGACTTGTAGACGGAGCAACTCCTCCTTTGCCTTGGCTATTCTGTAGGCCTTTGTTTTACTATGTGTCGATGATCCTTTTCTATTGGCTTGATCGATGCGGCGGGCTTCATCGGATTTCTGTTTTGTTTCTTTGAAGGTTCGCTTCATCCTCACTGTTGAGGTTTCTATATCTTGAGTGCGTTCCTTCATCATAGATACCGCCGTCGTCGTGGGTGGATTCATCTGTGCTGCGTCGGCGGGAATTGTCGGCGCTGTAGAAGGCGTGTTCGTATTCGCAGCGTTCGGTTTTTCGATTGTCGCAGGTGCTACGGCAGAGGACGCCGTCGTAGCGGAGGTAGCCGCCGTATCTTCCGTCGTAGCCGTCCAAGTCGTGCCTGTTTCTGTACTAGTGTCGGTTGTCGTGGTAGCGGTGGTACCTCCGGATGTAGTCGAGTTTGTTCTGAAGGTGTTCTTCGATTCTTTTCTTGGCGTGTGATAGGCATCGTTCAAATCTTCTATAATTCGATGAATCTTCTATATACTTCGATAACTTCTATAATTCGACGAATCTTCTATATACTTCTATAATTCGACGAATTTCTATATACTTCGATAACTTCTATAATTCGACGAATCTTCTATATACTTCGATAACTTCTATAATTCGACGAATCTTCTCTATACTTCGATAACTTCTATAATTCGACGAATCTTCTATATACTTCGATAACTTCTATAATTCGACGAATTCTCTTATGAATCGATGATATCACTTCGATCTTCGCCTCGAATGTTCGCCGAGTCCTAGGTTTTGTTCGCACAGCTAGTAACTCGGGCAACTAGTAAGCTACGCCCTCCGGTGTTCTATAGCTTCTTTAGGCTTGCGACGACATATGCTCAATCGGGCAACTAGTAAGCTGCGTCTTCCGGTCTTCTATAATTTCTTCAAGGCTTGCGTCGAGATAGACTTGGATCGGGCAACTAGTAAGATGCGCTCTCCGGTCTTCTATACTTTCTTCAAGTACGTTGAGGCTTGCGTCGACGTAGGCTTGGATCGTCGATCCCGTCTTTTCTTCCTTCGGGATTCTTCAAAGAGTTCTTCAGATCCGCGCTTCTGAAGGACCATTAATGTACAGGGTAGTACATCTTTTTGGCGCTGGATTTCACAATAAAACTCTTTGAGTGAATTTTAATGTTTAATGATCTGAAGACGGAAGTCGACTGATACCGTGTACTCACGAACCGTCGTATTTATACACATGCTTCCCACCTTAGCTCTGATGCTCTGATTGACCGACCAATCAGGTGCCTCCATCTGGCGTTCCGTCATGGCCGCCATTTTAACTAATGATTACTCGTGCGTGATTGGCTGACCAATCACCAGCCTACATTTGGCGTCTTACAATTTATAACTAATATCCAATATTAGGATTTATATTAATTATGTACATAAGTATTATATATTAAGTAATTTATAATCTTATACTATTTCCCATACTTAATTGTCTAATCTTATGAACTTATCGGATAATATTTCTATACATTAATGCTATACACTATTAATTCTACATAACTATTAATCTAATTTAAGTACGATATTGTTCATTCGTTTTTATTAACGCTATCCCGCACAAATAGAATATAATTTATTTGCAGAAACATTGTATATACAGACTGTTATAGCCAAGTTTTTTTTTTCGCCAATTTTAACCTATATTCGTGATCAGCGAGTCAAAATACGCATAAATTTCTTGTAATGAAATGGAATGAAATAAGCGGAATGGCTTTTAGAACCTACACCCTAGTAAGTACCTAATTAAATTTAAAAAAATAGCAAAATAGCCAGTGCATCGACATTTATTGCAGATAATTTTTTTCATTTTTATTTTGAAGTTGGTATTTTTTTGTATATTTTGATTAATAATTTTTACTTTTATTTTTTTAACAATAATTACCCTGTCATATAAAAAATACAGATGTTCATTTTCCTCAATTATATATGATATTGTTTAAAATTATATTATCTATGATATTGTTTAAAATGAACGATCTTATCGGAACGTTCAAATTTGTTTTAATTTTTTACTCTAAATATAATTTTAGGTACTCGTTGATATGATATTACGTTTATTAGTAATTTTTTATACAATTGCCCATAAAATTATGTATTTGGATGTATGGTGTATTACAACATCCCGAATGAGATGCCTATTGTCTATATTTTTTAATAAATTCAATATGTCGGCAATTCCGTTACATTTAAAAATGTGAAAAAAGTTATTCTTCTTAAATTATTATAATATAAGTATAAATTACAGGGACGTTTAAAAAAAAGCTCAATGGTAACATGTATAAAATAAAAATTAATAACAAAAAATTACGACTGTAGTCAGAGGATCTCTTAAAAGTGTTACACAGAACGGTCCCTCGACTGCATTCATATTTTTAACTGCATTTTTTTATTTCAGTTTACAGTTTAACAGACAAAGCTTTCCAATTGGCTGTGCAGTCTCGTGCGCCTATGTCAATACAGTGTTGAATGTCACTTGTCGATTTCTTATTACGAAAGTAATTAAAATACCTCATTTTATTAAAAAAAAAACAGCTCGTATATCCATACAAAAACCCAAGTCCCAAGAGAGTGAAAACTAAACTAATTTCTATTTACGTCTGGTTGTACGAGAGCGTTATTTATGGTTTTGTAAATTGCACTTTTTATCGATCGTCTTTATACTTCTCGAGATTTATATTAAAATGTTTTTCACGTGCAATAAGTATTTAAAAAACCAAATTGTAAAAAATAAATAGACAATAAATTTGGTGTGTGTACATTGTTTTATTCAACACACAATTTTTTTGTTGTTGGTACAAGGCACACACTACATTCGGTTATGTTACTTGTAACAAACTTCATTTCGTTACCTTGGTGTTGAATGTACATATGAGCACCAACATTTTTTCTGTATGGAAAGTCCTGTCCATAGTAAAATAGTAAGTCTATCATGTATATAGATAGATGAAAAAACCTATGGGTAGTCAGGTAGGTATAACAACCACATTAACTAGAGCCGCAGGCATTGCTAATTAAATACCTAATCATTAATAATTTTATATTAATAATCAAGCATTTAAAAACAGAGGAACGAAACATTGACTAACAAAATCTTTAATAATGTCTTAAATCATTTTTATACGATTTAAAGACGTTATGTTTTTAGGGTATTATCGTACCAAAATTCGAAATAGTCAACAATGCATCAATGGCGGTAACCGGCAGGTGGTCACAGCGGCGCGTGCGCGTATGTTGTATTTTTTAAGAAACAAAAGCGAGCCAAGACCAAGCGTATAGGGATCCCCTGTCAAGATCCACTCTGTGTTAAATTGTTTGTGACGTCCTTGTAAAAAATGTAATGACGATGTCGACTTCCTAACTTTATAGGTTTTTTATACATATATATATATATATATATATATATATGTATAAAATATATATATATATATATATATATATATATATATATATATATATATATATATATATAACGATAAAATTACATATTGCTTATGTTCTGAGTTTTATATGTATTTATAAAAAGAATGAAATAAGTAGTTTTATATAACGGATGTAATTCAAAATTATTGGCAAGTAAAACTTTAAATTATAATATAGTTATGTACCTACATTGGCCAGAAAGATTTTTTTATTCCAAAACAACAAATAAACAATAAAAAATAAAAGCGATTTTATTTTAGAACAGATTCAAATAACAAAGTTATATAGAGTACCTACCTACTTTTAAGTGTCAAATATTATTTTGTAGATGCAAAAATAGCAAAACATACAATTTTTAAATGTACCAATATCATATTTTGTAAGTAACATGGGTTTTCTTGATTATTATGCACTCATGCTCACGATATAGAATTTCTACGAAAGAAAGAAGTTTATTCAAAGTAGAATCACGTATTTTACATTTTCGGAAGTTATCCATATTTAATTATTTATTAATATTAAAGTGAAAAATAACATATTTAACATACAATAATTACAAATGCTCTATTATTATACAAGTATTTTACTCACCGCTATTATTTAGAATCAGTTTTATTAAATCACGTTGTTTTCACGAAAACATATCTCACAAGTCACGTAAACTATGATCACACCACCTCTCCTTACGACGACTTGCGCGCCACTAATTTTTATTTGAAAATGGAAGGAAGTTTGCCGCCATGCCGGGAATAAAAATATGACAAGCACCAAAAAATTAGGGATTCAAATTATTGCTAGAATGATCATTTTTTTCCAAAATTATTATCCATAATTTTATGTTTTATATGTTTATAATGTTTATTATTTTTAAATGATTAGAATTGGACAAAAATCTGTTTATGTTTACATACATAATAATTTTTGTTTTTTTATTTCTATTACGATGCATGTTTGTTATAGATAGGTATCAATAAAAAACATATTTTTTTTTATTGTATAGTGTGTATTTTTATAGATATTAAGCTATGTAAAATTATCATGTATATTTATAACAAACTCTAAGACCATATCTAGGAATATGGAATATAAATGAAATTTCTATTGTAAATAAATAATATTTATTCATTCAGCGAATGAATAACTGTTTAAAAGGCGCCAAAGTTGATATGTAAGGCCAAGGGTATCATTCCAAAGCAGCTGTACGACCCATTGTCATGTCTAAACACCTATTGTTAAATAGTAATCTATTCTCATCCTTATTTAATATATGTAAAGCTGAAAATCGTATATTGTGCTCTATCTTGAATATATTTGCACTATTATTAATCGGAAGCCACGGTTTTATTGGGGTTGTATTGTAAAGAGCTGTTTGATAATATCCTTTTTTTATTCGATTGGCGGTATCCATATGTATTTTATGAAATGGTATTTTAGAAAACATAATTGTGACTGAACAACTGACAAGATCATATATTTCTCAAAATTGCAATTCGTATTATGAAAATAAGAAGTTAGTTTACAATAACATAATTACAAAAGACCGCCGAAGTAAGTGTCGGACTCGCACAGAAAGGGTTCCTTACCACCGTAGAATAAATATATCAATTACTTGTGTGAGGATCCCTTTATTTAAGTTATTTTATATTTAGTATTTATTATTGTAGCAGCAACTGAAATTCACATTTTGTAACTCTTTATCTTTTACAGTTCGTGAGCCCCAGCCCGCTGACAGACGGACGGACGGACAAACAGTGGAGGCTTAGCAATAAGGTTCCATTAACACTATTTGGGTACGGAACAGTAACAACTAGGTTTACAGCAAATTGAGAAACCTAGACAACTTGGAAACCGATTCGACTAAAACTAATAATAATATAGACCGGTAGACCTGACTATACCTACCTTCTATGTGATAGGTACTTGCTATCTACAAGCATAATTGATATTCTTCTTACCACTATTCTCGTTATCTGCTTATTACTCTTATCCGGATTTGACAGGTTATTAGATTTTACATAAAGCGATTGTCATCTGACATTCGTAGCCCTAAATGCGAACCCATAATTCATTGGATAATTGCAAATTACCTATAAAGAGAACGATTTATTAATAGATGTTATGATAGCAACCGAGACCGACAGCTTAACGTGCTCTCCGAGACACGTCGGGGAGACCCAAATGGACAAACGCCCAGACTTACACAGATATTTGCAAGATCATTACAAATATCTGACCAGAGCGGGAATCGGTCCCTCGACTGTCGAGGCTAAAGACAGGTTCCATACCCATGATATCAAATGCTATAAATGTTTCTAGCAGCACCGTTAACAACGTCTTCTAACTTTTCGAGCGACGTTAAGATAGTTATGAAAAAAGTAAGCAATTTTTCAAAAAAATAATGTTTTGTTTTATTTTCTATAATCAGTGTGTTTATGTGCTTGTTTGATGATAATTACTCGTAGTTAGTCAGTAGTTGCTATCAATATAATTTTTAAAATATGGTACCTACATCGTGAGATTTTGTTCTGGGTGCACTGTTAGTTATACCCCTTAAAATATTATGAATTATTTTTTACCCTCTAAATATCTATGAGGTTTAGTTCGTTTCATGCAGAACTCTGATAGTAAGCTAGTATACAAATTTTCTTAGATATATATTGGATATTTTAAAAACTATATTTTTTAACTTAACAGCATATAGCGGTTTGTAATATATATATATATATATATATATATATATATATATATATATATATATATATATATATATATATATATATATATATATATATATATATATATATATATATATATATATATATATATCTAATTTGGCTTGCGGTAGACGGTAGCATTGATTATATAGTAATTTGGCAATAGAACTAGGAAAATGCTATCGTAAAACGGAACTGGGCAGTCATGTGTTGTCAATGGTTATTGAACTTGTTGAGTTCACTCACAAGTTAACATATTATGTCATTGTCATAATAAATATTTGTCAATTTTCTAAAAATGCCAGGCGCTGTTTCGGAATTTATCGACGATATTGAAGATTTAATATCTTCACAGGATATTACACCGAAAGAAAGATATGCAAGTCGAAAGAATGTGAATGTTAGATCGAAAAAACGAGTGTCAAAAGATGTGGATTCGGTTGAGAAAATTGTTTTAGAGAGTGTTGTGCCAGGTATAACCTAAAATAATTAGTTTCGCATGAATATTTTACGTATTCTAAATAATAATATAAATTTGAGACATATTTTTTATATACATTATGTATTAATTAAAATTAGGACAAAGGGAAAATTTAACAAAATAATTATTTCAATTAATAAATAGCCATCGACGTATACAATAATTTTTACAAAAAATCAATGGAAGATTGATAAAGTGCCTTAAAACCACTAATGTACTTAACTTAAAAGTACCCCAAAACTGCAGGAAGTGAAAGATTATAGTATGCAAAGTATAATAATTATTTTTTTTAATAATTAAAGGCACTCAAACAATATATGTCAAGACATGGGGTTGTGCTCACAACAACTCTGACTCTGAGTACATGGCTGGACTATTAGCTGCTCATGGGTACCAGCTGACAGAAGATAAGTGGCAGGCCCAGCTGTGGTTACTCAATTCATGCACTGTTAAGAGTCCTGCTGAAGATCATTTCAAGTAATTTCCGCAAAATATTATTAGAAATAATATACATGTAATTTCTACAATGGCATAATTTTATTTGTAAAACATTTCCATTCTTATAATAGACTTTATATTTCAATTTATAGCTGTAATTACATAGCTTATTATTTTTATTAAAATTAAATACTTTTCCAGAAATGAGATAGAGTTGGGACAGAGTCGTGGCATACATGTGGTGGTAGCTGGCTGTGTGCCACAGGGAGCTCCGCGGGCCAACTATCTACAAGGACTTAGTGTTGTCGGAGTGCAGCAAATTGATAGGATTGTTGAAATTGTTGAGGAGACTTTGAAAGGTAAATAGTGTTACTTGTTTCATGTTTGATCTACTATGTAGAAGGTTATCATTTGAAGAAACAATACTCAAATATTATAAAAATAAAAACTATAACGGTTCCGTTTTTGTGATTTGGCTACAGAAGCCTAAAGATTGGATTAGAAGATAACTGTATATCTAAATTTTAGTGTTAATCATCTGTATCATACACTTTTCAATCATGCGAGTGTTGCTGGTTTGATTCTGACCCTCTTGTGCTGTTGTCATACCTAAGCTGCAATAGGAATGTTGGTAATGTAAAAATCATTGCTAATATAAAATAATTGCTCATATTCATATAAAACAATTTTCAGGCCACACAGTCCGTTTATTTGGTCAAAAGAAAACTGGTGAAGGTCGTAAAGCAGGAGGGGCTTCTCTTTTGCTACCCAAAGTGAGAAAAAACCCTCTAATAGAGATCATACCTATCAACACAGGGTGTTTAAATCAGTGCACTTATTGTAAAACAAAGCATGCTAGAGGTGAATTGGGGAGCTACCCTCCAGAGGAAATTGTGGAAAGAGCTCGACAATCATTTAAGGAGGGGGTATGTGAAATATGGCTGACTAGCGAAGATACTGGTAAGAATTACTTTTAGTAATCATAAATAAACACTACATTCTCAATGGCCCCATTAAGATAGCTATATTCTGTGTCAGCGGTCTGGAAACATGCACAATGACACGGACAAATATATTCCGATAATATCCGATATATTCCGAAAATAATCCGATATATTCCGAAAATACATATAATAATAACTTGTTTAAATGATCAGGTACATATGGCAGAGATATTGGCACATCTCTCCCGGAGTTGCTCTGGAAACTAGTAGAGGTGATCCCGGAAGGTTGCAGGCTGCGACTGGGCATGACCAATCCCCCCTACATCTTGGAGCATCTTGTGGAGGTGGCCAAGATTATGCACCATCCCAGAGTTTACAAGTTAGTATGAATCTATATGACGATTTGAAACTGATGTCTATTTTCTTATTATATTTTGCCAAAAATAGCTTGATGGATATTAAAAAATCAGTTGTCCTCTTGGCTTAGTCATGTACATCATGTAACTATTTTTTTTTTAATGTTAGTGGGGGTAAACGGGCTGGAGGCACACCTGATGTAAATCAATTACCACCCAGAACCCGTGACATACAGTCAAAGTCTACATACTACAAGTGTCTATTTGCTTATTACGCTTAACCAAAATGTCTAGATAAATTAATAAATCAGGTGTCCTTACAGCGTAATTATATTTAAAATTAGTATTTAAAATCAGCAAAGTGCGTATCGGGCTCGCATATAAAGGGTACCGTACCACCACAGAATAGTATACATCAAGTTGTATGGGGACTTGTTTGTTTTTAAATTTTATTTTTTTAGTTTGTTGTCGTAGTAACAGTGCAGCAACAGTGTACCTATTACGGTTCGTGAGATACAGCCAGCTGACAGACGGACTGACGATAGTGGAGGTTTAGTAATAGGGTTCCATTGGTACCCTTTGGTTATGGAACTTTAAATATGATATGGATGTATTTATTGGTAGATTTTTTGTCGCAAGAGGCCAGGTAGGTAGGTACCACCGCAGTGTCAAATATTCTACCGCAATGGAAGTAGTGTCTTTAGCATTTCTGTGTTCTGGTTTGAAGGGCACTGTTGGCTTGTTAAATTACTGGGCAGAGGAGATTTAAGAACTAGTATCTCGAGGTTGGCAATGCGTGAGTGGCACCTACTAGTGGTGCTGCAAGCGCTTAGAGGCTACAACAAATGCTTACCATCAGGTGGGTCGTAAGCTTGCTTGCTAACTTAGTAACATAAAAAATGTATTTGAATAATTCCTGCAGGTTCCTCCATGTGCCAGTTCAGTCCGGGAGTAACCGAGTGCTATCGGATATGAAGCGAGAGTACACAAGAGCTGATTTTGTAAATGTCGTTGATTTCTTAAGGGAGAAGTAAGTATATAATATATAAATAGTTTCTATGCAATTATGACTACAGGCTAGTTTTTATACAGAGCAATTGCTATCAGACCTCCGCAACCCAAAGGGTGAATCAATACTCATTGTGTAAAAGTGAGTTACCTATAAAGAGGTAACGATTATTATTAGATGTTATGTAAAAACAACCATGTCGGACAGCTTAACGTGCTCTCCGAGGCACGGTGGGGAGATACACAAGGACAAACGCCCAGACCGAAACAGATATATTTTGTAAGATCCACGCCACAATGCCACACCAGCGTCAAAATCGATGCGGTTAGTTATCTCCTTATCTTAATAATTAATCATGAAAAACTCCAATTTATTCCAAGTAGAAACAAGCTTATTCTATATAAGTGTTTTTTGGTGTTTCTAAAGTTAAAGTCTAAGTGAAGTTTTTTTTATCGAAGCGTCATTATAATTAATTCAGGGTGCCAGGCATGACAATAGCCACGGATATAATCTGTGGCTTCCCGACGGAAACGGAAGATGATTTCAATGATACGATGACTCTGTGCGAGAAGTACAAATTCCCTTCGCTGTTTATCAACCAGTTCTTCCCAAGGCCGGGAACTCCAGCCGCTCGGATGCAGAGGGTGAGTTTCTGATCTCTATCGTCATATAAATAGGGTTTTAAATGAATTCTAATCATATTTTAAGTAAACTTTACAAGCAATTTTGGATTATTTTATAATAAATCTGTTCCATGTGGCTCGTAAGTCATATCTGTTTCTTTTTAATTACTAACACTATAGACGTGACAGTTTGAGAATGGATGTACATATGTTTGGATGGATAGATGGATGAATGCTTGTTACTCTTTCACGCAAAAACTACTGAACGGGTTTGGATGATATTTAGCACAGAGATAGTTTATTACCTGGATTAATACATAGGATACTTTTTATCGCAAAAATATAAGTTTACCCTGAAGGTTTATCAAAAACATTTCAATTTTATATCGTAGAAAAGGTCTAGAAAGTAGAAATTTTTATCAAAAAATAAATGTATTATTCTAATCACCAGGTACCAGGGCAAGAAGTAAAAAAACGTACCAAACAATTATCCGAATTCTTCAGATCTTACGAACCCTACGGCCATAAAGTTGGCCAGATACAAGAAGTCTTAGTAACGGACATATCTCACGATAAGAACTATTACGTCGCACATAACGAGTTCTATGAACAAGTGTTGGTTCCAAAGGAGAATAAATACATGGGGAAGATGGTCACTGTGAAAATTACAAGCGCAACGAAATTCTCTATGATGGGACAACCCATAGACAAACCGAAAATGCCAGGTTTGACGCAACCTTTGAAAAAAGGCGAAGTGTCAGGTCTTAGGCGGGAAAACAAGATGGCCGTCCCGATACCGATATTTATGATTTTCTTTGCGGTAATACTAAGATTAGTGTGGATGTTTTTATAATATTACAATGTGTAAATAGATTGTTTTATTTTTCATAAAGTATTTTGTAAGTTATTCGAAGTTTTATTTAAGATTTTAGCTAAATTTTTATTAACATTTCAATTTTCCTTTATGACTCTGATGCAACCGTGATATAATATAGATTCTATAAATAAAAATAATTAAATTAATAAAACTTTTTAAAATGTGAAAAAAAAATGGATTCCATAGATAAGTCTGGGAAACTGAAGAACTGGAACACTTTAAAGTTTATAAGAATAACACTAATTTATAATAACCTCTGGTCCACGGCGTGTAATTGATTTCCAATAATCGTAGTACAAGAGACTTACTTATACACTGTGGATGGGCGATGGACCCTTCCATACAGACAAAATATCAAACTCGCAGGTGCCTCTACGTAAATTCAACTCCAACGCAACGGCATGAAGCTAGTCAGAACGTCGTATGTTATGTTGCAAACTTATTACTAGTTTCGTTCCGTTGCATGGGTGTCGAAGTTACGAAAGGGCTCCACCAAGTCTGTCTTTTTGTCGGTAGGGAAGAGCTAGTCCCTATGTATATAGTAAGTCACTATTTAGGTATTTAGAGCATACAACTATGCTTGTATGCACAAAGTAAGATTAAACGAAAAGTTATATTAATATTTCAAATTGAAATAAATATAAGTAATGAAAAGGCCAACAATAATGATCGACTTTATGGTTCAATAAACTCAATGAAAAGATCGGTATTTTTCATGTACTTCTTTTCGATTTACAATTAAACTATTTCTTAAATAGAAATTATTTAAAGTAAAGTCATCAGTTTTCTGTTAACTCCGATTATATTTAACGGAATTCTAATTGATAGTAGTGTCCTGGAAAAATAATATCTGTTACGTAATAATATCAGTTATTTTGTAAATCATTACATGAAAATCCAGTCGATCGTGCTTTTTTATTGCAAATAAGCAAACGGTCAGTCTAATGAAAGTAAGCACGACTTCGTTACCACCTGAGTGGCAAAGTAGGAAGAAAATTAGGATGGTTGTTACTAACATTGTGAATACTATTATTCTATTATATGTCGATATTTTTGCAAGGTAAGTATTTCTCCGTCTTACTCACAATTATGGAGCTATTTAAGAAATTAAATCTCGTAAAGATTATTTTCATTTATTATTCGTTACCCATAACATTTTGTTTGCTTGTTTATTGGTATTACATAGAGTAGTAGATATCCTTATTTTTTGTGTTATTAATATTAATGACTAATTCAGCTTTATTAATATTAGTGTTCTAAGTCTAGTCGTTTTTAATTTTTTTTATATAATAATGATATTCTTACTAATGACACCGTTGTGGCGTTGTGGGTAGCGAGTCTGCCTTTAGTCTCGACGGTTGCGGGTTCGATTCCCGCTCGGACAGATGTTTGTTAAAATTTGTGTCTCGGTCTGGGCGTTTGTCCGTGTGGGTCTCCCCACCGTGCCTCGGAGAGCACGTTAAGCTGTCGGTCCCGGTTATTATCAATAACATCTTACAATAATCGTTAACTCTTGATAAGTGAATTGCTCTTATCCAACGAGTTACTGGTTTGCCCTTAGGGTTGCGGTGGTCAGATGGCAATCGCTCCGTGTAAAAACTAGTATCCTGTCAAATCCGGATAAGAATAATAAGCAGACCCTGGGTCCATAAAAATACCGGGAATAATGCTAGGATGAAGAAGAATGATATTCTTACTAATCCCAAATGAAGTAGAACTTTTTTTCTCGAATTCTTTCCATAACACAATAGACCAATTTCTTAATTTCCATGACTTTTATAATATGTAGTTGAAATCGAGCACACGTCCTATGTATGTACATAACTCAAAACAACATTGTACTAAATTTGATCAGGTTTGAAACAATAAGCAACCCGACACAATTCCGCTCTGCTGGCTCCATTCAAACGATATTATATAAGATTATGTCGCATCCGTTGCTCTGTCAGTTGCAGGACTTACATGGGAGAATATTTGTTTTAAAATAATTTATAATTATTAAAACATGTCGTACGCTCAACCTGGTAGTAAGAGGCAGAAAGTTAGGGAAGCTAAAGGATCAGACAATGTAGATTACTTTCAAGGTAAGCTTCATAACGTATAAGCGTTTATTTAAATAATTGTAATACATTCTATAGATACAAAGCAACAAAAATTGAAAATAGATCGATATGTTAAATATTTTCCGCAACAGCGCATTCGCGTTTCAATTTTTGTTAAGGTAGATACTTCTTTCGACCATAGAAAAACTTAACACTAAACTTCTGCTTGAGATCTCTTTAAGAATTAAGTTTGTCCTCCGTACACATACAGTTTTGTATTTCTGTTGTTGAGTACGTTAATAAATAAATAAAAATATGTTTGTCGGTCTGGGCGATACTGTATATTTATGTGCTTCCTCTAAAAGTGTCTTCAATTAATAATTTTTGTAATATTTTTTTATTTCAGAAATATTTTGTACTTAGTAACTTCAAAATTAAGTTTTAATGTTAAAAGTTAAATGGTAAATGATATTACAGAATTTTATCTGCAAAATTGCCTTATAAAATATTCAAGAATCACATGTATAGCTCCTAAAAATGAAAATTGCACTATATACATTTTCACAAATTCGTACATAATCTAAATTCTTTACCATCGTATACAGTATAAATAATAATATACATATAAACGCTACAAAGTCAATGACAATATAATAAAAAGTGTCTTGTAAATCTTAAAGGTATAGAGAAAGTTGATTATAACAACATGGCAGCCCCAACGGATACGAGCAGTTATCGCTACTACAACTGCAGCGAGCGGGTACATTCCAAAACCATGGAGGAATGGCTTAAATACAGTGTCTCATTCACTGAGTTTAGATATAATGGTAAATAATATTTACGTATGTTTATATTACGAATTAAAATTGCTTTCAATAGATATCATTACAGCTCTTAGATGAGATGGGCCGGCTCGATCGGGAAAGTACTACCCTCTCACAGAAAATCGATGTAAAGTTACAGAGTACTGTTGCGATTAAGGCGATGAGTGACAGTGCGGGAGGACCAAATTCCCATCCCCATTGATCCCTCTTTTTCCCCTTCTCATTAGTTACCTCTTATCCTTTGGGTTAACAGCGCGCATGTGATACTTCAAGTATTGCAAGCGTTCATAGGTTCAGGTGATTACCATCAGGCGGACCGTATGCCAATCATCATGGAAAAAATACCGACTTGAAAAAAAAAAGGTTATCAATTCGAGGAATTATGTTCGATGCTAAAAATTTAATTTTTTCTGTTGGATGAAGTTATTATTTATTTTTGCTTTTCGGTTTTGACGTCGAAAATTTAAATTTATAAAATATCTAATATTTTTAATTTACTAAATATCTTTTGTAATACGTAATCTTAATTTTTAATACATCTCGGTTCGGAATGGTAAAATATTTTTGAGAATGACTAAAAGGCGAGGTTCCAATTTAGATTATTATCATAGACCCCATGGGCCAGACCCTAGCTACGCACAATTGCACGCTAAACCTTTTGTTTTACTAGGTACCTACTTCTCGTTGATAAAATCTAATTATACAAATAATTCACATAAGGTTCAGATAGTCAAGGTAGACCAACATTTAGTCGTTCATGGGACGACAGCTCTACAACCGTTGACAACCATAAGCGTTGTATCAAAGCATTCTTCGACTTCTGCACAAAGCTCGGCATCAAATACTGGACAGCCTTCGATTCCGACCTGGTACCGCAGACGGATAACTGGGATGAGAACAAGACAAATTGGGATGAAATTGTTGAGTATATTTGTGAAATTACTCAGCGTTGTCAGATGAAACTCCTCTGGTTGGCTCCAGATTTACATTCACATCCAAGGTCAGTCATGTGATATATTTATATATACCGCCTCACGTGTTCCCTCCTTCCTACAAACGAGGCGTGACGAGGCATCTTGCGGGTAGGCAAGGCGAGGGTGGCTAACACGGTTGCATTCCGCAATTCTGTTAGCCGTCTTCGCGTTTGGACTTTATTTTCACTTACAATCAGGTGGAGTTGAGTCATCTGCTCTACTTTCCAAATAAAAAAAATCTACTTAGAATGCTTATACTTATCCACCTTAGTAACAGTGAATTTGCTTTTAAAGTTGGTCTGATTTTCACTCTGTAAAAATATACCCGTCTTAACTGTAATTTATTAATTTCGCGTGTGTGTTTTTTTATTAAACTCTACTCCACTTGATGGTAAGTGGAAGTGGAGTCTGCAAGCGAAGGTGGCTAATATGTGTGTTCCCGTGTGTATGTGTCAGTGGGCGTCTACATAAGTATGTGTGTGTGCGTGTTTTAGACCTTTGACATAGAGTTGGACAGCAACATTATTATCTACTAAAAGTCGAAAATAATAATGATAAAAATACATATTTATAGATATTCATTTTTAAACTTTTTTTAAATTAGAAAAACAAAAAAATTAACCAGTGTAATGTAATGGGCTTAAAATACTTCTTTGATATTATAATGAAATTCATTATGCATTTGTAGATATATGTCAGGTGCATTTACAAGTAACGAAGCATCGACGTTCGTGCAAGCAGCAACACAGATTAAAAAGTGCTTAGAAGTGTCACAGCGTTTAAACGCCGAATGCTTCCTTTTATGGCCTTACAGAGAAGGATACAAGGCTATCTTCCAAACCGATGTTGCCAGAGAAATAAAATTATTTTCCAAACTTTTAAAAATAACGGCCGAATATAAGGACAGATTAAATTACAGATGTCAGTTGCTTATAATGCCGTATTATAGTTTCAAGAGGAATTATGGAAGTGGTAATTTAGCATGGCAGCCCCAGAATTATTGGGATGCGGATACTTTGAATCGATACATGTGGGATGTTACCAGTTGCTTGTACTTTTTAAAATACCATAACCTCGATCGTTATTATAAAGTTTGTACTCCACCTGGGCATCACATGTACATGGCTGGGATGTAAGTATATTTTATAATTTTCTGATAACAATTCTCAATTCAGAAGTTAATTTAATATAACAGAATTCAAAATATTAATTTTAATTTCTAACACTTATATTATCATAATAGTTATCTATGAACTAAATACAGTTTTCTATAATAATAATTGCTTTCATATACTTTCTTTCTTGCACACCCTTAGGAAGGTTGACTGGTAGAAAACATCCTATGTTTTGTGTCCACATAATATAATGTGAAAAATTGATATCTGAATTTATATTATTTTTGCCACCAAAGATAGCAAGCAACTATAGAGTCTGCCTAGTAAAAGCATTTACCGTATCTATGTGCAATAGCTACATGATGTAGTGGCGCTGCGGTAGCGAACCTGCCTTAAGTGCCACGGGTCGCGGGTTCGATTCCCGCTCGGAACAGATGTTTGTATTGACCATGCAGGCGTGTTTCCGTCTGGGTGTGTGCGTTTATTTATTATATATTTATAACATAAGAAGCGCCCTCAGAATCGCGAAAAGGCCATGAGATATAGAAAGAGATCAGTCATATCAATTTGAGCTCCTGAAGAGGCTGTCTCTTTTTCACGGCTGGTTCTCAGTACTCAGCTCTCTCAGCCGGTGACGCTGTCAAGGCCAGTGTGGCCAACCGCAATACACATAAAAAAAATAAAAGTCAAGATTACGTCTTGCAGTATTTGAAGCCTTATATCTTTAGATTTATGTCGATATTCTAGAAATCTTAAGAGAATAGAATTGACGAGAACAAATCAATACAATACACATTAATGTACGTTCTCTTGGCCAGATACAACATGTTTGGCGGTGTTACCATAACGAATCAGTTCGACCAGTCAGACATGAAAACCATCGCGTTAATGATGAAATGTATTATTGATCAGGTAAACTTTTTAAAACAATAATAAATGACACAATTTTTTAAGCAATTATAGTAAAAAATTGAATTATCATGTTGCTTGTATGAGAACTTTCTTTAATTTTTAAATTATATATAAATATACAATCTAAAAATTTTAAGCATTTAGGTATCTAGTATAGTGTATAGTATACATGATATTGGGGTCTCATTTTTAGAGTTCCGTAGCCAAATGGCAAAAACGGAACCCTTATAGTTTCGTCACGTCCGTCTGCCCGTCCGTCCGTATGTCACAGTCATTTTACTCGGAGACCATTGGCTCTATCTAAACGAAATCTACTAAATAGGTGTATTCTATGAACCGCACAACGATTTTGTAATAAAATCTTAAAATGTATAAGAATTAAGGGTAGCAGTCCATACATGTAACTGAGTGTTGAAAAAATATTTCAACGTATGCCAACGTGTCAGATATCTTTGGATAGGTCTTTCAAAATGATAAGGAGGTTTGATTTTGACTTTTTCATTAAGTCAGTAGTTGTTGAGATATTAGCTCCTAAAATTATAAAAATTGTGTCCCCCTCTATAACTTTTAAACTTGGATTTGAACTTTTTGAAACTTGGGATTCAAAATTCTGGAAAAATTTGAGCTGGTAGGACATGAAATAAAATTTCAACCACATTTAGTTTGAAGAAGATAGGTCTACAAATTTTAGAGATATATAAGCTGTTCTCATAACTTTGTTTTTCATGTTACTTTTAATAATTACTAAGATATTACCAACTTATCTTTGCGGTCGATTTTAATTCGTTATTATTTTTAAAATTCTTCATAACCAGGAACCCTTTAGTTTCAACTGTGCGTGGTCCACAATGCACTTGACTTGTAATTATTAATACTTGTTAATGTATCGGCAACAGAAGTACACATTCTGTGAAAATTTCTACTCTTTGTCTATTATCCTGACAGACGGACCGACGGACAGCGGAGCCTTAGTATGAATGAGCTATTTGGGAATTAAAAAGACTATCAAGGCAATTTTAAAGAACTGTCTTACTTTTCTCTGTCAGGGAACGACGCCTCCTGGCGGAATTAATTTGCGACTTGTTCCAAAGCGCGACAGTGACCTTCGCGACCTGATCACGTCGCAGGTCAAATACATCGACACCCTCGCGAGGGGGTTGAGGGTGGCTTGCAATATCATCTCTGAACAGGTCTTCGTAAAGCACATACAGGTATATATTGCTGGTTTGTCGATATTTGCTTTAGAATTTAATAACTGATTTTAACGC
The DNA here is from genome assembly GCA_023373885.1 of Hestina assimilis. Classification (NCBI taxonomy): domain Eukaryota; kingdom Metazoa; phylum Arthropoda; class Insecta; order Lepidoptera; family Nymphalidae; genus Hestina; species Hestina assimilis. The sequence goes on from CM041753.1 coordinate 13,498,912, forward strand.
TTTTGAATTTTAACCGTTTAACTGAACAATTATTAGACAAACAGTTTAGCTGTGTTTTGCCGTTCTGTTAAATTAATACCTGTGACCATGTGACATTACCCTGCTCTCATTGGCCGAAAGATCCGGAAGTCGCTGTGATTGGCCAGAACTCGAAAGGGAAGTATAACGCACTCTCACAGATGCTGTGCGTCGTCACATGCCGAATAATAATACGTTTGTATATTTCTTATGTGATTATTATTTATGTATGTGAGTTTGAAATTAATAAATTTCTTCGTGTAGCTAGCATTTGCCCAGGGGATGGCAAATCCTAATTTAGGGCGGGAAAGCTAAATTACTATTTTCTAGCACAGTTAATATTTAGCGAGGTATTTAGCTCACATACCTCGCTATGCCAATGATGCGCTCCCAGTTAAACATTTAATGTAAGATTCAGATGTAGACAGATTTCATAAGTGTTGTAAAAGAAAGAAAATATTAACTTTCTTTCTTCTTTTACTCAATTGTTATTTCAGTTAGCTTTCGTCGTCTTAAAATCTCCGCCAAGTATTTGTTTTTACGACACTAAAGTATTTGTATGAGTAGCATATGTTTCCGTACAACTGCCGAGTTTCAGGCGTAGTTATACATGAGATCTCACCACTTTTTGTAGTAGAAGAAGTGCTTTGCGAGACTTGGGAATTTTTTTACATTTCATGTTTTTAATGGGATGCTTGTTTTTTCCAGCAACGCTACGCTTCATATTACAGCGGATTCGGTTCCCGTCTCGTGAGCGGCGACGTTTCTATAGAAGAATGCGAAGAGTTTTACAAGTAAGGATTACTTTATATTACATTAAACATGAATAAAACCGACTGACACCGTCGTGGCGTTTTGGGTAGCGAGTCTGACTTTTGTCGTGACGTTTGCGGGTTCAATTCCCGCTCGGGCAGATGTTTATTGTAAATATCGTTTCGGTCTGGGGGTTTGTCCTTCTGGGTCTCCTCGCCGTGCCTCGAAGATCACGATAAGCTGTCGGTCCCGGTTGTTATCACATAACATCTGATAATAATCGTGTTAACTGTTGATAAGTAAGTTACTGGTACGCCTTTAGGGTTTCGGAGGTCAGATCACAATCGCTCCGAGTCAAAACTAGTAACCTGTCAAATCCGGATAAGATTAATAAGCAGATCCTAGGTAAATGGACGCAAATAAGCAATACCATGTCAACCCATACAAATGTCATTTCGAGAAAAACGCGTTTAAAAATTTTTAACAACTTGCTTTATATGATTTTTAAAATTATTGGTCAAGTTTTTGGCAATTTCAGATTTATGTAAGTTATTTTCACAAAAAATAAGTATACAAACTGCATATTTCGTATATAATATAACCCAAAACGTTAAATTGCATGATTAAAAATGGCTTTTTAGAAGTTTTAAAGCTTAAAATACAAATATTAAAGAAAAATGTGATTCTCAGTTTCATAACTCAGTTTTTTCAATTTTGTTGGTTGACATGGTATTGCTTATTTGCGTCCAAATAAAATACCGGGAATAATGCTTGGAGGAAGAAGAACATTAAAAATGAATAAAAGTCAACCCGGGCTTGTGAGAAACATAACAGTATTATTACTAACTTTTTCATTCAAAAACAAGTCATTCTTAAGAGTTAACATTTTTATCACTAAATTTTAAATATTCTGTTAGAGAACGTTACATATCCGTTTCATACCTTATCCGTGTTGTTTAGCGTACTAGCTTATTTTTTAATAATAATAATAAACGTTAAACACAACGGTCCCATTAGGATAGTTATATCCTGTGTCTGGGGTCCGGAAACATACACAATGACAAGGACAAATACACCCAGACCGGAAAACATGCCTGTATGGTCAATACAAACATGTGCTCCGAGCAGGAATCGAATCCACGACCTGTGGCGCTTAAGATTTGCTTCCGCAGCGTCACAACGTCGTCAATTTTTTGGTCATATTCATTGCCAATTGTAGTTACTGCCCTAAGGGTTAGGAAGACTTTATATTTTGACCGTATTTTATTTCCATTACTCATTGATTTCAGAAAGAATCAAGTTCACAATGAAATTTCGTGTACGAAATCGGATCATTACGACGTGGTGTTTCAGCGCTACTTGGATACATGCGATCACGTTTGACTAAATAATGATAGCCATTCTTACAAATAAATAATAATTATAGCATTTCTTTGTTCAAGAGAACGATTGATGTTAAAATAGTCATACACTAGACGAGACATACAAAATAATAGATTAATTATTTAAATTACTTTGCGTTCTTGTGACGTATGTTTCTGTTATATTTTAATGGTATATATTACTTATATAATTATGTATATTTCTAATGCGTGAGTAGTGAAGTAAAATAGCGGATACGAGCTAGATTTATATATTATTATCTAATAAAATAAATAGTAATTCACATGAACTTAGATAAGCAAGCAATGTGACTAGATTGTATGTCTATACATAAGATGTAAAAATAAGTAAAAAGCAATTTACGTTTACTGATTTAGCTTAGATTTTTTAGTGATTTCGTACTTAGATATGGGCACACTATTTTAGATATTTGCACCCATAATTACCTATACCACTTTACCAAACGCACCCCGGACTTCTCGGCTCCGGATAAACGCTAAGGTTCACAAATACTTCGTACATTATGTTGCACTATGAGGCGACAGGTCAGGGCTTGGAGTTCTGGGAGGCTTGTGATTGCTTCCAACGATAAATGATACGTTGTTACTGATACGTATGTTGTATAGTTTGGTTAGCTAAACCTACATATGTGCGTGTGTGGCGCGAGGTGGCCAATTTGTATGTTTGATCTCTCCTCTCGTGCGTCGCTCGATCATATGTCGAGAAAACCGCTAGTTTACAATTTTTCGACTGATACAGAGGGCAGAATTTTTTTAAAATATATTACAAGAAATATTAAAAAATGAGTAGTTAAGTGCGTTGTGGACCACGCACAGTTGAAACTAAAGCGTTCCGCAGCTTGGTTATGAAGAATCTCAAGGCCTTTAAAAATTATAAAGAATTAAAATCGACTGCAAAACTAACTTAGTTTTGCAGTAATTTCATAGTAAATATTAAAAGTTATATGGAAAACAAAGTTATGGGAAAAACTTATTATATATCTCCTAAATTTGTAGACCTATCTTCTTTAAACCAAATGTGGTTCAAATTTTATTTGATGTCCAACAAGCTCAAATTTTTCCAGAATTTTAAATCCCATAGTTCAAAAGTTAGAGGGGGACACAATTTTTATGACTTTAGGAGCTAATATCTCAACAACTACTGACTTAATGAAAAAGTCAAAATCAAACCTCCTTATCATTTTGGAAGACCTATCCAAAGATATCTCACACGTTGACATACGTTGAATTTTTTTTTTTCAATATTTAGTTACATGTATGGACTGCTACCCTTAATTCTTTTATATTTTAAAATTTCATTACACAATCGTTGTGCGGTTCATAGAATACACCTATTTAGTAAATTTCGTATAGATAGAGCCAATGGTCTCCGAGTAAAATGACTGTGACATGCGGACGGACGGACAGACGGACGGACGGACAGACGGACGTGACGAAACTATAAGGGTTCAGTTTTTGCCATTTGGCTACGGAACCCTAAATAAGGAATTACAAATCTGTCTCCGTTCACGCTGTAGCTTTGGGTCTCAATGGTTTAGCAAAAAATTAACACTCGATTTCCGTGAGCGCCACAAAACTCTTACCCAGGGCCCTCTAATTTAGCTTAGTTTTATTTAAGCTAAGAACTCCCATAAAATCCAGCTTAGGTATTTAGGTTACTACTAGCTGCTTTTTGGATAGTGCCTAGTTTTTGGATAGTGATAGTGTTATATAGGAACCTTATAATTGAAATACATTAATTTAAAGTTCCTGGCTCTGTAATCTGACTTTTTTATTATTGTTAGTTTTTATTATTACTCGCAATTTTTAATCTGTGATAATGATCTGAGTGTTCTCTATTTAGTGTTCTTTTCGTTCATACGTCACATACAAGACAGTCTAGACATCGCATAGCTGGGCATCCACGCTCGCCTAGCAATTGCATATCCTCACTACATAGTATAAAACAAAGTCGTTTGCTCTGTCCCTATGTATGCTTAAATCTTTAAAACTATGCTACGGATTTTGATGCGGTTTTTAATAGATAGAGTGATTGAAGAGGAAGGTTTATATGTATAAAAATAGTGAAGAAAAAAAATAATTTAAGAGGTTTCTAATGTGATGTCGTAAATAATTATATTTAACGCGTGCGAGCCACGGGCAGTAATGAATGAATCAAAACTATTGGATCGATTTTAATCATTTTTTCAGTGAATGACATAGGCTATATATTTTATACCCGTGCGAAGCAGGAGCGGGCCGTTAGTTAGTTACATAAGTCTACTCTTCGTACTCAACTCCATTTCAACGGCACTTCGGTGCCCTTCAAACCGGAACACAGTAATACCAAAGACACTACTGCTTTTCTACACCTAGCCTCTTGCAACAAAAGACCAACCACCAGTGTGACGGATTATCCCAACAGCGGACGATGGGATCGTCACGACCCGAAGCCTACACGGACAGATAAAAAAAATAGTAAAGGAAATGTTAAAAAATTAAACAATAGTCATTATTATACACTTTATATTTTCTTCTTGTTATTTTTTTGCATTTTTTGTATAATCACAGCAACTTATTACATTCATATATAACACACTGCTTGTGCTCGAAAAGTATATTAAATACAATTATTTAAAAGTTTATACGTCGCTAGGAAAACATTGTTGATAAGAAGACTTTACATTCCAGTAGCGATAAATCAGTCATTTCCAAAATCTGCCACAGATATTAATCACGATTATTATTCTTTTGTTACAATTACAATGTCAACTATTTAATGGTTTCGAAATAATTAAATAGGTCATAAACATAAAATGACGAGTTTTATATTAAATTATATATTTAACTAGTTACAAATCGCAATTGGTAGGTGTTGAAAGTTTTGACTAGGGATGATCGATTTTAGAAAAACATCGATGCTAAAATCGATGCAAAAATGTTGATGTATATATCGAAAGAAAAACATGGACTTTAGATAATATCAACAATTATGGGATTTGTTTGGTAAAAGCCTGTTTCATGACATTTTTTTTGTACTTTAACCAAAAATGTCTAACTTAATATCGATGTTCAGATATTATCACACCATCGATGTTTCGATGTTTTAGATTATTTAAAATCGATGTTAGATAAAACGTCGATGAATATCAATCATTCCTAGTTTTGACATGTTTTTTTGTATAAATAATAATTATATTAACTGTGGCTACGAGTTATTTATAGTTAAGCTGACAGCACGTCATGTAAGACCGCGAATATTATTTTTCTACACAGACGACATTTTTATCTTAAGTTTCTATACAATAATTAATAAATAGTACTAAAGAAACTATTTTTAAGAACTGAGACGTTATACTTAATTTAAATAGTTAATAAAACTAAATTTTGTAATAAATACAAAAAATTATATCTAAATTAAAGTAAATCTGTAAAACTTAAGAGCGTATTTTTTTTAACTATCAACATTCTTATATACAGAAAGTAGATCCTAAATTATTCAGTTTGAAAATTATTAATACTGCAAAAAATAAAAAAATAATTATAAAACAACCAAAATGGCAGCGTGTGTCGGAATGAGCGTAGATACACGAACGGTAATTTTTATAAAAGTTTTCGGAACACATCGTTTTATTTCATCATAAAAGCACCACGGTTTATTATCTAATAATTTCTGCATTTTCAAAAATGGAAGATATTTATTATCTGTTTAATATTTTTAGTCTGTTTCAATCCATTTTTTAATGTTTCAATAAGTAAGATATGCTACAAAAATAAATTATGTTATAATAGTTTTCATTAATTCATATATTTTTATTTCTGTAATTAAATATGTATTGCAAAAAAATGTACATTTTGTCTAAATGGACTGAAATAGACTATAGATGGTGTATACAAAGTGAAACTATAGCTATATATCTTTTTGTTTCTAGAATGAATAGAAATTTAGTATTATTACGTACATAGTATACGCATTATTGTATTTTTAATGGTGAATATGGACACAATACAAATGATAAATTAAAAAAAAAAAGATTTTTTTTAATTTTTATCTCGTTGTGTTTTTAAATTATGATAATTATAATATAATAAAATGATATGGAATTGAAAATTATAAAAGTTTAGAAATTTGTGTCTAATCCTTTTACGAAACCAAAGAGAATATTTTATTTTATTTTATGACAAGTGCAGATCCAGCGTCACAATTAATTGTGCGTATTTGAGTCAAAAAAAGAATTGTGTGGAGACAAGAGCGCCATTTTTGTTTTTACTTTTTTTTGATTACACAAAATTTACTTAACTTTAATTTTTTTTGGGGCTCACAGCTCTGCATTCAGCAGATAATATAGATTACAATGTTTATAATTTTTGAAAGAGTACAATAAATCTTTGCATAGTAAATGTATTTTTTTTTGAATATTTTATTATGTGTTTTTGCTATGGATGAGTCAATATTGTTTTTATCGATAAAAATATTATCTAATTTACTGGATCGTTGGAATAATTATTCATTTTTATTATTTATTATGCGACGCACGATTCGGTTTCATTTTTGAAATATTTGTACCAGGTACCTATTTATTTTTATTATTACAAATACTTGTAGAGTAAGATTAACGGGTGTGATCCAGGGACGACTATGAACAGACAAATTAAAATATGCGCTGTTTTTTAAAATAATTATTAATAATAAACAATAATATTACCAAAAATGAGTATTTTATTGAAATTAGTTATGGTGCATGTTTACTAGTAAGATGTCTTGTATTCGCTCTTAGGAAAATAAGTCATCAAAGTTTTTATTATTTATAAAAAAAAATGATTTTCGTCTATAAAATTTATAATATTATTTATGTATGATATTTTTAATAGCACGTCTTGTCTTCCTAGTTATTCTTAACGAAGGAACGTATACATCTTTGGTGCCACATTACGTCATTAACAAAAATTTGGTATGATTAAGTACTTTATTATTACTTGATATGAGATCATATGAACACGACTAGATCTTACATCAATTTATACACTAACTGATTTTTTATTTTATTTAATAGATGTTGTCGTTATTCTTATAATTAATATTTAGTTCAGAATGATAAACTTAACCGTCTAGGATTCAAGCCCAGGCCCATCAAGTTACAAAGCTTCAGAGTCCTTGATCTAATGTTCATAGAAATTATATGTAACCCACATTACCAGAAATATAGTTCTATCAACCAGATAAGAAGGAAATTATCAAAATCTGTTAAAAAATGTAAAATATCAGTATTATTCGTTTGTAATTTTTTAAATTCTGTTTATTGTTATATTGATAATGCGTTGATCATCTTAGCTACTAAATTAAGTCACAAAAGTCATTTATAAATTACAAAATAAATAGATAAAATACGTTAAATTATACATTTATTATTAATAATTTATTAAATTTATTTAAGTTTAAAATCAAAATTAATACAATTCGTTATAATTTTAAGCACAATGTCCAATATAAATATCCTATCATTTTTCAATGATTTCCAGAAATTAGAATTTATTTTATGCAAAGTCCGCAGAAAAGTAAGCGCCAGTCAGACGTTGGCAAACAAGAGTCCATCCAACAATTATGTCACACGTAAATTGACGTTGTGAGACAAAGGTGGGAGGGTCCTCAGTATTGTGACGTCACATTTCAAATTGTAATAAGTATATAAAAGTATTTAAACCTGAAATTTGTTCTGTTACTGATAAATTTAATTTTTGACACAATTTATTTCAGTACTGGTGTTTTAATTTAATAATTTTTAGATCTAAAATGGCAAAAATGATGTGACGTCACAGAGAGGGTTTAAAAATTATGAAATTCATGTGACTGTCATTTTTGGATGACTCCTAACTAGTTGCATAATAAGCGTGTTGCCGACCCCAAGACCTTTGAAAGAGGAGGTAAAAGGGACCGAAAAAAAGCAGATGAATTTTGGGTCTCGTCGAACTATAACAATAATAATTGCCAATTTGAATACTAATTTCAACTAGTTATTATATTTTTTAATAAATATTTTGAAAATTTATAGTTAATAAAATAATTACATATCAATTTGGTATATAGTTTTCATAATTCCTTTAGACGTAAATAAGCTAATTATATTTTAAGATAATTTTATTAAAAGTAAAATAGGGTTGCCAATTATAAAAAAAGATGACGTCACAATTTGTAAAATCATATTGACTCAGCCATAGCAAAAGTTTTCACAATGATTATAAAATGTTTCGAAGCATTTTAACCTCTATACACAAGAGAGTAAATACTAAAGTCGTTTACATTTAAGCGTTTCACTAAAATGTAATAATAGTATTGTACGTAGTTCTACGTACTGGTAATTAATATACATGCAATTTTAGTACATATTTTAAGTAGTTTCAGTCTATTTTTGCTTGTATAAAAGTATGTATGCGGAAAGTAACACAATCTATCAATTTAAATTATATTAAATTGATTTTAACACAATTTGCCATCATTAAAACCTAACAGCAAATACTTTTTAATAAAAAAGTAGAAATCACTGGGAAATATACTAAAATTATGCTCAGCCATTACTCATTGAGGAAAGGAACTAAATTTTTTTCTTCTATTTCACATATCAAAAGCCCGACATACCTCACAGTATTGCCAATTTCCAAGTATATATCCGTCCCGCTCACCCTTATGTACATCGCATCCGTCCCTCTCGCTCACTCCTCGTCGGCGGGCTCCGTCCCGAAGTACCTGTCGCCGAAGTTCCCGATGCCCGGTAGGACGTAGAATTTCTCGTTGATTTCTGGGTCTAGGGCTGAAGTTACAATTTTTACCTGGAAACGAAAATATAAAAAAATTGAAGTTTTGTTACTACTTGTAATGTTAGGTGCAACTTAATTTTGAGAGTTGATCATGTCGCCCCATTTCAGTCTCAAAGTTGATATATTGTAATTTTTTTGTATTAATATTTTTTTAGTTACCGACGAGTAAACACACAGCCTATTGGAAGTAAGAAATTTCAAAGCACAAAATTATTACTGTTTCGGGGTGGTTAAGTATTTCATCATTAGGATATTAATATCCTGTGTTGAGGGTCTGGAAACACATCCATACACTTACACATATATGGTCAGTACGAGTATTTGCCCTTAGCCGGAGCGGGATCGCTATCTCCCACCCCTTCTGTCCCCTTCCTTTTTCCCTTCTCATCTCGTCCCTCCTGTTCGTTGGCCAATAAAACGACGCGCTTGAGATACTTTAAGTATCTCAAGCGCTTATAGGTTACGGTGATTGCTGACCATCAGGCGGATTGTATGCTTATTTGCCAACCGGGATGACAAAAAAAAAAAGAGAAAGTTGAGCGAGATGGCCGCACCTCGGGGAAGGCGTAGGCGATGGAGTGCACGCCGATCTCGGCCATGAGCAGCGACACGAGCGAGATGGCGCGCTCGGGCACGTCGTGGTCCAGCAGCACGCGGATGGCCATGATGGCGGCCGCGCCCGTGGCCACCGTGGCGTCCATCAGCACCACGCGGTAGTCCTTGATGTCCTTCGGCAGCCGCAGGTAGTACAGCTGCGGACGGACACACTCCCATATAAATACTACATAGTGACTTTTTGTAGAGTCATGCTCCTCCCGGCACAAATGAGTCGGCTTGACCGGGAAGTATTGCCTTCTCACAGAAAATCGGCGGAAAGTTACAGTATCAGTAGATTCCTTTGCGTTTCGTGCGATGAGTCAGAGCGCTGAAGGGTAATATCATACTTCCTCCGATCCTATCCTTTTTTCCTCTTGTCATTCCTCCCTCCTATACCTTGCTAACGCGCAAGGGAAAATTCAAGTATCGCACGCGTTCATAGGTAGCGGTGACTGCTTACAATCAGGCGGACCGAATGCTTGACTGCCAACAATCATCACACAAAACAAAATGTCCACATAAAGTACGCTAACATGGCACGCCCCTCCAAAGTTCAAAACGTTTGAATGTATTTGTGAAAGTCTCCGATTGGACGAGCTACAGCGGGGTTGCTCACCTCCGGCTCGTCGGTCTGCTGGTTGGTCTGGATGAGGATCTTGCCGATGCGGATGTCCTTGCACACGTCGCACACGGCCTGCTCCATGGTCTCGCCGGCGCGCAGGATGGACACGCCGCACACCTTCTCCACGTCGCACTTGCGACCTGCGACACGGTTTGAGGTCACAACCCAGAACCCGACTCGTCTAAGCACGCAAAAATAAACATGTGAACTTGAAGAGGATGATTGACCCCAATTCTACACGTCTAGTTCTTCCTCCTCCTGGCATTAATCGAGATATCTACCCAGGGTCTGCTTATTACTCTTATCTGGGTTTAATGGGTTAGTAGTTTTTACACGGAGCGATTGCCATCTCCGTAATCCTATGGGCGAACCAGTTCAAATAAACAAAAATGGCCACTTCTGCGCAGGTACAATCATGGACGAAAATGTTAGACACAAATATTGATTTCGCCTTATTTAAATGATTTTTTGTAAAGTGGGAAAACGGAATTAAGTATATAATATAGTTATTGTTTCTTTTAAATTCAATTAATTATTTATTCATTATCGTTATTAATTACATAAATAAAATAAAACAAATAAATAGTATAGAAAAAAGGTATATAAAAAAAAAATAGTTGATGTACATTTTTGATCACTGTCACTTATTGGGATGACGCCTTATCTTAAAACAAAATTAAATGTTTACACACCAGACAAAAATAATTTATATTTTAATTTAATTTTTAATAATTTATTTTTAAAGAACTAAAACAACCGTGAGCGAGTGTACTAACCGGGTCTAGCGTCGCCACGTTGCTATAGTTACGCGGCCCCCTTCATACCGCGTACGGTTGAGACCCGAAAATGTGTTACTGCGCATGATTCAATTTATATTGAAAGAGTTATACTATGTATACCTTCGTAAGTATGGCGTATTTGAATTTTTACGAGGTAGGCACTGCTTAATTGCCTATATGGAAAGCACGCCACTGATTGTTTTGCCACCTTTTTGGTGCTAAAAATAGTCACCTGTATAGGTGAACCCCTGCGGCGTGTCGACGGAGTGCTCGGAGTAGGGCATGAGCGACAGCGCGAACTCGATGACGAGGCGCATGAGCCGCTTGGAGTAGAAGATGAACTCGTCGCGCGGCGTGTCCTTGTTGCGGATGAACGTGTGCAGGCCTTGCACCTGGGTGGGGGGTGGGAGTCACATCATTTTAAGGGTCCAGTAGCTAAATGGCGAAAACGGAACCCTTATAACTTTTTCGCATCCGTCTGTCCGTGCGTATGTCACAGTCATTTTGCTAGAAAAATATTGGCTCCATCTGTACGAAATTTAGTAAATAGGTGTATTCTATAAATCGCTATACAATTTTACAGTCCATAAATGTATCTGTGGGTTATAAAAAAATTTTCAACGAGTCAGATATATTTTAGATGGGTCTTTAGAAACGATAAGGAGGTTTCATTTCGACTTATCGATTAAGTCAGTAGTTGTGGTCATTACAATGGCCCATTAAAAAACCTTAGAATATTGCACTCAATTCTTCGAATATATAGTATTAACAAGAAAATAAAACCTTACCTGTGGTGTATCTTTGAGAACGTACAGCGAGTCAGGTAGTGGTTGCCCGATGTGGGCCACCGCTAACTTTTCCCTCACTTTGAAACCGCGCTGAAAATAATATATAAATAAAATAAATTATTAAATTAAACAAAAAACCTAATTGCATTAATAATAATACTTAAAAAGCTAAAAACAAGCTCCATAATTACTACTATAAAATAAATATTACTGTTATTTTCGTTTATTAAATGAAACACGCTTCTCGTCTACAGAGCTATATTACCGACTGACATCCATAATGGCGGATGCAACCGCCTTGCAATATAATTCTTAGTACCCACATATAACAATTACTTTAATGTTACTGAAGGTACTGCAGACGGGGACAAGCATTGAAATGAAACATAATAATTATATTTGGATGCAAATAAGCAATACCATGTCAATCCACAAAATTGAAAAAACTGAGTTATATATGCAGAAGTGTTGGCTGAAGAATTTTTCTTTAATATTTGTAGGGTTTTCAGCTTTAAAACTTCTAAAAAAGCCATTTTTCAATCATGCAATTCATGTATTATGTTAAACGTTTTGGGTTATATTATATACGAAATATGCAGTTTGTATACTTATTTTTGTGAAAATAAGTAAAATGACTTACATAAATCTGAAATTGCCAAAAACTTGACCAATACATAAAAAAAAATTTATACTTACTTACTTATCGATTGGTTAGTGGTCAACCTAGTGTCAGAGTTGTTCAGGTCGCCCGTAGGCCTCTGACTTGACTTATCGACTGTTGTCTAATTGTCAACAGCCGGGACCGACTTTTTACGTGCCCTCCGAAGCACGGAGACGCTCGGTTGAAATACCACTATGTGATCACCCATCTAGTGACTGACCGCGCCCAAAGTTGCTTAACCTACCGATCGTTTACCGATCAGCGGGTGCACTCGGCTATGAGCGTCTCAAAAAAAAATTTATAAAGCAAGTTGTTCAAAATTTTCAAACGCGTTTTTCTCGAAATTACATTCGTGTGGGTTGACATGGTATTGCTTATTTGCGTCCATTTGTCCGTTATTTAAGCATTTCCCTTTAAACTCCATCATCCATTTACAAATTGATTGATCAGCTCGAAAAATATTACCCCCCGTCAGTCGGGTAGACATGATATTCTCTATGTATTTAGACAAAATATGAGAAAAAAAAATCAAAAAGTATCTAGGGACGCGCGATAGGAACGAAGTTCCTTCATATCATTTTCCCGCTATAATTTTTACCATCAATGTCATTTCACATCCCAACCCATGCCAGCTTTTGTCACCTCATGCCACCACTTGCCACCCTTTGTAATTCCATGGTCTCCAACGCCAAGGAACTTCGTCCAATATTATTATTGGATTAGATTATTGGCTTAGATGTTTGACCTATGAATGGGTTGACTAGACTTGTGCTGTCTCAGAATACATATAATATAATGTAACAATTAGGGCTGTACAATTAGGCCGGCCAAGCTGGCTCAGCTTAACTAGCTAGCTAGGTGGTCAGCTTAGCCTATTAACCGGCTAGCTACATTAGCTTGGCTAATTGGCCGGTAATTTAGCCGGCTTAGTCGGCTAACCTAGTTTAGCTTAGCTAATAGGCTAACGGCTAACCAGCTCAACGGCTAATTTTTGTATTCTGGTCAATTTGTAGGAGAATTAGAATAAATTTTGATCCTATGATTCGTTTTGTAATAGATAGTTATTAATCTGAATTAAATTAAGAGACGCTCATAGCCGGTTTAGCTCACTAGCTGGTAAACAATCAGTGTGTTAAGCGACATTAGAGGCGGTCAGTATGCGGGTGGGCGACTGATTAAGCAACTTCCGCCACGGTCGGTACATGGACGGATGACCGGTTAAGTAGATGCAGGCGCGGTCGGTATATGGATGGGTGACCGGTCAAGTAGATGCAGGCACGGTCGGTATATGGATGGGTGACCGGTTAAGTAGATGCAGGCGCGGTTGGTATGTGGATGTGTGACTGGTTAAGTAGATGCAGGCTCACCAGCTATATGGATGGGTGCTTGTGCACGTGCTGCACGATGAGCGAGATGGCGACGAGGTTCTCCCCCCGCCCAGTGCACTCACCAGCTGCAGCTGCTTGTGCACGTGCTGCACGATGAGCGAGATGGCGACGAGGCTCTCCCCGCCCATGGATGGGTGACGCGGTCACCAGATGCAGCTGCTTGTGCACGTGCTGCACGATGAGCGAGATGGCGACGAGGTTCTCCCCCCGCCCAGTGCACTCACCAGCTGCAGCTGCTTGTGCACGTGCTGCACGATGAGCGAGATGGCGACGAGGTTCTCCCCCCGCCCAGTGCACTCACCAGCTGCAGCTGCTTGTGCACGTGCTGCACGATGAGCGAGATGGCGACGAGGTTCTCCCCCCGCCCAGTGCACTCACCAGCTGCAGCTGCTTGTGCACGTGCTGCACGATGAGCGAGATGGCGACGAGGTTCTCCCCCCGCCCAGTGCACTCACCAGCTGCAGCTGCTTGTGCACGTGCTGCACGATGAGCGAGATGGCGACGAGGTTCTCCCCCCGCCCAGTGCACTCACCAGCTGCAGCTGCTTGTGCACGTGCTGCACGATGAGCGAGATGGCGACGAGGTTCTCCCCCCGCCCAGTGCACTCACCAGCTGCAGCTGCTTGTGCACGTGCTGCACGATGAGCGAGATGGCGACGAGGCTCTCCCCCCGGCCCAGTGCACTCACCAGCTGCAGCTGCTTGTGCACGTGCTGCACGATGAGCGAGATGGCGACGAGGTTCTCCCCCCGCCCAGTGCACTCACCAGCTGCAGCTGCTTGTGCACGTGCTGCACGATGAGCGAGATGGCGACGAGGTTCTCCCCCCGGCCCAGTGCACTCACCAGCTGCAGCTGCTTGTGCACGTGCTGCACGATGAGCGAGATGGCGACGAGGTTCTCCCCCCGCCCAGTGCACTCACCAGCTGCAGCTGCTTGTGCACGTGCTGCACGATGAGCGAGATGGCGACGAGGTTCTCCCCCCGCCCAGTGCACTCACCAGCTGCAGCTGCTTGTGCACGTGCTGCACGATGAGCGAGATGGCGACGAGGTTCTCCCCCCGCCCAGTGCACTCACCAGCTGCAGCTGCTTGTGCACGTGCTGCACGATGAGCGAGATGGCGACGAGGTTCTCGCCGCCGCGCGGCACGATGATGTCGGCGTGCGCCATGCTGGGCGCGATGTAGCTCTGGTAGGCCGGCTTCACGTGCGTCATGTACTGCTTCAGCACGCCCTCCAAATCGCGACCGCGCTGCACTATGTCCCTGTAGGATTATATTTATATACTAACTAGCTTTTGCCGCCCGCTTGAATAACGATTTAATACAAATTGTGAACAAAACGACGTGGCGTTGTGGCTAGCGAGTCTGCCTTTAGCCTCGACGGTTGCGGGTTCGATTCCCGCTCGGAGCAGATGTTTGTATTAATCGTACAGGCATGTTTTCCGGTCTGGGTGTGTTTGTCCTTGTCATTGTGAATGTTTCCGGACCCCGACACAGGATATAATTATCCTAATGGGGGCCGTTGAGTGTGTAGCGTTTATTTATTATTTATTTATAAAAACATCACCCGTTAAATGTCATATTTATTTATATCGAATCAGCAGTATAAAAACGTTTCAAGCTTCTAGCCTTTAAAATTGACGATACTCCCATACAACTTTTCAAACAACAAGCCCCTCCCCTCTTTCAACCAACCTCTTACAAACCTTTTTTCACATTAAAAAGTAAATTGCCTTTCTCAGGCTCTAGACTATCTGTGTACCAGATTTCATTTCAATAGGTTCAGTAGTTTTGGCGTAAAAACACGACAAACAGATAAACAGATAGACATAGTTATTTCGCATTTATAATATTAGTAAGGATCGTAGACCTACTATGGACGACCATGGTCTAAGTATTTGTCCTAGTGGATCTCCCACCGTGCTTCGGAGAGCACGTTATGTTGTCGGTCCTGGTTGTTATCATAACATGTAATAATAATCATTATTATTGAAAGGTTTCCACTTATGTAATGAGTTACTGGTTCTCTCTTAGGGTAGCGGAAGTCAGATGGCAATCGCTCTGTAAGAAGTAGTAACCCGTCTAACCTGAATAAGAGTATAACCAGACCCTGGGTAAATACCGGGAATAATGCTAGGAAGAAGAAGATATTTAATTTACAATACAATAACAGAGAAATTAAAAAATGTAATAATGTATGTATGTACTATGTATGTATGATGCAAAAAATGACATATCTTTTCTTTACATGCAAGTATATAATAAAAAAGATTAAGAGAAAAAGAGAGCAAGAGGAAATATCAGAAGATTATATGGACGCAAATAAGTAATACCATGTCAACCCACACGAATGTCATTTCGAGAAAAACGCGTTTAAAAATTTTGAACAACTTGCTTTATATGTTTTTTTTTACGTATTTGTCAAGTTTTTGGCAATTTCAAGATGTATGTAAGTTATTTTACTTATTTAATATTTTCACATAAAATAAGCATACAAACTGCATATTTCGTATATAATATGACCCAAAACGTTTAAAATAATACATAAATTGCATGATTAAAAATGGCTTTTTTAGAAGTTTTAAAGCTTAAAACCCTACAAATATGAAAGAAAAATGTTCTTCAGCCATTTACCAACACTTCTGCATATATAACAAACTCTTTTCAATTTTGTGGATTGATATGGTATTGCTTATTTGCGTCCATAAAGGATGTATTGATTCCCTTATAGATTGTCGTGAATCTATCCGTTCGTACGTACCTCCGTAACCGTCTCGCGAGTCGGATGTCCGCGTCGGTGTCGACGAACACTTTCATGTCCAGCATCTTCAGAACGTCCGCGTTGTAGAACGCAAGGATACCTTCGAAGATTATCACGTTCGCTCCGTACATCGTTTTCTGTTATAAAAATATATATTTTACGTCATGACGGTTGGCAAGCAAGCATACGTTTCGCCTGATGGTAAGATGGAAAGCTGTTGGTATAGCCTCTGCCCACCAGTGCAGTCAGTCACACTGGTGGTGGGTCTTTTGTTGCAAGAGGCCGGCTAGGTAGGTACCACCGCAGCGTCCAATAGTCTAGCGCCAAACAGTGCTTAGGCATCACTGTGTTGAGGTGTGAAGGGCACTGTGAGCTAGTGAAATTACTGGGCAAAGGAGATTTAAAAACCAATATCGATGTTGGCAACGCGTGAGTGGCACCTACTAATGGTGTTGCGCGCGCTGATAAGCTAAGGTAACCGCTTACCATCAGATGGACTCTATGTAAGGTCGTCAAAGAGGGTGGCAGATAGGGTCTCTGGTGCTCGCCCTCATCATTATTAATACTGTTACTTTACACCGATTGTCTATGTTGATTTGTTTGACAGGAACAGTGATAGACACTGCTTCAATACAAGTAGAAAAGATAAACTTGTTACACCAAGTTTTCGGCTTCATAAAGTGAATATGTCCTTTTTGGGGCAAGGTATTCGCTTCTATAATAAAATTCCGCAGACAATTTTGAAATTTAAATCTTATATTAAACGGTGTTTACTAAATAAAGCTTATTATTCCGTTAATGAATATATTGCAGATAATGTGGCATGGAATTAATATAATTACGTTGAATTTCCCGCTGGATATATAACTGAATTGTAAATTTGACAAATGTAATGTGATTATATTTGAAAAGAGTAACTGTAGAGTTTCTTGCCGTTTCTTCTCTGCAGAATCTACCTCCCGAATCTGCTGTAGCTTCACTTAGGCGGACATTACAGATTGTATATTTGACGATTCAAAAGTTTTTTTTATGTTAGAAGTTGGCAAACAAGCATACGGCCCACCTGATGGTAAGTGGTTGCCGTAGCCTATGAGCGCTTGCAGCTCCATTAGTAGGCGCCACTCACGCGTTGCCAACCTCGAGATATTAGTTCTTAAATCTCCTCTGCCCAGTAATTTCACTAGCGTACAGTGCCCTTCAAACCGGAACACAGTAGTGCCTAAGCACTACTATTTGGCGGCAGAATATTGGACACTGCGGTGGTACCTACCTAGCCGGCCTCTTGCAACAAAAGACCTACCACCAGTGTGACTGATTGCACTGGTGGAATAATCTCTGCTGTGACCGAGGTTATCCCAACAGCAGCAGCAGCAACAGTGCTTAAAAGCCTATTTGAATTGATATTTTGAGTTTTGAGTTTTTATGAAGGTATTACTTCCCTGAGTCGGCCCATTTGTGCTGGGAAGAGCACGGCTCTAGTAGGTACTGTTGTGTTTTGTGCGATGAGTGAGAGCGCCGGGGGCCCAATCTCCCACTCCCCTCTTTTCCCTTCTCATCCCTTTCTCCTATCCCTTGGCAACGGATTGCGGTGGCTGCTTACCATCAGGGTATGCTTGTTTGCCAACCACCATGATATAAAAAAAATGTTTCATCAATAGCGGTCAGGTGTTTTAATCCACATCTACGGATCCCAACCCCTAACGATATTTATAGATCATGACGTGTGTGTCTGCATGTCGGTATGTGTATGTAGGCCTTGATGGATTATGGTGGAAAATGAAAGCAATATTTTGAAATATTCGGATTGTTTTATTATACACACTTTTGCAACAACTTGACATTACAGCCATACCGGAACAGAGAGAGATACACACAGAGTAAGTTAACTACAGAGGTGACTAGAAGTCATAAACCTGGTACAGATTAATAATGAACAAATATATATTGTCAAGTTTATACTTTCCAACAGGCCTCAGCATTGTTAAATGGTACGTTCTCACCGTTCTGTTCTCCCTCGAGTGCGTGACGTAGTTGTATATGGGAACTTCGACCTTCTTCCCCTCCTTGAGCCTCTGAAGGACCGTTATTAGGAGCTCGATGTCGAACGCGTCCGGGTGATCGAAGTTGTACTCGTTCCGCATCGCCGCCTGATGTTGCTTCTCATTTAAGACCTGGGAACAAGAGAATTTAATTATATACTAAGCCGCAGATTCGTCTACTTTGTGTGTTACTCACACTGTCACACTGGTGGTAGGTCTTTTGTTGCAAGAGGCCGGCTAGGTAGGTACCACCGCAGTGTCCAATATTCTGCCGCCAAATAGTAATGCTTAGGCACTACTGTGTTCCGGTTTGAAGGGCATTGTACGCTAGTGAAATTACTGGGCGAACGAGATTTAAGAACTAATATCTCGAGGTTGGCAACGCGCGAGTGGCACCTACTAATGGTGCTGCAAGCGCTCATAGGCTGCGGCAGCCACTTACCATCAGGTGGGCCGTATGCTTGTTTGCCAACTTCTAACATAAAAAAAAATACTAAGTTTTAACGGTAGTAGAGCCATGCAGTGCAGTAGGTACTGTTACGTTTCGTGTGATAAGTGAGAGCGCCGGATGCCCAATCTCTCACCCCTCTTTTACTTCTCATCCCTTCCTTCTATCCCCTGGGTTGGCAACGCGCAATGTGATACTTCAAGTATAGCAAGTGTTCATAACTTGCGGTGACTGCTTGCCATCAGGCCGACCGTATGCTTATTGACCAACCGTCATGATATAAATCAAGCAAGCATACGGCCCACTTCATGGTAAGTGGTTATCGTAGCCTATGAGCACTTGCAACACCGTACATTAATAGGTTCTTCAATCTCTTCCGCCTACTAGTTTCAGTGTCCTTCAAATCAAAACATTGCAAAATACACTACTGCTTCGCGGTAGAATATCTGATACTGCGGTGGTACTTAAAACATACTTTAACTATTATTCTCGTGGCAAAAAGTAAGGCCAGAAGAATTTAAAGGGCGCAATTGGAGGTCTAAGATCCCATTTATTTCTGTTCAAAATTCATTAAAATTGATTTAACGGTCGCAAAAGCAAATCTTGTACATGGTGAAATAAGAAATGAAAGTTTGTATTGGGAACTATTGAGAGCGAAGTCGTGGGCAAAAATTAGTATTTGATAATTTTAATACTAAACAAAATGACTACAAGTGGGAACGTTTTGGTCTCTCACCTTATAAAACGAGTCCATACTGACGATGGTGACCCATGGTATGTTAAGAGATTCAATAATTTTCGTCGCGACTGTCGTCTTCCCAGATGCGCTCGCGCCGCCGATGCCTGTCAAAATATACATACATTTGCAGATTTATACACTGAAAAAAAAGAGTAATTTAATTAATGTGCCAATCTGCTTTTTTTATGGAGAATAATTAGAGAAACTGTAATAATTTCTTCTAACTTCGGAGAAGTCTAACTTCGCCACAATGATTTCAAGTATTCAAAGGTACGAATTTTCGAGAAATTTATTTATCAGATAGGTAAAAAATGATAGTATTGTGATATCAAAAATGCATTTGCAGAGAAATTTACGTGCAGTAAGTTTTTTTTGGTTAGTGTACCTAGATTCAAACGGTTTAGATTATATTTAATTTCGTTATGCGATTTCAAAAAAGAAGTAGATTCTATGCTAGGCTGTATATATATTTTTTTATGTTCACCAATCACTCCGTCAATTTTCAATCGTTTTTTATAATTCAAATTTTTTATTTGAGTTGATATACTTTGAATTTGGCTTCATTATAATTTGGTCCGGATTTAATGATCTTGGAAAAACCGAGGGAACTTTTCCAATTGGCAAAATGGCAATTTGGATATATTTTTTAAAGTAACTTGTCCATTAGCTCCAAAAACGCAACCTTTGGTGATGTGGAACTCCTAATGATGCTCAAAAGTGCCCAAAGAAACTACACATTACTAATAAAGAGGGTTACATTACATTTACTAAAACATAACAACTAAAAATTATGAATAAAAATAATTAAGAAATTATAGCCTTTTGCTTAATCCTGTTGCATTGCCATGGCTCGTGTCACAAAAGTAAGGCCCTAATCTCATTATTATACGTTAACTTACCGATAAGAAAAGGCTCGACCTCCTGTCCACCTGTACAATTGTACCAAGGCGGTCTCCCCGCTGTGTATATAGTACGTCTATCCGCATGTAAGATGCTCTCGGCTGTTGTGCGTTTATTCGACTGCGACATAGACGCTGTACGGACTCTACGAGCCCTCGGCGACTTTAGTATATTTGAACCTAGAAAAAATATTAGCTTTATAATAGCCTCAACGGTTAAAGGGCTGAAGACCTTGGCACGGGCGTAGCCAGCATTTGGCCCAGGGGAGGGCAAAATCTTACTTTAGGAGTAAAATGACTATTCCCTAGTTTAATAGTTATTGTTTAAATAGTTTTAAATGTATTATATTCTTTCATTTCCGGCTATTAAACAAGGGTAGGGCAGGTGGCCCCTTTTGTTTCTACCTCGCTACGTCCATGACACTTGGGCTATTGTCGTAACCACTCCTAGAGCAAGCTACGAACTTATTTTGAGGGGAAATAGGAGTATAAGTAATGACTTGAAAAAACTTAATATTTAAAAAAATAAAAAACAAATAATAATGATAAGAAATTGCATATGCAGTGATTACGGCTAACAAACATTGTTATCGCTTTTTATCGTAATTTATAAGCGTACTTTTTATGATAGTGCATTACTTGGCATATATATTGGCGTCTGGGTGTGAGTGTGTGTCCCATACACAAACTGACTAACACAACGCCAAGTTGTCAACAAGAAGACATTTTTTTTCAGATTTGCGGTAATGAAGTGCAACTTTTAGACAATATTAAAAAAAAGAAAACATTCACATACGATATAGTTAATAATGCCAAAAATATTTTTTTATCTCCTTCCCATTTTGAAAGGTTAAAATATTATTTACGACTACGGATGCAAAATTCAATAATAAATATTCATATTATCGATTTTATTACATGTTTTGACGCAAAATAACAACGTGTATTTATATAAATCGTAAAAGGTTTCGATAAATGAAAGTCTAGTCGATTAGATAAAAGGCTGATAAATAATGATTGTGTATTTTTACGCAGAAATGACGTTTAATGGTGACATTAAGTTTTATTAATCTAATCTAATAAACGTTTAAATTATAATTCTCTGATTCTGCTCTTTTAATTCTTAATTTTATCGTTTTATTTTTATCAAAGCAAAATAATACGAGAAAAGCTATAACAGACAAGTTGATGTGTGACGAAAATATTAAATAAACCAAAATCGTCCGGACGTGACGTGACAGATCGCCCGCTGATAGTATAATGCCTGTCACAGCAGAGATTATTCCACCAGTGCAATCAGTCACACTGGTGGTAGGTCTTTATTGCAAGAGCCCGGCTAGGTAGGTACCACCGCATTGCCAAATCTACCGCAGTCGTTGGCATTACTGTGTTTCAAGGGCAAGGGTAGGCTAGCGAAATTACTGGGCAAAGAAGATTTATGGGCTAATATCTCGAGGTTGGCAGCCCCTGAGTGACACCTACTAAAAGTTTTGCAAGCGCTTATAGATCACGGCAACTACTTACTATCAAGTGGGCCGTATGTTTGCTTGCCAACTTAGTAACATAAAAAAAAACCTTTTAACCCAAAACCAATTTTCATAATATATATATAATAGAAATATAAGCAAATGAAGTGGTGTGCAAAAGCCTTATAGAGATAAAAATTAAAACTCAGATTTTTAAGTATAATTTCTTATCTTATATAATATTATTCAATTTCGTTTATAATAACAAGTTTTATTTTAAAAAACAACCAAGAAGAAGGTCAAAACATCCAATTGTGTTACTTAACAATTACTGTATTTACTTTAATGGAATATAGACATGAGTGACAGTATTAGTTATATGCAATATTACGTTACGAGCGAACCGTCATACCCTGTTTATTTTGGAATATTGCTACCAGATACGGATTCCTGGAAAGGAAACTTGGTTACTTGGGGTTTCATAATGAGATGATAATGTCACGAGGCCTCTCATTGGCGGCCGACCGGTTAAGGGGACAGTTAAGGAGTCGCTGAACGTGTCAGCGCATGTTCTGATGTTTTCTGGTGTTGTTACTGAATAGGTTCCTTATTAATGGGGTCCTCCTTTTCCTTTATGTGTAACGTAATTTATGGATGACCCCATTTACCGCTACCGTAATTGGCTTCCATCGGGAGGTTTAGTGTTTGTAAGACTAGGCACAGGCAGGTTCATTGGCTCGTTTCTGGTAGTGATCCCAGCGTTAGTTACACGCACCAACGACGTCGGCTACCAGGAGTTATAAAAGGTAGCGGAATAACGGTTATCGTGTCATGTAATTCCACTTAATACACCCACCTGATGGTAAGTGGTTGCCGTAGCCTATGAGCGCTTGCAGCACCATTAGTAGGTGCCACTCACGCGTTGTCAACCTCGAGATATTGGGTCTTAAATCTCCTCTGCCCAGTAATTTCAACAGCTTAAAGTGCCCTTCAAACCGGAACACAGTAATGCCTAAGCACTACTATTTGGCGGCAGAATATTTGAAACTGCGGTGGTACCCTAACCTAGCCGGCCTTTTGCAACAAAAGACCTACCACCAGTGTGACTGATTGCACTGGTGGAATAATCTCTGCTATGACAGAGGTTATCCCAACAGCGGGCAATGGGGTCGTCACATCCCGACGCCGGAGATTATACTTAGTTGTATAAAGATGAATATTACCTGTGGACGGTGGTCGGTATGGCCTGACATTTGGCACGGTGGTGGGCGACGCCGGGGCGCGGGAGTAGTCGTCATCATCGACAAACACTTGTTCGCTGAGATCCAAAGCAAGTTCTGTGTCACTGTGGAAATGACATAATTTTAAAATAGCTCTTGTACTTGATTAGAAATCAGTATTAATTAAGATCATAGGCGTTGCGAGGTAGGAGCAAGATAGTGCAGCTGTCCCAAACTAGACCTTGTTAAATACTCAGATATGAAAGAATATAATAAATTAACTATTTAACTGATAACTAAAATTAAGATATTGCGGTCTTCAAGCCCAAATTCTAGCCCTATGATCAAGGTGATTCCTAAAAAAATAGTGCAACACAGACATAGACACAGTATGGCAACAAACCCTCTGTTTGTCAAGTTAATATCAGTGAGTGACACTTTTTTATAATATTGTTTTTGTTCTTAGCATTAATCCAACTAGTTGTTCAGGGTCTGCTTATACTCTTAACCGGATTTGAGAGATTACTAGTTTTTAGACAAAGCGATTGCCATCTCACCTCCGCAGCCTTAAAGATGAACCAGTAATTCTTAAGAGCATATTATCTATCAAGAGTTACCGATTAATATCAGATGTTATGATAAAAACCGGGACTGACAGCTTTACGTGCTATCCGAAGCATGGTGGGGATACCCACATGGACAAATGACCAGACCGAAACAAATATTTATCAGATGAATATAATCATCTGCCCCAAAAGGGAACCAGCGACTATCGAGGTTAAATACAGGCTTGGTACCATCTGTTTTTCATTTTGTGCTTAAAAAATTTTTATTAGTTTTGATTACTAATGTATACATTAATTTTTTTCTACAGTGGAAGTATTGGTAGATATGAAAATAACACCATATTAAATAATTTAAGCCCATCTATTTTATATATAAATTAATACTATACACTCAATAGCCCCCTTTACAATAGTTAAACGCACAGGACAGTATTTTCTAAACACATAAACACAAGCACCCAAGACAGAGACAACATGCATGTACAGTCAATAAAAACGTCAATCCTAAACAGAAATCTGACCAGCCACCTATGGCGTTTCAGACAGTTTTGCTACTGCCACCACCATGGTTTTAATATTATATAACAAAGCTCAAAGATATTATTTAAACACTGAAAATTGGATTATTAAAACTATCGTGAGGCATTATTTACCTTTAAGTAAAATTTAAACGGCTCAAACTAGGGCGAGACGGGTCGCGGCACCGAACGTAGTCCACTCACCCTAATGAAGGACCTCCGATGGGTCCGAAACTAGTCAGTTAGTTTTAGCCATTTATATTTTACATTGAAATCTGTAATTTATTTAACAGTAACAATATAATGACAAAAATTTTTTTTTATCAAACTATGACCTTAGATTTGCAAATTGACCTTTAAAAGTGTCGTGAATATAAATGCATTGTTGCTGACCTTCCTCAATTTGTTTTATTATTATTTATTCAAGGTTTTTCTTTGTATTAATACTTTCTATCTATAACTTTACACTACAATGATAAAGAAAGATATTTTTGTTTCATGTCAGAAAGTTCAATATCATAAGATAGGCACATTGAAAAAGGTTTATAAGTATATTATATTGTGTTATGTATTCACATGGTATAGACACAATGTGAATAACAGGTGCATCATTTGTAAAACAGATGTGATGTTGCAAAATAAAACTAAATTATTATAAGCGTAATAGTTAGTGTTCAAAGCAAATAATTACGAGGCAGCCCAGTAATTAAATGAATACTTTATTTAAAACTAAGTGTTGTTTACTTTTTAAAATTAGTGATTGTGTAATATCAATAAAAAGCTATGAGTGCAAGTTGGTCTTCTGCCTAGACCACTGTTTCTAAACCTCAATAGCTTAATGGTTAAAGATCAATCCTGAACCCTCTGGGCTATTGTCATACCCACTCATAACGCAAGCTAAAAGCCTTTTTGGCGGGGCAACAGGAGTAAACATTGCTTGTTTAAGCTGATACTATATTATTATCCAGATCAATTTTAAATCAAATTTAAGATAATAAGTTATGAAATATTAGAGAAACAATCAATTTTATAGAAACTTTATACAGATAGACTGTAGATTACTTTATTTTAATATTTTATACTTATATTTATTATTTTTATTTTAATATTTTTTTTACAATATTCAATTTTTGTCAAACCATAAGTTG
Source organism: Hestina assimilis (assembly GCA_023373885.1). Lineage (NCBI taxonomy): Eukaryota > Metazoa > Arthropoda > Insecta > Lepidoptera > Nymphalidae > Hestina > Hestina assimilis. The sequence continues at coordinate 13,524,514 of CM041753.1, forward strand.
ACAAACCATAACGTAAAGTAACTTGTATGTATGATTGAGGTAATTAGTTCTTGTTATGGGTTTTATTACTTCAGATTATTATACATAACGAGTAGAATATCCTGAGTTTGTTTGGCCGGCTCTTCTCAGGTAGAGGTTTAAATTTAGAGCCAGTGGTAGAATCTGACTTTCAACTAATTAGTGTAATACTTTTTAAGATGAGTAAAAACCTTTGAATTTGAATCAATATTATGTAACATACACTGAGAAAAACCACTTCAACGAGTCACTCCTCAGTTTTGGACTTGCTTAAAAACATTTATAGACTTTTGCTAATTAGTTCCTTCATTTAATGATGAATGATCATTTTCATTCTGGATGTAGACTTAAGTACAGTTCTACATATATTTGTTCTACATATATTTTCTCTGAATGACCATGTTTAATTAAGCCTCTTAAGAAAATTAAGGTCAATTATGTTAAAGGATGACAGCATTACAACAATTCTTTATGATTAAGAGTATTTATTCTTTAATTTAGTCAAACAAGTTTCTATTTTTTGTTATTTTAGTTTCAAGTTTTATACATCAATATTAATTGACTTGTTTATATAAATAAAATTCTAAAATTTAATCTCCTAATTGAGATAGAAGGCAAAACTATTTATTTTTTCATCAAATGGCAAAGTTTAGTGAAGGCCAATTGTATTAAATAACGAAAACATTATAACTATTTTTTATAGTTATGATTTAAAATTCAAAAGTTCACCCAAACAAGTTTTTGTTGAGTTGTTTTTGTGAATATTTTTGCGAAATTTATACAAATTTTATAAAAATATCCAGTTATTATAATTTAATCTATAAATTATTCTAATTTAGGAACATTTAATTGTGTTACCAGTGGTTTAACTTATTTACATACTGAATGAAAATATATTTTAAGGCAGAACACTCATGGTGTGTTAGCTATTTATCAATATTTGTGATTGTCATCATTTTAAATTGAACGAAATAATGTTTACTTTGCCAATATTCAATTTCAGCAGATTTTATCTATGTTGTTATCTAATTTCCTAGAAGTTACATGTACAGTTTATGACACTATAATTTGTTTATCTTATCAAAATTATAATGTACATTCATGTTTTGTGGTTTTGTTTATTTACAGTGTAATTTTTGGCAATTATCTAAATTAAAATATATGTGCTTGTGAGTGATCATAGAGTTTGAGAAATAATAAAAGTATTGCAATTTCTGAGTACAGCACAGAAGCCGAAAAAGCACTGACTAATCACGATGACAGGCTAAAATTTATAACATTCAAATATCTTACTGATTTGCGAATGCTACAGAACCATGTTCCATATCTTGCTGATTTTTGTTCTTTATCATCAATTAGAGACGGGGTTGACGATTATCAGTCGGATACAAGCACGTGTCTATTTCACGGCAAGATCGGATAGCGTAAAGTAAGCTGCCAATGTATTAAATGAAAGTCTAAAAATAAACCACAATGTGTGCGCTGAGGTTATGATTCCAGTCAGTACGATTTAATTACAGAACACTCGGTAACGATCCTGTTAAACACTAAAACACCGCACATTAAAACATCGGGTAAACGTGCTCACGGTCAACCTCACACTAAATATGATCCTTATGAAGCGAAAATTTTGTTGACACGAGACAGCTGTGCAAACAAACAATATATAAGGTTAGCACACACGATTTACCTATCCGAGCTAGCCGAACTGGGAGTTTCGAATTTGTTCAGCTTCCCAGCCATCACTGGTCGTCACGGAAATTTATAATTTCAAATTTACTTATAAAAAAACTAAGAATTCATAAAATCCTTAGTACACGCAGTTAGTGATTTTGACTACTGACATTAAATGACATAACGTCCAGAAACTTTGCCACACGTACGCATTGTGCCGCATCATTGACGTCATGAGTGTTACCTGGAAAATATGTGTTTACTTGTATATAGCCTAACATTGTGTTTTTATAAAAACTAAGGTATAATTTTTATAAAATGTTATTTGTATTATTTTTAATATAGTTTTTGCTTCACGATGACACTAAAGTTTCTAAACGTTACGTATGCTCTGCGTTCCGTTTTTCAAAGTTAAAATTAAAATCAATACATTGGGTTTTAATATACTTATATCCCATCAGAAACATAAAATGTAAAACAAATCCACGGCACTAAAGTATTTTAATCAGAAGAATACCTTACCGTACAACTGCCAAGTTTCTGTCATCGGTATACATGAGACCCGACAATGTTTGTAGTGGAACTGCGTTGCGAGATTTTTATATAATATTTTTCATTTAATGGTTTTGATGAGATGCCATATATTTTTGTAAGTCAAGCATCCTTTTTTATTTTTTTCTTACCTTTATAGATTTTGAGACATGAAGAAGGCTAGTAGTTAAAAGTAACTTTTCATTTTGATGATCATGAGCAAAACTTAAAAACTTTGATTAGCCTATCCAAATCCTTTGATTAGACTTGTTTGTATCTACACAGACCGATGTAACCAACCGACAAAAGTAAAGCGTCCTAAGCACGTCCTGCAAGACCCTGACGATAGGATTACATTAGAAAATGCCGCTTACACAGCACAGACACGCACACAACACCGTCCTCGCCGGCGAGGACGAGGTCCTTTGTTTCGCACGTCGCGTCGCGCTCACAACGTCGGGTGAGTCTATTGTATAGAATGCGCTCGGAGCGCTGCCTCCATCTCCGATAGGAGTCGTGGTTCGGCTTCGCAGGAGGCACCCTAAGGACGGAATCAAATTTGAGCCCCCGTGAGAGCTGTCCCTTTATCACGGCTGAGTCTCTGTACTCGGCCCCCCGCCCGGTGACGCTGTTAAGGCCAGTAGGGCCAACAGCAATACACATTCCGAAAAAAAAAAGTCTAGTGATTAGCTTTATTGACAATATAGCTAGTTTTAGTGAGTTCACAACAATTCTTGCTTTATCCACAATAAAGTTAATGGGGGGTCAAAAGCTGCTCGAGTCTCTTCGAGAAAATGAAGATGAAGTTGTTAAGGCTTTGATCTTTGCTCGACTTGGCGGGGGCACTACCGTGCTCTAATCAATGAACATTCAAAATAAATAAATATACTGCAGTATATATTTTATTTTATACAAACCTAAATGATTTGTAGAAAATAAAGTTATCACATATCAGAAGTGGTTACATTATTTACATTGTGGTCGGAGTCTGGATAACCATGCGATAGATTGCGCGGCGTCAGGTCACCTACCAGGCGTTAAGCAGACGCGGAATACGGATGCGTATATCCTATCCTAGATCAGATACAAATTTTGCGCTCACTCTTGCTTTGGTATACGTGTGACGCATTTGTTATGTACGAATTACGTGGAGTGTAGCCAGATGATACAAAGAATACAAAATTACATAAAGTAATTTATTAATTTAAAACTACAACGTAAAATTATAACTAATTATCCTATGTGACTACCGATCGATGTTGGTTTAAGGAATCACATGGTAAAATTATAACTAATTGAATAAGTAATTACCGATCGATGTTAGATCAAGTAATGCTCGCACCGTCTTCTTCTCCTGCGGAGATTCCGCAGAACTTTCGATTGATGTCAATGTGGTCGCGTTGATGCTGCGCTTGCATTTCGTTTGAGTTTCTAGGGCGATGCTAAGTCACATGCCAGCAATAAATAAAAAAATATTTTGAAATTTCGAAGCCAGTTCTACTAAAATATAATACAATAAAAAGCTAATTTATGAAAAAAGTGAAGTAGTATTTATTAGCTTGCAAAGCTATACTCAATTATTTATTTATCTGTGCGGATTAATGATCAAAAATGATTATAATAATCCCATCAAGATTTAATTAACTCTTCTCGGACAAGTTACCAGACGCGACAGTGTTGTAGGCAATTAGCCAAAACTTTACCCATTTGCATGTTATGGGGAAAGTTCTCGAACCAACCCCAACTGTTAAGAATTCCAAATTTGAATTGATTATTTTTTTAATTTCACATCGAAGGTCTTTTGGAAGTTGTGGAAAAGTTAGATTAAGAAAATATATTTTTAAATTTGTTAAAAAGTTTAAACTTCTATTTGTAACACCAATCACGTAATAAATTAATTTTATCTGTTTAGTTATAAATTGCAATTTAATTACTTTTTGCAAAGTGCATGGCCTTGTGCTATCAAATGCAAAAACAAAACGTATTTTTTTGAGTTGTTCAAACTTGAAAGTATAAAATCGACGCTAAACGAGTACTTACTCATTTTTTATATTTAGATAAAAAATTAGTATTTAACTTAAGTATTCGAGAAAATAAAGCGATGATCGCATGTTTTTCTATAAAACTAGACTATTTCATAAACCTCTAATCCTCCATTAAAAAGTAATGCACGATTTCATTGAAAAAAACCCCCAGACGTATAAAAAATGAGTATAATCTATTCAGCCAGCTCGGGTGTCGGGTCCTTTACGTGACACGGCTGGGCTGCCTTCAATTTGCTTTAGACTTTTAGGTTATTTTACGTCGCAACTTTGATTGGGACCGACATTCCGAATAGAGGAACGCATCTTGAATGTTAAATAAAACCTCTTTGTTGCCAAACTCCTCCGTTCTATTGGGGATTGAACGAAAATTTTATTGGCATCGATTCGATTTTATATTCAAAGTTTGTGTTTAGTGACAATTTGGGAGGATGGATGTTGATCGAGTAATTTGGGATAGGAATTTAATGGAACCTAAAAGAAGTTTTTTTTTCTGCGTATTGAAAATTGGGAATGTTGTCTAGTTCCATAATTTAGGTGCTACTTATACATCTTCTACTTTCTAGCATTATTCCCGGTATTTACCCATGGTTAATAGTTTTTACACAGAGCGACTGCTATCTGACCACCGCAACCATAAATAGCTCACCGGTTAAAGGGCCGACTCCGCGTCGTTAACGCGAGGGTTGAGGCTTCACAACCACTCCTAGCGCAAGCTACGGGCTTATTTGGAGTTGAAAAAGCATTGCTAATATAGAAAAGAGAAAAAAATTAATGAGGAAAAAACCTAAACGAGCGTTACAGTAGCCGCTTATGGTATGTAACATTTGAAATTTCACCTTAATAATAGAACCAAGCGCTCATTGGTCAAATCAGATAGCGCGCGCTTCTGCACCTTCATGTTACACACTTCCGTCCCTTTCTACAAAACCACTTCCACAGATTACACGAAAGAGACAGGTAAAATGTTAAATATCAAAAAAGCTAAGTTTACTTTAAAAAATTAAATCAACATAGCTCTTTAAATCGAAACGCAATTACCAACAATCCGGTTTGTCTGGAACGAAATCTGTGAAAACTCTTGACTAATTGCTGAATTCACTCGCCTTAATGAAATCACCAGCTGTTCTTGTTCTGCGTTTTCTGTCTGTCCATTTAAAAGTCCCGAGGACTATTAAGTAGTTCGTTAAAAATAAATTTATATAGCTTTTAAATGTTGCAGATGATTCAATCTTAAATTCTTTTTTTTTATATGTTACAAGTTGGCAAACAAGCATGCGGCCCACCTGATGGTAAGTGGATGCCGTAGCCTATGAGCGCTTGCAGCACCATAAGTAGGTGCCACTCACGCGTTGCCAACCTCGAGATATTAGTTCTTAAATCGCCTCTGCCCAGTAATTTCACTAGCCCGCGTTGCCCTTCAAACCGGAAGACAGTAATGCCTAAGCACTACTGTTTGGCGGCAGAATATTTGATACTGCGGTGGTACCTAGCCGGCCTCTTGCAACAAAAGACCTTTTTTTTTTTTTACTTGGAGAAATGCAGTTACGCACTCGAGCGCCGGGACGGGTGCAATGGCGCAGGAGGTGTGTGGACTCGGAGCCGAGCCCCCTACCCACTAAAACTCCAAGGTTCCATCTAGCGCCATAGTGGGACGTCGCGGGGTCGCTGAAGCATACAACCGCGACGCCCCGGCGCTTGCCCCGAGGGCCCACCGGTGGCGGCAACCTACTGCCGCCATATATACATATACTACATACTAATACATATATACCAATACATACCACCGCGCGCGAACGCGCCAGGCCTGTCGGCCTCCACCTTGGGCGGCACCATACTGCCGCCATACATACATACTAACACATACTATACATATATAAAACACTCCACGGCGCTTTCGCGCCCCTCCGACCGGGACCGAAAGGCCCCGGCAAACCCAACCAAGGGAGCCCTGGGTCCTAGGGCTCCCCCGCCGAGACTAACTTTTTAATGAGGTTGTTTCCCTCTACGACCGACCGCCGTTATTTTTAAAGAGGTTTTCTTCCTCTACCGCCCGACCGGGGCTGAAGGCCCCGGCTAAGCACACCTCCGGTGTCGCAGGAGCCGCTCGCAGTCCATTCTGATAAGCAGAAAAGTACCGGAGCGACCTATGGGTCGACACCACCCTCCTAGGCGCGGTCTAGCGTAAAACGCCCCACGCCCGAACCGTCTGACCCTGTTAGCTTCACCGAGCAGTCGAAGGTGCCACCTGCACAATCAACTCCCGGCTACTGAGCCCCCGGCACGACAAGCCCAGGGTACCGCAGAGTTTGACCTCTGCGGTTGGGGGGGTGCAACAAAAGACCTACCACCAGCGAAAATTTCTATATAGAACTTTAATATTTAAAGAATCGGTGTTAAGTGGTTTATAATAAATAAACAATAAGTAATAGTAAAGACATGCTCCTACCAGCATTAATGGGCCGTTTCGATCGGGGAAGTACTACCCTCTCAAAGAACGTAAAGTAACAGTATCAATACTATTGCATTTAGTGTGATGAGTGAGAGTGTCGGAGGCCCAATCTCCCATCACCTCTGTTTATCTAAAGTATTGCAAGCGTCCATACTTACAGTGCGACTGCTTATCATCGGGCGGACCCTATGCTTGTTTGCCAACCGTCATGACATTAAAAAAATATTAATACATAATTATATTCTTCTTCCTAGCATTATTCCCGGTATTTACCCGGGATCTGCTTATACTCTTATCCGGATTTAACAGGTCACTGGTTTCTCAAAGAGTAGTATAGAGTAGAGTCGTAGTCAGTAACTCAATAGATAAGAGCAAATTACGTATCAAGAGTTAACGATTATTATCGGATGGAATGAACTCAACCGAGATCGACAGCTTAACGTGCTCTCCGAGGCAGTGGGCTTAGCATTAACTCTTATTGCGATTCAAATGTCGTCCAATAAATTTTATGACATATACTTACACGTTATGCTCGTATAAAATCTGAGTGTCAGAATTGAATTGGATTGATTTTGAATCGCTATAAGAGTTAATGGGAACTGAACTGACTCTGAGCGAGAATCGAAACCGCTACCGTCGAGACCCAAAGCAGGGTCGCCACCAGCACACCACAAAACTTATCTATTATAATAGATATTTAGAAAAAATGGTTCGTCATTCTATATTTTTATAATGAAATTGAATTAGCGTAGTTTTACCATCATTATTTTCCTTCAGCGTTGGTAAATCTAAAAGTATCTCCAATAAACATTAGCCAAGCGGGTTGCTACCCTCATCGGCGCTTCGCTACGTGATATGAAAACTCGATGGATTTAATTTGCTATCTCAGATAGCTTCGGCTAATAGCTGACTCGTTAGATTTATTCGTCTGCTGGATTATCAGATTTTATAGGAGAATTCATTGAAGCTTTATAGATAATCTATTATTAAATAGCACCGCAGATACTACTTAGATGTTACTCAAGTACTTTTATATTATAGCCTAAATTATAACTAATATTTTTAATGCGAGTTTCTATTTTTCGAAGCTCTATTTTAATATCTTGTCATCGTTACCGGCGTCGGGATGTGGCGACCCCATCGCCTGCTGTTGGGATAACCTTTGTCACAGCAGATATTATTCCACCAGTGCAATCAGTCACACTGGTGGTAGGTCACTTGTTGCAAGAGGCCGGCTAGGTAGGTACCACCACAGTGTCAAATATTCTGCCGCCAAATAGTACTGCTTAGGCATTACTGTGTTCCGGTTTGAAGGGCATTATGCGCTAGTGAAACTACTGGGCAGAGAAGATTTAAGAACCAATATCTCGAGGTCGGCAATGCGTGAGTGGCTTCTACTAATGGTGCTGCAAGCGCTCATAGGCTACGGCAACCACATACCATCAGCTGGGCCGTATGTTTGTTTGCCAACTTGTAACATTAAAAAAAAAACTGTGCATATTTGTAATATGTAATATGTAATAAACATACACACTCAACGGCCTCAATTAGGATTGTTATATCTTGTGTCGGCGGTCCGGAAACACATACAAGGACAAGGACAAGGACAAACACACCCAGACCGGAAAATATGCTTGAATGTTCAATACAAACATATTATGCTCCGAGCGGGAATCGAACCCGCGACTTGTGGCGTTTAAGGCAGGTTTGCTACCGCTGCGCCACAACGTCGTCAATTTAGGTATTAGTTTTTATTCGTTCTGGTATGCAAATTGGTCCAGCAGTTTTCTAATAATCAGATAAGAAGCGTAAAAATCCGGTAGAATTAACCTCCTTCTGTTTGAACTCGGTTGATTTTTTTTATTTTAGAGATGGGATTCGTAATCTCAATTTTAGAGAGAGGAAAGGGAGGTAGGAGGCCTTCAATGTTAGGTGATTACCGCCACAAATGAACATACCTACGAATTGGCGGTGAAACTTATCTTTGAAGCCTCAATGACAACGCTCTCGTTAACGCAAGAGTCGCAGTCGCAGGATTCGATTCTGACACCCTTGAGCTATTGTCGTACCCACTCCTAGCGCAAGCTTCGGGTTTATTTGGAGGGCAATAGGAATATTAGTAATGCCTTGAAAAAGGATTGCTAATATTCTTTATAAAAAAAAACTTCCACGACATGCAGGTTCCCTCACGAAGTTTTCCTATACAGTTAACGGTGAATTTAAGCACATGATTATTATGTAACTCTAAGACTTTAAATATAAGAGGTTTGCCCAGATTTGAACGCGCGACCTCAGGTTAAAGTCCAACTAGCTGGCTACGATACTATCATTGACAAAAAACGATATTTTCTTTATAGAAACCCTGACAGTTTCTTTAACTCTGTCAATTTGGAAAGTATTTAACCACTTTGATGTCTGAAATCCACAACAGCGCGATTTAGAAGACATTTTCTTCCTCGCACAACCACTCTGTGGAATCAACTTCCGCCGGCGGTCTTTCCGAACCGATACGACTTGGGAACCTTCAAGAGAAGAGCCTATTCTTTCCTTAAAGGTCGGCAACGCGCCTGCATGCCTTCTGGTGTTGCAGATGTTCATGGGCGGCGGTAATCACTTAACATCAGGTGAGCCTCCTGCCCGTTTGCCCCATCTTACATAAAAAAAAAAATTATAGACCATTAAATTAGGATTAAGCAAACTATCCATTATTCTATCTTATATAAAGCTGTTGGAGTGTTCAGTTTGCTTATTTCGTTTTTAGTTTATTGTTCGAAGGATTTAATTACTACAGGTTCTCGTTTTAAACTCGAAGTTTGAACTAGAAGACACTCAAGTCTGTTACTAAAAAGTGGCACCAAATTGAGCTAAGGAATTTGACTGCCATTACAACCACATTACTAAGCCTCCGTTGTGCGTCCGTTTGTTTGACCGTATCTCAAAAGCCGTGGTAGAGTTGAAATTACAAAAAAAATAATTAACATTAAAAAATAAATGGGGTGTGTATTTAATATGCATAAATGTATTTATACTTATAAAAGTAAATTTAATTCAATCTTTAATAAGTTTTAAAAAATGTTTTGCAATTTTATAATGAATAAATCATTTAATGTATTAATTTTTTATAGTAATAGTTCAACACGGAACAGGATTGCAGACAGACGAATATCCGCGATGAAGAAAACGGATACTGTTCCTTGGTGAGCCATTCTAATAGCGATCGTAAGAAGTTATATTAATCTAAACTATATACATACCCTATATATATATTGCATACTCTATATATATCACCATATAAAATGTTTGAAATAAGAATAGGTCTGAAAAATCCGCCATCTTGAACCGGAATCGTCAACAACTTCAGGTTTTTAGTACAAGGTGCAAAAAAGTCAACGAACGGACAAATTATAACGAACGTATTTTAATAAATCATAATAATTTTATAATTACAGGCCTTATAGGACTAATTTAGGAAAATGTTTACCTATAATGCATCACATAATACATTTTTTTATAACAGCTACTCGCAGTTTCGGCAGAAAAGCATTGATATTATTGAAGTGAAACTTCTACTGCGACTTCCAACAAGGTTGCGTTAAACGTTTAACGCTGCCATGGAGGGGGTAAGAAAGAGACAGAGCGAGAGCGAATGCGTGGCACTCGAACGAATGCGCATGGTATACCTGTTACAGGCCAGCGCGAGCGTTAATAAAGTTATTATTATTATATGTTAATAAAGTTTGTCTTAAAGAAACAATATGATTTCACTAAAAATCAATTTCTACCCCTTCCTATTTTCATTTCCACATTACGAAGTTTCACTTCTGCCGCGCGGAGGGACTCCACGTACTGTTAAAATAGTCAATGTTTGTATTGGAGGTTTTTTTTTCAGTATGAAGTTAGCCACGCGTCCAGTCCTATTCTTATTTGAAACGCACTATACGTGTCAGCTATACCACCTTAAAGCAGAATATTGTTTTTTTGATTTGAAGGACACTGTAGGCTAGTGAAATTACTGCGTACAGGAGATTTCAGAACCAATATCTTGAGATTGGCAACGCGTGAGTGTTTTATCATAGTCATATCATAATTGGTTACACGGCTTTGACGTGAAATCGTCACAAACAACCAAACTCACTCATATTTATATTATTTGTTAGGATAAATAATGAATATACAGCCTTTTTAGTGGCTCTATATAAAACGGGAGATGCATTGATATCGAAAAGGATAAATCCTTTTGATTCGTCTCCGTTTCCAAACGGAGTTTCGTGAGGCGGAAATGAGTACGGGGATTTCAAATTAATCTTATTTAAATTTATCTTTTACTTTTCAAAGTGTATTCGTACTTCATCTCGTATAAGTTTGGCGTTTTATTTAAATGTACTTAAAAATATTAGATTTACGAGTTTTGATGTATTGAAATTTTTAAAGCCATATAATATCATTGATAATAAGGTTTACTTAATGGCTTCTTCTCTTATATTTACCCTGGGTCTGCTTATTACTCTTATCCGGATCTGACAGGTTATTAGTTATTACACAGAGCGACTGCCGTCGATCTCCGAATCCCTAAAGGCAACTACTAACACATTGGATAAAGGCAAAGTTTTCTTAATTCATAAAAAATGTAATTATTAAAAACGTCAGCTAACTTCAATTGACCCAAGAACGAATACGTGCATGTGTTTATGCAGTCCCGGGGTGTTTAATTTTATTAAATTATTTAAAGTTTACTCTTTATACATAAAACGGGACAGAACAATAACAATGTAATATAATTACCATTCAAGTGCGTTGTGGACCACGCACAAAGAAACGCACGAAACTAAAGGGTTCAGCAGCATGGTTATGAAGAATCTTAACGGCTTTAAAAATAATAACGAATTAAAACCGACCGCAAAAATAAGTTGGTAATTTCATAGTAATTATTAAAAGTAGTATGAAAAACAAAGTTATGGGAAAAACTTATATATCTCTTAAATGTATAGACCTATCTTCTTCAAACCAAATGTGGATGAAAGTTCATGTGGTATTCTACAAGCTCAAATTTTTCCATAATTTTAAATCCCATAGTTCAAAAGTTAGAGGGGGGACACACGATTTTTACGACTTTAGGAGCTAATATCTCAACAACTACTGGCTTCAAATCTCTGGCGGCAAATCTCAAAATCAAACCTCCTTATCATCTTAAAAGACCTATCGAAAGATATCTCATACGTTGCCATACGTTGAAATTTTTGTTTTCAATCCTCAGTTACATGTATGGACAGCTACCCTTAATTCATATATGTCAAGATTTTATTACAAAATCGTTGTGCGGTTCATGGTATACACCTATTCAGTAAATTTCGTATAGATAGAGTCAATTGTCTCCGAGTAAAATGACTGTGACATACGGACGGACAGACGGACATGACGAAACTATAAGAGTTCCGTTTTTGCCATTCGGCTACGGAACCCTAATAACAAAGTAAAAGATAGTAAATCAGAAAGCTTCTAACTTATTTCCTTTTTTTTTGGAAATCGGATTATCAATATTATTAGGGAATGACAAAGACATTTCACATTTATGAGGTATTACACGCTCCCCAAGTTCGATTGACGATCGATCAGAACTTTTTGACATATTGCTCCACTTCCCGCCTCTGAAAGGCGTGATTCGATTTTCCACTCGTTTCCTTCGCAGTCGGTGCCGAAATCAACTTTAGACAGTGATCCTACGAAATACACTCGTACAGGGTTATCACAACGAAGAAACTATTGTTTTGGAGTCTTAAATAATATTTATGACGAGAAGCAACAATTTTATGTAAGTTTTTACAACCTTCAAGAAAAGAGTCCTTCCTTCCTAAAATGTCGGCAATGCATGCAAGTTCTCTGGTGTTGCAGTTGTTAACGGGTGGCGGTAATAGCATAACAGAGTGCGACGGAGGCCCAATCACCCCTCTGTTCCCTTCTCAGTCCTTCCCTTTTATATATATGCACAATAATAGGCAATAGGTATGTGGTTCAGGTATCGCACGCATTGATATGTTGAGGTGATTGCTTACCATCAGGCGAACCGTATGCTTGTCTGCCAACCGTCATAATAATATACAAGAATCAGATGGGTCTGGGATGGGTAAGATGCAATAAAAAGGATATTTCAATGTTATATTGATGATAATTTGCACAATGGTCACATGACTAATATTAGTATTAGTCCTTCTTTAAGGATACAAATTATAAAATGGCCAAGTGCGAGTTGAATTCGCGCACGAAGAGTTCCATTATTCGTAACATTATGTATAATAAAAACTGCAAAATACATATTTATTTCATTGTTTTTAGTAGTTTTTGATATAGCGGCAACAGAAATACATCATCTGTGAAAATTTCAATTGTTTAACTATCACGGTTAATGAGATACAGCCTGGCGACAGACGGACGGAACCGTAAAAATCAGAATAATTTCTTTGTTTTTAAAGTATTTTCAAGAAACGAAATGTTGGCAGCCCTATTTTTATTATCCACACTATTATTCGAACCAGTGGCTTGTGAATTCGAATTCTTATGTAAAACGTTTCAGAAGGAGCGAGTGAAGACGCGGATTCTCGGCACGCGCGATAATTTCGCGTGTCGAATAAAATGTTCCGAGCGTTATTTTTTAATCAAAATGGCGAATTAGGTTTTAGGATTCCGTAGCCAAATGGCAAAAACTTTCGTTACGTCCGTCTGTCCGTGTATCACATTGATTTCACTCGGAGACAGCCAGTACGCTGTATCTTTACGAAATTTTGTAAATAAGTCTCTCTATGAACAGCTACACTAGTATGTTGTAAGTAAAGTACATAAAATTTAAGGGTTGAAATACAACAAATTCAGAATATGACAAAATGTGGGAGAAAAAGATATTCTTTGGAAAGAGCTAAAGTAAATATATTGTAAAATATTCCAGAAAACCTATAAACTATTCATGATATACATAAATTAACTTTTAACATGTTGTATCCTAAAGCAGAAACATAGTTTTGTATAATTTGTTGCAGTTACCGAAAATCGGGGTTTCCCAAAGTTTAGCATTCATAAATCCCTCAGAGTTAGTTGGACCTCAGTTGCGATCCCTTGAAAACGTAAGTTTGTTGTGATCATAAGATGGTATAGAAAGCATTAGACAACGCTCTTTGAGTACTTGTCAATGAACTATTTGGCAAGTACTATCAAAGCGTTCTTTGGTAAGGTACATAGTAATAATTTGTATACAGTACACTTACATAGATGCTCGATTTATTATTTAGAAACTGTGGTGTGTTTTGAGGATTAGTTTGTTTGTTTGTTAGGGTTTATCTTTCTTTTATTCAACCACGAGGAGGAGGTCCTTTTTTTCGCACTTCGCTTCGCGCTCACACCGTCGGATGAGTCTATCGTGTAGAATGTGCTCGGAGCGCTGCCTCCATTTCCGATGACGTTTTTAGCCGTGGTTCGGCTTAAAATTTTAACACCCGTGAGAGCTGTCCCTTTATCATAACCTGGGTCTCTGTACTTGGCCCCTCTGCTCTGTAACGCTGTCAAGGCGAGTAGTGCCAATAGCAATACACATTAAAAAAATAAAAGAAATTGAAGAAGTCCGAGATTGGTAATATTTTCACTTTAGCAGTGGCTGCGTCAAATATCGTTACTATAATGTAGTTTTGTGTTTGCGTATCTTGAGTATGAATTTCACAGGTTCTGAAAATCTTAGATTGACAGCGGAGGATTTATTCGTTTTTGTTCTTCAGAACTTTTGACACAATGTACAATTGTACACGTGATACTGTTTATTATATATCAATATAGGTGTTGACACAATGAATTCTTATAAATATAAGGTTGGAAACGATAATAATAATTGATGGTTTTAGCGCCCATGACCTACGAAAACCGCTTATGTTAAAATGCACTTTATGGATAAAATATTTAATGGTGAACGTATTATGTTGTATAATACTAGTAAAGATTTTAACCTGCCTATTAATGTAATCTGCTTTGATTAAATGGTGAAAAAGTTGAATGCAGTTCAAAATAGGATACATTGTGATGTAAGTTTGAGAAGCTTTGCTTTTCATAGACAAAAAGGGTCAAAGGGCCCGAAGCATCCGTTGAAAGTTGTCCGGTCTCCGTGCAACCCTGGGGCGAATGGACAAAGGACGACAGAGTTGACAGAATTTCTCTTCTGCTCTGTAATGTAGACTTATTTAATTATAATATACTAGCGGCCCGCTTCAGCTTCGCACGGGTATAGATTATATAGCCTATGTCATTCGCTGAAAAAATGATTAAAATCGATCCAGTCGTTTTGATTTATTCATTACTGCCCGTGGCCTGCACGCGTTAATTGTAATCATTTACGACATTAGAAACCTCAAAAAAATGTTTTTTCACTAATATTTTTATACATATAAACCTTCCTCTTCAATCACACTATCTATTAAAAAAAAACCGCACCAAAATCCGTTGCGTAATTTTAAAGATTTAAGCATACATAGGGACGGAGAAAGCGACTTTGTTTTATACTATGTAGTGATTTTAAAATCTTGTCTCCTTGGTTATTTATACTCTAATATTTTATAATAAAAACATAATATCAAATAATTATTAAGATTTATTTTTAAAATACAGTATTGATTTGTTTCATTTTTTAAGTACCCTAACGCTTTAGATAGACGGATACATTTTTCGTATATATAAATAAACTTTGTAGTCTATTTATTTGTGCACGCTTTTTTAATATTTGCCAATGGGCTATAATGAGATATTATAATGAACCTCTTATTAAAAAAATAATAACAAGTATTTTTCAGTTTTATTGAAAATTATTTCTCATAACGTATTGAGTACATTTTTACTGAGCTAAATATTAAAAAAAATATGAAGCTCATCTAGTAAAACACATGCATAATCACGCCAGCATACTTACAAAAAGAATCAATAAGTTAATGTATTTTTTAAATTAAATAATCATACTTTTCTTATTTTACATCTAACAATCCATTAGATAATAGCTTGCTATGAAAGCACATTGCTCTAATTTATCAATGTTAGGTTAATCTGTATGTATATTCATATGTTGATAGGCTCTCTTCGGACGGACAAGAAAATGCAATTATTTTAACTAGTCAAACAGAGCCGGAGCTCTACGAGGGCGCCCGGTCAGCTTTAATGAATCACTACTATTATTTATATGCGAGAAACTGTCGAGTTTTTGTAAATACAGACCGTATACTAAGAGAAAAAATACTTGTATGGATAGATGGTTAATGTTTTCGGTCATAGTTTAAGCTTTTAAAACTCGTGGATAAATGTGTGAAGATTAAAGTAATTAAGTGTAATACAAACATTATATATGGACGCGAATAAGCAATACCATGTCAACCCACACGAATGTCATTTCGAGAAAAACGCTTTTGAAAATTTTTAACAACTTGCTTTAAATGATTTTTTTTATGTATTGGTCAAATTATTGGCAATTTCAGATTTATGTAAGTTATTTTACTTATTTTCACAAAAAATAAGTATACAAACTTCATATTTCGTATATAATATAACCCATAACGTTTAATATAATACATAAATTGCATGATTAAAAAATGGCTTTATTAGAAGTTTTAAAGCTTAAAACCCTACAAATATTAGAGAAAAATGTTCTTCAGCCATTTGCAAAAACTTCTGCATATATAACTCAGTTTTTTTAATTTTGTGGGTTGACATGGTATTGCTTATTTGCGTCCATATGCTATATTGCAGCGGTAGCGAACCTGTCTTGAATGCCATGCGGGATGTTTGTATTGAAAGGCATGTATCGGTTTTCTGGTGTCGGGACTTGATGACCCCATCGCTCTCCTTGCACTCAGCCACACTGGTGGTAGGTCTTTTGTTGCAAGAGACCGGCTAGGTAGGTACCACCGCACTTTTCTGCTTATCAGAATGGACTGCGAGCGGCTCCTGCGACACCGGTGGTGTGCGTAACCGGGGCCTTCAGCCCCGGTCAGGCGGTAGAGGAAGAAAACCTCTTTAAAAATAACGACGGTCGGTCGTAGAGGGAAACAACCTCATTAAAAAGTTAGTCTCGGCGGGGGGAGCTCTAGGACCCAGGGCTCCCTTGGTTGGTTTTGCCGGGGCCTTCCGGTACCGGTCGGTGGCGAGGATGACAACCTCGTTAAAAAATCACGTATTTGTATATAAGTATTATATGTATTAGTATGTATATATGGCGGCAGTATGGTGCCGCCCAAGGTGGAGGCCGAAAGGCCTGGCGCGTTCGCGCGCGGAGATATGTATTTGTATATATGTATTAGTATGTATTTATATGTATGTATGGCGGCAGTAGGTTGCCGCCACCGGTGGGCCCCTCGGGGCAAGCGCCGGGGCGTCGCGGTTGTATGCTATAGCGACCCCGCGGCGTCCCACTATGGCGCAAGATGGGACCTTGGAGTTTTAGTGGGTAGGGGAGCTCGGCTCCGAGTCCTCACACCTCCTGCGCCATTGCACCCGTCCCGGCGCTCGAGTGCCTAACTGCATTTCTCCAAGTAAAAAAAAAAAAAGGTAGGTACCACCGCAGTGTCATAATGTATTCTACCGCCAAGCATTAGTGTACCGTAACCGTAACCGTTTACCATCAGGCATGTATGGTTACTTGCAAACTTAGTAACATAAAAAATAATAATTAAAACTAATTTGCGTGTGTTTGTGCCTGTCGTTGCATATTTTTCCGAACCTGCGACACAGGATATTACTATCATTATGGGTACCATTGGGTGGTATAGACTGTAGCGTTTATTTATTTATTTATAATATATATTTATTTATTTATAATATATATAAATAAAAAAAGTCTTGAGATATTTTAGTTAACCTTTTTATTTACTCCTGATTTAATTCTTATATATTCATAAGAACAAAAAAAAAATCCGAATTCATTAATTCTTGTACGAGAAAAAGCAGTATAATAAAGTGAGTTTTCAAACAATGGTAGTGGTCTCGTAGAGGGTGTGCGTAGCGTTGACGTAGCATTACGTGAAACAAATTACTAGCAGACACGAATTACACGTGCTCCTCGAATGTTACTCGTAATTACATACATTTATTTATTTACTCTGTGGTTTTATAAAAGAAATAAACAAAGCTTGTTTTTATTTGTATCTAAAAGATATAGTGTATCTAGTCTATATAAATATACAAAGAAAGAAAGATTTAATCTATTGGAATACATAACAGAAAATTAACATAAAAAAAACTTAATCATTAAAAGGCAACACCGTACAAAATACAAAACTTAATAAAAAAATTAACTCTACTATTAAAAAAATAAAGATTTTTATAAATACAATAAACAAACAATAATAAAACAGTGTTGTGTCCCAAAAAGGTTGGTTCAGATTGATAGGCGAGTACACCGAACACTGTTAAAATAAAAGTATTAAAAAATACCTCAGTTGAAATACCTCTATGCCGCGATGACCACGACTAAATTTCCTTGAAATTGGGGTTCATAGTTTGTATTAAAATCGTTGCTCACGCAGGCCGAACCTCTGGCAGAAGCTAGTCTTTCCATATAGAGGACAATTGTCTTTCGTTACCAGATACACGTGTCTTTAACTGCGGCGTTAGGACCATGTGTCGTCTGTTATTAGGTGAACTTGTTTATCGTGCTGTGGGCGTTGTAACGCCAATAAAAAAAAAGAAATGCGGAGAATGTAATTTGATATTCCCTCTGGTGTATATACAAAATTATTGGTAACAGTCTGTTTGATTAAACACTGGAGATTATATGAGTTGAAATATATTTATAATAATACATTTACATCACATAAAAACGAATATATTTGTAAATTTGTTTCAAAATAAATAGTAAGCCGTTGTCGTAGCCTAAGAGCGCTTGCAAGGACGTTTCCTCAACAACCTCGAGATATCAGTTCTTAAATCTCCTTTGTGCAATAATTTAACTAGCTGCAGTGTCTTTCAAACCGAAAAACAGTGTACTGTTTTGTGGTAGATTAAATTACCCTGTGGTGGTACCTACCTCTTGCAGCCGGCCTTGTAATAGAAGATCTACCACCAGTAAAAAGTGGCCGCAGAAGTCGCAGGCCCAAACTCTGATGGTTAGATGGCGTTGAACAGGACCTCAAAGTGATTGGTATGAGGCTGAAAAGAGAAGGCAATGAACAGATCTGTCTGGAGAAACATACTGGTCCAAGCCAGGCCCACCCTGGGCTTAAGACCTAAGACCAATAAAAGAAATAAAAAAATGTTAGTATTTCTTAGCTCGAAGCAAATATTTGTATTGATCATACAATATTTCGATTTGGATGTTTGTGTATGTTTGTGCATGTTTCTGGAAGTCCAATATAGGATAATTTTTACATTATATATTAATACCTTATAGATTGTGCACCGTTTATTTATTAAACTGTCTTTTTTATGCGGCTTGGAAAACATAATAGTTTTCTTATTTTATTTATTTAAGTATATACAGAAGACAAGCAGTTTAAGACATACATGTAAAAAAAAACTAGGGAAGTCTTCACATTTAAAAAACAAATAACTAATAATTAACAAAAGCAAACCACAGTATCTTACATTTTAAAATTATTAGATTTTAAGTCAATATAAAAATTAATTAAATTATAGTTTTTCAAGGAAAGTTTTTTTTTTACTTTCAGACTACTAATATTCCTATTGCCCCTCAAAATAAGCTCGAAGCTTGCGCTAGGGTACGACAATAGCCCAAGGGGTCAGGATCGAACCCGCGACTCTCGCGTTAATGGGGTGGCGTCGGCCCTTCTACCGTTGAGCTATTGAGGCTTCAAGTTCCTTTCTAATTTATTATAGTTTTAATTTATGTATATATCTAAAATGTATTGTCTTTCATAGAATTTATATTACACAGACAGATATTATAAAAATAATTGATGAGTTTGAACTTTCGAAACGAACAGACTAAATTATTATTTATGCTTTTTCTAAACTCAACCCCTAAAAGTATTTTTAATACGTATAGATTAAAACTAATTTCTTTAAGTATGATCACGGTATAGCGTGCAGACAGACATAAAAAATATATTGTGTCGTTAAACATGAAATTAATGTGTATTAAAACAGTAAGGGGACCGCTTAGATATTATTATAAGCGTTATGGAACTGCTGATAATATAAATAAATTATATTTCGAAGAAATTTCATATCAGGCAAAGTTATTGGTAATAAAATGATGTATTCGGAAATTTTATGTATTGTTTCTAAATTTTTTTTGTACCATTAAGATGGCAAACAAGCATACACGACGCCTGAAGGTAAGGGTAGTTAAGGTTACCGTAGCCTGTTAAAAATTATATAAAATTTTATAAAAGAGAATTCCTCTTTCAGTCATTAAAAAGCTTAAATGTACTGTACATTTAAGCTTTTTAATAATCAAAGAATTTAATATTAAACTGTATTAAAGACATGGAATTTATCGGAAATATCTCGAAAATTTTTCATAGCTCCTTTACAAAACGTGCACTCTTCGCAGAGGGCGCTCGAGTGATGTATAACACGACCAATATGGAAGAGCCCAGCGTCCGTTCTTTATCATAATATACCCTTACAGGAACTCGGAGTATTGACTTCGGAAGATGAAGTGGCTTTAGATAAGCTGTTGAAGCTTTAATCAGCGGTAATTAAATTTTTAATACGTGGGAAATTTATCTACCAATCAGAAAGCGCCATTATTACGCGAAGTCTATGGCATCGGTATAAGCATGTAAGCAAAAAGTTAGAATAAAGAAAAATAGGTGTACATTACGGTAGTAGGGCCATGCTTCTTTCAGCACAAAATGGACGGCTCGAGCGGGGAAGTACTACCCTTTCACAGAAAATCGGCTTAAAGTAACAGTATCAGTAGGTACTGTTGCGTTACGTGTGATGAGTGAGAGCGCCGGAGACCCAATCTTCCACTCCCTCTGTCCTTTTTTTTATGTAAGAGCAAACGGGCAGGAGGCTCATCTAATGTTAAGCGATCACAACCGCCCATGAACATCTGCAACACCAGAAGGCATGCAGGCGCGTTGACGACCTTTAAGGAAAGAATACGCTCTTCTCTTGATGGCTCCCAAGTCGTATCGGTTCGGGAAGACCGCCGGCGGAAGTTGATTCCACAGAGTGGTTGTGGGAGGAAGAAAATGTCTTCTAAATCGCGCTGTTGCGGATTTCCAGACATCGAGGTGGTATGGATGGAATTTACAGTTTTGTCGCGATGTCCGATGGTGAAATTCTACCGGCGGGATCAATCCAAACAATTCCTCAGAACATTCCCCGTTCTCTTTCTTTTTCCCTTCCTTTCCGTTCCCTGGGTTGGCAACGCGCTATTGATACTTCAAGTATCGCAAAGGTTGCAGTGACTGCTTACCACCAGGCGGACCGCATGCTTGTTTGCCAACCGTCATGATATAAAAAAAATATTTTAGCTTTTTAGTTTTAACTATTTTGAAACTACTATTAAACGACTAAATTTTGTCTATTTGTTTCTATGGATCACTTTGAGAGTTTATTTTTATATATTTTTTTCTTGAATTCGGTTTTCTGTTTTCTTGACGCAGTTTTGAGGTAGCAAACGTAAAAATATAAGCATAATCCTTTTTTAAAGTCGACTTAAACGAAAACCCAATATAGCATTTTCTACAATTTTCTCAGATATAAATATTTACACGATTCACGTTTTCTGTCTTTGCGTAAACGAAGAATCACGATGGGCCATATTTTTTGTGTACCTAGTGACCATCATAGGTAAATATACTTTAATTTATATCAAGTTGAGAATAGCTTAAAAAAAAACAAAAGTCCACATATAAAGTCGCACGCGTCACGCCGTATAGTCTAAGTGTTCTAAAAAGGGTTAGACAAGTGAGAGGTCATCTCAGTCTGGACGAATGACAAAAGACACGCGAAACAATGGACGTCGTAAAAGATGGGTGCTCTTTGAAAATTTATCACGCTTGTTTACTGGCGTGATGTGGAGTAATGATGATAGCTTTTTTTAATATTTATAATAAGGATGATTATTACAATTAAACAGCTAAAATTCACTTTCAATTGCTTTAGGTACCGATTAGTTTCGGACACTTCGGAGGTGTGATCGCGTCAACCGCGAATGCAGCTCAGTCATCCTGATGAAGGACCTCCGACTAGTCCGAAACTAGTCGGTACCTAAATCGATTGAACGTGAGTTTTAGCCGTTAAATTTTACATTAAGTTAATAATGTCTTACGACAGTTTTAATAATTATTGATTGATTTGATTATAAAACTAATCATAAATGAATAAATAAATACCTCTATTCTATTCTATTCAACCTTTCGGATAATCTCTGCTACGGCTGGACCGATTTTAAAGAGAATCTACTGGCAGATAGAGATTTACTGGCAGAGAGTTGATGTTATAAAGAGTAATTTAGAATACTTTTATTTTAGAAAAGAATTAGGGTTCTGTGCAAAAAGATTTTTATTTTATTTTTATGTTAGAAGCTTGCAAACAAGCATACGGCCCACCTGATGGTAAGTGGCTGCCGCAGCCTATGAGCGCTTGCAGCACCGTTAGTAGGTGCCACTCACGCGTTGCCAACCTCGAGATATTAGTTCTTAAATCTCGTTCGCCCAGTAATTTCACTAGCGTACAATGCCCTTCAAACCGGAACACAGTAGTGCCTAAACACTACTATTTGGCGGCAGAATATTGGACACTGCGGTGGTACCTACCTAGCCGGCCTCTTGCAACAAAAGACCTACCACCAGTGTGACTGATTGCACTGGTGGAATAATCTCTGTTGTGACAGAGATTATCCCAACAGCGGGCGATGGGGTCGTCACATCCCGACGCCTAAAAAATCAGTAACTACACCATGCGACTGGAGCCGAGGGCGCAGCTAGTGTGTTATATTAATAGGATAGCATTAAGCACTATTACGAGTATGGCCATATTATTTACTTACCTATTTATTACTCATGATCTTCTTCCTAGCATTATTCCCGCTCCAATAACTCATTGGATAAAAGTAAATTACCTATAAACATTTAACGATTAATACCAGATGTTATGATAACAACCGGGGCTGACAGCTTAACGTGTTCTGCGAGGCACGGTGGGGCCACCCACGAAGACAAACGCCCAGACCGAAACAGATATTTGTAAGATCAATGTCACACACATCATCATAACTGTCCGAGACAGATACATCTGTCCGAGCGAGCATCCAACGCCGCAACGGTGTATTTATCACTTATAATATTACATTTATTTTAATTCCGGCCATTAGTGGACTACCAGCTTTTAGAGTAACATTAATTAAATACTGCAACGTTAATCGCATTAAGACTTATCAATCAAGCGGTACGTGCTGTTATAATAATTAGTACCTGGATGACCGAGCTTTTCTCGGTATTTTCTTTATTAATACATTAATAAAGGACTCTTAACAAGAGATTTTCTCACATAAGTAAGAACTTGGAAAAAACGACTACGCTACTGCGGGTTATAGCAATTAACACAATGTGAAGTAACTCTTGTTGTCTGCTACCATTTCACTCCTCAACCACTGCACAGATTTTGATGATTTTTAGAAAAAGATAGAATAAAGTACATGATTAAAAATGCTATTCACGTGGGCGAAATATTTATCAATTTTAAACACTTAATTAATAATTGACAATGCAAGCATATTTTCCGGTCTGGGTTTATTTGTCCTTGTCATTGTGTATATATCTTTCCGGACCCCGACACAGGTTATAACTATCCTAATGGGGGCCGTTGAGTGTGCAGCGTTTATTCATTTAATTATCCAATAAGAACTACATTTATTGAATATTATAAGTTCATTAGTTAACATTTCGTTTCTAAGCAACATTGTACTGTGAAACATATTGTAATTAGAAGCGGATTAGCGCTGATCAATCAAGCCACACGTGCTACTGAATATGATATGTAGCATTCATTACTGGACATTGGTGAATGCGTCTACTGAATGTATTAATTTTAGTTTTTACGTTTTAAAATTAATAAACGAGCAAACAAGCATACGGTCTGCCTGATGGTAAGCAGTCACCGTAACCTATGAACGTTTGCGATACTTGAAGTATCACACGCTCGTTGCCAACCCAAGGAACAAGAAGGGAAAAAGGAAGGCAATAGAGGGGTGCAAGATTGGGCCTTCGGCACTCTTACTCATCGCACGAAACGCAACAGTACCTACTGATACTGTTACTTGACGCCGATTTTCTGTGAGAGGTTAGTACTTCCCCGGTCGAACCGGCCCTGTGCCTGTGCTGTGGGCCTAGTGCTGAAAGAAGCGTGGCTCTAATATCGTAAAAACCGTAAGATTAGTTATAATAATGTGTTGTGGATAAAGTTCCAAGGAAAAAAATTAAATTGTTTATACTATCTTAAACAGATTTTGCGTACATTTACATATAGTTTACGTCATCAGTGATCAACTGAACTTTCAGATTAGCGCTCTTTTGTTCTGGTGCATGGTGAAGTGTCGTGTGACTACAGCTATAGAACCTATTTAAAACGTTAGATTAGAAAGGACAATAATTGTAAAGCTGTCATTCTAACGTTGCGTCACATTGATGGTAGCGTGACGGTGACTTCAAAATTTCATCATGCTGAAAATCATTGTCGTACCACATAAAGAACGAATCGTTGACATCTGTCGCAGTAGTTAAAGTGATTAAAAGCATTGTTTATTTTAATAAGTAGTTCACAACGTTAACCTGTTTAAGCCTACAGAAATTATGGATGAAATTGATCAAGGCTATCTGTAGCCTAGTTTCATTCAAAATGAATACAGATAAAACCATAGGCGTGATTTTATATGCATATGTACACAGTCGTAACGCCATACGTTCTTATACCTGTGATTGCCTGTGGTGTCATTTGTCAGTAGCTGTTGATATCCTATCCTTATGTCGGATGAATATAATTAAAAAGCTGACTGTATTTAAAATGACTGGTTTATTGATCGTCACACGAATACGGTAATTGCGATAAGTATAAAAAATGAAGCGCGCCGTCGTCGTGCGTAAGGTGCAGTGGTCGACTCGTGGCTCCCGTCCCGCTGGCCGCGTCCGTGCTCGCCGACCGCGCCGCCCCCCTTCCGCCGCAACCGGTTTAGGGAACCGTTGTGGCTTGACCAGTAGCAATTTCAGGCGTGTTGTGGTTAAAAATTTGTTCACAAAATTAACTGAAAGAAAACAATATTTGTAAAAAATAATTCAGTTTAAACTATTGACAGTCAGATGCTTATCAACAACACAGTTTTTTTCTTTTAGAGTATACAAGTTTTATAACTCTTCGGTAAGATAACGAAGTCATTGCCACAGTGTAGTTAATATCTGTATGAGAGTTTATTTATAATTTTTTTTAGTAAGTATATCATGAAGTATGTGTTTTGGTTTTCTATTTCTTTCGCAGATGACACTTATACGATTTTATAAGCGCGTCAACTCTCGTAAGATTTAGACACGTGGTAAAAACCTCGCCTATATCGCCGAAACACGAGCTTATACGCTTGTATTGTATTGTAAACGTTATTCTGAAACCTTCCTGATTACGGACTTAACCGATTTCTATTTTTTATGTTTGTTTCAGAGGGTTCCGCGATTAGAGATCAGGATATTGATTTTCAGGGAGCAGAACTACGTCTATCTATCTTGTTAGTATAGTGTAAATGTATAAACGAAGAATTAAGTACCTACAGTAAGTTTAATTAAAAACAGCTCGTTAATCAACATAATTGTTTTGAAAATATCATTAGCGCTGCTCAATCAAGCGACGAAGTCAAGTGACATATTTAGGTCGCTCATTTGTTTCGTTAAATAGAAACAGCTAGTAATAATAAAAAATAAACGCTACACACTCAATGACCCCCATTAGGATAGTTATATCCTGTGTCGGGGGTCCGGAAACATACACAAAGACAAGGACAGATACTCCTCCTCCTCACGTCGTGTTCCTCATTACTGAGGGTCGTGATTCCCCTGATGAAAAACTTTATCCTGAATAATATGTCACCATTTTTTTCGATCTTTGGCCACGTGAAGCGCATCATGGAATTTAAAGCTCACTACGCAGCGTATTTGGTCAGACCATCGGATCGGGCTTCGACCACTTGAGCGTCTGCCGTCGACCTTGCCAGTAACCATGAGTTGTTCTAGGTTGTGGCCATACTTCCTCGCGATGTGACCAAAAAACTCTAGCACTCTACGGAGACAGATTGTCGATAGTCTGACTTTGATGTTTAGTTCTCCTAGAATTGACGCGTTGGTGCGGAAGGCAGTCCATGGTATCCGCAACATTTTCCTCCAGCACCACATTTCAAAGGCGTCGATACGGTCTCGGTCAGCCTTCTTCAGCGTCCATGTCTCCGCTGCGTAGCTGAATATGGAGAAAACCAACGAGTGAACTAGTTTTACTTTGGTTTTTCTTGAGATGTTCCGATCCTTCCATATTTTCTCCAGCTTCCAGGACATTGCTTCCAGGACTTCCAGGGACATTGCGCTCTTAGCCATTCCGATCCGTCTCCTTATATCTTTCTCGCAAGACCCAGTGTTGCTTATGTTCGAGCCAAGATAAATGAAGTCTGTGACTATTTCCAGTCCAAGTGCGCCTGTGAGATGCAGGACAAATACACGCAGACCGAAACACATGCGCTTAAGGCAGGTTCGCTATCACTACGCCAAAACGTCTTATTCTAATAATGCAATGTCTTACTTTATCAAACAACAATAGTTGTTATAGTTATAAAAGTTGTTGCAATTTTACGACAGCGCGACAGATTTGGTTAATTTTCCAGTTAAGGGAAGGTTTAAATGGTGAGAAAATTTGAAAAAAATGGGAGGAAAATAGTAAAAGGAATAATTTTATTTTTCCATGCAAACTGTGTCTGCCAAACATTTAATGTTAGCGACATCGGTACGGTACACTCAGGTCCCCTAAAATTAAAGAACGCATTAATTATTATTTATTAGAAATTTAAATATTAATACAATTAATATTGGTAACTCAGACAACACTAAATTATTAATAATTAATGTTGTAAATTCTAAAGCGGTACGAATTTCGCCGGGTCAGCTAGTATAATATAAATAATTAGCAGTCAAGTCAAGACCATGCACAGTGGAAACTACCCTTTAGTTTGATGATTTGAAAAATGACTGTGACATACGGAAAGACGGACATGACGAAACTATAAGGGTTACGTTTTTGCCATTTGGCTACGGAACCCTAAAAAAATCTTTTCTATAATCAGATTCAACTTACAACGACAACGTTAAGTCAAGAGTAAGTACAAAATATTCCTTTATTATATAGAAAAACCTTTTAACAGATTCAAAAGCTCACCAGACTGAATTAATAGAAAGAATTCGTAATGACGGGTGAAATTCACGGAAATGGGGCTACTCCCATTCATGGAAGTTCCCCGAGTCTGTAAGCCGTGTTTTAATAAACGCACCTTTCATATTTATTTGATAAAGTCTTGTGGTGATTGCGAAGAGTTATGGCGGCATTTCGGGGAGAAGTGTGCACATACGGGAGGACATTGTTAAATGAACTGCTTTGAAATATTTTAATTCCAATTAATTATAATTATTTTATTTAGTTAATTTTATTAGTTCATGGTAGTGCAAAACAATTTCTAAAAGATATTACATCCTGACTCATTGCCTCCACAGGTGGTAAGAGGGCTGGTTCAATTTCTTCCAAAGAATCGGTATTGCGATTCAGCAAGGGAATTCAGCTACGTGTAGCATTCTTGCCATAAAAAAATAGAAGTTATAGGTAATTTACAACCAATATTACAACAAATTTACAATTCAATACCAACTATATTTACAAATAATCACAAATATACATATCATGTTTAAAAAGTCCTAAAAATCATAAGTATGTATCGTATGATTATTATTTATTGAATTTGCTCTTAAATAATGAGTTATTGGTTCGCCCTTAGGGATGTGGAGGTCAGATTGCAATCGCTCTGTGTGAAAATTATTATATTAAAACTCTTATCCAGTAAGAGTAGACAATTTGTAGACCCTGGACCAAATACCAGTATAATGCTAGAAAGAAGAGGCGGGTATGGGAAAATTTTGCTCTCGTATACATCGTAAAGTCAACCCCAAAGGTAACGCGGAAGGGAATAAAAGTGTACCTTGTTATTTCGGATGTGGCGGGGCCGACTGAACGGTCCGGTGATCAGGAGGAAACAGTCTTTTTTATTTCTTATGACTTTTACGATATAATTGGGAAATTATTTCGATTTCATCTGTGTCGCTTCGTCTATTCGTCTTAGTGCTGCTTTATTATTCTTCTTATCTCTTTCTGTTAAATACCTAACATATTTTAATTTATAGTTACGTTATTTAACTAGCACTGTGGAACTTTAAAATGTTAAGCCTTAATAGCTCAACCGCAAAAGGGCCGGCTTCGCTCCGTTAACGCGAGAGTCGAGGGTTCGATCCTGACCCCTTGGGCTATTGTCGTACCCACTCCTAGCGTAAGCTTCGAGCTCTTTTGGATTTGGAGGGACAATAGGAATATTAGTAATGCCTTAATAAAGCATTGCTAATATTCTTTAAAAAAAAACTTCAGTTTATTTTCAATTCTTCTTTTTATATTAGTACCCTCTAAGTATAAGCATGTTATGTCCACATCGAGAAGACTCCATTGAAACATAATATTGTATTTATTTAGTACTTTAAGTCGTGTATAATTTGTAGTCAGTTTTATGGACTAATAAAAAAAATACTGACACATTATTTTGCTTAAATTTTGTGTCACTGATGATTTTTTTTGCCTGACATTGGACATATTCAACATTAATATTAATAGTTTATAATTCAATGATAATGTAAATTAGACTTTATTTTTTATTAATATTGTTGGTCATGTTTGCAAATGCAATGAGCTAAAATTAGTCTTACTATAATTATATAACTTTATGATTTATGCAAATTGTAATTAAGATTGCCAAACTAACATGTTTTGCGTAAAACGACTTCTAGTAGTATTTAAAACACACCGCCAACTTTTTACTATAAATAATTCTTTGTACACAGTTTCTCTGCAGGAATCTTATAAAAACACATTAAAAGTTTTAACGAACTAAATTATGACTAAAATCAATTAATATAAAGGATTTTATAATTTCTTGTTTTGTTTTAATAAGACTGTTAAAATGAAAGTTATTAATGGAAGACAAGTGTACAAATCAACTTTAGACTACTTTGCATTATTAAATCTTAAGGAGTTTCATTTTGCCTATAAGGCTGTTGGTGAGATTATTGCATCACTGTGGAACTTTCAAAATCCACATATAAAAGCCAAAGATATTGCGTACCATAGAAATAACTAAGAATCTTTTTTACGTGGTTTAGCAATACAGGAACACTAGGCACATAGCTAAAGCCAATATCGGTCAGAAAGGAAGGCTGGACCGCTGGAATGTTCTAGGTACATGGGATATTGGTTTTGTTATTGGATTGTACGAACTGTGTCTTTACAGGGTTTAATGGCGGTAAAAATCTGAACGAAGTGAATGTTCTTTCCTAAATTTTTTTATGTGACTAAGTTGGCAAGCCAGCGCGTGGCCTACGGATGGTAAGTGGCTAAGTGGTTATCGTAGTTTATGAAGGCTTGCAATACTATAAATTATATATACATTTTTAAGCGATGCGCACGTGTTGCCAACGATTTTTAAATCTTCTTTGTTCAGTAATTTCTCTAGCTTTCTCTAGCTCAGTATAATGCTTTACGGTAGAATAGCTAACATTGCGGTAGTTCCTAAACCTAGCCGGCATCTTGCAATAAAAGGCCTACTACCAGTACACACTACCAGCTAGTTATAAATAGTCTTAAAATATTTATTTATTTATTCTTTATTGTACACCACAAAAAAGAATACAATATTTATCAATAACAGAAAAAAAAAAAACAAAAACACAACACAACAAGTACAACATGTTGTACACAACAGACGGTCTTATCGCTTATCAGCGATTTTTTCCAGACAACCTTGGACTAGGAAAGATGCTAAGTATAGGGTAGGTGGTTCAAGTACTTATAAAATATATACACATTAATACATAAACAAAATATAAAATATAAACGAATAAATATAATTATATATATTCGTCGTCTTAATTTTCTTCGGACATATAATAATCTTTTACTGCTTTTTAAAGATTTGTAAAGATTTAGCTTGGCGAATACGAAGAGGTAAAGTATTCCATAATTTTGTAAAATATGTATCATACTTGATTATAACAACTGTTATTATAACATAACAGATATAATGGTAGCGAGTGCATGTATGATTAAGACTGTTCAATGCACAATGGTGCGTTTAGATTTACGACGCTCGCTTGGGCTACATCGCAGCATTGTCCTTTCAATGCACTGATATCAAGTCCTATTGTAAGTATTTAAACGCCACTTATTAAAATGATAGTTGAAATATGTAGTTTAAAACCGTTATAATAGAAACCATGTTTCCTACTTAATTATAAGCTGTAATGATTACGTTCGCGGCGATGATTACTTAAGCTAGGGGCCCAGACACACCTGATGCTGCTAACCGTCTCGGTCCCCTTTACCCGCTATATAATTAGGGCGTGTTCTCGGGTCATGGACGTACAGGGTGGGGAACCTGTGCGTCCGTGTTGAGCGGCCCTGAGGAGGACGGCAGTCGCTGTGATCCCGACTGCTATGCGCGCTTACCTGGCAAGCGCAAGGGGGCTTCCCATCTCCCCCCCCGTGACCGAAGCTAGCCACGAGCGGAGCACAGTGATTGTCAAGTCGCGTTGGTTCTTTGTGTGAGAGTACCCGTAACCTGACAACCGCACTGAGGTCGGCCACAGGAGGTTTTACTGGGTCCCCATGACGCTACCATCTTATTGTTACAAGAACCTTATCACCGGGTCATAAGGATCAAAATCGCTTGCTACTCTCTCTGTTTATTTCCTTAACGTCGTGTGGTTCTAGAAAGATGTATTCTCAAAACATGTAGTATAGGGTTGCGCGGACAGAACTTTGTCGAACCCGTGTTCCGCGTTATATAAGCGGCCTGGCGCGTCGACTGAGTCATTCAGTGCTGAGCAACAAGCGAAGAAACTACAAGTGATACCAGTGAACAAGTGCGATAATTAGTGACCTCGGCTATTCTTTTGCACTGTGATTGACCCGTCATTTTTGAAGTTCTGTTGTGTAATCTAGATCTCAATAAAGTCTTATTTAGAGCCATCAGGTGTTTGTCTCCAAACCCGCGAACCCCAGCCCTTAACATTATCATGGAACCCCACATAACCAGGTTCTCCTCCCCAGGAAGCCAGGTATCTGGTAGCAGATTTCCTCCCCGTTAAAGGAGGCCTAGAAATCGATATAAACTTTCAAAATAACACGTGACCTATCGTTTTTGATTGAAATCGCACAAGCGTTTGACTTTCGAAATGGAATCGACACGGAGCTATTGTTGCTTGTCCCTCTTCTATAAAAAAAATTATATTACTTACATTTTTGATAACCTATTTGTATACAAGTTCAATAAAATTCACAGGTGTAACCACATACTGATACTAGTCTAGTAATACAAGCGGTACAATATACTCAACCGGTGTTGTTACCGAATAAATCCCTAAGGATCGTTCGAGGCTCGTAATCCCGCATCGCTAATCCCGTGGCCGATTGCCGGCCGATATAAATCACGGTAAGTGTTGGAGCGGCGATAATGTCCCGTCGGGATGCGCAGGGCTGTCACCGATGAGTTTCAAATGTAGCACTAAAGGAAAACTTCTTCTTCTTGGTCCTAACATTATTCCCAGTATTTTATTTTACCTAGGGTCTGCTTGTTAATCTTATCCGGATTTGACAGGTTATTAGTTTTTACACGGAGCGATTGCCATCTGACCTCCGCAACCCTAAGGGCGAACCAGTAACTCATTGGATAAGAGCAATTTACTTATCAAGAGTTAACGATTGTTATCAGATGTTATGTGATAACAACCGGGACCGACAGCTTAAAGTGCTTTCCGAGGCACGGTGGGGAGACCCACACGGACAAACCCAGAACCGAGACAGAAATTTTAACAAACATCTGCCCGAGTGGGAATCGAACCCGCAACCGTCGAGACTAAAGGCAGCCTCGCTACGCACAACGCCACAACGGTGTCACTAAAGGAAAACTTCTATTTTTATTTATTTATGTGTAGCGACATCTACACGCAGCACAACATAGCAGTTGGCACGACGCAATGCCATATAGACAAGTCACAATCCTGCTTCAAGCTATTGCAACTTACAGCGACGTCTACAAAGCATACTACGCAACAGTATTGACGAAGATGATCGTCACAATCCTGAATCGCGGTATCAGAATTTTCTACGCTGATATGTATATACTTCCCATCGTAAGTCGTTGGGCTTCGGCTCGCCAGGCAACATAACCGGCCTGATCGAAGAATCTCCCTCTCTCACAAATCAATGCGTAGTAATGGAATGAGTAAGCCGACAAAATAAAGTGATCGGATAGCGTTATCATAAAAGCGTCACCTCAAGTTGTTTGGCTTTTTTAGCAAGGAGTGGAAATTGTTGGGTGGTAAGGGTTGCGGTAGCATAGAATGGAATATGGAAATGAAATTAATGGTGAAAAATAATAGTGGACAATGAAATATAATGAAGGATCTTAATTCTTACCATCGAAATATTTCTTGATTTAGTATACTATATTAATTTATATCTTATCACCATTTGCAACTTGAGTGTTACATACTACATTTACTGTATGATGTTTTATTTATTACCGACTAGCGGCCCGCTCCGGCTTCGCACGGGTATAAAATATATGGCATATAGATAGATAGATAGATACTCTTTTATTGCACATCACACAGAAAGAAACAAACACTTAAAATATAAAAGGAAATAAAAATAAAAACATGATTGTACAATAAGGCAGTCTTATCGCTTAATAGCGATTTCTTCCAGACAACCTTTGTGTTGAAGATATTGAGCAAGGAGATTGAGAAGTGAGGCTAAAAGAGAATATAATAATGTAAATATAAACGTAAATTTAATAAATTACACAATAAATATTATAATAAATAAACGTAAATACTAACGCTAAATATATAAACAACAAACTAAATAAATATTCAATATACATACATACATAATACACAAATATACATACTTAAACTATTATATTATTATATTTAAACTTTATATAATAAATACATAAATGAAATGAAAATTCACTGAAAAAATTATTTAAATCGATCCAGTATTGTGATTTATTCATTACTGCTCGTGGCCCGCACGCGTTAAATGTAAGTATTTACGCAATCACATTAGAAACCTCAAAAATAACAGTTTTTTCTCCACTATTTAATGGATGTTATTATACATATAAACCTTCCTCTTCAATCACTCTATCCATTAAAAAAACCGCATCAAAATCCGTTGCGTAGTTTTAAAGATTTAAGCATACATAGGGACAGAGAAAGCGACATTGTTTTATACTATGTAGTGATTATAATATTCCAATATGATGTCATTAAAATTCTAAAAGAAGAGTACGTAAGTAAGTACGTTGTGTTTGTAGCTAATTACCCAAAACTTCCATGTTTATTATCCGCGTATCCGTCTCAGCTCTTGTATTAGTGTACATTTGTGGATAATTTAAATATAAAAAACACGTATGAATGTATGCACACTATTTTTAGTTACAAGTTTTGCATTTTACTATTACTGAATAAATTATTTTTATTGGTGCCTTTTTTTAAAGTATGGAAAAGGTAGACTGACGCTTCTGACTGCCTTTAATTAATTTATCGTTATAATTTATGAATATAAAGCCTCAATAGGTCAACGGTAGAAGGTCCGACTTCACTGTGTTAGCGCGAGAGTTGCGGGTTCCTTGTTGAGCCCCTTGGGCTATTATCGTACCCACTACGAGCTTATTTGAAGGTACCAATTACATACTGCGTTGGCTCAGTGACCCAAAGATGATCTTGGGCTCCGACACCAGAAGACGCCACTTGTCACGGTTCTGCACCACTTCACGCCAATCGGGTCTTTCTAGGGCGTTCAGGTCTTTTGTGACTGAATCGATCCAGCGATATCTGGGACGACCGACTGGCCGTTTACCACTCGGTCGTCCCAAATATGCTCTTTTAGTGGCACGATCTTCCTCCATTCTCTCTAGATGGCCCAGCCAGCGCAGTCGGGCAGATTTAGTTTCGCCAATTATGTTGGGCTCGGCCACAAGTTCTTCAATCTCTTTGTTGCTTCGGATTTTCCAGTGACCTCCTACTCCCCGCGCCCAAGTGAAGGTACAAAAGGAATGTTATTGGGATAACCTCTGTCACAACAGAGATTATTCCACCAGTGCAATCAGTCACACTGGTGGTAGGTCTTTTGTTGCAAGAGGCCGGCTAGGTAGGTACCACCGCAGTGTCCAATATTCTGCCGCCAAATAGTAGTGCTTAGGCACTACTGTGTTCCGGTTTGAAGGGCATTGTACGCTAGTGAAATTACTGGGCGAACGAGATTTAAGAACTAATATCTCGAGGTTGGCAACGCGCGAGTGGCACCTACTAATGGTGCTGCAAGCGCTCATAGGCTACGGCAACCACTTACCATCAGGTGGGCCGTATGCTTGTTTGCCAACATCTAACATAAAAAAAATATATTAATGCTTTGAAAAAAGAGCATTGCTAATATTGTTTAAAAAAATGCAAGTTATAAACAAGTCAAATATACATCAGAGAGAAAACAGCCTTTACGCGCCCAGCATTGTTTATATTCACATAATAAATGAAAAGTATATAACATTAATCACTATATCAATATAATTTATTTTTTATTAATAACAGTTTATCTGCTTTAAGTGCATAAGACTTAAAACAGTACCACCAAATGAGTTTACATAAGAAACAAAATAATTATCTATGGCTCAACCCTAAGTCTAAGAAAACATTCAGAGGAAAAAACCGTCGAATTCAACTCAGCACTAATGACGTATTAGGCGGTTCCGTAGGTTTTTGTTCGCACCATTTATTTTATGGACTATCGAGATTAACGACTACCCACTGTATTTTATATTTTATTCACTTAATCTTAATGAAATATCCCATAATACGTTTTTCAAGTACCATCGCCTCGAAGCTTTTATAAATACAATAAGAGAATAATATAAGGTTTATATACTTTGTTTATTTTTTTAAATACTACTTTCGCAGAGAAATGAATCATTTATAATTAAATAAGATACATCTATAAGTTTTTTGATAATACCTCAAGAACTTATGATTTTTACGGAATAAAAAGTATCCTATGTGTCTCAATAATATAATAAATGTGAAAGTGTATATGTTTTGATGTTTGTTATTCCAACAAGCAAAAGCGAAAGCGACTTGGACCTGGATGAATACATAGTATATATTTTAGCTGGAAAACTACATAACAAAAGAAAAAAAATTACAGAATGATCTCACGGGATTTATGCGACGATAATCCTACGGGATTGATTTTTTAAAACTATTTTCCGAATTTTCTTTAATTTTGATTTTTCTTCTAAAATGAAATACAGAATGATAATCCCACGGAATTTATGCGACGAGAATCTCACGGGATTGATTTTGTGGAATTATATTGAGTTTTTTTTTTTTAATTTTGATGTTTTGTCCAAATTATTATTATCAATATTTCTAAAACCACAAAATATATCATTAATTTTCCATCGTATATTACAAAAGCCTTCATCTTTGCCGAATTGAACCCTAGATCTATAATGTAACATTGTATCATCTAAATATAGCATTAGCAATGTCATTGATATAATAAACTGATAAAATCTTTAGAACAAGTACAAATAAATATGATATTCTCATTTGGCATATTTATACATAAATAAAAAATATCTTAATATATTATATATTGTAATAAAAATGTAATGCTTATGTAATTATTATGACTTCACTCGTATTCATAAACAAAGTCGTTAGCCTATTTTTGTATTTATAGATTGTTTAGTATAGGCTCTGCCCGCAGCGCTGCCCGCGTGAATAAAGATTTCAATAAAAAATTCAACCCCATCATATATATCTTTTTTTTAGAACGGCGATACAAATTTTCAAACTCTTTTTGACCTGGATTTCGAAAATCCATTCATTTGCGTTTTAAAAACAACACCTGTGAAAAAATTCAGCTTTCTACGAGTAGGTCCAAGGGTTTAAGCTGGGCGTTAATAGGTCAGGTCTTTTTTTTTTTTTTTTTTTTTTATGTTAGAAGTTGGCAAACAAGAATACGGCCCACCTGATGGTAAGTGGTTGCCGTAGCCTATGAGCGCTTGCAGCACCATTAGTAGGTGCCACTCACGCGTTGCCAACCTCGAGATATTAGTTCGTAAATCTCGTTCGCCCAGTAATTTCACTAGCGTACAATGCCCTTCAAACCGGAACACAGTAGTGCCTAAGCACTACTATTTG
This sequence comes from Hestina assimilis, assembly GCA_023373885.1. Taxonomy (NCBI): domain Eukaryota; kingdom Metazoa; phylum Arthropoda; class Insecta; order Lepidoptera; family Nymphalidae; genus Hestina; species Hestina assimilis. Next base: position 13,560,762 of record CM041753.1, read on the forward strand.
GCGGCAGAATATTAAACACTGCGGTGGTACCTACCTAGCCGGCCTCTTGCAACAAAAGACCTACCACCAGTGTGACTGATTGCGCTGGTGGAATAATCTCTGTTGTGACAGAGGTTATCCCAACAGGTCCTTTTATACATATATGTACTTATATAGAAGATTGTTTATAATAGCTTAATTTTATTTATATGTTTTCTTTTTAGTTTTATTATCAAGCAAAAGCCCACTGGAATGATTTTGATGAAATATTTTCCATTTAAAAACATAAGACAGGCATATTTAATTCCATTATAACGACGAGATTCTGAGATGAAAGAATAAAACCGCACATTTTGTAAAGTGAAAGCCTATTTCGACGTTTTGATCGATTTTTGGTAGGGGCAACAGTTCATGGGTTGCGTCACCGACATGCTAGTGACGCCAGACTGCCAAACTGGTGACGCGCAGCGGCATAGTTCCCTACGTGTTGATATTGTACTTATCATGTGCACGTTGGATTCATTGGATTGGTCAAACATTTAATTTGTAGTTAAATAAACTAAAAATTGTGCGGTCGGGGGACTCCGGGAAATTAAGGAACGAACGATTTCTTACGTTTGTTTTTTCTTCAACTCCGAATGTAGTTCGAAATGAAATCTGTATATTTCAATGGGCTATATGATAAAAAGAGAGAGGGCGAGAAAGAGTTGCGCGCCCAGTTGCGCATTCACATGCTCGTGTGCACATTTGCTTGTGGTAGTTTCTATACACACACGCACACATACACAGCATACGGCATTTCGTTACGTGACGATTTCTACTAAATCCTACGAGCCGCGTTAAGGAACTTCGTACCAAAAATTATAAATTGTGTAATTTTTAATTATTTCATACTACAACTAATTGCAAAATTAGAAAAAAAAGTCACAGTTTTTTCAAAGGTTAAAGTCTTCACTTCTGTCGATAATATCTTTTTTAATTCCACGTCGATAGAGCCACGGGTAGTAGCTACTTTTATAATTATATATAATTAGTAATATAAATAATATTATAGAGATATAATCCTTATGATAACAACAACACAGCTAGAAATCCAACGTGTGGTCGTCACTATGTTATCTTGTTTGATAATTTATTGTTTGTTCATAGAATATTTTTGTAAAACAAAGATCATTCAGGACTCTTACAAATAAAATATAGTTCTCGAAGTTTAAGTACTAATTTATTAGACATGTACTTGTTTTAAAAAGCAAACTCGTGACAACAATGGCTCAGGAACCACAGCTTTCTCTGTTGCTCTTTTTTCTCCCTTCCTCTTTGTTGACATTTGCCGGGGCATTTGGTCCCGGTCGGTGGAAGAGGAAGACAACCTGTCGAAAAATTAAACCAAAAATGCGAGCTGGATTGCGGGTTAAGGCACATATTATTATGAATGAGTTTCATATTTAGTAACATAGAAATTTGTTTCTATATTGCATTTCTGGTGCCTCATTAAAAAACGTTATTCACGCGGGCAAAGCTAAGGGCATAAGCTAGTGGTATGTAAATCTAATATACAATCTTCTACTTTTAAAAACTTCCCTATCTTTATTTTAATAATTAACTTACCTACCTTTATTTTAATAATAAAGGTAGGTAAGTTTTTTTAAATTATAAGATTGTGTTTTAGACTTAGAGAGTAAACTCTCGTCCAAAAGCATTCAAGCTAGTTCATTTGTGTTAGTGTAAGTACACAAAGTAGGTATCTTTTTTTTCGATGAGAAATGTTTTATGTATATCACTACACGTAGTGTACTCGTCAAGTACACTAGGTAGTGGTATTGTAGGATTAGGCCACTTTCTAATCAAGCGGCAAAACCCACTACATATCAGGGGAACCCGCAAGGCGATAAATAGGATCGGCATGGGACCGTTCGCGCGGAAGCTATCATGTCGTTCTGTCAATGCATAAGGTAAGCTATTAAAATATATAACCCCTACAATAATATAATTTGTATGTGCAATTCTGCAATATTTTATTGTTAATTTAATCTCTTCTTATTTAGACCACTGCATCACATCACTAAGGACATAAATTATTGCTATCTTATCGCTATAGACATAATAGATGTTTGTTATTAACGTGGGATATTTAAATGAAACTTAACAATAACAGTGCAGTATCATAAGATGGAGGTTGTTCGAAAAAACGGTGACAAATTCATTGAAAAGTGCTTTGATAATTTACCAAAATCCTTACAGCATATAATTGGAAAAGTTATTAAATCGGAAGGTTACATTCATTTTGATTTAAAGAAAAATGATATTAATACAGACGGTGGTAACTTTCTTGGCCGTCTTTATGAGATTGATATAAGTGGTACAACAGTTGATGGAGAGAAAGAAACGAATGTATTTCTAAAACAAATTGTAAATGTTGAGAAAATTAAAGTAGTATCTGTAGTCGATTGCTATTTGAAGGAAGCGTTTGTTTACAATGATTTAGGTAAAGTATTTGCGAAACTTCAAGATGAAGCTAACGTGCCAAATGAAGATAGATATAAAATGTCTAATACGCATGGAATATCAAACGGAGAATTTATAGTTTTGGAAAATTTAGGTAAAAAAGGTTTCAGAACAATTGACAGATTTGATGTTGTAACATTGAAGTATGCTGAATTAGTAGTAACGCAACTAGCCAAGCTTCACGCAATGTCTTTTGTTATTGAAGAAAAAATGCCTGATTATTTTAATGAAAATATTAAAAGCTTAAAACATCCGTATTCATATGATGATGATTGGGACGGACTGGTTCGAAGAATTTGTTCAAATATAGCTGATTTGTTTGATGATAAATTAAAAGAAAAAATCGAAAATTTTGTGCCAATTTTATTGGAAAAATTTAGAAAATATAATAATGATCGAACATCTGTAAGATGCGGTTTATCTCACGGCGATTTTAAAACTAATAACATTTTAGTTCGGGAAGAAGTAAGTATATAACTATTGTTTTTGTCTTTTTTTGTAATGTTAAGCTTTGATTAATTAGCATTAATGATTTAGTAGTAGAATCTGTTATAGATTTTTCTTTTTTAGTATTTTACTGGTATTTATAATGAGAGTAAATTTTTACGATGCGCGCAAATCGTCTCAAAAAACCGACACCCTGAAGTTAGCTATAGTCAACATTTTTTTGGTGATATTTAAATAAACTTTATTTTGCTAGATAATGCGTTATAATAAAACTTTCAATGTATTAAATACCTTTTTCTATTGTTAGTGTCGTTTTTTCTACAAACGTAGAATAAGGCGAAAGATAAAATTTTGAAAAGATTTTTATCTTGTTACCCCAAGTTGTTGTAGATAAATGCATTTATGTTAAGCAAAATATATTATTTACAATGTCAACACGGTTTTTCGTTTTGTAACATTTTGAAATTTCAACAGGACGGCGAATTTGCTGAGGTAATATTTATCGACTACCAGGGAATTGATTACGGCTGTCAGTTACGAGACTTCTTGTTTTTCATATTCGCCAGCACCGACCAAGAATTTCGAAGGAAACATTTAAATTATCTCAAGGATTTATATTTCGATACATTTTCGAGATTTTTAAACTACTTCAATATAGATGTGGAGAATGTGTTTTCGAGAAAAGAATTTGAAAAAGTCTACGCTGAATGGATGGATTATGGATTAATGATAGTATTATGTTATTCTATCTTTATATTTGCACCATATGATGGTCTGGATGTACAGAATCTTAGTCTTTCAGAGCTACCATACATTCTTGATGAACGAGCAAAGGAAAGGATTAAAGGTCTTGTTGACGATTTCGTTCAATGGGGCTACTTGTAGCTTTGCCTATTGAAATAAAGACATCTTATTATTTATATATTACATGAGGCCTTTTATATATATGTTACATTAATTTTTTTCTATCCAAATGAATTTATCGCCGCCTAGCCGCAAGATTTCTCACCCATGCTGTTACTACTACATACGCAGACTACGACGATATTATAAGTTTTACATTTCACTGCTACGTGCGTTTGTACAGTTCAGGATATTGAATAGATTAAACAGCAATGGTAAACAAAGTGTATAACCACTAATTTCATTTTCGGACCGCTTGTGGCTCATAAGTCACAATTGCAGCGACAATGTCGTGAGGATGTGGGACTTCTAGAACTTTATTATTAAGATTTCTATGGTATTATTAGAGTACACATGTGAAAAAATAACCACCAGCTGCACCATTGTCTGCTCATTTCTGTTTTGGAGTTTTTCTTGAACAAACAGTATTGTTAAACAGTAATTATATAGTCTGGAGGTACATTTTATTTCATAGGGAAGGGTTTTTGTATAATAGTAATGTAAAAATGAATAAATAAATATAAATAATATATTTAGTTTTATTAAACTTCTCCTAGAGTTGATGAGTATATCTTACAAGCACATTTGGTTTTAAATAGGAACCCTATCTTTATATCGTGTTTTAGCATTATATAACAATACGAGTTGTGACGTGGCTCCACTTACGTGCTGTACCGATTTTTCTCTACTGTACGAAGCCTAATTCTTTTTGAACTCCTTATAACATCAGCTATTCGCCAGTTAAAGTCTCTTTAAAATTGATACAGCCGCTTTAGAGATTAGCTGGCATAAACAGATAGAAAGGCAAAAGTTATATACTTTCACATTATTCATTCAGTAAAAAGCTATTAACTTGGAATCACAAGAAGACACTTCAATTTTATTAATTTGTATTGATTTTGATTTGTATTGTTTGTATTTTGATAAACTAAAAGTTTCCGTTATTTATACGAAAGTTTTATCTCGCTATTTTCATTCGGTGTTTTAATGATCAATCGCCTGAAAAAATTAACAAGCAATAATTTTAGGAAATGCATTGCTCTATTTCATCAAGAATTTCATTGTTTTATGGGCAAGAGGCTGACCTGATGTTAAGCTCAAACTGCCGCCCATGAACATCTGCAACACCAGAAGGCATGCAGGTGTGTGCTGACCTTTAAGATGCAACTGGTTATAACCTGGCTGAACTTGGGATACGGCTGACAAGCAGTCATTTCACGAATTTTCCCCACCATCATAAGGTCTCAACTAAAATAGAAGGAGCGATTTAAGGATATTTTCTAGCCTTAAGTAAAACTAGCAGTGCCCGGCACCTTCACACGCGTGTTCTACACAAACAACAAAACAATTTTGTATCGAAACTGTTACATCAGCTCAACGTATCGCACCACCCACACATTATTTTTTATTGCTAGGCCTCTATGTATCGTATTGTGATTATGTAGCCTTCCTCAAGAAACGTACTATCAAATACAAAAAGATTTAACTTAATGCACATTGAAAGACTGAAACTCTCGTTCAATAGGTTTAGGTACCGACTAACTTCGGATCCATCGGAGGTCCTTCATCAGGGTGAGTAGGCTACGTTCGCGTTCGCGACCCGTTACGCACTCACTTTTTATTATTTAAAAGCAATAATTAAATTAATCAAATAGGTAATCAAACAGGTGAAAAGGATTTTATAGACGCATGAAACTCTATTTTTTGGCGAACGATTAAGACCCGTTTTAACATTTTCTGAAATTCCACAACTGAAGAGGTATAATGAAGGTTCAAGTTTGTATTAAAATCATTATTCACGTGGGCGAAGCCGCTGGCAGAAGCTTGTAATATATAATAGGTAATAATCGAAATATATCGATAGATTTCAAAACGTGAACCTTTTGTTATTGTTCTAAATGTAAACACGAGTATGTTATTTATGCTCGTTGTTTTAAACATTCTTATCAAGCGGAAACCTTTATTGTAAATAATTATAATTACAACATTCATGGTTTGTTTTACTTTCAATCGAGAAAACGTAATACAATACTTATAGGAATAGCTCATTTCAAGTTTACGGTCGAGGGGAGTGTACAAAAATAATTTTGTAAATGAATACATAATAATATAATATTAAAATGTTTTGCATTTTTTTGTTGCTGTTCCAGTTGTCGGGTTGGCTTTTGAATATAGTGGTATATCATCTATTGACCGATTTTTTTTTTTTAAATAGGAGCCAATAGAAAATTTGTTTTCTATTGACATTGGTGGTATTCTTTGAAAATATTTAGCACTCCGCCTATAAATCGATTTGATTTTTTTTCTATTTCGAAGGGCAAATTATACTTCTAGATTGATCTCATATAAATTTTCTCTCTCCCAAAATCTGATCAAAGACTCATGAGATAAATAGTATTCTATGTGTTCTTGTGTGTTAAAACGTATCCTATGTTTTAATTCAAATAACAAGATATCGTCATACTAATCTCACGCTGTCAATATAGCTGCAATAACTTTTTATAGAGTGAACCGACTTTAATGAAACATATAAGAGCAACACACAAGAGATACATACTTTATTCTTTTTATTTGATTACTTTTTAGTTATTTCTTTGTAGTTTGGCAGTGATTCCTGCAAATAAACAGACAGACCGACAGACAGTGGAAAAACTTATAAAAATTTATGTAATGTATGTAAAATGCCTTTCAGGCATGGAAAAGTTCGAATAAAAGTAATCGCGCGTAATTTATTATTAAAAAAAAAATCATTTTTGCTTATACAGAACATGTAGATATTTATGTTAAATTTCTCTCTATAATAAAATTTTCATAAAATCGAATAGTAACCGTGATTAATTTCAACGATTGATTTATTGTTGTTTTATTTTGTTGTACAACAAAATTAACGTTCCGTTCGTGTATTGACGACATTGTATTAGAGAACAACAATGCGTTATTAAATGTGTTACCGCTTATATTTCAATAGACTTATTACTGACTATTGTGCTTGTTCCAAACGAGCATTTGGTTTAATAAGGCTGGCTTTAACTTTGGCATGTATGAAATTAATAAGAATTATTGTATTAGCTATAAAGTACCTACCTTTTTTAATTTTATGACAGTTGGCATATAAGCATACCGCCCGCCTACTGATAAGCAGTCCCCGCGTCATATGCACCATGTCAGTCCAAGGGGTTGGAGGGAAGCCATGAGAAGGGAAAAACGGAAGGGAAGAGAGTGGGCGATTGAGCTTCCGGCACTCATACTGATCGAAATAAAACGCAACAGTAATTACTTATACTGTAACTGTATATAGAATTTGCGTTAAAAATAGAAAAAGACAAAAAGTTTTTTCTTTCACATAGATTATAAAATAGAAATATATTAGAATTACAGATTAATTAATATTAGTTCCATTTGACGCTTGTGTGATTGTATGCGTGAATAGTGATGCTTTTTTCCAGACATTACTAATATTCCTACTGCCTCTCTAAATAAGTTCGTACCTTGCGTTAGGAGTACGACAATAGCCCAAGGGAATCAGGACCGAAGCTTTAACTATCGCGGTAATGGAGTCGGCCCTTCTGCCGTTGAGCTATTGAGGACATCAAAGAAAATTTGTTACCAATGTGATAGCCTCTGGTTTTCGAATACAACTCCTTTTTTATGTGACTAGGTTAGCCAGCAAGCACTTACGGGTCATGTAAGTGTCACTCGCGCGTTTCCAACCTCGTAATATTGGATCTTATATCTCGTTTGCCCAGTAATTTCACTAGCTACTGTACCTTACAAGCCGAATCACAGTAATCTACTGCTTCGCTGTAGAATATCTGGCACTTCGATAGTACCTACCTAGCCGGCCTCTTGCAATAAAAAGCCTACCAACAGTAAACACTAAGTCCATGAGCCATCTATTGCGTCTGTAGTAAGTGTCTAAACCGCCTTATTTTATCATTCTTGATCAAGCCAGTCCGGAGAAATGCGCGCTCAGATTCGCATCCCAGCTGGAATGTGGATCTTGTTATGTATTGTTGAGTTATTTACGAACTAAAGTATGCTTTATGGTAATTATTTTATACGGAACCTGAGAGAGAATTGTAATAGCTTTTAAAGGAGTCAGTGTTTGTACCATTAAATTACATTGTTGAAGTGAAATTTCTATTGCGACTTCCAACAAGGTTGCGTTAAGCGTTTAATGCATGAGGGAGAGAGAAAAAAAGATACACAAGTAGAAAGTAGGAGAGAGAAAGAGAGTGAGTCGGTAGATCCCAAGCACATGCGCGTGGTATTCTTGCTATGCAGCGAAGTAAACAGTGTTATTATAGATTTGGATATTTCTCCACTCGAAAATGACAATTAAAAGATGCGATCAATTATGAATTGTAAGCAATGTTAATAAAGTTTGTTCTAAGTCTGTTCTAAATAATATAATAAAACATTATTATATTATTTTATTATATGTATATTGCATAGAAAGTCCAGTAGGTAGTTTTAGCATTATTATTATTTCTTTTTCTTAATCTAACCTTTCATTTACTATTATTATTTTTATGTTTTGAGGTAAAATAAGAGTATTTATATTAATATTTCTGTAATTTATTTTATTTAACTGTAGCTTTGCATACTGTGCATCTGTCACTGGTTCTCGATATGGTGGTCCGGCTACCCCTGAAAAACAGCGTTGAGGATAACTCAACAATAGCTGAGTGGTGTGCCCTTTTGTGCACGGCTTTTAGTACATAAATTAATTTATTAAAAAAAATCCTTGCACTAAGAAAAGGGTTAATCTTTTTAATGTTATTTTATCTGTTTTATGGTTCCAACATTTTTTTATTATTTTTTAATTGTATAATTGTTTTTATCTTTTTTTTTTATTTTATTTTGTTTGTTTAGGTATGTCCATGATCATTGTTTTGTACCTTTTCCTAGTTATGTTAATTAACTCTTTTACTATTAGTAAACTGAGATGATTAACACAATTACTGAAAAAAAAAAAAAAATTACTATTGTTATGCACTTTAGATAATATGTCGAACAATGTACTGAAATTTGTGCACAAATAAAGTCTTTGTATTTGTATTTGTATTTGTATTTGTAAAGAATCTAAAGAAACAATATGGTTTGGCTAAAAACTCAATTTCAATTCCTGTTTTCATATACACAATACGAAGTTTCACTTCTTCCACGCGAAGGGACTCCACGCACTATTTTTAAATTGTTTTCCATATTATAAGTTCCTCGCTGTTACGCCTAGTTTATTATATAAATACGACTTACCACCGTTGTGGCGTTGTGGGTAGTGATTCTACGTTTAGCATCAACGGTTGCGGTTCGGGGGTTTTCACTACAAAATGGCAAGAAGTTCACCAGTTACCACCCCGCTCGGTAAGGCTGTCAAGGCCAACAGGGCCAACAGCAATACACATTCCGAAAAAAATCACCAGTTACAATTTTCGAAAGAATTATTTATGTCAGTGGTAAAAATTCAACATATATTTAACTAACGCTCCATAATCTTCTATTTATTAGCGGCATAAGTACTACGCATATTTTTTACAAATGATAAATTTTTTTAGGCGACGGCATGTGACGACCCTATCGCCCGCTGTTGGGATAACCTCTGTCACAACAGAGATTATTCGATCAGTGCAATCAGTTACACTGGTGGTAGGTCTTTTGTTGCAAGAGGCCGGCTAGGTAGGTACCACCGCAGTGTCAAATATTCTGCCGCCAAATAGTAGTGCTTAGGCACTACTGTGTTCCGGTTTGAAGGGCATTGTACGCTAGTGAAATTACTGGGCGAACGAGATTTAAGAACTAATATCTCGAGGTTGGCAACGCGTGAGTGGCACCTACTAATGGTGCTGCAAGCGCTCATAGGCTGCGGCAGCCACTTACCATCAGGTGGGCCGTATGCCTGTTTGCCAACTTCTAACATAAAAAAAAAAAAAATCAGCCTCTCTGCCGTCAGTTAGCCACTTGAGCACTTATTATTATTGTAATCAAAATACAATATTATTATGGTTTAGAGTACGCCATGATTGTTTAGTAGCTAATTGAATAACAGCATTTACTTGCGGTTTCCATTTGTAATTATTTATGTTTATTTTACCGCCGCGAAGCAATGTATTATGTTTCATGTATTTATAACATTTCTAATTTTCACGGTTAGCCTGTTATTAGTTGTGATTTCATAAGCCATACTTCTAGTATCTTCTATTGCAGACCTATTGAGTCTAGATGTTGTAATCTTCTCTTTTGCAACCAATTGCATGATTATATTATATGATTGTTTGTATTGACCATACAAGCATGTTTTCCTGTCTGGTTGTGTTTGTTCTTGTCATTGTGTAATGTGTATGTTTCCGGACCCCCGACACAGGATATAACTATCCTAATAGGGGCCGTTGAGTGTGTAGTGTTTATTATAATAATAAAATCTTTATTGTTTAAAACTGTGTCTGTACATAAGTTGTTAAATTTATAATTTGAATCAACAGTTTTACCCTTTTCTGGGCGTATAATATTATAAATTGATATAAATTTTAAATGATTAATACATTCAATTTAAGTTATTATAAATTAAGAAAAACATGCATACAATAAAAGAGCTATTAGATGTCGATTAGATGTCAATTATTCAAATTAAATATATTGGTAAGCTAAAGTGAGAAATGACAAAATAAATTAATCCGCAAATTCCTTAAAAGAATAAAACTGTTTTGCTGAAAGCCATTGTTTCAAGTTTGATTTAAATTTGGCGTTGGGCAGTTCTTTAATTTGCGAAGGTATCTTATTATATATTTTTATGCCCATAGCGTAAACGTTTTTGTGAAATAATGCCGTTTTTGGAATTTTGTCTATTATCAGTCTATTATGATTCCTCAGTCTCTTCCCTTCACTATTTAACATTTTAGTGTTTATGTCATTTCGATGAAAAAATTGTAGAATTATTTAATAGGCTAACAACAACGTCATTTATATGCAGTATAGATAACGTATCGTTTTACTAAACACAAATAAATATAACTGTTGTCTGAATATAATCTTACTCACAGTTCCGCATACGTTTGTAAAATTCATGGCAACATAATAAATACAGACTGCACATTGTATTTGGTGTGTTAATTTGACATATATTCATGTCAATCGTACCATAAACCGGTGTTTAATCTGTCAAGTCACACCCATTTTTTCCGTCTTCCCATAAATTTTTCCCAACGGAAAAAGCAACAAGTTACGATAAAACAAATAAAAAAATTAAAATCTAAATATATACGTAATACCTTTATATTTCGAGCCTGTGAAAACTATAATAGTAAATTTTCCAATATTGATTTTAAATTTTTAACACTTGCTGGATTATACCATGTAAAAAGTTAATCAGAGAACAGTTTTAAGTTTGTTTTAATTGCTTTTAATATATTTCCTTTTTCTTAAATATATTTTTTTAAACTATTGCAATAACTTAGTTTCTTTTTATCTTTTTCTGTCATTGTTACACACAACAGTGTCACATGTGAAAGATGTCAGTGGAAACTTAATTGGTGTATGTACCATATTTCATGTTTTATTGTAAAAGTACCCAAATACTGTATCTTTCCCGAACAAAAATAAAAATAAAATAAAAAAGATAATATGCAAATCTTTACATGAAATTATTATCCCGTTGACTTCTGTGACTACTCGGCGCTATAGTATTGGCAGCCTCGCCATCTTAACATAACAATGCATTGCCACTTATAGGAGTTTTGGTTTGCTGCTTGCCTTTTTTCACTACGCCCTTTAGGGAATGTAATTTTTTTCATCAATAATCGACTTTAGCATTTTTGTTTCGGTTTGAAGGATACTACATCTTTTTAGCTATGGAAATTACGGGGCAAAGGAGATTTAAGTACCATTATTTCGAGGTTAACACCTAGAAACCTACGCCCTTTAGGGAATGTAATTTTTTTCATCAATAATCGACTTTAGCATTTTTGTTTCGGTTTGAAGGACACTACATCTTTTTAGCTATGGAAATTACGGGGCAAAGGAGATTTAAGTACCATTATTTCGAGGTTAACACCTAAAAACGGTGTTGTAAGCGCTTATAGGCTACGACAACCATCAGGTGGGTCGTATGCTTGCTTACCAACTTAGTAATTTAAAAAAAAACCTCCTTCGATGTTACAAAAGTATAACCGAAATGGTCCATTGCTTTTGAAGCCGACAGAAACACATTAAATTCCAGTATCACGTATCCTCTCTCACGTTACGAAGGTGTGTTGATGTATCAAGCAGTCCATCAAATATATTAAGTGGAGACACGGGGGAGGGTCCTCGGGGAAATCACGTAGGGTCAGGGGGAGTCGAGGCGTTTTATTGTCTTAGAAGGGACTGTTTATTTGAGATACGTGTTATTTCTTACTCGCTCTTATCGATAGTTCGACTGCATTCCAACTATTCTGTATTACGTTCATCTTAATAAACAACCTCGTTTTCAGCAAATAAATGTGTTTTTGCGAGGGAATAGAAATTAATCGTAGGATTCAATAGTTAAAATAAGCTAAATAACAATGATTGTTCGGAAATTTTCATACTATTACTGCTACCATAGACAGTTTATTTCTTCGCGCCTTTTACTCTCTGAAAGTTGCGGCCAACCGTCGCATATAATAAAAAAATGATTCCACTTATATCATTAAATTTCCCTCGTTATGAACCAACGCAATACGCGACACAGGAGTAGTTCGCCAACAGTGATCATTACTATTGTTTTTAATAAAAGACTGTCAAATTATTTATTAATTTGAATACAATGCTTTAACAACTTCACGTGCCAGATATTCTGATTCTTCAAGTTTTCAAGTCCTATTTTTTTTTAATTCGTCTCGTACTGCATGGTAAAAGAAAACATCGTGAGGTAACGTGCATGACCTACAAGTCATCCTGAGACGTATATACGCCAACAAGCTGAGTAGTATAATTTTGGATTTAACTTCTAATAAAACTAAAGAAGATTCGATTCTTCGAGCCTGGAGGCCCTCTTAGTACAGGGTTATTACTATAAGCTGGATGCATTATTTCAATAAGCAACTTATTGTAGTTCATTGTTTAGTTAACTATATGAAACCTTAGAGATTGTGTAACGTCGTAAAATGAAACTCATAAATCGTATATTAATGTACTTTTATTTTAAATAAATATAACCAATAACATTTATTACATCACAGGAGCAGGGTATCATAAAAACACAAGTTCGCAAATGCACTGCGTATCTTTGAAACCATAGACAATTTGTTTTTTCTTATTATCTCTGGTTTCAAGAAACGGTGTCTCACATGCCTTAAATTCAATTGACACTTCTTACAATATAAATAGGTATAGCTTAAAAATAAACCACTGCCTAAATAGTATAAATGAAGAAAAAATTGTTTATGGTAAATCAAAGTAAACTAGGTCATAGTTGTGCGTTTTTTTAAATTTTCATAAATAAATAGTGTGATTTTTTAAGAAATGGATTCTAAATACACTTTCCCAACTTTAAAATGATTGTGAAGAAAAATAATGTCATTAAATACATTGTTAAATTCAAAAGTGTCTATATCTATATATTATACCGTTTTTTTGTTTCATCTACAATATATTTAAACTTTTTGCACGCCTATATAGAAACAGAATAGATTAAAAATTAAAAAAAAAACATTGGCGTACAAAACATAATCCCTATACGAATTACGAAATCTAAAGATATGCATAACTAGAAACAGGTTAATAGATAGATCTACAACTAAATACACTTTTTACAATCCGCAATACAATCAAGCGATATCTAACTCGTTTTTAAATACGTCATCTAAACGATTATTCTTTAATTTTATTTTATAAAACTTACATTTGACGCCATAACGTTGAAAAATCTTAGGCTGTATTATGCCTCTATATTCTTTGATCTTTGTCTTTCTAAAATAAATTGAAAAGAAAAAAAAACCGACATTACGATTGTGAAAATCGTGTATTAATTCTTTTTACTGTATAAATTAAACAAGTCTCAGTTAAATGGTTTGTTTAAAAATGTATATGTGCATTCATATATTGTTCTCGTCCCACGGCGTCCATTACGACGCCATATTTGTTTGTCCGACGGCGATACGCGAATAGCAACAATGGATTATTGTAAATTGTTCCATCGTGCGGCGAGATGATTTGTTGCATTGTGTCTGTAACTGTACCTGAGCGTATAATTTTGACGGCTCAATTGAACATGATTACACAAGTGTACTTCTATACATTGTTTTCTTTTGTCAGATTCGAATTGTATGAATGACAATGTCGATCTGTCAAAGAGTAATTCGAATCTATGAAGATTTGAATTTGGAACGTTTCAAATGACATCAAATGTATGTTGAGAAATAGCCTTAATAATTATTTTAGTAAAGCTAATAATACTGTACATACCTTTAGTGAGGCGAAAAAGATTACATAAAAAATCTACTTCTATTAATCAAGTATAAGTACTCCTTCGAGAACTTCGAAACAGTTGCTTTGGCAAGAAATGTCGTTTATTAAAAAAAAGTTTACGAAATATTAGTATAAGAGATTTTATAAGGATTTATTCATAAATTAATAGACATTAAATCTTATCTATACGTTTTCTTAATAAATGAGGTACGTTAAAACATTATGACTATGCTTTGTGGAGATGAAACATCATCAAAATCACCTAAATCTATATTGTACAATAAATAATATCATGTATCAAAAGAGAGCATAGAAGCCATAATTTTGGCGCCAATTTTGACATACGATATAGTCAGTGTTGCCAGTACTTAAAAACAATTTCAACATACGCATTTTTATTATAAAATAACAATTATACAAAAATGCATAAAATGGAACGAAACTTTAGTTAATCCTAGCATCTAGATATTTTAATAAATAATCTTAAGAATCGATTAGAGTACAGTTAACGACAAAGTTTCGTAAGTTAAATAATTTTTAAAACATTCATTGTATATAATTTTAATTAAAATAAATCTGTTACGCGATAACAAAATCCTAGGAAGTAAGAAATTAAGTCACATTATTCGTCCTCAATTATAAATGAAACGAAGTTAGGGATGAAGAGCTTAAGAAGTTTAGGGATCAAACATTGAACCACAAAGTGAACTATTAATTAATAACATGATATTATATCCTTAATCGCGACTAGGTCAATCTATTTTTATTAAACAGCATTAATGGCAGTTATATCCTTTCAATATGCACGGAACGTAGACGGAATACCTTACAAACTTTAAATAGGCCTTCTGTTTAGGCTATTTCACACGGATCCTTGGCGTTAATTTCAAGATGGCGAAGATGCTTGCACCCGTTAGTGACAGTTGATGGCGCGTCGTTGCAGACGACGGATGCGTCTGTGCCAATCGTCTCGCCACTCTAATAAAAGAGTCCTGTCCCCTACCGTCAGTCCCGGCAAACCAGACGATGCCCCCTCTTTTTCCACTCCTAGGATTAAATAGGACCTGTGTAGAAAAAGCGATTTTAGTTTATAAGGAATTATACCAAACCTTTGTAATCATATACTTAGGATATAATATGGACAGCCCCTTCCATACAGAGAAAATTTGATGCCTCGCAACACAACGGAACGAAATTAGTTACAAGCTTGCAACATAACCAAACAAAGTTGAAGAAGAAGGGCTCCATAGTATATAGTAAGTCTATGCCTGTTAGATATAATTTGGTTGGGTGACCAATTAGTTCTGATATGTAGTATTAAAATTCGAAAGTGATCACCACTCACTTATTGATCTTGATCTTGGGACACTTGCAGGCGAGGTCCGCGGCGCGCACGTACAGCGCCACGGCGCCGCGTCGCAGGCGGCTCCGCGGCGCGCGCTTGTACACGGCCTGCACGCTCAGCGCGAGACGCACCCATCCGCCGTCCGTTGCCGCGCTCCCCGTGCCGCCCGCCGCCTCGCGGCCGACCACTCGACCCATTATGACTGTCAAATATAATATAAATATAGAATTAGAATGAACAAATTTGCTTGAAAAAACTTCATTGGTTTCATTTTGGTGTTTAGTTTACGTTCTAACAAGGAAAATCAGTCAGTCACATAGTACCTGATTAGAATCGTTAACTCTCGATACGTAATTTGCTTTTATCAAATGAGTTACTGGTTCAGCTTAGGGTTGCAGAGGTCAAATGGCAATCGCTCTTTGTAAAACTAGCTACTAAACTATAAACTAGCAACCTCTCCGCAGTTTGCAGATATTCTACCGCAAAGCAGTAGTGTAATTTGCAATACTGTGTTTCGGTTTGAAGGACTCATCGTATAATACAAATTACCTGAAATTACTGGTCAAAGAAGATTCAAGAATCAATATCTCGAGGTTGGCAAGGCTTGAGTTACACCAATGCATGGTGTTGCAAGCGCTCATAGGCTACGACATCAGGTGGGTCATATGTTTGCTTGCCAACTTAGTAACATAAAAAAACCTCAGGAATAATGCTAGGAAGAAGAAGTAATTAATTTATTAGTATTTCTTACCGTAATCTCGGCTGCAGAACTTGTTGAGATTGAGAGTTCGTGCGCCGGCGCGGCACCGCCCGCACTGGTCCGCTGTCGTACACATGTCACAAGTCAGATTTTAGAATATATCCACACGTTACAAACAAAGCCATTCACACTCCATACTTAAATCGTTAATATGATCTAGCTGATAAATCATTGCATTATACTGAATAAGCATATCATAATTGTTTTACTAATTAAAATCTATAGTTAAGTTTTCATGATGTTGTCGGTCAAGTAGTTATCAAGTTAAGTTGTCACTTGGTCACACATATTTCTTAAACACACATTCTCTGGTGACAAACAATAGTATTATTAGATCAGCAAGAAATGATGGTTATGACTCAAAAATTTAAGACAGCCTTATTATAGCTGTCACACTTAAAACTACACAGAAATGATTAGTATTTTTCAAAGTAGATTCTCTCCAACTTGATCAAAACTACAATATATGATCAAAGATTTCTCTAAAACTAGATAATTCTAGAAAATTCACACTCATCTAAGGGAATATGATATACAACAGAAAATGTTTACCTTCATCGCACTTGATAACACAGAGTTGAAATAACATAAAATAAATCAAAAGGTTATGGAATTTCGATGAACAATAAAGCAAGCCTGGAAGCAAACTAAGATGACACGGTTAAACCACAGGGACGGTTCAAATAATTATAAGGTGCAAATTAATAAAAACGAAGTAAATGTAATTTAACGGACACCATCAATAATTATAAGGAACTTTGATAGTAGAATAACAAAGATGACGTCAGATAGAATGGTTTCACTGACCATAAGTTTATAAGAAATTTAAAAAAAATATATCTGTTTATAGAAAAAATTAAAGTAATGAGTGAAGAAGATTAAGTTAAAATACATTCACTTCTAAAGGCACTATCACGGTATAAGCTAAATCAGTTTTGTGTAAGTTAGAAAAAATTATTAGATTAGATATTATGTTAGACGAAAGTACTAGATCTTATGTTAGATGAAAGTAAAGAGATCCCGGAGCAGAGGCTCCGGTAGATGCCCTCAGTGAAAGAGAGAGCTCTTTCACTGAGGGCATCTACCGAGGAGGTTTTAGTGGCTCCCCATGACCGACCACCTCAAATGGAACCCCACCTAGCCTGGGGAGGAGCCCTGGAGTCCAGTATCTGTGAGCAGATTTCCTCCCCGACAGCAAAAAAAGGTGTTATGTAAGTTGTCGGTAGGTTTGGATTAGTTAGCTACTTGGTAGCTGTACATGTACGTAAGATAAGAGCTTCATAGTAAATTGCTTGTTGCTGGTAATAGATACAAATTGTAATTGATTGAAAGTTAGTTACGTGTAAGGTATGTCTTAAAACAGCTCAGTAAGGGAAAGCTAATGATGATGTCCAAAAATATAACCCAAAAACCAATCAAATTTCGGAGTCGCAAATAAAGATTTTCGTACCATCTTAGAATAAAAATATCAACTTAAATTTATTTTTACTATAGCGACAATAGAAATACATAATCTACGAAAATTCCAATAAATACATTTCATGAAATACATTAAGAATTGACGAAAATGTCATGTTGCTTATATGGGGATTATTTGTTTGGGGGTATTTATTTTCAAATATTTTTTATTTATACTTTTTGTAGCGGTAACTGAAACCTGTGAAATACAAGCCTTCTTTGGATACGGAACACAAAAACACATGAGTATACTCATTCACAACCGTAGTTGGGACTTTATATAAATCATGTATGGTAATAAATAGAGTAATTTCATTGACGTATAGGTTGAATTATTGTAGCGCCGGATATATCGATCAATATTGTGTAACTTCGTGCCACATTTTGATATATATCTGTTATTATTTCAACAAAACTGGTTTGGGAGTACACTCTTGTGTTCTTGGTAATGGATAGTGATTTAAAATGAAATTCATCAATAAATGTTTGATAGATTGTGGTGACAACAAACTTGGCACTTTACGGGGCATTACATGATTTCGTATTTTCAATAAGTTTTACGATATTTGCGACAGTTTTATTCATGTTTAACGAATCCTAATTTATCAAACGGTTAATAGTGTATTCGTGTTGTATTTTAATTTTCGATTTAACTGAAAATATAAGAATATGTAAATGACAAAATACCTATAATTTTTTAAAACTAATAAAACACAAAACAACTTTTTTTCGTTTTAAAGATTAATTTTATCCGACCGAACGTTAACCTTGGTATATTTTAATAATTAGAATTAAAATATATTTCTACAGATAACTTAATAACATATACATATCATTTGCAAAGGTATTGCCATCAAATACTCGATATGGTGGTATAGCTAACCAGGTGGGCATTCAAACCCTGAATGTTTTCTTTATAAGAATTCGCTATATTTCTATGGTTAAGTAAGCAGGACAAAAGTAACCAACAGTCTAAATTAAACCAGATTTATCACTAATATTGGGCTGTAGATGACTCTATCGTTTTAGTTATTTAGTTTATACCGTGACAATACCAGCATGCAGTGTGATGGGGCGAGAGTGCTGAAGGTCCACTTACTACTTACCGCGGCCCGGCTCAGCATCAACCGCTTCCATTGCTTGAACGGCTGTCACCACCCGCGGTATACCTGGGAACAAGGATGCTCATAAATTCTACAAAGATTTTTTTTAATGTCACGACAAGTATACCGTGCCTGAAGGTAAGTTATCACAACATATAAACGCTGGTGGCACTTGAAGTATCAGATGCGCGTTGCAATTCAAGGGATGAGGGAAGGGATGAGAAGGTAAGAGAGGGGCTGGAGATTGTGTTTCTAGCGTTCTCACTCATCGCTCGAAAGGCAACAGTACAGGTACGGTTACTGTTCGCCAACTTTCTGTGAGATGGTAGTATTTTCCTGTGCTGACGATCAGCATGGTGTTCAAAATCGCAATGAGAATGCGTGGGTAACGTTCGCGGTCGCGACCGGTCTCGCACTGCGCGCTTGTGCTCGCATCGCGCGGCTGGACAGGGCGGCGGCGCCCACTCACCCTGATGAAGGACCTCCGATGAGCCCGAAACTAGTCGGTACTTACACCGATTATACGTGAAATTTACAAGAAATCTCAATCCATTTTTACCGGTCTTAGGTTGCTTTTGCGATCTTAAAATACTTGAAAACTTCTTTCCTATCTTGATGAAAAGTTTGCTTTTAGTCCCTGGTATAAGGGACAAAAGTGCCAGATTCTCTCCCAGCAAGAATACACTAATTAACTCACTTTACCTTCTGGTAACCTAGCAACCGTATGTTAATGCCTCGTAATAGAGACAAAAAGCGATTTTTTTACCGTAGGAACAAAAAACGTATAAGTACCACGGGAGAAAAGTAGATTATCACTCCTCGGCTAAGAATGTCTTCTTACACTCCTTACCTCCCTCCAGGTGCGTAATATACTATTCAATACCTTATTAGATTCTAACATCAATCATAAAATGCGATCTACCAATCGATGGATACCGATCTCAATCCGAAGATTTGATATTGAAACCGGCCAAGTCAAATAAAGAAAATGATCTACTAATTATAGTTATTTTTATTTAGTTTCGTTACTCACGTATACATGGAGCGATGTGGCTCCTCGACTGCTGGTAGCCCTTGGCGCAGCGATTGCACGTCGTGCCTGTCACTCCATCCTTACAAGGGCACTGCCCGCTGGTCTGATTACATGTTTTGCCACTCGCCCCAACTGGATGGCAGTCACAAGCTATTGAGAAAATAATATCATATTAATTTATGCAAAAATAATCCATGTTTCGTTAAATATCTAATATAATATAATGATTATTTTATTTCGGAGACACCGTTGTGGCGTTGTGGGTAGCGAGTCTGCCTTTAGTCTGCGGGTTCGATTCCCGCTCGGGCATATGTTTGTTAAAATTTCTGTCTCGGTCTGGGTGTTTGTCCGCGTGGGTCTCCCCACCGTGCCTCGGAGAGCACGTTAAGCGGTCGGTCCCGATTATTATTAATAACATCTGATAATAATCGTTAACTCTTGATAAGTAAATTACTCTTATCCAATGAGTTACTGGTTAGCGCTTAGGGTTGCGGAGGTCAGATGACAGTCGCTCCGTGTAAAAACTAGTAACCTGTCAAATCCGGATAAGAGTAATAAGCATACCCTGGGTACATAAAATACCGGGAATAATGCTAGGATGAAGAATTATTTTATTTCGGACAAAACATTACAGGGTTAACCAAAAATGTGTTAGTAACAATGATCGCTTATTCTATGATAGTACTTATTAGCTACTTTTAAAACTACCTTAGGCTGCTCACTAATCTTTTTTTTTTTTTGTTTATGTTAGAAGTTGGCAAACAAGCATACAGCCCACCTGATGGTAAGTGGCTGCCGCAGCCATGAGCGCTTGCAGCACCATTAGTAGGTGCCACTCACGCGTTGCCAACCTCGAGATATTAGTTCTGAAATCTCCTCAGCCCAGTAATTTCACTAGCGTACAATGCCCTTCAAACTGGAACACAGTAGTGCCTAAGCACTACTATTTGGCAACAGAATATTGGACACTGCGGTGGTACCTACCTAGCCGGCCTCTTGCAACAAAGACCTACCACCAGTGAAATAATAATCTGAAGTTTGACTACAGACTTTTCAGTTAGTACTCAGTGGCCTGTGTGGTTTCTGTTTTCTTATTACAGATTACCTTCGATACTTTCCGGGTTATATGCAAATGTTGAAGATTAGAACGAATTAATTTCTGCAACATCTAAGATAAATAAAGACTACTTTAAAGTATAATACTTTTACTCGCAAAAAAAGGAATATAGAACTGAAAATTGATATGTATAAATGTTTATTAAACAATGATTTCCTCCAGACACCTCTAGATTGCGGTACTTTCAAGATATACTTAAGAAGATATACTTACGAAATGTAATATGAAGGTGACGTTGGTTTTAAATTGTTTAGTTGACGTCAAAATTAGGTTTAGTACTATAGGTAGTGAATTTATGTAGCGTGTCCTTTAATGGTAGAAAGATTCCGTCCTATTTCGGAGTTTCATACGTTTTCGAGCTATCTCATTAGGCAAGTACTCCTTTAGATAGTCAGAGTTGTGACATGACATTAACTAAACAGTATTCGCCACAAATCCACTGGGTAATAAGCCTAAAAGTATCGTTTAGATGGATTAGTGAGCGCCCTAGATTTGAAATCAAAAATGAATCACAAACTTACGAGAGAATTCCTCACAATTTCAATCAAATTTATAAACGCTAAACGCTACATACTCAACGGACCCCATTAGGAGAGTTATATCTTGTGTCGGGGTTCTGGAAAAAAATTACAATAACTAGGACACACCCAGACCGGAAAGCATGCTTGCATGGTCAATACAAATATATTATGCTCCTAGCGGAAATCGAACCCGCGATCTGTGGCGCTAAAGGCAGGTTCATTGCTCCACAACGTCGTCAAAATTTCATTATTTATGACTTTTTTTGATACCCAAAATGAAACGAGATTTTTGTAAGGAAAATAAAACAAAGAAAATATAAACAAAATAACTTTCCCAAGTCATGAAATAGTTTTTGATTCAAGAATAGGATCGTAACTAGCAGAGGGCCAGTTGTAAACCCTTATAAAAGCGTGACAATCGGGACGCAGCAAAGCGAATAGTTTTCACATAAAAATTGTCCCGGAAATCGTTTCGACGACTTCGCAGACCCTTTGCGAAGTCTTCGAAATAGGTCCCGAGAGGTTTTATAAGGGCCGGGTCCGGGTCGCTGACACCGGATTGGTTTTGAGAATTACATTGTGAAATAGTTGTGCTGATTCTGTTCTTTATACAAATGGATATAACAATTCCTTTTTTTTTTGCTTTATTAAGGCGAAGGACATGTCTTTGTATCGTAGTCCTGTATACATCTTAAATATTAAAGGCTTTTGTAAAAAAAAATTGAATCTCAATGAGATAATGCTATAATTTGGTTTGCAATAATTGAATTGTTTTTTATTTTTACTTTAGTCTTTTGATAATCCCAAAGGAACGTTCCATATTTGATATCTTATGTGTAAATCTAGGTAATAAGCTGTGTGCCAAATCGCATCATAATTAATCAAGCCGTGTCATTAGCGGTCACAAACGAATTTTACTGATGCTGAGATGGGGCTTCCGGCGCTCTTACTTATCGTACCAAACGCAACTGTAACGATATTGCTACTATACGCCGATATTCTGTGAGAGGGTAGTACTTCCCCGTCCGAGGCGGCATCTTTATGCTGGAGCATGGCTCCTTAAGACTCAGTTATTCTTTGAGAGGGTAGTACTGCCCCGGTCGGCATCTTTGTGCTGAAACATGGCTACTTAGATCTCGGCAATTATACCCAAAGTACAAACACATTTTATGTATATCTAGTACCTACTTCGTCTCAGCGATTATACCTACCTATCTACAAAGTACAAACACATTTTATTTCTACCCAGTACGTTTTATCTATAAAAGTTAAATAACTATAAAACGTGACCCAAAACTTCCACGTAAAATGTAAATGTAGTTAGAGGTTACGACAAGACTTCCCTTGGGCCTATTCTTATAATTGGATTTGGGGATCAGTGTTTGGTTTTATAGTTTCAAGTTCTTTGAATGTGGTTTGTGCTATGTCTCCCTGTGCCTATAATACAATTATAAATTTAACGAGTGTGTACATTTCAGATTGTTTTTTAATGTATTGCATGGGACTAAAAATTTAAAAGTGATTGAAGTGTGCACGCATTAGCAATTTGTAAATAGTCATGCATAATCTCGGGTAGCATTTATTTTTTACTTCATTAGAACCGGTTCAGTCTATTAAAATTTCTTGCAATTATAGTGACAGCGTGTACTAAATATGAAAGAAGAAAGGTTTTATAAAGCCTTTTAACGCAAAAACTACTGAAGGGTTTTGTAGGGTATGGCACACAGATAGCTTACTACCCCTTTTAGCACATAGGATACTTTTTGAAAAAATATTAAGTTCCCTGGGATTCTTAAAAGTATTCCAACACGAGCTGAGAATTGTCTTATCTCGTAGTTTCACGCGGACTTTCTCTCAACATCACGAATTATAATTAATTATATCGAAATAGTGTACAACCTTTATAGGAAGAAATTTCACTTTGACATAAAGGAACAATATCAGAATAATATGAATAGGGAGCCACCATTGACTTACTATTAGTTAAAGATTCGCTGGTGCTCCTTTTTAAATTCGCAATAACACAACGAAACGAAGTTAGGCACACGTTAGCCTTATTCGATTGTGTTGAAAGCTTGTGAATAACTTCGTTTTTTTTTGCGTCGATGTGTAATGTACGAAGGAGCACCAGCGAGTCTGACATTTTCTTTTAATGCCGATGCCTGTCTGTACATGTAATAAGTATATGAGAGTAACATATTATTATTATTTTTTGTCTAAAAAAGAAAATGATTAAGTTTATTTTCAGCATGTTATTCAATTTGTTGACTATTTTTAATCTGATTTGATGATGAAATTTATTTTTATTTTTGATATTTAAAATCTGAATCGATATACTGTCAGAATTGAATTGGATTGATTTGGTCGCAATGACAGTTAATGGTAAGCCCACAGATGACCGTTCTGGTACGGTGATAGTAATCCCTGCCATCTGCGATGGATTCCATTGAACAATTGCCTAGTCAAATCTAAATCTAATCTGAGCACAGAGAAGAGTTTACGAGTTTCAATCACAGTTGGTAAAAATCAAACAAAGAAACTTCAAAAAGCAACCCTTTCGGCGTTTCCTCGTTAAAATAAACAAATCAAATATAGCTTTTCTTAAAATCTATATGAATTTATCACCACAAGCTTTGAAGTAAAAACTTTTTTACTATTGTATTCGAAACAGTAACAGTACATGTTACATATTCAAAAAACGCCAAGGGTGAGTTGGACTGTTGTGGTGGATTCTTTATCATGGATTCTTTAAAAAGATTCATTACCATGGGCGTAGCCAGCATTTGGCCTAGGGGAGGGCCAAAATCTTAATTTAGGGTCCAAAGGAACCCCTGACTTTGAAATGACTATTTCCTTTAATAGATAGTTATTAGTTAAAAGTACAAATTGCCTTATATTCGTGTATTCCTCAGTATTTAAAAGGTCTGGGAGTCATGTCATGCGTCTACTTCCCTACCCCCATGTTCATTACCATCAGCCTGCGATTTCGTCCGCAGTGACAGCGAGAAATGAATTTGACATTAGTGAGTAAATAATGTTCCATAAGACATAATATCTCCTCCGAATATGGGGTACAAATTATCCTACGTGACATTGTATTCTATATCTGTGCCAAATATCATCCAAACCAGTTCAGCCATTTTTTGGGTGATTTAGTAACGAACATCCAAACTTACGAACATTCATATTTATTATATTAGGAAGTATGTTAGAATACACGGGCGTCGAATAACGATTTTTAGGGATTTTTGGATCCGTAACCAATTGGCAAGAACCTTTATAACTTCGTCATGTTTGTTTTTGAGATGTCATAATTAAGGGTTTTTAATTCTGACGTAAGTAATAAAGTAACCATAACTACTTAAAAATCTACGCAGAATCACTATAACTTTTCTGCGTCTACTGCTAGCGGTCCTAGTCTCGACGGCGTCACCGGAGGTTTATATATATATTGCTACGTAAAAGCGTCGTATTGAATTCAGTATTTTTTCCCTTAAATAAGTTCTTTCGTGTCAAATACCATTATTTTAGATCACCAAAATACCCTATTGGTTTCGGGGAGAGTGTCATTTTGTATGAATAATGATTTAGGGATGGTCATAACATTTTACTGCACTGAGCTAGGTACTTAAAATTGTACACGGGATAAATGCGAAAAAGAGATAAGGGAATTGGGCGAAAGGGAAAAATAGTGTTTCTATATAAAGCCTGTCACTACCATCTGTATTGAGCTCTTATCCAGGTGCACTCACACTAGTCGGTAAACGTGTGGGTAAACAACCTTTTTTTTAGTGGTGGTAGGCCTTTTATTTGCAAGAGAGTGGTAGGCCTTTTATTCCATAAAGATGGTCGTATCCTTGCTTGCAACTTAGTAAAATAAAAAAGCGTTGTCAATCTGTGGATTAATTTTTTTTATTTTATATTTATTTTATTCAGGACAACAGCTTAAATAGTAGGAATCATCATCATGTCAGCCGAAAGACGTCCACTGCTGGAAATAGGCCTCCCCCAAAGAGTGCCACAATGACCGGTCCTGCGCCACCTGCATCCAGCGGAGTCCCGCGACCTTTACCAGTCCGGGTCCCAGAGGTATTTTAAATTTTGAACTGACCCTCTCCGGGCTTCGGAGGGAATGTAAATACGTTCTAAAGGAATATAATTAAAACAAATACGAGTATACATTGTACAAGCGTAGTGTTTAAACTGAGGTAAAACAAGTTAACTTTACGATTTCGTATTTATTTTTACACCTGGTTAACTAAACATGTTAATATACAAAATGCTAGCAGCTTTTTACGTCCTTCTAATATATAAAATTTATAGCTTACCATAAAAACGAGAAGGCACCGTTTTAATAATAAAAAACATTTGTTAGTTTTTAAGTTTAAAATTAATAGGCGGCTGTGCTGGTCTCGTCCATCGAAATAATCAAATTTGGACAACTTTTTAGGGTTTGTATCCAAATGGCAAAGACGGGAGGCCTTCTAATTTCGTTATGTCCGTCTGTTTGAGACTATTGACTCTATCTATACGAAAGAATACACATAAATAAATAAATAAATAAACGCTACACACTCAACATAGTAGTCTATGAACCGCTACACAATTTTGTAGTGTATATCTTACTTTAATAATTGAATACTATAAACGCGAATATGAGTATGTTTGTAAGGCCTTTAAGGCCTTTTGTAACTACTTTACCAATCACCATGAAATTAAATTGCACACATTTCTAAAGGTAATGAACATGATACAACTTTCACGCAGAAAAAATACTGTTATCGAGGCATTATTATTTTCTAAATGTATAACCAGAGTTACTTGACAAAATTTTTAGAAAATAAAAAATACCGACTTCAAAATTAAAAAAGCGAAAAATTAACATTTTCCATAACAGAAGTCCGTGTCAAGTAAAAGAATAACACTTAAGGCACTTCTGAGAACTTTTTTGAAGTTGGCTAAAAATGCACTTTATCGTGAAATTAGTCTCTACCAAAAGTTATACATACAGCCTGATATTGAAAATATTTTCTGAAGTACTCACGTTTACATGCCTTCTTGTGAGTTATGGGTTTGGTGGGGTCTCTATAATATCCTTCACGGCAATAGTGGCAGTGTCTCCCGGCGGTGTAGTGTCGACACTTGAGGCACACGCCACCGCTGGCGCGTCCGGACAGTTTGTAAAGCTCCATGTTGAAGCGGCATCGTCTCGCGTGACCGTTGCAGTTGCATTCTGAAAAAAAAAAACTTCATTAGTCTATGGCTTATAATAGGTATATTCTACGGCGTCGGAACTTGACGACCCCATCCCCGCTGTTGGGATAATCTCTGTCACAAAGACACAGCAGACAGTAGTCACCTGGTGGTGGGTCTTTTGTTGCAAGAGGCCGGCTAGGTAGGTATCACCGCAGTGTCATATATTCTATAAGGCTTTACTGTGTTCCGGTTTGATGGACACTGTAGGCTAGTAAAATTACTGGGCAAAGTAGATTTCAAAATCAATATCTCGAAGTTGGCAACGCGTGAGTGGCACCTAGTAATGGTGTTGCAAGCGCTCATAGGCTACGGCAACCGCTTACCATCAGGTGCTCCTTATGCTTGCTTGACAAATTAGAAACGTAAAAAAATATGGTCATTTTAAATTTGAAATATAAAAGGAAATGAAATGAAATTTATAAATAATTACTGTTAATTGAGGAATAATAACAATGTGTTTTATTTATTTTATTTTTATTTTTTATTTTACATTGCCACTTAGATATCTGTGGTCATTTTACATTGCCACTTAGATAAAAATACAAGCTTTTTCAAAACGATTATGTTTATTAATGTCCACAATATAGTAGTACAAATACTGAATATTCATACAAATGATCTTGCGGTACTACAGAGAGTGTAACATATGACCACATTAGCCAACTGTTGCACACGTCGCCTGCAAATGTGCGCAATTAATAACGCCCTAGCTTCTCTGGTTACGACGGCTCTACACACGGGGACCAACTTTAATAACGGCTAAAGTCACATAAATTAAAAAAAAAAACATCTGGTTCGGGACACGCGATAGGAATGAAGTTCTTTTATACCAAGTACATGAAAATAAAAACAGAGATGATGGTCTTTACGAAAGCGAAATATGAAGGTGTCGTTTGACATCATTTTAAGAAGGACTTCTGGTGTCGGAATGAAGTCTTATCACACATTTTTCGGTCTAGCTTCCATCCGCTCAGAGCGTGTAACCCGCAATAAGGAATTTCTTTCCAAAAAATGTATATCACTTCAAAACTTCGATTACAGTTTTTAATCGCTTGATTATTATAAAATATTTTAAACCATTCACTGCCCCACAGACGACATAATAAATAAATAATAAACGCTACACACTGAACGGCCCCCATTAGGATAGTGATATCCTGTGTCGGGGTCCGGAAACACATACATGGACAAGGACAAATACACCCAGACCGCAAAATATGCTTGCATGGTCAATACAAACATATATGCTCCGAGCAGGAATCGAACCCGTGACCTGTGGCGTTTAAGGCAGGTTCGCTACCGCTGCGCCACAACGTCGTCAAATAGTTAAAAAATTTAACTTAGCTATGAGTTGATTTTAATTTTTATTTAACTTTTTGCTATTTTTATGTATGTATGTTTATTTGCGTGCGTGTTTGCTGACAGTTTTGTCTTTTTTTATTTTAATTTATTTTATTATTTTTTAGAACGCAATTTTAATACCCTGAATCTAATAATAAAACAAGTAAAAAGTTTAATTTGAAAGCTGTCATTTCATTTTATAAAACAGTACTTAGTAAGCAACCTTACTAGAGACTTTCACGTCTTTATGTTCCTCATTAACAAACGTTGCATTTGTTTGCCTTTTAGGATTAACCTTTTGCTAATTTATGCAACGACTTTGCGGTGCTTCGCTCTGCCATCTCGTGATAAGAACATCCGGTTTTAGGATTACTGAATCTGTTGAGTCGTTGAAATAAGTATGGGAGATAATGAACAGAAAATATTTAGAAGATTCAAGAAATATTTTAGAAGTATAGAGCATTCTACCCTCTCACAGAAAATCGGGGTAAAGTAACAGTATCAGTACTGTTGCGTTTCGTGCGATGAATGCAAGTACCGGAGACCCAATCTCCCATTACTTTGTTCCCGTGCTTTTTTGCCATTCTCATTCCTTCCATCCTATTCCTTGGGTTGGCAACGCGCATGCGATGCTTCAAGTATTGCATTCACGTCGGAATGTGACGATCCCATCGCCCACTGTTGGAATATCTCTGCCACAACAGAGATTATTCCACCAGTGAAATCAGTCACACTGGTGGTAGATTTTTTGTTGAAGGAGGCTAGATAGCCACAGTGTCAAATATTCTACCGCAAAGCTGTAGTGTTTAAGACTCAACATCTGGAGGTTGGCAGTGCGTCAGTTGCACCTACTAATGGTGCTGGCAAGCGGTCATAAGCTACGGCAACCACCTACCATCAGGTGGGCTGCATGCTTGCTTGCCAACTTAGTCACATAAAAAAAAATATTGCGCATTCATAGGTCGATTTTTTTTTTTTCGGAATGAGTATTGCTGTTAGCCCTACTGGCCTTGACAGCGTCACCTACATCCCTCATGGGTGCTCAAATTTGATTCCGTCCTTAGGGTGCCTCCTGCGAAGCCGAACCACGGCGGCGGACGTCATCGGAGATGGAGGCAGCGCTCCGAGCGCATTCTATACGATAGACTCACCCGACGGTGTGAACGCGACGCGACGCCCGAAAGAAAGGACCTCGTGTCCTCGCCAGCGAGGACGGTGTTGTGTGCCTGTTTGTGCTGTGTAAGGGGCATTTCCTAATGTAATCCTATCTTCAGGGTCTTGCAGGACGTGCTTAGGACGAGATCATAGGTTGAGGTGACAGTTACAATCAGGCAGACCGTATGGTTGTTTGCTAACTGTAATAATATTTCATTCATTTCATTTTCGTTTTAACGGACTATGTTAAAAAAGATAGTGTTTTTCTTGTGTTTTATATAATTATGGGTATAGATTTGTGTTTGTTTCAATGTACTATTTAATATAGAAAAATGCTTTTGTGAATTTTAGAAAAAGTGGCTTTACAAGCCTCGTCTCTTCTGAGTGTCACTCTAAAAAAAGCTGCGAAAAAGCTAAGCAGCACCTACCACTACGGTTTATAATATGATTACAGTTGTAGCAGATTTCTTGATATTAAGTTTTTACCTTATTTCTTTTTCATAACTTATATTTACTTTAATTATTATTTTGATTGTAAGCTTTAAATTTATTGAACCACTTATATAACTAAATTAGACGTTGTGGCGCAATGGTAGCGAACCTGCCTCGGGTTCGATTCCCACTCAGAGCAGTTTGTATTGACCGTGCAGGCAAATGTTTCGGTCTGGGTGATTTTGTCCTTGTCGTTGTCTGTGTATCCGGACCCCTGACACAGGGTATCTGAGACGACTAAATAAAAAAATAATCATTAATCATTAACGTAAGAAAAAACTTATTCACTATGAAATATAGACAAAATCATTGTTCCAACAGTCTACAATATTTTCGAAGGTAATAAAAATTTCAATCTGAACAAACTTGTTCTACTAACATGACATGCCCTAAGTGATATCACACGTTGAGATACGCCATTGCTAACGATCTGAAACGGATATTACATCATAGATCCGTGTCATTCATATTGACTGGATATTTAATGTTATCTATGCTTGTATTACATAGATAATTTATGTTTTTTTGCTTGTAAGCTAAGGTAGATTGTACATGTTTTTTTAATTAATAATGTAAGTTACCTCTATACTCTTGTGTGTTATTACAATAATTATGTTATTGATTTCTTGAAAATTTTTTTAACAAATAAGTACGCTATAAACTAGGTAAGTACCACCGCAGTGTCAGGTATTCTAACTCAAAGAAGTATACTGTGTTTCGAGTTGAAGGACACTGTGGCTAGTGAAATTACCACGCAGAACCATTATCTCTCGTTGGGAATGCGTTAGTGGCACCTACAAATGGTGTAACAAGCGCTTATAATCAGGTGGGTTGTATACTTGCTTGTCCACTTAGTTACATTAAAAAATTCTATGGATTGGCCGTAAAGAGCACATTATCAAAGTAAATGTTTCACACATTAGTAACAGTAGGTACTAATATAATGTTGCATTTATTTTTTGTCACATAAGAGCTGCAACTAGTCCCAACTCTGCCCTATCTTACTTATCATTATCACTGTACTCCTATTTATTATATTTACCACCTAGAGCAATTCACATCTCTAATATTACTCTGCACATAGCCTACGGTTCAATTTAGGGCTTAGTTTCAACAATCAATTTAAAAAAAGAAAAAATAATAAAGAAAATATTTTTATTCTGTCTGTACATTTTTAATTAAGCTATATTATTAATTCATAGAGCATCTTAACGTTGTAATATTATGTTTATTTATGTATTCTTAATCCATATATTTATATAAATAACATAACACGGATTAAGTTAATTCCATACCGGTTTATGGGTATACGTCGTAGTCATAACTCTAGTAATAAATTCAGGTTGGATGCGCGTGCGCACCGCATAAAGCTGTCAACGCATGATCTGTTGGTAATACGTCGGAACAGATGGCCTGGACGGGGAGTCGGGGCGTCCTTTGTACGATCTGGTTCACATTCTTCGGGCGGATGTATTCCGTCTATTGTTTATGAAAACAATTATTTATATAGTACTGGAATCTTTGTATAACGATGCTGTTTCTAGTCGACTACAAAAAGGAATAAAGTTTCTAAATTCGTGAACTTTTATTGTGTCTGTCTTATCCGGATTACAGGTTACTAGTTTTTATACAGAGCGATTGCCATCTGACCTCCGCAACCAGTAATTCACTGAATAAGAGCTATTTACTTATCATGAGTTAACGATTATTGTCAGATTTTATATCAAATGGACCGACAACTTAACGTGCTCTCCGAAACACAAGAACAAACGCCCAGACAAACAGATATTTATACCAAGCACCTACTCCGAGCAGAAATCGAACCCGCAACCGTCGAGGCTCAAAGCAAGCTCGTTACCAGCATGCCATACGTCGTCAATTTTTATGTGTAACATGTTATATTATTTTCGTTCGTGATGCGGTTTTGATGATTTTTTAAGTACACACAATCACTTTTATTTACTTTTTAAGGTTCTTTAGGCAAATGGCAAAAACGGAACGTCTGTCTGTCTAACCGCCCGTATTTCCGTTTTTGTCATTAGGCTATGGAACCCTAAAAAGACTTATATTTAAATACCAATAACAACTGAGTATGAACTTCATCGCAAATTTATAAATATTAAAACATTTCCGTGTTACTTTTATGTCATTATTCATAAGGCAAGTGGCCGTCAAGTTCATTCGTGGGAGCCATCGTTTTTGTAAAGGCACGCTAAATTGATGAGCTAGCCTTCCAGTGCACTCTGCCACATGATTTATTGCCTACTTTGACTGGCTATATGCTGTAATGTTTAGTTTATTTCCAACAGTATATAAATAAATTAAAATTTTATATTAAGACATTATTTTTGGATATCGCAAGTTTATAGTTTTTATTTTTAAGGGCAGAACGCATACCGGCATCAGATGTCAAGATAATATGGACCCATGAACATCTGCAACAACAGAGGGCATGCAGGTGCGTTGCTAAACTTTAAGACATACGGCTGACGAGCAGTCAAAAGGAAAACGCGAGACCTTAAGCCTTAGTACCTTGAAAGGGACGGCCAGGATAGGGATATATACACACATAGATGTCTTAGAATTTCTCCCACGATACGGTTTCCTCACGATGTTTTTGCTTGCGCTTGAAGAATCAAAGTCGCTTTGCCCAGCCTTAAAACTACAACCTTCGGTTAATGTTTACATGTCTATCCAATGGGCTATCTCGACTTTTATAAATTTCTTTACCTCGGCTCATTCTTGAAAAACATAAAAGATACTTTACGAAGTAAATAAGACTAGATTTTTGTATATCTAAACTAATGCGTTTCTATATCTAAACTAAAACTTTCGAATCCTCAATAGCTCAAAATGAAATAAAATTACTAGAAGACTAAGAAGTAACTTTAGGTGTCTGTTACTTTTTCACAGTCAATATACCAGCAATTGCTCTTATAATAATTTACTGAGGTAATTAAAAGGAAGACTTTGTGGTGGTAGCGTACCTGCCTTAAGCACCAGAGGTCGCGATTTCGATTCCCGCTCGGAGCAGATGTTTATATTGACCATAAAGGCAGGATATAACTATCCTAATGGGTGTTGTTGAGTGTATAGCATTTGTTTGTTATTAATGAAAGTTAGTCATTCATCTCATTTACTTTAAATTATGCGAGACTTTATTTATAGAAATAAACATTTTGAAATACGTACATAATAATTAAAGTAACTATATTTTTCTTCACTCCAATAGCCTTAAACCCGCAAGAAAAAACCCAAGAGTCGATCACACGTACTCGATTCGATCACGTGCGCGCTACGTGCCCCCCGGCGCCCGTGACTACTTACTCCACAATACTAGTTTCAATACTACGGACGCGCGTGACCATGAATGTTGAAGAAAGTGCTTCGGAACTCGTTGAAAAGGCGTATACTTCCGATAAGAAGATATGGAGGGTTCTGTGTATTCGTGTTTTTAAATAATGTGGTCTTAACGTGTTTTATTTTATATATATAATATTTGTGTTTAGTTTTTAGGGTTTCGTTCGAAACTGTTTTTAAAAGGAAATTTATTGCGAATACGTATAATTGAAGCCTCAATAGCTCAATGTTCACGGGCCGACTTCGCCCCTTGAACGCGAGAGTCGAAGGTTCGATCCTGACCTTGGGCTATTGTCGTACTTCTAGCGCAATAGGAATATTAGTAAAGTCTTGAAAAAGCATTGCTAATATTCTTAAAAAAATTAACTACTACCCATCACCTACGTATAAAAAAGCTTTTTGAATGTTTTTCTGCAAAAACTTTAAAGCAATTACGTAAATATTTAATTTTATTATACCGTTGCTGGTTTACCAACTCATCGTATCCCAACGCCCACACTTTTTAACTTATTGTTCGGCTTCTATGTATCATATCATGATGTTATATAGCCTATGGCCTTCCTCAAGAAATCTATAGTACATTTCTTAAATACTAAAAGAATTTTTCAAATCTGATCAGTAGCTAAAGAGATTAGCGCGTTCAACCAAACAAACAATTTCTTTAGCTTTATAATATTGGTATAAATAGATAGTATATATTTAGGTATTATAAAATAATAGCGGCCCGCTCCGACTTCGCACGGGTATAAAATATATAGCCTATGTCATTCACTAAAAATGATTAAAATCGATCCAGTAGTTTTGATTTATTCATTACTGCCCGTGGCCCGCACGCGTTAAATATAATTATTTACGACATCACATTAGAAACCTCAAAAATGTTTTTTCTCTCTCTACTATTTAATGGATATTATTATACATATAAACCTTCCGCTTCAATCACTCTATCTATTAAAAAAACAGCATCAAAATCCGTAGCGTAGTTTTAAAGATTTAAGCATACATAGGGACAGAGAAAGCGACTTTGTTTTATACTATGTAGTGATGATATTTAATCCTCACAGTTATCTCGAGTCACCTGAGCGTTTTTAATGTATACTTTGGAACGAACATCTAAATAAGCCACTGTCACGATTTTAAATATTGTTTAGTTTTGTCAGAAACGATTAATAATAACCATGTTGAGACATTTACTGCAGATATTCTCACGATATCTTTTACCAATTAAGCACTCGAATAATTCCGTTGTTGTTCGGATTTAACTCGCGACCTTTTAATGAAAGTCAACGTTTTTTATCCACTTTGCCATCTCGGCTTACCCTAGTTTAGCAATGGTGTCAAACACTTAACTGTTTTATATTTTGAGAGAAAAGTTAATTTCGTTTAAAAAAGAAAGAAGACGGCTCAGGGGATTTATCATGCACTCTTATTGTGATTGGAATTACGACCTCAACTGAGTTGGATCGCTATGTCGTACAATGAAATATATATACGTCATCTTTATATACATATCAATTTTACTGTACGTGTGTATGTCACTGAACTCCTCCTAAACGGCTGGACCGATTTTGATGATTTTTTTGTGTATTCCGGTGGATTCGAGAATTGTTTAGATTAACAATTGGACCTAGTAGGAGGTGATGCTATCGGGTGTCACATTTTTTCAATTTTCGTGGCAGGACAACGTCTGCCGGGACCGCAAGTTTCCCTTATAAAATCTGAATCGCTTCACTGTCAGAATTAAATTGGGTCGAAATACAATTGTTACTAAAAGTTAATAGTAAGCCCCCGGGTTCGTATCAGAAATCTTTAAAATATATTTTAAAACTGCCTAAGTAAAGAACGGAATTAACATTATATTGCTAGTTTATGTAACAATAGTTTTAACTTTTAAGACTATTTTATATACTTGTGCAACCTTTTGACACAAAACCCCACCGTTGAGGGGGACAAGACTATTGTTTACCTCCGGTTTCAATTTTTAATCCAGAATAAATCATTCAGTTAGGCAAAATGTTTTCAAATATGCTCAAAAAACATTTTATCCTAGCCTTTTCTGGCAGCTATGACAATGTGGAATTTTCCACAAAAAAATAAATCTGTAAATCCGGTTATATTTAACGAATTTGAATTCTAAATACTAAAATACCTAACCCGCATTCTAGTCTGTTGTGTGACACCACAAGAAAAGTAATGGCACGAGAATTCTTATAATAATGTTATAGGTTCGGAAAAATCTTTTTTTTTCAATGTGATACGTTGCCAAACAAGCATACGGCCCACCTGATGGTAAGTGGTTGCCGTAGCCTATGAGCGCTTGCAGCCACTCACAACACACACTCACTGCACAAGTAGGTGCCACTCACGCGTTGCCAACCTCGAGATATTGGTTCTTAAATCTCCTCGGCAGAATATTTGACACTGCGGTGGTACCTACCTAGCCAGCCTCTTGCAACAAAGGACCTACCACCAAATACGTCTACGATATAATATAGAGTTACATTTTTATAATAGTATAGATAAGTAATAAATAAATTTAACGAAATAATATATTTAAAGCAACGCAGACGTTATATTGCGTTAATATATTGTAATAGGTTTCTTAAGGGAATATGACTTATAATTTAATGTGTGAGTAAAATGATAGGTAGACTTCCAGACGCCTGCTACAGCGGAGGGTTGAAAATGCCACTCGAGTAATGAGCTTAATAACTTAATTAATCTAGTATCTCATGCTTCATTACTTGGAAATATTAAAAGGAATATTTAAATTAATTTTCTAAATTTTGTTAGTAAAATAACGAAAGAAATATTGTACTTCTACATTCTTTGTTAATATTTGATGTTATACTGATTATTACATAATGATCACACACAACCCAACACTTCTTCTTAGCACTATTCCCGGTGTCTGCTTATTATTCTGAACTGAATTGGAAAGATCTGGGTAACTAATTTTTACATAGCGATTAACGTGCTCTTCGAGGCACGATGGGGTAACTCTCAAGGACAAACGCCCAGGCGGATGTTTGATCCCCCTCGAGCAGGAATTGAACCTGCGACCGTTGAGACTAAAGGCAGCCTCCCTACCAAAACAGTCAAACAACCACATAGTCCGTCCGATGGTAAATGGTCACGGTGAAAAATGTTGTTTTTTAAAAAACGTGCTTTAAATATGTGATGAGGAGAAGTTAAATAACGGGGACGAGTTAAGGGAAGTCGGAACTTTGGCATTTCGACTCATTAAACGAAAAGCAAAAGTACGAGTACTGCTACATCAATTTTAATTTCAATGATCAATCATCAATTTTAAATTGTATGGTTGGGTAATATTTCATATGTAAAATTGGCCCAGTCCTAAAAGTTGTCTCTAATGGGTAAGGCCGCCAAAATTACCACTTTTTATTTAGATCAAAATGTCCATGACAATTTCAGCAAATTAATCATACATTAGAAATTTTTCAATAATTTAAATCGAAGAAGTATATAAATAGCTAGCTGTTCCAAATTATTTACTGAGTATAAGTAGTTTTCTACCGTCAAAATAAATTCTTATGTTAGTCAGGACCCCCAATTTTGGCCTAAAAATACAGTGTATTTTGTGGGATAAAAACTTGCGCCTAACAATTTCAATTTTTATTTTTATCGGACTAAATAAAACGTTTTACTAATTGAAAATATACGAAATTTTCTTTCTGTTACACCTTAATACGTCGTTAAAATACTAAAGATTGCATATTTTACAGACATTTAGAAAATATGTCATAGTTTTTGCTTTTGTGTTATAAATTTTGTGTTATCAATTTTGACCTTTAAATATAACCAAAAAATGAGGAAAAAAAGTTGTCTCGATAATGGCAACATTGCTGTACGTCACCAATCATAAAGAAAGAAGGTGGCCATATTTTTTTGTCTATGGGAAGTGTTAAAGTAGCGAGACACGTTTTCGTCGGTCGTGAAGAAAAATAGTTTTTTAATATTGCTCAGGTATGTTTGCGATTTTTGAAGCTTACTTTACCAAATTTGTTTGTGCCAATGCTTAAGGTATATATATTAACAAGCATGAAGTTTCTAAAAAACTATATTTTAAAATTATAACCTAAAACTGTTGTAAAAATTAGCTTTTGTGTTGCATTTTTGTTGCTTTTATGATACTTTTGTGTTATCATCACACAGCTTTTTGTGTTACGTCACACAAAACAAATATAAAGGTTAATATATATTGCAAATTTATATTTGCTTGCTAGGAGCTACTTTAAATCGTTCAATTTTTTTTTATTTACTTAAATTTATTTGTATAAATTATAACTTAGGAATGTTTACATTAATTTTCTTAGTGATGCGGTAAATATAAATTATGATACGCTTGTGATATTAAATACATTTTTGTTATCAAAATTGATTGCAGATTTGCGATTCATATAAAATTTGCCGACTCCCAACGCGACTCTCCACTCTAGTGTGAGTGGTACTCTGATATATTAAATATCGTGAACACAATAACAACAAAGAGAACAACATGGTATAAAGTGGAATGCCACTTTTAAATTAGAAAAAAATATTGTTTTCACATCAGAGGGAGAAGTCAAAGTTTTATACAAAGATATTAAAGCGATTGAATTAATAAAAATAATTCTCTTGTTTCTCTCTAGAAAATGCCGTTAAGTGCTGCTGAAAGGCAAAGAAAATATCGTGAAAAACTAAAGAGTTTGAATCCAGAAAAGTATCAAGAACAAAAAAAGAAAAATTGTGAAAGAACACTTCATCACTATAGGAATAAAACTGCTAATTATACCGAAGAGCAAAAAGAAGAGTTAAGACAAAAATGGAGAGAAAATCGTAAAAAACTAAATGAAAGTATACCATCAACGTCGAAACAAACCATAAAAAATATTGCAGATACACAAATCATAAATATGCAACGACGGATTGAATATAGATTTAAAAAAGAAAATATTCAACTTCGACGAAAATTAAAGCTTATAATGAATAGATACCTAAATATACGAAGAAACGTTCAAGGACAACAAAAAGAAATTGATAATTTGAAGAAAAAGTATGAAGCTTTAGCGATCAAGCTCAAAATTAATGAAGGGATTGAAAAGGTAGAAATTACTAAAGAAACAGAAAATAATATAAATAATAATCTTATATACCAAGCTGAATTGACACCGAATAAAAGAGTAATAGAATTTATAAATACCACCATTCCTAACGTAGAAACACCAAAGAAAGAAGAAATAAAGAGAAAGTTACTAGAACATGATTTATTAAAAGAGTCTTTTAAATGCGAATACAAAAACTCAAGTAACGCTGAAAAAATACTTTAAAAAAATATTAATAGTGATGTTGTGAAAAAATACAAACAAACAACAAAGTTGAGAGTTTCTTTAGGCTTACAAAATTGTAGCTATAAAAGACGCAGAGAATATCTAAAGAAGAGAATTCAGTTACAGAACCAAATTGCTTCATTCTATAAAAGAGATGATGTCAGCCGTGCGACGGCGGGAAAGAAAGAGTATAGAACACTTAATCAAATAAAATACCAAAAAGATACTTATTAGACAAACTAAAAATTTACACAAAAATACATTGCCGAAGTAGGACCAGTTAGCTTTAGTACTTTTAAAAATATCGCCCTTTCTTCGTATTATCACCCAAAATCAAAGATTGTGAAAGCTGTGCATGTATAAAGCACTCCAACATGCAATTTATGATAGATAAATTAAAGTCGTTTGGATTAGTTCAAAGTAATAACCTAAATGACATAGTATCTGATCTTGTTTGCGATTTTAAATCAAAGAATTGTATGTACGGCGAGTGCAATGAATGTTGCAGAAGAGAAATTAATTGTGGTGACAAGAATCCTGAGACACAAATAAAATGGTTCAAGTGGACCTTAAAAGAATATGAGTATGGCAAAGAAGATAATATGAAAAAGTCGAAAAAAATGATGAAGATCACAAATGACGGGACACTAAGAGAATTACTGCAAACTTTGAATAAAGAAATCAAAGGATTTAAAATACATGTATTTAACTTTTATTATCAATACAACCAATATAAGTTATGCATAGAAAACTTGAAACAAGACGAGGCACTTATACATATAGACTTTGCGGAGAATTATGTATGTAAATTTCACAAGGAAGTACAGGCTAAGCATTTTGTAAAGGACCAAATTTCTTTACATACGGGTGTGCTGTATTTAGAAAATACAAGATTTATTTCATTTTGTTCTATTTCGCCGAATAATCAACATGGTCCAGAATCTATATGGGCACACCTAGATCCTGTTTTGAGCTATATTAAAAATTCTAATCCAAATATACGAATAATTCATTTTTTCTCTGACGGACCGACGACACAATATAGACAAAAAAAAAATTTCTATATCTTTAGCCAAAAAATTTATGATTACGGATTTAGTCACGGGACCTGGTCATTTTTTGAAGCAGCACATGGCAAAGGTGCACCTGATGGCGTAGGGGCAGCTATTAAACGAACTCTTGACATGAAAACAGCCCAAGGTTTGGATATACCCGATGCCAAAGCTGCGTATGATGCTTTATCATCAACAGAAACCGTTATCAAAATATTTTATGTACCCGCAAATAACATAAAGCCATTAGATCCATCAATAGTTAAGAACCTGACCCCCTTACCAGGAACGATGAAAATTCATCAATTAATAACATGTGGAAAGTTCAAACTTAAGTATAGAGATCTTAGTTGTTTCTGTAAAGATGTCAGTGGAGATTGCGAATGTCATTTTCCATCGTACCATGACTTTGAGTTAATTCTTTCAAATAAGGCTCAATTTACACGTAATTTTGAACAAAAAAACAGTCTTACAATTCACGAAAACAAAAAAGAAACTATGAAAGTAAAGAAAGTGAAACGATATCGTGAAAATTCCAGTTTATTATCGGAATCAGATACAGATACTCACGTTGAATACGCTGAGAGTGATGCTTCAGGTTTCATGTCTGATATTTCCATGAAAACAAATTTAGATTTAAATTCTGATCAAAATGAATACTCTGAAGATTTATTACTTGATGAAAAGTCTGGCCTTTTTCAGAAACACTTCGATCCAAATAAAAAAATTAATGTTTTGTCTACAATAATATTACGAAAATCATTTAAAGATTCAAATTATGATTCGAGTATAGAAGAAACGAGTTATATGGCAAAAGGAAAAGAAAAGATTATAAATAAAGAAGGGGAAGATGTACAACCAGAAGATTATTGCAATATGGTAAAGATACTACAAAGTGATAAAGTGACTACTTTGTCGGAAGTACGATATCGTGAAGAAAATCAGGGCTATTCAAATTTACGCTTGAATAAACTACTTTTTGAAGAAGAAATAAAAGTCAACCCATACGATAAAGAAAATATTGCTATAGCATCCACTTCAAAATCAACCAGTGAAGGTCATACAATTAATTATTATAACTTTAATGAGACTAAGACAAATGAAAACAAAGAGACTGACATTTTAGCTAGTGACTATGTAACTAAAAAGGTTGCTAAAATAAGAGTGATTGAAAAGGACAAAACACCAAAGTTATATACCGAAGATAATAGTGGAAC
Source organism: Hestina assimilis (assembly GCA_023373885.1). Classification (NCBI taxonomy): domain Eukaryota; kingdom Metazoa; phylum Arthropoda; class Insecta; order Lepidoptera; family Nymphalidae; genus Hestina; species Hestina assimilis. The sequence continues at coordinate 13,601,561 of CM041753.1, forward strand.
GAAAAAAAAATATTTGAAAGAGTCTACAAATGCGCAAGAAACAATGTATTTACAAGTTGACGCTAGTGTTATAGTCAGATATTACCAAAGAAAGCAATGGAAGTATTATATAGGAATAATTACGCAAATTTTAGAGAAGGATATAGAAACTTTGTATAAAATACGTTTTCTTAAGACTGTTAAGAATCCTAACTTACATTTTATAGCAACGAAAAAATCTGAAATAGATATTGTGCCTAGTAATTCAATTGTTAAATGTGTAAATTTAACATCTCCCCGTGAGAAAAAACAATATTTTTTAAGTGATGATTTTGATTCTATTTACTTTTCTTAAATATATTTTATTCATTAAAAAAAACATTTAAATGGAATTTTAACACTTTGAATTACTAACGTCAACTTTAGGGGCTTAATAAAAACATGGGTTAACGTTGCCACAGCTGATTCATATTCCGTCTCTCAAGTTCTCTCTCAATTATTACCAAAGAACAAATTACTAATTAGCTAATCCAAAGTTTTTCGTGTTGATTTGTGAGAATTTAACAGTCTTATTAATAAACTTGTAATATGGTGCATTGAATAAAAAGAACAAATTACATCCGGTCGTGGAGCACGAAGACATTCGTATGTTAACATGTTAATATCTATCGTTGGTGCTTGTACACATAAACAATACTGGCACAGGTTTTTCAACCTTAATAGTGTGTGTGTATGTGGCAATGTGTATGTGTTGCGATTCCCCAATTCGAAATTCTTTGTGCTCCTACACCGCAGTATAATGTCTTTTGCCCTATAGGAAGAGATAAAATGTGAATTATTCATATAAAACAAAGGAAATTAACATTCGTTGACCTAAAACACATTTTGTATCTTTCTTTCTCGGTCATTTTTTAACTTTTAGTAAAAGGACAAAATATTTCCATTTCTTAATTAATCGAACATATCACGTAAGGGCTAAATTCTTATAACCAATTATTCGTTTTACTGATTATTTTGTTTTATATTGTTAAAATTGTCTTGAGACATAATTAATTAAGTAATTAATTAATTATAAATATAAGCCACGTTAAATCGGTGTAGGTACCGAGTAACGTGAGTTAGCCAATATCATTAATTATTTTGTTTTACTTCTTAATAAAGTCAGTGATTAGATTAAAGTAGGTACTTATCATTATATACCTATAGTAAAAACTTGCTTACAATGAAAATAAAATAAATGTTCACATACTTTAATTTTTTTTAATTACCCGCTTTTTTATTATCATATGAAATTAGCTTTATAAAAATGTGTTATTTTTTGTGTTACATTTGTGTTTAAATAACACAGAATTTATTGTGTTACTTCTATGTTATAGTGGTAATTTCGGCGGCCTTACCCTAATACCGTTTGTAAGGTTTCTGTCGCTGTATGTGATAAAATCAGTTAAAAAAGTGGGAAAGGCTTTAATTTTTACAGTAAAAAGTTATTTTTTTTTAAATAAAATTACTAAAATTTCTCACCATAATGACTATCCATAGATATACATATTTATTGTTACCCTTACTTAAGATGTCATTTCCAGTAAGAAATACGTAAGTTATTATTCAATTCGCACAAAGTAATCAGAGGCAAGACACGTGCTCATTATTTGTATTAACAACCCCCCGGGTTAAGCCTGCCACGCGTGTGTAACGACTTTATTAATTAAACTCATCTCTGGGTATTAGCGCTACATCACTAAGAACGTAACACGTAGCTGTTAATTAATTTTGATATTAGCTAATATTAAATTTAAAACAAACGATGGTATTAAAACTTTAGACCAATTTATAAGCCCTACAAACGAATTAAGTTATTAGGAATTGAAAGTTATTTTTGTAGTTTCCAGCACAAATAGGCCTGACTCGACGGGGACTACTAATTTCCCACAGAAAATCGACGTAACAGTATCAGTAGGTACTGCTACGTTTCGTCTGTTGTGTGAGAGTTCCCTTATTTGACTTCTCATTACTTCCCTCCTATCCCTTGGGTTGGCAACGGTTGTGATACTTCAAGTATTGCAAGCGTTAATAGGTTGCGGTTACTGCTTACCGTGGTCCATATGCTTGTTTGACGACCGTCATGAAATTAGAAAAAAATGATAATCCTTAAAACTATACATACTATATTATATAGTTGATGGTAAGCTGACCCATAAAACTCTGCATAACATTGTTTATAAGCTTAAGTAAATAGGATATTAAAAAAAATATAATATCAGGCGCTTAATACTTTATTAAGCGTGTCAAATTTTGCTTGATGCTTTTTAATTTTTCGTCAAGTCGTTCGTTCAGGTGAGGTCGTTCGTCAATCAGTGTCGAAGTGAATGGATGAGCGATGAACCGATGAATGATTACGTGAGTGAATATTAATTTAAGCGTCGATTAATATTTAATCCATACTAATGTTAATCGAAATTTGTATACGTAAACGCTATGTAAGGATATCATAGGCTTATTTACATCACAAAAACAACGAAAGAGAGAGAGAGAAAGTAAGTTTTTGTCATATACGAAAAATTATTTTAGGCGAGTGAATAGTACAATAAATTAAAAAGAATTATTTACCAAATACGTTGTCTTTTTCAGATCCCGCATTGTAGTGTAAAAATTGTCTCATAATATTTTAATATTAATTTAATATGTTTTTTAAATAATACAGAACTACATCTCACGATGATCTCACGTCAGTCACAAGTCAATTCTTATCCATTTTGACGTTTTGACATAGATCTACGGATCAAAGATATAAAACAATACAGACATACGGCACTATATAATTATATATGATGGTTTATGATACAAAAGCCTTATTAAATCAAAAGATAGTATGAAATGAGGGAGCGGTTATTGTTCCCAATTGCCAAATCAAGCCATCCCATTCACGCAAAAAAAGATGTAGAAAAAGAAATTAACAACATGGCAAAGCAGAGTTTGAATCATCTCATAATCTCGTCTACCTTATCACAACCGAAATAAATCAAAGTAATCCAACAAAGACTAGAGAAGCAAACCCCTATCACATTTTGGACACCTGCCAAGCTTAAATACTATAGCGTAGCTAAGCGAACTATTTGCGGAGCTAAATAGTGAATTTGCGTTTTGTTTTCTAATCGATACAACGACAGTGAGAATTGGAATGACTTGCCTTGATCCTGGATTAGATCGGTGAAATATGGCCGGGTGTAGTAGGGTCTTGTAAAACAAATAAATTAGATGAATATAATTGTTGTGTTTGTGTTAAATATATTATGATATTGAGTACCATGTTCATTTCACTCCAGCGCAAACAAACGTCACTAGAACCACTAGGGTTCTTTGACTTCGCTAAGGCTTTTGACAACATCTGCCATGAAAGCTTCATTTATAAGCTAGTATAGCATTAGACTATCAGACAGTACAAAATCATAATCAGGTCAATATTCCTACATTTTATGTTTATTTGTAGTTTTCCCAGTCAGCCCATTCATGGCAAAAATATTTCTTGAGTTTTTTCTTTAAAGATTAAGATCTGAACTTGCCAAGACTTGGCGGATTTAATAAAAACTTGAACTATTCAAAGTTTTCCTGTATTAGAAACAATGTGTTTTAGTTTGTTTCACTAGACCATCCATCCAGTGTGAGCTTACTAACACCAATATATCCAAATCAAAATTAAAACCTCAATAAAATTTAGAATTTTATTTCCATTTCGTTCTTCGTCTAACATATTTTCTCATGTCAATATGTTATATCATATCTCGTAAAAAATAAAAATGAAGTAATTTTTCTCTGTTGCAATCCAATAGCACTCCGGGTTGGCGAAGTTACGGCTCCCCGTGGAATAGCGGAGCGGAGTTGAATAAAACATGTATACATGTATACAATTGGACACACTACTACGGCAAATGTAGTCGGGCTAGGCCATAGTAATGTAGCAAGAAAGTGATCGGTATTTATTGAAAAACTAATAGTTTTTTTTGCCAGTAGTTTTTAGATATTGCGATTTTTAGCAACAAATGCTTTTTTTGCACTAAACATTGTTTTTGCTAGAATATTTTTTGTGCTATTTTTTTTTCTTTCATTTCGCACGTAGCATGAACTTAAAATCTTTTTATTTATACCTAAGCTACATACATACATCCTCATGTAAATTCATGTATAAAAAAGCAGATTAATTTCAAAGTCGCTAAAGTCTGGCTTTTCTCGATAATTAAAATATATATCAATTAAGAGTCTTATTATTTACTGTCAGCAATTGTATGTATGGTCTCACGACAAATCCTCTATGTAAGCTATTCTATATTTGTTTGTTTGTTGAATAGTGAATGTGCTATTTTTTAAATATATTTAAATCGCTAGCACAATCGCTACATCTCGCTCCGCTCCACACTGCGCACTATAACACAGCCTAATCTTCTACGAAATGCAATGATTCCTTATAGAACTAGTGCGCCGCTCGATTATAGAGAGTTATAAATATTGCATGAGAGGAAACGTTTGTCGTTTGTATACAATTACCACTTATACTTATTTGTCTGTGGAAACCACGTTACATTATCTACATTGAGAAAGTACTAGACCTGGCACCGTATAAAAACATACATATTAAGCTAATGTTTACCCGGACATTTATAGCTTTCATGAAAGAAGAATAGCGTTAAGCTATTTATAATATGAGAAATAGCATTAAGCTATTTATAATATGAGAAACAGCATTAAGCTATTTCTAATATGGGAAATAGCTTTGAGCTATTTATCAAACAGCGTAAAGCTTTGCTGTTTTCGGCATGAATAAAGCAGCTTGACTTGGATAAACAAGCAATATCAACATATATTACGTTTGAAAAGTGCTGACGGTAATGGTAGGATATTAACTATCAATATTAACTATTAAATAATTATAATAAGATTAATTACAAATTCAAGTGGTTATAATTATGCTATTTTTTGGTTTAAATTGCTATTGTTTCCACCTATGCGATAAATACAATAATAATTAATTTCCATTCTCATAATACAATTTCCATTAATTGTAATTCTCATTATTTCCATTTCCACGTGCATTCAGAACTGAATCACTCATTCATTATTCCACATGAATAAATAACGTCCATAAATATTGTGATATAATTCAATTTGATTATTTGTTAATGAAATTTAGTATTCGCATAAATTTGTTTATATTTTCATTTGCATAGATTACGCATTCATTTCAAATTGAGCAATAATCTGGAAATTAAGGAAACATTAAATATATACTTCATTCTACTTAAATATTTCATTTGCCAATATTTTTATATGTAATACTGTACTATTTTAAACCCTTTCGCCCTTAGGGTTGCGAAGGTCAGATGGCAATCGCTCTGTGTAAAAACTAATAACCTGTCAAATCCGTATACTACCGGGAATAATGGTAGGAAGAACAAGACTGTACTATTTTAGACGACTCCAAAACGAAGAAGGCTATCTATTCGATAGTACGTTTTTTTGTATGTGTGTTTCTCGATTATTGAATTTAATTGAACAATAAAAAAGTTACTTTAAAATTCATTAGAATATTAAAGAAACTTAAAATATCGTTTAATCTTTATCAATAAAAATTGCAAGGCATGTATACAAAACACTTGAAGTAATTATTTTGCATGTAAAGCAATATTACATTTCTAACTTTTCTCATTTCACGAGCGCGGTGCCGCGTAAAAAGGTTTTTTATTATCATAGAAGTAATGTCGAATAGAAAAGTTCTAAGTATTTTAACAAGCGATTATCTTTTGCTTTCTTTACATTAAATATCTTTTGCTCGTTTCTTTGCCCGCTTTGAGTCAATAATAGTACTGAGAGAAGTGCAGAATGTTAAAATTTGGGTATAATTATGATATAAATAAAACATGTACTATTTACATTCAAACTAATAATGTCAAACATATGTCTATCATTTGATTCAAATCAATATATTTTTTATGCAACCAAAACGGTGTTAATCAATAGCGGGTAATATTGATTAACACCGATTACCCAATACTTTTAATTCTCAAAATCTAAATAACTCCAGCAAATCGTGACCGGGTTTTATTTTAAAAATAATAAACTTTTTGAAGTGAAACTTTTATTATGTCGCCTCCAATTTTTCGATCATTTTTAGTATGTCGGACTGTTATACAAATGAAGTCAGCTAAATATAAAATGAAATATAAGCGAAATATACACGCAAATGCTCTTTTCCTTACATAGCAACCGCCGAACATGTCCTAAGAATAACGCAAAAAATGTCAAAGTAAATATATTACGAATGTTGAGAGGATCCGGTTGAAAAGAAAATTACTGTGTAATTTAATATCCTCGACTGCGGATGTTTTGCAAATGACGAATACGTATTTAAAATACACGTCTTTTTAATACGGAAAGTCTTACTGTAATACCGTCGAAAAGTCGCTTCTCTGTTGTCTTATGGACTCTTTTTTTTATTTCATGACGATTGTCAAATCAGCATACGGTCCGCCTGATGGTAAGTGGTCACCGCAACCTATCAACGCGCGCGATACTTGAAGTATCACATGCGCTTTGTTAAGGGATAGGGATGGAATGAGAAGAGAAAAAAAGGAACGGAACAGAGGGGGTGGGAGATTGGACCTTCAGCAACACTTTACACCGATTCTATGAGTGGCTAGAACTTCTCCGGTCGAGCCAACCCATTTGTGCTGCGAGTAGTGTGGTGATGAGCTCCATAATCTCATACCACCATGTCTATTCCACCATGGGGATACCAGGCGCACTGCGGGGTACCACCCATATTTGGTAGAGTTGCGCAACGTTCACACTATGTGCTTTCGATCTTATCTTTATTTATAATGTGCACATCTAGGGAGTGGTTTCGGCTAATCTATGAAGCGGCTGAGCTGAATTTAACAAGCCTTTCACTGGCAGATAGCCGATGTTAGAAGCAGTAACTTAGGCTACTATTATTTAAGAAAATTAGGGTTCTGAAATCAAGAAAAGTAACTCTAAGAATTTCTTCTTTTTACCTTGTATTTTGCACTCCAGTTACAACTAATGTTCAGCAATAAATGTTAATATATTTTGTAATAAACTGTACATGTACTACGTGTGTAAGAAAACGGCTTGTTCTCGTTTATCTCAGGTTTGATCAGTTCAGCTGTTAAGTAATGTATAACATTTTCAATAATGTATTATTTTATATAACATTTGATAAAGATTTGATAGCAAGTTTATAGAATTCTAGATATTAATGACTTAAAATAAAGAAAATTTATATAATTCTGTAAAAATTTTGTTTTTCGCCAGTTCTTCTTAAGCAAATTAATTTATTCCAGTTTACTTGAAAACTGTTATTTCTTGTTATTTGGGTTTAAAATTATGATGTGTTTTGGCGAATCGGAAAAATTTGTCATGCTTCACCTAAAATTCCAAAACTTTTATTTTTCGCAATGTGTATTGCTGTTGCCCATACTGGCCTTGTCAGTGTCATGGAGCAGGAGGTCGACAGAGATCCGGCCGTGAAAAAGAAACAGCCTTCTCGGAGGCTCAAATTTGATTACAGTTATGGTGCTTGCTGCGAAACTGAACCACGGCTAAGGACGTCATCGGTTCATGTGATCAACATCATCCAAAAGTTAGTTCAGTTTAATTCGTCTCGACGCTACCCGCACAGTGCCGAAAAACCCCGGTTGTATGTTCTCCAAGATATCCCGAAGCACCTCTCCTTATCCGAGGTAGTATTAGTGGGTCCCCATGACCGAACATCTGTCATAGAACCCTGTATAACCTCTTCCCTATATCTGTGAGCAGATTTTCTCCCGACAAAAAAAAAGCTTAGTCTGTTAGAAAAGATGTTTGCATGAAGAATTTATCATTAACTAAAGTAACTTTAAGTACACTAAGATAAGTATAAGAGCGTTAGTTTATTTAAATTGTCCTAATCGGTGCTGAAGTATTTTATTACTTGCTCCAATCCGACTGACAGATTTATTGTTTTTAAACTAGTCACTATAAACCGCTAATTGGCGAGAACATCTAACGCAAACATCCTTATATACATTATTAAGATCACGCTAGTTAGTTTGAAAGCGCTTGATTAGAACTTTAGAACCTTTTTTTTCTTTCGGAATGTGTATTGGAGTTGGCCCTACTGGCCTTGACAGCGTCTCACCGAGCGGGGGGATTCGATATAAATGAATATGACATTCAAAGTTTGTAAAGGTTCAGAGATGGTATTAAAATCGTTATTCACGCGGGCGAAGCCGCTGGTAGAAGCTGGTATTCTATAAAAATGCTCTTCGTGTCAAATATTAGTAAAATAAGGCTGCTAATTATGTGATAATATTGTGTATGGTAGCGAGGCTGCCTTTAGTCTCAACGGTCGCGGTTACGATTCCCGCTCGAGGCGGATGTTTGTATTCTTAGAACCATTGTTGCGGATATTACCTCGGAGAGCACGTTCAGCTGTCGGTCCCGGTAGTTATCACATAAGATAAAAAAATCGTTAACTCTTGAATTTGCTATTATCCAATGACTTCCTGATTCGCCCTTAGGGTTGTGGAGGTCAAATGGTAATCACTCTGTATAAAACTAGTAGCCTGATGAATCAGGATAAGAGTATTAAGTAGACCCCGGGTAAATACCGGGAATAATGCTAGGAAGAAGAAACTACAAAATCATTAAAAAAAATTACAACAGTAGGCAACGAAAAGGTCTCATTTTTTAAGTTTTTTTAAATATATTTTTCTCCTTAAAAGAAAATGTTTGAGAGTTTTACAAGATATTTTTAGAATTTGTTTTTTGGTAACGTTTTCCTTATAAACAAACCACGAGATTCGAAATAAATTAAGATTTAATTTAATCGGATTTCTTTCGTAAAAAATAATCAGTAGATCAACTTGGGGTTTATTTTACTAAACAATTCATAGCAATTATGAAACAAACAATACGATAATTGAATAATTGAATTAATAATTATGCTTAATGAAACCTCAATGGTAATGTCAAACTGCGGGACTCGCGGCTTTGGAGAAATAAAATAATTGCGAGCTTTGATCTCCACAGAGAATTTAATATTCCACATCCACTTCAAAGGACTCTCCGAAACAGAGATTAAATGTGTGGGGACTTTAAAGTATAAGCGGAAAGCGGTTTAATCTTTACAGATAAAAAAAAAATGAAGTGTCTGTTCGTAATTCTATATGCACATACAAGTATTAATAATATATGTGAGAATCGTAAACTTACATAAAAAAATCAATTTCTAAAATGTTGGTCTATCTGTCTGTCTTTATTTGTTCCGGCTGAACTCTGAAATAGCTGGACAAATTTTAACAAGACTTTCACTGGCAAATAGCAGATGTTATAAGAAGTAACTTAATCTTTAATTTTAGGAAAAAGAATTAGGATTCTGTGCAATTAAGAAAAATTGTTATACCACGAGAGCAAAGCCGTGGGCGTATTCAGAAATAGAAAAATTAGACATTTCGGGACTTATATGTCAAAATGTCACAAGGGGCCAACGATACCCAGATCCTATTTATACTTTACGTCGTCTGTCATCCATTTTGTCTTTATTTCTGTATGCCACAAAGCTCCCTTTTTTATATAAAATGAAGGAGGCAAACAAACATAGAGCCGGGACAACATTCTCTAGCGATATGCCAGAAACTACAGTCTCTATTGCCACAAAAATTATAATAAAAACATAAAACTAACTAGTATTTTTTACGGAATCGGTATTTATTACCACTATAATAAATAGCAGTTAATGCAAAATTATTTTTGTCCGACTTTGAACTTGATTTACAAAAAAATCACAATCGCTAATCGCTTTTAGCTTGGACAGTGTAAAAAAGAACAAATATAATTTTCATTCACAAGCAATATTACGTCTGTGTAAACAATATTTTAATTTACATTTATGTTATAGAGCTTTAATAACAGTAAACTGTTTGTATTTTTTTTACTTCCTCGGGAAATGGGAAATTGAAAACGTTTTTAAAATTATTTTTTTATTGATAAAAAATAAAAATGTTGTTTGCTGTTTAAAGAAGATTGGATTCATTTTGGGAGTTGTATTGTTTGTTGATTTCATAGTTATGATGTTTTTGATACAATGGCAAACAGCCATTATGCCTGTCTGAAAAAATAAGTTCCTCCCATCACCAGTTGTCGAGGAGAGGTTAAAGAAAGAGGAAAAGGAAGGTGAAAAAGTAAGGACTGAAATGAGATAAAATTTGGGCCTACGGCGTTCAAAATCGTCGAGGCAAACACAATGATACAATTACTTCATTTAAAGGTATTTCATGTTATTTCGATAAGCTAAGAAAATTAACCCCAAAATGACGCAAAATTCTACTAATTTTTTCTAAATATTTCTATTATTTGAGAAAAAATACATGCTAAGCTAGTGCAGCTTTTACAATATTAAAGGTGGAAATATTTTTTTTTGTTCAGTAGAAAAATCGATCTAAAAACGTAAGTCAATTTTTTAAAAATATTATATTTAAACACATCCGGGCCATTTTTTCGACACGAGCGGCTTCATTTTTGTATATATTTCTTGATGGCTAAAGAGTAATATTTAAATAACAACACACTGTGAACACTAGTACTAGTAAATAAGTATTAAAAAAAAATACTTTAATACATCAAAGAAAATAAAACCATTTAACTAAAATATTTTCATCCTAAACTCTTCCCCTTTCATTGAGAAACCGAATCGAAACGTTTGGAAATCACACAGTAATTGGATTAAATTGCTCTCAAAACGAGTAACTATTTTAAACCTTATATCTTTAGTTATAAGAGCTATGTTCAATACTGTTTCAACCCGATCTAGTCACGGTTCGTTAAACTATGTAAATAGAATCAAATAGGGTTCATTCGTTAAGATCTAAGTCGAATAAAACACAGCTGTTGACCTGAAGATATATTGAATTATACGATTACAGCAAATCTAATTTCTATATATTTATTAGGGTAGTAACAAATTTGAAAAAAATATAGACAAGCTTACAAAAGGAACCACTACTTTTTATTTAAGAGAAAAAATTGCAAACTAGGCTTATATTAGCCAGCGGCTTCGCCCGCGTGAATAACGATTTAAATACAAAGATTGAACCTTTTAAAAACAGCAGCTGTGAAATAAATCAGAAAAAAAATATTTCAAGTTTAGGCTAGACGTTGATATGCCATGTATCGGATTGAGTTTTCAAACATGTGTCAAAATAAAATGTAATTTAAATCAAAAATACTAAAGAGTATTGATATAAACTTCGAAGCAAAATAATTTTCTACCCGTTTTTAACCCCGTTAGGCGATAAATTTCAATAAATTACGAAGCACGCCTTCCATAAATTCTTTTAAAAAATGTTTAGGCTAAATTTGAAGTAGATTGAACCAAGGAATCGCGTTATTCCATATAAACTTTGCCCCCTTTTTTACCCCTTTAGAGGTAGAATTTCGGAAAGTCCTTTCTTATCGGATGCCTGCGTTTTACAATGAACATACCCTCCAAGTTTGAGGTCTCTACGGTCAGTGGTTTAGGCTGTGCGTTGATCTGTCAATCATTCAGGACAAAGCCTTTTATATATATAGAAAAATGATTATATTGATTTTGACCGATTCTCAGACCTACCCGATCTGTAGGCAAAATTTGATAAAAATCGGTCGAGCCGTTTCGGAGGAGTTTGGTAAAAAAACACCACGACACCAGAATTTTATATATTAAATTATCCAGGACGCAAGGCTCTGATCACAATGCCGTGTAACCTTAAAAGCAATTGTAATAAGAGAAAAATGTCTTGATGTACGCTGTACAGTCATCGTGTCAACGTGTAACCCGATCTAAGTCGACTATTTAAAGCTAGCTAGGACGTAACAACGACTGTTTTGTAAAGTATGTGATCACTTGTGTAAGGGACAGTCTTGCACGAAACAAAAACGATATTGCTTATTAGTAAACTAGATGATATACGACCGTTGTGGCGAGTTGGGTAGCGAGGCTGCCTTTAGCCTCAACGGTCGCGGTTTTGTGAAAAAATCAACTATTTATCAACTAACGTTCAGATACAGATGCGTCACAAATATCAAGTTTTTATTTTTGTGGTAGTTGCAATAAAATGACACAACCTGATGACAGATGGACTGACGGATAGCGGAAGCTTTGTAAAAGGGTTCCGTTGGCATTTTTTGTGTAGGGAACCCTAAAAAAGCATATGTTTTATGAACGCAGTAAATCTGTGAATTTCAAACAGCAGGCCATTCTATTAAATATTAATTTTTGTTTTGATATCTTAACTTATGAAATGAGCAAAATGAAGAATGCAGATGAGGTGGGAGTTTGGGCCTCCGGCGCTTACACTTGTCTAACAAAAGATACAAATGAGAAGTAATAATTTAAAGAATTTAAGGGAGCGTTAATATTTGAATGGGGATAAGATGTTAGTTTTTAATTTGAAAATATCCAGTCACAAAAATAGTTGAATATCGAAGATAAAATAATAAAAACCGTTATAAAGATATAAACCTAGGCGCCTCATAAAATTAACACTTGGCACTTGTCTCCAGAACAGTACATGCGCGGGCGCAGGTGATCGTTTTACGAGGCCGTAAAACGCGCAGCGGATAGTGTCCGAAATAGAATTAGGGATGCGCCTGAGTCGACAGGTCACTAATTTGTTTATTCTAAAGGGTTGTGTCGTGTAAGGTGCGGTGTAAAAATAAATGATACTATAAAATTTGTATATAAACAATTGGTTTAGTTAGTAAAGTTATTTTAAGTCACCATCTTGCTTTTCTTAGTCTATTTATTCTTCCATACTGGTGGTACGCATTTCATTATCAAGAGTTAACGATTATTATCAGATGTTATGTGATAACCACCTGAACCGATAGCTTAACGTATTCTCCAAGGCACGGTGGGAAACAGATATTTGTATCAATCATCTGCTCCGAGCGGATGTCGAACCCGCGACCGTCGAGGCTCAAAGCAGGCTCGTTACCAGCACGCCACAACGATCGTTCATACATAGCATTTTATTCATTTTTAATTTATTCCTGTCATTAGGAAAGCGGCGACAGAGCCTTACCAAATAAAGTACATACAGGCTGGGCTTGTTGTAACATGTCGTCCAGATCAGTTATAAGATATTTATTGTATTTTTATGTGAATCTGTAGTCGATCAATGACTAGACTAGACTTACAAGGACAGATTGATTTGTAATTGTTAGTGTAGACTTTTTACCTCGTTCTTAAGCACTTGTAAAGGAATTCTAATGTTATTTTTTTACACTAAAAGTCGTTACAGAGATAATTCATAAATATTATATTTTTTGTGTGACATTTATGTTTGTTTGTTCACATTAAATAATGAAACATAAAGTAATTTCTAATTATTAATATTATTGTTTGATTTTTAAATGTGTATATTTTTTACCATAAATAAATAATAAATAAATAAATAAATAAACGTTTCACACTCAACGGCCCCCATTAGGATAGTAATATCCTGTGTCGGGGGTCCGGAAACATTCACAATGACAAGGACAAATACACCCAGACCGGAAAATATGCTTGCATGGTCAATACAAACATATTATGCTCCGAGCGGGAATCGAACCCGCGACCTGTGGCGTTTAAGGCAGGTTCGCTACCGCTGCGCCACAACGTCGTCAAATTTCAGGCTAGATAGATTAATTTCGCAGGCTTTTGGCCAAAACGAAATTAATTGGAAAAGTTATAGTTTTACGTATCTAGGGAGATACATTTTCTAACAATTCTGCAAGTATTAAGAATAGCAGCCTTTTGGATGAGTGTAAATGTAAGGGGATGAATTTGAAGTGTTTTTAACCTTAAGAGTAGATATTTCGAGACAACAACTGTAATAGTCACTGGAAGAGTGTACATTTACATATACAATAATGTAACAAGTTTATCACTTTGATATTATAACTACACTCCGAAAAGTATTGCCTTAATTGAGAGTATAATTAAATTATGTTATTTTCAAAAAACTTTAAGGTATATTCAACATTAAAATATTTATATTTGTTATTTTTCTTACGATAAAAATGCGGCAAAACCTAAAACTTACCAAAAAATACATATTATATAAAATAATAATATTTTACATTTACACATAATTATTATAAAACTCCGGATATTACTATGTTGCAGATAGTTAAAGAAACTAAGAAAAAACTTATTAGAACGATTTACAACGTATTTTACTTATATCGTTCTGACCGACGTTTCAAATTGATTTTATCTCAATCAACCGGCCTATTGTCGCGTGACCGATGCAACCGCTATGTTAATTGCTCTACCGAAAATTTCGTAAGCGAAATCAAATTAATGGTAACTGTTATTTTCCATAAAACGATTCATCGACACTGTGTAAATACTTAATTATAATTTGAATTGCAGCTAAAGTGCATAGGATTTAAGTCATTCTATTATTGTTTTATATTCCGTAAGACCCACTTGAGTGCTTTGGCCTATATGCTTGCTTAGATTTGCATTTGATCTTACCAAGCACAAATTTGACTTTTTTTTGTCACAGGAGGGTTTGCCCCTTGTTACACAAAAAGGCAGGAGGTTCACCTCGTGATAAGCGATTACCGCCGTTCATGGACATCTGCAATACCAAAGGGCACAAGACCAAAGGGCAAGGGCTGATTCCACAGAGTATTCTAAATCACGCCATTGTGGATATCAGACATCGAGGTGGTAAGGAGGGAATTTATAGTTTGGTTTCGATGTCCGATGGTGAAACTCCACCGGCGGAATCAATCCAAACAATTCCTCAGAACATTCCCTGTGATAGATGCGATAGAAGATGCACTCTACTGTTGTTATCTTGGTGTGTCGCCCTTGTCTTACCCACCCGAAAGACCGGAAGGCACCGGCTATATGCTGGCTGACCTCAAAACTAGGCTGACGAGCAGTCACTTTGGAGTGGTAGATAACTATTCTGGTATTTAAATTCTACCACCAGCAACTCTATGCCTTATGATTTCCTTCTCCCATGTCTAGCTTAGGTTGGAAATGGTGACCACATTTCATACCTAAAATTATTTCTGAACATCGTGGTCTTAAAAAAGTAAGTTTTAATGTAGAATTTAAACGGCTAACACTCACGTGTCAATTCCGACTCAAGGAATTGAGGATCGCATAGACGCAGTGCACGGTTGATGAGAGTGCGAGGCACCGAAGACACTCACTCACCCTGATGAAGGACCTCCGATGAGTCCGAAGTTAGTCGGTACTTCAACCGATTGAACGTGAGTGTTAGCCGTTTAAATTCTACATTCAGTTAATAATGTCTCACGATAGTTTTAATAATTTAAAGTAAGTTTTGTAAGGTAACACATATTCAATTTTAGTCATTAAATGTAAGTGGTCCCATATCAACAGCTAACTATATCCATATATATTAATTTGACAGATTGTATAAGAAATCATAGAATAAAAATCCAATAAACGCAATATAAAGATATTTCGTTTCGTCTTTGTAAGTAATGACCTACAGGTCATCGGTGAAAGTGTCAGAATTATTGCTTTCGCAGCAGCATGACTTTTGAGAAAGAGAAACAAACATAGCGTTCTGTGTGAGTGTGAAAGGGAGAAAAAGTTGAATACGTTTAATTTTGATATCAAGATTGATAGACTCGTTGTGGGTTCCGTGTCTAACACGTTTGGTGTTCCGTAAGGAGATAAATAAAGCTGACGTGACAGACGCTGGGAAACGACTGTCAAGTACTCTTATATACACATACGCAATATACAGTATCAAGTTTAATAAATTGCTTTACGACTTACTTGGGACTTTGAGTACATCTTAAAATGAAAACTAGATTTTTTCATTCACATTGACATTGTTGTAGCATGTTGGTGGAGAGTCTGCCTTTAGACCCGACAATTACGGGTTCGATTGAATAGAAAAGCTATTCTCCCTGTATTCACCGCTCGGATAATTCTTAATACAACCATCTGGGAGTCGAACCGAATTATTGGTTGCAGTCAATCAAAGGGTTATGAAATATTGCTGTTATAATAGATAAGTATCAATACTTCGAATAAATTAAAAGAAATTAATAATGAATTGATTAATTATAAAAATTGATGATCGATCGCCGCTTGCCCGGCAGGATCACATATTTGTATGTGAGATTAATTCAAGACCAAACAAACAGAACACAGAACGAATTTGATTACCATAACAAGATGATAGTAGAACCTTAAAAGATAGAATTAAGCTATCGGGGACTTTTTTTAGAACTTTTAAAGGCTTTTTTTAGAATTTTTAACAATTCTATCAGATGTCATTTTTGCGTTACTTTAACTGTTTACAAAGCGCATGCAACGGAAGAAGGTATATTTTTTCCGTTTTTTCCACATTTTTGGAACGAAGTTCCTTATCGCGCGTTGTGAAAGGGGGCTAGACGGAAAAATTCTTACGAAAAGTTGTCACGACACTTTTTGCTATAGTTGTAAGCCGTGCGGCGTGCGCGTGTTTCTCTGTCTGTCTCTCTCTCTCTCATAGAAAGCAAGCCAGTTATTTTCGTTTCGTCTTTCTATTTGTTTTGAACAGTTTGGTGTCGCGACGATTATTTTTGTTGATTTGTTTTTGTACATAATAAATAATAAATTAAAAAAATATTATAATAACTTTAAAAAAAAAATATTACCTTTACTAATTAATCGAAAGGAACTTCGTTCCATCCGGGTGTCCCTAGACACCTCTCAAGTTTTGTTGATGCTCCGCTTTTTTTAAATTAAGCTTTATAATATTGGTTACGTATAGATTATAAAATTAAAATAGTCTTGAATATAACTATAAAACCTTTAAAAATAATACTAGTTTTCTTTATGTTAGAGGGGGCCCACCGGCAGGCAGTTTATAAGTAATTTAAACTTATATACGTACACCGTATTATCCTTTCATAAAAGCAACCCTTACTGGGGGAGTTATTGTGCCCAATGTTTGGCGAATACAGATAGCAAGCCAATAAGAAAGGCCCACAAGATAAGCTCTTTTGTTAAGCTTTACTAGAATAGGGACTGTTAAATTATAACTCTCTAAGGGGGTAATGAATGCGTGTAATTATCCTTTTGAATAGTGTCTCAGATCTGATATCATTTAATACTATGCAGACATATATAATATCTTTCTGACCTTTTGCACTTATTTGGCTACTTTGTGTTAAATTGGGACAGTAATAAGGTCAAAGCGCTGCTACACAGTGCTGCATTGCGACCGGGGAAGTATCCTCCTACCCCTTGAGCTGGCAACGCGCATGTGATACTTCAAGTATCGCGCGCGTTCATTAGTTAAGGTGACTGCTTACCGTCACGTGGACTGTATGATTGTTCGCCAAACGTAATGAAATAAAAAATAAATATTTTATATCCATAATCTTCATCAATGCACATTCGGCAGGGTAGTTCCTGAGATTACTTTCTAAACCCAAACTTACAAATTGTAACAATTTTCTACTTTATGTATAAATATATACATTAAACGGTTTCATTATTTTTGGAGTTTATTTATTTTTTATTAATTAGTATTTCCATAAAGTTAATACAATCTGTAAAAATTTTAACAGTTTACCTATACGGTTACAAAAAAACCGTATGCCGAATAGAACATTCCTACCTATTACATTATTTTAATTTATTCTGAACATGCTTATTTCATTTTTTGTTTCAGATTAATAACTTTGTTCTCACACAATAAAACGTAAATACAATAAACACACACCTGTTTCTGATTCAGTGTACGGAGAAAAACCACGTAGTTTCAACGCGATCTTTACGAGTTTCGCTGAACTCAATTAGTGCAGTTTATGCGTTTCAGAGCTATTCCGAGCGACCACACGCAACTATATATGCTGTTCCGTGTTTATTAATTTATAATTAAATTTCTTAACTTTCTTTATTTGAAACTAGCTTTTTGCCAGCGGCTTCGCCCGCGCGAATAACGATTTTAATACAAACCCTGAACCGCCCAACTTTTACATACTTTAAATGTCACATTTATTTATATCGCATCAACAGCATAAAAAATAAGCTTCTCGGTCTAAAAATGACGATACTTCCATACAACTTTTTACCCCTCTTTCAACCCCTTAGTCTACTTTTTAATGTAAAAAGTAGCCTATGTCCTTTCTCAGGCAATAGACTATTTGTGAACCAAATTTAATTTAAATTGTTTCAGTAGTTACTTTCGTATTTAAAAACTATCTTCTGCCAGCTGATTCGACCACATGAATATCGATTTTTAATCGCACCTTTAATGCAATATGGGAATAATTGGTTTTCCATACATCATCCCCTATTTCACGCCCGTCTATTCTTCATTGCACGGAACCCTAATTCTTTTTTAAATAAAGTAGCCTATATTAGTCTCGATAACATCAAACATCTGTCACTGAAAGTACCGTTAAAATCGGTCCAGCCGTTTTAGAGTTTAGCTGGAACAAACAGAAAGACAAAAATACTTCCATATGCGTTTAGTAAAAAGCTGTTAATTTGGAATTGCAAACAGACACTTCAATTTTATTTATTTGTATGTAAACACTACAATGTTAAACAAGTCACCAAGTTCCCATGCACTAAACTCATTACCATGCTACATATAAAATACCGTGACCGCTCCTCCATTAGTCGAGGAAGCAATCAGTCAAGTCAACTCGACACGTCTTCAAGTGGGCGTGCTCGTTTTACGACTACTGACATGAATGCTCTGGCGTCTTTCTAAGTTTGCTGGTCGCGGATTTTATCTCTGCTTGAAGCATTTTCATTGAAAAAATAACTTTAAAAGTAGTAAAGCTTCGCCCCTTCAAACACAAATAGTCGGCCCATTTGAACACCTGGGAAATACTATCCTCTCACATGAGAGCACTGTTGCGTTTCGTGCGATGAGGGCTGTTGGAGGTCCAGTCTGCCACCCCTTTCGTTCCGTTTTCAACCCTCCCTCCTATCCCTTGGGTTGGCAACGCGCACGTGACCCTTCAAGTATATGTATGTGACTGCTTACCATCATGTGTACCGTATTCTTGTTTGCCACCCGTCACGATGAACAAAAATCGGGATGTGTATACTGACAGTTTATCATCCAGATTTTTTTTTAACACCGAAAATACATTTTTATTAGACAAAAATCAGCTATAGTAATATACAAAAGATAACCACAGAAACGGTCTTCCATAACCTAGCGACAGCTCGATATTTTCTTAAGAATATATAAAAACGTTAAAAGAAAAGTACCGAGATTTTAAGCACGTATAAGGTAAGCGGGTATAATATAATATTCTGTGGTACAGGACAATTAGTGCGCCCTATACACATGCCACTTCTAAAAGTTATTGCTTCTAACTTTTAATAGAGCAGCAAGAGTCGGCACCGCGGGCGTTGAAGTTAATTGTAAGTCTCCATTCAGCCTCAGTCAGAGACGATCCATTCGTGTTGAGAACTGCAAAGCTCTATTATTGGAAACTATTTCTATATGGTTAAGGCACAAAGTCATAAAATGCTCAAGTCTGTTGCAAAATATCAGCAATATTTCAAAGGCGTCGGGAAGTGACGACCCCATCGCCCGCTGTTGGGATAACCTCTGTCACAACAGAGATTATTCCACCAGTGCAATCAGTCACACTGGTGGTAGGTCTTTTGTTGCAAGAGGCCGGCTAGGTAGGTACCACCGCAGTGTCCAATATTCTGCCGCCAAATAGTAGTGCTTAGGCACTACTGTGTTCCGGTTTGAAGGGCATTGTACGCTAGTGAAATTACTGGGCGAACGAGATTTAAGAACTAATATCTCGAGGTTGGCAACGCGTGAGTGGCATCTACTAATGGTGCTGCAAGCGCTCATAGGCTGCGGCAGCCACTTACCATCAGGTGGGCCGTATGCTTGTTTGCCAACTTCTAACATAAAAAAAAAAAAATATTAAGTGATTGACTAAAAAAATACTAACAAAACTTTTTCCGTTAGGTTTTTTTTATAAAGAATATTAGCAATGCTTTTTCAAGGCATTTCTAATATTCCTATTGCCCCTCCAAATAAGCTCGAAGCTTGCGCTAGGAGTGGGTACGACAATACCCCAAGGGGGGATCGAACCCTCGACTCTCGCGTTATCGGAGCGAAGTCGGCCCTTCCACCGTTGAGCTATTGAGGCTTCGGTTCTGGGGGAGACTACATTTTCGCGGGTGGGATTACGGACACAGCTAGTGAATAATAAATAAACGCTACACAGTCAACGGCCTTCATTAGGATAGTAATACTGTGTCGGACCGGAAACACACACAAGGGAAAAGAAAACAGTTTGGGTAAGACTGCAACAGATGCCTCTATGGTCAATACAAATAACACTAAATTCTTTAAATTCCTTTTAGACTTTGCAAGCTACAGAAATAGATGTACATACATTCAAAAACACATTCCACCTTCAGGATTAGTCGAGATAAAATCATCTTATTTGAGAACTTATTAAAGTCGGTTAAAATTTTAAAACAAACACTTAATAGCTCAACGGTTAAAGGGCCGACTCCGCTAAGTTCTCGCGAGAGTCATGGGTTTGATGGTGAACCCCTTGGGCTATTGTCGTACCCACTCTTAGAGTAAGCTACGATCTTATTTGGAGAAGCTATTGCTTGGTTTAGTGTAAAAAATAGGCTATTTTGCGCATGTTATATGTGGTAAAGTGTGACATGTTCTGCGTAGCTAGTGCCAGATAAACTGTACTATTTATTTGAGCGTATGCTCTTGAAATATGCAGTTTAAGAGCTGTTTTGTTTGCGTAAAATAACAAGCTAATAATATAAATCATATAAGCCGTGTATGATTATGTTATTTCATTTCAAAAACACAATCTGTTTATACGCTTTATTGCTATGACCTTCGTAATATATTTGTAACATTTAGAGAAAGAAGGCGCAGTCATTGGTCTGTAAACGATCAGTAGGTTTTAAAGCACAGTCAATCTATGAACCGGTGACCGCATTTTGATATTTCAAGTAACCGTCTTCGAACCCTGTTTCCGATAGGTAAAAATTTCGCTATCTACTTGAAAAATTTTGCAACCATACGTTAAAACAAAAAAAACTAAAGACGCTATTGTATGACTAATACAACCTTACGCTTTCCTCACAGAGAATATCAATGCAAAATAGCCATATAATTACTATTGGACATAGTTTGATGAGTGTGAAATCAAAGACCGAAACTTTAGGTAGTACCTTCTCTGTTCCCTTTATTATTTTCCCCTTTTCTCCTCTTTTTTCATATTTAAGAAATTGAAGCCTATCGTCACCATAAGTAATGTAATTAATAATGTAATCTTATTTTGTTTATTTGTAAAGGAAAGAGAAGCAAGGAGTGGCAGGGGCCTGCATGGCTGTGGCAAAGGGTTGCAAAGAGTGCCACGGGGTGGCATGGGGTGAGCTGACCAAGGGTGTTGTGGCAAAAGGTGGCAAGAGAGGTTGGGTATGGAAAGTATATCCAAAGAAGGAACTTAGTTCCAGCCGCGCGTCCGCGCGTCGTTTTGTAAAAAGTTTAAAAAAATTAATTAAACTAGGGAACTTACAAACAGAAAAATATTACAAACGTACATATATAATCAGTTAAAAAAGAACAAATTATGATCCAATACCAGAAAACCGGAGTATAATATAGAAACACGAATCGAATTAAGGTTAACTCACAAGTCACAAATATAACGAGAAATTTTACGAGTCCATTTGTAAAGGGGATATGTATAAGCCCTATAGCGGGGGTCGAAATGACCGCCGAAATAAATTACTTAACCCCAACATGCGACGCTAATGAGCGGAATGAGTTGTCATTCGTGACAGATGACAGGTGACACAGATAAAAAATAGGATAATTCACAAATGTCATTAATTTTATCGGTATTGTGAATTTCGTTTTGATATTTTAAGTTTTTATCCGACTTAAAAATTAGTAGGTTCTTGATTCGGATGTTTATATTTTTATGTGTGTTCGAGCATAACTAGCAAAACTGCTTTAAGCATCAGAGGTCGCGGGTTCGACTCTCGCTCGGAGCAGATGCTTGTATTGACCATACAGCCATGTTTTCTGGTCTGGGTGTGTATGTAGTTGTCATTGTGTATTTTTCCGGACCCCCAACACAGAATAAAACTATAGAATAGTAGGGTATATAGGATAAGATGGGGGGGCCTTGAGTGTGTAGCGTTTATTGTTTTTTTTTTATATACACGAACAAAGTGTGGGGACTGTTTATTTTTTATTTAACTTTTACTTTCATCCGTAACGTTTAGTTTCACTGTTTTTTCACGGTAAATTAAAAAACAACAATAATAATAAGTAAAAAATCTCAATAAATCCATGTGATTTGAGAACTAAATAATAGTCCGGGTTTAAGGTATACCCTTAAACTCTACCCAGGTACTGCCTACATCAAACGAATTGTAGGTTCAACTTTGTAAAATCCCAATATGTTCGTAAAATCATCCAATGCATTTCTGTATACGTACACAGTACCCGTGAAAGTCCAGAGCGTATTGTTAGCTAAAATCGAAATCCGTTAGCAATGCAGTGAAGTGCAAACTCAAAGGGAGCCTGTGTAATCCCCATAAATGGAGTCATTCGGAAAGGTTACATATTACGAATGTCCTGTGTGTAAGCAATAAAGTTTATTGATAAATATTTATATTATTAACTAGCAATATAATTTATAATTATATATAAATAAATACGTAGAAATTAAAAAACTTAAATTCAGAAATATGCAAGCCTCAATAGCTTGGCTCATACGGCCGACGTTGTTTACTCGAGAGATGTAGGCTCGATTCTGACCGCTTGTCTAATGTCATAGCCACTCTTAGCACAAGCTACACGCTTAGTTTAAAGGAAAATAGAAATATTAGTAATGACTTGAAAAACTCGCTGTTGTTGTTTCTTTATTAACTAAAGAGGACCTTGTTGCTGAGCGACCACATCGTCCCGTAAGGCCTTAAAAACGTAGCTTACAACTTAATTATACGTGATTCTGCAAACTAGTACAACATTTTCGGCTCTTTAGATAACGGATGTACCAAAATACTGTTAACAAGACCAATTTGCTCTACAATCATTATTAGATACTAATGTTGTTTCTTGTTGTTGTTACTTTTATTGAAACCTTATAATCATAAGCAGAATTTCTTCAAGTTTAGTTAGTTTGTTACTGTGTATGTTTAGTGTTGTATCTTTTATTGACGAATAATTAATGGCTAAAACAAAATAATAATAAAATAATGTTAAAACGTTAAAATATGCAAATATAATAATGTTTTACAAGTGGCAAATATAACTATTACAGTTATTTAAACGTACATAACTGTCGAAAAAGGGTTTCTCAAGAGTTTGGGTCTCATTTCAGAGTCGCTTTTGAATCGAGTGTCATTATACCTTTAACCCACTTTATGAACCTTAAACCATGTTAGAAATTTTCTTTCATTGTTGAATTGAAGTTCAAATTACTATTTTACATAATATCATATAAATTATAGAATAAGTAGTTAAAATTATGATGGTACTTTTTCTGCTCCTTTGTTTTGAAGGTACTATTAATTGTACAGGCATGGCTTGGTCATTTTGCTGAACTCTTAGAAAGTTAAGGTAGGGTACAAATCTAAAGAATGCTTTTATGCATAATTTGATCTGGTATTTATTTTATAGTCAATACGACAAAAAGTCGTGTCACGAAAAGCGCGGTGGGAACGAAGTTTCTTAATTTCCTACCATTTCGTATCTCAACTTGCTACCCTTTGTCACCCCGTGCCATCCCACTCTTTGCAACACCTTGCAACCCCACTCAGAAAAAACCCAAAACTCTAGGCAACACTTTCACATCACGTTCTTTGCCAAGCCGCTATAATACGCCATTCCCCAATAAGTCACTACATTACAAAATATTTACGTGAATTACCACAGAGAACAACATCCTGATATAATATTAGCAAACAATATGGCCGCCGTTTTGACTTCCGATGGCAACACCCGTCCGTTCGCATATCGAAAACACAAAAGGCTAAAGACCTTGCAAAATTCACCGTCGATCCGTCTTAACACGCCACTGAAATAAAGGAGGGGATTAAGTCAATCAAAGTAATCCCCGATTCCCTCGAAAAGGCTTAAGTAAATACCAAATGTCTGGGCGATGAGGCGTGAATTTCGGAATACGTAATGGATTATTCCCTTGACGTTAACGAATGGAATAAGTTTGTTCTTATCGAGAAGAGAGACTATTTCACGGTTTTTCTTGCTACTTTTGGTAGAATTAGAATAGTTTTTCCATTTGAAGTATTTTGTTTTGTGTTACTTTTTTCTCAGTGAATTACATCTTTTTTTCCAATTAGAGTCGTGTCCGTGTCGTTTTAATGTAGATAATTAATGAAAGCAAGCCTGCACTGTGTTATATATCGAATTGATTAAACGTGAATATTTGATCAGGTTTTTATATTAAGCTGATAATAATCCATTTTAAAAATTCACTTTGACCACCAGCGACATACTTGAGAAAACATTCAAAGTATGATACTTTATATAAAACACAGATCTTTTAGGAGTATCTGAAAAATTATACAATATTAAAAAAAACGGACGAAATCTTTTTTTTTATTTCATGTCACCACAACGTATGAATACATGCAACGCGTAAAATGTCACATGGGCGTTTCCAACCCAAGTGATAAGAGGGCAGGGATGAGAAGGGATGGGATGGGTCCAGAAGGGGTGAAAGATTTGGCTTCCGGCGCTATCACTCATCGCAGAAACCACTGAAAATTTTCTAGGAGAGCATATTAATTTCCCGGTCGAGCCGGCCCATTTGTGGTGGGAGAAGCTTGGCTCTACTACAACTAAAAATGAGATAAACGTACTTACTACTTCTTATTTGAAATCGATAAAAATTACAGTAATGTCCGGTTGTGGAAAACTACTGGAAAAAATAAGTTACGTTCTGCTCTCAATTTGGCAATACATTCCAGATGTTTGGTGTAATTTTAAATTTTTGATTGCAATTTTTTATTGCAACCGCAGACAATATTGATTTGAGTATAAGTATCGATTGATCAACGTCTCTAGAATATCACTGAAAATTACTCACGCGCAGCTAATCTTGATGAAGTGCGCCCGCGCAGCGCGGTCAGGCTAAAGGTCTCTACAAGTGAAATAACACGACGGTACGTTTTCTAAAATAGCTGGGATTATTTTTCCATTTTGTTGACATTTTATTTAAATGAATATATTACTTAATCATGACGGCGTACTTTTGAATGCTAATAAGTATTAATAGACTTATGTGTTATGTAATTTGTGTAACATTACCAATTTCTCTAATCTTATAGCAAGAAAATCATAAAATAATGAAATATTCAAATTCTTGGTGTATACGCCAGAAAAAGACTTTTAAGACAGACTTAACAACTCCCAAAGGCTGTTCCTTATTCACACTGTCAAGTTTAACAGGGCTCACAGCAAAAACATAGAATTTTTGATAAAATAGTCTTTATAACCCCTTGAAATTTTCTTATAACCTTTATCCACGTGTAAAATACAAGAGAAAAAAGTATGTCTTAAAATTACAAGTGATATGAAATGAACTTTACAAGATAATTCTCTGACAAATTTGAATGTAAATCTTATTGAAAGTCCTGGGAGGATATAGCACGAATCACGTTTAGAAATAACCATAATTCTCGGCTTGGTGACACGGTTTGAGGATTATTCATTTAAGTGATATCATTTCCTTATTTAGTCCGGAATATCGATTGTATTGAGACTACGAAGTTTTTAAATATATTTTTTTGGATTGATTCAGTTTCTTCTCATATACTTACATTATGGTCCCTGCTAACAAAAAATTAAACAAATTGGCGCCTTAGTTAGGAGCCACTGATATATCCCTTTAGGCTCTCCCTAGTCGGTACATGATCAGTGGGTTAAGCGTCTTTGGTAGTGGTGGTGGTAGTGGTAGGTACATCTAATGAGAATTTCTGTTCTCTGAATGATTAGAAAACGTGATGCCGGTTATGCATTATTTATATTTAGTTTTGCATATTTCTGAATAACATAAGATGTTTAATAATGTTATATACATTATTATTTTATCTTTAAATACAGTTCCTTACTTTAAATGGTGTTTTATTTTATTACCAAATCGTAGGCAGTTATTAGGCAAACACGAGGGTTGAGTCCGAATCTAAAACAAAAAAAAAAACGTACTGCGCAGTGTTGACACTGATTAGGCGTCGCGCGTCAAGCATGCTCAACAAACGCTACTCTAATAGCGGGCTAATCTTCATAGTAGCCTGTAGGTACCCTATAGACGTCCACTCCAGGACATACATATATCCTTGATGATGGCAATGGAAATGATAGTAGCGTAGTACTTACCTAGGAGGTAAGGACATCGGAGCCGGTCTAGTCGTGACGAACACCAGTGTAGAGACTGCAAAACCCTTTATAATTAGAAGTAAAAATGATCTATTTATAACAACGTAATTTTGATTCTTGTAATTAGGGTTCTTGATTACATGACCTCGGAGGTCTGATGAGGTAAATACTAAAACCGTGAACAATAGAGTC
Source organism: Hestina assimilis (assembly GCA_023373885.1). Taxonomy (NCBI): domain Eukaryota; kingdom Metazoa; phylum Arthropoda; class Insecta; order Lepidoptera; family Nymphalidae; genus Hestina; species Hestina assimilis. The sequence goes on from CM041753.1 coordinate 13,628,176, forward strand.
AGACCGCATGTGATTGCGCGCGGTTACGAATGAGTCTTGGGACCGTCATTACGTTTTATTAGATTGGCAGCATTGATGGTGATGGGGGTTTTGATAAGTTAAATTAGGGTTCGGAAGTTGTGAAAAGAGAAAAGGATGAGGTATTTAAATCTCAGGCTATTTCATAATATAGCAAAAATAATATCGCTTTTTTACTTAAAAATTTAACAAACCTCCCAAATCTAGAAATATTTACCTAAAATAGCCTAACATAACCGATAGTCTTCAAAGTATGACGTTGCGGCGTGTTGGTAGCAATCCATTTGTATGTATCTTACAAATATTTGTCTTGGTCTGGGCGTGCAGTCTTACTCCCCACCGTGCCTTGGAGAGCACGTTCAGCTGTCGGTCCCAGTTTATTATCAGATGCTATAATAATTTTTAACTGTTGATAGGAAATTGCTCTCGTATCCAATGAGTTACTGGTTCGCCTTTTGGTTTGTGGGGCACAGATGGCTGTGTAAAGACTAGTAACCCGCCAAATCCGATTAAAAGTAATAAGCAGAACCTAGACAAAATACCGGGATAACTGCTAGGAAAAAGAAGACTCTTCAAAAGACTGGACAAATTTTCTGTTTCATTAATGTGACTTATTGTTTAACCCCAATGGGGGCCGTTAAGGGCCCGTTGAGTTGAGTAGCATTTATTTATTTATTGTTCAACCGAAAACAAATTTGTTCAAGTTTCTAGTTTCAACCCTTTTTTCAACCTCTTCTCTAGATTCCTCGAAATGTTCCGAAATATTTTCGACTTCCTTTCTTACTGCTCGTTCACGTTTTAAATTCAGCTTTATAGGTCCAAGGGTTCAGGCTGGGGTTTGATAATTATATCAGTCAGGTCATCTCTTTTACACATATCTAGAATTATCCGTGAGACTAGATAATAACAGCGAATATCCGTGAGACCACCTTGTCTATCCTTGACGGTTAAAGTCAGATAACGAAACAATGTATTCGAATAAAGATTAAGAAGTAACACGGTTCCTCCATTGAGAATACAAAAATCTAAGAGTAGCCGTAGGGTAAGCTGGTGCAACGAGATCGATATGCAGATCCGACCCTAATATCGTTAACCACTTACCTCCCGTGCTCTCTCGGGTAAGGTAAGCCGCGGGCTGTACAAGTATTTCATTTTAAGGTTGAATATTTTCATGTTAAGAGGGATTCAACGCCCAAGGGTATAAACGGACCTTTTAATGATCAGATGTTCTGGACTAAAGAAGTTTTTTGGTTCTGCTTGTTTGAAAGAAAGAAAACAATTTATCAGAAAACACAGCAAAATAAAAGCTATTATATAATAATTATATAGAGATTAAAAAACAAAATAAAGACGATAAATATACAAGAAAAAAAAATTAAATAGATTTCACAATTTTTAACCATTGTGTGCTGTGTTCCAAAATGGCGCATTCAGCATTTATAGGAAACCTATCAATGATTTTCAATGATACCCATTATGAAGTTGTCAGCTGTACCTTTGCTTTGTTGACCTGGAGAAAGCCTCTGATACCGTGCGTCGTGAAGCTCTATGGTTGGTACTAGGCAAGTTTGGGTGCACGGAAAGGTATGTGACGCATCTTAGACTGCTACATGACGACATGCAACGCTGCGTTGCTGTAGACGGTGAACAGACAGCCTTTTAAATTTGGCTAGACTTAAGGCTCGCACTAAAGTCTCATTTGCATTGATTACTGAGATCATATATGCTGATGACTTGTGCTTCCTAGTAGAATCCCCAGACGGCCTGCAACAGCTGATGTCCGCATTTCACTAAGTATGCCGTAAGTTCGGCAGGAAAATCAGTGTCAACAAGACGAATGTGATGAAGACTGAGGAACGGTGTAACATAAAGTGTGATCTTGATACTGAGATCAATAGCAGAGTGGGCGCTGCAGCTGCGGCATTTTGCAAGCTATGTTCCAAGATTTTCTGCTCGCATGACCTTAAGCTAGCCACTGAAATATTGCTGCCAAATCTCCTATACTCTGAGACGTGGTGTGTATACCGCCGCCACATTCGCACTCTGGATCGCTTTCACCTAAAATGCCTCCGTACCATGAAGACCAGATGGTCCGACAGAGTGCGAAATACCGAAGTTCTGCGTCGAGCCAATGTTGGTGGAATTGAGGCCTATTTAATGTGTCGACAGCTTCGATAGTGCGGTCATGTATCTCGTATGGCACTTAATGCAAGGTCGCTACCGCTGCGTCACAATCCTCAAATAGTAGTTTATATTAAGCAAAAAAAAAATGTTACCCATAAAACATTTTACGCTTTTAAGCTTTAACCAAATATTATCTCGTTTAAAACCATCGATTTTTTTTAATCGATCAACTTTCTGATTATGGCTATGTAATTAGTCGAATATGGTCTGTGCCTAAAAGGATTCATATCATGAATCACTCTTGCTACTTTATTAGATTACAGAACATAAAAATCACATCTTAAGTATAATCTTAAATTCGGTGGTTATTGCAAAAATCCATTAGTATTTTATCCACAATTATATATGATATGTTATCTCCTCGAAAAATATCTACAAAAACCAGCTAATTGCGACTTGGATTCGTGCATTAAGTGCATCATAATCAAGCATGGTCGTACTGTGACCTCTAAAACAAAAATATATAACATTTATTTATTTACACCGAAAAGCTCGAAGTTTACTAAATTATATAGATTTTTATTCTAACTTTTTTATCTAACCTGTCTCAGTGGTCTATAGACGCTTTTAATATTAGTAGCGTTAGAAGCCTATTGCCAGTCGAAGGGAAACAAAAGGAGATTATAAGAAAAGGTGGAAGTTTGGTTCTTCTCGGGACTATTCTGTGGTAGTACTTCCTCGGTGGAACCGGCTAATTCATGCTGAAAACAGCAAGACTACTGCGGGCTTTAGTGTATTAAAACAAAATTTGTTAATTCCTCTCTTAGTACATTAAACCATTGTTCTATAGACAAAAAATACCTACACAAAAAATAAAAATAAATCTTCCTCGCACAAGCCAGCGGTCTTTCCGAACCGAAAAGACAATCTTTAAGAGAAGAGCATATTCTTTACTTAATGGTCAGCACCTGCACGCACCTGCACGCACCTGCACGCACCTGCATGCCCTCTGGTGTTGTAATGTTCATGGGCAACGGTAATCACTTAACATCAGGTGAGCCTCCTGTCCGTTTGCCTCCTCCAACATAAAAACAACTTTTAATCTGTGCAACGATAATCCGCCGTCAAAAATTCGTTCCGTTTCACGTTTCTTTGTCAAGGCCAAGCGACAGGTCATTGTTTTATTCTTTCCGTTTCAGCATCGATTAGCCACGCGGTAGTTGAACGTAGCTTTACAAAACAATTGAAATTGAGTAATATCCTTATAAATATAGAGTATATTTTCAAATGAAATATATGTAGATTGTTTACGAATGGATCCCAGAGAGATTTGCTCGAACAAAACTCGGTAGTTAAGCGTTGAAAGATCGTCACGGTTTTGACGACCTAAGGTACGGTATTGTACCGAAATAAATAAAAAATAAAATTAAGTCTGAGATTTTTTTAGATTTCGAAATGATCGTTTATTTTCTCAGAACGATTCATTACAAGAATAAGATTCATATATTTTTGAATAAGAATATAATAAATTTCGAAGACAAATTGCAAAATGGTTATTTATTTTTAATATTGTATTTTTTATAAGAGGCGCAAAATGAGCTCATTAATCCGCGCATACGCAGGTCGTAATTCGAGCTGTCATCTTTACCGGCGCTGCGGTCGCGGTCTCATTTTATTTTTATTTTTGAAATAATACACACATAATAATGCACACATATTTTAATTCAATACGGAACTGCTGCTTGCGCTATTTTGGAGTTATTTACGTAAGAAAAATAGTAATCATCATCAGACGTTATTATAGTAGCCGGGACCGACAGGTCTCTGTGGAGACCAACAAGGGCAAATGCCTAGACGGAAACAGATATTTATAACTGATCTGAACAAGAATCGAACCCGCGACCGTCGAAGCTCAAATCAGGCTCCATACCAGCACACCATAACGGTCGTCAACTGAACGATTTAAAAAAATCTTTTCAAAATTTTTTGAACATAGGTAAGGTAAGGTATCAAGAGAATTAAGTTTATCCGCAAATAAGTGACATAGTTTAAGGGAAATCAATAAATACTTTAAGAGGCGTATAAATCAGACGAAATCCGACGGAAGATTTACTGCGCAATGATTTCGACATCTTGAATTTTTATCACATTCTGAACGGCCTGACCGGTTTTTACAATATTTTGATATTTTCTAGTTACGGCACTTCGTTTTGTTAGTTCGAACTGCTTGTCGATAAAACTAACATCCATTTATGTTATCAGTGATAAACTATATTTCAAATTGATACATAAACGTTGCACGCTGCACATTCAACAGCTCCCATTAGGATAGTGACATCCTGTGTCGGGGTCCGGAAACACATACAAGGACAAGGACAAATACACGCAGACCGGAAAATATGCTTGCATGGTTAATACAAGTATATTATGCTCCGAGCGGGAATCGAACCAGCGACCTGTGGCGTTTTAGGCAGGTTCGCTACAGCTGCGACACAATGTCGTCAAGAAAAGTCGAAAAAAGTAATAGATTTTAGCTACACTGTAATGGTGGACGAATATATTTCTTGACCGGTAGACGTTACATTAAAAATTGAATAAAATTACATTTTACATTTACATTTTTTGGAAAAAATGATATGTGATCATAGACAGAATCGAAATAATTATAGTAATTATTATTTTTAATTTTAAACAACCGCAATATTTGAGTGTGTTTTTTTATACACAGACCACAAACGATTACGTACAGACCGGTTTTATTACAGAATTTTAGATAAACATTTAATTCGTACAAAAAACGAAACGAATGAAAAAATCGTACACAAACATTTAAAAGCTTAGCTATCCTTTAACTATTAAGATCGACAAAAAGCAAATCGTTCTATAAAAGATTGAATGGAAGCTTTTTTAAGCGTTCGTGAATGAAAATGAATGAATATATTATTCTGAAATCGAAATCAATAGACAGCTGAAATAGATTTATACAATTGCAGTTTTTATTACAAACGTGTAAAGATTATATTTGCGTAAGACAAACGTCAGAGAATTTGCTAGAAATTTTAATAGACGTAGTGTTTTGTTGTATTTATATTGGAGATTTGCGTCGAAACATTTTGAATTCTAGACAATGGTAAATGCATCCTACTAATATAATAAATGTGAAAGTTTGTACGTTTCAATGTTAGAATGTTCGGATGTTAGTTACATGTTGTACATAGTTGTACACAGAGCTGTTTGTCCAAATTTGATTCTGTGACCGTTGGTAAGGGTATCTTTCTAACTACGGGACTCGGCTAAAATTCAACCAGAAAAAAAAACGTACAATCTTACCATAGAATTATGGTATGGAAAGGCTCTTCCTTTTTATAGAATGCGCTCGGAGCGCTGCCTCCATCTCCGATGACGTCCCTAGCCATGGTTCGCCTTCGCAGGAGGCACCCTAAGGACGGAATCAAATTTGAGGCCCCGTGAGGGCTGTCCCTTTATCACGGCTGAGTCTCAGTACTCGGCCCCCACCCGGTGACGCTGTCAAGGCCAGTAGGGCCAACAGCAATACACATTCCGAAAAAAAAAAAAAGGCTCTTCCATACAGACAAAATGTTAAAGATAAAGATACCTGAGTCTTTAACATTTTGTGAATATGTGACGTAACGTTCTAAAATAAATCGAACTAATTGTCACATAGTGAGATGTCATGCTTAAGGTCGTCATTTAAATTACGTGAGTGTCCATGGTAGACCCGCAGTAAAAAAAAAATTACTTTGACAATAAATAAAATAATCTCAATAATAATTCCAACCATAGAGTATTTATGTACAATCTCATTTTACAGAAACGCTGCGGTTAGCTTTTCTTCGTAACCATAGACAAAAAAAAAAACATAAACGCGTAGGTGTTCTCCACACTGCAGATTGAAGATTGCACCTGATGGATGGAAATGAGAATGCTCCGAGCGTTGAATAATACGCGAAGTATTAAACTAGGCAGTAATGTATTTTTCCTTTAACATTAAACGTCAGTATTATGTGCTGCCATAATTCAAAATGAATTATTACTAATAGCGAAATCTAAGATGGCTACCGAGTGGAATGTTTGTTTTACTTTTAATATTTAATTATTTAATAATTCATTTTTATTATTTGGTAATATATAGAAAAGGAATAACATAAAATTAAAACTTACTCATTAAGGAATTTTTATCTTTTAATAGAGTTCTGGGTCAAATATATATAGGCTTAATATTTAATATTTCGAATACAAAAAATGCAACTACAATCGATGGCCTATTTTTTAACTTTATTTTACATTTAAAAATGAAAATAATTTTAGTATATTCTTTTTGAAAAGTGATGATCTACAACGGCCTATTCTAATTTAAATGGCAAAAAGTTTATTTTATTCTTTTTAATCCTTTACCTTTGTAAAACGATGTCCTTTTTGTGCGAGCGTTTCCTGCTTTAAAGGTTTAATTATTTCTACCCTTTAAAAATACTAACATTTTAATGAATGAATAGATAATGACATCCTATCCATATTAATATTAGAAATATCAATGTAACTCTGTAAGTCTGTCTGTTACGTTTTCAAGCCCAAACGAAGTACGCCTAAGGGTTCAAGCTGCTTCTCACTACATCCACTATATATCCGGCGGTCTTTCCGAACCAATACGACTTGGGAACCTTCAAGAAAAGAGCCTATTCTTTCCTTAAAGGTCGGCAACGCGCCTGCATGCCTTCTGGTGTTGCAGATGTTCATGGGCGGCGGTGATCACTTAACATCAGGTGAGCCTCCTGCCCGTTTGCCCCCTTTTATATAAAAAAAAACAAATAAAATTCCATTCCAATGTAAATCAATGGAAACTTTTTTGATTGTAAGACTGTTTTATATATACTGTTGTTTATGTATCTTCTTCTTCTTCATCCTAGCATTATTCCCGGTATTTTTATGTACTCAGGGTGTGCTTATTACTCTTATCCGGATTTGACAGGTTACTAGTTTTTACACAGAGCGATTGCCATCTGACCTCCGCAACCCTAAGGGCGAACCAGTAACTCATTGGATAAGAGCAATTTACTTATCAAGAGTTAACGATTATTATCAGATGTTATTGATACTAAGCGGGACCGACAGCTTAACGTGCTCTCCGAGGCACGGTATTGTACTATGTATCTATATGTAATAAAATACAAAACAAAATAATTGGTTAGATTATTACTTACTTACTTATCGATTGGTTAGTGGTCAACCTAGTGTCAAAGTTGTTCAGGTCGCCCGTAGGCCTCTGACTTGACTTTTCGACTGTTGTCTAATTGTCAACAGCCGGGACCGACTTTTTACGTGCCCTCCAAAGCACGGTGACGCTCGGTTGAAATACCACTATGCGATCACCCATCTAGTGACTGACCGCGCCTAAAGTTGCTTAACCTACCGATCGTTTACCGATCAGCGGGTGCACTCGGCTATGAGCGTCAGATTATTAAAAATAAATAACGCTGCTAAATAATAATACTGCTGTTGTGTAAGGAGATTTGTTCTTTCCTATAGAAAATCTCCAGACCTAAAATTCCTAGCAGAAAGTTTCTTAGTAGAATATTCAATAACCAAAATTTAATCTTACCAAAGTTGAGTACAAAATAATCTTTATCCTGTCTTATCTCGGTTTACCTGAAACAAAGATTACATAACATGAATTTCGTATAGAAAGATAAAACAAAGGATCTGAAATTTCTGACTTCATTCAAACTTCAGATAATTAAGATCAAAACTTGGTGGTATCTCACGGAGTCTGTGTTCCAACTTTTTGTAGTTTTGCTAAACCAACTCGTAAGTTAACTCGGTTAAAAACTTTACGTAGTATTATAATATCTGTGGTATACGCAGTATTATACTACGGTTTCTTTTACTAAAGTAGTGAATCTTATATACAAAATTCTCGCGTCACAATGTTATTTACCATTCTCTTCCGAAACGGCTTGACCTATTTTGATGAAATTTTGTGTGCATGTCGGGTAAGTATGAGAATCGGTACACATATAATTTTTATACCCCTAAGTAATAAGGGTGGTCCACCCCACATTTTTATTTTTTATTTTTTGGACAATTTTTTTTTTATGATGTGGCATTCAAAATACATACTACCCTAAATTTTTGCCCTTCTACCATCAACCCCCATTTTTATAGCGATATTAGTAATTCAATAATTTTCACCAGTGTCACAATTAGACTCAGCTAGGGGGCGCTGCTATCGGTTCCCAGATTTTTTTTCCGGGGCAGGACAACGTCTGCAGTAATTGTATATTATTTTAAAAACAACGTGGCATTCTTTACGGTGCGTGAGATTTTCTCTTAAAGTTTTGCTTAATTTTAAAGAAGGAGTTAATAAATTCTTAAGATTAAACTTCAAAACGTGGTCTCATATTTAAACTCCAAAGTTCCGTAAAGTTCTTGAACCGTCTATAATATTTCTAATATTCGCATTACTCTAACAGAAAAATATATGAATTATAATATAGTTAGTAATCAAGTACAAAAAATATAATTTTCTAAAATAATCGCATTATTGTTAGTGCTCTGATTAATTAATGTCTTTTAACTTTGCATATATTAAAAATATATATTTATCTGCACTATAAAAACCTGATTGATATAATAAATACTCATTCATATCACAAAAGACAAATAATAATCAATCAAATGAATGAAAGGCGACTGGATAATGTGCGAATAATTCTTGCATGGCGTCAAGAAAGACGGCTAGCAACATTCTGTGTTATGATTTAATTGATTTATAAACCCATATATACGGGTATAAAATTTTATAAGTATTTTAACCCCACTTCAAAAGGATGCTGGTTATTTATTAATCTGTTAATTTATACTTTTTGTGTATTTAAGGCACGGAACCCTTTTCTGCTCATAGTAGAGTGACTAATAAAAGACCAGTGGGAAAAGCAACTCTAGGCGCGATCAGTTTATAGATGGGGACTGCACGGTGGTATTAGATGATTAGATCGTCTCCGTGCTTCGGAGGTAAAAATGCTAAATGTGTTCATCAACTCGAATCAACTCATAACTAACATTGACAAGCTATTAATTTCGAACCCAACATTTTCAACAAAAGTTTAAATAAAAATATAGCGAATATTTAAACAGAAAACTTCAAAACAGGCACATCGTAGCTGATGCCGCGGGCGACGCAGCTAGACCGAGCCACATCGGACAAGATCCACGAAGACGATGTTATGCTTATAAATAATGAGTAATATAATAAATATTTCAAGAAAATTCTTATATGATGTAATAAATCTGGAGTCAATTCATAGGAATGTATTACAAGCCAACAAAAATTTTGCTTATTTAAATTTTTTTAGGAAGTCATCAAAATTAATAAGCTAGTTTTAAGTAGGGATTGTACTAAAAATAATGATTTAAAGCTGTAAAATGTAATGCGTTTGTTTTTGGTCAAAATTTTCAAATATAATCACTTTAACTTAAGAAACAAAGTTACAAATAATCAAACTCGCTAGCTTTGCAAAAATAGGCGTTGATTTGTTCATACTATATGGAAGTTTTAAATCTATTCGTAGGATGATTTTATTGGCGAAAACATTTATTTACTGTAATAAAACCTTCTTACAAACTTTAAAATAGAGGTTATCAATTTGACTGAGGGCATTTTGATGATCTCGCAAAGGACTCTGGATGTACAGAATGAAACTCCTTAAAATGTAACAGATAAATACATCATGACAATAAAAAAAAAAATGTAAACAGTCCTATTATTTATTTATCAAATAAATAAATAAATAATAAATAAATAAACGCTACACACTCAAATAACATTATGGTTACATATAAACAAATCATTCTTAATATGCATCGACATAATAATATATCAAGTAAACGTGCAGAGTAAAGTATAGAACAACTATGAAAAGCCGAGCAGATAATTTCGTTGGTGCCGACTCCCCGGGGCTGATATACACTGCAAACAAAATAACACAGTGATTGCTAGCTGAGATGATATGATTGCTTGACTCAAAGGCGGTTGCGTCGAGCCTTAAGCAGAGTTTATACTAGGAAAGAAAACAAATATAATGAGTCTACTATACCAGTACTTAAAGAACTTGTGAACTTGAGAGAATCTCACTGTTTGGAATAAAAATGTGCTAAATCTTCCAAATGCTTTAAAAATATACAGAATACATTTGAGACTGCTGTGACCATTAAGTGAAAATACCACAATTCATTAATTCTATTAAGAAGAACCCGCAATGAAAATAGTATATTAATAGGTTTGTCGAGCGTACGCGTTCTTCCAGCGTTTGATCAGAGTCAGCATAGCGCACACACGGCGTTACAGTCGTGTAAAACAACGCCTTTTATACGAAAATATACGTAAACAAAAAAATGGACGAAAATGTAAATGCTTTATAGAGTATATTGATAAAACTGAAAAAAATAAGTAATTTAACTGTTTTTCTAAGTTCGTAAATCTAGAAATAGAATAAGGTGGCTTAATTTTCAAAGAACTGTACAAATGTAAGGTCTGCTTTACTTTAAAAATGTGGTACATAAGCTTGTGGACCCAGAATATCGCCCCGAGGGACACTTCGATGTTTAACTTCAATATTGATTTAGGTCCCCGTAAATCGCAATCGCATAAAGACTTAATATTAAGCTTTTGGTGTGGAAACGAATTGAACGGAAACTATTTCAATTTCGTCCTTTAATATACGAATTTGAATAAGTTCATTCAGTGTTGGTAAGTCGTCGATTCAAATTGGCTTTTGAGGTTTATAACTTTTTCCATATTGGAAATTTGAGAAATGTTGATAGCTGTAATATTGGTTAACGTATATATTGAATTGATGTTATGTTCGTTTCATTTCAGTTTATAATTAAAAGTAATTATGAGTGGTTTGGAAGTTAAATTAATGTCAAAAAGAGTTTTAATAATTTTTAAATTGAATACACGAGAACTATATTTTTATTTTGGAAGTATGAAAATAATAGATAATGTATGTTTAATAAGTTATCAAATCCCAACCAACTAAATATGAAAAGAAACAAACAATATAGCGGTTACAGTTTTACAATAAAAACGAAGCATTTGCAGAAAAAGTATCCACGAAAATAATAAATCTTATATAATGCTTTCCCATAAAATATTGTCGTTATGACAATAAATAATTCAACGAATAACGACTCTACATTTTCTACCCTATTAGCAATGATCGTTATCATAAAACTAGATAATAACGAAAACGCTTCGAAAGCGGTAAAATAAATTCCTTCCTTTGCAACGAAATCGTTAAATAAGGTATTGGTTTAAACGCTAAAACAATTCTCGGATATTAAGGCTGCTAATCAAAGTGACCGACAGAATTAATTCCTTTTTTAGTAATCTCTATTTCTTTTGTAATAAGATTTAAAATCGATTAATTGAGGTGTTCTATAACGTGGAAAAGTTATAAAAAGCCACTTCTATTAAGGTTCAGTCGTAAAAGCGGATAACGTCGAATGCAATGTTCTAGCATCGAGTACACACATGTTCAATTACTATTGCCGATACAATCGTAGTCTTTAACGCGTAGATGATAAGGTTGAGAATGAGGTAGATAAATATTTAGATAAAACAATAAAAGCAAAGAGTTCTGTTGTGAAAGTTGATTGTTGAGAAGAAAAACGTACGGTACTCTCGGCCACCCAAAATGATCTAACTATAATTCTTAATAGTTTTCGCACCACAAGAGAATATCCAAAAAAATGTGGATAGATAAATTTATCGGCGGATACAACAAACGTCTTCTTCTTCATCCTAGCATTATTCCCGGTATTTTTATGTACCCATGGTCTGCTTATTACTCTTGTCCGGATTTGACAGGTTACTAGTTTTTACACAGAGCGATTGCCATCTGACCTCCGCAACCCTAAGGGCGAACCAGTAACTCATTGGATAAGAGCAATTTACTTATCAAGAGTTAACGATTATTATCAGATGTTATTGATAATAACCGGGACCGACAGCTTAACGTGCTCTCCGAGGCACGGTGGGGAGACCCACACGGACAAACGCCCAGACCGAGACAGAATTTTTTTAACAAAAATCTGCCCGAGCGGGAATCGAACCCGCAACCGTCGAGACTAAAGGCAGACTCGCTACCCACAACGCCACAACGGTGTCCGGATACAACAAACGTCGAGAGGTAAATTTTAAAAGCCTTAATTTTTACGCTGTACGGTGAAAGAACAACGTCGTGAAGGCGTGCATTTTGTGTCTTGGCAGAGATTCTGAGACATTTATATCCTTTCCGCATTGGAGCAGCGTAATTAAGCTATAATGTCAATGTTTGAATTCATATTTTTTGGAACGAAGTTCCTTATCGCGCGTTGTGAAAGGGGCTAGACGGAAAAAATTCTTACGAAAAGTTGTCACGACACTTTTTGCTATAGTTGTAAGCCGTGCGGCGTGCGCGTGTTTCTCTGTCTGTCTCTCTCTCTCTCATAGAAAGCAAGCCAGTTATTTTCGTTTCGTCTTTCTATTTGTTTTGAACAGTGTGGTGTCGCGACGATTATTTTTGTTGATTTGTTTTTGTACATAATAAATAATAAATTAAAAAAATATTATTATAACTTTAAAAAAATATATTACAATTCCTTTACTAATTAATCGAAAGGAACTTCGTTCCATCCGGGTGTCCCTAGACACATCTCAAGTTTTTTTTATGTTAGAGTGTGAAAAATGCGGGGAGCATGCTGGTGCGACGTGTGCGTTGTTGAATGTGTTCAGATCTGGGTGATTGTGATTGTGCTTCTGTATTTTGCCTGACTCACAGCCCAAAACACGGAATATCCTACCATCCTAGTGCAGGTCTTTCAATGTGTAGCTATTAATAATGGCATGGGTCGACTGCAGAAGGGCTGACATTGTAAGCATCGTCCTGGGCTCTGCTTTTTACTAACTAACTCTCTAACGCATAAGCTATATGCTTAGTGGGAAGTGTGAACATAAGAACATAAACAAAAATTGCGGTAAAAAAACTTTAACACAATTTTTATTAATACCTTATCGAACAGACATCGCTCTCAATTCGTAATTAGACGTCAAAATGATTCTTAATGCAGAAGTTACTCGTATTGATATTTTATCTCTACAATTCGTGTTGCACGCACGTTCACGATAACAGAATATAACTCAATTTGAAATAACAAGCAACTCTTCGACTCTTCACGCTTGACTTATCGATTCTTATATCGAATAAATCGTGAATCGAGACAATCGAATCACGATGCGATGTAAATACTCGCTACACCGGACGGAGACGGCGCTTTTCGTTTTTGAACGGACAGAACGTGGATATAAATGGCAAAGAATAAAAGATTTTACAATTGTATTTTAAGATTTCTTAAAACGATTCTTATTTGAAGCTTACCGCGGATTTGTGATTTTGATTTAGAGGATTACAAGGGAAATGTTGCTCTGTGTAAGTATGATTTTTATGCCATAGAATGATACTATTACAGTCGATATTCGATGATGACGTTGTGGCGCAGCGGTAGCGAACCTGCCTTAAACGCCACAAGTCGCGCGTTCGATTCCCGCTCAGAGCATAATATGTTTGTATTGCCTATGCAAGCATATTTTCCGGTCTGGGTGTATTTTTCCTTGTCCTTGTATGTGTTTCCGGACCCCCGACACAGGATATCACTATCCTAGTGGGGGCCGTTGAGTGTGCAGCGTTTATTATTATTATTACTAGCGGCCAGCTCCGGCTTCGCAGGGGTATAAAATCTAAGTCTATGTCATTCACTGAAAAAATGATTAAAATCGATCCAGTAGTTTTGATTTATTCATTACTGCCCGTGGCCCGCATGCGTTAAATGTAATTATTTACGATATCACATTAAAAACCTCAAAAATAACATTTTCTTTTCTCCACTCCTCTCATTTAATGGATGTTATTATACATATAAACTTTCCTCTTCAATCACTCTATCTATTAAAAAACCGCATCAAAATCCGTTGCGTAGTTTTGAAGATTTAGCATACATAGGGACAGAGAAAGCGACTTTGTTTTATACTATGTAGTGATTATTATATTCCTGGATGAACCAATCATTTGATGCTTCTTTTTCTTATTTTGTGGTTATTGTCAACCTACTGTCCGAGTTGTTCAGGTCGCCCATATGTTCAGCCTTTTACGTTTCCTCCGAATCACGGAGTCGCTCATTTGAAATAACACTATGCGATTACCTATAGACTGATCCATCGACTGTTCACGCCTAAAGACCACTGATATGGAAAGGCTCTATTGAATTCTTATATTAAATTAGTAATCTCTGTCTGGTATTTTCTTATTTATGATCTGGTACAATGCCAGTTCTATAATAGAAGAGAAGTTTAAAAGACGATTGTTTTTATTTACACAATTTTATGACAAGGTTAATTTTGAAATAAAGAATTATTTTCCAAATTTACGTCTGAAAGTGCTTGTCATAATAAATAATTTAAGAGAGTATTCAATTATGCGAAGAATCTTCGTACCTTTTTTGATATAAAATTCAAAAAATATTCTTGAGCATAATGTTATGGAAATTTTAAGAATGTTAAAGATAATCAGGCACGTTTCAAAATCACTTAAAGGCTCGTTAAATTATCCCGAGATCAGAACATTTTAATTGGCAAGACGATATCGGATCATGGTTTATGGCCGTTCCGAAAATGTTTTTCAACGGTTCATTAGTCAACCATATTGGGATGTTACCCTGAACATTATGTACTTGCGACCTTTGGTCACCTGCAGTCACCTAAGGTCATAATGATATTTTAATAAGCATCCATATATATTCAAGTTTTGAGAATAAAGATTCTTTAGCCATAACCATAAGTTAGTATCAAATCGTGTTACAAATTTTTTCATTGACTTTTTGATTGAGGATTGGAGTTTAGGTATGCGTTGCTCACACGAACGAAACCCATAGTAGAAATATTGCTACGTCACGTCGATATTTTTAATGATGGTCTTCTCTTCTCTTCTCTCTCTTCTCTTCTTCTTAATACGTGCCGGTTATTCTAATTCCATCGATCCCATTAAAACCATGATAGGTTTAAACCATCATTGTTATACAGTTTAATTTACAACCCCACAGAAATGTAACATTTTTCAGGGATAACAAAATTATGGGTTTATCCGGCCATTTGTGCATCAAATTTCATCCAAATCTGTGCACATGTTTTTGCGTGAAAGAGTAACAAACAGAGATCCATTCAAACATACGTCAATTTATAAAAACCTTTACTATTATAATATAAGTAGAGTGGTTAAATCACTAGTTATGTAACAAAATTATTAATAATTAATTTTCCGTATGTCAAATTAAAAATTTAAAAAAGCAAGTAAAGACTACACGAATAAATATTCAAAACGCCATAATATATTGACAATGTACAATTGTACATTATAATAAAACATAAGCATTGAGCACAATATATAAGCTAACTACAACTTAATAAATCGACCTATTTCAATAAAGCTTAATGTGTCCTTAATTTTATACCACGAATTTCAATTGTCGCGATAATACATGACTTGCGCCTTGTAAACGAAGCGTGAAACCACAATATTGCCGGCCATTACTGTTATCTGATCTGTGGCCATCGGCGCATGCGCAGAGACCCGTTATAGGGTAGAATTTTTAATACTAAGTCTTCGCGGAACTGTCGCATCCGTCTCGATTCGGATTCAGATGTGAAAAAGTTAGAAAGGTTAAGCACAAAAAGCTTAAGATATCTTTCTCTTTCTCTCTTAGGTGTATACATTGCCTTAAATTTGAAATAAATTTGTGACTTTATTATATAAGAAAAAGGTGAAATGTATGGTACAAAAATGCCTCAATTTAAAGTTTACGTGTACTTTTTCAATCGTGTTGGAGATCTCGATATAACTCAAGATAACACTTAAATTACAGAAAACATGACATAACAATTTGTTACGAAGAACTAACTAACCGACAAGAATTCGGTAAACACTAGATGAGACAAGCTTATGATTCGTTACGGTGATGACATTTAAAAACTTACAATAGAGCATAATTCCACAATTGAGTTTAATCATTGAGTCATTATGGTACAATATTTGGGACAATATACCACTAAAAAAATTCCTAAAGAAGACTTAGAATTCAAGAAGAGAAGAGAAGAAATGAAGAGCAAAACCTTTCAAGTATAGCTTTCTTGATGACGTCATGGTTCGGCCTTGCATTCTTAAGGCGGAGTCAAATCTGTGTCTTTCTTCAGAGCTCAGTATTCCGCCTTCCAGCCCAGTGACACTGTCAAGGCCAGTAGGGCCAACAGCAATAGACATATAGAAAAAGGAGAGTCTGGCTGCTTTAAATGACAGGAAGGTAATACCGTTTCAGAGAGATTCCCGTCATCTTATTTTTCCTCCTCCTTACCTCTCATCTGAAGTTACACATCATCACCTGGTATCCATCGTCAACGTTGCCACGTATGGTGAACATATGTTGATATCATTCAAGTTTGTATACTGCGTGCATGACAACTTACTTCTGTAGGAAAAAGTTTCGATAGTTGTGGTAATTATACGTTGTGAGTAATAATCTCTTTAAATAAAGATAAAAACATTTTTTTATGTTTCAAGTTGGCAAACAAGCATACGGCCCACGTGATGGTAAGTGGGCGCTGTAGCCTATAAGCGCTTGCAGCATCATTATTAGGTGCCACTCACGCGTTGCCAACCTCGAGATATTCGGTCTTAAATCCCCTCTGTCCAGTAATTACACTAGCGTACAGTGCCTTTCACACCGGAACACAGTAATGCCTAAGCACTACTATTTGGTGGCAGAATATTTGACACTGCGGTGGTACCTACTTAGCCGGTCTCTTGCAACCATAGACCTACCACCAGTGTGACTAATTGCACTGGCGGAATCATCTCTGCTGTGACAGAGGTTATCCCAACAGCGGGCGATGGGGTCGTCACATCCCGACGCCGGGTTATGACTATGTTTTGCAGTAGTAAAAATTATAAATTTTGAATTGATCCAAAATTTTTATTCTAATGAATCTAAGATATTTATATGAAGGTCTCATCCAGTTTCTATAGAGTCGTGTTATCCTGAGGGCCGGTGGATAATAACGGGGAGGGCTTAATTGAATGTTATTGAATAAGGATCACGCCCAACGACTACCAATACCGGTATTTAGGCTCGAACTATCCCACAGATAACAAAAAAGGTTACAGATACAAAATACGTTATATATCAGTTTTAAAACTGATTTTATCTTCAGTAGGTAACTGTTTTAATTATCGCAGATAATGTAACAACATATTATTCTGTACGTTCATTAATATAATGTAATGGATGGTGGTAGGGCTATTATTCCAAGAGGCTAGGGAGGTACTACCACAATATCAGGTATTTTGCATTACTGTGTTTCGGTTTGAAGAACCCTGTAGCCAGGGAAACTACTGGGCGAAAGAGATTTATAGTCTGTTAAATGTAAGTTGAACCCTGCGCAGTAACACGTTTTTGGGGCTCAACCGTATGCGGTATGAAGGGAGCCGCGTAACTATAGCAACGCGGCGACGGTACACCCGATTAGTACAGTCGCTGGCGATTGTTTTAGTTCTTTAAAAATAAATCATTAAATATTATATTTAAAAATAATTTATTTTTGTCAGATGTGTCAACATATGAAGATACGAAGAAGTCTGTCTCACTATTAATAATGTACATTAACTTTTTTTATATATATAGGTACCTTTCTCTAGACTATTTATTTGTTTTAATAATAAATAAATTGTTAATAATAAATAAGTTGTATTTGATAATAAATAAATAATTAATTGAATTTAGAAGAAATCATAACTATATTATATACTTAATTCCATTTTCCCACTTTATAAAGAATCGATTTAAATAAGACGAAACCAATATTTTTGTCTAACATTTTTGACCATTATTGTACCTGCGCAGAAGCGGCCATTTTGGTTCAAGTTACATTTAAGGAACTATAAGAACCAATATCTCTAGGTTGGCAGCATGATTGACACCTACGAATGAATGTTGTTGCAAGAGCTCATAGGCTACAAAACCCTTAATATCAGGTGGGTCGTACGCTTCCTTGCCAACTTAGTCGCATTAAAATTGTAGGACTGAAAAAATAATACATTTTCCATTAAAAACATTTTCCGAAAACGCAAGCCAATTTCAATTACAAGTATATCGAAAAACGAATACAGATGTAACGAAATAAAAACAGAATCGCAATATATCCTTTGCCACTGTTTGGACGGACGGACGGACAATATTATTGTTTGTGGTCAATACCCGCATGTTGTTTTACTGCCTCCGTCTAATGGATTGCTAGTATTGGATTGGTTTTTGATCGGTATTGAATATTTTTTTCTGTTGTAAATACGTGGAACTCACACAAAAGTTAAGTTAATAAATAAAATTTGTTTTGTCGGTTCTTATAAGGAAAATGTTTAATTTTTTAACTTAGAGTAATATGACTTTCAACAACTAAGTGTAAACTAACTTCTATCCAATATTATAAATGTGAAAGTTTGGATGGATGGATGGATATTTGTTACTCTTTCACGCAAAAGCTACAATACAGATTTGGATGAAATTAAGTACCTACACAAAAGGCTCATTAACTGGATTAACATATAGAATGCTTTTATCTCGGAAAAAATGTTTGGTTCCCGTGGGATCATCAAAAAACTACATAAGGCGAGCCGCGGTCATAGTTAGTACTTTATACATTGAATAAAAATATTCCATTTCATTTTAAGCAACGCGTTAAATGATATTCAATTAAAAACCGTTGGATAAACCGTTTAATCTGAATCTGAGTGACAGTGACATTTAACAGTGCATCATTTTCAGAGGAGAGTTGTCCTTTTGTTGAAAACAATTCAGTACATTCACGAACATTTATCCAATTAAACTTATCTTGGCACATGTATTTCGTTACGAGACCCAGGTGTTGACACATTAATGGTTTCCAATTGACACACGACGCTAATTTAGTGCAATCCGCTATCAAAATTTACAAAGAAATTCGAATTTACAGAACGCTAAAAATACTGTCTTCTTCATCATCCTTTTGCCCAGTATCTGCTTATTACTCTAATCCGGATTTGACAGGTTACTAGTTTTTACTCAGAGGGATTGCCATCTGACATTCACAACCTTAAGGTTGAACCAGTACCTCATTGATCGATGAGAGGGAGATCGATATCTTAACGCCCCGACCCAAATAGCTACTTATACCCATCATCAGCTCCGAGCGGGAATCAACCGCGACCGTAGAGCCTCAAAGCAGGCAGGCTACTAGTTGTTTTTAAATGTAAGATGGGGCAAACGTTCAGGAGGCTCACCTGATGTTAAGCGATCACCGCCGCCCATGAGCATCTGCAACACCAGAAGGCATGCAGGCGCGTTGCCGACCTTTAAGGAAAGAATACGCTCTTCTCTTGAAGGTTTCCAAGTCGTATCGGTTCGGAAAGACCGCCAGGGGAAGTTGATTCCACAGAGTGGTTGTGCGAGGAAGAAAATGTCTTCCAAATTGCGCTGTTACGCCATAACGGTAGTCAACACTAAAAATACTGTATGAATGCTAATTTTATTTGGTGTTTTAAATATGATCTCTTAAATATCCGCTATGCCACAGCGATATACTATAAAATGATTGTGTAAATTTCATTGAAAAGAAGTCGAACCGATCATAAATTTATTTGATAAACATATCTAGAGACTGTATATATTAAATATAATTCACGATCCAGGTGTCACCGAGTGGGCAGCGCTGTCAGTAGATCATAACCATGCTGAGAGGAGACGGCCGGTGGTCTGAGTAAAGAGATATGTATCAAAGCTTTTATGTAAAAATATTATAATTTAAGACACTTTCTTGATATTATATTCTTTATTTACATGTGTAAACAATGGTTTTGTCACAAATTATTTGTTATATCTTGATTATTCAATGTTAGTCGTGTAAAAGCAAACTTGAATGTCTTGATTTTGTCACTGATTGCGGCCATGATGGTTTCTGTATCTTTATTTTCGTAACCTAATTCAATTATGTTAATACAAAGAACATATTTTCGTAACCTAATTCAATTATGTTAATACACTTTTTTATTTTATCATGTGTAAAACATACGTCGTTTTCTCGTGTCATTGAACAGTACAAATCTTGCAACAAGGATGTGGTGGAGTAGAGATGGGTGGGGGTGTAGTAGGGTGGAGAGGAGTGGGAAAAAGTTTAGTGGAGTGTTTTTGAGTGAGTTGGTATGAAGTGGAGTGGAGTGGAGTGGAGCGCAGAGAAGCGAAACAAAACGAAATGAAACAAGTTTTTGCTTATATCGTTAGTACACATGACGACCTAATTGTAATGTAGAAACTACTAACGAACTATAGTGTTATCAAGAAAAAGAAATTACAAAAATGATTATGGTAGAATTTCGATTGAATTCTAGTTCATTTATTTATATAAATACCCGTTTTGTATACTAATTATGACGACGTTGTGGCGCAGTGGTAACGAACCTGCCTTAAACGCCACAAGTCGCGGGTTCGATTCCCGCTCGGAGCATAATATGTTTGTATTGACCATGCAAGCATGTTTTCTGGTCTGGGTTTATTTGTCCTTGTCATTGTGAATGTTTTCGGACCCCGACACAGGATATTACTATCCTAATGGGGGCCGTTGAGTGTGCAGCATTTATTTATTTATTTATTAATTAATTATCTCGCCATCGCTTATCAAATAGATTGTCTTGATATAAAAGCGATGACAGGGAGACAAATTAATACGTGCGACATGTGCGTGCTCCGCATTAGATAGAATTATAAGAAAAACAAAATTATAATTAAACCGGTACCACATTATGTCGACAACACTTTTATAACAAGAAAGTTTATTGGTCCCATTTATATTATACGAAGTCATAAAACTGGCAAAATGTAAAATTTAGTTTATTGAAATTCAATATATTTTTGTTAAATAGTATTTTGATTCGGAGAAACATAAAAACTCTTTATGATTTCAAAAACACGTGAAATCCAGTATCGCTTAAACGTTATTTTTGAAATATAATTATGTAGTTCAATTGAATTTATAACTGTTACATTTAAGTATTAAAAATAATTTTATTTCATTATGATTTTCGATGTATTTTAGACAATAATAATGAGATCAAATTGTCTACAACTCTTGCCTAAGCAACTTGTTATTTTTGTTGAAAAAGGATTTGATAGAATTTACTAGTTATGACATTGTTTACACTATTATATTTAAGATAATTAGCAAAAAAAAACTATTATGTAAAAAGTTGGCAAACAAGCATACGGCCCACCTGATGGTAAGTGGTTGCCGTAGCCTATGAGCACCATTAGTAGGTGCCACTCACGCGTTGCCTCGAGATATTATTTCATAAATCTCTTCTGCCTAGTAATTTCACTAGCCTACAATGCTAGCGGCAGAATATTTGGCACTGCGACACCTACCTAGCCGGCCTCTTACAATAAAAGTGGAATCATCTCTGCTGTAACAGAGATTATCCCAACAGCGGGTGATGGGGTCGTCACATCCCGACGCCGGGAAATTACAATTAATTACATCAGATGATTTACTGAATATTTTTTTCCAAAAACGTTTTGACTTATACTTGACTTTTTCAACAATTAAATTCGAATATTATTAGACTAGACTGTCGTTTTGTGATGCTTTACCCACAACTCAGCAAAAACCAGTGTATATAGGTATGTCAATTGGCCTATAGAGTTGACTGTACTCAAATAAATGCCATTACACGGATAAAAACTGGAACTTCTCTCTTTTCGTCAGTGTCTGTAAAAGTTAAACCAAAATGATTCCAAGAAATAATTTACAAATAGCCAGAAGAAAATCGATTGCACTTCCATGAATTTGTTTTTATTTAACAGTGGTGTAGTCGGTCTTTTAGGCCGTTCATGATAAATGAATGCAGATAATGACAATAATTATACAAAATGCCGCCATTTTGTTTAATCATTGAGAAATGACAAATGAGGTTTTAATTATGTTTTTTAAAACAAAAATCTGTTTTAAGTTCGTGTGAATTATATTAAAAAGGGTTAATCTTTGTTGCGTGTTTTCAAATACATTTTAATAGTGTTATTTAATTATATAAGCACGATTTTTCGTGGCAGCTTAAATTCTTTGAACAGCATTCACTTGAAACAGTAATTGTAAGATTATAGTACTTAGTTATTTTTCTCATTACTTTAGTTGGATAAAAATAGATTTACTATATACTATGGACAGGCCCTTACATAAGAATGTATAAAATATCATAGCCTCGTTGGTGACCTTTCGTAAATTAAACACCAATGCAACGGAACGATGTATTTTTTTGGCGCGTTGCCAACTCAAGGGATAGGAGTGATAGTAGATAGATAGAGTAAGAAGGGAAAAAAGGAAGGAAGCAGAGGAGGTGGGAGATTGGGCTTCCGTCACTCTCACTCTTCGCCTGAAATGCAACAGTACCTTGTCACTTTAAGCCGATTTTGTATGAGAGAGTAGTACTTCCCCATTTATGCTGCTTGGAGCATACCTCTACTATCTTAGTCATAATACAAATACCAAAAAAAATTACAGCTTATGTTATAAAATTTCATAGAATTTTATAAAAAATGGAACAAATGAAAAAGTTTTAATATTTACTATCAACATATATATAAGCATACAGAACCACAAGAGAATCTAATAAAAGGAGAAACGTGAAAACATAAATATATTATCTTAATAATAAACGTCAACAAAGCAAATAAGTTATTTTACAAAATATTACCCAAATAACAAATAATATCGAAATAAGAAGCCCAAGATGTAATATCTCTTGTCAGTACACAGAAGATACAATTTCCAACCAGAATTGATGCAATATAAAGCTAACCAAGAACGATCCTGTGTTGTTCTTACCTTA
Organism: Hestina assimilis; assembly: GCA_023373885.1. NCBI lineage: Eukaryota > Metazoa > Arthropoda > Insecta > Lepidoptera > Nymphalidae > Hestina > Hestina assimilis. The sequence goes on from CM041753.1 coordinate 13,651,326, forward strand.
GAATATAAATAAATTTAGAAATGGATTAAGATTTTGTATTTTTTTTGTTAATTACAAGACACCATTTTAGTTACTTGTCCTTTTGTATAGAATCTAAGTCAAATTTATTATTATATCATTAACATTTTAATCTTATATGAATAATAATAATAATATTACAAGTAGTGGTACACTATTGTAGTAACAATCATTAAGAGATTGACTAAAAAATGTACATTCAATGGAAGTATCAGATACAGTTAATTAATTTTTCCATTATTGTCCTCCAATTAAGCGTAAAGCTTGTCAAATTACAAGGTGCTTCTGACGATTGTCATCATCTTAAAAACCTCTCATAAACCGCTCAGCTGTAAAATGACTAAAATAATTCAATTTATTCATAAGTAACTTCCTTTCTTATAACTATATTAATAGTCTTAAACCCTGTGTAATTTCTAATTACTTTTCAGTTCTATGCCACATCACATAAATACTCGGCTAAATTCAGTCGCATTCTGGGAGCGTGTTTATCAACAATGTAATCAAACGTGGCCACTCGCTTTATGTTACTGTCCGCTGCGTTTGTGCGGATTAAAAATAATAAACACACTACTTTGTGTTTAATTGGTAACGTTTGAAATAAACTAGATACATTAGTGGAATGTAAGTTTCTTATTATTTCCTTTTATGGCTCTTTCATTGAACGGAAATATATTTAATATGAAAACCACGAAGTATAGTTTATTCAATATGTGAAATAATACGAATCTAATGTATCTAATGTTTTTTCGTATCATAATAAAAAAAACTATTTATAAAAATGTTATTTCTCCAGAAATAGAAACTGTCAGTCGTAGCGTCGTTTGCTAATACGAATTAAAATAAACAATTATATAATAACAACTAAACGTAATATAACTATGATAGTCAGTCATAAATGTGTGTAATTTAGGTGTAAAGAACAGAACAGGTGTGAATATATTAATTCTTAACTAAGAATAGCACGAATGGATTTATAAATAGAAAAAGAAAGCATGCTGTCTTTATCTCTTTCTTTTTTGGTATAAGTTTTAATTGTAAATATTAAATATAAAATATAAAAAGCTATACACAAGATCATTTAATATGAACAAAGAGCAACATTTTAAACGTATTATCAATTTTAAATGTTTTCGCAATTCAAAGTTCAAGTTCTTTTTTAACTTCTAAATAGGCAAAAATATTGTCTTACAATTTTTTCCCTTAGTCAAACATACCGCCGATACTCCATAAAATTTAAAATCAACACGAACACAAGTAACACCATCCAGTCCACTCCACGATAAAAAAACAATGTTCTTATGATCACATGACAAGCACCTGACATTACTCAGTCGGTAAAGTGTCAAGCTGTATCAAAGGAATGAAATCATAAAACCCGCTTACAGATTTGTCGCGCGATACGGACACGCGTGGAGCGATTAATTGTCGCGATAGCACCAAATGTGTCGTTCTTTTTGTTGTGGTATTTATGTCACTTCTGACTTTCTGCTGTTCTGTTGCGTCATGCTTACGAAAAAAAAATTAAGAAATCTATTATACTTTGTTGACGTGACTTCGCCGCTTTTATAAATATAATTACTATCATGCCTAAACTGTCATTTTTTGGGTTCCACATCCAAAGAGTAAACGGTAAAGGTAAAACCTATTACAAAGGGGACGCTGTCTGTTCATCCGTATGTCCGTCTGTCTCCAAGCTTTATCGAATAAAGCATGACAGTCAGACGGCATCAGGTAGCTTGAAATATTCAAAGAATATTTCACTTAAACAATAAACAATTAAATTAAAATAAAACAAATAATTAAAGGGGCTGACATACAACAAACATGATTTTTTGCCGTTTTATAGATAACTGTACGGAACCCTTCGTGCGTCTGACTCGAACTTAGCCGGTTTTTACACTAGTCGATTGATATAAGACAGTTATAATTTTTCATAGGCCACAATATGTTGGGTTATATTAACGATAATCTCGCCAGGCTATTTCCAACTAAATACCAGATAAGCATTGTCTTGAGATACAGCAGATTTATACAGCTGTTCTGTTTCACGTTATAATATTTAATATTACATCCGACCTATTTATCTTTAATAAATTGGGGAATCAACAGTATCACCAGGAGTTTTAACTGGCTGTTAAATATTCATTTTACTTTAATTATTTATCTACAAGAGATACAGCAAAAAACATAATTTTTTTTTTTTTGTTACGTTACAAGCATACGGCCCACGTAATGGTAAGTGGTTGCCGTAGCCTATGAGCGCTTGCAGCACCATTAGTAGGTGCCACTCACGCGTTGCCAACCTCGAGATATTGGTTCTTAAATCTCCTCTGCCCAGTAATTTCACTAGCGTACAGTGCCCTTCAAACCGGAACACAGTAATGCCTAAGCACTACTATTTGGCGGCAGAATATTTGACACTGCGGTGGTACCTACCTAGCCGGCCTCTTGCAACAAAAGACCTACCACCAGTGTGACTGATTGCACTGGTGGAATAATCTCTGCTGTGACAGAGGTTATCCCAACAGTGGGCGATGAGGTCGTCACATCCCGACGCCGGTAAAAATATATAAAAATTTATAAAATTTATAAAAATTATCAAGTTTCTAATATGTTCCTTATATTTATTTTAAATTTATTTTATACTAGCGGCCCGTCCCGGCTTCGCACGGGTGGACATAAGATTTTTATATTTCTTTGGTTACTCATAGATCTAAACTCCCGTTCTCTCCCGCACGCGCACCCTCACCTTGGTGACGATCACTTCGCAACGGGCCGTGCAGCAGAAATCGTAATATTTTAATTTCGCCATAACTTCAAAACCAAACGTCCAATTTTAATCATTCAAAGACCAAATATTATCTACATGAACTGTACTTAGAGATAAAATGATTTATTTCGATAAGGATTAACAGGATGAGTAAAATAAATGCGTTTAAATGTAGTCCAAAAAATTCAAGATTTTTAAATAAAAAAATTGTTGTTGTGCCTCACTCGACATAGATAGGTATAGTGTGTCGCGGACTTTTTTGTAGATATTTATAAGATTTACAGTTATTTAGGACAATTTATGGTTTTATCTTTTATAGTTTAGGCAGCGTACGCAAAATAAGTAACTTTTCTGGTTGATTTTTTACACCTTGTGTCCGAAAAACCCGAATATTTTACGGAACGCTATTTTTTATCAAAATAAAATTTAGCCTATGTTACTCGTGGATAATGTAGTTTTCAAATGGTGAAAGAATTTTTTAAAACGGTCCAGTCGTTTTTGAGCCTATTCATTACAATCAAACAAACAAAGTTTTCCTCTTTATAATATTAGTATAGATTTTGTATTTTTGTTGTAGCGCCAATCGAAACACATTCTGTCTGCCCGCTGACAAACAGACGGACAGACAGGCTTAGTAACAGAATTCTGTCGGAATCCTAAAAAGCGACTCCAGTAACTACAAAAGTGATATTTCAATAAACCACTTTGTATACTTCGCTTTAATAATACGATCTAATTTAAGCACTTTATAAATTATAACAAATTTCCTTTTACAATATAATTTATAAGGTCCAGTGCGTGTATATTAATTGTCTTCGACAGATTTATCCCCGTGCAGACGGCCGATATACCTTATATATTATCTCAATGGAAACGGCGTTTGTCTTGTTGTAATATAATTTATAGAACGAAGATTCCATGACACCGCGGGGAATATCTAATAAATTCTGCAAATTAATACATTTGTTCACGAACCTTATAAGCAGTTAGATAACCGAGCTAAGTGTGAGAGGCATGTAGGTATGTCGTCTTAAGACATCGGGACGTCACTCTCAAGCATCAGAAGCGGACACAAGTGCTTTTCTTAATATGAGATCATAAGCTATATATAAGGTAGATAATTATAACTATCAATTACTAATCGTCGGTATGATGATATGATATGTACTATACGCCACAAGAATGACAATCAAGAGAGGCTGGGTCAGACCGTTTATCGAGAGCCGACGGTCCGTACACCAAGACGCGATCGTTAGAAATGCTTACCGAAATCTTTTTTTTTCGGAGTGTCTATTACTATTGGCCTAGTGGCCTTGACAGCGTCATCGGTGGGAGGCCCGAATCGGGAGGCCTCAGCCGGTAAGAGATGGACAGTCCGCGCGGGGCTCAAGTTGAATCCGTCCCAAGGGCCTCTCCTGCGAGGTCGAGCCTAGGCTTGTGACGTCATCGGGAACCTTACCGATACCACACTGCATAGCTATACTTAAGCAATTTTTAAGAGATCTTATATTCTGACTTATTACCTCCACGGGCGACAGGAGGGTTGGTTCATTCTTCGCTCAAAGAAGCTTTCTTAACAGTATTCTCCGTGGACATCATTTGTACTGTTTGTTATTTGTTACTTAGTATTGAATTGACACCATTGTGACGTATTTGTAGCGATTGTGCCTTCGACGGTTGCGGGTTCGATTCCCGCTCGGGCAAAAAAAAGAGAAGATTTAAAACTTAGATGACTAAAGTTGATTAATTATATTTTACAAGTTCAATTATTAAAATAGCCTCAGTCTCAACAATCAAAACATAAATAACATAGTTTCCTTTAAACAAAATTGTAAACCATCAGTGTAACTCAATAAAACATGTACGTAGAGCGATCTTTGATCGAGCAGCAGCCGTCTTCATCAAAGAAGCGCTATTTACAAAACGATTGATTCCCAACAGAAGTCTCGATTCTATTTCGATAACGATTCCGAAAACGCTATAATTACGATTTTAATTACGTCTACTTGTTCTTGTGTTACGATTAAATATAACATTTAAAGTATGAATAATTCCATAGTGAGAATAAAGTGGTTACTACAACATGATAAGAAATTGCAAATTAAGAATAATTGGACATTTAACGGGTTACTAGTTTTTACACAGAGCGATTACCATCTGACCTCCGCAACCCAAAAGGCGAACCAGTAACTCATTGGATTAGAGCAAATTACCTATCAAGAGTTAACAATCATTATCAGATGTTATTATAACAACCGGGACCGACAGACCGAAACAAATATTTGTAAATTCAATACAAAGATCTGCTCCGAACGGAAATCAAACCCGTGACCATGGAGGCTTAAAGCAGGCTTACTCACTCATCAGTACGCTACAACGGTCTTCTACCATCAAAAACATAAAATCTAAAAAAAAATCCAAGTCTCACAACGCAGTTTATCTACTACAAAAACTTTGAAACTGCACGGCCTTTTAATTAGTAGAATATGCCGTATATATCACTAAAAAATCAAACTTCTTACTTTATCAACAACAAGGTTTGTTTTGTTACAAGGAGGTCCATGCGCTTGGAGGCGCTGCCTCCATCACTGATGACGTCCATGGAATCAAATTTGAGACCCCGTGAGGGCTGCCCTTTAACACGGCTCTGTACGCTGCCCCTCCGCTCATGACGCTGTCAAGGCCAGCAGGGCCAACAGCAATACACATTCCGAAAAAAAGGGGGGACCAAAGTGCCTTAAGTCACTTCGAGAAAAGGATGTTACGGGTGTCCTCGACTGATGTATAAATGTAGGTATTACCCAATTATTAATCATAGCTCTGCCGGTGGCTTCGCTCCAATCATGTGTGACCGCCCTATCTACCAACTAACCCCATCTTATCGACCGCACTTTCTTTCTTATTGATCAGCTTCTAAGTATCGTATCGTGGTGTTATATAGACGCAAATAAGCAATACCATGTCAACCCACACGAATGTCATTTCGGGAAAAAAGCGTTTGAAAATTTTGAACAACTTTCTTTATATGAATTTTTTTTTTATGTATTAGTCAAGTTTTTGGCAATTACAGATTTATTTGTTCTTAAAATGTTATTCAGCCATTTACCAACACTTCTGCATATATAACTCAGTTTTTTCAATTTTGTGGGTTGACATGGTATTGCTTATTTGCGTCCATATATCCTATGGCCTTCCTCAAGAAATGTGCTCTCATATGCAAAAAGAATTTTTCAAATCTGATCACTAGTTCCAGAGACTAGGGCGTTCAAACAATCTCTTATTAATATTACCAATATTATATAGATACGAATAAAATTGTGGACTGTACTGGCACAAAAAGTATTGAATTTTATTATTTATGCTTTTCATTGTTACGTGCTCCAGTTCGTTTCGCGTTTGGTAAATTTATAAATCAACCTCTTTTGATTTCACAACAAAAAAGGTTAAACTCGCTACAGTAAATATGTCTCACTTAAATAATTTATACTACAATAAAACCTTATTTTACAAAGATAATATAAATATCCGTACATTTTGCGATTCATTTATAACTCAAATTATAATAAATGTTTATAAATAATGCGGGGCTTGTATTGAGATCGTACAGATAAAAAATAAAATTGAATTTTCAATGTCATTTGTTATACAAAATGGTCACGCCATAAAGAGGTTTTATGCGATCGTTTTGTAAACTAAATTTAAAAAAAACTGAAATTTGTAAGGTTTCTAAAGTTATTATTGGGTCTTTTTACGTACAAACTTATATTACTCAGAACACGTGATCCATCATGACTTGAAAAGAACCTTTTTAAAAAGTTTTGCATGCAGATTCGCAATGGAGTATTTAAAACTGGTTGAGCCTGAGGTTTTGCTCACGTGGCGTACCATTTTATTACCATTTTATCACCGATTTATCTTTATTGCACGAAACCCTAACCCTTTTTCTTAAATAAAAGTAGCCTAAGTTTCTTCTTATAACAACAGCTATCTGTCAGTTAAAGTCCCGTTAAAATTGGTTTCAGAAATTTGATAGACTGTCAGAATGTAATTTTTAAAATTGTTTTTTTTTATGTAAGCACCGTATATATGTATTTAGTGAAAAGTTGTTAATTTAGAATTAAAAACAGACACTTCGATTTTATTTATTTGTGTATATAGATAAATTGTAATCAATTTTGCTTGTGACTCTGTCGATATTATCAAGTATCGAAAATCTGTAATATTAAACCCAACATGGTCGTGCTTAATAATGTGGAAAATTGACAAATTGTAACGAAACATAAAAGGACGCTGATTGGAATTACGGCTCAACATATTATTTTGGTTTATCATTATTTTTAAGGGTTATTACTTTATGGACGTACTTTATTAATATGGCAGTAACAATCGAAACATGTTGTGCCTCAATATTAATATGAAAAATATATTATTTCAAAGGATCTTCTTCTTCTTGCCAGCATTATTCCGGGTATAGCCTCGACCGGGGAAGTACTACCCTCTCACAGAAAATCGGCCAAAAATAATAGTAGGTAGGTTGGTATGTCAGCGACCTAATCACGCATCCCTTCTGCCCCCTTCGTTTTTGTCTTCTATCCCTTGTGTTGGCAGAGCGTGTGTTGTACTCCAGGTATCACAAGCATTCGTAGGCTGCGGTGGCTGCTTACCATCAGGCGGGCCGCATGCTTCTTTGCCAACCGTCATGATATACATAAAATCTGTAAAGTATCTACCATCAATACGAAGTATTTAAAAATTAATAATATAATACACCGATGATTGTTAAAAGCGCATAAAAATAGCTCAGTCTGGAGACGTTACACGGAATTAACTCTGAGATGGAACGACTTCGGCGTTTATTTGATACAGTTTATTGAGTGCTAACGACACATCACACGCCGCGGCCGGACTAAATTGTGTACTATTTTAAGATTTTCTGCTCAATTCACTTTTACTGCATTATAATTTTTGAGTCATTGAAAATCAGTTGAGTTAAACTAAATTAGGTTATTTGTTATCATTAAGACATACAGTTGTATTACAGTAACTTATAACATTCCTTAAAATTATTTTATTAGATATTTTTTATTTCATGGCGTTGGAAAACAAGCATATGGTCCACGTGATGATAAGCAGTCACATGAACCTATAATCACTTGCGATACTTGAAGTAACACAAGCGCGGTGGCAACCGAAGGGATAGAAGGGAAGAAAGGAGTGAACAAAGCGGGTGGGAGATTAGGCCTCAAGCACTCTCACTCATCGCACTAAACGCAAAAGTACCTACTAATACTGTTACTTTACGATGATTTTCTGTGAGAGGGAAGTACTTCCCCGATCGAAACAGCCCATTGGTGCTGGGAGGAGCATGATTCTACTACCCTTAAAAATTTGAAGCCTCAATAGATCAACGGTAGAAGGGGCGACTTGTAATGTGAGAGTTGCAGGTTCGATCGTTAACCCCTTAGGCTACTGTCGTACCCGCTTGTCGCACAAGCATGTAGCTTTGCTTAGTTGGAGGAAAAACAGAGATATTAGTCTTAAAAATTATTACTATTATTTTCTATATGAATAAAGGGAGATGACCTGATTGTCATATCAACGCCCAGCCTTAGACTTGGAAGGCTTAATTTTTTACATTGATGTGTTTAAACATTGTCTAAAATTCAGACCTGAAAGGGTGAAATGGGGGTTCAAAGTTTGTATTAAAATCGTTACTCACGCAAGCAAAACTGCTGGCAGAAGCTAGTCCTTTATAAAAAAGTCTCTAAAAGACTAATACTACATATGTTTAGTGATTTTTACAGAATATAAATCGTATATAAGTTGTTTCTTTTACTTTATAATTTATCAAGTTAATAAAATAACTATAACTATGTTATTGCACTTACAATGGTAACAATTACCTATGCTATCTTCACACACATTGCAGCTTAACATTTGCAAGGTAAACTTATTTGAAAACTGTAGAGCCAACCCACGTAATCCTTAGCTATAAGCGTGACATAACATATTTTGCTATTATTCGTTACAATGAATGAATAAATAAGATAGATTACATTTACTATAGCCTTAAATTGTAAATATTTGCTACTCCCAATTTACTACGTTTTGCCCTATAAAAACCTACATATGCACATTGACTTACAGTAAACTAAGGATCGGCAATTCCAGAGAGAAAATATCTTCAAAGATTCACTTATGCTCCTTAGCAAATAAAAGGAACGGAGTTAATTTTTCACACGCCACATTTATTCGATTATGTTTCAAGCTTGTGCCTAATTTCATTTCGTTGAATTAGTTCATGTACCTGCCAATATTTGGACAGCCTCAAAAACTCAACGATTAAAGGCACGAATCCGCTCCGTTAAAGCGAGAGTTGTGTGATCGATCCTGACCCCTTTGGGCTATTGTCGTACCCACTCCTAGGGTCTTGAAAAAGGTGTTGCAAATATTCTTTAAAAAATTGTTTGTATGGAAATTATATTATAATTCCATGTATATACAAGACAATACCCAAAAAGTATCTAGTTTAAATCTTAGAAATTTATAGTCATGTGTACCTAATAAATTAGTCACAAAATTTCATCCTCTGACCACACTTTAAACAGCCCGGGTGGCAATGACAGGGCACAAACCCAGCGAGCGTCCGACGACAGATTTAATGAGACACCAAAGTTCCCTGGAGAAAATTCATGGTGAACAGATTATTTGATTTAGACGAGGATTTCAAGATTAAGTGCTGTTTTATATTTATAGATATATATTATTTATGTTGAAGGTAATAAGATAGTTTTGGTTTGATTTTTAAAAAGTTATTTAATATGAGGTTTCAATTTGTGGTCTTCTAGTTTTAAAAACTTTTTTATTTCTTTATAAAGTTTAGATATAAAATTGTTAATTATATGATATATTATTAGGTATCGTGAGTAGATAGATATTAGAGTGTTATTTCAAAGCCTTCTGTAATGACTTTGTTAGGTTTTCATTCGTGTTACGTATATTATAAACGATTATATAAAGTGTGTTTAGTACATAACCACGTTGCGAAATGCAAATTTTCTTATGTTTTCCTGCTCTAAAAGTAATGAACGACGAAATACACCGCCATTAATGTTTTCATATTGCGAGATGTATGTTTACTTTCATGATTTTATCGTAACTTACCAACTACTGAATTCTTTAGTTGCAAGGCATTAACAATGTAGTTACCTGAAACAATTAAATATTTTGTAAAAATCTTCACACTATATAAAATTTTAAAATATAAGACATGACAAATAAAATAGCATTTGTTGAACTGACTTCAAAACAGAAAAATGGTTTTAATTCCTCGAAAACAGAAGTTGAAGAAAAAAGTTTTGTTTTAATGAGAAAATATTTATTTATATATATTTTATACATAATCATAGTTATAACTGTACTTGTAGTAAAAATTAAGCGAATCGCCAGGCACATAGACGGTACCGTCTTAAAGAATATAAATTCGTGAAGGTGTGCGTAAATAAAATATGAGAGCCGGAGACTTAGCTTCTCATTCTTTCCACTATCCTCTCTATTTTTCTTATCCCTTCCCCCCTACCCTTGGGCTGGCAAAGCGCATGTGACACTTCAAGTATCGCGCGCGTTCATAGATTGCGATGACTGCTTACCATCAGGCGGACGCTTGCTTGCCAACGGTAGCAACATAAGTAAACCCATACTAAAGGTAACAGACTGTGTAAGCTATCAAACTTGTAGCTTATTTAAATGTATTGAGCTCGAATGCTAGGCATACAAGTACGCAAACAGACAATTTGAAACAAAATGTCCATGAACAAATTTCATAAAATTTGAACAAGGTTCTTCATATGTATGTGTATATTACCTCATATATTAAAATATTCAACAAGCCTATTACTTATGATTGTTTGATCTTCCTCACATGTTCAAACAACGAGCTAAGAGTTTCGGAGTTAAATAAAACAAAAATGTCGTATAAAAAATATATGGGACCGATTCGGCATGGCGCGTGAATTGACACCTGTCAAAACAAAAACGTACCGGCTTGCTAACTATAAGTCATGAGAGGTAGCGGCAGCGATTACTGTTACAAGCATGTAACTAGAAAACGTGGTCACGGCCAGATTTAAAAGATGGAAAACGGGGTGAGAGCCCCGTGGCCTCCACATAACTGGGGCCCCCAGAATAGAGACTTCAGAATAAAAATTCAAATATATTTAATAAACATATTTTCTTTGATATATTTTTTTTTGCTTTTTCGCATTCACGCAATGAGCAATATATCAAAATCTCGAATGGGCCTCCCATTCGAGATTTTAATATTGGAATTTAGCTTGTACTAGGAGTGGGTATGACATTAGGCCAAGGAGGTAGGGATCGTACCTATAACTCTTTGCATGGTCAGATTCAGCCTTTCTACAGGCTTTTCTGAGGCTTTAGACTATTGACCTATTGAGACTTTATTATTATAATATTTTCTTTTTCGGCTTCATTTATATTATAAAAATTAACTTGGACCACACACAAGCAGCAGTTCACAGATAATAATGAGTGCGTGTGACGTTTGTCCGGTTGTTTGTCACGACGCGGAAATAAGTGAATACAGCTTGATATTCGTTTACCGTTAACGTTAAGGTTTCGCTGTTTTCTGTTTGATGGCACGTCGTTTCTACTAAGCGATCGTTTAGAGAGTTTAGTATGACAACTATTGTTTTTAGTGATTGTAACTTGTCTCAATGCTAATATCTCTATTAAATACAATTAGCTTGTGCATCTTCTGTTTTCAGGCTCTAAGAAGATAAGATGAAGGTTTTGGGTAATTAAAAAAATGTTTTTAAACAGTAACGTGGACAAAAACTTGATTCGTGATTATATGTGGTTATCGCAACCTGTAGACTGAAACACCAGTAATAAAGCAACCACGTTGTCAACCCAAAATGAAGATATGATAAAAAGGAAGAAGTGTAGGAGAACAGAAGGAGATAAAGAAGTAGGTTCCCACAACGGCACAGGTCGCGGGTTCGATTCTCGCTCGGAGCATAATATGTTTGTATTGACCATGCAAGCATATTTTCCGGTCTGGGTGTATTTGTCCTTGTCCTTGTATATGTTTCTGGACCCCCGACACAAGATATCATTGTCCTAATGGGGGCCGTTGAGTGTGCAGCGTTTATTTATTTATTCCCAGTACTTCAGCTCATTTACAGCTCCGACAGATTAATAATTAATTATTCTGTGTTTTTATACTTTCTCGGCTAAGCTTATTGTATAATATTCTGATCTAAAGAGAAGGAATGAAAAGGAGGAGGATGTTTCATATCTCCATGTAAATCGGAATTGTATAGCTTAGTCTAAAATAGAGGTAAGAATAAATTCTACATATAATAGCATTGCTAACCCCAAGCTTAAGATTTCTTTTTTCTTTTATAATTACCCACACAGTGTTTTGTAGACGGTGAAGAAATTTGAAAACAAAAGCCTGGAGAAAAAGCCACTCTTTTTAACTCCTTCCTAGCATTGACCCGTGTATTTTATCCGTGTATTTTATTATATCTTATCGGCGTCGGGATGTGACGCAGAGATTATTCCACCAGTGCAATCAGTCACACTGGTGGTAGGTCTTTGTTGCAAGAGGCCGGCTAGGTAGGTACCACCGCAGTGTCCAATATTCTGCCACCAAATAGTAGTGCTTAGGCATTACTGTGTTCCGGTTTGAAGGGCACTGTACGCTAGTGAAATTACTGGGCAGAGGAGATTTAAGAACTAATATCTCGAGGTTGGCAACGCGTGAGTGGCACCTACTAATGGTGCTGCAAGCGCTCATAGGCTACGGCAACCGCTTACCATCAGGTGGGCCGTATGCTTGCCAACTTGTTACTTACATAAAAAAAAAAAAAATTGTCAGGGCCTGCTCATTTTAGTTTTTACACAGAGCGATCTGACCTCCGCAACACTAAGAGCGAACCAGTAACTCATTGGATAAGAGCAAATTACCCTATTTATCTGATAAATACCTCTATGCTTATTATGTGACCGCTTCCTAGGTGTCCCCTCGTGTTATGAGAATGCGCTTGTATAATAAAATGTTGTTTTCTAGTTTCTTATTTTGCAAGACGGCGGTAATCACGACGACCCGGTTGTAAAACATCATAATTATGTAAGACTCTAAATGATCCATATCAGGCACGTTTTGTTTTTCAAGGTACTATATAAGAATACAGTAACTTAATGATTACGATCTTATATTAGAAATAAAATATCTTGAACATTAAAAATAAATAACGCCAATGGAATATGAATGGTGTGAAAATTAATACGAAATTTAAGAAGTGAATTTATTCATAATTAAAATAAAGTTCAGATAAAAAAATTATAACTTTTTATTTTATTTTTCCCTGAAAACCAGCGCTGTTACTTTTCGCTGTTTAGTGCTAAGTGGGAGACTTACATATATTCATGTCCTGTCATTTCCTATGTACAGTTATTATTATATTTGATATTAGATAAGGCAAAGTATATTAGTGATCAAATAAAACTTATTTTCTTTCCTACAATATATTTATTGGAGTCTGAAAATGGAAATAATTTAAGCACCACTTACTTTAGCTGAAAAGGCCAAATGGATAGCTTTTATAAGTCTGGAAAACTACTTAAGGAACTTTTCAAGAATCATTTCACTAATACTTTTAGTACAAAAGCATATTTCTTAAACTATTATTTATTCAGAATCGTACCTGTCAAATCTTTATGAGAACGACCTTGTAATTTAATATAACCAAATAAAACCAAGCGAAACATCGGGCACAGTTCGAAAAAACTTTAAAATACCAGTACTATAATTAAAGTTTCATCAAAATCACTAAGTCCATTCAACCGATAAAAACTAAAAATCTAATCCAGCTCGAAATTACCGTCAAAAACAATCAACTTTGTAAAACCGAATTTCCTTCGCGAATGAATGTTCATTCACAAAACAATGGGTGATTAGTGTTTTTGCCAGTCTCTTGGCAATGCAATGCCAGTGCTATAATAACAGACGAAATTGCCCGAATGTCATTACCGACTGGGCGGAACGAAAGCGTCGGCAAAAACTTTTTATCCAATGAATATTATAAACGTGATAGTTTGTGAGAATGGACGTATGTTTGGATGGATGTTTGTAACATTACATGCAAAGCTGGCTGAATGCTCAATGAAATTTGGCACGCAGATAGCTTATTACTATATTGACATACTTTTTATGCCAGGAAAATATAATATTGCCATGGGCTTATCAAAAAGCGTGGGCCCTGGCATGGGCACAGCTAGTAAATAAATATAATATAAGGCAGTAAGCTATTGACCAAGGATGTTAGAGTGGAGACCGCACACGGGAAGAAGCAATGGCAGGCTTCCAAATAGGTGGAGAGATAACAATAAAAAGGGTGGGAAGAGTTGACATGCAAGCGACACCAGATTATTCCTAGTAGGATCAAAAGGAGATATATCCCACAATATATATCACTACATAGTATAAAACAAAGTCGCTTTCTCTGTCCCTATGTATGCTTAAATCTTTAAAACTACGCAACGGATTTTGATGCGGTTTATTTAATAGATAGAGTGATTGATGAGGAAGGTTTATAAGTATAATAACATCCATTAAATAAAGGAGAAAAAAAAAACTGTTATTTTTTGAGGTTTCTAATGCGATGTCGTAAATAATTACATTTAACGCGTGTGGGCCACGGGCAGTAATGAATAAATCGAAACTACTGGATCGATTTTAATCATTTTTTCAGTGAATGACATACGCTATATATTTTATACCCGTGCGAAGACGGAGCGGGCCGCTAGTTAACTTTATTTAAAAGTAATTATTTTTATACAAATGATTATTATACCAGCATCACGAGCTCCATTAGCTTTTAATCACAATATGATTATCATTACTTATTTTAAGACCCAATTAATATTAAGTGAATTATCTCCTAAATTTTGTCAGACATTAAATAATAACTTATAATGAAATCATACACAAAGATAATTACAATAGTATAAAAATAATAAATAATAATATTTTTTTGCTGTCGCTCCAATGTCAGGGCGCGGTCACAGCCCGTATCATTAGCAACGTAATGACAGACTACAAGATATAGATACACTATCTCACCAGACCCTAACAAAAAATTACATTCGTAGATACTTTTATGTAATTGCTTTATAATACCAAGGATCAAAACTGAACTTTTAAAATATTTTTTTTTCTACTTTTAATAAGTATGAAGTTAATTTATTTCAATACAATGCATTCACCCCGGAAACAGCTAAACTATAGTTGTTTCAAAATATGTAGTATATGTGTCCCCATACCTGTAAAGTATGACATTACAATAAAACTAATAATAACATTAAATAAAATTAGTCATATTAGTCATGTTATAATAATAAAATAAACCGCTATTTAAATTAAGTTAAATATGTGGTTGGTTATGAAATAAAACCTTCTTGCGCCATCGGAATGTCCGTCTCGGTGAGGCTGTCAAGGCCTGTAGGGCCAGCAGCAATAGAGGAAATACGGACAAAATGAACGCAGTCTCACTGGTGCTCTTTCGTAAATTCAACATCAACGCAACGACGCTACCTTCAATTCGATTAAGTTGCAAGCTTGTGACTCACTTCATTTCAATCACTGAAGGCCTGTTTATTTTTTTTTTATGTGAGAGGGCAAACGGGCAGGAGGCTCATCTGATGTTAAGCGACGCCGGTTTTCTGTGTTAAAGTGTTGCTTCCTCGGGCGTGCCGGCCCAATTCGTCTGCAGCAGAAACAGCTGTGCAGCGTGGCACTACCACTACTGGAATCCACTGATCGCACTGGTGGAATAATTTCTGCTTTGACAGAGATTATAGCACCAGTGGGCGATGGGTCTGCCCGACGCCATAAAAAAGTATGTATATAGTAAGTGTTTACAATTATCTGACCTTCATAAATATCGATACAGGAGCTATTGAACTCCGACACATTTCAGAACAATATTTCCTAAACTAATTACAAGACAATAAGTCATCAATCGTATTAAATTGAACAATATCACAATGCTTCCCACAATAACGACATACAATTATAAAGTCATCTGTCTTTTCCGGCCAATTGAGCGAAAGTAAATCACAATATACACCTTATAACTGAGAAATAAGAAACAGTTTCGTATAACGCATATTTTAGGAGTAGTATTAAGTCTTATTTCGTTGATATAAAGTTTAGATTCGTGTAGTTTTGTGATGTAAAGTATAGGGGCAGGATTTATGATCTACTAACAAGGAGAAGGGTTAGTGCAGATTTTTTATGTTATCTCAAATCCCAGTTGTGCCTAAAATAATAAGTCATGCCCTGTCATGTCCAGGGAGATTTGAGGGGACGAACTTGTTTATCATCTTGACGGGTTAAGAAAATAATATCGAATAAGATCGTAAGAACGAAGCTTCGTAAAAAAAATACGTAGCCGAACTCTTCAATACATATTTTACATTTCCTAGCTTAACCGTTATGATATATACAGGACTATAGAGACTTACTTATAATATGGTGTGAACAGACAAAATGTCAAAGCCTCGTTGGTGCTCTTTCGTAAATAATTTGGGTTTATTATTTTTCTTTTTCTTAGTCGTTGAATTTTTTTTCTGGTTTCTAATTATATTTCTCTATTTAACTATGTCAGCCCCATCATCTTCACTTACATATTATATCGCCAAAATTAAAAAAAAAAGTTCTGCCTTAAATTAAAAATTTTGCATACAAACTTAAATAAAAATCTACAATTTTAGTAAAAACACCGTACTTCATAAACTAAACATTAAGGCTACGTGTAATCGTGTTCTAAATCAATCTTGTCTTTCCTTCTATCTGTACATAATAACATATTCTTGAAAACATAACACTACTTACAAAACAAACCCCCGACTCAGGATATCACTATCCTAATGGGGGCCGTAGAGTGTGCAGCGTTTATTGTTTATTATTTATTAAAACAGTCGAGAAAAAATAAGAGAATTTTGTTATAGCAACGGATATATTTAAAAAATCGTTACATTGATCTAACAGAACAGCTTCTAATTTATAAATAACTCATAGCAAAGCGAACAACGTAAACAAGCTAGTCAAACGAACTGTTATCATTTGTCGTTTTCTGTCGCAGACTAAGATTCTTTATAGTTTACAAATTAAAATGGCAATGGATTTCAATTTTAAATTCGTTAAGCATGAGATAAATTTGAAACACCACCAAGTACTTGAGCACTAAGAGATGTTGGTCTAGATTTGAACCAGCGCAAGAGGGGTTAGCTACTCCCACCCCCTCTGGACCTTCCAAAATGCTAAAAAAAATTGACTATTTAACTAATAACTATTAAAGAATACAGTAATTTTGCCTCTGAACCCTAAATTAAGGTTTCCCTCCCCTAGGCTAAATGCTGGTTACGCCTATCCGCGATATGGTTAAAGTCCATGTTTTCGATACATTTGGCAATCGATGCAATAAAATGAAAAAAGGATTATCTTTTGAAATAAATCTTCAATAAAATAATCAGTCAGAATATTCTCGCATATAATCGTCTAGATAAAAAATAATTCCCGTGTTCGTTTATATCCCGGATGGATGTACATAACTGACTTGTTTCCTGGAAACGGAACAGGAAGGCTTCCTCAGAGGTAATAGAAAAAATACTACATCCTTAAAGGTGTTTTATGAATATCTATTTTCAAAGGGCAATAAGTAACTAGTTAGTTCTCACAGCTGGTCAAAGAACTCACTTTTGATTTTCTTAGTGACAAAGTCTTTCAAAATTCGGTTTAAGAACTTTATTCTCATTAAGACATACAGTCACTTACAGATATTTATGAACTAAAATAAACAGAAAACAATATTAGCCCGGTGCGGGTAGTAACAGAAAGATTATCAATTAATTGTACAATGTAAAGGCGCGAGTTCTCTAAGTTGTAATGTAATGTTAGGCGATGGTCTAAGTTAAAGCGATAATATTCTTGTTTTTTTTAGTACATATATTTTTTTAAATAATTTATAATAGAGTTTCATCATTGTAAATGTAAGTCGACAGACTTCTTTTAAATATACTTAGAGATTTCGCATCTTTAATATGGTTTGGTAATTTATTGTATAATTGTGTAATAAAATTCAGTAATTTTGCTAGTTTTAAAACCAATATCTTTAAGTGTATTTAAGGTTTTTACATTTTGTCTGTTCGTCGTAGCAAGTAGCAGCATCGGTTCTTTCAACGATATTATTTTTCAAAATGAAAACGTATGACGAGACGCCTTTTATGGCAAGAGGTCAGCTAGGCAGGTAACATCGCAGTGTCAGTTATTCTACCGCAAAGCAGTATGCTGTATTTCGGTTTGAAGGACACTGTAGCTAGAGAAATTACTGGACAAAGAAGAACAACACTACGAAGTTGGCAGTGCGTGAGTGACACCTACTAATGTATGGTGTTGCGCACGCTCATAGGCAACAACAACCGCTTACCATCAGGTGGGTCGTATGCTTGCTTGCCAACTTTGCCCCATAAAAAAAGAAGGTTACTTATATACAAAAATATGATAGACAATTTAATATTGTTGATAAAATCTTATTTACACAATATTCGATTTCGTCTGCCACTATAAATTCCAGAAAGATGTCCGGTACATAAATAGACGAAAACTTTTCACTTTAATCTTGTTTGATTAAAAGTTGAGAAAATGTTTATATTATTTGTTTTAGATGCTTTTTCTGTCTACATTGGTATGTATCGAAAAGGGGAATATAATACTAACATATTAACAAGTTCCCTGTAAGATTACATTTACATTACATTTTGTTTAACAATCGTTTCTATTTTGTGGACTGGGAGTGGATTATTAACGATCTTAATACATTGGTTAGTTTTTTAATGATTTTAATAATATACTAGCGGGCCCGGCAGACGTTGTCCTGCCCCGAAAAAATCTGGGACCCGATAGCAGCGCCTCTACCCGGTGAAACTTTTGATTGACTAATAAAGCTATTAAAAAGCAGGGATTGGTGATAAAAATGAAAATTTAGGGTCGTATGTATTTTTCAATGCCACATAATAAAAAAATAAAAAATAAAAATTGTATCCAATAAATAAAAAAAAAAAGTTTGGGGTGGACAGCCCTTACCACTGAGGGGTTTGAAAAATAGATAGTAGCCGATTCTCAGACTTACTGAATATGCATAAAAAATTCATAAGAATCGGTCAAGCCGTTTTGGAGGAGTATGACACGTACATTGTGACACGAGAATTTTATATATAAGATTTTAGTGATTATCAAATTGTTGCTGGTTAAGTTTTAAACTTGTCTGTTTTTTTTCTGTATAAGTAAAAATTTCGGCACCTGTGAGCCGATTTCGTTTTTTTTATGTATGGGATTTCTTTCCGGGTTTGACCAAAGTAAACTTTGTGATAATTTAGTCAAATAACTTAACTTGGATATTTAGAATGGACCTGAAGCCTAGGTTGGTTGTCCTTTTTTAACGAGAATTTTTCTTTTTCAAAGAGAATGTTATCAATTCGACTTTTTTTTATTATATTTGTTACCCCATTACTCGAAAACGGCTGGACCAATTTGGGTAATTCTTTTTGTTTGAGAGTGTATGCTCTCAGGCCACATTGTAATCAGATCTGGACAGGTCTATCGTGTGATCCTGGAGGAATCGAGGGAATTGTTTAAATATTTTTATGATTTTTTCATTGCGATTTTTTTCTCTAAAAATGTTTTGATCATAAAACATGTAATTCTTCTGTCAGTATGTATCTGCCTGAACTCCTCTTACAAGGCTGGACCGATTTTGATAAAAAAAAATATGTTATAATTTGTTAAGTTGAATTGCGAATGGAATTATTTCGAAAATAAATTAGATTCACAATAGGACCTAGTAAGGGGCGCTACTATTGGGTCCCAGTTTCTTTTTTTTTCGGGACACTGCGACGTCTGCCGGGCCGCCTATTTTAAACAAAGAAATTTATACATTTGATATACAGATAATATATACCATAAGTGTTAGATACACTGAGTAATCGATGCATTGTTTTATTGTATTGTAACTAAAGTGGAATCGCTTGAAACGATCCAACTGCGATAGCTCCATGTGCAACGCTTCAAGTGCAGTATGTAATCCGTTGCCTTTGTACCGTTCCGTTGCATTATCTTTGATATCAAAATGTTATTTTAATGTTAAATGTAATAATAATACTAGGGAATTATCATTACATGTTAATAATATGTAAATTTTGTGTCATAAATGCGGAAACAGTCAAGCACTAAGTACTAAGCTTAACATGAAAGTTTTGGTATTTTTTTATAAGAGGGGGCAAACGGGCAGGACACAGCTGCAGGCATGGCAGGCTATCGGTAAGGAAAGACCACCGGCGGAAGCTGTTTCCACAGGGTGGTTGTGTGAGGAAGAAAATGTATTCTAAATCTTGCTGTAGTCCAGACATCGAGGTGGTGAGGGTGGAATTTGCCACTTTGACACGATGTTGCATGTTGAAATTCTACCAGCGGGATCAGTCCAAACAATTCCTCAAAAAATATTCCGTGGTACATGCGGTAAAGGATGCAACATCTCTACGCAGTTCCAAAGGACCAAGCCGATCGGAGAGGACTTGATCGTCCTCAATTCGAACTGATCTACATTATTATTTATAATATATGTAGGTATTTTATAATATAGGGTTTATGCGAAATAACGAGTCAGAAGTTAAGATTATGAAATGATGCTACCGTACATTGTATAGGAGATCGACCTTCGACTATCTGATAATTTATCAGATCAGAAACATTTTTTATCAAATTTTATTGACCCCTGTGATAGCTTACCGATTGAAAAGTGTTAATTTTTTTGAAACTACAATTTTTAAATGTTTTTTTTTTTTTTTTTTTTTCTCTTTATTTGTTTAGGGGCTTTTAGCCATTGAACTATGTCAGCCCCATCATACCTTATGCTAATATCGCCAAAATTAACTAAAATTCTTTCTTAAATTAAAAATTTTACATACAAACTTAATGAAAATTCTACAATTCTCATTATGGGGCGTACTTAATAAACTAAATACTAAGCCTACGTCTAATATATTAACATTTAAATTATTAAATACGTCAGTTCTTAGTGAATCGAACCGAGCACATTCCATCAGAACATGTTGAAGGTCTTCTGCTACACCACAAACTTCACAATTGGGTGATACTATTTTGCCCATAAGAAATGTAAACTTATTCAAAGGAACGTGCCCTGTCCGAATCCTAAAAACTGTAACTAATTCCTCTCTGCTAAAATCAATGTCTGCAAACCATGGTTTATGGGGAGGCTGACTCTGTACTATTTTATACCAAATGGCTTTCTAATTTTTAAATGTTAAAACTATTAAGATATTATAATTATTTTTCTGCTTATTTCACAAATTACCAACTGAACGAAGACCATTCAATTATAGGAAAAGGGATAATATCCAGAAACACATACAAACACAAACATACTAAAGGAAATGTATGTATGGTCAATACATACATCTATCCTGAACGGGAATCGAATCTACTAACATCGGTCCCTTTACCTACATCTATCAAGAACAATATGAAGATGAATCATTGATTGTTTACACAATCGTCGGCTATTTACGAGATAACCGGGAGCAGACAAACGTACTGACAAATATTTACACTAAATCGTTACAGTGTACCGTTTACACTCGCCTCGTAAAAGATGTTAGTGTAATTAAATCACCCGACATTGTTCGGTTTCTTCACCCTTATATATATAGTACTTGGTACCTGTATAGTTAGACCGTTGTGGCGTGTTAGTAATGAGCCTGCTTTGAGCCTCGACGGTGGCGGGTTCGTTCTGTTAATTTGTCATTCCTGTCTCCCCATCGTGCCTCGGAGAGCACGTCAAGCTGTCGGTCCCAGTTATTATCACACAACATCTAAAATCTTGACAGATAATTTACTCTTATCCAATAAGTTACTGATACACGCTTAGGGCTAAGGAGGTTAGATGTTTTATTCTTTTATTAGTAGAAAAAAAATGTAAACATCTCATCTCATCTCATCACACTTAACTCGGTGAGTACCTACCTTCAGTTCAATACTTCCTCCTTTGAAGAAATAGACTAGATAAAAAGATTGTTCTACTTTCAAAATAAAACGAAAAATATTCTTATTATTAAAGAGAATGCTATAAGCACCCAATTTATTATTCAAATATTATAGTTATGCACACAAGTCTTTAAATATAACATAATTAGGTATTTATAACGTCTATAAAACTGAATGAATACCAAAACATGTTTCCAATCAATTTTAATGACGCCATAAAAAATCACGATCTAGCGGTGTGCGTGATTTGCGTAAATTTCAAAAATTCTTATACCAAAAATATCTTTACTTGTAACCACAGATAATGTATTTAAATACCGGAACAATACCGTTGACGTATCACTACAGAAACCTAAATAAACTTGCCAGTTACAAAAATTCGATTAAATCAAAAACGAATTTATTCTTCTACATTTAAAGTTTAAAATTCATCGAAAGACTGAATTAAAAAAAAATTAACAATTTATGAATGGCCAGTCATGCTCGTATTTGGAAATAAAAAAAGTTCTTTTGTTGCCACGATGTCTACCGTAAATCGTCCATTGAGTTTCGGATGAAAAAAAAATGGTTGACATTCCAAGATGGCGCGCTAACTACCTGAACGTTAAACTAACTATAAAATTGTCGAGAATTTTATGTCTCTTTTACGGTTTTGGGAAGAAAGCGATTCACGTGACTTTCCTTTGAATTCTATTTTGTCCGCTTTTTTTCTTTGATACTAAAAATACTACTTTAGCTTTGGGGATGGCGAGCGTTAATATTGTTAGACATTTGTAGAATTTAACATAGTTTCAATCCCTTTGATTCATAAGAGACGCGCAGCCATCCATGCCTTAAATAATTTATAGTGGCGAGTAAGTGAACAAACAGGCCCTACCATACCAGCAAAATGTCCACACATTTGCTGATGCTTCATCGTAAATTCCCACTAGACGAAATGAAGCTAGTCACAAACTTGCCATATATTCGAATGAAGTTAGCGGCACAAGCTTTGCTACATAATCTTATGTTTACTTATACTTTGTTAGGGGATTTAAATTGAAACTGGCGATTTTTGATTAAGGTCGCTGTTATATTACACTAGCGGCCCGCTCCGGCTTCGCACGGGTATAAAATATATAGCATATCGCACACCTAGATCTAAACAGAGCTAATTCAAAAATCTCCATTTTTGAGTTATGGATACCATCGATTTTCTGACGTCAATACCTAACGACCAACAAAACAGATTTAATAATAGTTCCACAAATAAAAGTTAGATGACGTTAGAAGTCCCTTTAATTGAACGAGCGAGACCCGCTGCTCCTCCACCAAAACAGGGACATCGCCAGTTGCGGTCAGTGTTACATGAGGAACGGACGTGCACTTTGTAAGCAAATTAGAGTTATTTTAAGTTGATTCCGTGTTGTTGAGTTAAACCTGTAAATTTTAGTAATATTAATTCGAATTTTCGCTCTTTTTATAGTTAGTGCTGAGTGAATCAAAGTCACATTTTGAGTTGAATCTGTATTAATAGTAAGGTGAGTGATTTTTTCATTATCATTTAGAATTGTTACCGTTTTGTGGAAGAAATTTTGAATTTGTAGTTGACTCTGTTTTGTTGAGTCATTTTTTAAACTCTAATATTTCTTTTTAAAAACAAATAAAATAGAATTATTTTGCATGTGGGATTGAAGTTTTTTTATTTTAATGTTATTTTATTTTCATCTTAGTAATTAAACAGCTTGTTGCATTTTTATTCAACTGTTTTGAGTTAAGTCAGTTTAGATGGTTAATTACGACGACAGCACCCGATGGTTAGTAAATTTACACTTTTAATTGCAGATAAATGAATTGAATCGTGGACGGTTTTTAGTCAATATGGTTGAAGAAAGGGACTAAGAAAATATCAGTCCTAGTATACTGAGCCAACGTGAAAATATACGACCATTTTTAGAACCAATAGCACAGAAGGGAACGGCACCAAAAACATGTCACAGCCTCAGCCTCAACATGTCACTAAGCTCGACAACTCATCTAAGAAAACTTATACACCTTCGTTTTTTTTATGTGAGAGGGGGCAAACGGGCAGGAAGCTCACCTGATGTTAAGCGATCACCGCCGCCCATGAACATCTGCAACACCAGAAGGCATGCAGGCGCGTTGCCGACCTTCAAGGAAAGAATACGCTCTTCTCTTGAAGGTTCCCAAGTCGTATCGGTTCGGAAAGACCACCGGCGGAAGTTGATTCCACAGAGTGGTTGTGCGAGGACGAAAATGTCTTCTAAATCGCGCTGTTGTGGATTTCCAGACATCGAGGTGGTATGGATGGAAGTTAGAGTTTTGTTGCGATGTCCGATGGTGAAATTTTACCGGCGGGATCAATCCAAACAATTCCTCAGAACATTCCCCGTGATATATAGAAGATGAAGAGTGATCCGACATCTCTACGCAATTCCAAAGGATCAAGCCGATCGGAAAGAAGCTTGATTGTCGACAATTCGAGCCGCCCTACGTTGGATGCGGTCAGTTGGAAGTAGCTGGTACTGGGGCTCTCGCCCAGAGGTGAGAGCAGTACTCCACGTGCGGTCGAATTTGCGCCTTGTAAAGCTGTAGGCGATGAGCCGACGTGAAGTAGTGCCTCGCCTTGCTGAGCACACCAAGCTTTTAGAGGCCAATTTGACCTTTCCTTCCAACTGACCGCAGAACTGAACGACGCTCGAAATGTCGACACCAAGTATTCCGATATTAGCTGTGTTCGTGGTTGATAAATGTATTCCGAGCACGTCTAAACAACAGCAAACTGGTACACTAAATTATTACATTTCACCAATCCGAAGTGATGAAAGTGACTTCCATGACTCAGATCAGGACCCCATTTTCCGATTTATACAAAAAAGTTAGAAACCATCTAAGATCGTACCTTCTAGTTCCGATATCTACCGGGATTATAAACAACAAAGTGAAAAAGATGGCTTACCTTTTGCCACATCTTCCACACTCAACAGGATATTAAACACCGAATTCAACATTTCTTTTTTTCATTACCGTAGAAAGATCAATGTGATATGTGCAAAATGTATAGATTGCAAGGGGACAAATACCCCTATTCTTTTATAAATCCAGAATCAACTGCCTCACTTTACTATTAGCGATTATTTTATTTAAATGACTTAAATAACTAAGAAATATAAGAGTCTGTTATTAGTTTTTATATGTTTAATTATTAATAAAAAAATATTTTTTGATCTGAGTACTTGATTCAGTGTATTCTTTCCAATTCATCAGCCAATGTATTCCTACTTTACAGACCCTCGTTGCGTTGGATTATTATAAATTAACTCAAAAAACTGTTGTTTATTTAAATTTATATTGATTCTTCAAAAGAGGGTTAACTAAAAACTTAATTCACCAACAAAGGTGTAACTCGAAATAACAAAAAAATATAAATACATTTCTTAAGCGATACGGAAATAACTACAAAAATTCAATTTTTAGAAAAAAATATACAATGAAAACACAAGATTCATTTAACATCTTTCTTCTATCTGCATTTAAAAAGCATTGATCAACGCATAAAACTCCTACCGTGCACAGGATTACGGCAATTAGTTTTTTTCGTTTTCTGAAAAAACTGTTTTTTTGAGTTAATCTCTGTTTAGATCTAGGTGTGCGATATGTCATTCACTGAAAAAATGCTTAAAATCGGTCCAGTAGTTTTGATGTATTAATTACTGCCTGTGGCCCGCACGCGTTAAATGTAATTATTTACGACATCATATTAGAAACGTCACAAATTTTTTTTTCTAGACTATTTTTATACATATAAACCTTCCTCTTTCATCACTATATCTATTAAAAACCGTATCAAAATCCATTGCGTAGTTTTAAAGATTTAAGCATACATAGGGACAGAGAAAGCGACTTTGTTTTATAGTATGTAGTGATTATATTATAGGCACTGTGCTGTAATATTATATTAAAAATTAAAATACAAAAAAAGAACTATTCAAATATAATTGTCGGGGGTGGTTTCTCTTATATTACGCGAGGCTGGCTATATAGGTACCACCACAGTGTCAGATCTTCTGCTGTAAAGCAGTTCACTATGTTTCGGTTTGAAAGACACTGTAGGTAGTGAAATTACTGAGCAAAAGAGATTTACGAACTAATACCTCGAGGTTAGCAACGCATGAGTGACACCTACTAATGGTGTTGCAAGCGGTCATAGGCTACGGCAACCGCTTACCATCTTATTCATGCTTGCCAAATTAATCATATAAAAAATATGTCAACTAGCTTTTAAATTAAATATCAATCCTACTTGTTGTATTAAAAAAAAACACATTCAGTACAAATAGTATAATTTATACTCGCTTGTAGCTATATAAAAAATGTAGTTAAGTCGTATCAAAGAACATGAAAAGCATCGTCTGACAGCAACTAACATGGCTAATGAAATCGGACTTGCCTAATTGGAGACTTTGACACGCGTGAATTAATTACTACACCACAACTAAAGACGAGAACCTACCGAATCGTAGCAACGTATAGCTTATCAGCTAGCTATACAGCGTAGTGGTAGCTACACTGACTTTACTCATAAAAATAAAAAAGTCTTCTATTTATTTATGAAAATTTATTTAATTAATCATAGATAAAAATATTTTAACAATTTCTCAACAAATATAGCAAAAAAAACAATAATCACTTAGTGATAGTTCAAGTCTAAGGTCAAGTATAATTCAAATAATCTGGCTTTCTAGCGATTTTGAAAATTAACAAACCGTCAGATAGAAATCATCAGTCAAATAAATTATCTGACTTCTCTTTATAGCGATTTGGTGAAAATTAACAAAACTTTAACACCTGTATTAGATTTTATTTAAACCTATTTATTTTGAGCATGTTTGTAATACTAATAGAGTGAATATGCATCTTCTAGGTAAGCGCGCTCCAACTTAGACCGCATCACTGCTCTCCAAGAGGAATGATTGTAGTCAAACGCAAGCCTATCATAATAAAAAAAAAAAATACTACTAACTAAATCTATCGAACGAAAATCAGAACAAGACATTTTAGAAATAGCATAAAGGAATTTTTTCCTCAAAAAATAAATCTTTTGTTTGTCCTAGTCGTTAGCCGCTGCATTAAACCATTGTTAATGCTTCTGATCGCGCTATGCCACGCTATATTTTCCATGGATGATAAATCTGTCACGTCCCAATTCGCACATAAGCCGAAACATCATTAATTCTCCGGGTTCCGCCCACGCTTAGTGTGACAAATACGATGTAAGTTTTTTGCCCACACGGTCCTTTGACGCGTGAGAACGAAACGCCCTAGATATGATGAATTTTATCATTGACCAAGATTAGCTTTGAAATAGTTATTACTTCAATGGAATACCTTGCCGTATAAAGATCGAAAATAACCGACTTTAACCGAAGGTCGAGGGTTCGAATCCGGACAAGAACCTTAAAGTTTTCAAGTGCTTAATTTGTGTTTTAAATGGATCTCGTGCTTAGCGTTGAAGGAAAACGTCTTGAGGAAACCTGCATTTCGTGGAAGAAATTCTAAGACATGTATATAGTGGTGGTAGGGCTTAAAAGTCTGGTTAGCTACCGCCTTATGTTAGTGAAAAACTCGTCATCCCCATTTCGAGGTCATCCAGCGTATAACAGGGTAAACGGGCAGGAGCCTCACCTCATGTTGAATCACCAGAGGGCATGCATGTGCGTTGCCGAGATTTGAGAAAGAATATAGAACCTTCTCCATTTTCGATAGAGCCTTCGACAGAGTATATTACAATATTAAAGTCTTAACCAAATAAATGATACAGTATCAAATAACAGTTTTTGCTTTCATTATAACGCTCAATTAGCGGTTAAATCAACAGGCGGTCGCGCCGCTGTGGTCTCCACATCGGAATCGTGTTACAATATTCATTCAATATATGTTTTATTTATGCTTGATTAAAATGGAAAGTTAAACAAGTGGGCCATTTAATTTACCACAATAATAATTGGCATCTTTTGTTTTATGTAAGAGGAGGCAAACGGACAGCAGGCTCACGAGATGTTAATAATAATAATATAATAATAATAAGAGATGTTAACAATCACCACCGCCCATGAACATCTGCAACATCAGAGGGCATGCAGGTGCTTTACCGACCTGTAAGAAAAGAATAGGCTATTCTCTTTGTCGTAATATCGGTTCAGAAAGACCGCCGACGGAAGTCGATTCCACAGTACCACAATAATAATTGCAGTACATTGGCGTCGGGAAGTGACGACCCCATCGCCCGCTGTTGGGATAATCTCTGTTACAGCGGAGATTAGCTGAGACCATTTAGTTGCTAAATGGTCTAAGGTCATATGACACTTAAGTTTTCAGGTTTAACATAATTACGTCATGCCGATGTGACATCAGAAAGAAGAATTAAACCAGAAAGTATTTTCACAAGCATAGTCGAGTGCAGAAGCAAGTTCTCAAGTCGTAACAGGGAAGTCAAGTAGCGCTTTAGTTTATTACATCCATTTATGCTGATGAGGCAATCTGAACTGGTCATTCAGAGATACAGGTTAGGACTAAATCAAATGTATAGCTATTGTCAAGAAACGTGTAATTGGATGGAATTGGAAATGTTATCGTATTTACAATAGTTTTGTTTCGAATATATATAGTTTTAAACAGAGTTATGGTTAACTGTACTAACTCGACGACGTTGTGGCGCAGCGGCAGCAAACCTGCCTTAAACGCCACAGGTCGCGGGTTCGATTCCCGCTCGGAGCATAATATGTTTGTATTGACCATGCAAGCATATTTTCCGGTCTGGGTGTATTTGTCCTTGTCATTGTGAATGTTTCCGGACCCCCGACACAGGATATTACTATCCTAATGGGGGCCGTTCAGTGTGTAGTGTGTTTGAGTTTGAGTGAGTGTACTAACTTGTGAATTTACCATTTACTACTATCCACCCTTTAGGGGTCTTTATTTAACCTCGACGGCGGAAGGTTCTATTTTCGCTTTGGGCAGATGTTTGTACTGATCTTACAAATATCTGTTTCGTGCTGGGCGTTAAAATGAAAAATAAAAAAGCTTTAGGACCATCAGATATATATATATTTAGGAGTAGCATCAGATATATGGAAAAAGAATGGTCCTAAGTAATAAGGTCCTAATAAGTGGCTTGATAGTCCCTTGAATATTATCTTATACACAAATAAAACCGAACTCTTGGCGATAGAGTTATCTTCTTCCGCGTTTATGGTAATAACTTAGAACAATAAAAAATTGCTTATATTTCTTTTCAGCTTTAATGTATGCTGATATGTGTAACAGGTCATAACTGACCAATATAGTGATATGTAACTTCACGAAATTGAATCGATTGTTTAAAAATATACTATCAGCTGGTAAAGGAAATGTATCGGAATTACCCATTACAGATTTTCGAAATAAATTCTTAATGAACGGGTTATAAATAAATTAAACTTTCAACTTTGAGAACTCTCAAAGTTCAAGTCTGTTTTGTCAGCGTTGTACATGCCAAACAAAATTAACAAAATAAAAAACTTAACAAGAACATTAATACGCAAAGCAAACGTAAAAAAAACACAAATTACTAAAGAAATAAATAATAATAAACTTTAGAAAATATCCGGAAATACAAAATATGTATTCAATATATTATTTGTAACACGTATATAAAAAAATAGTAGAACCTTTTTTAGGTAAAAAAATCACAGTTTGTATATCTTCTTCGCTGGTAAAAATTAAAAAGAAAAAAAGGTCCTAATATCAAGGCGCCAGTACTTTTATGAGGATCGATAGCGAGAAAGTTAACGAAGGCACTACGTGTGTCATAAATTAATGAAATAAATTACACAGCTTCAATTAAATTTATGGCAGTAAGATCATTTCCCGGGGCGCCTCTTGAATTCCTGTTTAATTAACTTATTGGACCATTATAGGACTTAAGATCGATTGAGGTATGATTTTTGAAATATTTATTTTAAAGTATTTTTGTAACAAGATAAACCTTAAAGTTTCGAGCCTTATAAAGTTATGTTTAACCAATAAGGGTTGGCAACACATATGTAATTCAAACTTCATGTATCGCAAGCGTTCATACATAGCTAGGGGTGACTGCTTACCATCACTTTTTAGGGTTCCGTAGCCAAATGGCAAAAACGGAATGCTTGTAGATTCGTCATGTCCGTCTGCCCGTCCGTATGTTACAGTCATTTTACTCGGAGTCTATGTTTGTATAGGTCTTTAAATTTAATAACGAGGTTTCATTTTAGCTGCTTTGATTAAGACAGCAGTAGACTTCATAAAAATCGTTTGAGAGGGAGAGGCTCTAATACTATAAGTGGTTATACTATAATGCTTTTTAATGATTTAGTTTAGTTAAATTTTGTTGTGTCCTAATAAATAAATTCTTTCTTTCTTTCTAACTTTTGAACTATGGGATTTAAAATTCTGGAAAAAATTGAGGTAGTAGAGCATCATAAGAACTTTCAACGATAATTATTTTGAAGAAGATACTTTAATAAATTTCAGAGATATATAGATTTTTCCCATAACTTTGTTTTTCAGATTATTTTTAATTACAACTATGAAATGACAAATTTATATTTGCGGTCGCTTTTAATCCATTAATATTCTAAACATTCTTAATGATCAAACCGCGAAACGAATTATCGTCGAAATCTCATATAATCATATTATTATATATCTCATATAATAACCCCGTTTGACTTCTTCCTTTTGAAGCAGGTAAAAACAAAATAATTTCGCAAAGTTTAACTTGGTAAGCAAAATGCTACCAATAACATTTAATTGCAATTTCGATACCACAAACTTTGAACGGGGTTAAAGGATCAAGTCAGTCTACAGTAAACAGACCTTTATGTAATTTATACCGAGGATTAGATTAATTTTATAAGGCTATATACATACAGGTGTCACACCTTTTATCGAAAAATAGTGTGAATGGTGTATCTGACACCTTATCCGCAAGGATATAAAAACCCACCCATATAATCTTAACTAATAATATTATAAGTGCGAAAGTAAATTTGTTTATTTATTCGTGACGCTTCCAGGCATGAACTGCTGAACCGATTATGATGAGACTATGGTGAAGATATAAATGAGACCATGAAAACTGTGGCTACTTTTTGACGGAGATGAGGAAGGTGTGAAATAGAGGAATTGAAGATTTTTTATCTAAGAGGTGGCAAATGGGCAGGAGGCTCGCCTGATGTTAAGCGACCACCGCCCCCTACTTCTATGAACATCAAAACCAGAGGTCATGCAGGTGCGTTGCCAACCTTTAGTTAGTGCAACCCCATGGAGTACAAAATCCGAATTCTGTATTTCCATTTTGTGATTGTAAAGAAAGGAGGAGATTGTTCATCAAAAATCGTTATTCACGTGAAGCTACAGTTATATTATAAGTGTACAATATTATTAGTTTACAATATTATTACTTTACAAGTAATATTATTATTTCCAAAAGTAAAGGAATCAGCCAACTATAGACATAAACGTCGTTGAAATTCAAAGTATATAGAATTTTAATTCTTCTTAAAAGCTAGAACTTTCTTACTTCACCCATTTTGAAGTCATCCACGTTTTTACATACACATACACACTCCATCACACACACACACAAACATAAAACGTAATTACATTAATATAAATCCATATTTTTATAAACACAAACGAATTCTTTGTGTACGACCGCCCGAAGCGATTAGCTCGCATTTACCTCATCTCGTTATAAAGTATTACAAAATTGGGTCATGCCTATCAGGCTTGACTTTAAAGTAATTACTCTTTGTTCCTCGTTGTGCTTGTAATTATACAGTCAAGCCATCGAACTTCTCTATAAATATAATAAAATATAATTATTATCTATTGTTTTGTATGCAACGTGAACCACAGGGTATATTTTTTCAGTAGTAGCACAGGAAAATATAAATAACAAGCGGCCCGCTCCGGCTTCGCACGGGTATAAAATATATAGCCTATGTCATTACTATTTATTTATTTATTTAAATAGGAAGCCAACAATATACAACATATTTATCTTATTTTATACACAAAAAAGTTTATACATTGTATATCCCACTTATAGGCTAACATAACATGTGTAACAAAAAATGATTGCTTACTCTAAAAACAAAATAGATTTATAGCTAAAACTGTAAAGGTAGCATGCAAAAATCAAAATGTTTAAAATAATAACAAAAATATGGAAAAAATGACATCAATCGAAACATTATGTATAAAATGTAAAAATTAAAATACCAAAAAAACAAAAAAAACATCTAAAATAAAAATAAAAATATAAGAAATTAACTATTAATATAAAAGTATGAAAAATAAAAAAATTAAAATATTAAAATAGGGACAAAAGAACTAACTTCCATTCTGTAATTTAAAATACTTTATAATTTTAGTTTTAAATGTTATAAGCTTATCATTAAATATGTCTAGACCTGCTTTATTTTGAATCAAATTATAAGTTCTCATTATTCTATTTAAAGGTGCAGCTAATCCTAAATTCGACCGAGAAAACCTTGTTTTAAACGTATTTATATTCTTGTGCCTGCTATTGTGTCTTGGAACTAGTAAATTTATTTTGTCTAATATCATTTTACAATCTATTTCTCCTGATATTATTTTGTATAGAAAACATTGATCCAACATTTCTCTACGGTCTGAAAGTGCGAGTGTGTTATAAACCTTAAGCAAATTTTTATAACTGTCATGATGTAATTCATTTTTATCTGTATAAGATAAGTAGCGTAAATATTTCTTCTGTACTCTTTCCAACCTATCTCTATGACAACGATAATAAGGATTCCATGAAATTGAACAATATTCTAGTTTACTACGCACCAATGAGTTAAATAGTATTTGTCTACTGCGAGAGGTTTTAAATTCTTTCGTGCTTCGTTTAATAAAACCTACAATTTTTAATGACTTATTAATTACATCATTTATGTGGGGAATAAAACTCATTTTAGAGTCGACTATTATTCCCAGATCCCGTATCTGCGACACATTTTCCAAATCATTATTTTTTATACTGTATGTGAAATTGATAATTGATTGTTTCTTACTAAATGTTATACTTTTGCATTTCAAGTGATTGAGGTTCATATTATTTTCCGTGCACCATGAACTTAATCTATTCAAATCATCCTGTAAATGTTTTGCGTCATCAGTTGTTTTTACATCTAAATAAAATTTTATATCATCGGCATACATTTGAAATTTACTAAATTGAAAACATTGAGCTATATCGTTAATAAAAATATTAAAAAGAATCGGACCAAGTATAGAACCTTGTGGTACACCAGATACAGCGTCGAAAGTTTGAGATTGATAGCCACCTAAAACTACATTCATTTTTCTATTTTCCAAATATGATTTTATCCATGAAAGCAAATTTCCATTAATTCCATAATTAACAAGTTTTTTTATTAAAAGAGAGTGGTCTACAACATCAAATGCTTTTGTCAAATCCGCGTATATACAGTCTACTTGATTATTGCTATCTAATGACTCCATTATATCATCAACAAAAATGGCTAAATTGGAAGCAGTAGATTTTCTTCTTACAAAACCATGTTGATTATTTGACAATATATTTTTAAAATGCCAAATCAAAGAAGAGGAAGACAGGGATTCAAAGATTTTTGCAAATGTTGATAAGATACAGATAGGTCGATATTTAGTTATATCTGCTTTATTACCATTTTTAAATATCGGAACAACTCTTGCATTTGTCTGGAAATGTACCTTCACTTAATGATCTTTTATAAATTAGCAGCAATGGCTCATTTAATGATTCCGCACAACGCTTAATGAAATAAGGAGGTATGTTATCTGGACCTACACCCTTCTGCTCATCAACGCTTTTTTAACTTCTATCTAAATCTTTATAAGTTATTACTAAATTTTCTAATTGTGGGCAATTTATATTCAGGTTTCTTAAAGATAATACATTGGACGTTTTGTGATTGATATAGATAGTTGAGAAGTGTTTGGCAAATTGATTGCAGATATCCTGTTCGTTACTAAAGTATTTGTTATTATACGTCATTAAAGCTGGATAATCACACTTATGGTCACGAAGATTTTTTACGTATGAGAAGAAATATTTTGTGTTACGCCTTACCTTCTTTTCAACATTGTTTATGTAATTTTTGTAATCAATATCAATGAGATTTCGACATCTCTCACGTAAAAGCTTAAAAGAAATTTCATCTAACGGATTACCATATTTGGTTGAATAAAATTCTGTATTTATTTTTTCCTTTAGTCTTTTTATTAAATTTTTAGAATACCATATAGAAATTTTTATTCCGTTTGGATAAATATTTAGGAATGCATTCATCTATAATACTTTGCAATCGTTCGTAAAAAATATTAACCATATCATTCGTCGTTATACAACCCTTAAATAATAAATTCCAATTAGCTTCGAGTATTTTTTGATTAATGATGCTATAATCTGCATGCCTGTAATTATATTTGAAAATATTATTAGGAGTAAATAATATTTTATCAGATAATATATTGTAACTAATATCTAATGGCGGATGATGACTATCTACGGGACATATTGACGCATTACTTTTTTTAACAAAAGTCTCATTTGCATTTCCAAAGACTAAATCTAATGTTTTACCATATATATTACAGATACCATTGTATTGCAAAAGATTAGTTATTGACATAAAATCAGTAATAAGATTACAGCACCGAAAATTCGATGGATTTGAAATCAAGTAGTTTTTTTCGTCATCCTTGTTCCATTTTAATGCAGGTACGTTGAAATCACCCAAAATTATTGTACTTTCTTGATTTATTATAATTTTCTCAACATTTTGTGTAAAGCTTTTAAGTATGTCATATTTAACTGGGGACGGTATATACACAGCGCATAGAGAAAGAACTGTGGAACCTAGGATAACATTTACCCATAAGTCTTCGTATTTTGTTTCCCATCGATTTACTCTATAACACTTAAGCTTTTTTGAAACTGCAATCAAGACACCACCGCCATCCAATTTAGAAGTTTCACTAGTTTCACGATCTCGACGAAAGACTACATACCTATCATCCAAAAATTCGTTATTATTTATACTACTATTGAGCCACGTTTCAGTAAATATTAAAACGTCATAATCTGAATTCAAATACTATTATCATTATATAAGATATATATTTATATTGTCATTATTATTTACGACATCACATTAGAAACCTCTTAGAATAGTATTTCTCCACTATTTAATGGATATTATTATACATATAAACCTTTAATCACTCTATCTATTTAAAAAAAATCGCATCAAAATCCGTTGCGCAGTTTTAAAGATTTGAGCATACATAGGGATATAGGGACAGACAAAGCGACTTTGTTTTATACTATGTAATGATAAATAAACGCTACACACTCAGCCCCCATTAGGATAGTTATGTCATGTGTCGGGGTCTAGAAACATTCACAATGACAAGGACAAACACACCCACACCGGATAACATGCCTGTACGGTCAATACAGACATCTTCTCCAAGCGAGAATCAAACCAGACGTGTGCTTAAGGTAGGTTCGCTACTGCTGCGCCACAACGTCGTCAAATATATACTTTAATATTACGATAAGCTTGAAACACATGGAAAACACACTGGAACATATGCATTAGGCCGTTGAGTGTGTAGCGTTTATTTATTTATTTATTTATTCTACGGGCTAAAATGGTAGGATTTAATGGAAAGGAAAGGAGAAAAGAACTGGATAATGAGAGACAAACAAAAGGCAACAATACGGATATTAGCTAGCGTCGTTTTATTTCGGGTCGAGTGATTCTGTAAACCTTACCATCAGGTCGTACGTATGGCAAAAAGTAGTAACCTAAAAAAATTACAGGTGCGATACTACTGGTATGACAAAAGATTTTTGGCTACAGTAACAGCTCGCCATCAAAAGGAACGCACCATTGCTTGCCATTATTGTATTGAAAAAAAAAATGAAATTAATGAATTTACGATGATAGATTGCAGCATATATATTGACGACGTTGTGGCGCAGCGGTAGCGAACCTGCCTTAAGCGCCACAGGTCGCGGGTTCGATTCCCGCTCGGAGCATAATATGTTTGTATTGACCATGCAAGCATATTTTCCGGTCTGGGTGTATTTGTCCTTGTCATTGTGTATGTTTCCGGACCCCGACACAGGATATAACTATCCTAATGGGGGCCGTTGAGTGTGTAGCGTTTATATATTTATATATTTTTTATATATAATAACTAGTTTGTGCCAGCGGCTTTACCCGCGTGAAATTCGATTTTAATGCAAACTCTGAATCCCAGCCCCCTTTACAAAGTCTTAATGTCATATTCATTTATATCAAATCAACAGCCTAAAAATAAATTTCAAGCTTCGAGCTTTAAAAATGACGATACTTCTATACAACTTTTCAATGTCCCCATTTCAACTACTTACAACCCTTTTTTTCAGATTCAAAGTTAGCCATGTACTTTCTCAGACTCTAGACTATCTGTGTACCAAATTTCATGAAATAATATTTGTAGTTTTGTTACTTTCGCATTTATAATATTAGTAAGAATAAAATATACTACAGTTTCGTATATAACTTTATTATCCTTTTACTACATTGAAATTACAATCTACGCATAAAGAGTTTACGATTATTACTAGATTTTAGCTTTAGTGATAAGTTGGACCGTCGCTCTCAAGACGGAGTGGGCGATACACCCACAAGGACGTTCAGCTCCGTCTGGTACAAATAAATATAATTACTTTATAACCCAGACATGAAGTGAAGGTCAAAATGTTAATATTAATTTTTTCGGAGACATTGCACAAATTGATGAAACTACCTAGTTACATTTTTTTTGTTACTAAGTTGGCAAGCAAGCGTAAGCGGTACCTGATGGTAACTGGTGGTGACAGCCTATGAGCCAATTGAGATCGAGATATTGATTTAATTAAATCTTAAATTTGACGACGTTGTGGCGCAGCGGTAGCGAACCTGCCTTAAACGCCACAGGTAGCGGGTTCGATTCCCGCTCGGAGCATAATATGTTTGTATTGACCATGCAAGCATATTTTCCGGTCTGGGTGTATTTGTCCTTGTCATTGTGTATGTTTCCGGACCCCCGACACAGGATATCACTATCCTAATGGGGGCCGTTGAGTGTGTAGCGTTTATTTTATTTAAATCTCTTTGGCGCATTCATTTCACTAACTACAGTGTCCTTCAATCCGATACACAGTCATTCAAAACAAAGTACTTCTTTGCGGTAGAATATGTGGTATTGTAGTGGTGCGTAGCCGGCCTATTACAATACGACCTCTTACAACTGCGACCGACTGACCAATAACACTATGTATACTGAATATACTATTCCATGAAAACAACTAATCGACTTCAATCACCTGGGGGCTTACCATTAACTCTTATTGCGATTCAAATGACGACTTAAACTGAGCTACATCGCTATTTCATACCGATTCATATATATTTATGTGTCATGCTCATATAAATTCTGAATCGATTTACTGACAGAATTGAATTGGATCGAAATAGAATTTTTACTAAAAGTTCATAGTAAACCCGCTGATGTTTGACGCATAGCTACCCAAAAATCATGTGAATGTAGTGACGGGGAATAATTAGGTCTTATTTTTTGATGAGTTTTAGTCCATATACCTATCCGGAAACATAAAGAAAAAAATTATATTGCCTAGAAACTTATGGACTCAGTTAAAAAGAATCTTTGGACTCTGTAATGCCTTATTCGAATAACACAAAATTATGTCAGGTGGTATTTTTTGAGAAGATATATATCCTGCATTAAACATAATATGTAAGTGTATCTTGGTATCATTTCGGAGAGAAATGTCCTGCAGTAAACATCTATCATAATTTGACGAAAAGAATATCACGAGAACAAATTACTTAATAGATTTAAATAATAACTAAGTAGAACCGGAAATTGTACATTAATAATGTAATTGCCTATCATTTACATGATTCAACAAGGCTTCAGCTGAATAAAACAAAATTTTGATTTTCATTTGCAACGTGTACAAACCTGCGTGTTTACCACGAAAGATACACTCACGTAGAGAATGCAATTTAATATAGTTAATAATTACTATTTGTTAAAATCCGGAACAGTGCTCTTGAGTTTCCTAGCGTTTAATTTGTGCCTTGACATCGTCTCGGACTTCACATTCAGGAAAACACCGTAATTAAGCCTGTTGCATAAAATCAGAAATTTTCAACCAACATCAAAAAGAAGCAAGATAATAATTCGGCACATTTTTTATTTATATTATGCTCTATCTCTATCGTTTGAAAAATGATTTTAATGCTTTTGTATCCGTAGACATAGAATGCATGTCTTAAAAAATAATTTTTAGTTTAATTATCACTTTATTAGTAAATTTTTTTTTTAATTTATTTATTATTTAAATTTTTTTTTTTTTTTTTAATGTTAGAAGTTGCCAAACAGGCATACGGCCCACCTGATGGTAAGTGGTTGCCGTAGCCTATGAGCGCATGCAGCACCATTAGTAGGTGCCACTCACGCGTTGCCAACCTCGAGATATTAGTTCTTAAATCTCGTTCGCCCAGTAATTTCACTAGCGTACAGTGCCCTTCAAACCGGAACACAGTAGTGCCTAAGCACTACTATTTGGCGGCAGAATATTTGACACTGCGATGGTACCTACCTAGCCGGCCTCTTGCAATAAAAGACCTACCACCAGTGTGACTGATTGCACTGGTGGAATAATCTCTGCTGTGACAGAGGTTATTCCAACAGCGGGCGATGGGGTCGTCACATCCCGACGCCGTTAACTATCGCTTGTTGCTTTTTGTAAACAAACTTATAGGATCGTTATTCGATCTTCGTACATTTTTAAAGTGTTTTCAACTCAACTGTACATTATACATACACATATATATTATACATGTACATATTGCCAACGGCGTCCGGTCGATCTAGTCGTTTCATTAAAAGCCATACTATACAATATACACTACACACAAACATACGTCTAAAAATTTAAAATGAACTTCCACTCATTATATTAAAGTTGAGTTTTAAATGTAAATAGTTATCAGTTGCAAATTTGGAAAAAAAAGCGTACAAAGAAAATTAAAATTTATTCTGAAACAATTAAAGTTCAATTCGATATGACTGTGATCTTTGATTCATTATACAAAAACACTGCCAATTTTCATGTTTATACGTTTGTAATAAAGAATAGATTTGCGTGAACGTCGAAAGTGACCAGTATCGAAGGGGAGGATTCGATTAATTGGGCTTATAGTACTTGATACGCTTGTCAGTTTGTTTGTTGAGATTTGCATAGTTATTTGTTCATCTGGTTTATTAGTTAGGGGACTTTATTAAAAACTTGCTATTGATTTTATAAGCCGCATGAATTATCTATCCTCTTTATAGATTAAATGGATTCGGCTTCGGACGTTTGTCGAGCTCCTCCTGATGACGTCCCAAACCTGGGCTCGACCTCGGGCCCTTGGGACGGATTCAACTTGTGCCGCGCGCGGGCAGTCCATATTTTACCGGCTGAGGTCTCCACCCGGCCCCCCAACCGGTGACGCTGTCAAGGCCACTAGGGCCATAAGTAATAGACACTCCGAAAAAAATAAAATTGTCGAGCTAGAAGACACTGGTAGATGCACAACTCCAAATAAATAAATAAACGCTACACACTCCAATAGGAAAGTTATAACGTGTGTCGGAGGTCTGGAAACATACATATCGACAAAGACACCACGACCGGAACACATGCATGTATGGTCAACACAAACATCTGCTCCAAGCGGCATTCAATCCTAGGACCGCTGCTCGATACCGCTGCGCCACAACGTCGTCAAAGTCTAGAACATCGACGTAAGGTTCTCTGTTGGTCGGTATTATACAAAATATATTTCGGGGCATGTGCTTAAGAACTACTTAATTCAGTTCGCATGGGTTTGCACTTTTAAGTAATTGACTTACCTAAGACACTTCTTAATACTACAAAGATCTTAAATACCCTTCCGACCTCAGTTTTACCCGCGCCCTAGTGTAGGTCCTCCAAATGAAGACTGAATAGGCAACTTCAAGTCAAGCTCTTCCACCTTAGGGACATTACAAGCGTTAGCCTATATATATAAAAAATACAGGTTAAATACCAGGCGAGCATAGTTACAAGGAGGTTTTAATGTATGAAAGGATAAAAAGTGTTTTAGCGAAGCGTGCTCACTAGAGCGGTCAGTGCGCACGGTGTCAAGTGACCACAACTGCCACACGCATTGTGGTCCCTCAAACCTGTATAGTGTAGAAATGGCATGGCACTTGCTTTTAATGAGTACTCAGTTAAAGTGGGAAAAACGTGTATATCGATTGCTCACAAAAGAGTAGTGATAGATATATATGAATATTGTTTTTTTTAATAGAATATTAGCAATGCTTTTTCAAGGTATTACTAATATTATCTAAGCTCCAAATAAGCTAGATGCCAGGGCTAGGAGTGGGTACGACAATAGGCCAAGGGGGTCATGATCGAACCCGCGACTCTCGTGATGTTTGAATTGTTGAAGGAATGAATATTTTTGCGTGTGTATGTATGAAATAGAGAGAGAGAGAGAGAGATAAGGAAACAGAGGTATAAGTTCCAAGAAAACGCAGTTAAATGCAGTCAGCTGTTAAATTCTCTTTTTACCACAGATCAAAAGGGTAGATACATTGTTTTTATCACTCGATTCCATTTCTAGAACTCGACTTATTCGTTGTAATTTACGCACAGGATAAAAAGATAAATCGTAAGTTTCAGAACATCTCGCCTCGTAAGAGTCATGTTACAAGGGACTCGATTTATGTTACAGCCGGAGGCTTCGTGTGCTGTTTCTTTTGTTGATAATCAATGACTGACCACATCGCTAAAGAAACTAGCTGACTCACACGGCTTTTATTGCAATTGTGAATTACTGGTATTTTATTGCAAGACGCCAGCTGGGTAGGTATCACGACAGTGCTAGTTAGTCTACCGCAAAGCAGGATAAGTGTATCAGTTATTTCTTTTAATAATAAAAAATTAAATAATTTAAATAGTTATAAATATTTAATCAAAACTTAGTAGTAGTAGGGCAATGACGACGTTGTGGTGCAGCGGTATCGAACCTGCCTTAAGCACCACAGGTCGCGGGTTCGATTCCCGCTCGGAGCATATTTTTTTTTATTTTTTATACCACGATGGTGGCAAACAAGCGTACGGCCCGCCTGATGGTAAGCGGTCACCGTAGCCTATGGACGCCTGCAACCCCAGAGGTATCGGCATGTTTTCCGGTCTGGGTATATTTGTCTTTGTCATTGTGTATGTTTCCAGAGCCCCACAGGATAAATCGACCGACCGGGGAAATACTTTCACCTAAAATTTGCATAAAGTAACAGTATCAGTAGGCGCTGTTGTGTTTCGTGCGGAAGTGAAAGTGCTGGAGGCCTAATCTCCCACCCCCTCTGGACTCTTTCTTTTATCCCTTCCTCTCTTTTCTCTCATTCTTTCCTGCCTGTCCCTTGGGATGGCGACCCGCATGTGATACTAAAAGTATCGCAGGCGTTCATAGGTTACGGTTACTTCATGCTTGTTTGCCGCCATAAAATAAAAAATAAACTTACGTTGTTATGTATCAGGTATAGGTACATATAATCCTGTAAATATTGTCTCTATCACACCCGATCTTCACCCCACGTAAGTTAAAGTAATGATTAAATTATTCCAAAGGTAATTACTAAGGCAATTAATAACTTAATTGGATGTAAAATCCTATTACCTATAACGGAGGCAAAGTAACAGTTATTTAGTTATAAGTAAGACTTATTTAGTAGTCTAGACTAGACTGTCTAGAGCTTAGGTGGGATTAGTTAGGTGAGTTATTAGATGATTTCTAGAACTATTATCCGACTTTCCTAAAAGAGGTTTTTTGGAAAGTGGTTGGTTATCAGATTCCGCTCAACGTTAGGTCTTTATCTTTAGAATGTTGCATTTTAGCCGGCCCCGTTGACATAAAAGCGTTACCTCGCGTTTTTTGGTCAGGTGGCAAAGGGTTGGTTGACAAGAATTGGCATGAAGTGGCATGAGTTAGTAAACAGTAGGGTAACATAGGTGTTCATTGAAATAATGTGAAGGAACTTCGTTCCTACCACGCGTCACGTGACACATTTTGATTATTTCATATTTGTGTGTGTGTGTCATGTTACGCCATATGCTTTATCACTACATAGTATAAAACAAAGTCGCTTTCTCTGTCCCTATGTATGTTTAAATCTTTAAAACGACCCAACAGATTGTGATGCGGTTTTTTTTAATAGATAGAGTGATTGAAGAGGAAGGTTTATATGTATAAAAATAGTGAAGAAAAAAAATAATTTTTGAGGTTTCTAATGTGCGTGTAATGTACATTTAACGCGTGCGGGCCACGGGCAGTAATGAATAAATCAAAACTACCAACTGGATCGCTTTTAATCATTTTTTCAGTGAATGACATAGGCTATATATTTTATACCCGTGCGAAGCCGGAGCGGGCCGCTAGTTATTAAATAATTACAAGTTTTATTAGCAGATAACGGACGTACGGTCACGGATGAATAATTATTGTGAAAATTGATTTTCAAATCACTTTTAGCCGTAAATAAAATAATCTTTATAGTAATTGAAGTTGGTTAGAATCGCGAATTGAATCATACATCGATCCGTCACTCGATACATTAAGGTCGGACACTTGTGAGGCGTCATTACATGACAGTTCTAGATATATGTAGGTCCTAACTGATCGGATTTAAACATTGTTACTGCTTTACTACTGTGTAAATTATACTTTAAAATAAGCCTTACTAATTTTATAAATGGACGCAAATAAGCCACAATACCATGTCAACCCACAAAATTGGCTGAGGAACATTTTTCTTCAATATTTGTAGGGTTTTAGGCTTTAAAACTTCTAAAAAAGCC
This sequence comes from Hestina assimilis, assembly GCA_023373885.1. Taxonomy (NCBI): domain Eukaryota; kingdom Metazoa; phylum Arthropoda; class Insecta; order Lepidoptera; family Nymphalidae; genus Hestina; species Hestina assimilis. Next base: position 13,694,334 of record CM041753.1, read on the forward strand.
ATTTTTAATCATGCAAGTTAAACGTTTTGGGTTATATTATATACGAAATATGCAGTTTGTATACTTATTTTTGTGTAAATAAGTAAAAAACCAAAAAAATACATTCAAAAAATCATATAAAGCAAGTTGTTCAAAATTTTCAAACGCGTTTTTCTTGAAATGACATTCGTGTGGGTTGACATGGTATTGCTTATTTGCGTCCAAATGTAAATGAGAGCTAGTTTGTTTGTTACGCTTTCACTACTAAACCGATCATCATGAAATGTTGAATACGGGTATTTAGGGGTAAGTCCAGAAAAATACAGTTCCACATGACATAACTTTATGAGGGCAAAAAAAAATCGGAGATCCGAAACGGCTCTGATGAGCAGACATGGACGTAGTGAGGCAGGAGCAAGCGGGTGTCAGCTGCCCCTCCCTCCTCCTCCTCCTCCTACCTTGCGATATACTGAAAAATGCAATCACATAATGCATTTCAGAACTATTTAACTAATAACTAATTGAAGAATATAATCATTTTGCCCCCCTCTGGACGCTTTCGCCTCCCCTAAGGCCAAATGCTGGTTACTACCGTAACAAATAATAGATAAATAAACGCTACACACTCCACGGCTCCCATTAAAATATTTACACACACATATACACAATGATACCCAGACCAAAAACATGCCTGTATTTTCGATACAAACATCTGCTCCGAGCTGGCATCGAACCTGCTTTTCTCTGCTGTTCGCTTCCGCTGTGCCACAAAGTCGTCTAACGTCGTCCATGAGTAGATATGGACTATGATTTCAAAATGTGAATTATATAATTAAATCCGCGCAGTGTAATGAACTTTCCCCGAACAAAAATGATTCCACAAGGCCAACTGACGTAAATAGCTAAAGAATAATGATGTGACAATGAGGAAAATCGTCTAAACATATATTACATTTTCACTCTACACAATAATAATTCGTTCGCATATTTTCTCGGTAGTTTCCGTCATCAGGTTATTAGTCTAATCTAGATCTGACGGCCAATAGTTTTTCACATAGATTAAAGTCAGGGGGCTTAACATTAACTCTTATTGCGATTCAAATGACGATCTAAACTGAGCTACATCACTAATTCGTATCATGACATATATATTTATACGTCATGCTCATAAAAAATATCAATCGATTTATTGTTATAATTGAATTGGATCGTAATAGATTTTTTATGTAAGAGGGGGCAAACGGGCAGGAGGCTCAACTGATGTTAAGCGATCACCGACGCCCATGAACATCTGCAACACCAGAAGGCATGCAGGCGCGTTGCCGACCTTTAAGGAAAGAATACGCTTTTCTCTTGAAGGTTTCCAAGTCGTATCGGTTCGGAAAGACCGCCGGCGGAAGCTGATCAAGGTGGTATGGATGGAATTTAGAGTTTAATCGCGATGTCCGATGGTGAAATTCTACCGGTGGGATCAATCCAAACAATTCCTCAGAACATTCCCCGTGATATATGCGATAGAAGATGCAGAGTGATCCCACATCTCTACGCAATGCCAAAGGATCAAGCCGATCGGCAAGGGCTTGATTACTAAAAGTTAATGGTAACGCTGAGCTTCTTAATTGTAATAGCGTAATAACTTCTTCATTTAAAAAAATCGTCTATCTCTTACCCTAACAATAAAGTTGTACAAGCTACTCATACAACCCACTAACTTACCGACTATAATCGAAATGATAACAGCCAGTACCGAGTTTGTAGGTCGTCTTTAGCAAGAATATGTCTAGTTGAAATACCACTCTACGTCCACCTATCCATATACTAACCGCGCCTAATCCTACTTAACTCTCTGATCGTTTAGCGACTTGTGGGCTAAGCGCACCATGATGGGAGTCTCAGGGATATACATTTAACTCCATAAAAAAATGAAAATAATGAGGTTTGTAGAGCTTACTGACTATCTTTATATCGCATATTTAGAACGAATTCGCCATCATTAAAAAAAAAAACGAAAATTTTGTCATCAGCGTTAATAACTTAGAACGAAGTTTTCTATGTAACAATAGTCCAAACATAGCCATATTCAAGCGTAAATAACTGACGTAAGTAACCGAGAAAATATAATATACGAAAGATTCTGCGGGTGTCAAGACTTTAAAACTTATTTTGTTAATTCCCAAAAACTTTTTGAGTTACGTCGTTTTCGTTCTAAAGGTGCGATATGTGGTAGAGCTTATTGTATTATTGTATTTAAATAATAAAAACTTAGCTTTTAGATAACTAGATAACTATAGAACATACGAACTCGACGAATCTAGAGACATTAGTATTATGTGTTGGAACAGCGTCTGAAGACATCGAAGTATACAATGAAAGTACTGAATAATTATTCATGTGTATAGAAACACATTTGATCCTTCGTGGTTACCCTTAACGGTCAGTCGCACTACATTATGCAAGATTATTGATTTATCCGTAATGGACAATGTGTTCAGTTACTTGAAAGACTTCGGAAGTAATTCCGTTTCATCGTTATAAGTTTGAGGTAGGGTGTAGGTTGAAGTCAATATTTTAATTAATTAATACTCAGGTAATTTGTTCTGAAATATTTAAATTATTTTATTTGATTTTTTTTTATATTTTTATATAATGATAGGCTTGTGCTAGACCACAATTATGCCTCGTGGAAACCAGTGATTCGGTCTAAGTTGGAGCGCACTTACTTAGAAGATGCCTGATTCACTCTAGACATGAAGGCATTTATCTTATATCTGGCAGGGAACACGTAAGCCGGGAAAGCGTTTCATAAATTTGCGGTTCCTAACCAGTTGAACAAAAACGCTTCATGCGATTGGATGGAATGTCAACCACATAAGGATGCCAACGCTTACGGCCTCTCGCTATTCTGTAATAGAATGGCGATGGAGGAAGAAGTTTGTGGAATTCCTGAACACATTCCCCAAAGTATATCCTATAAAAAAGTTTATTTGAAATATAATAAGAAAAAAGTTGATGGTAGCCATTTTATTACAAGAGGCGGGCTCGGTAGGTACCAACGCAGTGTCAGATAGAGTATCTGAATATACCGCAAATCAGTGGTGTGTTTTCCATTACTGTGTTTCGTTTTGAAGGCCACTATAGTTAGTGAAATTACTGGGCAAAGGTGATTTATGATCCAAAATCTAAAAAAAGGTTGGCAACGCGTGAGTGACACCTAAAAATTAAAAATTATTGCAATCGCTTATAGGCTACGTCATCCGCATCATAAGGGTCGTATGCTTAGATTCTATACTAACTTATAAATGTAAAAAATGAAAGAAATTATTTAAAGGCCGAATTAAATTAAAGCCTCAATAGCTCAACGGTAGATGTATCAACTCCACCCTGTTAATGCGAGAATTGCGGGTGCGATCCTGACCCCTTGGACTATTGTCGTACCCACTCCTAGCGCAAGCTTCGTGCTTATTTGGAGGGGAAATAGGAATATTAGTAATGCTTACAGCCTCCTGTGTTCGTAAGACATTTTAGTGTTATGTATTCAGAAACACACACAAATAAAATCATTATCAAAAAAATCAATACAAATAAATATGTATTTTTATTACGTACGTACGTCCTCGCGACCGTCGGTCTTAAATGCAGATACGCAAGCGACAAAATGTAACAAGTAACAAAATTTAATTGCACCATAACTTCCAACGCTTCATTATTAAATATCAAAACTCAACCCGGATAAGTTTCCCTCTAAATAAGCCGGTTAACCGGTTTAAATCTAACCTCTCAGCTAACTCTGTGCTTCAGTGACATCCGCAGAGAAGTTCCAACGTCCAAGTTTCAGTTGTGACTTTGTGATTTAGTGGCAGAATTCGGACTTTGATTAATTCAGTACTAGCATTGCTCGTGGTTCTTCTTCTGTTTGTTTAGATTAAATTTTTATTCTACGCCGCAACTTACTAAAACTGTTATTGCTTTTCACAAATCTAAGGTTACAAATTGTATCCCAAAATGTAGGCAAAAACGTCTTATTTTCATGACGGTTCCCCAACAAGCACACGGTCCGTCTGATGGTAAGCCGTCACCGCAACTTATGAACATTTATGATACTAAAAGTATCATGCGTGTTGCCAACTTAAGGGATGGGAGGGAAGTAATAAGAAGGAAAAAAAAGGAAGGGAACAGATAGGGTGAGGGATTGGTCATCCGGAATTTTACTCATCGCACGAAACGCAACGGTACTCTGTACAACGGTACTTTACGCCGATTTTCTTTTCGGGGTTAGGATCGAACCCGCAACTCGCGCGTTAACGGAGCGGAGTGTGCCCTTTAACTTATTGAGACTTCAAAAAGCGTCAAACGTAAATAAAATTATTATTTACTTCTTTGAATACAAAGTACAGTATGGAAATCAAAGTATATATTAAGATAATGGTACATTAAAGAGATAAGGTCAAGACCATCGTTCATTGTTGACTGATAACGTTATCAGTAAGTTATTGGATAGTTATGAATGACGGTTACGATGCGCCCGATTATTTATGTCGTGGGTGTATTTACGATTAAGTGCTTTGATATAATGAAAATGAAAGTTCTATTTTTTGCCTTAAACGCCACAGGTCGCGGGTTCGATTCCCGCTCGGAGCATAATATGTTTGTATTGTCCATGCAATCATTCTTCCCGGTCTGGGTGTATTTGTCCTTATCAATATGTATGTTTCCGGACCCCAACACAGGATATTACTATCCTAATGGGGGCCGTTGAGTGTGCAGCGTTTATTATTAATATTATTATACATTAGTAGTAGTATGCTTCTCTTAGCACAAATGTGTTGGCTCGACCGGTGAAGTACTCACAGAAAATCGACGTAAAGTAGCACATAACTGTTTCGTTTTAAGGAATGAGCCTCGACATCGCCGGAGGCCCAAAATCTCACCCCATCTGCTCTCTTCATTTTTTCCCTCCTAGCCCTAGGGTTGGCAACGCACATGTGATACTTCAATAGTATCGTAAGCATGATGTTCTGAGGAATTGTTTGGATTGATTCCGCCGGTTCAATTTCTCCATCGGACATCGCGACAAAACTCTAAATTCCATCCATACCACCTCGACCGACCGATACAACTTGGGAACCTTCAAGAGAAGAGCGTATTCTTTCCTTAAAGGTCGGCAACGCGCCTGCATGCCTTCTGGTGTTGCAGATGTTCATGGGCGGTGGTGATTGATTAACATCAGGTGAGCCTCCTGCCCGTTTGCCCCCACTTACATAAAAAAAAAGCATCCATAGGTTGCGGCGACTGCTTACCATCAGGTGGGCTGTATGCTTGTTTGCCAACCGTCATCACATAAAAAAATAGCTACCTGCATAACTATCTATGCACCTGGTAGGTGACCTATAGTAGGATGATTTCTTAAATAGTATTTTGACAAGTAATTGTAATCCTAAATCCGCATTTAAATAAATAATATTATATAAATCGTTGGTCTCAATTTTGTTTATTTATATGACTACATCACTACATCCTTTCTAACATTATAAGCGCGAAAGTAACTCTGTCTCTCTTTATGTCTCTTGCGCTTTCTTTCTAGCCAAAGCTTCTGAACCGATTTAAATGAAATTTGGTACACAAATAGTCTAAAGCCTGAAAAAGGACATAGGCTACATTTTAATGCAGAAAAGGGTTGTAAGTGTAGTTGAAAAGTTGTATGGAAATATCGTGATTTTTAGTGCTAGAAGCTTGAAACTTATTTTTTAGGCTGTTAATTTGATTTAAATAAATATGACATTCAAAGTTTGTACAAGGGGGTTTAGAGTTTTTATTAAAATCGTTATTCACGCGGGCGAAACCGCTGGCAGAAGCTAGTATTAAATCCAAAAAAAAAACAAAATTAGGGTATTTTAACATGATTAAAGTTAATAACTATTGGACATCATTAGGTAAATAAAGAAAAACAAAAAACAAACCCTTACTTACCCTTATTAGTGGAGTGTATAAGAGACCAAGCAGAGAGGCGACAGTTCCATAGTATTATACAGTATAATAGGTTAGATTTAGGTTTTTTTAACAGTATACTTGCTTCACCACTGTCGGATGAAGCAAGATTATTATTACATTTTGTAAAAATTTTAGTTAAGAATCGTTTGTAATATTTTTTGGTTTAGAGGTCCCTATGAGGGTGACATATTCTGTTAAGAAAAAACCCTCAATAAATTTGAAGATTAAAAAAAAAAAACCTTACAAAACTTTTTAATTTATGCTGTCGCGCTTGCACAATCATATTAGTAACATGCACTTATTAATTTAACGAATGTTACTCATTTATTAACAAATGATGTCACATTCACACATCAAGCGGCCATTCAATAAAACTACTATTTGTCCTCTTTAAAACGTCGTAACGTAAAACATAGCGCGGTCTGCGCGTTTCGCTGAATGTATTAAAGACAATGAAGTGAACGACAAATTTATAAGTTAGTTCTGCCTGCCTGTCCAAAGCACCTATAATGCAATATATTAATAATTGGTTCCCTTTAAAACTTTATTCCCTATTTCATCAGTTTCAAGTTTTGTTTTGACAAAATATAACTTAAAACTTCCTATATGGACCATCTATGTATACCAAACTTCATCATAAACGGTACGGTTTAGGCGTAGTCAGTCAAGAGTAAGCTTGCTTCCTCGGATTACTTTTATTCATTTTATTATATTATTAATTTTAGTAGAATAGCCAGTTGTATCCTGCTTGCCTTTTGGTGTTACAGATATTCGTTGGCGGCGGTAAATGCTTAACACTAGGTGAGATTCCTGCCCGTTTGCCCCCTCTTACACATAAGTACAGTATTACCAGTAGTCGTATATTACCCTCCCTTGCAGAAAGTTTGATAAAACCGTAAATATACTATAGTCGGCCATAAATACTTGACGAGATCAAATGTCAAATCGTACATAAAAGCCTGCCATACGCTAAACCAGAATTAAAGTAATAAATACATGAATCTCCTACGAATATTTTTTTTTTAAGAAAACTATTTTTAATTAATATTCAAAGTCAAAAAGTAAGTCCTATAATGTAACGATTGACCATCTGCTACACATATGTTCTGTTCTATCAAAAAAAGTGTCACAATTTCGCAAACAAATTTAAGCACTATGATTTTTTTTTTATTTAAAAAGAAGCCTTAAATATCTCTACTTTTATTGACGGAGAATGAGTTTATAATAATGAAATTTCGTGAAATTTATAATAATAATTAAAATTAGCGATGAATGAAGGCATTTCTTAAAATTTTCCCTTCCAATACAATCTTTACGAATCTCGTTTTTTCAAGACCTCATTAGTTGTCTTCAGAGAAACCGTAATCTGTAAATGGGCTATTCAGCTCATATAATTTATAATACACACATATACATATATATTTATAACATACACATATATATGTATAAGATGAGACACAGAGCCAAATAAGTACACACGTTATCATTTCGGTATCACACTTATGGACAGAGAAATAATAATAATAGTTTATTTTCTCGCCACAATATTGGTCAAATGTTTAATATTGTGGGAGACTGGTGCCTAAACTAAGCACTAGGCCTGTATTTCAGGAACTAATATATCCGAGGAACTTCTAAGATCCACCCCATCGAAGAGAAACTCTCTGAACCAAGCCTAAACTGGTATGGTTATATAATGAGAAGGCTCGAGGACCATATTATGATAAAGAAATTTCTCCACGTGAACTCGGAACATAAGAAGCGAGATAGACCCCTTCTCGCTTGGCTGTCTGAACCAACAACCTGAAACAAGTTCAAGTGAATGACTCGACTACCCAGAACCGAAACATCTAGCGAAGAATGACGAAGATGGTCGACTCGTATGGAATTGGAATAGAGCTAGGCAAAGAGAGAGACATACATGTTATAAGTATGATTGTTTATTTAATTTTTTTATTAATGTATAGGCCAGCGCTTGGCTGTTGTTAATACCTGATGTTAAATGTTAACACAGCCTAAGGTGGAGCGCGCTTACCCAGAAGATGCCTATTCACTCTTGATTTGAAGGTACCTACCCTGTAGGTGGTGAGAAAGACAAAGGTTTATTTTAATACTATATAGACGAAAGAGGTTGTTGTCTTAATATAAAGTAAAGCTGGTGCCTTTTCACATCAGTCGTATCTGTCATGGTGCGATTTTATTCAAGGGATATCATGGACGGTAGTTTTTCTAAGCAGCGCCTGTGGCAACTGAGATGAATTGATAAAATTATTATGGCAAATAACGACCACGCAGATCATAATTTAGTGGATTCTCCGACATATATAGGTTATTAACTAAAATCATTGTTTTCTCTTTCTTTTTTTATTTACGATATTATGCGCGGTACGTGCTCCTTACTATAGTCTATGGTCGCTTTGAAACAATAAGACGGGTTTGACATAAATTGCGCATTTCCATTCGCATGGGATGTAAGCGTTCGTTCTAAATTCAAATTGTAATGGCTTTTTAATTCGCAACCGGATCCTGTTTAGAGCACTACTTTATGCCCTATTGTTTATGTTTTATTATTCAAAAAATATTTAACTTGTCGGATATAACTTGAGTTAAAATGTTGCAAAATGTTGAATACATTTTTATTTTCATCATTTTGTAAAATGGAAGAATATCCTTAAGAGTACGGATTATATAAACCACAGATTTGTTTAAAAATTTCACGCTTCGATGGTCAGCGATTTAAAACTAGGGTGACCATTATCGTGGAACATTCAAATTTATTTTATAATTAATTGATAAAAAAATATGAAAAATAAGTTTATTTTTGTCGTGTAAAGACTTTTTTATTAAAAAATAATTTTGATTTTTATATTTGCAGCCAAAGTCAGTCAGTCATTTCAACATGGCTACCCTATTCCCGTGCCATTGTACCGTGTTCAGAAACGGGAACCTTTCAATACACAATGAGCAATTCATTACAGACTTTCAGAACGCAAATTAAACTTCAATGTTATGTGCCATTTTAAATATGTCAGCAATTTTAAAATCTTGTTAGTACTTCGCAAACCGTACTCTTACTAAAATAATAAAATGTATACTCCAATCATTGACTTACTAAAAATAAAGGCCGGCCTTTCTACGAAAAGAAGTCACCCTCTAACTTTTTTCGATTATATTGAAAGTAGGAGTATCAATGAGTCTTTAATATTTCGTTTTATATGGATTCTGGAAGGCCATGTCCATTTTTTAACGGTAAACATTTTGAATATTACAGTGGCGTAGCGGTAGCGAACCTGCCTGAAGCGCCACAAGTCGCGGGTTATGTATGTTTCCGAACCGCCAACACAGGATATAACTATCCTAAAGGAGGCCGATGAGTATGTAGCGTTTATTTATTTATTATTCTATTGAAAGCAGGAGCACCAATGAGTCTTTGCCATTTCGTTTTTATGGATTTTGGAAAGGCCGTTCATGGGCCAGTTAGTTTTTAATGGTACATATTTTGAATATTATATATCTATTCTTCAGAATTACTTCTCGATTCTTTCTAAAATAAAAGATGCAATAAGTGAGGCAAAAAGAATAAGTGTAGTTTGTCCTTAATTTTCATAAATAGACCTTTTATCTTCATCAGCGCAAGATTTATAACTTTTGTCGGCTTGATAACCGGTCAATTATAATTCCGGTCGCAGCAGCAGACATTTGAATATGAACATGTCGACTTTGGCGGCGCTATTATGAAAAGTAAAAATAAAAACAGTTTCTTTTTAGAACGGAATGATTTGTTTTACGGCGGAACGTTTAGCGAATTTATAAAACATCTTTATTATAAGACAAGATTCCAAGCCTTCCGAAATATTACAAAATAACACCACATTTTTTATTTATTTTTTTCGTTTTTGCAAACATCTCAATTTATACAGCCTCATGTCTTTATATGCTAATTATTAAAAGTAGAGGTTTGTAATTAGTTTTTTATTTATTATTCAACAATGTTATATTTACGTCATTATCATACCAAAAGAATAAGCTTATATTAGGATCAATCATCGTTCAAAGTGGCCCAAACGTTACAAATTATGGGTCAAAATATTGGATGTTAATAGCATCGACTTTTCTTATCGATGGCCAGCTCCGAGGCGGAGGTGTGATACAGCTTCGGGCCAACCTTAACCACTTGGTACAAGTCATAAGCTCACCTTTGTATGTTAGGCTTAAGACTTACTACAACAATAATGATTCCTTGTCTTTGCCGGTTTCTTAGATAGATAAGTGACAAACCAACAAAAAAAAAACGAACAAGATAAGATCGTTTCAAACGACCGTTTTTTTGGGTTTTCATGTATGCCCGTTTCACACGACTTCCATTTCGCACTTCAAAAATCCGAACGCGCATTCGCGAGCTTATTATATTTTGACCATTACGCTTGGAACATTGATGGCGAGTGTCAGTATATTGTTCAAATATTACGTGATTTCAATACCGGTGGTGTCATATCCGTTGTGCTAAAAAAAGACAGATGGATTAATGTGAAATTTTAGGCTTCCGACAAGGCTTTTATTTTACCCAGCGGGCGTCGGGACATGCCCACCCAATCGCCCGGTGTTGGAATAATCTCTGTCACAGCATGGATTATTCCACTAGTCCAATCAGTCACATTGATGGTAGGTCTTTTTACAAGAAGCTAGACAGGTACCACCACAGTGCCAAATATTCTACCGCAAAGCAGTAGTGCCTTTGGCATTACTGTATTTCGGTTTGAAGCGCACTACAGGTTAGTGAAATTACTGGGCAAAGGAGATTTAAGGACCAATATCGCGAGGTTGACAACGCATGAGTGGCACCCACTAATGGTGTTGCAAACGCTCATAGGCTACGGCAACTGCTTACCATGAGGTGGACCGTATATATAGTTGCTTACCAATCTAGAAACATTAAAAAAACACTAATTCATCAAGCGAAATGCATTACGAAACTAGACCTCGACATTCCATGAGAAAGTACCACCCAGATCAAGCATCAAGAACTCAAAAATAAAATATAAGTTTCACAATATCAAAAGCTTATAAATTGCACCACAACCTATATAATTTGTCCGTCCATATCACGAAGTAGCGTATTAATAGTTGATGGGATCAAATCATCTTAAAGCTAATACAGTGTTAAGTGGCCGCACTTATGTCGATACTTTCTTATTGCGCGATTATTATAATTGTTATAGCTTTGTTTTTATACCAGGTTATGTTTAAGTAATTGGTTGATGAAGTCTTAGTACTAAAATACAGGGTTTTGCTTAGTATAAAATGGGTGCTCTCGTTATTATAAAAATGTAACGTGACTGTAAATTGAGGATATAATATCTGGACACGTAATAAAACGTTTAAAAATGCTTGAGATAATTTAGTTTCAGTTAAGCACAAAAAACCAAAACGAGACTAAATGCCTAGTAAAGAACAAGTCTAAGCAGCTCAGTGAACAGGAAAAACCTACCTTGTGTTTACTCAACATTTTGAAGCCTTAACGGTTAAAGGGTCGACTCCGCTCCGTCAAAGCTAGAGCTGCGGTTTCGATCCTGACCCTCTTGGGTCGTATTCACTCCTAGCGTAAGCTGCGATATTATTTTGAGGAGCAATGAGAGTGTTAATATTAGCTTAAAAATCATTGCTCATATTCTTTAAAAAAAAACTTTTTACATACATCAGAATAAATCACGCAAATTGAGGATTTATTTTCAAAAACTACTAACTACTACTAATAGTTGATATTATATCAACTATTAATAATAAATTTAAATAACTTTGTAAGTCAACAACATAAGAACTTAAATTTTATTTTCGTAAATTAAATTACTAAAGCAAATCCCAAGAAACAAAATAATGAATAAATCGAAAACATTAAAAAAAACAATCCATTCACAATCAAAACCCCATTCCACTAAACTAGATTCCAAAACCTGACCTATCCCACAATTACCATACGGTCCTACATAAATATCCTATCTCCACGCGATAACAATACCACTTTAGATAGCCGAGATTTGAGATAACGACTATTCAATGTTCAGACCTTTTGTAATGACTTTATTTGACCAGGAATTCTAAGTCGTTTAGGGCCCATACATATAGTACATATGAAAGGTTTGCTTTTGTGAATATTTGTATTTTTTTTTATATGATGACGGTTGGCAAACAAGCGTACGCCACCTGCTGGTAAACAGTCACCGCACCCTATGAACGCGTGCTACTTGTAAAAAAAAAGTACCACATGCACGTTGCCAACCCAAAAGAATAGGAGGGAAGGAATGAAAGGGGAATACAGGAAGAGAATAGAGGAAGGAGGGAGACTGAGCCTCCGGTGCTCTCACTTATCGCACGATATGCAACAGTATCTACTGATACTATTACTTCACGCCGATTTTCTGTGAGAGGGTAGTACTTTCCCCGTCAAAGGCCCATTTGGTGGGAGGAGCATGTTACTACTGCTAAATGTATGTTCGTATGATTTATCGACAGTGAAAATTGGTAAAATACTTTGCTTGATAAAATTGAATAGGAGAATTTTTGATCGATAAGTATGTATTTGAATATCAAAATTATAAACATATGGTCAATATGAAAATTTTCAGATTTTTTTTTTTTATTTATCGTAGAGCACAATCTTGATTTTTATTTAATTTATTACAAACTACATACAAGATGAAGATGAGCAAGATAGCCAAAGATGTGAAAATGTACAATTGAAAATTATTTAATAAAAAAACTAGCACTAGAAACTTAACTTTTTTTATTTGAAGGATTAAATTTAACACGCAGCCCTATTAACACCTAACACCTTATGGACACTCTGTCTGATTTAAATTATTATTATTATTATTAACTACAACAAACGCTACATTTATTTCAATGCAATAATCGAGAACCAACCAATAAAACTGAAAGTTGCAACTTGACACGCTTCCGAGACCAACTAATAATGGTTGCGTTACTAATTATAACTACCCGATCAACCTACCTATTGGGCTATTAAAATAATGTAAATGGTTACTGGTGGTAAAATACCCAGACGGGTTTTGTAGCATTTTGAAGTTGCGTTCTGAAATCTTAATAGGCTCGTAAACCAACAAACGCTTGTGCTGTAGTCATATGGGTAGGTGTAGGTAGGTAGATACATCTAATACATTACCGTACTCATATATCCCAAATCAATGTATTGAAAAGCTAAGGGTTTCGAGCCTCTTTATATAAAGAAGGTAAGAAACTCAAACAAATGAAAGGTTTTGGATTATTTTCTCAATGAACAAAATTAATACGCTAATGGAAACCCATGTAATAATAAGGTAAATATACATATAAATTAATATAATATAATCAGATTACATATGTAATATAAAATAAAGGAAGTCCCAAATTGTATTTAACTAAATTAAAGCCTAATAAGTACTCATATATCTGGTAATAACAGAGCCTTGAAGTTGTCGATGTGAATGCACGTAAATGCGATTTTCTTGAGTGTAGGAGCAAGAGGCCCTACCTCTTCTGTCTCTTTTCCGATCCCTCTCCCCCTTTCCTTCATATCAGGAGACAAAACACGTAGTTGCCTGATGTTTCTATGAGTGTTTTACAATATACAGGCAGATAAAGTGTTAACTGATATCGAAATCTAGCGAATGTGTATATGTCACTTGGAATTAATTTTGTTTTAACATAAATATTAATTTTATATAATAACAGTCGCAAAGCCCACTACTTTACTAAGGTAAAAAGTTTCCTAAGCTATGAGTTTTTGCATAACTGAGCAATAAAACTGTAACCTAAGTTGTACAGGTGTAACAGATAAATAAACGCTACACACTCAACGGCCCCCATTAGGGTAATTATATCCTGTGTCGGGGGTCCGGAAACATTCACAATGACAAGGACAAACACAACCAGACCGGAAAACATGCCTGCACGATTAATACAAACATCTGCTCCGAGCGGGAATCGAACCCGCAACCGTCGAGGCTTAAGGCAGACTCGCTGCCCACAACGCCACAACGGTGTCAAAAGACTTATTATATATGGACAGGCCCTTCCATACAAACAAAATGAATCCAGAGATTCGCTGATTAGCTTTTGAGGCTATACGTTGATTAAAAACTCATGAAGTGACTTCTTGTCAGCCGCTCTTCTACATCACGACACGGTCCAGCGTAAAAGCAACGCTCCCTCTACCCTCCCCTATCCCTCCCTCTATCTCTATCAGCTCCCTCTATCTCTATCAGCTCCCTCTATCTCTATCAGCTCCCTCTATCTCCCTCATCTAATAGGCCCCCAACGCCTTGTGGTGTTGTCAATGTTCAACAGGTAATCGCTTAGCATCCGGTGAGCGTCCTGCTCGTTTCCCTCGTCTAAAATATAAAAAAGTATCCTTCATTATTCCGATGAGAAATTATAAGAAAGCAAATATAGAATGCACTTTAAAAATGTCGAGTCGCATAACATCAAAACCACTCAAGTATGTTATGTCGAGCGTTGCCTACACGGCTGGGCATATTCAGGTCTCATTAAGATCTTCGGTTGCCTTATTGAATATTAATGAACCTAACGTGGTATAAAACATCGGATATTTCCCCGAACACCACATTCGTACGATCCCACCGATATAATAAGGACATGGTTTCAAGAATGAAGGTAGGAATTCTCATTCTAACTGTGATAATTTTAATGGCCACAAGTACTAAAATGGAGAGGCAAATCTTTTGTGGAAGAAGATTAGCAATGGCATTGGCTTTGATCTGTGATGACGACCTTGATAAAGAATCTAACTCCATTGACTGGACTTGGAAGGCGGATGATGGGAAGATCAGAAGCAAGAGGCAAATTGTGATGGAATGCTGCGAGACTCCTTGTTCTATTGACGCATTGATGACTTATTGCTAATGTAAGGTTTTCTCTTATGTTATAATAAATGTATATGGCATATAAATGTGTTTTATATTAATATCTTAGTCTAAATATCCTAATCTCTTATATCTTTGATAAACTTATGACTGAATTCCGATTTTTTTTTATGTTAGAGTGGTAAACTCCCAGACGGCTCCCCTGATGCTAAGCAATTACCACCGCTCATGAACATCGGCTACATCAGGTGCATGCAGAACGGTGTATTGCGGAACTTTTTAAGATGCAACTGTTTATTCGCTGGCTGACATCGAAACGCGGTTGACGACGAGTCATTTCATTTGTTTCAACAACGTACGGTGGTGGCAAACCAGGCAACATTTAAACCCTACCGCCCACAAGCAATTCTAAAACATGTATAATGTGGTCTCCAATCCTAATGGTGACCACTAGGATTGGAAAGTATATACATGTTTTAGAATTTTTTCTACGACATGCAAATTTGATACAATGTTTCCCTTCACCGTTAAACACGAGATAAATTTGTAACACAAGTTAAGCACTTGAAACTCAGTGGTGCATGTCCAGACTTGAACCCGCGACCTTTGGTTAAAGTCTAAGTTTTCTATCAATTGTTTAACGTGCATCCTCAATCTCGTTCAAAAACCTACATCAATTTTTTTGACGAAGCATTAACAAAAGCATTATTGATACCCTGTGTTTTTGGGCCACAAGAACCGGCCCCAATATAATACAGTTATAAAATATCTTTAGTTGAAGTTACAAATGGTTATCTGTTGCGTCATGTGCGCACGCGCATACATCATTAGAGCCGACGCTTCACAATTAAAATAATATAAATTAAGACTTTCATATCTGCCGCTATAGAGATACTTGGGATAGATTTATATGACCCCTGCGGTGTCGATGGTGCAAGGTATCGTATAAATTATGAATGATACACAACGATTTTAAAGTGTAAATTTTCTCTAAACCTATTACTTTTTGGCACATTTTTATCTGACAACTATGGTTATAGACAAAATATATTTTTATAATTCTACTCCTATCATCATCATCTACCATGTAGTTTTATCGTTTTCTGATAATCCTATATGAACTGTGTGTTTCAGAATTAATCCACGTAATAAACTAAACATAGAAATGTTCACATTTATAATATTATAGTACCAACTATACAGAGTAATCATGATTTACTAGTAAAAATACAAAAATTCAGTAATAAATCAACTTGTTGTCTATATAGCTACTTAAAGGTTAAAAACACTAAGCAAAAGTAACAAATCTAAGAACCTTTAAAGAAAGCAAAATATTTATAACCTGTTTGTACAGCATGTTGTACCAAAATGGTGACCTCTCAGGATTGCTGGGAAAGATTTCCCAAACACTGATTTTCAAATTTCAGTAAAGATATCAAGGTGAGTACAGTTATTTAAAAATGTGCGCATCATATCTTTTGAAGTCTTACATTATCTTCCCGGCGTTGGGATGTGACGACCCCATCGCCCGCTATTGGGATAACCTCTGTCACAGCAGAGATTATTCTACCAGTGCAATCAGTTACACTGGTGGTAGGTCTTTTGTTGCAAGAGGCCGGCTAGGTAGGTACCACCGTAGTGTCAAATATTCTGCCGCCAAATAGTAGTGTTTAGGCATAACTGTGTTCCGGTTTGAAGGGCACTGTAGACTAGTGAAATTACTGGGCAGATGAGATTTTATAACCAATATCTCTAGGTTGGCAACGCGTGAATGGCACCTACTAATGCTTCTGCAAGCGCTCATAGGCTACGGCAACCACTTACCATCAGGTGGGCCGCATGCTTGTTTGCCAACTTGTAACATAAAAAAAATCCATGCATTCCTATCTTTTATTCATCTATTCCAACATAAATCATCTGTTATATACCTTCGAAAAGATACAAAAATAAAGTGAACGTTTTTTCAAGGCTATTAACCATGATAGAGCAAATTGAGGTATTTATTTGAAATTTCCCATAATTACTTTACACACGATAACAGAATCACGTTTCCAAACTGTAATTAAAAACATTTTAACAACTTAATAATATTATGGCATTTTATACTTTATAAAAATCACCATATAGTTGGTTTTTATTTGTAAAATAATATACACGTATACTTTCTGTATATTCATGTCATTAGTAGCAAAGTGTTCTTCTTACGCAATGGACGTGCGTTCAACTAATTACTGGTGCCATCAGGGCAATTATTTATCAATAATTCATGTTCATCCGACCGATGGCGATGCCACGAGTTAAAAGATTAAGTTGATTTAAAAACAACTTCGGTTTTTCTACGCCTACTACCAAGCGTAAGTTTTTATTGCAGTTTTTTTAATTTATGTCGCGTGATAAATTAGTCGAGTGTACACAACTATTATTGGCTTCGCTTGTGTTTGTTTTTATGCTGTTTGTGTGCTTTGAAGATAGATAAAATACTAGTTAAAGATAAAGCCAAGACTGATAGCAAAAATTGCTATAGCCATAGCGATTACTGCAATAAAAAAAACCTCTTACAAAATATCATGGCAACAGCATATTCCAGACCCAATTTCCCACTACTTCTATCTCTTTTCTTTATCTTTTCCTCTTCTTTTTAGCGGCGCCGATGCAAGATGCCTTCATTGACTATAGTGATCGCTTACCACTAGACAGTGCGTACGCTTATTTACAACCGCTGTGGTTAAAAATATCTAGTTATTTTTTTTTTTTTTTATGTCATTTCGTTTGGCAAATAATCATACGGTCCGCCTTATGGTTGTCAACGCAACCTATGAACGCCTGCGATACTTGAAGTATCATTTGCGCGTTGTTAACCTAAGGGATAGGAGGGAAACTTCCGGAAGCCGGCCCAGGCGGAGGCCGCAAGGCCTAGGCGCGCAAGCGCCAGGGGGGTTTATATATATTCTTATATATGTAATAATATGTATTGTATGTATATATGGCGGCAGTAAGTTGCCGCCCCAGGAGGGCCCTTCGGGGCAAGCGCCGGGGCGTCGCGGTTGAATGCGCCAGCGACCCCGCGATAGGAGGGAAGGGACGAGAAGGGAAAAAGAAAGGGAACAGAGGGTGTGGGAGATTGGACCTCGGACGCTCTCACTCAGAGCACGTAACGCAACATTAAGAGAGGGCGAAGCTTATCTCTTCTAGTACAAGATATTTAGTTTTGTTAATACCGACACCGACACCGTTGTGGCGTTGTGGGTAGCATCTCTGCCTTAAGTCTCGACGGTTGCGGGTTCGATTCCCGCTCGGGCAGATGTTTGTTAAAATTTCTGTCTCGGTCTGGGCGTTTGTCTGTGGGTATCCCCACCGTGCCTCGGAGAGCACGTTAAGCTGTCGGTACCGGTTGTTATCACATAACATCTGATAATAATCGTTAACTCTTGATAAGTAAATTGCTCTTATCCAATGAGTTGCTAGTTAGCCCTTAGGGTTGTGGAGGTCAGATGGCAATCGCTCTGTGTAAAAACTAGTAACCTGTCAAATCCGGATAAGAGTAATAAAGCAGACCCTGGGTAAAATAAAATACCGGGAATAATGCTAGGATGAAGAAGATTTAGTTTTGTTAATAATTTGATATTAATACTAAATACTTAATATATTCAAATGCTTATGCGTAATTTTAAATTTTAAATCTAAGTGAACAATAAATGATAAGTTGTAATAAAATAAAGCTAAAGGTGTCGTAAAAAGCGTGAGTGTGAAGCTTTTATTTAAAAATACACTTAACTTCGGTATAGTTAAATTAATACATACTAAGTATTAAACAAGATTCACACTTTTACGTTTAGATGTGATATACGCTATTGCATAATAAACAAAAAATATCTTCAATTATTTAACGGGAAAATAGTCCTTAATATATTCCAATAAGGTACTCAGTGCGCGCATGTTATTAAAATACAAACTTTTATTTACAATAAGGTTGATTTTTCTTCGTACAGGCCAAGAATTTCACCTTTTCGTATGTAAGAAGATAAATTTGTCAATAAAGAAATAATACATTATTGTTTTTTTTAATGTTAAAAGTTGGCAAACAAGCATACGGCCCACCTGATGGTAAGTGGTTGCCGTGGCCTATGAGCGCTTGCAGCACCATTAGTAGGTGCCACTCACGCGTTGCCAACCTCGAGATATTGGTTCTTAAATCTCGTCTGCCCAGTAATTTCACTAGCGTACAGTGCCCTTCAAACCCGAACACAGTAATGCCTAAGCACTACTATTTGGCGGCAGAATATTTGACACTGCGGTGGTACCTACCTTGCCGGCCTCTTGCAACAAAAGACCTACCACCAGTGTGACTGACTGCACTGGTGGAATAATCTCTGTTGTGACAGAGGTTATCCCAACAGCGGGCGATGGGGTCGTCATATCCCGACGCCGGTAACGCCGGTATTGTGTGTGACAATCGCTACAATCGCGGGTGGCAATGTCCTACTTTTCTCCCGTGGTGCGTATACGATGCTAGGTTACCCGAATGTACAAGTGAGTTAATTAGTGTCGTCTTGAAAGTTGGACGACGCTGTGGCGCAACGGCAGCGAGCCTGCCTTAAACGGCACAGGTCGCGGGTTCTATTCCCGCTCGGAACATAATATGTTTGTATTGATCATGCAAACATATTTTTCGTTCCGGGTGTATTTGTCCTTGTCTTTGTATGTGTTTTCGGACCCCGACACAGCATATCCTCATCAGGATATACTACTCAGGATATATGACTCAGTATATACTACTCAGGATATACTATCCAGGATACACTATCCTAATGGAGGCCGTTGAGTGTTCAGCGTTTATTTATTTTATTTAAAAGAATCGGCCACTTTTCTCTTTCGTACAAATGACAAAAAGCGAACTTTTCATCGTAGGAAATAAAGATTCTTTTCCCTCCGAGTAAGTCGGTGATTTAGTGGGATCACTTTATTACCGTGTTTGGGTTTAGAGAATTTGACGGCTATTGTGTTTTATTTCAGTGTTAAACTTTTAATTGGTAGATAGAGCACGTATAAAATAAATATACGTTTTCCAACTGTCGCATTATGGTGTTATAGAGAGCTTAGTTATAATATATTTGTCTTTCTTCAACATAGAATTTTCGTATAGAATAACAAGGATAAAGCTTAAGCTAGTAAATAATTTCTTTCATAATGTATAAACAGTTCGATCACTTTGTAAGCATCAAATATACAGTCCGTTTAAGTGAAGCTATAGCCGATTCGGAAGGTAGGTTTTGCAGAGAAGTACTGGCAAAAACTCAATTGTATCAAATTTATAGCAATTGTTACGATGTTCGTGTAACTTGTAGAATGTTTATAGTAAAGATAAAGATTTTTTTCGGAGTGTCTATTACTGTAGTGGCCTTCAAAGTGTCACCGATAGGGGCAGGATCGGGGACCTGGGGCGGTACAAGATTGTGAGCCGGCGCGCGGCTCAAGTTGAATCTGTCCCAAGAACCCTCCTGTGGTCCTGATCCGGTCAGACACAGCAACTGTCAAGTGTGATGATATGACTTGTTCACAAATTATTACTCTAGTATTAAAAAAATTACTATACCACTTATTGATTTTTTTTTCTCTTATCGTCGCTTTTGTATCGTACCTGAAATATAAGAAAAATAAATTAGTACAATTTTATTTTGGTGGCCGAAGAGTGAAGAAACACAAAGACATTATCTGAAATTGTAATATGGAATTGTAAACGCTAAAATAAGACGCACAAATGCACTGTTAAACTCAATGTAAAAGATCAAAGCTACTTTCTTAGAATAAAATTTAAAGAGTAACCGCAAGACCGCCATTTATTTCCTTGCGTATTTGCGAGGCAATGCGCGGGGAGATAACATCAGACACGTGGGCGACACGAAGCCGGCTCACGGAAACAAAGATGGGTCTTTACTTAGACGAGATCGATTTTGACTTAAAAATATAGACAAAAATCTCAATTCTTTAAATTATTAAAAGAGTGTTAGCCGTTTAAATTTTACATTAAGTTAATCTCAATTCTTCTGCATTTTTTTTATTTCATGAGGCTTGGCAAACAAGCATACGGACCGCCTAATGTTAAGCATTTACCGCAACCTATAAACCACCAACGCGAACAAGGCGAAGCAGTAACTCATTGGATAAGAACATATTACCTATCAAGAGCTTACGATTATTATCAGATGTTACGATAACAACCGACACCGACAACATGCCGAATATAATCAGATCAAATAATAGACATATCTCCGAAGTACGGTGTGGAGACCCACAACGACCATCTCCGATGACGTCCTTCGCCGTGGTTCGGCTTCGCAGGAGGCACCCTAAGGACGGAATCAAATTTGAGCCTCCGTGAGGGCTGCCCCTTTATCACGGCTGAGTCTCTGTACTCGCCGCCCCAGGGTGACGGTGTCAAGGCCAGTAGGGCCAACAGCAAACACATTCCGAAAAAAAAAAACACGAGGACACACCGAAACAGATATTTATAAAAACATCTCCTCCGAGAGAAAATCGAACCCGCGACCAAATCAGGCTCAATACCAACACGCCACAATTACACAGTCGTCGTGAAAGTTAACAAACATTAAAATTAAATCACGAAACGAGATCTCGCTTAACCCTAATTACGAACTCCTTCAACTGTGACTTTTGAAATGACATTTAAAAGCGATACTTTTACTATTACTTTCGACTTGCCACTAGAGGGTAGTGACGTAATCAAAACGGCGATAAAAACCTTTTACGGAAATAAATGATTACGGAAATAAATGATCTTATTATCTGTGGTCCGGATACGCACGAAAATACATACCCCATAAGATGTCAAACGACCAAGCAACCATGCTCCTAAAACAAATTGGCTGGCTCGATAGAGGAAGTACTACCCTCTCACAGGAAGTCGGTGTAAAGTAACTGTATCAATAGGTACTGTTGCTTTTCGTGAGACGAGATGAGGCTCCGGAGACTCAACCCCCCATCTCCTCTGCTCGCTTCCTTTTACCCCTTCTCATACCTTCCCTCCTATCCCATGGGTTGACGCGCATGTGATACTTTGAGTATCGCAAGCGTTCATAGGTTACGATGATTGCTTACCATCAGGCGGACAACAATTCAACAAAACTAAGTTAGTCAAATGATAAATATATTCGATTATATTGCAGGCTTGTGGTGCTAACTTCATTCAAATTGATAACTTGTGAATATCTTCATTTCGTTGCGTTATTGCGAATTTACGAAGGAGCACCAGCGAATTTGTACACACATTTTTAGTATGGGAGGGTAAAACAGTAATTAATTAAACCAGATAGCTGAACAAAATAACGTTTAAATTACACTAAATGCCAGAACGAATTGTGTGTCAAAGCTGAGACAAGTTGATTTTAACATGAGTCTTTAAGTATTAAGGGCGTGTCACAGTTAGGGTTGGCAACGATACTTTACAATAAAGTAGAATTGCATTATTTTTACTAAGTGGTATATAAATATAATTTCCAATAAATTTATACGGTATTCAGATAAGTAAAGAAAGTTGTTCGGAACCGAACAAAAAACAATATAAAATTAAAATTTTAATTGAAAAAATACCTGATAATCTTCGTACGGCTAAGCAGATTTATTTATATATTAAATTGATCACATTTCAAACAAAAATTGAAATCAAATTTGGTTCAGCCTTTTGGGAGCTACAATGCCAAAAACAGATACACAACTCAAGTTTATAGCACCGCTCTTTTTGTAGCAGAGAAAAAATAAAACCTGTTATTAAGTATAATATACCTATTAAATTCATCATACTTCTAAAATTATAACTAAAATCACATAAATAATTTTCAATCTCATAAAAAAACTAACTCTGACAATTGTTTTATAATATTTAAATACTTTTTGTTGCCCAAAAATCATTAGTCGGCAACCCTAGTCACAACGACTATTTCACATTTAAATAATTATAAAGTATTGTGTTTTCTATCTCTATATTAGCTTATACATCTATAGTAATAATAGATTTATTAATTCTATCCAATGTTTCCTATAAAATTATATATATTTTCGGCCCCATACAAAAAATTAACTGTTTTACATCAAAAGAATTGTCAAAATTAGGTTAGAGACGCGCAGTTATTGCGTAATAGAGAAAAAAAAGACATATTAACAACCTGGTTTTTGTTCTGCTACACAATCTATTAAAACTGTACGCCATTATTTCAAATCTAATATTTTTGCTAATGTAATTTTTTTTCGAAAATCATTAAAAGTTGATTATATTTCACTTTCATCGGTTTAGCACTTAATTAGGTTACCATAAACGGGCTGTATTTTAGAGCGAATTCGAAAAAAAAAAGAAGAGGTTCTCAATTCTTTTTTATGGTACCTATTTAACTCATTTCTACATTCATTAATAACTAATCAATAAGAACGTTTAATATTTTCAGATTATTCCATTTCATCGAAATAATTCAATTCAATTCATATCTTTATTGATTTCACTCGTCATAGTTTTCTAATAATACACCCGAATCCTGAACGAGATTATTGAAATAGATTCAATAGTTTGGATGTTAAATAAATAAACCTCCTCACATATCACATACACACTAGCAGAAGCCAGATATACCGAAACAAATATATCTATACCCTATACAAATATGTACCTCGAACAGGAATGGACCTCAAGAAAATAATCACTAAAGACAGTACCGCTATTAAATTTTTATGACACGTAATAATAAATAAAACATTTCTTACACCAGTCATTAATATTAATAAACAAAGCATATCTTAATGAACCTAAAGTATTAAATTTCAATCATTACCTTAAAAAGAACCCGATAAATAATATGAGGTAAAAATTAAAACTTAAATGCCAAATCGAATTACCGTCAAAGCAAAGCGCTTACAAGACACTTTGACAGACACATACCGACACGGCATTTAACAAAACATTAATTTATTTATTATAATTATGTTTTGCTCGATCAAACAGACCGCCCGCAAAATTAAAATTATTAATATTCTTTTTTTTTTCAACAATAACAGTACCTGCTGTAATTTACCGGCGTCGAGATGTGACGACCCCATCGCCCGCTGTTGGAATAACCTCTGTCACAGCAGAGATTATTCCACCAGTGCAATCAGTGACACTGGTAGGTCTTTTGTTGCAAGAGGCCGGCTAGGTAGGTACCACCGCAGTGTCAAATATTCTACACACTCAACGCTACACACTCAACGGCCCCCATTAGGATAATTATATCCTGTGTCGGGGTCCGGAAACATTCACAATGACAAGGACAAACACACCCAGACCGGAAAATATGCCTGTACGATTAATACAAACATCAGCTCCGAGCGGGAATCGAACCCACAACCATCGAGGCTAAAGGCAGACTCGCTACCCACAACGCCACAACGGTGTCATTCTGCCGCCAATTAGTAGTGCTTAGGCATTACTGTGTTCCGGTTTGAAGGGCACTGTACGCTAGTGAAATTACTGGGCGGACGAGATTTAAGAACTAATATCTCGAGGTTGGCAACGCGTGAGTGGCACCTACTAATGGTGCTGCAAGCAAAATAAAATAAATTTTAAGTCATTAAGTTGGCAAGCAAGCATACGGGTCACCTGATGGTAAGCGGTTGCCGTCGCCTATGAACGCTTGCAACACCATTTATAGTTGTATATATAGTATGTCACTCACGCGTTGCCAACCCTGAGATATTGGTTCTGTGCCGGTGGGGATGCGGTTACGTTCCACAATCTCTGTAGACCTCGAATACATAGATGCCACGAGGGCCTTATGACGAAATCATCTTGGACCCCAAAGCTGTCCTAGTTTCTCGACTGAGTCTCAGTATTCAGTCACCGTCGCCTAGTGACTTTGTCAAGGCCAGTAGGGCCAACAGCAATACAATCTTAAAAGTAGGCGCATTTCAGGGTAAGAACGTCAAAATACCAATTCCAACGCCACAGAAAAACCAGTTTAAAATCACTATCCCCGAACCCTTTTCTCTTTCAGATACAGAAGGTAATTGCGAAATTTTACCTAGCATAAATTTTTTTCTGCACACGTAAGATCGACGGGGACTTTTTACAATTTCATTATAATCGTATCCTAAAAATTCAACTTCTTGGGTCTATTTAGATATGACTAACTGCAAACTAATTGTATAGAATCGATTTGTCAAAACCAAATGTAACGAAATTTTAACTATTTAAATTTAAACACTTTCTATATTCCAGTAAACATTTTACCTTCGGAACTAAACACTGGAATAACATGACAAATTCGACGCAATAACAGCGCACGCAGGCACGGAAACATGCGCGCCCGCAAGAGAACATGACAGCGGACCTTATCCGAAACATTCATGCATTATAGCTTTTATTGCTAGAATAACAAGGGCTATAGGTGTTTGTGTTTAATATTCACGGAATTATAATCTTTAATACTATAAAGAATACTCAGTTTCTCTCCTTATGATAAGTAAATATAGGTGAGGTAAATTTTTATATTTACATTTTATTATGTATTTTGGCATTTAGGAATCGTTAGTCTGTTATGTTTTCAGATTTAACTCATTCCCATCACCACCATTGTTAAATTAATTAAATATTTTTTTCAATATAAATGATTCATAGTACGGGAACATGTTAAAATAAAATAAAAAATATTTTCAAGCCATACAGATTTAAGTAAATGATATTTATAAAGCTTTCAGTTTATTTCAAAAATAAACTTTTTCTAAAAGAATTTTATGAATGTATATTTATATATTTTGAGGTGCTATATTAGATTAAACAATATTATAACTTATAATAAGTCTGGATTCCTAATCTTGAAGTTAGTTTTTTTGTTTATCCCACGGGAACTCAACATTTGCTACAATAAAAATTTCCTATTCTTTAATCCAGGAACCAAGCTATATCTGTGCCAAATTTAATAGAAATCCAATCGGTTGTATTTGCGTGATTTAGTAAAAAACATCCAAACATACACACTCACATTTATTATATTAGAAGGATGCATGCACGAAGCTTTGCATATACACATCTTAACATCAGTCTCTCGAGTTGCACACATCGGTCAGTAAGTTTGTTTACGCGCTGTCCGTGACGAGACGCGCGTGTCGAGATGTCTCGAGTGTCGCGACACTGATATCGATACTCGACAAACAAGGATGAAAACGAGACAGATTTACAATTATACGTTTGTGTAACGTTAAAGTCCATTAGTTGTAACAACATTAACGATAAACTGTTAACAGAATAACTACCCGTTATTATAAATTACGTGCACACACGCACGTAACACACGCACACACGTAAATAATGTTATATTTACCATCAACATTGTATCTGACACCGTTGTGGCGTTTTGGCAGCCTATGCCTTTAGCCTTGATGGTTGCGGATTTGATTCACGCTTGGAACAGTTGTTTGTTTGACCTTATGGGTCTCCCCACCGTGCCACAGAGAGCAGAGCATGTTAAGCTGTCGGTCCAGGTTGTTATCATAACATTTGACAGTATCAAATGAGTTACTGGTTTCTCTTTGGGTTACGAAGTTGGGGTCAGATGGCAATCGCTCTGTGTAAAAACTAGTAACCCGTCAAATCAGGATAAGAGTATAAGCATACTCTGGGTAAATACCGAGAATAATGAAGAAGGGTGAAACCATAGGCATAAGCATTTCCTGGCGTCGGGACGTGACGACCCCATCGCCCGCTGTTGGGATAACCTCTGTCACAGCAGAGATTATTCCACCAGTGCAATAAGTCACACTGGTGGTAGGTCTTTTGTTGCAAGAGGCCGGCTAGGTAGGTACCACCGCAGTGTCCAATATTCTGCCGCCAAATAGCAGTGTTTAGGCACTACTGTGTTCCGGTTTGAAGGGCATTGTACGCTAGTGAAATTACTGGGCGAACGAGATTTAAGAACTAATATCTCGAGGTTGGCAACGCGTGAGTGGCACCTACTAATGGTGTTGCAAGCGCTCATAGGCTGCGGCAGCCACTTACCATCAGGTGGGCCGTATGCTTGTTTGCCAACTTCTAACATAAAAAAAAAAAAAAAAAAATAGCTAGTAGTACATACCAATGTATTTACAAACAGAAATGGTCCGATATTAGGTTAGTGTTGAAATTACTTGTTATCACTAAAACCTTTTATCGAAAACGATAAATCATATAAACAGACAGCATTTAAATTTACCAAGATTATTAATAAAATGTAAACTAGATAGATAAAATTAGCAAAACACGGCTACCTTATTAAGATATATTTAAGCTGAATATTATCTATCTCATTTCAACTGCATTACATGTTTAATGAGTTAGAAAGAGAGAGGCTATCTATTTACGAGTCCAACTTCAGCGAGGCAATAATCCGTTTACATCCAAAATCAATTTGTATATTGACAGGTAATTTTCTTAGCAAAGTGCAATACGTTTATGTAGAGTATCGAATATATAACAATAATTATATTTACAATGTTAGTAACGCGACAAAGTATTTTATTACCCAATAACAAGATGAAGACACTTATATTGAGTTACGGACATACGGTTGCCAAGAATTGTTTTCATTCAGTAGTTGTTTGTAGGAAGTGAGATGAAAGTGTTTTATTTCTTATATTTGTTTACCGGCGGCTTCACTCGCGTAAATAACTTCTTAATACAGCTAAAGAAATCTCCATAGAATCATTCTTGCCTTTTTTTTAAATAAAAAGTAGCCTATATCTTTCCAAAGGTATAGTCTGTCTCTGTACTAAATTTCATCAAAATTTAGTACCTTAAGCGCGAAAGCGTGACCAACAGACTAGATTTACTTACTATTACTCGCATTTAACACAAGTAAGGATTAGTAGGGATTTTTAGCGTCATGTTTTTTGTGAGTTAAAGAAGAATAAAATTTAGAAACTTGATCTTGACATATGAAAATCGGAAAAAAGCTACATGCTTTTATAAGCGCATCCATATAGGTAAATATTGCGACAAGCTTTTATATTATAGTAATAAATTGATGGGTTGATACAATTTTATTTATTTTTTCTTTTTAGAGCATTTTAATAAAAGATTGTTTTTAAAAATTATTTTTTAGCTATTAATTTATTTAAAAAATAAATTCGTGTAATTTTAATATTAATGTTGACAATTCTTAAAGCCGGTGTGTCGACACATAATTGCGAGTCTCTCCCACTTACAGAGGTTGTAACTTCGCTAATATTTATGCATAAAGTACTAAACACTATATTTTATTACTCAGACGTTAATAAGCTATGAAATTACAATCAAATTTTATGTTTCCAATATCAGATATGTGCAATTTATATTAGAATATTTAAAACTTAATCGGCTCATTATTTATGAGTTCGTAAAGTATAAGAAATAAACATTTCTACTTCTTTCCTTTCGCTTAGTTTCGCCACGTCTTTAATTTAGAATGTTAGCCGATAGACATTTTTTATGTTCTTTAAAGTAAGTTGAACTGTTTCAAATTTATTGTTAGATTATTATTTGTATATTTATTGTTTTGTACTATTTTTAAGCTGTGTTCTGGATTAACTGGTTCTTTCTTCTTGATTCTATATGTAATATGCCTGAAAACCTATGCTAAAACCTTTACCACCATTTTGTTTATTAAATGTAATTTTTTACGAACTTTGTTTTACTTCTTTGCTTGGCCCCTTGGCCTGTAATACCTTGCCTAATACGAATGCCTGATATTATAGAGCTTTTGTTTAGCTTTTTAATCTTTTCAATGCATTGCATTTTTCAATTAATAATTTATTTTATATGTACTTATAAATTCGGTACTCGTTATATAATTATTAAAGTGGAGAATAAATAATTTAACGGTACACGGCATAAATACTTGCAATAAATACCCGGTACTTTCATAAAATCTAGTTAGAATTGAAAGATATATAAGGCTTGGGAAAATCAGAATTGGATGCAATAAAACTATTCCGCATTCTTTCCACTTACTTCAGTATAAAGCGATAGATCTCCACGAGCATTGGCTGCGCACGCGCACACAACCATATAAAGGTGTTTTTTTATAATTCATTGAATTCAAAGTTTTCATGAGTAATATATTTTATTACTACCATTATTAATTCTTATGCGATTTTATTTTAGTTTTATTAAAATTTAAATTCTCTTGTCTTAATATCGCATCGAATGAAATCTTTACGAGTGTTTCGTTTCTTTTTTAATATTTAGTACATTACATTCGAGTAAATTACATTACGAGGCGTGGAATTATTTTGAAAAGAGTAAATTTTACGTTAGTAGGTCATGTTAATCCCAAGACAAATAAATGGCCCGGCTTGACCCTCGTACTACCCTCTCACAGAAAATCGGCGTCAAGTAAGAGCATCAGTAGGAACTGTTGCGTTTCGTGCCATGAATAAGTAAGTAAGTAAGTAAACGCTGCACACTCAACGGCCCCCATTAGGATAGTAATATCCTGTGTCGGGGTCCGGAAACATTCACAATGACAAGGACAAATACACCCAGACCGGAAAATATGCTTGCATGGTCAATACAAACATATTTTGCTCCGAGCGGGAATCGAACCCGCAACCTGTGGCGTTTAAGGCAGGTTCGCTACCGCTGCGCCACAACGTCGCCAGCAATTCTTGTATTTTTTTAAAGAATATTAGCAATGCTTTTTACAAGGCATTACTAATATTCCTATTGCCCTCCAAATAAGCTCGAAGCTTGCGCTAGGAGTGGGTACGACAATAGCCCGATGGGGTCAGGATTGAATCTTCGACTCCCGCGTTAACGGAACGAACCCTTCTACCGTTGAGCTATTGAGGCTTCCTGTATTCTTCCTGTATACTTCCTGGATGTATGTATATATGTTGGAGAATCCGGTAGATTAGGATCTCCGTGGTTGGTGTTCTTGTCTGCCTTAATAATTTTATCAATCAGTGCCTCAGTTACCAAAAGCGCTGCCTCAAAATACGTCCATCCATGACTCCAACATGATCCCTTGAATGAAAACGCACCATGACATATACGACAGACGTCAATAGCAACCAGCTCTACATTATATTAAGACTACAACCTCTTTCGTCTATATTGTAACATGATAAATAAGTCTTACAAACTCCCAGATATATTTAAACTAAATCTCGGAAACGACTCCAACGATAGTATACAGAAGGTTTCGCGGACGAAAAATCGATCTAGCTGGGATTCATTTTTAGAAAATGTCCTTTTATCAGTGTTTTCCTCGGTTCGAGTACAGATGTCTCCACTCCGGTTATTTTTTCCCTTTTTTTTCAAGTTCCTTCTTTTGTGAGAAAAACTATTATTTCCCAAAATTCTATTTCAGAGCATAATTATTTTAACTTAGTCCACCCGGAGCTGTAAATTAAGTCATTCCTTCCCCCTCTCCAACAACCCAAGGGTCACCCATAAGCATGTAAAGGTATTGGTTACGCAAGCGTCCATCAGGCGGTCGGTACGCTTGTTACTATCGTGTTATAAAAAAGATACCGTCACTCAAATTGATTATCTGTGGGAGTCTTTCCCGTTTCAGCTGGCCCATTGATGCAGATAACACGTAAGATTCTCGAAACATGATCGCTACTCGAAAAATATTGAATTTTAACTGCTTAAAACAGAAAAATAATAATAGCAATGAAAATTAAAAAAATATATTATATAAATGTAAAAATTGAAACGAATCAAGACGAAACCGATACGCACATAGGCATGTTAACAATCATTCGAACAAACACTTTTATCCGACATACTTAAGATAAATGAAACAATTTGAGGCCCTGTCACAAAAATTGCCCAAAAAATCCTTAAAAAGTCGGTTCTGTTGATAATAATTTGGTAAGTATCGTCAAAGGCATGTTGGGGCAACTCTGATACTTCTCTTCATCCTAGCATTATTCCCGGTATTTTTATGTACCCAGGGTCTGCTTATTACTCTTATCCGGATTTCACAGGTTACTAGTTTTTACACAGAGCGATTGCCATCTGACCTCCGCAACCCTAAGGGCGAACCAGTAATTCATTGGATAAGAGCAATTTACTTATTAAGAGTTAACGATTATTATCAGATGTAATTGATAATAACCGGGACCGACAGCTTAACGTGCTCTCCGAGGCACGGTGGGGAGACCCACACGGACAAACGCCCAGACCGAGACAGAAATTTTAACAAACATCTGCCCGAGCGGGAATCGAACCCGCAACCGTCGAGACTAAAGGCAAACTCGCTACCCACAACGCCACAACGGTGTCAACTCTTACACTATCCCCTGGTTTCTCATGTCAACTTAACATAGCAAATACAAAACGTTCATTGGTTGCCTGTTGATCATCGATTATCTTTAACCAATGAGCGTTCCATATTGTAGTTTGACACCGTTGTGGCGTCTATCTGCCTTTAGCCTCGACGGTTGCGGGTTCGATTCCTGCTCGGAGCAGATGTTTCTATTAATCGTACAGGCATGTTTTCCGGTCTGGGTGTGTTTGTCGTCGTCATTGTGAATGCTTCCGGACCCCCAACACAGGATATATTATTATTATCCTACTGGGGGCCGTTGAGTGTGTAGCGTTTCTTATAAAAAAAAATGAAAATTGAAAATATTTGGTATGGTAAGTTAACATGAATTTGATCAACCTTCGAGAAACCGGGGGTATATTAACTACTACTACTATAATACTTAACTATCCTCATCAAAAGTATCGCATTGAAGCTCAAAATTACCAAGTTGAATAGAAGTAATGTCTGGCACTAAATAATAATAATAAATAATAAACGCTGCACACTCAACGGCCCCCATTAGGATAGTGATATCCTGTGTCGGGGTCCGGAAACATTCACAATGACAAGGACAAATACACCCAGACCGGAAAATACGCTTGCATGGTCAATACAAACATATAATGCTCCGAGCGGGAATCGAACCCGCGACCTGTGGCGTTTAAGGCAGGTACGCTACCGCTGCGCCACAACGTCGTCATAAAAATCGTCGTCGTCTAAATCCATCAAGTGGGTTTATTATGCGAGACGAGAACGAAACTAAATTATCTCAAGGCGCACCAGGAAGCTTCTTGAAGCGTTTATTGTCTCTCCCTTGAATATAAATTTATATTCATTTAATCTATGAATGTTTGACGACGTTGGGGTTCACCGGTGGCAATGCCTTAGACCCCAAAGGTCGTGGGTTCGATTCCCATTCGGAGCAGATGTTTGTATTGACCATACAGGCAATACAAAACAGCCGTTAGTGTATAGCTTGTGCCAGGAGTAGGGGAATTATCCCCAGGGTGAGTGCAGCGCCATCAGCTCTCCCCGGGATCAGTTGAACGATGTGCTTCAGAGGCCCCGGAGTGCGTTCCAGAGGAATTCCCGGAGCCTCTCGCACGCACAGAGGTCGGCCACAGAGGTGGTTTTAGTGGGACGCCGTAATCGAACATGGAACCGCACATAGCCCGGTTCTCTTCCCCAGGAGGCCGGGTATCTGGTTGCAGATTTCCTCCTCGTCAACAAAAAAAAATTGTATCGCTAAGCTATTGAGGCATTTTTTGTATGTAAACCTTTTACTTGGTTGAGAGAAACCATCTCACAAAAATATCTCTACTATTAAAAGTACTTTGTCTAGCTATAATTATGGATAAAAAAGGGAATTCAGGGGAAACGTCACTCGTGACGTCATGATTTATTCATTCCAGCCTTTTCATTAGCGAAATTGTAGAAAGGAATGCCCTCCCCTGCCCCATTCAGTCCGGTTTTAAAGGTAATTTCATTGACGGTAGCTTATTAGCATTCATTTGAATATTCCGGGAAAATCTTTTCATATACTTTATTGTTTACAGATTTTCTTAGTAAATAGATTCTTGAAAAGATTATGATGGAGCGTTACATTGAGAATATTAATACAATGCAGAAGACCTACTCTTTTAGTGCAAGAGGCCGGCTAGGTACGGTCGGTGGAGCGCCGAGCGAAGAGGATCATAGGTAGTAACTCACTCGTGGAGGCAAATCTTCTGAGCCTCGAACACCGTAGACGAGTGGCCTGCCTTTCGGTTTTTTATCGGTTACATTTCGGAGAGTGTGCGGAGGTTTTGCATAACCTGATACCCTCTTCCCCGTTCCATCACCGAACAACTAGGCGCGGCGAGCGTTTTCACCCTTACGTTTTCAGACATTCCTTCTTTACGCACGAAGCGGTTTGCCTCCTCTTTCATTATGCGGACGGCTAAGGAGTAGAACTCTTTGCCGCGGTCAGTTTTTCCAGAATGCTATAACCTGGACACCTTTAAGGCCAGAGTGAACAGACACCTTCTAGGCATACGTGCTCCATCTTAGACCTCATCTTCGCCACCAAGCAAGATTGAGGTCAAACGTAACTTCTCTTTGGCATTCTACCGCAAACTAGTAGTGACTGTAGAATAGTGAAATTACTGGGCAAAGGAGATTATAGAACCAATATCTCTAGGTTGGCAACGGGTGAGTGGTACCTACTATGGTGTTGCGCGCGCTCATACGCTATGGCAACCGCTTACCATCAGGTGGACCGAATGCTTGCTTGCCAACTTAGTAACATAAAAAAAAGAAATAGCAACAATACAAGGATGTTGTCGACCCGAAGCTGTTATGGTGGGAATCGAACTTCGAACTGCTAAATAAGACGAAGAGATACACCCCGGTTCCACACTTTGAAATAGCATAATATACGAGTATAAAATATCGCACCTTTAGAACGACAACGCCACAATTTAAAAAAAAAAACGAAAATTTAGTCATCAGCGTAAAATGACTTAAAATGAAATTCTCAATGTAATAATAGTCCAAATATAGCCATATTCGTAAATATGTAAATAGCGTAACTAAGAAAATATGAATTACGAAAGATCATCACGAAGTCAACATTTTAAAACTTATTTTGTTGATTCCCAAAAAATGCTTTTGAGTTACGTCGTTTTCATCCTAAAGGTACGTAAAATCAGAAAGAATCACTTTGAGACGGCTAAGAAAGGCTAGTTATTATATTATTGAATTCTACTTATAAAAACATAAGTCACCATGAAGCCACAGAACGCTTGAAAGCCTCTGTATACACCCCATACACATACCAAGATCTAAGCGTGAAAGATTTTAAAAACTACCACCAAAGAAAAATAATCACATTATTTATCCCCAAACAAAAATGTACTTTAGTTCACACGTGGTATAAGCTAAAATCGTTTGAAGCTATCAAAGATGACAAATCATCACCAATAAGAGCGTATGCCGATGATATTATGCGTAGACACGCGTGCAAGCCTACAGATATTTACCCACAAAGAAACTCCAAACAAAAACAAACCTAATCAAGACTGACGAGGGTAAATTTTCTAACGCTGACATTGAGACGTGAGTTGAAGTAGTTCTACATATTGGAAAATCAAACTGTAAGTACGTGCTTTAATTTATATGTACGCGTAACTGATCTTTATAATTATTGTAAATAGAGGTGTGGTTCGTCTGTGAATCGTTTCATTAAGGGGTAGTGAACTATTTGCGTTCGTTGGTTTTGTTAAGTGATAATCCGCCAGAGGTGTGCGTGATCGCGGCCTCCGTGACGTTGCCCTTAAGGCGGCGAAGCACAGATTAGAGTTTGAACAAAAGTAAACTCACCTTTTATGATAGAAAAAATAAAACATTATTACCATGGCCGCAGCCAAAAATGTTTTCTTGGGTAAAAAAAGTTATATGTTTGTACATAGAGATGGTAGCATTAATAAGAAAGGTTTTATAATAGCAATAGAAGCGAAAAGATTAATTAATTCTTGTTTGTAATTTCTATCTGTTACGATTTTGATGCTTGCCTTGTTGCCGGCCCTAGCCTAAAATCTAGCAAAATATGTTTGTTTTTGAAACATTGTCTAGTACCTACGACAACTAATATTAGTTACATAGGTTAAACTACACGACGTACAGGCTTAAATAACTTAATAGAGCTCAAATCAAACCAATCTGCATTTTAAACTTAGCCTACACATGATTTTAAAATATACATTGTAAGTCAAACCTCTTACAACACTTCTAACGGACGCCAATCATTCATAAATTAATTATATAACAGGTTACTTGTAAAAAGACTAAAGACAAAGTGAATGGTTTCAATCAAAAGGACAGAGAAACAAAATAACTCATTCAATTATAGCCGGTCTCAGCTTCATCTAATACAATACAACTTAAACGCCGCTTAGACACCGCATCTACCATCCATCACAGTCATACACGATCATTTGTACTTGAGCCGCCATCTTGCCACAAGCAATCCCGGTATTGGATCCCGAGACGGAGTTTGACTAATGGCAGCCCTGCCATGAACTGATTTATTAAATAAAATTTAACGTTGTGATGAACGACCTCCTAACGCAAATTCGATGCGAATATTTTTCCTTGAGCGCACTTCCTCTTAACATATTTATTCCGCTAAACTTAATCCACCTTTTCATAGTTTGGCCTTCATAAATACAATTGTCGATGTTATTTTCTATGTGCAAAAACCTCCATAAATGTTATTCAAACTTTTTTCAATTGATCCTCCTTTGTGCAGACGAAAATTTTTTTCACGCACGATCTGCGTGGCTAGGGAAATAAATCAACATCCCTACGCAGCCCCGTGCGTAAAGTTTGGGGATCGAGCTAATAAAATCGGGGGCGAATAAACCAGTGAAACGGATACAATAAATAAATGCCGTGCCGTAATTAACTCTATTCATACATCAAATTATTTGTCGTATTAAAGTCCGTGTTCCGTAAGTTTGGATAAATGAGCACAATAAAGTAACACAATGCACAATATAAAGCGCGCAAATTCGATGCCTTTGACAGTTGGGGCGGGCCATTTTGTATTGTGCTTCCAAACGGCAGAGGTCACTTATTTCGAGGGTGCCCCGTATGTAACATCTGTATTGTCGTATTTATTAGTTACTAATTATGGGAAAATTTCTTAATTACATCTTTCAACAAAAAACATATTAAGATATAAAATAAATAATTTCAATGGCAATCACAGACCTACTATGTACTATGGCCAGGGCCTTCCATACAAAAAAAAAAAAAGTCAAAGACTGGCTGGTTGCCTCTTCGTAAATTTAACACCAACGCAAAGAAACGAAGTTAGTCACAAGCTAACTCCATTGTGCACAACATAAACAAATCTTTGATCTGTTATCGGTATTGAAGGGCCTGTCTACTGTGACTTTTTCAAATTGCTAGCAGCCGGAGCCGACTTTTTACGTGCCTTCAGAAGCACGGAGACGCTGAGTTGAAATACCACTATGCGATCAGTCATCTAGTAATTGAAGCACCTAAAGTTGCTAAGCACACCAATCCTTTACCGATCGGTGTGCGCACCCGGCTATGAGCGTCTCTATATACTAGTATATAGTAGTTATATATAATTTTCTTTTCCACTGAAATGACTAACAACTATTCTACTAGTTAAGTAATAGTTACTTTTTAATATCCGGATACCTGTGTTAAAGGATCTCGCTCTTCCGTAATACACATTATCATAACCAAGTACAAATATAAAACAACACACACACACACACACACACACACACACACATTGTCACTCTTATCGACATCGTAAGAAATAAACGATCGGAACAATAGAACTGTTAACGAACCTAAATGCAGTAATATGAATCGTTTAGCGATGCCAAATATTCATTCATAAACATACTACATACTATTGAAAAGCCCTTCTATAGAGACAAAATGTCATACTCATTGGTGTCCCTTTTTAAATATATATTGTTATATTATAAGGTGGCAAACAATCAGTTAGTTCTACCTAATGGTAAGCTTCCACTACAGCCCATGGACGTCTAACGTCAAGGGGGTCGCAGACGAGTTGCCGGTCTTTAGGGAAAAGGTGTCTGGTCTCAACTTTCGAAGTTGACCTTTTCCTTCGTTTAGAATCTCTAAATTATAGCATAAAGGACAAACTGTGTTTTCTAAATGTTATCTAATATTACAAATAAATGTGAGTTTATTTGTTTCACTTCCATTACTAATTATCATACTTTTTCGCATGCCATTGTCACGGGTTCTTTACATCCAGATATAAAATATATTATTCCCAAAGGTAAGAAATTCATTATAATCTTATCGAGTGGTTAGTGGCCAACCTAGTGTCAGAGTTGTTCTGGTCGCCGTATAGGCCTCTGACTTGACTTTTCAAGTATTGTCAAATTGATAACAGCCGGGACCAACTTTTTTCGTGCCCTCCAAAGCACGGAGATGCTCAATTAAAATACCACTATGCGATCACCCATCTAGTAACTGACCACGCCTAAAGTTGCTTAGCTCACCGTTCGTTTTCCGATTAGTGAGGCCATCCGGCGCTGAGCGGAAAGAAATGCAACGAGTGAAGTTGTAGTCACAGTAAGACATTAAATCTTGTTTAACGATAGGAACACTAATTTTTTAATATAAAAATTACAATTTATGATCACTAATTTTCGCAATAAACTATAAAGATTCACATAACAATCGTTACCAAACCCACACATCACTGTTCTCAGCATTCTCAGAGACGCGATCTAAACATAGCGACGGGTAGTATCGTCTCGTGTAAAAATAGCTGTTCATCTCATCAGCGAGAGATTTAGTGGAGATTATAACTAATGACGTCCCAACAGAAACACTTCATCGTGACTATTAAAATATGACACGGGAAATGCGTCCATTCATTATTTATTAATTTGATATCTGTTGTGTCTTGTGTTTAATATTTGATTGTGAACTAGAGTTGAATTTGCAATTATGATATTGTAATAGAATGTTTTTGGAATAAAGTTCCTTATAGCGCATTACGGGTAAAATTTAGTAGAAATCGTCACGTAACGAAATAGCGTATGCAGTGTGCGTGTGTGTATCGAGCCTACTAAAAGCAAATAAACGCTCTCTCTCTCTCTGTCCCTGTCTCTTTTTATCATATAACCTACTGAATTATACAAAAAAACGTATTGAACTTGGTTTATATGATGTTTTAGAAACTACATAATTGTATTTAGAAAAAATTCTGGAAGTATAATCAAAAAGCCATCTTTATTAAAACGTCTAACCAGACCCCGGGCTCTAAGGCGAACGCTCCGGACCCAACCGGGATTACGATTCAGAAAATGTTGATGATTATTAAAACATGTCTTTTTTATTAATTTAATCTACCTAAATTAATTATTCAATAATGTGAGAAAAAGGCGAACTTTTATAACATTTTGTAACAAGAAATTAACAATTTTCTCTCTTTCATTTTGTCTGTTGACCATACCGGAATATACAATTTAAAATCGAACGTAATGTGTCACAAAATTATTATTATAGACTAACAAAAATATTTATACTAAAATAAAATACTTTCAGCAGTCAATAAACTAAAAATATTCCACAACTAATACGTCCATAGTGAACCAGACCATTGAGTGTCGCATACGTCGCGGGCGCATAAAAACGACAAAAACGATACCAGTTACAA
This sequence comes from Hestina assimilis, assembly GCA_023373885.1. NCBI lineage: Eukaryota > Metazoa > Arthropoda > Insecta > Lepidoptera > Nymphalidae > Hestina > Hestina assimilis. Next base: position 13,732,712 of record CM041753.1, read on the forward strand.
AACGTGTCATAAATCGTAACATAACCGCCCGGTTAGCACCGCACGGGAATAAACACCGCCTTAGGACTTCGACACACTTGCGTTTAAATGAACAATAAAATAAAACTGAAGTAACAAAACGAAGTGGTTCATTAAGAGCAGGAATTTAGAGATTTGCATCTTAAAGAATAAAAAAAATATTTAGCACGAAGCCACTAATTTCTAAAATGTTATTCAGGGGGTCTACTATGAACTCATATTGAGATTCAAATGGCGACCTGAGCCGCATCCCAATTTCGGAGTTCGTACCATGATATCCCACTAGCGATGCATTTGATTTGTCCAAATTGTGACGTCAGCTGAATCGCATATAGATCGTAAACGTCTTACATTCCTCAATTTTTCGTACCTGAATATGGCCTGAACGGGATTGTATGGTAATAGAATTAGTCAAGGAAGAAAAACTTTACACTCACAATTGCTAAATGCAATAAACATAAAAAGCGTGCAATTTTTATTTTTTTTTATTTTTACAATTTCGTAGGTAAATAGCAAAAACAAAACCTTTATAATTTCGTTCTGTCCGTCTATCACAGTCATTTTAATATACAATAGTCAGCTGTTGAAAAACAGTAAAGCTTTATTATGACTCCATTACTAAGATCGGGAATTTCATAAAAATTATCAAGAACCAAACACTACATAAATTTAAAAGATCCAGATAAGAGCTACACGTAAACATATCCTAACGCCTATAATTATAATACACCGATGGACGTATTTACAACGCTATTAGAAACGTCAAACAAACGCCGCGTCAGACTTACACGTAAGCTATTCCCTTTCATTACTTCCTGCTTAGCTATCAAACGTTCGATCATTTTTTTCTTCTTTTCGTCCACGGGTTTTTGAAATATAACTTTCAGGAGGCGATTAGAATTTTTCATAAAACATATATAAGTATTTATGGATCAAATAAACAAATATTTTAATCAACGCTAACATATAAAAATATTTTTTAACAAAACAATGCTAAACTAATTCTTTAAGTATAACGTAACAAGAACATGGCAGAAACTAAAACAAAGTAGTCTTTATCTTTACTAGTAATATATAAAGTAACTCTGTCTCTGTTTATCTCTCGCGCTTTCACGCCCACACTCTCTCCCTCTCACAAACTTATATAGAATCAGCAGCATAAAACAAGTTTCAAGGTTTTAGCTCTAAAAATGAAGATATTTTCATACAACTTTTCATGGCCCCTTTCAACCCTTTTTTAGCATTAAAAAGTAACCTATGTCCTTTCTCAGGCTCTATAGTATCTGTGTACCAAATTTCATTTAAATCGGTTCACTAGACTTGGCGTCAAAGCGTGACAGACAGAGACACAGAGTTACTTTCCTATTTATAATATTAGCAAGAATTATGTACTACTGCGACTTGCCGTAAATATTTATAAAATCAATACCCTCAGTCTTTTTTTCAACAATATTTTCTCTATACCAAAATTAATCTATATTGATTTAACCGTTTGATCATAAAAGGTTACAAATGAATAGAATAACTTTCCCATTTATAATATTATTTGTGTGGGTGGATGAAAAGACTTAGTTCTAATATTAGACAGAGGAAAAACTTGCGAAAAATATTCCTATTCTATTGATTAAGAGATTGCGATATTGAAAAAGTTTTATAACAAAATAAAAGAATATAATAAAATTGTAAATGGACGATGTCTGTACTTCTGTACAGGAAATATATTTAAGAAAACGTAAGATGAGTGGTAAAAAGGAGTAACCACAATTTTTTTACGTGACAAACAAGCATACGGCCCATCTGATGGTAAGTGGTTGCCGCAGCCTATGAGCGCTTGCAGCACCATTAGTAGGTGCCATTCACGCGTTGCCAACCTCGAGATATTAGTTCTTTAATCTCCTCTGCCCAGTAATTTCACTATGGTACAGTGCGCTTCAAAACCGGAACACAGTAATGCCTAAGCACTACTATTTGGCGGCAGAATATTGGACACTGCGGTGGTACATACCTAGCCGGCCTCTTGCAACAAAAGAACTACCATTAGTGTGACTGATTGCACTGGTGGAATAATCTCTGTTTTCACAGAGATTATCCCAACAGCGGGCGATGGGGTCGTCACTTCCCGACACCGGTAAAATAATAATAGAAGCTAAACAATTTTTAGATTTTTTCAGATTGTTCTGGCCAGTTCTGCGAAAGATTCCGTAACACCCACTGTGGTCGTCCACCGAGGAGGTTTTAGTGGGTCCCACGACATTAACATCTGATAGCACCCAACATAACCTGGTTCTCCTCCCCAGGAGGCAAGATATCTTTTTTTTATTCGAGTTAGTTGGCAACCTAGTGTACGACCCACCTGATAATAAGCAATTGTCGCGCAATATGAGCGCTTGCAACACCATTCAATTGTAGGTGCCACATGTTGCCACTCTCGAGATATTGGTTCTCAAATCTCCTATGCTTAGTAGTTTCACAAGATCCAGTGTTCTTCAAACCAAAACAAAGCATACTTCTTTACCGACCTCTTGCAATAAAAGGTCAGTAATACCAGTGACTACTGGTAGGACCCGCCAGCAAAAACACGGCTAACTACTTGAAATACTAATTCTTTGCAGACGAAACCACGGGTACAAGCTAGTGGGTACAAAATAAAACTCGTCTATTATTCGTAACAAGACAACATTGTAGACAACCAATTACTTATAAACTTAATTCATCCGTTATAAAAACAGTAATAATCGGATTATGTTCTCGGTTTTCGTTCAATATTTAAGGCTAATATCGAGTGAAAGTATGTTAATTACCGTATCTCATTAATACGAACATGGTTTTTTGTTTTCATTATAATTTATCTGAGATGTTTGTTGAATTTTTTTTAACGAGCGATCTTTATTTAACGGTTTTTATACTCACTTAAAATAATACAGAGCCAAGATTAATTTTAAAATAAATTTGCCCATTTTACTTCTTAATGTAATTTGATTTTATGAATAAGATGTAAAGCTAAGAAAATAAATGAAGCTTTAAACTTTACGGTTTTAATTAATTGTTATTATTCTGTATTTTGTAGCCATTAGCATTGCGTGCGAAGCAAAATTATGACGCAATTTAGCAGTTGGGCTTAAGTAATGACCATTCTACTATACAAATGTGTAGTACAAATTACAATAATCCATTCAATAAAACTGTTAACCAATCATATGATTTTTGTGGCGAAGAAGTTATGAAGGATACAGAAAAGAGCATAGCAATTGGCGAGAATAGTCATTTTACCCCCCTTTAGGCTCTAAACTAAGATTTCGCCCTCCCCTGGTCCAAATCCTGGCTACACCCGTGCCTTTAATCATGAAGTAGTATTATCGTGAGATGGAATTATTTAAAAGGTTATCAGCTTAACAGTTACATTAAAGCAAGCAAAGCCACGGGCGAAAGCCAGTAGAACATAAATTTACTCATAAATAGATATGTTACATGACTTTGAAAACACATAACCGCGGGAAGCAACTTAATTTACGTCAAATATTCTTTTGTAACATTAAAATTCCAACTAAACCGTACAAAAGGACAGTAACCGCAGGTACTATCGAAAGTTACAAACATAATTGTCAATCACACAAAAAATATACAAAACTGTCCGTCCTTCCATCGTCCGTGTGGTCGAGACCACCTTAAATCAATTATATTGTCACATTAACATTAACGACATGAAAAATACAATATTCAAAACACAAACGAATAGCATCCTTATTTTTATAGAGATACGTATTTGTAGGCGAGTCTTTGTAAACATAGTTTGACATTCGTCATACAAATAAGTCATTATGTGGATTTAAAAAAAGGACGAGTTTTCGGAAGTTCATTTCAAGTTAAATAAATAATAAGAAATTGCTTTTTATTTATTATTTAGACGGAGGAGAGTGAGCTTTGGCATATTAAAGTTTGTATGAAGAAATGCAGATTAATAAAACTTGAGAGGTGTCAAGGGACACCCGGATGGAACGAAGTTCCTTTCGATTAATTAGTGAAGGAATTGTAATAAAATTTTATTTTTTAAAGTTATAATAATATTTTTTTTATTTATTATTTATTAAGTACAAAAAACCTGTATACACTCAACAAAAATAATCGTCGCGACACTACACTGTTCAATGCGAAATAGAAAGACGAAACGAAAATAACTGGCGTGCTTTCTATTAGAGTGAGACAGACAGAGAAACACGCGCACGCCGCACTGCTTACAACTATCGAAAAAAGTGTCGTTACAACTTTTGGTCTTAATTTTTTCCGTCTAGCACCCTTTCGCAACGCGCGATAAGGAACTTTGTTCCAAAATTCATGTATATTTATGTTATACATTAAATTAAATGTAATGAGACATTGACTGTAAGCTTCCAAACTGTCAATGTCGAACACATGTCTGTCATATGATTCAATAAATCCGTTGTTGCCACAGCAAGCGTAGCGTAAATTTTCCAAATTATACAAGTACAATATTAGAATATAAATAGCAGTCAAATATTTGTGTTACAATAATAAAATATTACTTAATTTGTTATACTTATTCCTTACTTCTTTAGGGCACCATGAAAGTTTAACAATCAGAAGGAAATTTTCAGCAAGAATAAAATAATCCTTTTTTTTTTTTTTTTACTTGGAGAAATGCAGTTACGCACTCGAGCGCCGGGACGGGTGCAATGGCGCAGGAGGTGTGTGGACTCGGAGCCGAGCTCCCTACCCACTAAAACTCCAAGGTCCCATCTAGCGCCATAGTGGGACGTCGCGGGGTCGCCGAAGCATACAACCGCGACGCCCCGGCGCTTGCCCCGAGGGCCCACCGGTGGCGGCAACCTACTGCTGCCATATATACATACACTACATACTAATACATATATACCAATACATACCTCCGCGCGCGAACGCGCCAGCCCTTTCGGCCTCCACCTTGGGCGGCACCATACTGCCGCCATATATACATACTAATACATACTATACATAAATAAAATACTCCACGGCGCTTTCGCGCCCCGCCGACCAGGACCAGAAGGCCCCGGCAAACCCAACCAAGGGAGCCCTGGGTCCTAGGGCTCTCCCCGCCGAGACTAACTTTTTAATGAGGTTGTTTCCCTCTACGACCGACCGTCGTTATTTTTAAAGAGGTTTTCTTCCTCTACCGCCCGACCGGGGCTGAAGGCCCCGGCTAAGTACACCTCCGGTGTCGCAGGAGCCGCTCGCAGTCCATTCTGATAAGCAGAAAAGTAGCGGAGCGACCCATACGACACCACCCTCCTAGGCGCGGTCTAGCGTAAAACGCCCCACGCCCGAACCGTCTGACCCTGTTAGCTTCACCGGGCAGTCGAAGGTGCCACCTGCACAATCGACTCCCGGCTACTGAGCCCCCGGCACGACAAGCCCAGGGTACCGCAGAGTTTGACCTCTGCGGTTGGGGGGGCGAATAAAATAATCCTAACCCAAGCTTCCATATGCTGCCATGTCTGATGTCTATTTCTTTATCTATTTCTATATCTTTACATTCAAAGCACGAGGTGTTTCAATAGACAAACTTGAATAGAAGTTTTTGTTTTTCATCCCACTAGAAAATCCTTAAGTAATTAAACACAAAACAATATGATTTAATCATAAGTTGATAACGAATTATGGTCGTATATTACAAAAATTGAATTCCCGTTGATGAATGGGACAAGATGAAGTGTAATTACTTTAGAAATTAATTGATAACAGAATTCACAATGTGCGGTTATCAGCTCTTTGCGATAATGCCTCATAAGTTATACAAATTGTGATAATATTTTATATTACGACCATATAACCATGAAAATACGACCTTTTAAATTTTAATGTCACCAACGTCTGCCTTATTACAACGTCTATGTGTAACTTATCAAAGACTTAACGTTTATGTTTACCTTTTAATCTTTGTTACAAAATAATTTTCAGACCATTTTCGTGAAAATAATTGTTAATATCTGCAAAAATATCTTTATCATTCATTCATTTCATTCATTCTTTATTCATTCATCATCAAGGTATTTTTGAAAGTTACTATATTTATTAACCATAAAAAGTTTAATGTCGATTTAATTTTATTACAGATATTCAAATATACAGCACTGGTGTCAGACGCGCTATTAAATATAATATAATTATGTTTTTACTGTATAAACTCTAAATCTTAAATAATTTACTTAGGACTCCCAAAATTATTACAGAAGGAGAGGCATTTTTTAAATCAATTAACTATATTATGTAGGTTGATTGTTAATTGACTTAAAATCAAAATAGGTGATAGATGAAGTTAAAATAAAATATTGCAATACTTGTATATTATTAAGAGTTAGAACGAACGCGCCTACATTGAACCATGATGCTACGGTGCTACCCTCTAACAAAGTCATTAAGACTCAATTAGTACGGAATTCTATCTCTGTCATACTTCTTATCTATTAAGCAGACTATCGACCCGACATGTAATGCTAAGCTAAGCTATAACATAATAATATAATAAATATTTAAAAATGAATCCATTTTTAATAAAAATAAATAATAGTAATATCCTGTGTCGGGGGTTCCGGAAACATACTAAATTACAAGGACAAACACACCCAGACAGGAAAATTTTGTATGGTCAATATAAGCATCTGCTCCGAGAGGGAATCGAACACGCGACCTGTGCCACAACGTCATCAGTACTTGTGAGATAAAAGTCAACTTTTAACTTACATGTATGTTGTGTATTGTAATAGTTGAGTGTATCTGTAATACCACAATTAACTACTATTAAGTACTATTAACTACAAACGAGTAGTATTAAACGACGACGACCGTTGTAGCGTTTTAGCTCAACGGCTGCGGGTCTGATTCCCGCACGAGGCGTTTCTCCTGTGGGTCGCCCCTTCATGTCTTAGAAAGCACGTTATCATAGCATCTGATAATAATCGTTAACTCTTGATGGGTCTTTTATCCAATATTTTACCCTCAGGAAGGAGGTCAGATAGCAATCTCTCTGTGTAAAAACTAGTAACCTGCCAAATCCGTATAAGAGTATAACCAGACCCTCGATAAAAACCGGGTTTAATGCTAAGAAGAAGATCAGTAGTTTTAAAGTAATTATAAAAATAAAAAAATAATAATATTTTATTTTATTTTAAAGTAATTATAACATCAGGGTTACCCTTTGACTCCTTATTTCACAGCACCAGCTTCAACACTATGAGAATAGTTTAATGATTTTCGTGTCTAGAATTGTGAATGACGTTTGATATCTAAGATATAATCGCGTCAACTCGCGCTATAAGTGCAATGAGCAGCCATCCCACGTCCGCCCTCTATCACGGCAGCTCGTTTCCCTGTAGCACTGTGCTCACATATACTCTTAGACGTGTTTATACTACACTAATGATCTCTGACAGGCGCTGTATCAACATCATTTGAATACTTCGTTGCGAATACACCTTTTCGTTTTTTGTTACGTTTGCTCACCCTAGCTTTTTTAAAAGCTTGATGCGTTTTGCGAGCTTTTTAAAAGATATTTTTTTAACCGACGTTATTAGAAATGTTGCTATGAATAATGATGCTGTGTATTCATATACCTACTTATATATATATATATAATTTTGTGTCTGTTCGTAATTCCAAATTAATAGCTTATCACCAAATGTATATGAACGTAGAATATCTACGTTACTTATATACATAAATAAATTTTGAAAATTGTTGTCTGTCATTGTGTTTGTTCGTGCTAATCTCGGCTGGACCTAATTTTACGGTACTTTCAATGGCAGTTAGTCGATGCTATAAGGAGTAACTTACTTTTATTCAAGAAAAAGTATTAGGGTTCCTTGCAATAAAGAAAAATCTCCACGGGAGCAGAGCCGCGGATGCATCTAGTCTTAGATAATCAAATGCATTTGTATATAAATATGTAATTTAAATGAATGTCTGAAATTTAAACTAATAAAGATTATGATTCATGCGCTAGAGCGGGTGACACGAAAAGTGTAGATCAGTTTTGTGACTGTTGAGCTGACAAGCAACCAACATCCAACGATGGAAGAGCGGTGTACTGTCGGTAATGTGCGCATGTGATACTTCAAGTATCACGCGCGTTCATAAGTTGCGGTGACCTCTTACCATCAGGCAAACTGTACCCCTGTTTGCCACGGTTGGCAAAATGCAAAAAAGACGGAAAAAGAACTTAATTTCAAACGAATAAATTCCTGATTTTTCAAATGGCTTAAAAACCGCTTATCTGAGCGTCGCATTAGTGCATTCCACGTGTATCGCAGATTGGATTTTGGTGTAACAAAAAGTTCGGCGTTTAACTTTTTTAAATTGGCATAAATTGGGCGTAAGTAACCAGAAGTGATAACGTTTATTTACAACTCTAAACAATAATAATCACATTTATTAAAAAAAAGACTTTTCACCAGTTGTAAAATTAGTTGCTACATAAATATAAATAACCGCTACGCACTCAACGGCCGCAATTTAATTAGTAACTTTTGTGTCGTGCGGGACCGGACCACACCTGTATGGTATCAAATATATATACAACAACCGCGAGCTGGAATCCAACTGGCAATATTTAAGGCAGGTTCGCCACTATTACGGCAGAGCAATCGTCAGAAGTTGCAGTCTTTATTTTGCTAAGAGCAAGAATGTGTCCACAGACTTTAGTTGGATGTATCTAGTATTGCCAAACAGGTAATCACATACAAATGGTTCATAAACGTCTCCAGTTAGACGTGTAGTTTCATGCTTTATTACTCACATTTAAATATATTCTACAGATTTAAAAAAAAAGAAACAAGAAAATTTTACATTAAATAAATATATTCTTACTGCTGTCAGTAATATAATATAATTCCTAATTTGTAGCAGTTTATTAATTTTAATAAAATACACAATATCCTATTTATTTGGCAGAATGAACTATACAGAAGCCTGTTTCATACGAAAAAAAAATTAATTCACCATAAAATGACATATTTAGAATTATTTCTTTTTATTATTCTGTACTACGCATTATAAATACTGAACACTTTCCTTAATTTACTGAATAACTATTGGATAAACCAAACATATTGCTTTTAGAATCCAAATACCGATTTGAATGACTTAACTCGTACATTTAGCTGTGACGTACGCATTTTCGCTCAGACGACAAAAAAAGCCTCGTGTTTTTATGCTTGCATTGTTCACTAACGTTGTCTATGCTTTTAGACGAGTGATTTTGAAAAGATTTATAGTCTATGATACTCTATGGCTCTTGTTTGTTTTATGGACGAAATTCTATAGCTATTTTGAGCATGAATCGCATAGTTATTTGGGTTAGCCATTAGGATATAAAAAAAAAGTAATAGCGTCTTGGAGACGCTTTATGAACTAATTATATTTAACTTAGTAATATTAAATCACTATTTAGTGATTTATTGTTTTTTTTTTGTATTATGATCACGATAAAAATAATATTGATTTTTGGTGAATCTTATTCTTGTGATTGATATAGGAATGTAAGAACTTTTCGACAAAAAAAATTATAATAGAATATAAGCGGCAGCTGAATGCATTATTGTCTTGCTCCAACAGATATTGTATCTTCATATTGTTGACAGAAAATAGACGCCATAACAGTATTGAATCGGATTTATTATTTATGGTAAATTTTAATTTTATTATTTCCTTTTATATTAATTAATAATTGTGAATAGTGTTACTATTTTAAATGCTTATTTTATTTATTGTTAAAGTATTTAAACTTCCGAACTCTATATAAGTTCCCGTTTTCAGACAAGCGTTTTTTAGGTAAATCTCACAAATTCTATATATCTGCGGTCGTTTCAATATTATTACATTTAAATTTTAGTATTTCAAATCCCGCGATATAAACTTTTGTTTAAGTACGATCTTAAAGTAACATAAAACCATCCTGAAGCTAGCAAGTGCCTTCTCAACTTTACGACATACGAACAAGCTGAGATTAGATAAATCGTATTTATTACACACGTGTCCATATAAATAACAAATAACATATCGCTATCAATCTTCTGTAAATGCCAAACAAGGCAGGTGTCACACGCAAACTATATTCACACTTATTACAATGTAGTGAAGTCTAGAATTGTATAAATAAATGTCACTAGTGTTGCAAATCATGTATCGATACATCGATTTTTTATGTAATATATCAAAATGATTTTTATCAATACAATCTGAGTAGTAGTTTGCGCCGACCTAAGACCTGTAATGTACTGTTATTAAAAAGAAATAAAGTGTTATTGTTCTGTCTAAAATAATGGTTGTTCATATATATATATATATATATATATATATATATATATATATATACATATATATATATATATATATATATATGTATATATATATATATGTATATATATATATGTATATGTATATTAATTGTTAGGTATAACATTAAAAAATAGTTTTAGTTACTTAACTCGCTTTCAATTGCAAAAACTTATTTGGCCTAGCTAACTTTATATAGTCATCCTGATTATATACGAAAAAATGATCCCTTGGGATTATCAAAAAGCTACTGATTGGTGATTGTATTGTATAAAAATGATTGATACCTTTTAAGATCTAATTCTAAGGTCAACGCGGATGATCAGTCGCGAGCAGGTGCAGGTAACTCATAAATGAGTTCACCTATAATGATTATTTAAGTTTTTCTCTCTAGTTAAATTACGATGATGCTTATAAAGTCATTTTCCCACCGTTAATAATAAAAAAATAATCTTAAAGTATAATAAAAATAGTATACAACAAGAGTTCATGATAAAGTATATAAAATGTAATGCAACTAAAAAGGATTTCACAGAATTTATAAATGACGATTCTAAAGTGTACATAAATCATAACTTAGTAATAAATATTTTGATTGAAATAAATTTTTGTTAATTTTAAAAATAATTTCAATTCTTAAATATAATCGTAAACACCAAATAAAGTACAACCCTAAAGCCTAAATACAAAATGGTCGTGTGAGCAATAAAATAAATCTCGCCGATCGCATAAAGCGACGCGTCGAGTTAACACTAAAACATTGTAATAAAGGAATATCTTTACATCTAATCAAGTTAGTTCCAATTCTTTTAGACTATTTACGAAATAGCCCACTTTAAAGATGTTGGATATATTATAGTATTATAAATTTCTTTTAAATGAATTATAACTCTGTAACTTTTTGATCAAAGTTATCATGGTTTCGCACGTCGCGTCACGGCGACACCGTCGGGTGTGTCCATCATATAGAATGCGCTCGGAAGATTGCCTTTATTGCCGATAATGTCCGTAGCTACACTTCGCCATCGCTGGAGGAACTCTGAGGACGGAATTAAATTTGATACCCGAGCCCTTTTTTAACAAATTTTGGTAAATTTAAATCACCTTATTCGTAGTGGAGGACAGAAGTCGTCGTAAGCTCTTAATCCTTCTCTCAGGGGAAGAAGTTCTTGCCCAACAGTGGGCTGTTACAATGTTCACTAGTAATTCCTGATTCACCAATTATCTAACACACAGGTGGGTGTCCGACGGAACACATTAGCATGAATGATTTGCCATTTCATACCAAAAAGATGTCGAGTCTTTTAAGCAAAAAATATATTAATTACTAATACTTCACATTTATTTCTGATATATTATACAATTGTGTCCGATACGAATCCATATTCCCTGTGTTCAAACAATCGGACGAACCTAATACGAATACCGAAGCAGTGCACGTGCTCAGTGAACAGTAGACCACTACTCCAAGATTACCGAATCCCAAACTCATCTTAAATTTTGTAGAAATTCCATTAAAATTATCTCAAAGATTACCTAGTTCTAATAATAACATAGTAATATAAAATTTTTTTGTTTATAAAATACTACATACTTATAGATTATTATCTAAGTTAGATAATAAATATGTAAGTTTAAGTGTGTTAAAATTACGTTAAATAAAATTAAATGAAACAATGACTATGTAGGTACATTCAAAGACAAATGTCAAATACATGTCACAGAAACGCATCAACATACAGAAAAGTATCAAAACTATTTCAGTGAAAAACCGTATTCCATCACAACTGACCGACATCTTAAGTAACCTAAGCATGGTTTTTTTTTACTTTTTCTATCTATAGTTTAATTTATTATAATATCCACGTCAAACTATCGTATATTTACCATTCCAATGATAATTCTAAAACTAAAACGGAGCTCCTCAATTGTAACAAAGGGTTCTGTCTGTGAACGGGGCGGTGATTACGAACTGCGCATTTCAAGAACCCCACCTCAGCTATCTCATATCAAAACCATTGTTCTCTACTAACATACATGCAAGTTTTGTAATAGCTTGTCTGTCTTTTAATGTAAAATTCAAATTTTTTTATACCAACATCATAAAATAGTTTCTATAGCCTAAATTCCTTATATATTATAACATGTGGTTCCACGATTGGTTTCCCACCTAAGAAGTTTGAGGAGAGGGGAGAGAAAAAGGAAGGGGCTGACTACTTTGGCCTCCTTACCTTATTGGCCCCGCTAGAGTATAGCGGGGCCAATAATATCAATAATTATATTTTGTATTGAAATGTGCATATTTTATATGAAAGCAAATTCCTTGACAGTATTAAAAAAGTGTCAGTTCATACGCGGTAGAAGCTTAATTTTGTACTGTGATGAATGAAATGAATACATTCCCACCTCCAAGGTGGTTAATAGAGAAAGACAGGGCTATTGATCGTTTTTTTTTATTGATATAGGAAATAACGAAAGAGAGTGGTGGGGATACATATAAATTCATACTTGTCGGTTTTTGTTTAATAAAATCTAACAAGTCACTTAAAATCTGCGACTAACCAGTAAATACATTTATTTTTAAGATAAATATAAATATTCAACATTCTAGTAAATATTAAAATGGACGGACTGAATTGTTTATATTTATAAAACTAATTTCGTAAAACAACAAAATAATTTTAAAATAACCATCAATAAATCTGGCAGTAAAGGCACTTATAATTAAAATTAATTAAAAAACAATTTATATCGATAAAATAACACTAAATGACTGTCATAAAATAACGATTTAATGATTCACAAACTTTTTTATAAGTAGTAAATCAATTTCGCGTAAATTGGAATAAAATAACAGGTTTATTCAAAATCCTGGTATCAGTAAACTGTCTTATAAATTTCGATAACGACAATAATAACGATAAAAATGTATGAAACTAATTTAATAACGCATAATTTTCACACGTTTACGAGTTTTTTAAAGATAAAACTTCTATTTTTATATAAATGTCACAAATTGGAACGATATTCGTAACTTCCTGGGATATATTTCTCATTAAATTTAAATCGTTTATTGGTTCACTTGTAATAATTTGTATTTACTAGCCCGCAGGCTAAATTGAGAATTTGAAATAATGTAAGAAATATGAGATGAAGCATGAAGTGGTATCTTGATAGTAAAGAGATTTAAGCAGCTTTAAGTGCGGTGTGTCCAGTGATAGGTGTCCGCTTGGTGGTATTTTGATTATGGGTATCTATGCTTTTGATGATTGAAAACGGCTCTCATCTTTGATTATGATGGATAAATCAAGGTTCCTTTATTATCTATTAGCCTCCAACCACACAACAACAAGAAGATTATTGTAAATAACATAAGTACTAATTTTTAAACTCTGATCATACAATTGATTTAGCCATAACCGAGATTAACCGTACCTGCTTGTTTAATAGTTAAGAAAATGAAAAGACCGACTTTAAAGTAATGAAATAAGTGTGTAGCCATTCTTTCAAATAAGTATGAACTATTTTACATATCAAAAAAGTATGAACTATTTTTATTTTACATACCAATAGACACAATAAATTTAAAACGAAAACTACACCCACTTCAGCCAGAACTTGCTTTATACAATTCTTCTGTCCATGTGTATGTGACTCAACTCCTATGCGACTGGACCGATTTTGGTAAAAATTTTATGTGTATTCGATGTGACAATGTGTCACAGAGCTAAATGTATAGCAACAACAAAATACCTATTAAAAATAGAATTAAAACAACTACCAGTCGAGATCAAGCTACAAATCAAAACACGCGTAGGCAGGAGCTCCATATAGTTAGCGGACCATTTTCTGAAATTTGACCTCTAAAGTATATGGCCTAATTGGTCACTAATTGGTCATAATTGGTCAGTATATATGAATAATTGGTCAGCACTCTGACAAAAGTTACAAACATTTTAAAATTTTAAGTTCACAAAAAAATTTTGGCGGAGCATTTGAATCCTAGACACCAGATCTAAGGTGATTTAAATTGGTCACGTAATGGTCATAATTGGTCACTAGGTCACAGTAATTGGTCAGCCTTGTAACGATCAATATATCACAAAATATCCTCAAATTGGGGTAAAAATACCTTCAACACGATTATAGTGATACACATTTCGTACACAGTTCATACAAAGTCCATTCAAGGTTTTTTCATTTGCTAACACTCTGATCTTAATTGGTCACAATGTCACAGTAATTGGTCAGCCTTGGAACGACCAATAAATCACAAGATATTCACACATTCGGTGTAAAAATAAATACCATGCACACGATTTTAGTGATACACGGCTTGTACACGGGTCATACAAAGTCCGTTCACAGTTTTTTAACTGTTCACACTCTGGTCATAATTGGTCACTAAGTCACAGTAATTGGTCAGCCTTGAGAGGACCAATACATCACAAAGTATTGGCACACAGTGCATAAAAATATCTTTTACTGCATTATAGTCATACCTGGCTCGTAAACAGTTCATACAAACTTCATGCAAGGTTTTTTATGTGGTAACACTCTGATCTTAATTGGTCACTACGTCACAATAATTGGTCAGGCTTGGATAAATATTTATATCAGAGTTTATTCGCACATAGAGTATAAAAATACCTCGTACAAGAATATAGTCATACACGGCTTGTACACGGTTCATACAAAGTCTATTCAAGGTTTTTTTAACTAATCACACTCTGATCTTAATTGGTCACTAGGTCCCAGTAATTGGTCAGCCTTGGATAAATAATTGTATCAGAGTTTATTCGCATAAAGAGTATAAAAATACCTCGTACACGAATATAGTCATACACGGCTTATACACGGTTCATACAAAGTCTATTCAAGGTTTTTTAACTGGTCACACTCTGATCTTAATTGGTCACTAGGTCCCAGTAATTGGTCAGCCTTGCATAAATAATTGTATCAGAGTTTATTCGCATAAAGAGTATAAAATACCTCGCACACGAATATAGTCATACACGGCTTGTACACGGTTCATACAAAGTATATTCAAGGTTTTTTTACCTGGTCACACTCTGATCTTAATGGGTCACTAGGTCCCAGTAATTGGTCAGGCTTGGATAAATAATTGTATCAGAGTTTATTCGCATAAAGAGTATAAAAATACCTCGCACACGAATATAGTCATACACGGCTTGTACACGGTTCATACAAAGTCTATTCAAGGTTTTATTACCTGGTCACACTCTTATCTTAATTGGTCACTCGGTCCCAGTAATTGGTCAGCCTTGGATAAATAATTGTATCAGAGTTTATTCGCATAAAGAGTATAAAAATACCTCGCACACGAATATAGTCATACACGGCTTGTACACGGTTCATACAAAGTCTATTCAAGGTTTTATTACCTGGTCACACTCTTATCTTAATTGGTCACTCGGTCCCAGTAATTGGTCAGCCTTGGATAAATATTTATATCAGAGTTTATTTGCACATAGAGTAGAAAAATACCTCGCACAAGAATATAGTCATATATGGCTTGTACACGGTTCATACAAAGTCTATTCTAGGTGTTTTTAACTGGTCACACTCTGTTTATAATTGATCAATAAGTCACAGTAATTGGTCAGCCTTGAGACGATCAATACATCACAAGATACTCGCACATTGGGTGTAAAAATAGCTTGCACAAAATTGCAGTCATACACGGCTCGTGCCCGGTTCCTACAAAGTCCATTCAAGGTTTTTTTATTTAGTAATACGTTCATCATGAATTGTAACTTAGGCACAGTAACTGGTCAGCTTTGAATCGACCAATATATCACAAGATATCGGCACGTTAGGCGTAATCATACCTTGCACACCAATATGGTCATACACGCCTTGAACAAGGCTGACCAATTACTGTGACGTAGTGAACAGTTAAGATCAGAGTGCTACCAAACAAAACAACTTCGATTAAACTTTGTATGAACCGTGTACAAGCCGTGTATGACTATATTCGTGTGCGAGGTATTTTATACTCTTTATACGAATAAACTCTGATACAATTATTTATCCAAGGCTGACCAATTACTGGGACTTATTGACCAATTAAGATCAGAGTGTGACCAGTTAAAAAACCTTGAATAGACTTTGTATGAACCGTGTACAAGGCGTGTATGACTATATTCGTGTACGAGGTATTTTTATACTCTTTATGCGAATAAACTCTAATACAATTATTTATCCAAGCCTGACCAATTACTGGGACCTAGTGACCCATTAAGATCAGAGTGTGGCCAGTTAAAAAACTTTGAATAGACTTTGTATGAACCGTGTACAAGCCGTGTATGACTATATTCGTGTGCGAGGTATTTTATACTCTTTATGCGAATAAACTCTGATACAATTATTTATGCAAGGCTGACCAATTACTGGGACCTAGTGACCAATTAAGATCAGAGTGTGACCAGTTAAAAAACCTTGAATAGACTTTGTATGAACCGTGTATAAGCCGTGTATGACTATATTCGTGTACGAGGTATTTTTATACTCTTTATGCGAATAAACTCTGATACAATTATTTATCCAAGGCTGACCAATTACTGGGACCTAGTGACCAATTAAGATCATAGTGTGACCAGGTAAAAACCTTGAATAGACTTTGTATGAACCGTGTACAAGCCGTGTATGACTATATTCGTGTCTGAGGTATTTTTATACTCTTTATGCGAATAAACTCTGATACAATTATTTATCCAAGCCTGACCAATTACTGGGACCTAGTGACCCATTAAGATCAGAGTGTGGCCAGTTATAAAAACTTTGAATAGACTTTGTATGAACCGTGTACAAGCCGTGTATGACTATATTCGTGTGCGAGGTATTTTATACTCTTTATGCGAATAAACTCTGATACAATTATTTATCCAAGGCTGACCAATTACTGGGACCTAGTGACCAATTAAGATCAGAGTGTGACATGTTAAAAACCTTGAATAGACTTTGTATGAACCGTGTACAAGCCGTGTATGACTATATTCGTGTACGAGGTATTTTTATACTCTTTATGCTAATAAACTCTGATACAATTATTTATCCAAGGCTGACCAATTACTGGGACCTAGTGACCAATTAAGATCAGAGTATGGCCAGTTAAAAACCTTGAATAGACTTTGTATGAACCGTGTACAAGCCGTGTATGACTATATTCGTGTACGAGGTATTTTTATACTCTTTATGCGAATAAACTCTGATACAATTATTTATCCAAGCCTGACCAATTACTGGGACCTAGTGACCCATTAAGATCAGAGTGTGGCCAGTTAAAAAACTTTGAATAGACTTTGTATGAACCGTATACAAGCCGTGTATGACTATATTCGTGTGCGAGGTATTTTATACTCTTTATGCGAATAAACTCTGATACAATTATTTATGCAAGGCTGACCAATTACTGGGACCTAGTGACCAATTAAGATCAGAGTGTGACCAGTTAAAAAACCTTGAATAGACTTTGTATGAACCGTGTATAAGCCGTGTATGACTATATTCGTGTACGAGGTATTTTTATACTCTTTATGCGAATAAACTCTGATACAATTATTTATCCAAGGCTGACCAATTACTGGGACCTAGTGACCAATTAAGATCATAGTGTGACCAGGTAAAAACCTTGAATAGACTTTGTATGAACCGTGTACAAGCCGTGTATGACTATATTCGTGTACGAGGTATTTTATACTCTTTATGCGAATAAACTCTGATACAATTATTTATCCAAGGCTGACCAATTACTGGGACCTAGTGACCAATTAAGATCAGAGTGTGACTAGTTAAAAAACCTTGAATAGACTTTGTATGAACCGTGTACAAGCCGTGTATGACTATATTCTTGTACGAGGTATTTTTATACTCTATGTGCGAATAAACTCTGATATAAATATTTATCCAAGCCTGACCAATTATTGTGACGTAGTGACCAATTAAGATCAGAGTGTTACCACATAAAAAACCTTGCATGAAGTTTGTATGAACTGTTTACGAGCCAGGTATGACTATAATGCAGTAAAAGATATTTTTATGCACTGTGTGCCAATACTTTGTGATGTATTGGTCCTCTCAAGGCTGACCAATTACTGTGACTTAGTGACCAATTATGACCAGAGTGTGAAAAGTTAAAAAAACTGTGAACGGACTTTGTATGACCCGTGTACAAGCCGAGTATCACTAAAATCGTGTGCATGGTATTTATTTTTACACCGAATGTGTGAATATCTTGTGATTTATTGGTCGTTCCAAGGCTGACCAATTACTGTGACATTGTGACCAATTAAGATCAGAGTGTTAGCAAATGAAAAAACCTTGAATGGACTTTGTATGAACTGTGTACGAAATGTGTATCACTATAATCGTGTTGAAGGTATTTTTACCCCAATTTGAGGATATTTTGTGATATATTGATCGTTACAAGGCTGACCAATTACTGTGACCTAGTGACCAATTATGACCATTACGTGACCAATTTAAATCACCTTAGATCTGGTGTCTAGGATTCAAATGCTCCGCCAAAATTTTTTTGTGAACTTAAAATTTTAAAATGTTTGTAACTTTTGTCAGAGTGCTGACCAATTATTCATATATACTGACCAATTATGACCAATTAGTGACCAATTAGGCCATATACTTTAGAGGTCAAATTTCAGAAAATGGTCCGCTAACTATATGGAGCTGTAGGCAGGTTACCTTGTTAGACCCGCGTTGTTGGGTATTGTACGTAGTTAATTTATTTTATTATAAAATGAAGATAAATTTCCAAAATTAGTAATATTGGTATCAATTAATGTGAACTAAAACTGTTATAATGGCCGCTATCGAATCAATTTACGGACAATAGGATTGGATGCATCTTTATTTATTGTCTAAAACGATGGGTCATAACTCGTTTTCTTGAGGTATGGTTATAATAACCGCAGGTTTGATGTGTATTTAAAATATAAATAGGTTTTTCGACGATACTATTAAGTCCTAGTCTCTTGTATCTTCTTAAATTATGAGCCTATGTTAAGGGAACTAGTAATTATATTAATAATTATTAATCTGGAGCAATGGAAGATGGACTTTCTGTTTCCAGCATAATTTATAGACCTGGGAAAACCTGTGGCGATTCAGAGAGTATGTTTGATGCGTCTCTAAGCGCTTTCCATCAAGCGGTTATCATCTTTCGTTGTATAGAAAAATATGGTTTTTTTATCTAACTTTATTTTTAAATAATATAAAATAAGTTTTTATAATACAAATATGTATTCGTCCGTTAAGAGAACCTTAAGATAAGCCCCAAACACATTAGCAAGCCAAGCCCTCTTCTCCGAGAGGAAGTAACGTCCCAAGAGATTTGACAGTTATATCCAAAACAACGAATAAGGATCCCATCGAAAACAGATTGTAAATATAAATATGAACTGATATCCAATATGTAATGCCAAGATTATAATAATAATATAATCACTACATAGTATAAAACAAAATTGCTTTCTCTGTACCTATAATCTTTAAAACTACGCAACGGATTTTGATGCGGTATTTTTTAATAGATAGAGTGATTATGTGAGTGGTTTATAATATATATAGTTATAATAACATCCAGTAAATAGTGGAGAAATACTGGTATTTTTAAAGTTTCTAATGTGATGTCGTAAATAACTACATTTTTTCCACTTACATTGCAATAAACGCAGGCTGAACCCTACGAGGTTTATCAAAATAATATATTTTATACCCGTGCGAAGCCGGAGCGGGCCGCTAGTATCAAATAAAATTACAGTTCCATATGAACGTAAGCTCTATGTATTTTTAATATTCTAAGCTCGTTAAAAAACCATTAAACATAACTTGAATATACATTACAATAAATTAAATTTACAAACTTTGTAATAAAATACTAATAATCTCGGAAAACGATAAAAGAACGCGTCTAAATAAAATGAAATATCCGATAGCAGTGTTTTGATTCTAAACCTTCCTTTTAACCTACAGGTTATCGGAACTTGTGTTGAAGTGTATCAAAATATAAATATACTTTATATCTAAATTAGATTTGAATAAATTATTTTTGTGTCTCAACTAACTCGTATTTATACTATAAACAATCTAAACTGCACCTAAATTAAACATTTAATTTAATATATTATGTATATTATGCACTTTCAACATAAGCAAACTTTCAGTATTTTTGTATCATAAAGGTTATTGCCGGTAGTAGTAGAAGCGCAGATGGGGTGGGAATTTGGGACTCCAGCGCTCAAACTTACCATGCAAAATAAAACAGCATACATAGTATTACTTCAAAGAAATATCTTAGAGAGTTTATGACTTCCCCATTCGAGCAAAGTCATGTAACAATCAGCAAGGCTACACGTAAAAATAATCCATTAGTATATATAATGTTAGCGCATGACGAAGTTTCGTATGACTACAATTATAGAAACTATTTAATACGTAGGATTAGAACGACAATATTCGAAAAGCTGTCATTCTAACGAAGCGACACATTGATGATATCGTGACGATTACTTTAATATTTCACCATGCAGAAAACCATCGTGGTACCAAGACGTCATAAAAAACCAATCGTTGAAATCTGCTTAAAGTGCTATGCAATTTATTGTGTTTATTTAGTAAAGTGTTTAAAAGCATTGTTGGTTATAAGCTCTTCATAAAGTTAAGCTCCTTAAAAGTGCTGAAATGTAGGATTAATTTAAAAAAGGCCTGAACCTAGATCATTTCATACCTAAAGGGTATTTAAAAAATATGTTTATAGAAATCTTAACTCAAAGTAACTATTAATTAGTTTATAAAGTCGATATTAAATTCAAAGTTTGAAATTAAGTATTGCTGTTAATAAAAAATTCGCTCATCATAAAATAGTTTCTAATAACATTAATAGAAACATATTAAAATATATTTATTAGACCGCTTCAGCAGTCATTCACACTGAATATGGTGAGGGCAAATTTGCTTTCCGTCGAAACAGCGATTCCCAAACTTTTTAAACTTTTACTCACACATGCAGGTAAAAAGCCAAATAATATTTTTGTATTTCGTTACAACATTCATTTAAACATGAATCTTTAAAAATAAAAATAAACTATACAACTCTACAGAATTAATTTTTTTGTCACATTGTTTCTATGATAAATCGTTAGGTAGTTTAATGCAGTGGTTTTAAAATCCAATCCAATCTTACAGCTACAATTTCTCTATGTAATAATTTCACATGCAGCAATAAAGACTACCACTCTTGATACATTAATTAGCTTATGCAATAATTATAATATCCAACCGCCCAAGGATAACATTAAGCCCTTGGGGTACATAACAACATAACACTTTGAGAAACTATGCTTTAAAACATAGCTTCTGGTCAACGTTCTGTTATGGCTGTGTGGGTTATAGACTCGTCCGGATTTTGGTAATCAGTGGGCGTAAGCTTTGACCATGAATAGAGACAATGCAGTCTATACATGTAGGTCATTTTATTTGGATACGGTTTTTTAGATTTACCGTGTTGGTATTTTTGGAACGAAATTTGAAACACAAAGAAGAGGAAAAATAGCATTCGATGGAAATTTACGAGCTTCAGCTTGTGCCCACTCGGAAGTAAATTCAAAATATTGAATGAAAACCACAAAATAACCACAAGATAAACCGTCTCTTGGTTTTAGTTATATTCGAAAAGAGTGACTATCGAGATTCTTGTCGGTTCTTCGGTCAACCTTCCAAACCGTCGGTAGCGCTTAACAATTCAAAAGTACTTTTTAAAAGTGATATAAATAATTTTGATTTTCGTTTTGAGTTATATTTATGGAATAAGTATAAATTCATATGAGCTTAGAAATGTCCTTTAAAATAGAAATTAAACGATACTAATAGTAATTAATTGACAGTAAGCTTAAGACAGAGCCCCAATTTCTCCTAAGCCTCATCTTAGGTTACAACACCTGGTAATGCCTTAAGTAGTTTTATAATATTTACATAATTGATCTGTATCAAAAAACATAACTTACGACGTAACTCGCCTACGGTATGAGCCTTAAAGTCACATGAAAGCAAAATATGTAGTTTTTTCATTTGGATGACATATTATTTCAGTTAATAATTACAACTGTTGGGATAACCTCTGTCACAACAGAGATTATTCCACCAGTGCAATCAGTCACACTGGTGGTAGGTCTTTTGTTGCAAGAGGCCGGCTAGGTAGGTACCACCGCAGTGTCCAATATTCTGCCGCCAAATAGTAGTGCTTAGGCACTACTGTGTTCAGGTTTGAAGGGCATTGTACGCTGAGTGAAATTACTGGGCGAACGAGATTTAAGAACTAATATCTCGAGGTTGGCAACGCGTGAGTGGCACCTACTAATGGTGCTGCAAGCGCTCATAGGCTGCGGCAGCCACTTACCATCAGGTGGGCCGTATGCTTGTTTGCCAACTTCTAACAAAAAAAAAAAAACAATAGATATTTTAAAGAATATCCTTTCAAGCAAAAAGATAAAGGTATTAATGACGGAGGTCTATGATAAAAAAAAAATGAATTGCGACCCTCGACGTCGGGACATGACGACTCTATCCGCAGTTGGAATAATCACACATTGACACCGTTGTGGCGTTGTGGGTAGCGAGTCTGCCTTAAGCCGCGACGGTTGCGGGTTCGATTCCCGCTCGGAGCAGATGTTTGTATTAATCGTACAGGCATGTTTTCCGGTCTGGTTGTGTTTGTCCTTGTCATTGTGAATGTTTCCGGACCCCGACACAGGATATAATTATCCTAATGGGGGCCGTTGAGTGTGTATCGTTTATTATTTATTATTAATCTCTGTTACAGCAGATATTATTCCACCAGTCCAATCACACTGGTGGTACGTCTTTTGTTGCAAGAGGCCGGCTAGGTAGGTACCACCGCAGTGTCAAATATTCTAGGTTTGAAGGTGCCCTTCAAAGGCTAGTGAAATTTCAGGGCAAAGGAGCTTCAAAAACCAATATCTCGAGGTTGGCAACGCGTGAGTGGCATCTGCTAATGGTGTTGCGCGCGCTCATAGGCTACGGAAACCGCTTACCATCAAGTGAGCCGTATGCTTGCTTGCCAACTTGTAACATAAAAAACCCTCCTTTTTTAAATTGGTTCGAAATACGGGTATATAATTAGTTTTTTCATCAAAAGCAATATTAATAATTAAAGAATTTATCTATTGCGCAGTTTTTATTCCGTACTTTATTATTATTTGGCCGTATTCAAATAAACCGAGCAGTATCATTAGCTATCATAGAGTATACAAAAAGTTAATGTGAAAACAGCGCTAACTGCTGGTTTCGTCTCATTATTCTAATAGATAGTTTTATGCGTACACCCGTTATTACTGCCATTATGACATCCGTTTTACATTCGGGATTGTTTAGTTAAAATTTAACAGACAAAATATACTAAGTAATTATAATGCTAACCATAGACTTTGATTCGTCTTACTATTTAGTGTTCTCTCTTATTTCGTCGCATAATTTTATGTTAGGTTTTATATTAGAGCGAAATTGCGTTGGTTAATAAATAGATAAACAATTTTTAGTAAATCAGGAGGTCTCGTTTCGAAATAGCGTTTTTCTTTTTTGCGAATATACAGTCGTTTTAGAATATGCGCTTAAACGCGCGCTTCACTCTGACTTCAATCTATTTTCTCACAAACGCTTGAGATGATAACTTGGTGTAAGCATTTACAAGTAACGGTGACCGTTCAGTATCAGGCCGATGGTACGTTGTTTGTAAATTTTCTGGTATAAAAAAGTGTAAAAAACAATTCCGTATATATAACTTCAAGACTATAAAGAAAAAATAAAAAAATTCTGCAACAAAGTTAGACCAAGCAATAAAGAATTTTCGAAATCGGTTCGTAAATATAAGAGTTGAGGTAACATATATTAAAAAAAAACAACCGAATTGATAACCTCCTCCTTTTTAGAAGTCGGTTGAAAATACGTTAAAACTGGTTATTACGATGGGTAAAAGTGAACTATATTAGGTTTTCCAAGTTTTACAGATCACAGTTATCTTTTTTTTCATGAAGGTTGGCAAATGAGTATACGGTCCGCCTAATGGTAAGCAGTCACCGCAACCTATGAACGCGTGCGATACTTGAAGTATCACATGCGCATTGCCACCCAAGGGATAGGAGGGAAGGAATGAGAAGGGAAAAAGGAAGGGAACGGAGGGGGTGAGAATGGCACTCCGGCGCTCTCACTTATCGCACGAAAGACAGTACCTACTGATACTGTTACTTTACGTCGATTTTCTGTGAAAGGGTAGTACTTTCCCAGTCAGCCCATTTAATGTGCAGATCCTAAATATGTATATTGTATTTTTGAACGAAGTTCTTTAACGCGGCTTACGGATAGTGCGATTTAGTAGAAATCTGAAAAATGTGGATAAAACGGGAAATAAATATTCCTTTACAGAGCTACCGTTGCTTGCGTAAACGATTGAAATTAAGCAAAAAAAAATGTATATTAAATTGTTTTCATTTAATAGTTCAAAAAACTATGCGATATGTCTATCTTTTAAGTTTAACTAACTATTCTATAATATTTTTATGATGATCAAATTTGTTCTATAACATCACCCTACGGCACGGTAACCATGAACTCAGGTGAAACCGCGGGCACAGCTTTTTTTTTTTATATAAACGCCGGAGGGCAAATAACTCTACTCCACCTGATGGTAAGTGGAAGTGGAGTCCACACGCGAAGGCTAATATGGTTGCAGAAGGCGAACTGTACTAGCCATCCTCGCCCTGCCTACCCCCAAGGTGCCTCTTCACGCCTCGTTTGAAGGACCCCAGATTGTAAGAATGAGGGAACACGTGTGCCGGTAAAGCATTCCATTTCTTTGAAGTGCGACAAAGAAAAGAGTTGGCAAACTTCTTAGTTCGCGATGGCATTGATGCCACAGTTACATAAAAAGACAGCAACACACACACCACAGCTAGTCATAAAAAAACTAAGATTTTTGCATGTACGGATTATTAGTTTTATTTTTGCATCTTGTCTTTTGATTTTTTAGTGTGTATTGTTACACGATAACTTCTGTATGTGGAAACTTCTGACTTCTGAGGTTGTGGCGTTGTGGGTAGCGAGTTTGCCTTTAGCCTTGAGGATTGCGGGTTCGATTCCCGATCGTACAAATGTTTGCATTGATCGTACAAATAGTTTCGGTCTGGGCGTTTGTCTGTGTGGGTCTCCCCATCGTGCCTCGAAGAGCACGTTACGCTGTCGGTCCCGGCGTGCACATTACATCTAATAATACATAATCGTTAACTCTTGATCAGTAAATTGCATTTATCAATGATGTTAATGAGTTACTGGTTTGCCTTTAGAGCTACGGAGGTCAGATGGCTCTGTGTAAGAACTAGTCACCTGTCACCCTGGATAAATATTCGTACAATACCGGGAAAAATGCTTGGAAAAGGTAAAGATTTATTTCTGAGGTTGTCCAATGTTAAGACGGAACTACTGCGATCACTTAATCTATGCCTTATTATATTTGACGGCTTATTTAATTAAAATAGACTATTTAAAAATAGATTTATTAATTTGGAAATCCAATAATGAATTACGTAATAAATTTTATAAAAACTTTATGTTGACTTTTATTATCGTTTAGTATATATAAGTTTGTACATATAAAATATATGGCTATTTGCTTTTCAATATGTAAATTAAGTTTGCTAATTGATACCATTAAATTTTATTGATTGTGAAGCGCGAATAAATTTTAATTAACCTAAGATAATACTTTATCTGTTGTTACATACTTGTTCATGACACGAGGCTTTGCTTTCTTTGTTACCTGCAATTTCTAAGAATTATAACTCATGGAAGCGTTACGGTGTTTTCATTAACACGCTTTTATTAGTTTCATCACTACATAGTATAAAACAAAGTCGCTTTCTCTGGCCCTATATCCCTATGTATGCTTAAATCTTTATAACTACGCAACGGATTCTGATGCGGTTTTTTTTAATAGATTGAGTGATTGAAGAGGAAGGTTTATATGATAGTGGAGAAAAATTTTTTTGAGGTTTCTAATGTGATGTCGTAAATAATTACATTTAACGCGTGGGGCAACGGGCAGTAATGAATGAATCACAACTACTGGATCGATTTTAATGATTTTTTCAGTGAATGACATAGGCTATATATTTTATACCCGTGCGAAATCGGAGCGGCCCGCTAGTATGTATGTAAAGTAACCTTTGACCTCCTTCAAAACGTCGGATTAAATCGAAATTTTGCATACATTGAAAAATCTGATAAACTAAAAAATTAAAAAAAATCTATATTATTTACATAAAAACGAGTTTCTAGTTTTTTTTTACCAGTTTTTCGAATTGTTTTTAAATTATCGACTGTACAATTTTTGTCTGGCATACGTTGTAGTGTCTCCTTTTTTCTAAGTAGTTATAATTATGTGTCAAAACCCATAGCGGATTCTTATAACAAGTCACCAATGTTTGATAATCATAATGAGTGAT
Source organism: Hestina assimilis (assembly GCA_023373885.1). Lineage (NCBI taxonomy): Eukaryota > Metazoa > Arthropoda > Insecta > Lepidoptera > Nymphalidae > Hestina > Hestina assimilis. Next base: position 13,759,606 of record CM041753.1, read on the forward strand.
TTAGGAATGTACAGTAACTAACCTACGAACCTTTTTGATATTATTATAAATTAAAGTATTACCTATTATTCGTAACAATTATATTATATAATGTATAAATAAATAAACGCTACACACTCAACGGCCCCCATTGGGATAGTTATATCCTGTGTCGGGGGTCCGGAAATATGCACAGTGACAAGGACAAACACACCCAGACCGGAAAACATGTCTGGAACCCGCGACCTGTGGCACTAAGGCAGGTTCGCTACCACTGCGCCACAACGTCGTCGTGTATATTTCCTACAAAATTTGTCGTATTTTATACACATCTTTATTTACCTTATGACAAAAACTTTTTGTTTTGATAGGAGATAACGTAATGTACACTTTTATTTATCTCCTTCAAATGTGGATAAATACGGAGAATGCGTTGAGATAAGCGCGGACAGATTTATAATAAGTTCAACATTAGAACGATAAACGTAGAACTTTTATTGTGTCCGCTCGAATAATATCTAATCTTAATTTTACTAAAGAAATATAAATTAATATCGTTAACAGTACAATAAATCTTAATAAGTTGACTTATTGAAAAGTTTCACGAACCTTTGCATTCGTTGGCGTCGCGCGCCGTCGCTCGTCCCCACGGCCTGTCGAAATGGAACGGCTTGCATCTTTCGCAATCCCGTCCCGCGGTGTTGTGCTTACAATCGCACGCCAGCTGGACCCCCTGACTCTCCTCGCCCTTAGCCGGGATGCACCTGGACGCGTGCCCGTTGCACTTGCATCGCCCGCCAACCGCGAAATCGGAAACCGCATAGTGCTGCGACCCCGGCGCGGCCTGCTTCTTATTATCAACCTCGTCACCCTCATTCATCATGTGTAGACGGTTGAATACGACCCTCACATCCGTCGCCGTCACCCAGTCTTGAAGAACGGGGGATATATCAAAGTTAGCGGCGCTCGGACGTCCTTCCAAGGTGCTAAAAGCCAGTCTAGCACCACCAGAACTCTCCCCGGCCAGCCTGTGAGAGTCGGAACACCTAGCTTCCTGCTCATTCGCAGCGGTAACCGTCGCTTTATTCGGCCGCCCGTAGACTCGCCTACATTGGCTCGAATAGAATTGGAAAGGTTGCCAAGTGACCCCGTAATCTGCGCTCTTGTATATAGCTACGGAGTCAGGACGCGCCGCCTTCGGACAGAATTGTAAGCTGACATAAGTTAACTCGTACTTCTTGCCAAGGGATAGGGTCAGGGAGACATTATCAGGAGGGGAGTCGTAAGAAGCTGGAGGAAGCGCAGCCGATCTCCAGCAGGTGACATCGTGAGGGTTGTTCAGGTCAGTGAGATGGGCTGGTGGATGTCGTCGGTCGGAACGAGCTGCGTCGCACACTCGGCAGGCATTCTCAGGACTCTGGTCCATCGGCGGATCGCAGAGTCTTTCCGGGCCTCGTCTACCACAGATGGAGGAGGCTACAACGGGGTTCCCGAAGGCGGCGTTGACGAAGTCCGGGATGCAGCGTCTGGGGCGGCCATCCTCGTAGCAGGGATCAGGCGGAGAAGCCGCCAGCGCGAGAGCCGCGGTGGCGAGGAAGGCCACGACGCGGGCGGGCATGCTCACTCACTCGTCACTCACTCACGAAAGTTCTTACGGCGTCGACACGTGCGAGCCGGTCGGATGCCGCCGGCGGACTAACTCGCGGGGCGGGAGCTTACGAGCTTCGGTACACGCTGGGCGACTTTGTTAGTGAAAGTTTTTTTCTTTCGCGGCACCTGGATTTTATCTCTATATAATAAAAAATTCATTATTGAAACAAACGCTTGCCTTTTATACGATTTCCTATGTATGCAAAAATCAAGAAAAAAGTACATTCGTTTACAAAACTACAAATTTCTGACAATAATAAATTTCAATGAAATTAAATAGTTTTTGTATTCTTAAAAATAAAAATCAAACTATGCATTTCCAATGGATTAACTAAGATTAATTATTAATGAAGCGTTCGTGGCCTTCTCATACTTACCTGAGAATGAGAAAATAAATAATTTCACAGTTTGCGGAAGGGTTGGTATTGATAAGACTGTCCTTAAGCACGTAACGAGCACAAGGGCTTTCTTTTATTCCGATTTACAATGCTTTTATACAATTGTTATGGTCGTCTATTTAGCGTTGGTATTAAACTAAAAGCGGTAAAATATTTCAATTAATTTATTTTATACCTAAATAACAAATTCATTAAATTAAAAGAAATCGTACTCACAAACGTAATAGGTATTTTTGTCGCGTTTTGTGATCAGTATTTGTACCATTTTGCCTAATTTGATTATATATCTAATTGTTGTTAAGTTGATAATCTATATCTATAGAAAAAAAAATTGAAGTGTCTGTTTGTAATTTTAATGTAACAGCTTTTTACTAAATGGATATGAAAGTGTATACGGTACTTACATAAAAAAAAACTATTTTTAAAATTATTGTTTGTCTGTCTGTTTGTTCCGACTAATCTCTAAAACGGCTGAACCGATTTTAACGGAGCTTTCCCTACCAGATAGAATATAAGGAGTAAATAAAGAATAATATGTACAAATAAGAGAACCACAAATAAAATATCACGTTAAACCAGACGCGAAGTAAGGGTAGATTATTAGTATGTAAATCAGTTTAATGTACGTTATTCACAATGAAATAATAAAAAACAAAAACCTATAAAGCTCATAAGACATCCGATCTAAGTTTCTAGAAATATTAAGTTAAATTAAAATTCCATACATTAGTTTGGTGGAATTTTAATAAGTCTATTGTCTTGAGACAAATGACGAAGCATGTTAATAAAAAAACAAGTAAGTGAACCGGGGAGGACTTGGGTTAAATAAAATATTTAGAAAACAAAATATCCTTAAACCCATACGTTTTTGAATTAATTTTGAGACATGTATATCCAATCCATTGCGTGCGGGCAGCGTGGTGGATTATGCTCCTAGTCTCACCCTATATTAAGGGATTTCCCCAGTTTTTTATGTCACGGCAGGTTTGGAAACCAGCATACGGTCTTCCTGATGGTGAAGTAGTCACAGCTACGTATGAACGCGCGAGATGCTTAATGTATCGCATACGACCGATGATGGGATGGGACCCAGGATAAGCCCATTAGGTGATGAGAAAGGAAATAATTAGCAGTCAAGTGCGTTGTGGACCACGCACAGTTGAAATTAAAGGGTTCCGCAGCTTGGTTTTGAAGATTCTTAAGGGCTTTAAAAATAATTACGAATTAAAATCGACTGCAAGAATAAGTTGGTAATTTCATAGTAATTATAAAAAGTTATATGAAAAACAAAGTTATGGGAATAACTTATGTATCTCTTAAATTTGTAGACCTATCTTCTTCAAACCAAATGTGGTTGAAATTATATTTGATGTCCTATAAGCACAAATTTTTCCAGAATTTTAAATCCCGTACTTCAAAAGTTAGTTATCTCACTTGTTGACATACGTTGAAAATTTTTTTTCAACACTCAGTTACATGTATGGACTGCTACCCTTAATTTTTATATATTTTAAGGTTTTATTACAGAATCGTTGTGCGGTTCAGAGAATACACCTATTTAGCAAATTTCGTACAGATAGTGCCAATGGTCTCCGAGTAAAATGGTTGTGACATACGGACGGACGGACAGACGGACACACGGACAGACGGACGGACGGACAGACGGACATGACGAAACTATAAGGGTTCCGTTTTTGCCATTTGGCTACGGAACCCTAAAAAGAACGAAACCTGATATATTAGTAGTACTGCCTCACTCGAGCCGGGCCTTCTGTGGTGGGAGTAGCATGGCTCTAATGCTACTAAACATAAAATTACTTTCTTATAATAATAAACGCTACACACTCAACGGCCCCCATTAGAATAATTATGTCCTGTGTTGGGAGTCCGGAAACATACACAATGACAAGTACAAACACACCCAGACCGGAAAAGATGCCTCTACCATTAATACAAACATCTGCTCCGAGCGGGAATCGAACCCGCAACCGTCGAGGCTAAAGGCAGACTCGCTACCCACAACGCCACAACGGTGTCTCGATATAAATTTTCATAATATAATAAGCAGAAGCTTCGCACTTTGAAATTATTATTAATATACATAAACAAAACACTTCTTAAGACACAGCTTAAAATAAATTAGTACTGCTTTTCGTTTACTTAACAAAATGAATTGAAAATATATTATTTATTTTATAAATTGACTTTAACAGCCGAATTCGAGGTGATTGCAAACACTGTTATCTTGATTTATGTCTTTAAGCGTCTCAGACGGTCTTCCCCTTCCGAGCTACCTCGAAAACACCGCTTGAATTATAATTTTATTGAGACGACTGTAGGCGGGGAATATGGAAGGCTGCATTTTAAAAATAATTAATTATAAGTTATGTGTTATGTAAAATAATAATTGCTAAATCAACACCACTATAAGGATCGTAATATCGTGTGTCACATAAAAGCACAACCACTACCACCTAGACTGAACCAAAAAACCCATATTAAGTAAAAATAATTTTACTACATAATTTTAATTAGACGAACTTAATGTGTTTTACATATTTAATCAGCCCGCATAATAATTGTAACAATGTAATAAACATTATTACAATTATTATTTCGTTAAACTGTTTAAATTAATACATAGCTGAGATTAAAATAATATTCAAATAATTAAGTGCGTATTTATTCATATGTGTATTGTAATTATTGACAATGAAAGTTGTAACATTTGTATTTTCATCACTATCGTATTAAATTATTTATTTGCCTAAATCAAAATCGACTTGATTTTTTTATTTTTGTAAGTTAAAATTCCTCCAAAACATAAATGTGAAAATGGGTGCCAAGATCTTTAAACAATCCTGGAATTAATTTATTGGGACACGTCATTCTAAAAGAAATGAAAACACAATTTTTTTGCATTTTGTTTCAACAATGTTTACTATATAACAATCTTAAAATCGAACAGTCGAATTATTTACAAAAAGCAGATAACTAAGAATACATTTAATCGAGATAATAGTGTATATATTTCAAATATTTTTTGAATTGCGAAGGTTTCAAAAGTGGCTCCAAAAGCTTCGTGTAATATTACACACAGCTGTTTGTCAATTCTCTTTTCATAAGCTTCACTTAACATACTGTCGCGTGGTTAAATTCAGGTAGTATATTGGAAAACAATAAGCAATAATCCAATGAAAATGGCAAATTTATAAAATTACTGTCATTATTTACCAGACAGACTTTTTGAAAGATTCGCGGGCTAATGTACATTCAACAATATTATTGTTAAAAATATTTTATAACCTTGATAAGATGTTACCAAAGTAACGATTAGAAGCATTGACTACTGTAACCTAAGGTTAAACCTTCTATACAGAAAAAAATCGCCTAAGATTCGCTGGTGTTCCTTGCAAAATTAAACAACGTAATGAAATTAGTCACACACTAACTTTATTCGATTTTGCTGCAAGCTTGTAAAATACGATAAAAATATCAGTATTAAAGGTCCATAATAGCTTAACGGTAGAAACTCTCAAGCAACTCGTCCAGTTGCATGTTCCTAACCCCCTTGGGCTACTGTAGTATCCACTCCTAGCACGTAGTTGGAGGGGAGATAGGAGTATTAGTAATATCTTGAAAAAGATTGCTAATATTCTTTTAAAAAATTATAAAAATTTTAATAATCAACAAAACATAAACATCTAAGCTTATAAAATCCTTTAGCAAAAACTGCTCACTAAAAGCTGATCACAAAGCAACAGTAACAGTGTTAGTCGCGAATGTACCGGAAATGTAATTACTCCCTTATCTCGGACACCGGTAATTAGTCACTTCCTATCTACGCGACTGTACCCATATCCCCGAGATACCTTCATATTCGGATACCGTACTTTGAAATTATTATTTACAAAACCCCTAACGACTTTAAGCCTTTAAAAATATTGAAATAGACTAAATCATATCTATGCCTTAAATGCCTGACAAAGATTTATATTAAAAATATATTAACAAATTATTAGGCGGTTAATTTTAAACCTTTCAGTATTACTTAAAATAAATGGTTAATCTTTTCTCGATTTGAAATTTGTATGGGTTGACATGGTATTGCTTATTTGCGTCCATTTATAAAAGTCAAAGAGCCGCTTAACTTGTCTCACCTTTTGATCCAACTTTGACACTAATCTAGTTTTGACATTATAACTAATTAAACAAAATGCTTCGCAGCAATATTAAGTTGAATTATTATTATTCATTTATAGAAATTGCTGAGTCGTACCCTAGCCCTTGCGTTAGCAACGTGCACAAGTATCGCAAGCGTTCATAGGTTGCGGTGACTGCATGGGCGTAGCCAGCATTTGGTCTACAGGAGGGCAAAATCTTAATTTAGGTTCCAGAGGAAGGGCAAAATGACTACTTTCTTCAATAGTTATAAATTCAAATGCATTATATTTGTGTATTTCTTCTTGTGGGGGAAGGGGTCTCGAGGTTCTTGTTTGCCAACCGTAATGACATAAAAATAAGAAAGAGAGACAGAAAAATTTGCGCACCATCGCCCTAACTACTACAATAGAAAAGATTTAGTACTTTTAAAAATTATCATTACGTAAGTAAAAAATATATTATTAAAAACTAAACGTTTGTGTTAAATAAATTTATTTTAACTAAAAATATAATCATGGAACTAACAAAACAAAGATAAATAACAATTACAAACATTTGTTAATTATAAGCAGGGAATTATAACAAAGCGCTATAGCTAAATTAGGTAGGGGGAGACCCCTTGAAAAGATGGACGCATTCATTACGAAGAGTATAATAGATTCCGTTTAAGAGATATTAGCTAAATAAAACCGTAGAATAAAGACTTTATAGCTTATTAGAAATTATGCAAATCAGTTTAAATTGGATATTCATTTTATCTTTAAAAGAGATACTAATTCTTTATTCATGTTGTAACCCTACTGGCTTTGACAGCGTCACAGGACAGGATGTACCGTTTTCTGAAACTCAAAAAGGGACAGTTCATTTTATAGCTTAAAGTTAAAGTCCTAAAGGTATCGCCTGCAAAAACGAGGGGCAACGTATTGGGATGGAGTAATACATGGAGCATACATCTCTCAAAATATAGAAAATCATCTGTGATAATTGGCAAAACGAGGCACGAATACATCGAGAAAATTGAGACATTTGCGATAAATGACTATTTTTAAAGAATTTCCATAAAATTAGGAAGTTCCCATTTTGGCCCTTTCGGTGTATAATACACAACATCATTAGTTAAAAAAACGAATTTTAATTATAAACTCGTAAAAGTTTTGTGATGCCCTGATCCAAAAACTTTAATGCTAACTATCCTCAAACATTGCATTATAATCGCCAGCGGCAAACATCTGAGCCGCATTTAATTTTGTCCAACATTCCCAATGCGATTTTAAAGCACAACGAGCGAGGTATTTCGTCCGTAATTACAAGTATACCATACACATTGATAAAAGTTCTAAGCAGCACAAAGTTCCTTTCCATTCCTTCCATTGTCGAACCCTTAAAGCATTGAGATACGTATGTCAAACCTGGGTACAATGCTCGTAGGTCGCGCATTGTTTTACTCACATTTGCGTAATGACTCCCATTACACCCATTGTCACACAAGCAAAGACGATATCCACATATATAAGAGCAGACGTCAGACAATTTTGTCGCAATAATATATAGAATATTACATTAAAATTCTATATATAATAAAATAAATCAGTAACAGATTAGTGACAGTCATAAATCAAGATGTAAACGATCCGTGCAATTTAAAAGTGTAGCACTTTAAAAATGCCTTATCTTTTCATAATACTTGACTATTCCAAACCCCGTTGCTCTACAACCTTAGTAATTCCCAGCCGGTGGCTTGTTCGCGTTTGTGACGAATTATAGAATTCCTCATAAAAGACTACCTAACGCAAAAAGATTTTTTGAAGTCAGACTGTCAGATTAGTATGTACAAATTGAGCAATATTAGAACATGTTTACAAATCCTTTTAAAGATCTTTATTATTAGTCTTGTTTATGTATCATGAATGATATATAAACTGATAGTATTGGTAATTCTTTTATCGACCAATGTATGGAATAAATATGAATTGAAACAATTTACTATAATAAATATGATATGTAGAAACAAAGAAAACACCAGCAACTCTATCTTCAATGAAAAAATTTCTAGACACTTTTCTTCTTGCATTCTTGAGCAATTAACACACTGAACACTTTTAATTGTTTCACGCTCGAAGTTTCGCTGGACGTTTAAAATACTTAAAATTCTTGTGCTAAAAGCTTGAAATACCTCCATATAAATTATTAAATAATGTAGGTAACTACTCATACGGCTAAGGGCATATTATTTCGCAACATGACGACATTCTTTTCATTTTATAAAGGTACATTTTCTAGTCAAACGATATTTTAACACGTTAACAGTCCTGTGACTCTAATTAAGCTCAAAACCATTATATAAGTATTATCATATTATCTGTACTGTCAGTGTATTAATAACTATTTATTTAATTTATCATTAAGATGGCATGACCTGGAGGGTTATTAAAGAAACTCCATAATATTCCAGATAAATTGTAAAGTTCCAAAATCTATGAATACAGCCGTATACATAAAAACTGTTTTATGTGCGTCAAAAAGGTAATACATTAAAATTAACTTCATCGAAAAAAAAAAGAAAAAGTATTACAGTCATTCTCTAAATATTGTGTAATAACTTACAACAATATGTGAATGTATTAACAGGGTCGATACAAACTGGATATAGATGCTTGTATTAGCCACATATTTTGTCTAAGCCTGATTGTTCTTGTGATTGTATTGTCGGATGGTAACTATTCTACTAGGAACCGCTGAAATTTACCGCTCACCGCAAAAAAAATGTTAACTGATTAAAACTAGTTTCTCATCATCATTCTGTGGTTTTACATGCATTAAATTATAACCACACAATGATTTTAATTTTCTTTTATGTCAGAGGGCAGGATGCTCATGTGATGCTAAGCGATTACCGCCGCCCGTGAACATATACAACACCAGAGGGTGTGCCGGTGGGTTGTCGTCCTTACAGAATACAACTGATTATATGGCTGACCTCGAAACGCGGTTGACAAGCAGTCACTTCTTCGCCAAAAAACTGTATATTATTTTTAGAAAACGAAATGCCAAAACACCCCGACTGTCTTAAGACAAACGCGTCTCGTCTGTTATCTGCGCGATCGTAAACAGCACACACGTCGACATTCGCATTGTAAGACAGGCTGCCTTTACCGAGTTACGGCTGAGAATCGACAAAGGAGGTAAAGATTTCATTAACAATGAACGTACAACAACGCAAAGATATATCTTAAGTATTAATTTTGTTTTGTCTTCGCTCGTTTCGTTGAAACAAAAGACACCTGATTTGAATTAACTATAATATAACAAAGTCTTATATAAGTTTGTTTATATATTTTTTCTGTCTGTCTTCATTTTAAATATGCACAAAATTGTATTGATAATATTTGTATATACAATTACAGGATAGTCGTGTATATATCACGTATATTTTCGAGCACTCGACAGAAACGTCATAATTTGTTTTACCGAAAGCCGAAAGTGGCAAATAAAGGTACGGCCAGCAACGTAACCAGTTGAATGTTGATGGCAAAAATGAGCCAAAAGTTATTAGGCTTTACTGTAAAATTGGACATGATCAGCCTTAAGCCATTTTTTTATTTCATTAAAATAAATATCTACAAAAAAGGCATTATATAATGAAAATAATAGAATTTAATCGAAACGTCCGATTCGGACGTCCATCGTAAAAACTTGTATAGTTTTCGACTGGGCCCTTTCAATTTAGCGTTCCAAGTGAATGACTTTTATTGCATAGAACTGAGACAACGGGACATACATCTTGAGGCGACGACATGCAAGTCCAGATGAAACTTACTGCTCATACATTAATCACGATCCAAAGCAAAGGACGAGATTGAAATACTTACAATTGTATTTGAATTCTGAACTAACGATATTGTTGTTAAGAGAATTAAAATATTTCCTTTTAAGTTCTAAATTTATTAAATTCTTTTATATAAAATACTCGCTAAACTCTACACACTCAACGGCCTCCATTAGGATAGTTATATCCTGTGTCGGTGGTCCGGAAACATACACAATGACGAGGACAAAACAACCTCAAACCGGAAAACATACCTGTATGGTCAATACAAAATCTGCTCCTAGCGGTAATCGAACCCGCGACCAGTGGCGCTTAAGGCAAGTTCACTACTGCTGTGCAAATTTTTCTAAATAAACACTGTAAATCGTATATTTTAAATAGCTGCAAACGGCATACTTTCCAATGCATCATAAAAAAAGATAAATAAGAATTCATTTCAATATTTCAAATTATTTTATTTATAAATAGTGATACTTCTATTTTACGCCGATATAATAGGATACTTTTTATGTAAGAGGGGCAACCAGGAACGAGGCGGATGATAAGCGATCACCGCCGCCCATGAACATCTGCAACACCACAAAACATGCAGACCTTTAAGCAAAGAATAGGCTGTTCAATTCGAGCTTTACGTTGGATGCTATAAAATGGAAGTAGCTGGTACCGGGTTCGATAGGCCCCGTCAATCCAACCCATTTGTGCTGGAAGCATGGCTCTACTTCTATTAATATGTATTAATGTTTTTTTATGTTAGAAGTTGGCAAACAAGCATACGGCCCACCTGATGGTAAGTGGCTGCCGCAGCCTATGAGCGCTTACAGCACCATTAGTAGGTGCCACTCACGCGTTGCCAACCTCGAGATATTAGTTCTTAAATCTCGTTCGCCCAGTAATTTCACTAGCGTACAATCCCCTTCAAACCGGAACACAGTAGTGTAGTGGGGTCGTCACGTCCCGACGCCCATAGGTGTCGACGCATATAATGTGTGTCATTAAAATATAATAACAATAATCGTTAACCCTTGATAAGTAAATGGCTCTTGACCGATGAGTTACTAGCTCGCTCTTAGGGTTACTGAGGTCAGATGGGTACATACTCGTAAAATAGCAGCAATAATTCTAGGAAGAAGAACAGCAAGATGAAGAAGTGTGTCATTAAAAGCGGCTTTAAAAAGAGAATCCTAAAATACTTAACAATAAAGTAGCTAAATATTTTAAATGATCTCGCGTCACTATCCACGTATAAACTAACTAAAAAAGACTACTCGGATTCCAATACACTATCAAAACAATATTCATACCAAAAGCAAATCGCAATAATCGTTTGTGGATTGAGTCGCTATAATAGGATAATTATTGCAAGTCTATAAAAATGGTATGCGCTCTGACAGATTGCGAGAGGCAAAAACTTGCGCGCCACGGCGCACGGCTAGCTAATCGATGCCATTATCTTTGTACGGGCACTTGCTGTACAGAGTAAGTTTTATATCTAATATTTAAAAAATAAATAGACTGTTTTAATAGCGCCAGTCGACTTCAACTTCCTGAGGCATAGGCGTTATCTATACAAATAAATACAATTTACCAATTTTTAAAATTTTTATCTGTCTGTCCGTTCCGACTAATCTCTGAAACGGCTATACCGATTTTAACTTTCACTGGCAGATAGCTGATAGAAAAAGAGTTAGGATTTTGTGCAAAAAGAAAAATCGATACTCCACGCGAGCGGAGCCGTGGGCGCCACTAGTTAAACTCTATTACTTGAAGAACATTACTTTACCTAATTCATTTTACTGTCTATCTTAAATTTAAACTACCTAGTATAATAATCCTTAAAAATTAAAACATTTGTGAAAAATAAAATTGTGAGGACGGGGACCCCGTCAGAACGAAGTTCCTTAAATTTTTTTTTCAACTCCAAATGTTTTTGGAAAGAAATCTCTATATTTCAGTATAGGTTATATGATAAAAAGGGACAGTGAGAGTTGCGCACCCAGCTGCGCATTCACTTGCTCGTGTGCTCATTTGCTCGTAATTGTAGAAGACAGTTTGACACACGCACACATACACAGCATACGGCATTTCGTTACGTGATGATTTCTACTAAATCGCACCCGTAAGCCGCGTTAAGGAACTTCGTTTAAAAACATTACATCCCAATAAACTAATATTTCAATTAATAATATAATGACTTTGTTTAACACATACGCAATAGTTATAAAGGTTTTATACTAGTTTTTGTTCATAAAGTATGTTATTTTGTAACTTACGTCCAACAAGATGAAGCAATGCTCTACAATAAAATAATAAAATATATAAAAACATTTGTAGAGTTACTCTGTACCGTATTTTCCACGGAATAAGAAATATGCTAGAAGTACGAAAAACATAATATGCATTATAAACTATTACCGATTTCAACAGATAGAATTTTAATAACATAAAAATCTTTCATAATAATAATTAGCTTATTCCAAAACCAATCGCAAACACGGATGATTATTTGTATGGGCAATACAAGTTTTCATCTGTGTTTGCGATTGTATGTATAAAGGAAGATAATATAAGTAAAGTTACATTTCAACGCACCACCAAAAAAAGAGAGGCTCCAAAACCTTTCTATGCGCGAAGAATTCCTCTTACATCTAGGATATTCTTCAGAGTACAAAACAATTTCTTACTAGCCCACTAGTGTGTGTCTGTCATCTGTAGTGTGTCACTAGCTATTATCTGCTATCGTGTTATGCCAGACTACTATTAGCTGTAACAGGCCGTTAATTTCTCACTAGTTTTAGAAACTGAATTTATCTCTTACAAGCTTCTTTCAAAACACGCAGGCTTAATCACGGTATTGTCTAAGACAAATTCTAAACACAAATCCAGCACTTACAACACTTAGAAGCACTTAATAAGATTTTAACCAACTTATTCGAAAAAGTAAACGTTTACTGTTATTACGATCCTCTCGACTGTACCTACAGCTATATTATCTTTAAACTGCCTTCTTTTTACACAATTTTTTGCCATTTATAAATCCACAATTTTCTTTTCTTCTTTTTACGACTTTATAAAGACAATTATTTGATTGAGTTGCTCATGTTATGCCATATCTTATTTATATTATAAAATTACTATAAAGTCATTTCTGTTACTCGCTGCTCTGTGCCACAGCGTCTTATAAGGCGTTGAGTCGATAGCTACAAAAACTTCGCAGTCGAGTTGCGTTTATCCGACAATTACTTACCGACGCCTTGTCTTGTCCATACGAATACGTAAGCCTGGCGCTTTGCTAGCGAGTATCGTAAAAAACCAGTCAAGTGAAAGAATCATTCCATGTACTGGGTTCTCTGCTATTTCTTTACGAAGAATGTAGAAATATAAATTGATTTCATTTGCATCTGGTGGTCAAGTATCTAAATTATAATCTATATGTAAATTTTCACTGATGGCAGATTTTTGTTGCAAGAAGCCGGCTAGGTAGGTACCACCGCTGTGTCAAATATTCTACCGCAAAGCAGTAGTGTCTTTTGCATTATAATTTCGTTCTTATTGTTATTATTATATTGAGAAAATAAAATTGTAATATGTATGATATGAAATGTATGACTTTAACCTCCTGAAGACTGATAATTCAGTTATCAAAATTAATTATCAGTCTTTAAATTTTGGATAGTTGTTTTCTTTATCTCCTAATGATAAAAAAGTGTACTAATTTAGTTGTGAGAACTATTGAAATTACGGAAAAATTGAACACACATTTTTCAGGTCATTTTTCTTCACTTGAAACATATGTGGAGGGTACGTCATTATAAATGCCCTCCAACAACAATCCTCCGACAAGGCGGGTGATTTTGCCATTGCCTGGCGGATCGAAGCCCAACGACTTACGTTGAAAAGTTGTATATATAACTCAAGTGGGTAAGAAACTTTGATAGCGCGATTTAGGATCGTGACGTTCGTTGGTCGTCCATATCGTTGCGTAGTATGCCCTGTAGGTGTCGTTGTAGCTTGATGCGACATTGTGACAGTCTTGTCTTTCTATCGAGTTACGTTGTGTTGTGTGTAGATGTCGCTACATCACTCCCCTCTCGAGACTGGAGGTCGATGAGAAGCTTTGAAGAGTCTTGAGTGCTTGCCGGTGCCAGTGGATATGGTCCCAGTGAGTTGGAACCAGCTGCCGCGTAGTTCACGGTGAGTCGGAACTGTGTGCGGTGAGTTGCTACTACACGTGCTCCAGTGAGTCGGAGTGATAGCGTGTAGTGAAGGCTGGCTGCTGCGTCGACCAGGAGAGAATGGATCTGCTAGATGACCGGCCGAAGTGCAGTGTGCTGTGCCAATCGCTGATGAAGCCGAGGGTGTTGACCAGGCCTGCGCGTTCGCTGCATGCATGTGGTTGGGGTACCCGAAGAGGCTGAGTGCTGCTGGCTGGCGGTATGCGTTGATAGACTGGATGCTATCTTGAAGGGGTCAGGGGATGATGTATGATAATGCCACTACAAGGGCTGCGAAGGTAGCATTTTCTGAAGGGTTCACCAAGTGGAAGGTGAAGATCACGTCGGGGTCACCACTGTGGAAGTGTGACGATGTGTGAGAAATGTGTCTCAACACGAAAGGAGTGTCCTCCGACCAGGCGGGTTATATTGCCTGGCGGATCGAAGCCCTGGGCCAAAGCCCAACGACTTACGTTGGAAAGTTGTATATATACCTCAAGTGGGTAGGAAACTTTGATAGCGCGATTTAGGATCGTGACGTTCGTTGGTCGTCCATATCGTTGCGTAGTATGCCCTGTAGGTGTCGTTGTAGCTTGATGCGACATTGTGACAGTCTTGTCTTTCTATCGAGTTACGTTGTGTTGTGTGTAGATGTCGCTACACATAAATTGAAAATCTAAGTTGACACCTTTGGTAAAATGATCTTTAACGAAATCTTATTAAAATTATATAAATTATGATAAAAGAAATAATTTCTTACGGAACCATAAGCGTCATATCATTCTTAACTTTAATAAAAAGGTCGAAAGCTACTGTTAGTACAGGGTTGTGGGAAATTCTTGCGTTCTTTAGCTTTTAACAGTATTACTTGAAACTAGGTTAGGCTTGATCATATTTCATTGAAAATCGTACTTTATAAAGTGCTTAATAGCAGTATTTTTTATGTCTGTACTTAAGATTCAGAATATGCATTGAATTTATTACAAAAACTGACTCAAGCAATGATGTGTATAATATTATTAATTAATATTTATGACCTTACTAATATATACTAATATTATAAATGCGAAAGTAGCTCTGTCTCTCTCTCTCTGTCGCGCTTTCACGTCAAAAACTACTGAACCGATTTAAATGAAATGTGGTACCCACATAGTCTAGAGCCTGAGAAACGACATAGGGTACTTTTTAATGCGAAAAAAAGGTTGAAAGGGGTGATGAAAAGTTGTATAGAAGTATCGTAATTTTAGAGCTATAAGCTAGAAACTTATTTTTAGGCTGTTGATTCGATATAAATAAATATGACATTCAAAGTTTAAAACAGTTTTACGGTGTAAAATAACAATAGGGAATAGGGGATGGAAGCAAAATGTTATTCACGCGGGCGAAGCTAGTAACAAATATAAGATTCATAAGACTGGTAAAATGTAGTCAGGCTTGTGTTTTATCTGTGTCCACTGTAACCGCGGTCAGTAACTAGTTAGCCGCCGTAAAGCGCAAGCCAGAGGGTCCACATGTCAACTAACATGAAATGACAGACTTGTATGTTGTTCTTGCCCTTAATGCTGCCAAGACATGATACCTTAAGGTACACTCTCTATGACATCATATTCCATCATCTATCTATATTTAATATCATTCTTTGAATCATCGTCATTAAATTGCCAGACAATAACAATATAGAGTCGAGCATAAAGGCAGACTCGCTACCCACAACGTCACAACGGTGTCTCAATTTGACCGTATATATTTTTAGAATTATTTTTATTATGCAAATTATTAATTTATTGTGTGTGAATATTATATTGTATGTTGTGTAAAAAAGAACTATAAAATTATTTAGGTTCATTATTTCATACTTGGAAAACCAATTTAAATAGAAATTTACAAACATTCCCAGTCAATATTTTCTCGAAGGCCTCGAAGGCATAAATTGTGAAGTGTCAATATCTTGAGAAAGCTTGCTTAAGTTTGAAATATATTTTTCTGTAAGATTGCCATCTACAATTACCTTGGATCGCACACTTATATGGTGTGAAGTCTTTTGAATATATCGACTGAATAACTACTAAGAAAACCTTTTACTTATAAAATAAATTAATTCTATTCTCAAACAGTTAAAAAGGAAAAAGAAGTAAAAAGAAAAACGTGTGAGTGATAAAAATAAGTAAAAACTTGTTTCATTTCATTTTAAGGATTTTCATTCTAGATCTCCTAATCTCGATCAAATCATCAACAAACCCTTTCTTCTTCTTCCTAACATTAATCCCGATAATTTGGCCTGGGATCTGCTTATTACACACAGAGCGATTGCCATCTGAACTTGGCAACCATAAGGGTAAGCCAGTAAGTCTTTGGATGCTATATAATCGAGGCGGACAGCTTAACGTTCTTTCCGTGCCACGGTGGGGACACCCATAAGTACAATATACATACTGAAACAAATATTCATACCAAACATCTGTTCTAAGCCGTGAATCGAACCCGCGACGGTCGGGGCTTAAATCAGGCTCGCTACCAGCACGCCACAACAATCATGTCCATCAAAATTAGAATCACTAAACTCACTTCAAAATGGCACAAAAAATCAAGCAACTTTATTTTTGATGTCGGTTGAAATTTCTCGAGAAACATCCATGATATATCGATGTGTCGCAATCAGACCGTACCCTTTTGATTGCCTTTAAGATATGACTACAGTTTTTGTGAGCAAATGCTTACAAGAGTAACGATAGCGAGGAATACCAGCGGGTGACGTCACATCAACCACATTTGGCTGCGTGCTTTGTCACAAAAACTGAGCGTAAATGCGTTTAGCATAATAAACGTTTCCATGGAATAAAGCTATTTAAATGTGTTTTTAATTAAATTAATGTTGTTTTTAATTAGAATATTACTTCATTTAAATTATGGTAAGATTAATATGTATATATAAGATAAAAAAGGGTAATAAATTTTGTAATTAAAGGTTATTTTGGCGTATCTACTTAATCATCAATTTTACAATAAAATCGTATATAGTTACGAAAATATGGTTAGATTCTTATAGTAAAATTTGAGTGATAAAGAAATTCTACTGGTTCTTGAGATAATTTAACAGAAGAATGAACTTTGATTTTAAATTATTTATTATCTAGTTGTGAAGAATTTAGCATAATATGTTTTCAATGCATACATTTTTAGCTCCGATCGCTGACTCATTAAAGTCATATTCTTTGAATATAAATATATTTTAATGACTATATCTGTCAATTAAAACTATAATCGCCTCACAATACCAAATGAAATAAAATTAATGGCGCAAGAACCACGAATTGTTTTTATCATATTTACATATAATGATGATGATGCTTTTATGTTAAAAATATATTTAATACATCTAAGCAAAGTATGATGAAAATTGATGTTTTCAGAAGAATATAAACATCGTTTTATATACTAATTAATACATACATTGTATATAACCAAAAATAATTGTGATTGCTTTTTTTATTTTATCTTACAAAAGTATATTACTGTTGGCCCTACTGCCCTTAACAGCGTCACCGAGCGGTATGGCCTACTACTGAGACCCAACCTTGAAAACGGGACAGTCCTAACAGAGGCTCAAAATTGTTTGAAGTATTTGCAGGTAAAAAGTAAGATCCGTATTCATAAGTACAGTACGATAATTGATGACCTAGTGGCGTAGCGGTAACAAACCTGCCTTAAGTGCCCCAGGTCGCGGGTTCGATTCCCGCTCGGAGCAGATGTTTGTATTGACAATACAGGCATGTTTTCCGGTCTGGGTGTGTTTTTCCTTGTCATTGTGAATGTTTCCGGACCTCCGATACAGGATATAACTACCCACCAGGGTGGGGGCCGCGGAGTGTGTAGCGTTTATTTATTTATTTATAAAATATACAAAAAAAAATATTAATTTGAAAACAGTTTCATTTTAAAAGATAGTTAAAATGGTGACAGTTTCGGCCCAGCAACCATTCCTTACAGCCAGTTTAGGGTTAAAAACCAGCTACAGACGATCCTTTACGCCTGGAAAGGTTCATTAAAACCTTAATCTCAAATAAGATATTGACTGTTTTTAAATAATAATGGGTCGCCAGTAAAAGTTAAAGCATCAAATTTGCATAGCAGTTCCCTGGCAAATATCGTGAAATTTCTAGGAACATCAACTATTACTAAGTTACAAACAAGTAACAAACATCTAGCCTTTGGCAAACACAACACTAATCCGGACCATGTACTGTACAAACACAGTGATTATTGCGTCGGCAAACAAAGCCGTCTAACGAGGAGCGTGTACGTAACACACAACACATGAACACACACTGTTGATTGTTCATATTTCGGATTTCAACTGTAGCTTGGTCTAGAATATTAGCCATAATGTAAGGGCATAGGTTACTTTTTATTAAGAAAAGGGTTGAACTGGTTGAAATAGGGGTATAAAAGATGTTTTGGACAACTAATGGACTATGGATGATGACGTTGTGGCGCAGCGATATCGAATCTGCCTTAACCACCACAGGTCGCGGGTTCGATTCCCGCTCGGAGCAGATGTTTCTATTGACCGTACAGGCATGTTTTCCGGTCTGGGTGTTCTTGTCATTAATGTTTCCGGACTCCCGACACAGGATATAACTATCCTAATGGGGACCGTTGAGTGTGTAGCGTTTATTTATTTCTATATGTGCCATTAAATTTGCCGCATTAAAAATCATTGCTCACAGGTTAGTTATTAGAGAGCTGTCTTATAAGGGAGCATTTGACTTAAGCAACCGAAATGTTTGATTATGAAAAAGTATCAAAACATAACCCACTGCAATTTTCGTGTTTTGTAAGATAGCTGGTCTTTTTGATACTTTGAAACTTTTCTGAACCCTTCTCAGATAATATCCAAAAATCAGCTTTCTCGATTCACTTTCATTTCCAAATGTATATGACGGACTGAAAATGAATGTAATGACTGCACTATTATAAATCTACAATGCCTAGAAGGAAACCAGTAATCATAGATCGTGCAATCTCTCAAAATATATACAGTAGGCAAGTACGAAAAAGACGACTGATGCGACACAGTAAGTGGTTCGGTGTTTGCAACAAGCCTGTTCCATGCTAATTTAACGCTAATGAAACCGAAGGTAAACTCTGGTAAACAATAAAACATTTGAAACTCTAGTTAGTGCTCTAGGAACTATCAACAGAGGCGGCACTTGGAGTCGTTGACAATAATCGGCTATTAGCACGAGGTGTTTTACGTGTCGACGCTCTGGCTGCGAGCCAATCCCGGAATCAGGTGTGACCGAAATACACAGTAAAACAACCTTTAAAAAACCAAACTGTCAGTGGAACAATACTTTAACGGTGTAGGTAAAATAATATATATATACTTTTTGGTTGTAGACTTTTGTTTGAGATTTATTCAAAGACTTAAAACGTTAAATAAATAAAAAGATATGGGATCAAAATTTTAAAATTTTCAAAGCAGATAAGTTAATAAACGCTACTTATCCAGAAACGTGTTTCTTCTCATTTGAAATAGAGCAATAACTCCTATTCTACTCCATGAAAATTATAATTTAGAAACAATATAAATATAAATAAACGCTACACACTCAACGGCCCCCATTAGAATAGTAATATCCTGTGTCGGGGTCCGGAAACATTCACAATGACAAGGACAAATACACCCAGACCGGAAAATATGCTTGCATGGTCAATACAAACATATTATGCTCCGAGCGGGAATCGAACCCGCGACCTGTGGTGTTTAAGGCAGGTTCGCTACCGCTGCGCCACAACGTCGTCAGATTAACAATGTATTTATTAATCTGTAAATTTCGAAAATAAAAGAATTTCGCAATAGAGTTCGTCAGATAGCTTATAAATATCAAACTTACATAACTTTTCTTGGTCTTTAATTGATTTGTATTTAGCTTTTATTTTAGCTCAGAAGTAATAAAGTTTAATAGACATAAGAAGGACCTTGTAGGACTTTAGAAAAGAATCGTTTGTTACAAAAATCAATATTGGGAAATCCGAACAATTTACGTTAGTTCGATACAAGGCTCTCTATGGCACGACAAGTACATGTCATGAGCGTAGCGATTAAATTAATACGACCCGTACTAGCAAAGGTAACAAGATCCGAGTATCCTACAACTTAACTCATCAAAGGCAACTTAAGTGCCGAACAGCTATATCAAAATGTAAAGGCACCGGCGCGCATACCGACAAACATAACTTTACCATCAACAACCATTTCTATCACACTTAATGCTGTAGAAATAAAGTTCAGATTCATGTCTTTTGATTTTGTTGAGGTGTTTATAAGTTTGCACGTCACAAAGCAAGGGGCTGTCAAATCAATGATCACTCGATCTTGAATGTGGCTCGATGACCCGGTGCAGATTTATTTCGTTTCGTACATTGTGTATTGGATTCGTGCGTATGGTAATAAATTTTGCGAGACACATATTGAAATGGAATTTTGTATTTCTAAATCTCAATATCGAGTCTCAAGTAGACTTGATATGTATTCTTCATGTCTTTCTTCTAAAATTTAACCAGAAGTAGCAAAGAAGCAAAATGGTAGACCTTGCGTGAGGCCTATTTGGGCTACTAAACATTCTCCTGATGGTCTCCTGAGGCCTTAAATAGCGCGAGGCTGCTAGGTATGTACCATCACAGTTTCAGATAGTCTATAACAAAGCAGAAGAATGCTAGGCATTACTTTGTTTGGGTTTGAATAATACAAAAGCTAGTGAAATTAAGAAGATTTAAAAATGTCTCGCGGCTGACAACTTGTGAGTGATACCTACAAATGACTGATGTCACAAGCGTTCATAGGCTACGACAACCAATTACCATCAGGTTGGTCTACTTGCTTGCTTATATAATAAAATTTAAAATATAAAATCCTAAAACCTGCCGAGCTCTATGCCCACTTCTAAACCGCGATGGCCCATTGGATAGAACACGTACACTTTAAAGTTTTAAATCCGGACAAATGTGTTTATTATATTTTTTATATTAATTATATAACATAATTTTAATTTTTTTAGGGTTCCGTAGCCAAACGGCAAAAATTATAACCCTTATAATTTCATCCTCCGTCTGTTCGTCTATCCATTCCTTATTTCACAGTCATTTTATTCAGAGATTATAGGCTCTACTTTTTAAATTAAGTTATATACAGGTAAAAAATTAATTCTTCTACAATATTTCAAATTCACAAATGCGTGCATTTAGCAATACATAAATAAAGATTAGCTTCAAAAGCCGTGACTTTTCAAAAGAACACGTGTTTAATCATTATTAATGTTTATTTTAATAACAGGGAAAAATATTTTTTATATTGTATACATTCTAACGAAAGACATCACATTGAAATTATATCTGAATTATAGTAAATTGTGTTATTATAAATAATTCGTAATTTTTTTTCATTAATAACCAACTTCACGGCCAAGAGCATCTCTTTTCTTGTCATTCCCTCAAGGTTGAGGATAATGATCACGTACGATTAGTTTTCACTGGGCACGGTCATATGCAGAGTGGACCGCACAATGCATGCTTCCTCCCAGCGCGTTCTTCATTGCGTCAGACCATATTGTAGATACCCTTTCCAGCGCACGTCTAACGTCAATTTTGCCTAAGATAATCTATTTCTTCAGACTGTCAAGAACTTTAGTTCTTATATTTTGGGAAGTATCGTTTCGATAACACTAAGATAGCCTGATGGTAACCGGAAGTCATTGCTCCTCAGAAGTATTGCTAAACGTATACAAACTTCTTACCCTTTTCTCATTGAAAACTGCTGATATTAATAGTCATTGAATTATAAATTCTTATATCTTTCGTCAAACGGACAGACGAGACATTCGATTTCGTCAAACGGACGGATAGAAATTACCGCCTACCCATGCTCATCTCCAACACCAGAGGGTATGCAGGTGCGTTGGCGCTCTTTTAGGATCGAACTGGTTATACGCTTGCTGACAAGCAGACACTTCACGAGTGTTTCACCAACGTATGGTGCTAGCTACCCAGGCGAGCTTTTTTAGCCTTACCAGCAGCAAAAATCTCTCTTAATCCTCAAAGTAAACACAACCTACCTACTAAGAGTCGGGTCATTATAAATCTTTATATTTTCTGAAAAAAAAAAAAAAAACATGTGCATTTACTAAAAATAACGTCTAAACAAGACATCAAATCTTCAATGCTCCGAGAATATATCTTTTATTTTTTTCGCAAACACAGTGACACGCAAAATCGACAGGAAAGCGAGGATTAACCGCGGCATGCGCACGCGCATCGACGGTATCGTTTTGTCATTCAGTTCGCACGTCGTATTTTATACGAGCTATTTATATTAACCTCCTTCGGATAGCGTCGTTCAGACTTCGTTCTGGAGTACACTTAAAAATACAACATTATTTTAACCTCTGTTACGATTTTTTGTTTTGTAAAAGCTAAATACTTTTGTTTATTTCATGACTGTTCGCAAACAAGCATAAAGTCCGACGCTAACGTGCATACAATATTCAGTCACCTTAGCTTATGAACGTTTGAGATACAAGAAGTATCACATGCGCGTAGCCAACTCAAGAGATAGAGGAAATTTTTTTTTTTTTTTATGTTAGAAGTTGGCAAACAAGCATACGGCCCACCTGATGGTAAGTGGCTGCCGCAGCCTATGAGCGCTTACAGCACCATTAGTAGATGCCACTCACGCGTTGCCAACCTCGAGATATTAGTTCTTAAATCTCGTTCGCCCAGTAATTTCACTAGCGTACAATGCCCTTCAAACCGGAACACAGTAGTGCCTAAACACTACTATTTGGCGGCAGAATATTGGACACTGCGGTGGTACCTACCTAGCCGGCCTCTTGCAACAAAAGACCTACCACCGGTGTGACTGATTGCACTGGTGGAATAATCTCTGTTGTGACAGAGGTTATCCCAACAGCGGGCGATGGGGTCGTCACATCCCGACGCCTTTAAAAATGATAAGAAAGGCAAAAAGGAAGGGTACAGAGGGGGTGAGAGATTGAGCCTCTGGTGCTGTCGCTCATCGCACGTAACGCAACAGTTATTTTACGCCGGTTTTCTGTGAGAGGACTTCCCCGGTAGAATAATCGTCGTTTGTGGTGGGAAAAGGATGGCTCTACTACTACTAAATATAACTATTTATAATTAAAATATCATAAAGAATTCTTAATAATAAAGAAATAATCGACCTTATCATTCGTAAACTTAATAAGTATTAACGACTTTTCTGTTTAGAGTAGAAGTGCTTTAATAGATTTGCTGTTTTCGGCATTATGAATATTGAATATCTGCAAGACCAGAGGGCATGCCTGTGCGATCCCGACCATTTTAGATACGCTGATTGACCTTGAAACTAGGCTGATGAGCAGTCACTTCACTTTTTTACTAACCTACGGTGGTAGCAGGTAGGAATTTTAAGTCCTACCTACAAAAATGTAATCAACATAAAACTAAATAAATCTGCCATAAAAAAAACGTCTAAACATTAAATAAGATGCCGACCCTAACCCGAATAAATAAAAGCTTCTAGAGAGGTCATCCACACCAAAAGGTATTCTGAACCTAGGCAAAGATTAATTAGTCGCCAAATTCCTGAAGACGACAAAGAATGTCCAATATGAACGGCTAAAATAGCAAAGGGTGGAACCCCTGGTGTTAATTAAATGTTTAGGATACGTGCTTCTTTAGGGGTGAGATTTCTTTTGATTACCGCTTAGAACTGTGGATAAGACTGCCGGCATTTGGAACGCGACTTTTTTAATAAACGCTTCTATATGTATTAAATTTATATAATTCTTTTAAAATTAAATAATTTTAAATTTAACTATTTCTAAAAGAAAAAATTAAGCGTGTTGAAGACAATATATAAATAAAATAATAATAAATTTTTAGGATTTTTTATCGACAATATACATAGCTTTTGATTATGACATAATAAATAATAAATGTATTTTATTTATTTTCTAATACAAAGAAAAAACATTACAGGCACAGTACCTACCTATTAAAAGTAAAAATTAGCAGTCAAGTGCGTTGTGGACCACGCACAGTTGAAACTAAAGGGTTCCGCAGCTTGGTTATGAAGAATCTTAAGGGCTTTAAAAATAACAACGAATTAAAACGACCGCAAAAATAAGTTTGTAATTTTATAGTAATTATTAAAAGTAATATGAAAAACAAAGTTATGGGAAAAATTTATATATCTTTTAAATTTGTAAACCTATCTTCTTCAAACCAAATATGGTTGAAATTTCATTTGATGTTCTACAACCTCAAATTTTTCTAGAATTTTAAATCCTATAGTTCAAAAGTAAGAGGGGGGAGACACAATTTTTATGACTTTAAGAGCTTATATCTCAATAACTACTGAGTTAATGACAAAAGCCAAAATAAAACCTCGTTATCATTTTGAAAGACCAGTCCAAAGATATCTCACACGTTGACATACGTTGAAATTTTTTTCAATACTCAGTTACATGTATGGGCTGCTACCTTAATTCTTATATATTTTAAGATTTTATTACAGAATCGTTGTGCGGTTCAGAGAATACACCTATTTAGTAAATTTCGTACAGATAGAGCCAATGGACTCCCAGTAAAATCACTGTGACATACGGACGGACGGACGGACAGACGGACAGACGGACATGATGAAACTATAAGGGTTCCGTTTTTGCCATTTGACTACAGAACTCTAAAAACTTAATACTAGTTTTACAATTCACCAATCCATATATTTTTATACTCTAGCTTTCTACTTTCTATTGATAAATTTATATGAGACATAAATTGGGAATGTATGTTAAAGTAAAAAGGTTACATCAAAATAAATAGGTACATTATAGGAATGACGTAAAAATAGTAAAACTGCGAACGTAATTAAGGTGGTTTATCTATAAATGTACGGATTATAATGTTATCCTTAAAAAACTAAAACAAATGATCAATCAAAGCTTTTGTATGATAATTCAAATTATTGTGTAGTTTCCGTGTCACATTCCCGTGGATATGACTTCTACAATTGTAATTATTTGGAAATATGAAGGGGAAAGCATGGTTTTACCTACCTAATACTTTAAAACTCCTAATTCGTTTGTAAGATAAAAAAATAGAATTGTAAACATGTCGAAATGTTGAAGTAAGGAAAAATGTATTGGAATATAATAATTTTTAAAACGTACGTAAATAGTCAAACAAAACTACAACTCAAGCCCAAACACAGCACAAAGTCAAGTCTTTTCCTAACAAACCCGAAACCACATACTAATTTAATTACATGCGAGCAAAGCGGAAAACTTTGCGAGGAACAATTTGCCAGATAATAACTTGATATTAATAGTTGCAGAGGGCGCTGTGAGCGACAGCCGGAAATTACAAGCGGGTGCACTACCGGTACCCACACGTTGTACAAATTTAATTCTAATTCTTACATGGCTCTTTCGAAGTGGAAAAAAGTTTAATCAAGTGCTGACTAGCTGAGCCCACAGTTCCGCGTTAATATAGTTTTTTGGATCATCCCACGGGAATCCAAAATTTTTCCGGGATACAAAGTATGTTATGATGTGGTTATCCAGGTAATAATCACAAGGTCGGTCATAGAAGAATACAACCTCATTGAAAAATAAGTCTCGGAGGAGGGGGCCTAGTCGCACCCTACTTGGAAATACTAATAAAACCACGCCTGTGATTTTATCAATATTTATTATTTTGTATTTATTTTAATCAAACTTAGCTAAGAATAGCGCAGAGCCTTTATAAATTTCATCCAACATTCTGTACGTTTAAATAGGTTAACTTTATGTTTTTATCATTTTACTAGATAGCACAATAAATTGCACAGCACTTTAACTACTGCGTCGGATTTCAATGATTCGTTCTATGTGGTACGACGATGATCAATGTAACGCTTCGTTAGAATGACGGCTTTTAAAATATTGTCGTTCTAAACCAACGTATAAAATAGGTTCTCTAGCTGCAGTCACACGACACTTCACCGTGCCCCAACATATATAAAACCCTTCCCATACGATTCAAATATGTAATAACAGAGAACGAAGAGCAATAATAATAAACATACATCATGTAACAAAACCGCACAGTCACGAGAGCACAGCCTCCGAAATGACTATGATAGCGATATCGTGCGATGCATTATTCATTGCTCTTTTAAAGTAACTCGTGTCCTATATTATAACATATATCCTTTATTTCTGATAGAAAACGATGTAAAGTTCCCATAACAATCGTAAACCTTACTTTTTTTCCTAAACAACGGGTGATATTTGGTAGTAATAACTGTTACAACTTATAAAATACTAGCATCTCCTCGTGACTTCAGCCGCGTGTTTACCGTTTTTGAATGCGGCCCTTTAATACGATATAGAAATAATTGACTCCCTATACAAATTTTCATGCCCTATCTCAAGATCTAATCCTTTATTTCCTTTCTTAAGATCTAATCTACATTTTTTTAAGCCTGAAAGGGTGACAGATGGACGGACGGGCAGAGTTACTTCCGTATTTATTATATTAGTAGGGATTGATTTTGTTTTAAAAACTTTATCTCGCTTACATAATACTGAAATGTACTATTTTTGACGACGTTGTGGCGCAGCGGTAGCGAACCTGCCTTAAACGCCACAGGTTGCGGGTTCGATTCCCGCTCGGAGCATAATATGTTTGTATTGACCATGCAAGCATATTTTCCGGTCTGGGTGTATTTGTCCTTGTCATTGTGAATGTTTCCGGACCCCGACACAGGATATTACTATCCTAATGGGGCAGCGTTTATTATTTATTTGTATGTCAGTAGAAAATAGTTTTTATAAAGTGAGCATAGAAATATGACAATTTTGAAAGTACTACTACTTCATCTTTAATATATAGTTTATAAATGCCAAATATTTAATAATTTTTTTAATTTCATTCCCTGTTGTATATTAAACAAGTTTAGATTATTCTAATACATATTCTCTCAAGATCTCGAAGCGACCACAATATTTCAATAAAAAGTAAACAGAGCGTACTTCGGAGACAGCATCAGCGGCGTGATCGGAATACAAGCAACGCGTCGTGAATACCTATCTGCGAGTCTAGACTTGGAAATAACAAACCTCCGTTACGTATGATGTTCGTCAAACTCTATTATAAATTGCATATCAAATTTAAAAGTAAAACTGTTAAAAATCACTACATAGTATAAAACAAAGTCGCTTTCTCTGTCCCTGTATCCCTATGTATGCTTAAATCTTTAAAACTACGCAACAGATTTTGATGCGGTTTTTTTAATAGATAGAGTGATTGAAGAGGAAGGTTTATATGTATAATAACATTCATTAAATACCGGAGAAATACTGTTGTTTTTGAGGTTTCTAATGTGATGTCGTAAATAAACAAACGCAGGCTGAACCCTATGAGATTTATCAAAATGACAGTAATTAATAAATCAAAACTACTAAAAAACTACTGGATCGATTTTAATCATTTTTTCAGTGAATGACATAATATACCCGTGCGAAGCCGGAGCGGGCCGCTAGTATTTAATAGTATTTCTTTCAACGACGTTGTGGCGGAGCGATATCGAGACAGTTGCTTGTATTAACCATACAGGCATGTTTTCCGGTCTGGGTGTATTTGTCCTTGTCATTGTGTATGTTTCCGGACCCCGACACAGGATATAACTATCCTAATGGTAGCCGTTGAGGGTGTAGCGTTTGTTTGTTAGATTGCTTTATTGCCTCCAATTGAACCCAGTTTCAATATCCGTTCATACATATTTGTACTGTATCAGTCTGAGGGATAATGTTAGTGTTTGGGTTGGTTTTCAAACCCCCAAACAGCATACATATAAATATTACTGGGAATCGTTGATTGTGCAGGGTTTATTTATTAGCGTTCCAACATATATTTTAAATCGTAATTGGGGTCGAATTTTCAGCAAACATTTCAAATTTTGTGACGTTTTACACTGTTTAAAATTTGAGTTTCCTTATGAGTATAATCGGGCACTAATTCAAAATAATTTCATGCACATAGTAACGAACAATATAAATTGCCTTCCGGTTATTTTATTATATACTACATTCTAGCATTTCCTTCGGACATTTTTCTGGGTCTGTTCATAATTTGTAACCAAGAAAGACCAGCAGTCAAACTATAAAGTCAAAGTCAAAATATAAATGTTTTCAAAGTAATACCTATGATTTAGGCTCTGTAATAAATATTAACACTCTACTAAAGCCTTACGAAAAATGATGATCAAAGGTACATTGTTATCAATAACCGATAGTCCAATACATCACATCAGACAGCTACTTACCCTGTACTTAGGGAGTTGAATTGAAAAATCCCCTAAACGTCCGAACTCGGAACGGTAACCGTAAATTTATGGAATCCTGGAATTATTCTCCTCCATGGAAATAGGCTTAGGGTTGCTACTTTAAAATAACTAATAGGCCTTTTATTGCGCGACCCCGGCTAAGTAGGTACCACCAGTGTCAGTTATAAGTGTCAGTTTGAAGGAAACCTAAGCTAGTAAAACTACTGGGCAAAGGTGATTTAAGAACCAATATCTAGAGGTCGGTAACGCGTAATTGACATCTCCAAATGTATGGTGTTGCAAGCGCTCAGAGGCACGACAGTTAGGTCGTACGCTTAGTTGCCAACTTAGTCACATAAAAATTAAATATTTACTTTTAAGTTATAATGTTCCGTATCTAAAAGTCATACCAACCAACCCTAATAATAGGCCTGATCATTCTGACCTCTTTGTATTCTCATATTAAAAATTTTTGAAAATTCCCAGCACAAATGGGCTGGCTCGACTACTACTACCCTCTCACAGAAAATTGGCGTAAAGTAACAGAATACTGTTGCGTTGCATAATGAGAGCGCCGAAGGCCTAATCTCCCACACTCTCTGTTCTTTTCGTTTTTGCCTTCACATCCCGCCGTCCTATTCCTTATGTTGGCAATGCACAAGTGATACTATCGCGATTGTTCGTAGGTTGCGGTGACTGTTTACCACCAGGTGGACCGTAGACTTGATTGCCAACCGTCATGACTTAAAAAAATTAAAACAAAAATAAATAAATAAAGTAAATTAGACATTTGGAGTCCTTAATAGATTCTTGAGCCGTCAGCATTGCCAGTATTAATTATTTGACACGAAGTGACAGCCCTGAATGCCCTAAAGGTCTCCATCAAGGGGTGCGTAACGTATCAACGAATCGTCAGACCGTATGAGATACAGGGGGAACGATTTTATTACGCATCGTGTTTTGTTTCGATATCGAATACTGTTTTCATATAAGGTTATCATTTTGAAGAGCCAATACTGTAAATAATGAAGGGTGCGGATGCTATGGTCTAATCATTATATCTGTCTAAATCACAGAACACGAAAATATTCCTATTGGTAGGTTTTCCCCGTGACTATCATTTTGGTACTTTGAAAAAAAAAACCGGCACATGACAATTACTACTTTAGAGAAAATCCTAAGAAAATTAAAAGAAACAAAAAAATACTTTATTAATCTTTATTTATTAATTAACAGCAAAACAGCAAAACAAAAAAAAAAAAAACAAGACAATTTTCCTTTTTTGATATAACATGCAAGATGCAATGTATAGCCTGTCTGCTGAATCGACTCCATGAATAGTCTTACGGTGGCATCCACACTAAGCAAGCTTGTATCGTGGATACCCTCTTACGTATTACAGAGAGCTTTGCACCTACGGTCATAGACGTGTATAAAAATAAAAACAAAAAAGTGAACTAATAACAGTAAAAAAAAAAATATATAGAATTAAAATAAAACTTAAAACTAAATTATTTAATTTATTTATGAGTACTGGTAAAAATATAGATAAGTAAATAAAATATATAAAAATAATATAACAGTAATTAAAATAAAATAAAAATAAATAAATAATAATAATAATAAATAAATAAATAAATAAATGAATGATTAACAAAACACAAACAAATCCCGTTTTTATTTGGTTACTGGGAGACGGAGAGAATCTGTTCTACCATTTCATATGTTAAAGTGACCAGCCAGTTGAAGAGTGCTTTTTTAGCTTCATTTATTGTAGATGATTTAATGTCGCATAATTTTATTACTTTATTGTATATAAAAGATGAAATGAATGGGTCAAACCGTTTTGCAAAGGCAGTTTTGACTTTAGGGAGTGGTACTCTAAGGGCACGACGTTTCAGCATATCAATATAATCATTGGAGCTAGTAACAGTTTTGTGAAAAGAGAGACATATTTTTCGAATGAACAGCTTACGTACACTCAATACCTTAAATTCTGTATAAACGAGTTCGGTAGAGTATCTGTAAGGTCTTCGTAATAATACTTTGAGAAGTGAACGTTGAGCTCTTTCCAGTTGAATCATAGAGGTTTTGCATGCTGCACCCCAACAGACAATGCAATACGTCAAAATTGATTGGCAGAGAGCAAAGTATATAGTTTTTAAGATTTCTAAGCTAGCTACATCTCTTAATTGTCTAAAAATATATATGAGTTTTCTCACTCGTCCTGATACTGCATTGATTTGAGCTTTGAAATTTAACTGCTGATCCAGAATAATTCCTAAATATTTAGTTTCATTAGTTCTCTCTATTCCAGTACAGTTACACTTGTTGGTATCATTTTCACACGAGTGTATATATGCATTAGTTAATGCCGATGGAGGACCGCTGCATAGTGTTTTATAAAAACAGACAAATTTAGTCTTAGACGTATTTAGAGTAAGGAGATTTTTTTTAAGCCATCGGTTTATCTCATACATACCGGACTCTACGTTCGACATTACATCTTTCCAATTTACAAGTTTCAAATCTTTTTAACTTTAAACTAAGGTTTTAAAATAAAAATTAACCAATAACTTTTAAATTTATTGACATAATCGAAAAATTGTGCCGATTTTTGTTCCCAAGTAATACATTCTTAAACAAAAAATTAATATAGATCCAGTGTGAAGTTTATTTTAAAAAATACGAAATCTAAAAATCTGAGAATTGGACACAAACACCTAAACTTCTCATGGTACGACGCTTATTTTAAACTACGTTGCGCGCTGCGACTCTACGCGGAGGTTCCGTTCTCGGAGATGTATAAGGATAAAAGTTACAAGTTTTGGTATTTTTGTATCTACATAACAAAATTTTGTTTATAATTTAATTATAATTGAATAGTTTTAATTTACTTCATTGTACAGAGGTATGCCACAAAAGTTTTTGTCTTTTTGAACAATTACTAAAGTTCGAAGAATTAAATGAGTCGAAATACATACTTTAAATACTTTGAGGACGTTGTGGCTCAGCGGTAGCGGAAGCAGATGTTTGTATTGACCATACAGGCATGTGTTCCGGTCTGGGTGTGTTTGTTCTTGTCATTTTATATGTTTCCGTACCCCCGACACAGGATACCACTATCCTAATGGGGGCCGTATAGTCAAGAGTGTGTAGCGTTTATAACCAACATCTAACGTGATTTTAGCAACGAAATACTAATATTTCGAAACTATTTCCAAAATGAATTAACCACTAAAAAGCATTACCGTCAGTTACATATGATAATATGAAAAGCCATCTCACTTAGTGTGCGAGCACCTGCGAGCTCTCGGAGACGTGAGCCATGGGCTAATGAATTTATACTGGAGACATTGATTTTGACGAAACAATTTCTAGTCTATTTTAGTTTAATATTACATAGTAACCATTGATGCATTATTTATCTAGACTATTTTTAAGAAAACTACAAAAACTGCAATTGATATCAAATCCCTAAGATTGTTACACAAATTCAACGGTAGAAGAGTCGACTCCATTAACGCGATGCTTACAAATCCTGACCCTCTTGGGCTATGTCGTACCCCCTCCTAGCGTAAGCCACAATCTTTGAAGGGGACGTAGAAATATTCGAAATAACTTGAAAATGTATTGCTCATATGATTTAAAAAAAGAAAAAATACTTCGATAGAGTGGTGATCAGATCATAATAAAACCACTTGTGATACAAAATCTATAAATATAATAAATCTCAAAGTGTGTCTGTCTATTTATTAATGCTTACCACGCGAGAACAACATTCCCAAAAAAAAATAATTATTGGCTTTGTTTTGTGAGCAGGCTATATATTTTATTACGATTCGAGTGTATCAAGACGTGTGTAATATGAGGGCGTAATATGATTCGCTTGGGCACAGGATAGACGTCATTCAGTCAGCCTCATAAAACAATAGATATATAAGATTCCGTAATTTACACACGCGAAGCCACGAGAACAGCTAGTAGTATCCTATAAAATAAAATCATAATCTCTTAAATTATGAATTGTGTTAAACTGTGAGTGATTTGGCGCCATTCAATGAGTCTAGTCTATTCTACGATTGGCGATAATAATGACCTGAATTTTAAAGTCAGTAAAAACATGCAATTGATTTAAAACTTCAGCAATATGTTTTTACTAACACAAGAGAGATTCGCATCTGACCTCCGCAACTCAAACGGACCGAACCAATAACTCATTGGCATAGAATAATTTATATAAAGAGGTAACGATTATTACCCGATGTTTGATGTTCCAATGCGGAATTAAACCTACAAACCTAAACTATTTTTAAAATTAAAAAACGACTTAAAACTAAAAACGAAAATTAATATTTTCTACAGAAGTTAGAACAAAAGGCCCCAGACTTGAAACTATTCAAATTGGACAAATTGAAATTAGTATTGTAAGCTCTGATGGGGACGAACATGTCTTATAAGCAGCGAACTTATCTTAAGCCCGCCCACAAGCTTGAAATCTGTTTGGGACAGATTTTTGTATACCTTATGACATTCATTTTGCTTAACATTGTTGATAATTCTATGAATAAGAACATTTGTCCAATCTGATGTGTAAAACTGTAAAATTAATTTATTGAGAACTCGAAACTATATTATTAAGTGCCCAAATCGGCATTGTCTAGCAATCCAAAATACGTCCAAAAATCGTCGTAGAACTAAAGTAATATATAGAAATATACAAATATAGAAAAGATTAAATATCCATAAAATATTTTGTAGTAAATTTTCATCAAAAATTGTTCCAAACAAGGGTTTCTATATATCTAAAACCTGGAAAAAAATACATCCGATATTCGTAAACCATTGCTGGGATATAGAACCCTCTGAAGTGACATAAGCCCGGTTTTTAGTTGAGGAAAATATTATAAACTTTTATTAATGTTTAGTTGACTATAATAAACATTGCTTATTTACCTTATTACAACTCCCACGAATTTTAATGGAAAAAATCATACCATTTAATATAGGAAAAAAATGTAAATTTCAGGTATCTTACACTTCTGATTTTTATGAAAAAATATTCCGTGAGACTAGAAATAAGTCATTAAATACATTTATATCATTTTTAGTCTGTTTTTTTAATCTCTATCTGATTTGACAGGGATTTGATACACAGATAGCTCATAACCTGGATTACCACATAGAATACTTTTTATCCCAGAAAAATATTAGATATCCGTGGGATTATCAAAAAAATTCATTAACGCGAGCGAAACCGCGGGTACAGTAAGCTTATAACACAAATAGAAGTATATTATTCTTTTAAAATAAGCCGCTAAATGAACAAAAGTAGATTGTTAAAGATTTTAATTCAAATAACAAATACTGGCTCGAGATAAGCAGAAAGGGGTAATTATTATCCATCACTAATGTGACCAGATATTTTTACGCTTAAACTGGGACACGACTTATTCATAGACTTCAGGAAGTTGTCTATAGAATAAAATAAAATATTTTGCAACAAAATTAAAAATGAACATATATAAAAAATATTTTGTTCGAAAACGACACAAAAAGGTTTTGTGTGAGTTAGTGTTTTTACTTGTTTTTAACGATTAAATCCATATTTAAAGTTATAATTTTTTTTATCCTTGAATAACTGTTTCGAAACTATCGCTGAAAAAAAATAGATATGTATGGTCTCATCGAAAATACAAAAGACTGTAAAGTGTACAACGACAATACAAATGATCAAATGTGAACGACAATTAATGTTCTTCAGCAGAAAATCTTTTTAAAATATTTGAAGCCAACAAGAATTTTCCATCAAACTGAAAAATACCCTAATTGCTTAAAGTAAAAGTATCCGTACTGTTGGATTTCGTGCAATGATTGAGAGCGCCGGAGGGCCAGTATCCCACCCTCTCGGATCTCTTACTCTTTCATCCTATTCCTTGGGTTGACAACGCTCATGCACTACTTCAAATATCACAAGCATTCATAGGTTTCGAGGACTTCTTAAAATAAGGTGGACCTTATGCTTGTTTGCAATCCGTCATGACATAAAAAAAACTCAAAGTCAGATCCAATGGGATCTCGCTCTGTTATGGTCACACTATCCATAAGTCTTATCTCGGAGGCGTTAAGTCGGACAGCTATTTAACATTCCAATTCAGTTCTATTTAAATAATTATTCCCCCTAAATTCTTGTCTCGATGATAAAAGATGTCCGCCGAAAACTAACTCGTTTCGCCGTCGTATCTGAGATTTAATTATATTTTAAGCTTGATAAAGTGCTTAATTGTGGGTTTTTAATCATTTTGTTTTAATTTTTTAAATATATTGACTAAAATTTCTTAATAAATAGCTGAGTTTACTTGTCAAAATGGAGGTGACTTCCATGTATACTACCTTCAATACTTGCAATCACTCATATTTTCTCACATAGTCACACTGACGAGCATTCAAATAAAGCATCTAATAATAAAGGCGGTATTGGGAAAATCCCAATAACTAAAGTAGAACAGAGCCTAAGGCCTTCAAGAAGAAATTATAAAGCAGTAAGTCTTCTTTAAGTAAGTAATTGTGTATACTGTAGTTTTTATATATAATATAAATCATAACATCATATATCATCACATACACATTGAGACTTGATATTCAAAATTTGAATAGAATTTAAAAAATAATTTTATATAGCGGTTATAGGCGCTGACGGAAAGGCGATGCTGAAATTTCAGCGACTGGAGTTGAATCGAGACACAAACTTCAAATCGTATCTCCTCCAGAATGTCGCGTTTTCCTCAGCCCTGTTTTTTGGCAAGGAGTAGTTTACCGTACCGTACGGGAAAGTAAACCAAAAACTCCTTAGTGTTAGTTAGTTATTAAATATAAAAATAAAATAGCAACAACAAACACCAAATATATTCCAACTTCCTTTGCCAACTACAATTCCATTAACTATAAAATAAACTTAACCTATTCACCGGAATAGATCTAAAAATAATATTAACATGTAATTAACGTTACTCAGACGTCGTGAAAGATTATCAAGAAGCGAACACAATTGGCGAAGCGGTGGCTATTCTAGGAATAAAGACGGTTTTAGATCCTAGTTCATGCCAATACAGTGACGGTTAAAAGGAATTTCAACAAAGATATTTTTTGGACATTAGTCTAAGGCTTTTGCCTTCTTCACCTTCTTGACCTAGCATTATACCCAGTATTTACCCAGGGTCTGTTTTTCACTCTTATCCTAATTCGTACTAGTTTTCACATGACAATTGGCATCTTACCTCCGCAGCCTTAACGGCAAACACATTGAACTCGTTCAACCTGAGACCGTTGAGGTTAAAAGCAGCTTCGCTACTAAGACGCCACGACTCATTCTACATCACCAAATGGTGATTTTTCAGAGCAAACCTACCTGCTAAAACCTACTTTACAATATATGAAAATCTCCATAGGTGTGTCTATAAAATTGAAAGAGTTCCCTCGACTTCTCCACGGTCCCGTCATTAGATTCAGACCAGATTAAAATGGAACCAAATCAAAAGTACACCATTTTAAACATAAAAAGAAATTTCTAAATCGGTCCAGCCGTCTTCGAGTAATTTGGTAATAAATTTCCTAAAAAAAAATATCACCTCCTAGTATGATATTTAGTGTTTCAATTTTTTTTTATGTTTACTTATTTTTAAAAATATTCAAAAACTATAAACAACTACATGACCTCGAAAACCTACCGCATTTTACCAATCACTATATCATAAAGGACAACCATATAGTGCAAGCTCACTGGTCCATTGATCTTCGATTAGGAATGGTGCACCATAATAAATAGCGTTACTTAACACTTTTATTATATTACTTTGTGAGTGACCCAGCAGGATCTTTAAAGCGTTAATATCAATAGTACTGAGTGTAAAAACCAGGGGGCCTACCATGAACTCTTATTGCGATTGAAATGACGACCTACACTGAGCTGCATTAATATTTCGTACCATGACCTAAATATATATACGTCATTGCATACTACAAAATCTTAATCGTGTTACTATTTTGTAACTAAAAGCTCATGGTAGACCCCAGATTCGACTTTATGTGAATAATTATAACCTTATTTTAAAAACTCCCTAAGGTGTATATAACAAAGTCGCTTTCCGCGTCTGTATGTACGTATTTCCGCTAACAAGTCTTAAGATAATATTATGACAAAATTAAACTGAAAACTGCAGTGCATTTGGTGCAGTTTTAACCAACAGTTAGATATTTTTCCAAGGAAGGTACCCAGAGCAAAGCAAGGGCGGATTGCTAGTTTCAATATTAATTATAAACCTTGCGAATATAGCTAAGACTCAATATCTTTGTTTAACTTATTTAAATAAATACAAATAAATAAAATTCAAGTATCTGTTTGTAATACAAAATAATAGCTTTTTACTGAATGCATATATTATTTAATACTAGCGGCCCGCTCCGGCTTCGCACGGGTATAAAATATATAGCCTATGTCATTCACTGAAAAAATTATTAAAATAGATCCAGTAGTTTTGATTTATTCATTGCTACCCGTGGCCCGCACGCGTTAAATGTAATTATTTACGACATCACATTAGAAACCTCAAAATAACAGTATTTCTCCACTATTTAGTGGATGTTATTATACATATAAAACTTCCTATTCAATCACTCTATCTATTAAAAAAACCGCATTAAAATCCGTTGTGTAATTTCAAAGATTTAAGCATACATAGGGATATAGGGACAGAGAAAGCGACTTTGTTTTATACTATGTAGTGATTTGAAAAGTAATAAGTAATAACGATTTTAATTTTTTTTGTCAGTTTGTTTTAGCTCCTCTCTGAAATTGGCAGACCAAATTTAACAGTACTTCTACCAGTTAACTGATGTTATAAAAAGTAACTAAGGCTATTTTTATTTTCGAAAAAGAATTATTGTTCCGCGAAATAAGAAAATCCGCTCCGTAGACCGCGCCAACATTAAAAATTTAGATCTTGATAATGTTGATAAAAAATGGTGGGGAAAATAATATTCTATCCATTTGGATATCGGAGCTTATATACAATAGTTATAGTCGAAATATATCCCGGCCTACAATATGGGAAATACTAAAGCTAACTTCCGCCATTTGGCTGTGTTAACATCAACATTCCCACCATAACCATTTGTCTCAATGATAATATGTTTTGGCACCAAGATGAGGCAATGTCTTCTTCCTAGCATTATTCCCGGTATTAGACGAGTTATTACTCTTGTCCGGATTTGACAGGTTACTAGTTTTTACACAGAGCGATTGCCGTCTGACCTCCATAACCCTAAGGGCGAACCAGTAACTCAATGGATAAGAGCAATTTACTTATCAAGAGTTAACGGTTATTATCAGATGTTATGTGATAACAACCGGGAACAACAGCTTGACGTGCTCTACGAGGCACGGTGAGGAAACCCACAAAGACAAATGCCCACACCGAAAAAGATATTTATAAGATCAATGCAAGCATCTGCCCTAGCGAGAATCGAACCCGCAACCGTTGTGGCTAAAGGCAGACTCGCTACAATACGCCGGCAAAGTATACAATTAAAACAGAGGCGAACTTTGCGTAAGGTTTGCTAGGTGCAGATCTAGTGCACGAAATTCTCAAATATATTAAGTAATGTGCGTGCTGTTTGCTTATTATTATAGCGACGTTGTGCAGCGGTAGCAGTAGCGGT
Source organism: Hestina assimilis (assembly GCA_023373885.1). Taxonomy (NCBI): domain Eukaryota; kingdom Metazoa; phylum Arthropoda; class Insecta; order Lepidoptera; family Nymphalidae; genus Hestina; species Hestina assimilis. Next base: position 13,797,919 of record CM041753.1, read on the forward strand.
AGGTAGGTAGGTTTGATTCCCTCTCGGGGCAGATATTTGTATTGACAATACAAACACGGGTCTGGGTGTGTTTGTACTTGTCATTACATGTGTTTCTCGACCCCCGACACTGGATATTACTACCCTAATGAGGGTCGTTGAATGTGTCGAATATATTTATCGTTAATAAGAATATAAAATAAATAAAATTATATTTGTTGTTGTTATTAAAAATGGCCTGCATATTTTTGGAAAACGAGTGTTAACATTTTTATTTTTTTATAGCTCTTACGATAGAGATGCCACATCGGAATTAACCTGGTTTCAAATACATGCACGAGTAAACACTAATCGTATTGCATTTAAGTAGATTACAGCCTTAGTAGGACGCAGTAAGTTGCTGCGGATTTTTTTTATTGGCAACATTTGTTGATTCTAGGGCTGCGCTGTGTGAGGACGCGTAGCGAGGAATGTGTTGATTAAGAACCAATAGAATCGCTTCATTTACGTAGCCTCACTAAGCAGTTTCCACAAGAGCTGAACATATCTGTGGAAGCTAAAGCCTTACACCCCTCTACCGCCCCTCATTTTATTGACATTATTATTTTATTTATCACAAAAATGTCGAACGTAAAGCCTGGCTAATTGTAATCAAAATTGCGAGTGTTCAGAGGAATTATTTTCCCTTATCCCTCCCTCTCTTTTCCGTTCAAGAACTACGCGTGCCGGTATCCGATGTCACCGACTAACTGTGGCATCGATTCCATCGCGAACAAAGAAGTTTGCCAAATCTTTTCTTTGTCGCACGTAAAAAAAGAGAATTCCTTACCGACACACGTGTTCCCTCCTTCTTACAACCTGGGGCCCTCAAACGAGGCGTGAAGAGGCATCTTGCGAGTAGGCAGAACGAGGATGGCTAGTGCAGTTCGCCTTCTACAACTTATAACTGCAACCATATTAGCCACCTCCGCGTGTGGCCTCCACTTCCACTTACCATCAGGTGGAGTAGAGTCATTTACCACCCGGGGTACTAAAAAAACAAAGTATTTCTATATGTTTATATGTATACACAACCAAACAAACAAAACCCCGAAAGAGCTTTACAAATAATTACGAGTAGAAAACGTATGCGTGAATACATTACATTAAAAAAATACCTACATTCGTTATATTAATATTTAAGCAATTTAAGGCTCTATGACTTTAAAATAAGATTGAGCTTTTATGTTATGATATTAATAATAACAGCAGCGGATCAAAGCGATTGGCAACGCGTGCGCAGATGACCAAACGACAGGACCGGACTCCTAAAAATTATAATCAAACAAGACGAAGAAAAAAGTAGTTTGGTATGCATCTAACGTGCCTCGAGATCTTTTCTCTCACGTACGTGCAAACTCTGGAATGATGTTCCTCACGAGGTTTTTCCTGCGCCCTATAATTTAGGAGCTTTCAAGCGTCGAGTCTTTTTTATGTTAAAAGTTGGCAAACAAGCATACGACCCACCTGATGGTAAGTGGTTGCCGTAGCCTATGAGCTCTTGCAGCACCATTAGTAGGTGCCACTCACGCCTTGCCAACCTCGAGATATTAGTTCTTAAATCTCGTCCGCCCAGTAATTTCACTAGCGTACATTGCCCTTCAAACCGGAACACAGCACCTAAGCACTACTATTTGGCGGCAGAATATTTGACACTGCGGTGGTACCTACCTAGCCGGCCTCTTGCAACAAAAGACCTACCAGTGTAACACTGGTGTTGGACACTTTTTACCAAAACGCCGGTAACAAGTCCTCGACCTCCTTGGTGTTTTGGACGGGAAAGTATATGCTCGTTTGCCCCCATATAATATAAAAAGGGTCAGAGGCCGGAGTGACGCAAGAGAAAAAAGCCACAAACATGCCCTGAAACTTTTAAGTTTTACAACTTAACTTTGTGGCCAAAAAATATATATACTTAGTCTTTTTTTAAAGCATAAAACACATACTCGATTAAACTCTTTTTTTTATATAAATAAATAAGTAAACGCTACACAATCAACGGCCCCCATTAGAATAGTGATATCCTGTGTCGGGGTCCGGAAACACATACAAGGACAAGGACAAATACACCCAGACCGGAAAATATGCTTGCATGGTCAATACAAACATATTATGCTCCGAGCGGGAATCGCTAGCTCAATTCGCTACCGCTGCGCCAGAACGTCGTTTTTTATTATGATCCTAAATTTCATAAATATCGTATCAGCAATACGCTAGTAGCTTCGAATAACACAGCATACCATTACCAAGCTAAATCTTCAGACCTAACTTCCATTCGTCAATAACAAAGTATGCCCGAGTCCGGCACTGGCAAGCAAATCGAAACTATAGAAGACCACCGGCAAAGGCTGACAAAAAATGATCAAGACCAAGCGATTGTAACGGACATTTTAATAATAACCGATGACTGTTAAAATTACGAAATTAACGTTGTAAAATGAAACGGATCATTTAATTTTTGAGTGGCGACTTCTATGATTTTTTGATTGCTTCAAGGTGGACCTCAAATGTTACAATAACAGAAATAGAAAGCTATGTTTTTTTATGTAAGAGAGGGCAAACGCACAGGAGCCCCAACTGATGTTAAGCGATTTAGGATACAACTGATTATACGCTGGCTAGCCAGCAACCACTTCACGAATTTTTCACCGATGTACGGTGGAAACTGACCAGCGGGCCTTTTTTAAGCCCTACCACCACCATATAATATATATAAACTACATTAAAATACATTTTCTAGATATTAATTATAATTATTTAAAAGTTGTAACCCTCCCCTGAATGTATCAACGCCCAATTCGATTTAAAACGATGTTAAAAACTCTTCACGACGAATGCACTAATTCATAACGACTACAAAACATTTTTACAACAAATATCTTTGATAGGCAGTTTTTTTAATAAATTTTTATTATTAGGAAGTTTTCTCAAGAATAGTAGATAGCTACGCCCATTTTACTTTTTATTTGTCTTTTAACTTTTTGACATAAGCACTTCTATCATTTCAAACAAACTCAAACTCAAACTCAAAATATGCTTTATTCAAATAGGCTTTTAAGCACTTTTGAATCGTCAAATATACAGTCTGTTATGTCCGCCTAAGTGAAGCTACCGCCGATTCGGAAGGTAGATTCTGTAGAGAACGGCAAGAAACTCTACAGTTACTCTTTTCAAAAATAATCACATTACATTTGTCAAATGTACAATTAAGATATATATCCCGCATGAAACTCAACGTATATTAATTCCATGCCACATTATCTGCAATATATTCATTAACGGAATAATAAGCTTTATTAAGTAAACACCGTTTAATATAAGATTTAAATTTCAAAAGTGGTAGATTCAAAATTTTCTGCGGAATTTTATTATAGAAGCGAATACCTTGCCCCAAAAAGGACATACTCACTTTGTGAAGCCGAAAACTTGGTGTAACAAGTTTATCTTTTCTTCTTGTATTAAAGCAGTGTCTGTCAAACAAATCAATATTTTTATGAATATAAAGGATATTGCTAAGGATATACTGCGAAGCAACCGTCAGTATGCCTGCCTTATTAAAACACATCCCGAAGAGAGTGTCTAGCTTGAAGATTATAAATCGCCCGAACAGCTCTTTTTGAAGAATAAATACAGTCTCAATGTCTGTAGCATTACCCCAAAGTAATAGGCCATAAGACATAATACTGTGAAAATAACTGAAGTAAACTAATCGAGCAGTATCGATATCACTTAATTGTCTAACTTTCCTAACCGCGTAAGCAGCAGAGCTGAGTCTTGAAACATAAAATATATGTGTTAAAATGTTATTATAACGATACAAATCTTCGAAGTTCTATATTTATTATAGACTTTAAAATGAAAATCTAGGCAGTATATAAAAGTACCCAAATAATTTATTGCCACGACAAAATGAAAGACCAAAGTCTAACAAAAACAATTTGAAACTCTCTATCATCTATATCAGTCGCATTTTGTTAGTCTGTCCTACACGACTTCATTATAACTATCCCCAGTCTTTGGGGTGGCTTAACTGAAATATACGCGCCATATTTCACAGAGAGCAAGGGTCGCAGAATTAAAATAAGTTTTAAGCTCATTTGCAAATACATCATTTACAATTCAGTGCGTTTAAATGTATACAGTATTAAATTGTATTTCAATTAAATAAATTTATTGTTGAACTAAATGTGACCACGTGATGTTTTTGTTGGTTTCTTTCTTACCTGACTAGGAGGAGATTTTAAACTCTATCATTTTTTTTTGTTCTGAATGGTAGCGTAATCCCCCACTGTAAGCTTTATTTGGTTCTTTGTTGTTAAATAGGGACTGTAAACCTAGTAACCACCCGCGATCGCTGCGTCATAATTCTTTTGTTTAACGTGAGCATAGGCTAATAATTTCAAACCTGAGTTAAAAGTTAGCTTAAATCAGTAAGTTATTAATTCTGGCATAAAAAATTACGGTCGCAGACCATTTCCTTTCTTTAATGGTCCTAGATTACGGTATATAAACTAGGTATATAACAAAATAATAATTTAAAAAAATCTAATAGTCGACTATATAGTTATTTTTGACAATAAAATGAAAAAAATTACATTCCCTTATTCAGGACACCAAGTGTACAGACTTTTTTCTTTTCGAAATAAGTAGCGAGTACGCTTATGAATTGTTTCTGACAGTTGTTTGCTTTCCATCAATGTTTGTTTATAAACTTTGATCATTGAATTACCAAACTTCGTAGAAATACATTAGTAAACGACGTTTTCTTCATTTACTTATCTAAGAAACTCGATGAGATAATTTAATTCACAATGATTTCCTTCTTATTACTTATAATAGGATATATTAAGCAAAAAGTTGTAAATCATTAATGTTCTAATTTTGTAAGTTTTATTTTCGAAGTACTTTCGTACGTACATACTAAATAACTTAGTTATAAGGCCTAATACTTTTAAATCCCATTCCTTACCATTGGTACCTCACGATGATACCAATGGGCAATGGTAATAGTTATGATAATATGTGTGTTAATTATGATTTAGTACGGTTCTAGTAGTAGTAGAACCATGCTCCTCTCTTCAGAAATGGGCCGGCTCAACCAGGGTTGTGCTATCCTCTTACAGAAAGTTAGCGTAAAGTAACGGTACTGTTCCGTTTCGTGCGATGAGCGAGAGCGCCGGAGGCCCTCTGTACCGTTTCTTTCATACCTCTAATCTCTTCCCTCCCATCCTTTGGGTTGGCGACGCGCTTGTGATAGTATCACGGACGTACATACATAGGTTGCGGTGACCGCTTACCATCAGGCGGACCGTACGCTACTACAAAGATAATACTACAAAGATAAAAAAACAGTAGGTACAATTATCTATTGATTTCATAAAAGTTCTGTTGAAAAGTAGTGAAACCAAACTATTATGAAAAGGATAACATGTACAAAATTGTGTAAAACTCGATGTTATTGAAGACGAAAGAGAATTTTGGTACAAATAATGTTCCCCCACATTACAAATATAAAGTTTCGCAAGATGTTGATATGAAAAGAGCCGCGTGCCGACGTCGGGAGTAAATCCAATTTTTAATAAACTGGCTCAAGTTTCGGATCCGTAAGGTGACTGTTTATAAGTATAACTAAGGACTTTTTTATTATCTATAAAATGTAACAAAAATTTGTATTATGAAACAATAAAAATAAGAAAAAAATATTTTTAAAGTGTATTTTTTTATAAAGTAAAATTTTAGGAAACACAAAGACCAAAACGAAATTGCTACTCAACGAACTGACTGAACGCCGTCGGAGTTCTTCAATAAGAACATGCCGTATCGCTCGGGCTCCAGAACATCGTGTTGTCACACTAACGAAACATTTAACATATTTTAAATTCATATCTCAATTAGAAAATGAAATTATGGTATGTACTGCTGAGGTGTTTATAAGCAACTAGGTAGTAAGTTGACTTTCAAGTTTCATACTTGTTGTACATTACATATTTTATTTTGCTATTGAGATCTGAAGTTTTATTAAGTTCTTTCCAGATTTTTTTTATTTGTTTTGGCGCAGTGGTAGCGAATTTGCCTTAAGCGCCACGGTTTCAGTTTCGCCACGGTGGCAGATGTTTGTATTGACCATAAAGGGTTGTTTTCCAGTATTTTTGTATGTTTCCCAATTTTCTAATAGAGGCCGTTGAGTGTGTAACTTTTATTTATTTATTTCAAATATGACATTTTTCCACACTTATACTTGGTCACCCTACCGCCTACCCCAGCCGAAACGAAATCATTGTTTACGTTACTAGCGGATTATACGCGCCACGGATACATATCACTCTATATTATCTAGAAACTACACTCCTAGAACATAGAACGTGGAAGTGGCATGCATGGAAATTAGAAATACATCCTTGTTTGTACGCGCGTACGTAGCACCGTTATCATTTGAAGAACTTGACTAAATATATAGAGCCTTGCTGTTAATATTTTTTTTATTGGCAGATGACTCTACTCCCTCTACACCTGATGGTAAATGGAAGTACAGTCTAAACGGAGATGTAGCTAATACCATTGCAGAAGGCGAACTTCACTAACGGCCCTTGCTCTGCTTACCCTAGATGCAACTGGCTATACGCTGGCTGAACTCAAAACGCAGCTGACGAGCAATCATTACACGAGCTTTTCACCAACGTTAATTTTTTTAAACGAGGAAGTTTTAATGCCATGTAGAATATCGACATGAATTAGCGGTATCCGTAATATTGTATTTCGATTAGCTAGTGTTAATGCAGGAGGCCCAAACTCCTTTTCTATTTATTCCCACTTCATACATACATTCACAATAAAGAGGATTTCAAAAAATAAAATACAGTTATTTCGATTAATCCTCAGTAGCTCAACTCAGTAGAAGGGAAGACTTGTAATGAAAGACTCACAGGTTTGATCCTAATCTTCATTGACTATACGCTTAGGTGTAGAGAAAACAGAATATTAGTAATGTCTTGGAAAACTTACGACCATTCTTTAAACATTTAACAAAAAAAACATATATATACCACTTCTTCAAGAGTTCCATTTTCTATGACCTACCCCACGTCCCATCATTGAAACAAATAACCTTATAAAATAAAAAGATATGCCACTAAGAATGTTATTGGCTGGAATTTTCTCGTGAAAATGTAGTGATAGAAGCGCCATTCCATTATCTTGCAGGAGAACGATATCTACGTACTTCGGGTTATCATAATGTGTTTGAAATACTTTCTTCTTTATTTTAAGCTTTTATTTTTAACCCCTGTAGTGGAACTTTGTGCCGAACCGACTATAAACGTTGATGAAGCGAAATAATCAGGAAAACAGTTTATAGTAAAGCCTTCTTGTGTTCAGCATGATTATTCATTCATCACAGCATGCACTACTAATATCATCAAGTCTTCTTCGTCTTACTGGTCTGTTTATTACTCTTCTGTGTTACGGTCTGCTTATTACTCTTATCCGGATTTGACAGGTTACTAGTTTTTACACAAAGCGATTGCCATCTGACCTCCGCTACCCTTAGGACGAACCAGTAACTCATTGGATAAGAGCAATTTACTTATTAAGAATTAACGATTATTATCAGATGTTATGTGATAACAACCGGGAACGACAGCCTAACGTGCTCTCCGAGGCACGGTTGGTACTAAATATCATCAAGTATAATATGTTTATTAAATACAGTTTAGAATACCACATAATCTAACAGAAAATACGGTCTCGTCAAAACATTTAAATACACGTACTAGCTTAACGTAATAATACCGATTAATATCTCTAATTACGGTATTGTGTACGCAGCGGGAAAATAAGCGCAATTTATGTGTTACCAGCATCAAATCTCTAATTACCCACAATTACTGGAACTCGGTTTTAGCCTAAATTTGCATAGATTTACGTAATCTGACCCCATGCTATCTGCGGCTTCGCTCGCATCTCTTAATTGTTATTATTATTGTTGTCGTCATTTTTAATAACTTTTATAATTTCCCAACAGTTATTTACATAAAAGATATGCTAATTTTTTTCCTATTGACAATTTAAATATCTCATCCTTTTTTCTTTGAAAGATAATACTTCCATGTTTTAAAACCAGTCTCTATCAAATAAAACGCAAAAATACAGTTTTGCGTTTTCTCTATTATTTTGCGTTCTTTAATAATTATTTACCTAAATAAAACAAGCAGTGCTCTTTACAGTAGTTGAAACAAAAATATACCAAATACAGGTTAAAAACTAAAAACTATAATTTATTCCAGTTAGTCCTGTTCAAAAGTTAACATACAAATCGCTATCATCCTTGCCTCTGGAATAACCTACATAGCCTTTTAAGCCAGTTGCGATTGGCTTTTGCCCAAAAACGTGGATGTAGGAAAGAAATGCAGAACAAGAGAAAGTTATTTGCTAAAATTTAAAGTTTATAGTGTAAAATATATTATGGAATTCGTTACCTCTGGTTATTAGGCAATCTCCCAGTCTTACTACATTTAAGAAAAGATTAAAAGAATTTTACTTAGTCGGTTCTCTGTAATTTAGTGACATATTATATGAAATCTTCGTTACGTATATTTTATTCATATTTTTATTTACTTATTATTGTTTAATTTTTATTACTATAAGCACCACCTTCCGCTTTTTTATTTAAAATTTTGTTTCTTTGCTCATATAAGGTTGTCTGGAAGAGATCGCTAACCAGCGATAAGACCGCCTTATTGTGCCTGCATTAGTTATGTAACATTCTTTCTTGTAAGTTCTCTGCTTGTGTGGTGTACAATAAAATAATTATTATTATTATTATTATTATTATTAATATATATAAAACTATTTTATTGCTCAATCTTTTTAAAAATAAAACAACTGGTTACAAATCATCATCGTATAACCCGAAAAACGTCCACAGCTGGACATAGGCCGTCCCCAAAGAGTGCCACAAGACCGGTCCTGCGCCACCCGCCTCCAGCGGACTCCCGCGACCTTTACCAGGTCATCAGTCCAACTTGTTGAGAGTCTGGCCACGCTGCGCCTTCCGGTACGTGTGGCGAGTGGCGACTCGAGAACTTTACCCCGCACACTTAAGTTTAGCGATTCGGAGAGCTATATCGCTTACTTCGGTTCTGCTGCAGATGGTCTCATCTCTGCGATCACGCAGTGAACTCCCAGCATAGCCCTCTCCATTCCTCTTTGGGTGACTTTGAGCTCATAAGAATGAAGCCCAAATAATTACATAAAGTACTTGAATGTAATTAATTGATATAACATTAATATATTATATTAATGCATGAAAGCTTTCCACGCTCCTCTTACACGCAAACTCCCATTGCCAAGAAAAGTGCAAATATCAAAGAACTAAGAAATATAAAATATAAGAAATAAGAACTTAAAATGGTCAATGGTTTCATTTTAAAATTATTTAAAAAGCCAGCTTGTCAAAGTAAAATTAGCAGTTTTTAATTTCGGTTTAAATCAAATCACATAACAAATCGTCTTCACAAATATTGTGTCCAAAAACGACATTTTATGACGATTAAATATAAACCAAATTTCGTTATACATATATATATATATATATATTATAGGTTTAACAACTATAAATTTTAACTGTGTAGATCCACACCTTATCTAGCGACCTACCTCCGTGTATGGCGGGCAATTTGGCAATGTGCTAAATAGGGCAGCAGTTCCGTCGCCAAAGGATGTCTTATCTACTACACGAATTGGCTAGCTGTTCCGCTGGACTTAATTTATGATTCATTTGGAAAAAGCTAGCTATAAAAAATCCACAAACTGCTATTCCTTCCATTTCAAATTGGAAAACTTTATAGCGTTTCCATTTTTTTTTATTACCAAGACAATGGCAAACAAGCGTACAGCCAGATGCCATATCAAGGAAATGATTTGCATCCTATGTTCAACTTCTCACTTGTGTCATGTCCACTGACCTCCATAACTGAACTACCTAATATCTATATAATACAAAATGACAAAGTGCTTAATACTGAAGCGCCGCCAACTAACTGTCTTTGAACTAAATAATTTAATTCACGTCCTTACATTTGCACATGCACAATTTTTATATTTTTTATTCTAGCTACTTTATTAGTGGCGCTAGTTTATCCTTCAATTCTTACCAAATTCAATGCATTGTATTTTAAATATATTTTTAAACTATATCTCTGGTCAGTCATACCAATTTTATTTATTTTTTTCAGGTCAATATTTCAATAAAATATTTTCTTTTTTTTGAGAATTCGCAGAGTGACATGTAGTACCTATCGCTGTCTAGGTTTTGTTTATGAGTAAATTCAATTAAAAAATTCAAAACAGATTTACCTCATGACACCTAAAAAGTAAATTTTTAAAAATAAAACACAAATTGTCTTTAGTAATTTAATAAAATCAGTTACAAAATTAATAAACTATTCATGATAATTAAATATTATATAGTAACTAAGTACACGCCAAACTTCTATACCGTTTTAAAATAGGCCTTATATATTTTGCAACGACACAGTGAAAAAAAAAGGTTATTTTATATTAGAAATATTTAGCAGAGTAAATTTGTCAACTAAGGTTTAGATGTGATAGGTTGTTAGTTTTTACACAGAGCGTTTACCATCTTACCTAACCCTAAGAGCGAAGCGGTAACTCATTAGATAAGAGCTAATTGTCTATCAAGAGTTAACAATTATTATTAGATGTTATGTAATAACAACGAGGAACGATAGCTTAACGTGCTCTCCGAGGCACGATGGGGAGACAGGCACAACGGCTAGACTGAAGGTTTTTGTAATATTGCTAGGCTAAAGGCAGGCTTGCTACCAATATGCCACAGTGGTAGTTGTTTAGATATAAATCTGTATAATATAATAAAGAAAGACCTGACTCACTTTTCAACGCCAAACCTAAACTTGGACCTAGAAAGCTGAATAAGAAAGGATTTATCGAAATTAAATCCTAAGAGGGTGAAATTAAGGGGTTTCAAAGTTTGTAAGGAAGTTTGTCATTTTAAAGCTATTCCTACCGCTACGAGAAGCTATACATTTTGTAAATAGAGAACTTCTACTACGTTACTTAGCGCCAATGCAATCAACAGCAAAATCCCATCCAATAAACTCAAAGCTAAGACCATTTAATTTACATAGGAAGGACGCGCCATGAATGAACATTTTACTAACAAATATTTCTGCCATGTTTTGGGAGAAGCGATGTAACTACTACATTGAATGATTGCACACAGCCTCAAATTTATTTTGTGTCATTATAAAAAACTTTAACACATGTTTAATGCACCCACACTAATAAGTAAAATAGAAGTAATAAGTATAGAAGTTTGACACTTTGTTTATAGGTTAACATGTTAACAATTAGACATAAATAAACATGTGTTTAACGTTTTCGAAAATGCTATCCCTGAAGATGTAAAACGGGACTTTTTCAAATTTTTATTCACAGGGTAATAGTTAAAAATTTTAAGATTTATAATTTGTTTCATAAAAAGTTGTTAAATCGATATGTATGTATATATAGTTTAAAACGAAAAAAATATATATGAAATGTATATCGACGCCATCTTTACTCACGGAACTGGCCTCATGTTCAGAGCGTACTAGAAGTTTGACGTGTATAGGTCTTAACAGATACAACGAAAATTTAAAAGTAATTTACAACTAATAAGTCGAGCCAATTTTTTTGTAGTATAAATTAGAAATACAATATTTCGTACATGATTATAATTAAATTCCGTTGATAACACTTAGGGTTGTTACGCATTAACTCCAAAAATAGTATCCGTTCATAAAAATATTTTCACGGAAAAATTAGTTTCGAATAAAAAATCAAAATCGGTCGTGAAACAGTATTTATATAAAATAGAACTATTTATTCGACCGGCCCAGCGGAGGGCAAAATCTTAATTTAGGACTTAGAGCCCCTCTCTACAATGACCATTCTCACCAATAGTTATTGGTTATATAGTTCAAAATGTATTGTATTAGTCCATTACTTAGTATTTTCTAAGGTCCGAGGCGGGCTGCCCCCTTGCTCTTACCTCACTCTGCCCATGAACTGATGAACCAATTGTGATGAAACTCTTATGGAATTTCTACGATGAATTACCCGACGTACAACAAAAACTTATATTATTAATAATAAATGCAAATGCAACAGTGAACACAAACTCAATAATATTAGACTAATCACTCAACACAACACTATGGCTAATTGTGTGTCCGGACACACACTCACAGAGACAAAAACAAGACACACAATATATGAGTATTCATAAAGATTTATCTGGAGCAGGAATCGAACCACGTCGCGAACAAAAACACACCAAAGGATCACAAACAATTGCAGATATTTGTATAAAAGGGGGAATAGACTTACTGAATACTATGGACCGGACCTTTCTTACCAAAAGTCACAAACTCGTTGGTGCTCCTTTGTATATTCAACACCAATGTAACGGAAGTCAGTCACGCGCTAACTTCATTCGGTTATGTTGTGCAACATAGTGATTGATATACATCGTAGTTTTTAGCTTATGACTAACTTCACTCTGTTGTGTTGGTGTTGAATTTACGAAGAGTAACCAACGAACCTCCGACATTTCGTCAGTATGAAAGCGTCAATCCACAGTTTATAGTAAGTCTATGGTTAAGGGTAATCTTTGGGACTACTTAAAGTAATTATAAAAATTCTTTCACTAAAAGATAACTACACTATCCCTAAATAACATAGGTTTTATAAATTTAGATTTTAAGTCTACGTGTTTGGTACATGTTAGAATTAAGGCGAAGCTGCGAGCAAAAGCTAGTGTTCAATTGTTTTCGCAGTTTCGTGCGAATTTGTATCGAATAATACCATCTTTATGGACTTCTTTCCTCGTTTTTCCTTCTTTCCATTAGTCGATTTGAGGATGCTGAGTCCAGGCGTGGTCACGCCCACTGGTGGTAAGGGCACGGCATCCTGTCGTAATTACAAAATATTTAAATTAATTACGAAAATAAAAAATATGTTAGACTTACTATGTTCTATAGACAGGCACTTATACGCAGACAAAATATGACGAACTGGTCGGTGCCCCATCGTAAATTCAACACCAACGCGACGGAACGAAGTTAGTCACAATATAACTAAGAACTACGATGTATATTATTTATCATTATTTTGCAGAACATAAAAGAATTAAGTCAGGGCGTCACTAACTTCGTATTCTTGTGTTGGTCTTGAATTTACAAAATGGGACCTGTTTATAGTTTTGGTATGTATACAATACGCAAAACGCCTGATTTTGTAATATACATACATTATATTATGTAAAATAATTTTGAATATCAAGGGCATTAAACATATTCCCAATATTTAAGAATTAGCTTAGTTTAAATAGATTGTTCATAAAAAAAAATATCATATTAACAAAAGCTCACCTCGCAGACTGTGTCACCGTTTTCAATATTCTTGTTGATGAGAGAAGCGCGCAGCATGGCGTATGAAGCTGACCTCTACAAGTGCAAATTACAAACTATTTATAACTGAAAATTTAAAAATCGGGCAATTGATAGATAGATAGATAGAATAATCTTTATTGTACACCACTTTAAATACAACATGAGTTACAATAACTTATTATAATGACGTATGTACAGGTAGGCGGTCTTATCGCTATGTAGCGATCTCTTCCAGAATTGAGTCTCAGACTCACACATAAAGGGTTCCCTGCCATCATACAATAAAAATATTGTTTCTTGTACAGTACTTGTTCCTTTAATTTTGAAAATCTTAATCTATGAAAATTCCAACTATTTATCTAATACAATTCATAACATACAGCAAAAACCACAAAATATCACTTTTACGTGGGGTCCCCTCATTTTTCCAATTTATTTTATTTTTATAATTTTTTGTTGTAGCATCAGCAGAAATGCACAGTTCAATTTCCATAGCGTCAGGCTCGAACCGGCAACTCCCTTTAAAATAGTCAGCCTTTATACCATAAAGCTATTGAACTTAAGGTAAAGAGTCACTTAACTGATACTCAATGTATGCATTCTTAATCATCCTCACCTTAGAAGCAGACGCGTTTTTCGTCTCAGAAGACAAGACAGTTTTCAGAAGACTCTGGTTTCTTTTAGGAGTTGATAAGACTGCAGGTGATTTGACGGGTGATTGAACGCTGAAAAAGCCTGCATCGAATGTCTTGGTCTCCTCTGGAGGTTCTGCTTTCTCCGCTGGCTCCTGTTGCCTTTTCGCTTTTCTAGCGGCTGCAAAAAAAAATCAAAAATCATTTCAAAAAGCTCAAAAAACTTTATGAAGTACAGCAAAAAATATCAAATTTCTTTTCCAATGATCTTGGAGGAGGAGAATTCTCGTTATTTTAAGATTTTATTTCGTATTCAGTATTTGTTGTTGCAGCAATAACAGAAATACACATTCTGCGAAAATTTCAACTCTCTACTTATTATGGTTAGTGAGATACAGCCTGCTGACAGACAGACAAGAGTGTGGAGGCTTATTAATATGGCTCCATTCTTATTTTAGCATACCAGCAATAATATCTCTCATCCGACTCGTCGCCGCTGGTTTGCTGCGGACGACTGGTTTAGACACCACTTTCTTCTTGGTCTCCACAGGCTGCTCCTCTGTCCAGCCACGAGCTTGCATCTCTTCCAGCTTCTTGAACCTCATGTCGACATTCTCCACCTGATAATTTAAAATCAAAATTAAACTTCAGCATAGAAAATACGATCAGGGCTTTGAAAGTCTAAAATTTTATGGTAGTAGAGCCATACTCCTCACAGCAATGAACCGGTTCGACCGGGGAAGTACTACCCTCTCACAGAAAATCGCCGTAAAGTAACGGTGTCATTAGGTACTGGGTTAGTGCGCGAGTGACAGTGCCGGAGGCTCAATCTCCCACTCTCTCTGTTCCCTTCCTTTTAGTCCTTCTTGTCCCGTCTCTCCTGTCCCTTGGGTTGGTAATGCGCATGTAATACTGTGGTACTTCAAGTATCACAGCGTTCACAGGTAGTGGTGACTGCTTACCGTCAGGTGGACCGTATGTTTGTTTTCCAACCGTCATCATCATCATCATCTTTCATTATTAAAAAAAAAAAGTTACCTTAAACAATTAAATGGCAGAATTAAATTCGTAAAATACTTTATTTATCCATTTGATGGTTCAGAATTGGTTAAAAGCTGATTCAACGGTTGCAGTTGACGCTCCACAGATCGCACTCAGAACAAAATAAACGAAAAATTTAACATTTATTGACTGCTTGTATAGAAACTGGTTTGCCCCACTAGCACCAGCACCAGCACTTGCCAGCAGCGTCGCGGACTGCTGCAGCTTCTGCGACATCTTCAGCCACTCCTGCCACCCCGCACTAACTAAGGAGCACTCCACCAGCACCTCGCACCGACCTGCATGAACACCATGTCCCAGAAGCCGTGCAGGTCTGTGGGCGTGACGAGCGCCTGCCCCGGCGCGGGCCGCTCGCAGCGCGCCAGCAGCGTCGCGAACTGCTGCAGCTTCTGCGACATCTTCAGCCACTCCTGCCACCCCGCACTAACTAAGGAGCACTCCACCAGCACCTCGCACCGACCTGCATGAACACCATGTCCCAGAAGCCGTGCAGGTCTGTGGGCGTGACGAGCGCCTGCCCCGGCGCGGGCCGCTCGCAGCGCGCCAGCAGCGTCGCGAACTGCTGCAGCTTCTGCGACATCTTCAGCCACTCCTGCCACCCCGCACTAACTAAGGAGCACTCCACCAGCACCTCGCACCGACCTGCATGAACACCATGTCCCAGAAGCCGTGCAGGTCTGTGGGCGTGACGAGCGCCTGCCCCGGCGCGGGCCGCTCGCAGCGCGCCAGCAGCGTCGCGAACTGCTGCAGCTTCTGCGACATCTTCAGCCACTCCTGCCACCCCGCACTAACTAAGGAGCACTCCACCAGCACCTCGCACCGACCTGCATGAACACCATGTCCCAGAAGCCGTGCAGGTCTGTGGGCGTGACGAGCGCCTGCCCCGGCGCGGGCCGCTCGCAGCGCGCCAGCAGCGTCGCGAACTGCTGCAGCTTCTGCGACATCTTCAGCCACTCCTGCCACCCCGCACTAACTAAGGAGCACTCCACCAGCACCTCGCACCGACCTGCATGAACACCATGTCCCAGAAGCCGTGCAGGTCTGTGGGCGTGACGAGCGCCTGCCCCGGCGCGGGCCGCTCGCAGCGCGCCAGCAGCGTCGCGAACTGCTGCAGCTTCTGCGACATCTTCAGCCACTCCTGCCACCCCGCACTAACTAAGGAGCACTCCACCAGCACCTCGCACCGACCTGCATGAACACCATGTCCCAGAAGCCGTGCAGGTCTGTGGGCGTGACGAGCGCCTGCCCCGGCGCGGGCCGCTCGCAGCGCGCCAGCAGCGTCGCGAACTGCTGCAGCTTCTGCGACATCTTCAGCCACTCCTGCCACCCCGCACTAACTAAGGAGCACTCCACCAGCACCTCGCACCGACCTGCATGAACACCATGTCCCAGAAGCCGTGCAGGTCTGTGGGCGTGACGAGCGCCTGCCCCGGCGCGGGCCGCTCGCAGCGCGCCAGCAGCGTCGCGAACTGCTGCAGCTTCTGCGACATCTTCAGCCACTCCTGCCACCCCGCACTAACTAAGGAGCACTCCACCAGCACCTCGCACCGACCTGCATGAACACCATGTCCCAGAAGCCGTGCAGGTCTGTGGGCGTGACGAGCGCCTGCCCCGGCGCGGGCCGCTCGCAGCGCGCCAGCAGCGTCGCGAACTGCTGCAGCTTCTGCGACATCTTCAGCCACTCCTGCCACCCCGCACTAACTAAGGAGCACTCCACCAGCACCTCGCACCGACCTGCATGAACACCATGTCCCAGAAGCCGTGCAGGTCTGTGGGCGTGACGAGCGCCTGCCCCGGCGCGGGCCGCTCGCAGCGCGCCAGCAGCGTCGCGAACTGCTGCAGCTTCTGCGACATCTTCAGCCACTCCTGCCACCCCGCACTAACTAAGGAGCACTCCACCAGCACCTCGCACCGACCTGCATGAACACCATGTCCCAGAAGCCGTGCAGGTCTGTGGGCGTGACGAGCGCCTGCCCCGGCGCGGGCCGCTCGCAGCGCGCCAGCAGCGTCGCGAACTGCTGCAGCTTCTGCGACATCTTCAGCCACTCCTGCCACCCCGCACTAACTAAGGAGCACTCCACCAGCACCTCGCACCGACCTGCATGAACACCATGTCCCAGAAGCCGTGCAGGTCTGTGGGCGTGACGAGCGCCTGCCCCGGCGCGGGCCGCTCGCAGCGCGCCAGCAGCGTCGCGAACTGCTGCAGCTTCTGCGACATCAGCAACCGCGCCTGCCCCACAGCGCTCAGTATTGCCTCCTGAGAAGGAATTGTTTTTTTTTTAAATTACTTAAACCACCTTCAAACTAAAAAAGCAAAAACTAAAAATATTTCAGAACAGAAGTTGGTGCCTTAGTTGCTGATATTATATTTACGGACTTGTTGTCAATTTTTTTTAGTTTTTAAATGTAATTTTCGTTTTGTCTAAAATTTTTTTGTTTTTAAGTGAAACAATTTTTAGTTATAAGTAGTTCAAGTGGCCAGTTGTGGTAATCATCAGCAGTACCACTTCATCAAATGGTGCATTTCTAGAGCAACTGCAAATACCCAAACATAATAAACATCTCTGTGAAAATAGTGATTCCAGTGCTCTGGCGTAGATGATCATCATGATCATATTCAAAACCTCGCTGAATCTGTAATAAACATCTAAAAATGGTACTAACTTGTACAGCTTCAGGCAAGGCAACTTCGTTAGATATCTTTTGCCAGACGTCACACATTTCTGTCATACGCTTTATTTCAGAGTCAAGCTGTCTTCTGAAATGTTCTACACTATCCTTCTCGCACAGATCTTCATCAAGAAGACCTAAAAACAAATTATAGACATTTGGAAACAAACAAAACAACAAGGACAAATACACCCAAACAGGAAAACATGCCTGTATGATCAATAAAAACATCTGCTCTGAGTGGAATCAAACCTGCGACCTGTGGCACTTAAGGCAGGTTCACTATTGCTGTGACACAACATCATCTTCATTATTTATAAATTGATTAATTTGATACTAAATATTTATTGTTTAATTTTTTTAAACATTTATTTAGAAAAAGAACTTTTGTTTCTAAATTCAAATTCAAGTATTTTTATTCAATGTAAAAAGCATTACACTTATTAGTTGAAAGTCAGATTCTACCTCTGGCTCCAAATTTAAACCTCTACCTGAGAAGAGCCGGCAAAACAAACTCGAAGGGTTATATTTTTTTTACGTATTATTTTTTTTTTTTTATGTCAAAGTAATTTACAGATTATGTTGTCTGAAAAGCCCGGAGTGACTGTCTCATTCCCAAGGTGTGGTTTCCTCCAGGTAATCACTAATTTTATAATAGCCCTTACCACACAAACGTCCCTTGACCTTTTTTAAATTTGTTAATAGAAAGTTTTTGAACGCTTTCTGGGATCCTATTGTAAAACCATATAGTTACCCTTAAAAGAGTTACTAATTTCATACAGTCTAGTACCGGGGATTGTTAATTTATGTTTGTTCCTATTGTTCTAGTTTTAATAACACAGAACATACAGAATCGCTTTTCTTCTCAAAGCCTTACAACAACAATCATTAGCCCGGTCAATCAATTCCCTGCTCCACTTGATTATTATATATAATCAGTCTTAATTGCATAACTGTACTACTTGTGATTTAGTAATTATTAAAAATTATATCTAAAAAAAACAACAAAGTAAACATACCTTCAATTATTTTTTGTTTCATCTCCTTCCTAGCGTTATCTTTCCCACGAGAGAGTGTTACACATGGACTTATTTTCTTAGCCCGCTCAAAAATTTGTTCTGGTGTCATTGGTAAACTGGACAATTTTGGAGGTTGCAATTGCTCAGAAGTCTCATTTCTTAAATTCGTATTCCTGTTATCGGGTGTGATCATCTTCTTATTTTTAATCTGCTTTCTTGGAGTCTTTTTTTTTACTGGCGGTATATTCTCGGCATTTGCATTAATATCTATAGTTGAGTTTGAGGATGTTATTTTAATAGCACTCATGGATTTCTCAATTTTTTCCTTAGTTTTATTAGTCTCTTGTTTATTTCTACTTCTTAAATTTCTAGGTTCATGTTGTACTATAGGTTTTGATTTAGAAGTCTTTATTTCTTTTTTTGGCAATGATTGTTCTATATTAATTTTATTATCAGTCTTTTGTGAAGATAATTTCAACACACCAGATGTAATATTAACCCTATTTAATACTGGTGCACTGAAAGTGGCATTTTTAGGAGCAAATGATGGGTATTGACTTCTCGTTGTAACACTTGAAGTCTTTGAATATGTCATGTTAGAAATATTTTTGTTACTAGCAGATTGTGACCTAGTGACCCGTCCAGAAGTACTCGGCATCTGTTTTGGTGGTGGAGGTGGTTCAAACTTAAGTGAATTATGTGGGACCCCAGCTATAAATGGCTTTATTTTGTGTAATGACGCCTCCTTTCTTTTTATTTCTTTTTCTTTCTTCCATTTTTCTAGTTGCATTCTGCGATTTTCCATTTTAGACTGGGCATTATTCGCCGGGACCTGACTATCAGAAGTTGGTAGATTTCTCAGTTTGTCAAACTGTGATAGACGAGTACTTTTTCTACATTGAATGTTGCAGCCCAAGCGTTTCTTCACCTATAAATCAGAATTACACAAGAATATAATTTTGAAACTTAACAAATACTTTTACGTAATTATTAAGCATATAATTATGTGTATTTAAATATGAATATTAAAATAGGTACCCCGCCAGCTACGCTTCCAAACTGGGCTGGTTTTTCTTTATGTTTCTTCTGATGATTTCTCAACAACGCACCCAAATCAAAGCTCTTCTCTGTAAGTAACATTATGAACTTTATTATTTATCAACTATGTTTACTTAAAAATATAACGGCGGGAATACTATAACATAAATAACGTAAAAGTGCACAATTTTTACCCATAGCATAAAAGTTAAAAAAGATTTTCAACACAAATTATTATCATGATTTGATTTTCAAATAAATATTTGTAACTGTCGCAAGACGCAAAATTCAAATCTGTACCACAGAGTAAAACAGGAATATAATTTTATGTTTTATATAAAGTCTGTGGTTTTATATGACTATTCTCAATAGATAATAATTAGATACTATAGGACTGTAAAAAGTAAATCACAACAATAATTGGACGCAAATAAGCAATACCATGTCAACCCACACGAATGACATTTCGAGGAAAACGCGTTTGAAAATTTTGAACAACTTGCTTGATATGATTTTTTTTTATGTATTGGTCAAGTTTTTGGCAATTTCAGATTTATGCAAGTTATTTTACTTCTTTTCACAAAAGTAAGTATACAAACTGCATATATCGTATATAATATAACCCAAAACGTTTAACATACGCAAATTGCATGATTAAAAATGACTTTTTAGAGGTTTTAAAGCTTAAAACCCTACAAATATTAAAGAACCATGTTCTTCAGCCATTTACCAACACTTCTGCATATATAACTCAGTTTTTTCAATTTTGTGGGTTGACGTGTATTACTTATTTGCGTCCAATTAACTTTTGAAAATATAAAACTGTCAAAAATTAAGAGTGAAAATCATTTTGAAAATTGTTTGGAAGAATTGTTTGGACTGATGAATACCACCTGTAGAATTTTACTATCAAACATTGCGACGAAACTTGAAACTTGCTTTGGACTCGATGGAGCGAAGAGGATCATAGGTAGTACTCACTCGTGGAGGCAAATCTTCTGAGCCTCGAACACCGTAGACGAGTGGCCTGCCTCTCGGTTTTTTATCGGTTACATTTCGGAGGTGCGGAGAGTGTGCGGAGAGTGTTCGGAGGTTTTGCATAACCTGATACCCTCTTCCCCGTTCCATCACCGAACAACTAGGCGTGGCGAGCGTTTTCACCCTTACGTCGTAGACATTCCTCCATGACGCACGAAGCGGTTTGCCTCCTCTTTCATTATGCGGACGGCTAAGGAGTGGAACTCTTTGCCGCGGTCAGTTTTTCCAGAATGCTATAACCTGGACTCCTTTAAGGCCAGAGTGAACAGACACATTCTAGGCATACGTGCTCCATCTTAGACCTCATCTTCGCCTTCCACCAAGCGAGATTGAGGTCAAACGTAAGCCTATTTTGCATTAAAAAAATAATAATAAAATAAAAATAAAACGAATTTGTTAGTAAGTTATATTGTAAAACAAAAGAATTCGTAAAAGCATGTAAGTGTTGTAAGTTAAGGTAGTGCAAATTTTGGCATTTTTTCTGCATTTTTAGGCTTTTTGTATTTTAAGTACTATTGTTACAAAATACTGGAATTTTAACAGCTGTCTGTTATTATTCATATGTAATGTAGTTTTGAGTATCATTGCGCGAAATAACCGTTCGTTTCATTTTGTAGCACATGGGTATGATTGTTTGTATTTTGTTCTCACCCAATTTGTAAATGACGCTTCAATTTTAAATACTCTCTGTCATTTTACGCGCTATATGTTGTAGATTTATTATATTATTTGAACTTTTGAAAAAAAAACGTAGTGTTTTCGTGAAAATTCGCAAAATTATGTTATCGTTAACAGACCCTTTTTTTCTAGTAAGATTAAGAAATGGTTTAGCCAATTTCTAATATTATGGAAATTTTCGAGACAATAAAATAGTTTTCACGAAAATTTATCACTCAAATAAACAACGACGCACTATCTACTGTATGTCTTTGATTCAAAATTCATTCTCTTAAAAAAAAAAAGATTCGATAAACCATAGATAATATAATAATATAACTATAGATTAATAATATATTACGTCAAAATTATAATTCCTTTTTAATGTCACTAGTAATTAAATACCTCGTTCATACAGCAATTTTGGTATCGCCAGCGAGTCGTCGACGATCGAAGTTGTTGCCGTATGTACCCGGCATTTAACTCTGACAAACAGATAAAGTAACGAATTACGTAAATGGAACACAAAACCAACAAATGTCATGGCAATACTAATTTTAAGCTTCCGGCTGTCAGCTGATAGAGTCGTCGTAATTGCTTTCCAAAACCTATTTCGATTTTCCCAGAGAAAACGTCAGGCACCATTCAACATGGGCTTGAAATTCGCTATCAAAAGCTAGTTATAGCTGAAATATTGCTCTAATTGTAGTGTTATTGTTATTTTAGTTTCATTTTATATGTATATTGTGTAACTCTTAAATTAGTCGAAGATGGATACGTTTATCTTAGGATACTTCGGTTATGGCGTTTGTTGATCACTAAATAATTTCGTTCGGTTTATAGTTTTCTTTCAATTTGATGTCTGCTTTTCGTTTTTAATCGTTTATTTTGTTCGTGTTTACGTGTTCTCCCGAAATGGTTAAGGAGAAGCCCAATTCAATACGGATATACGATGATGAAGGGTTTAGACGCCGCGCGGCTTGTATATGCGTACGATCGGACGCCGAAACGGAGGTTGGCATGATTTTTTTTCATTTCACGGAAAGTGGTTATGTTGTGAATTCCGTTACTATTGTGTACTTTGTGTGTAGGTGTTGCTCGTGACGTCTTCGCGTCGGCCCGACAACTGGATTGTGCCGGGCGGAGGCGTGGAGCCGGAAGAAGAACCATCGGTGACTGCGATGCGTGAAGTGTTGGAGGAAGCTGGTGTTATCGGCAAGCTGGGCAGGTGTCTAGGGGTATTTGAGGTGAGAGACCAACAATTATACATGCCCTAACCTCTTGACAGTAACAATCAGATGTCAACATGAGCTCCATATTATGCTGTCTAAGCATGGATACTATAACAAACAGATCTATTATGTGATCATTTTCTTAAAATGACTAATAAGATTATAATTTAATAGCTTTAATCTCTAACCTATTTTATAAACAATGTAGTTCTGTAAAATAATAAATATTATAAACTCATTATAACTGACTATAAACTTTTTATAGCCAACTGCTTTATAGTGAAAATTGTGCTATATTTTACATATTATTGGTATTAGCCTATATTTTACTAATACATTAAAATTATAACTATAACAAAAACATTATGATTCATACTCTTCAACAAAACAACATCTTTGTCTAGACATTCTATGACACATGTCACATGGTTATAGTATCAATTATGATGATAAAAGTGTAAACAAACTTCATAAA
The DNA here is from genome assembly GCA_023373885.1 of Hestina assimilis. Lineage (NCBI taxonomy): Eukaryota > Metazoa > Arthropoda > Insecta > Lepidoptera > Nymphalidae > Hestina > Hestina assimilis. Next base: position 13,821,232 of record CM041753.1, read on the forward strand.
AAGTAAAAATCGAATTTTATATCATTTTTTAAATTGCAATAATAAGGGATCAATTTAAAAGTTTTATTCAATTATTAAATTATTAGCCTAAAATGCCTCTTCTTCCTATAATTTTTCCTGGTATGTTATCTACCCAGGGTCTGTTTATTATTCTTATCCCAATTTCACCAGCTACTACCATTACACAAAGGTATCAAATTAACCTAGAAAGCCCAATGAATAGATATCGCAAGCTATGGCCAAAGGTCACTGATTCCAATATGGCTAGCAACTGGAGAGATTTCAAGTTCTTAATTAGTATTTTGAATTTATCTTAATATACTTAATGGTGGAGGGAGATATTATGAGGGAACCTGTATGCTGTAGAAGAAATTGTAAGACAATTATAACTGCTAATCATAGTGGTGGTCCTCTACTGGTGATACACCTTAAGGGGCTTACATGTAAACTGTATAAACTTGTGAAGTGACTGCTCAGCACCTGTTTTTCTTGATATAACCAATTGGATCTTGTGGGTAGGCAAGGCAAGGGTGGCAATTGCTGTTGGCTTTCTACAAAGGTATTAGCTTACTCCTTGCCTCTGACTACCACTTAATATCAGGTGGAGTAGAGTCAGTCTGGGCTGCACAAAAAAAATTAAAGTTGAGAATGTATGTAATGTTATCAACGCTGCTTTCTCTGTCCCTATATCCCTACGTATGCTTAAATCTTTAAAACTATGCAACGGATTTTGATGCGTTTTTTTAATAGATAGAGTGATAGTAATAGATTGAAGAGGAAGATTTATATGTACAATAACATCCATTAAATAGTGGAGAAATACTGTTATTTTTGAGGTTTCTAATGTGATGTCGTAAATAATTACATTTCATTCTGCTTACATTGCAACTAAAGCAGGCTGAACCCTACGAGATATATCAAAATAATATATTTTATACCCGTGCAAAGCTGGAGTGGCTCGCTAGCAGATAATAAAACACTACTCAATTTGTTTTCTTTATAATTATTGTAGTCCCTAAACTATTAACAATCAATATTATTTAACTAGCAAAGGACAGCTCTTTGCAATGCCACATTAAGATAATAATTTTGGAAGCAACTCCAATGGTTAAAAACCACAGATTAACATACAAATACTCATTTTTATTTATTTATGTATCTTTGAACTCAGTTCATTATGGATTAAATTGAAAGAACCAAACCGCTAAAATTATTTTCCTCAACTTTAGGTAATTATAAATCAGTCATAGCTTATGCAATAGGACATTCACCTTAAAATATAAATTGGATATAATTAAATATGCTTTAGTTATTTTTAAGATAATATTATTACAGATAGTGAAAATCTTCAACTGGTTTTTAAGATTTATGTAACATAATAAACTTTAATTTACAACCTTTTTTACATATATTTTGATAAGACAATAATATATAAAAATACTTTTCCTTTCAAAAATGAAACATTATTTATGATTAAACTATACCATAATTTATATTTGAAATTGTTACTACACAATATTTTTGGTTTGAAAGTTATAATTATTTACTAGCTTATGCCTAAAGATCCATTATTTTGTGTAGCTTTGTTTTAATATTTTGATTTCTGTCCTTATAACAAGATAAATTAAAGTAGCCAAAAGTTCCTTTAATATTTCTTCAAAAAACTGTTCAGAGATTTGGCAAGTCTAACATAACAAACACATCAGTATATTCTTTAAAGATGCAAAATGTATTTAGAATATTGAATACAGGGCTTCCTAATATTATTTACTCAATGACAAATTTATGACCCAACGACTTGGAAATATACTGTCATTTGGGAGAAACCTTTTGACTAAGCAATACTAATTATTATTATTCAATTAATATTTTTTATGAACTGTAGTAGATGTACTTTTTATTACCCTGGATCTTCCATGGGTGCTTTTTTTTTTAAAACGCTGCACCCTCAACGGCCCCCATTAGGATAATGATATCCTGTGTCTGGTAGACCGGAAAATATGCTTGTATGGTCAATACAAACATATTATACTCCGAGCGGGAATCGTACCCGCGACCTGTGGCGTTTAAGGTACGTTCGCTAACTCTGCGCCACAACGTCGTAGAGTTTTAAACGGTTTTAAAGTCAAGAAGTTGTTTACGGACCATATTTCATCTTCTGCAGACCACTGATTAGGACACTGGTCTGTAATATTGATAATTATACCAAAAATGAATAGGGGGAAACCGGTAATTAAAATTAGAATATCATATTACAGTTATTAAATTTAAAATATATATAATATTTTAATACTTATTATATTATCAATTGCTTATAGCCTTAATAACGTATTTTCACAATGTAATAAAATGTTGTGTGGGAGTTAATGAATATAGTAGGTTTCCTTTTTAATTTCTTAATTGCTATAGTCGTGCTCTAAGTTAATTACTTCATGTCTCTAAGTAATTGAATCATACTTTGTTGTTTTTATTAGTTTCCCTAACATACATAGACTCACTATTTACAATATACTATTGACAGATTTTCTATACCGACAAAATGGCAAACTCACAGATGTCCCGTTGTAAATTCAATAGCAATGCCAGGAAATGAATTTGGTCAAAATCCGATGAGAAAATAAAAGCTATATATGACCAATTGCAATCGCTTTTTGTATACTAATACTATTGGTGTTTGGAGTTGATTATAGTTTTCTTAGTTTAGAGAAGTCAAATTAATTTTAAATAGAAATAAAATTTTATCTTTTCAGAACCGAGAGCACAAACATAGGACTGAAGTGTATGTAATGACCGTAACTCAGGAGCTAGCCGAGTGGGAAGACTCTCGGTTAATGGGCCGTAAACGACAGTGGTTCTCCATAGAAGATGCGCTTGCGCAGCTCGCCCTTCACAAGCCTATCCAGCGCCACTATCTGCAGCAACTCAAGAGGTCCAAACAGAACAAATCCGATGACCCGGGCAGCTAAGCTCCTTCACCAACTAGGTTAAGATCAGGCTAAGCGTTGCACTGTGTCTATAAGCTTGAAATTTGTGCAGTGCCGTCTTATAGCTTAGCTCAACTTACATATTATTTAAAACATTCAATAAACCAGTTTAAACATTTTTAAAAACCATTAAAAATTTTGACCTAAATGAAAAAGTTCTATAAAAGTTACAAAATAATTTCTTATGTCATAAGCATATTATGTATGGTGTATTTCTTTTGTGAACAAACAGCTTCTGTTATACTTGCCATTAATATAACAGTGAAATAATTTGTGGTTGTGTTTCTCTATTGTGTATTGGGTTTGAAAATAGCACGAGTGATTGTAATCTAGTTGTGCCCTTGAGTTTAATTTAGTTTACAGAAATGTGACAAAAAGATTATGTGAGTGGCGCCTCACTTGTGGGAACAGAAAAAAATACTAAGAATGGGATTTGTGTCAATTTATGAATTCAATGTTTTTTGTGCCTTCTCTGTAAGATTAGAATGATGATTGTGTAAATATTTGTGGGTTTTATATAGTTTAATACCATTTTACACAAATCAAATTAGGTGATAATTAAATTTTGCTTTTAAAATTAATAACTCGATTAGATGTTTTATTAATCATATGTAAATAACAACGTTTTACTTATATATTAATATAAACTGCCTGAGATTTTAAATATTTGATAATACTCATGTTGCTAATGAAGATGTGTTCGTTAAAGTGTGTTATTGATTATATGAGGCAAAATAGTGTGGTATTACATTTAAATTAATTATAATATTTCATGCAAACTTGAAGAATCAAGTGCATTATCTTACAAACGACACTTTAAATTAAGTAGTAATTTTTTACATAGAATTAAGCGTTACATTGTTAATTCTATTTTTTTTTTTCAAGTTTTGATGTTTCCCGTGCTTTGTAATTAGCGCATTGACCACAGATCTAAAATGGGCTAGATATCGCATGTTCAGTACAATGAAAATCGAGCGCGTCATCTTTTTTATGCTTACTATGACGTCACCTCAGCCATTGATGTGCTCAATGTAAACATAATCGTTTCATTCGATAAGCCTCAGTAGGACCGCTGATATTTTTAAAATATATCAATATCAAAGTAGTAGTGCGTCAAGTTGTGCAAAACACAAACTTCGGCTGTGCTTAGCGACGGCGTGCGGTATCTAGCTTACCCTAGATCTATGGGATGGACCATGTGATGTTACTATTTTTATTGAAATGGATCATAATATAGTCTTTAAATTCCATAATATCCATGTAAAAAACCCTACCTGTATGCAACATGAATATTAACAATATAGAAAATTGTCAAAGAGTTAACTTTTAAAATACTTTGTGATATTGAATTCTGTATTATAAAAACTTAGTAATAACAATTTATTGCTCCCATATCTTTTTGTTTTAGTTGCAAAGTAATTTTTTTGCTATTGTATAAAATTTTAATTGTGCTATTGTAATAATAATAATTGTAATAATAAAACGTTGAAAAATGTTTGATACTAGTTAGAGGGTCTTAGAGTAAGACGGTACTGCAAATTGTCTATGGCTTCACAGCTGTCCGGAGTTTTGGGGGACAGCGAATCATTCGTCAGACACGTAACTCTTGTAACATCTCCTTTTTTTCTATTTTTACGTATATTTTTATACAGCGATGGAATAAATGTTAATTTTATTTTGTTAGCATTAAAACGAAAAGACATACAATCTCTTTATTTTTTATTTAAATAAATTTGGTTTTTCTTTTTAAGATTCCTGAATGAGTTTAAAGAATAAATTTTATATTGCTCTTCTGTAAGTTTCGTTATTGCTTTGCCTATTCTCCACTGAAACACGGTATTTAGAAGGAAATAAAAAATAAACGCTACACACTCAAAGCTTCCATTATTATAGTGATATCCAGTGCCAGATTAAGCAAGCACGGGGCCCATAGCAATTTTTATCCTTGATCCGTTATGGGTCTGGATCTATATAATGGGGGTACGAAAAATCAATACTCCACATGTCTATTCACCCCAGACCAGAAAGCGTGCCTGTATGGTCCATACGAACTTGCCCCGAGCGGGAATCCAATCCGTGACCTGTGGCGCTTATGACAGGCTTGAAGGTAAATTTTAAATCAGAAGGATCGAATTTCAAGATATTCGTTTCATAGAATATGTGCTCAATCACCTTAGACGAGAAAACTCGTGTTGACAAGCAATAAAACCATAACAGTTACAATGTTAAAGTTCCTTTCGCGTTAATTTTTTTATAAAATGATGACTTTAAAAAAAAATTACATTAGGCATTGTAAGTAAAATATTTTTGAAATGTGTATAGAGTTTCTTGTATAGTCGCAGTGGAAGGGTTGCCAGTAGCAACTTTTATTCTGGGCAGGGTGTCTGAAATTATACGAATTATGATCTCAATATTTAAATCAATATTTTTACTCCCATGGAGTTTTTAAACATTTTTGAACCAAATTAATGATGTGGCAACTGGTTAACTCTTACTTACTTTCAAATCCTAGTGATACACGCAAGAAAAATCCAAACGCTTAGAACATTGTTAGGGTAGGCGTACACATCGACACCGAGTCCGAACTCTACGTTAGGGTCGTTATTCATATAGATTAATGTAGATTTTATATTTGAAATTATTAGCTTTGTGTTTATGTAAGGCGTGTTGATTGGAAAACCGTAGATCTAAAAAATGTATAGATTCGTTATAAGAGAATTGTATAATTGTGAAAATTTTTTGGGAAATGTATATATTTTAGCGAAATTATAATGATTAATAATATTATCCAATGATCTAATAACTGTTCATTTCATTTACTTTATAAGTAGCCATGAGCTGTTTCAGCCTGTGCCCAGGATTTGGTCTGGGGTCTGTCGGATTGAACGCCCAGTACTCGTAGTGGGGCAGCATTTCTCGTAATAGACTACTACAGTACCTGTAATGAAAGGTTTTATCAACAAAGACAGGCTTTCCTTAGCTAAGATATTAATAGCAAACAATCTTACCTATTCCAAATAGTTTTTATATGTGAACGCCATTTTTGTATTTTATTTTTAATTTTCGTCTCTAAGTTTGATCGTAGATTTTCAACATCTCCTGGTTTGCTGTATAAGCTTTCAGTTATTGGTCTAGTTACAAATAAAGGTTTGTTAAAGACCTAAAAGAAAATATGAAAAATATCGGGTACAACCATGGTATAAACGTAATTATGAATATCAATTTTAACAAAGACAAATAGACAGTAAAAATAGGACTCTTACAGGTTGCCAATCTGAGGATTTGAAGAAATCAAACGACATGCTTTCACACCCTTGTGACGCTTGAATATTGACCCAAATCTAAAAAAAAATACAAATTAGCAAAAGGCAAAAAGAAATATTCAAAAACACAAATAAATATAAGTATATTTACATTTTCACAGTCAAAAACGTACTGGACAGTTTTTAGCGGGCATCCAATTTCTCTCAACTCGTATCTTTCACCTGATCCAGCATCATAAACGTACCACGTATATCCATCATTTCTATTTAGTATACTCCGATTTTTTACCTGATCGTGTTCTGTCACCACTTTGTTTTTAAAGTATTTGACTAGAACATAACTACTTTGACCTCGAGGCAAGCCAAAACCCGTTATGACCCAACATTTAATACCCAAGTAGAGAAAATAGCTAGCCAATAATATTGTGTGATCCAATGGAGAACCATATAAAACTTTTAGTAATTCCTAAAAAGAAACATAAACAAATTTTATAAATATTTTTCATATAAAATTACATTGAATTTTTACATTACTTGAAGGAGTGGAACTTCTGTCGCGTATTTCAAATCACTTCCATATACTCGGTAGTAGAATAAGTGAAGATGGCTTTTGTTTTGAATCCCTAAATGATTGGGTCGGCCTATACTAACTTCAAGTGCGAATGTGAGGCCTTATGTAGTACACTCTCATACAACATGAAAGTAAAGTAACAGTATATATTACTGTACCGTTCGCTACATACTCATATATTTCATGATGGCTGGCAAATAGTCCGCCTCATGACAAGACGTCACCGCAACCTATGAACGCTTGCGATATTCGAAGTATCACATGCGCATTGCCTAACCCAAGGGATGGAATGAGAAGGGTAAAATGGACATTGCGCCGATTTTCTGTAAAACGGAGCATGGATATACAACTACTAATTTAGTTATAATATTCTGGAGGACCTAAACCTCCAACTCCTTTGTCACCTTCCAAATTCTCTTCTAACGCTAAACTCAAGAGGTGACGACCTTGTGGTGCTTTAGATAATATTAGTGTTCAGCCATCATACAGACAACCATATTGGTGAATCCAAGGCTATATGGTTGTTTGCCTACTTGAGTCATAAAAATGAAAGGAATTACCACTCCCATTAGTGTCACAACGTGTGTTTCCGTTACATCATACGAGGGTATTAATGATACATATCTCACTGCAGCGTCTATTTTTTTCGTAAGTTCGTTCCCTTCACTCTTCCAAGCATCCAAGCTATTCCTGACTGACTCCTTATCATCTACAAATGAACTCTTCTTCCTACTGCTTTTTGATGAAGAGCTTTTCGAATGTCCAGAGCTTTTAGATAGTGCAGATTCAGCTTTCTTTGGATCTATTGGGAGTTCATAATCAGGTAGTGGTATAGGCTGTAAAAACTCAGAAACACATTTGTTTCTACCACTACTATCTATAAAAGTAAGCGATATATTTCTTGTTGGATAGTCACTAATATAATCAGTAACAAATTTATTTAGGTGTTGAATAATAAAGTCATTTTGATAATGTGCTGGTTGGGAATATACTTGATGTCCGCCCAAATGGGAAAGGCTCGTCGTTATTTGGAGAACCAACAGAGACGTTTCCTTTTTCATTAGCCGCATTACATCTGGGACTAAATACTGATGATCTTTCGATGACATATTTTCGTAACCAAACACCAGTGGTGGCGTGGTAAGCTTGAACGTCCCACGAATCTGAAATGTTTCCGATAAATCAAGTTCTAATTTCAATTTAAAAAAGGATAATTGTAACCATAAATTGGTTTGGCGTTCTTGTTCATAGACGATCTATAGAAATTACTGAATTATAAAAGATCGTATTTTATATTGATCATGAGGCATGAGCACAAGGACATGAGAATCTTTTGATATTTATCTTTAAATTTGTACAAAATAAAAATTTTAAGAAATTAAAAAAGCTTAGAATAAAATTTAGGTGGGATTAGAAATTAATTTTAAAAAGAGATTATTTAAATTTTCCTGAATTAAAGGGAATACGAAAGTTGCACCGTGAATTGCTAATATAAAACATTATTATTTGTTAAGATACTTATTTAGAAATTTGGATCAGATCTTTCATTTATTAAATATAAATAAGTACAATAAAGGAAGTGGTAAAAATTAATAGCATACACTGCCTAAGCTTAATACAGCTTTCAGAGGCACATTAATTGCACCAAGCCATCTGTTAAGCTTTCTGTAATGCATAGTCTGTGCTGAAGGATCATCAGAATGCAGATCAGTGTCATTATCTTTGCATTCGTCGTAAATGTTTATGTGGATGGTCGACAGAGGATCAAACCTAAAAAAAAATTAAAATTACTACGTTGCCAGTTTACGTTACGAGGATTAGCGTTTGAAAATTATTCTTTCTGTTACTTACTTAGACATAAGTTTAACGATATAATTCCAAGTTGGATGACAACCAATAGCTGTTGCTGTTTGAGCAGATACACCATGATAACTTAATCTCACAAACGGTCTTAGAGGATGAACCTTGAACCCTAAAGTGGATTGTAAAGTTTAAATATGGCTATCATCATAAAGAAAAATACCAAAAGTCATAAAGATGATATTCCAATACAGCGCTTACCAGCTATATCATTGTCATCATTTTCCTCTGACAATAAAGTTGAGCTTCTGTCTGACAAGTTGAATGCTCTCAAGACATGTATTTGTATCTCTTGTTCTTTTGCTAAACATTCTTTTAATAACTGTTGTTTTGCGACGTTCGAAGATCCAGTCAGAGATAAATCCATTTGGTTCGAGAATATACTTCTAAAAGTATAAATATAAGATTTAAAATATCATAAAACAATTTTATATCGTTACCTTTAAAAAAATTTGTAGAAAAGTGCACAGTTTACCTAAAACTTAAATCTCCGAAATCTCTGACTACATCCTTAAATGTTTTTTTCAAAAGGAATTCGTTTAGATTTATCATCAAGTTTTTGTTTAACTTTTCCACAAATTTTATTCCGATAAATCTTTGCAAATCGATCGGATCCATATCAATATCTTTTTTAACATCACGATAATCTTTTTCTGCACTTTTTTGTAAACAATTTAATTGTTCTGTAGAGATCTGACTCGCAAATAGAGGTATAGTTTTGGTCTCAACGTCTGCTAAGCCACCATTATTTCTTAAATGCAATAACTTATATCTGGTCCACTCTGGACTGTCCTCTTTAAGATCAAAAGTGTATTGTGTTCTAACAGTTCCAATACAAATATTTTTTAATGCCTTCATTATATTCATATCATCTTCGACGTTGTTCTCGTATAAATCATTTATTATTTCAGTTAAAATGTCTATGTTAGGTTTATCTTTGTGCAGTAATCTTTTTAGCTGACGTCCAATGTTCATATAAGATATTATTGTTTCACGTTGATTATCATTAAGTTTTTCATTCCAACCTAATTTTACATTCACTTCACACCTTGTGTACAATTTCCCTTTAAATAAATTACTGGATTTAATTTTAACTTTATTTTTTTCGCAAATTTCTTTTATATTGAATCCACAACCAACTTTCTTTTCTGTGGGTTCGACGGTTTCGTTATAAGTAAACTCATGATTCAAAAAACATGATTCGTCGGTATTCTTCTTTATATTCAATAGATTTATTCTATTAACCGCTACATCTTTATCATTTTCAAATAAAATTATACTTAATGTCTTATTTTGGGGAAGGATTTCTATTGATAGAGAATCAGTAAAGATAAATTCGAAGTAATCGTTATCATCTATATATTGTTCAGATTCACAAACGAACACATTGTCGACGAAAACCTTAAAGCAATAATACCTATAGGGTAAAAAAGATTTTCTCTTAATATTTAGGTTACCTAGTATAGCCTTATCCCTTTTTAAATCTATTTCAAGCTCATTCAATGAAAGTATATCATTAACAATATTTTCTACTTCAACTTTTAATACATCGTAATCAATATTCAATGTAGGTTTTACGATTTTATTTTTTCCTTGTAATTTGTCGGAATTATTTCTTTTCGTTGTTTTATATTCGAGATATTTATTTAAGTAATCAAACTCAATCTTTATAATCAGATCAGAATATTCATTTTCAAAGATTTGAGACCATTGAATCTGTAATTCCTTTTCATCCAATTTATTGGACACAAATTCGTATATATAATCAGTTCTAATGCAGCCAGATTTTTCTCTTATGTTTCTAACATCATCCCATAATATCATCAATGAACTAACAATTTCTTTTTGCCTCTTTAATTCTTTAAAATACTGTTCTTTAAATTCCAGCATGATTTTTGTATACTTCAGCACATTTTTATCAAATCTAACGTCATCTTTTGTATTTATTTTAGTTAACTGTTCCTTTAAGCTGTTTCTTGTTCGTCTGTTAACTTCGACTTTCTTGTTTATATCGTCTAACGACTTTTTTACTAGCCTATAATCGTTATAGTAATCCACTAATTTAGTACAAAGTAATCTTTCAAATGAAAAATCGTGATGATGTTTAAATTTTAAATCCTTCAAAATTACGTCTAAGAATCTAGGATTCTCTTTTGTTTCCCTATCTAAATACTCCGTTACTAGATCACTAAAGAGTGATGGTTCCACATATTGTGAGTAAACTAAATTATCTTTAGTTGTAGCGCCTTCAAGAATTTGAGGAAATGTTGGGTTGATTTTTGTAACTTTCAGTTGACTTAATCTGTAAAAAAAAATTATAAATAAGTGTTGCTTTCTGTTGAGGAATTTTGTTTTCCCTTCCTTCTGCATCTCATATCTCATTTTATTCTATAAATTAGCAACAGAAGTATGTGATATTACCGATGCAGGGTATTTGTATTTAACAAAAGAAATAAAAAAAAATGATAATAAAAACATTATTTACAACAAGTTATTGTAATCATACCCTTTTTCAAATTCAAAATCACGAGATCCTCCACATTTCAAAGTTTTACTTAAGCAAAAATTTTTAGTCAGATATTTATTTTGCTCTTGACTGTAATGCATAGTTATAATATTATCAGTTAGAAGTGGTGCAGCCGAGAGCTCAGATTTTAATATATCTATTAGTTTTTTCGGCTTATGTTTTTTCTTAGCTTTCTTTTTTTTCGACACTTCTCTGTTAATCTTTTGTGTATCGTATTGTACAAAAAAATCGTATTCTTTACTTGGTGTAACTGATAATTTTTTTGCAAACACATTCTGTCCCTCAACTATTATTTCTTGGCTGATTTCGTGATATTCTTCGCTATCACTTTCATCAGAATTATCATTGTAAATCGCATTTAATTCTATATTTTCAATCATGACTATTATTAATTACTTTTTTGTATTTAGGATCTTCATGTAATCAATTCTACGTCTCTTTTGTCAAGTATTTTTAATGCTGTCGTCACCATAGCAATGGTTCCCCTAGCAACAATCCAAACAGAAACCAAAACCAAAGAACTTTTATTTTTAATTGCAATACTAATTAAAAGCTATAAGCTATAATAAAAAAGATAAAAGAATCTAATATAAATAAATATTTTGGAAATCATATTATTCATTATTAATTAAGTATCAAAACATAAGTTTCTTTCATAAATAATTAATTCTGAACTTTTCAAATCATTTGCAAACAATGTTGTTGAATTGTTATCTTGAAATTAGTTACAACAAATACAAAAAAAAATTAATAACATGAATTAATTAGAGAAGTATTTAAAAATTTAAATGAAAATGAATGCAACAATTAAAATGTCATTGTTTTTTTTGACACTGACTGAAACAACATTTCATAACATCAAAACAAAACCAAAAAGCAAATCAAAACAGAATTTACATTTGACTTTCTATGGGCTGCTTGTTTTCTAAAAAAAATTACTTGTAAAATGACAAAGTTCAGTTTAAAAGACAGCGATCAGTACTATTTATGTCTATCAGACCAACCAAAAAGGTTTGACGCGGATAGCCCTGTGACGAACGTATTTTTTGACGACACAAATGGAGAAGTAAGTTTTTAAATATCTCTTGATACGCATCCTCGCACGTCTCTGGTGTAAGTATAGCATTAGTTGAAAAAGATATGTTATCAGGAATACTTCATTTTCAGGTTTTTACTGTCAGATCAGGGGGGGTAACGGGAGTTACAGTCAATGGAATGGACGATTCCAAAAGCACATCCTTCAGAATGGAAGATAAAGGTCCTATTATTTCGATAAAATTTTCACCTGATCACAAAATCCTTGCAATACAGAGAAATTTAGAAGGACAGAATGCTACGGTAGAGTTTGTTAATTTTAAAGACCTGGTTCCGACAAATGCTGAGTATTCCCACACCTGTAAGTGGAAAAATGCAAAAATACTAGGTTTTGTGTGGCCGAAGTCTAATGAAATTGCTTTCATAACGGACCATGGTGTGGAATTATTACAAGTCTTGCCAGAGAAGAAACAACTGAAGACATTGAAAAGCACATCTTTCAGGTATTAGATTATGTTAGATGTTTTACTGTGGTAGAAATTTAAGAAATCTGATATGCGAATATTTAGGAGTTGTAAGTACAAGGACAAGAAGCAAAAGGATTCAAGTTTGGGCCTCTATAGCTCATCTCTATCAAATGAAACACAATACTGCCGATGCTACAATTTTCCAAAAAAAAAGACATTTAGACCTAAGTTTGACAATTTTTCTCACAAAAATAATTGCAGTCAGCCTTTATTTATTTTAATTTATTGTAGATTAGTGTCCTGTATTTTACTATAATAATGACAAATAAAAAAAAACATTGGTTGAATTGAATACATACAATACTGCATTGTATGTTTTGTTGGAACATGACTGTAATCCTCCAATGAGTTAGATTCTATATTAGTTATACTAAGCCTTATATATATGAAAAATTATATGATCAAAATATATTGACTGAATTGTTTCTATATTGAATTTCAGTGGTGCCTGGTTCTCTTGGTGCTCCCAAAGCAATATAGTGCTGTTAGCTGGTAATAATGGTGCTCTGTTACAACCTTTCTCATTAACTAACTCCACAATTAATAAGCTGCAGAAACTGGAAGGTATATTGAATATGCTACTTTATAAAGAAGTTTAATCCAATTTTAGGTTGTGGATTGTTAATAATAATTAATGTAATATATAATATTTCTATTAAACAATTATTACTTCGTCAGTGGCGACCTAAAAATTGGCTCACATAACATCTATACCAAATTTAAATTAAATAAACCTGCAGTAGGTTTTTTGATAGTCCCATAGAAACCCAGTATTTTTCTGGGATAAAAAATGTTTTATGTTTAATCCAGGTAACAATCTGTATCTATGCCAAATTTCAATAAAATCTGTTCTGACGTTTTTTCATGCTTAAGTAACAGTACAATCTTTCACATTTAGTATATTAGTAGGATCACGCAGTGCATACACTGCGATTCCAAAGTAATTTCCTTCCAAAAACCCTCCGTATGAACCCTCCATGGTTGTGGAAAGAACTCCATGAGTATGAGACTCTTGACTCATGGGAAGGTGGAAAAAGTTTTTAAGAGGTCGACGACGGAAGGTTGAAAAAGTTTTTAAGAGGTCGACGACACGCATTTGATACCTCTGGGGTTGTAGATGTTCATAGGCTATGGTAAAAAATAAAATAAAAAACGTGACTCCTTAACCTGATCCATATAATTACGACCCATTTTCCAATTACCTATTTTTCAAAGTCCCCAGATGTATACATAGGCCTTAAATAGTATGTATATTTTTCAGTGGAATGGTCCCGTCCAATAGTGGAACGTGATGTGTTTGTACTGAGACTGTGCGGAGCCGCCTGGTGCGCTGTCTTCAAACATGCTGTCACGTCTTCGTCCTCTACCATTGGAGGTCCAACAGAGGTGCTGTACAATGACAATATTGCTAGGCTAATGATATATACATATACATATATTATAAATGTTTTCAAATATTCTATTGTCATTTTAACTTTAAACAAATAATGGGCCTCATGTTAAGCAGTCACCTCAAACTATGAACTCTTGTGATATTTGAAGTATCAAATACGTGTTGCCAATTCAAGGGATAAGGAGAGGTGGGATTAAAAGAGAAAAAGAACGGGAACATGGGGTGGGAGATTAGGCATCTGGCCTATTATCACTCGTTGCACAAATCAAAACAACAACTCAACAGTACTGATATTATTACTTTACGCCGATTTTCTGTCAGGGGCCAGTTTTTCTTTAGTCATGCTGGCAGGACACAGCTACTTGGTCAATTAACAAATAGTCCGTAAACTCTTGCGGGGTAGGAAGAGCAAGGGTGGCCAGTGCACTCTGCCTTCTTCAAACGCCTTAATAAGTTGCTTTCGCATTTAGACTCATTTGACTTACCACCACGAGGAGTATATAGAGTAAACCCCTAATGCCGTCTCTATACTCCGGGCTAAATTAAAAAAATATTGTATTTTGATGATTATTTCAGGTTTGGTTAATGCCAATATCCGGTGGAGGGGCGACTCAGCATGTGTTAAAAACTGGATTAGTTGGTCGGTTTGCTGTCAGCGTAATTGATCAACTGCTTATTATACATCATCAGGTACACTACTTGTAATGAATTATCATCCAATATAAATTGACAATTTAAAATGTTAAAATGAATATTTAGACAAGATCAATGTAGCTTTAATAGTATTGCCAGAATGTTATTAATTTAAATAGCATAATATAGAATAAGATTTGACATCTGTATAATATTTTAATAGGTATTTTTGTCTTAATGGATCAAAATTTAAAAGGCCCACTCCACTCCATTAAGGCAAGAGTTGTGGATTCGATCCTGACCCCTTGGGCTATTGTCGTACCCACTCCTAGTGCAAGCGCAGAGCTTGTTTGGAGGGTTAAAGCTATTGATTCCAAAATATCAAAATGTATCTTAACCTAAAATTTTACAAAATCCCATCAGGAAAAGCTCTATAATACTACATAATATGTGTATAAGACAGAGTTTGATGTAAAATAAAGATTTTTAGAATTTTTCTGTGTCTGTCTTCTCGTCAGGATCAAAAGCAAGAGCCAAAGAATCAATAGCAAAACAGTCAAATTGAAATTTTAAATGATTAGTTTCAATTTTTTTTCAGTCAAGTCAAACTTCGTTAATATTTGACATAATGGAGGAGTCAAAGCCAGAGAACAATGTGGTTATACACATACCAGTAGTCGAAGGAGTCTCTATGAAGCCAGCCGTTGTTGATGATCAGCTCTGTCCCATGTGTATCCTTTATTATAAATAACCGGTCAAGTGCGTTTCCGACTGGCACATCAAGGGTTCTGTATCACCATGGAGTAAAAATGTCAAATTTCTTTCTTTAATGTTGCATCAAATTAGCTTCTATTACAGTTCATGAGATAGAGCAAAAAATGACAAATAAGGGAACCCATTTGTTTTATTTTTTCTATTTCTTATTTTTTGACAGGAAAGCAGAGGCTTAGTAAAAGGATTCTGTTGCCACCATTTGGGTAAAAAGCAATATTCAAGTCCCTTAGATTCAGAATCTTAATTGGTGTTCTGACTGACTAAATTGATATTTAACTTAGTCGGTATTATTTTACTCTAAAGTTAAAACCAAATTATGTAAATGAAAAATATGATCCTTAACAAAATGAATGTATATTCAAAAATAATCAGATTCAGGCAACTGGGTGGTATTTCAACCGGACTATATAATAGACGCGCGTCTCGGCTGCCTTTGGAGAGTTCATCTCATTCCTTCCGGATTGGCACATTCGGTAATATGTATAATAAAACTAAATTTCAATAATTTAAATACTAAACTAATTCTAAATAACTAAACTAATTCTAAATAACCAAACTAATTCTAAATAACTAAACTAATACTAAAAAACTAAACTTATACTAAATAAACTAATACTATTCTATAAATTAGTTTTGATAACTCAGGGCAAAAATTACAATTTTATGGCAATTGATGGCGCAGCTGTACAGATCGCGGGTTCGATTCCTGCTCGGAGTATGTTGACCATATTTATTGACCATACAGGAATGTTGGTCGGTCTGGGTGTGTTTGTCCTTGTCATTGTGTATGTGAACCCCCGACACAGGATATCACTATCCTAATGGGGGCTGTTGAGTGTGTAGCATTTATTTATATTATATTTATTTATTTTATTCTAGAAAAAGACATTGTGATAACTCTGGGCAAAAGATTTTGCCAAATACTTGCAATGACCATGCCACTGGGGTGAGGAGACTCGTTTTCTTTATGTTATTTAATATAAAATCCGAAATTCGTTTATTAGTAAAAATGTATGATGCATATAGAATAGATAGACCTGTAAAAATTATCATATATTAATCTATATATAAGCAGAAGACCTAGCTTATATATTAATCTAAATCTGGATCTGGCCTAAATCTTTGGACCTGGAAAACTGATTTATTAACAGGTGTTGTTTTTAAAACATAAACGCGTATTACGATGGTAAAAATGGGTTTAAAGTTTGTGGTAAAATCGTTGTGTACGCAGGGGAAGCCGCTGGCAGAAACTAATTAAGTACAATAAATAACTTTGAAAAAATAACAGAATTTTATTTTACTAATCCTCTCACCCTTTTTATATTTTAAAAATGAAATATATTAATAATATTTGGATGATGCAGGTGCCCAAGGACGAAGTCTCAAAGATAGTGGCGGTGTTGTTGAGGCGTAAGGACGGGAAGGACACGATCTTCAGGATACTGAACCAGCTGGTGACCGACGCGGGGACGTACCTCGTGGAGCTGACCAAGTCCTTTGACGAGATAAACTCCGTGTATCGGTAAGTACAAGAGATCCTGCCAAGATTATAAGTATATGTATTTGGGTGGATGGATGGCTTGTTACTCTTTAATGT
This sequence comes from Hestina assimilis, assembly GCA_023373885.1. Lineage (NCBI taxonomy): Eukaryota > Metazoa > Arthropoda > Insecta > Lepidoptera > Nymphalidae > Hestina > Hestina assimilis. The sequence goes on from CM041753.1 coordinate 13,838,396, forward strand.
GAAAACTTTTTAACGGATTTGGATGATATTTAGCACAAAGCTTTGGATGAAATTTAGCATATAGCTTACCTGGATTAATATGTACTATATTTTTTTGTCAGAAAAGGTATCCTAAGGTTCCGTAGTATTTAAAAAAAAACAAAGTGGGTGGAGTCGCGGATGCAGCTAGTGATAAATAAGTGTAATGTTATTTAGTGAATACTTTAGCTTTTTCGGAACACTTTTTTTTTTACGCAGCTTAGTAGAGTATACGTACCGGCAGAAATTCTTCTATACTTATATACGAGTGTGTGTATGTGTGCGTTTGAATATCGAGATTTAAGCTGACATAATTATAATGTACGGTTTCGCCGTACATTTTTGTTATTCAGCATTTTACGCGACATGCGGTTTAAACCTTCTTAATACAAAAATAGTCAGTTCGCGTACGGTTTACGATAAAACCGCGCGTGCTCACATTTTACACCAAAATCATTTCATAATCCATAATATTTTATCTTTTAATAAAAATTCTGCAAGTTAAACATAGTTTACTTTAACAATCTAAAGGTGTGCGAATTAACATACAACCGTACGTAGTACATAATATACTGAAATCGGTTATGGAATCCATGAATAATAGAATTATGAAAATTGATGATGGATTTCGGTATAATTATTATAATAAAGTCTATGCTTGTTATATATAATACATATATACAAGAAAATTTAATTTTTTGTGATGTGTGACATTCCCGAGCGTTTTAACTTAGTCCAGGATAAAGATCGCTATAGTGCGTTTAAAATTAGAATAGGAGTAAAAAATCTGCCATCTTGAATTATTGACAACCAAGTAAAAGTGTTGTTAGTACAAATACTAAACCTAACATTGTAATTATGTCAGAATACATAGAGACTTGATTTATTAAAGTACGTCTATACAAAATGTTTTCGTTCGGTCGTTGACCCTTTCTGCACATTGTGCTAAATAAATCTGAAGTTGTTGACGGATTCAGCAGTTGAAGACGGCGGATGTATTGTACAGCAAGTGGGCGGACCTGGAGGTGGCGCGCAACACGGCGGGGCAGGGCGGGGCGCGCGCGCGCGCGGCGGACGGCGCCTTCCCCGTGCTGGTGTCGCAGGGCGAGCTGTGCGCGCGCGTGCTGCAGGCGCACGCGGAGGACGCGCGGCTGGGGCGCGTGGTGACGGCGTTCCTGGCGTCGCTGGCGCGGCACGAGCTGCTGGTGCAGCACGCGGCCGCCGAGCTGTGCGTGCGCGCGCTGGTGACGCGCGGCGCGGGCGGGCGCCTGCGCGCGCTGCTGCGGCGCGGCGCGCTGGGCGACGCGCGCCCGCTGGCCTGCCAGCTGCTCAGCCTCGGCCGCCTCGACCCCGCCGCCGCGCAGATCGCGCTCGACATGATGTACCGCCTGCGCGCCCACGGGGTGAGCGACACTCGCGCGGTGGCGAGGAGAGATACTCGTTCTTAAATCTCCTTCACCCATTCATTTCAGTAGGCTAAAGTCCCCTCCGAATCGAAACGACGAACTTCGAACCACCACGATTATTATAAGACACTGCAGTGGTAGGTACTAGGTACTTACGCAGACGGCTTCTTGCAAATAAAAGCCTCCCACCGGTAAATGATAACTCATGCTCCCGACGATCAAACGACTAACCCATTTTTTTAAACGCTAGCATTCGCTTACATGGTACCTAGCTAAGTCGTCGAAGCCATTTAGTCATACTGTGTTGCACCAGTAAAAAAACTATTATTTGCTGTCAAAAAGAACATCCAATTATCAGGTTATGCAGCATGCAATAATTTACCAGCGAACTCATTTCCTTCACCGTTAGCTCAGCAAACACCACAACGCCCTCGACTACGATGCGTTTATTTATTATATCATTGCGAACAGGAAATAGTCGAGGTGCTGCTGAGCTGGAACGAGCCGATCAGCGCCGTGGGCGCGGCCAAGCAGACCGGCATCTGGCTCAGCATGGCGCCGCGCAAGCTGCTGGCCGCCGCCAAGCTGCACGCCGAGCAGCACGCCGAGCCCACGGCCTTCCTCGCCGTGTACCACGCGCTGGTCGCCCGGAACGAGCGCCTCAGGGGCACGCCCAACTTCACTAAGAGTATGTCCACTACTATTCAATACGAACACATAGACACATGCTCGACCGGGGAAGTACTACCCTCTCACAGAAAACGCCGTAAAGTGTACTTTTGCGTTTCGTGCTATGAGTGAAGGCGCCGGAGACCCAATCTCCCACCCGCCTGTGCCTTCCCTCCTATCCCCTTGGATACTAGTATCACTTTCGTTTATAGGCCAACCGTCGTAAGATAAACTTTTATTCTAGAAAAGGATTTAAGATTCCGCGTAAATAATCACTAAAAAATAAATCTGTATACGACACGAGTGAAGCCGCGGGCACAGCTAGTCAATAAGAAAACTAAAAAGAACGAAGCCTGATTAATGTTATAAGATTAAGACGTTTTAAAAGGATGCTAGTTATTTTAATTTTTTTTTTAATATATAATTTATTACAACTGTATATAATAGGTACATAAGCTGTTTAAATATTTACATAGAGATAATTTTATATCGTTTTGTGTCTTATCTTATCCACCAATAAATTCACTTAAGGATTTATAAAAAGTAATCTATCTATAAAGTAAGTATTTCCCATGCTGCAAATTCGGTGGTATTTTAAAAATATTATTTACGTTTATATAGTTCCGTACCCAAAGCCAACGTAACGTAAAATGTAGTTAGGTAGTTACTAAAAGTACTGAAAAATATAAACAGATCCCCGCACAAGAAACTTTTTCTTTCTACGGTGGTACAGAACTCTTTAAGTGCAAGTTCGACACGCACTTGGACACATACACAAATACAATCACACCCAGGCCGGAAAACATGCCTGTATGGTCAATACAAACATCTTCACCTGTATAGTCAATACAAACATCTTCGAGCGGGAATCGATACCACGACCTCTGCGCCACAACGTCGTCAGTATATCAATACCAACGCCAATTTTGTAAATTATAGCTCAAAGTACATATTCTTGTTTATCAGTTTTTACATAACGTATGTCACGTGACCTTGTTGAGGTCAATAAAAAAGACATCAAATCATGGTTATATGGTGTTATCAATTTTTTTTCTCTTTCAGCCGATCAATGCGATATTTACGTGGAATATTACAAACAACTGACGTCCGAATGTTAATTAAGGGTCAAAGATCATCTTTTGGTGTTGATTATAATTCATGGCGTGTTCGTTTTTAAATAATATAATTGTGATATTTAAAAACATATAGTTTTTAAGATTTAAAGAATATCTGTTAATAAAGTTATTGTGTTAAATGAAGTTAAGGTTATAACATCTCGTAATCAAGCATCAGATTTTGTAAACGGGTTTTGATCTTCCAGCATTAAATTTGATGATTGTATAGATCATAGTTTAGCTTACAGGACTGTTCTAATGTGATAATTACTGTGATCAAAGACTCACTCTACTCAATATCAACACTTTACATAAATTATAAATAAGAGATTTACTAATTATGTATAACACGACGAAAAAGATTTTTAAAACAGTCAGCCCATTTGTTATTTCCTTATTCTAATTGGTTTTGACACTAAATAATTAATATATAAATTTTGATACGAAAATAATTGAATATGAATTGAATTTGAGTTAATATGAATACTTTAAATCTTATCTTGTTTCAAGTATTAAATTATATGAACTTTACGGCTGTTAACGTTCAATAATTACACTGAAGTTTTATTTTAATCTTGAATCGCTATTTGAGTTAGTTTTCATTTAGAAGCATAATATTATCTTGAGTTGAATTTGCAGAGATTATAATTATTAATATTTTATATATTTTTAATGAAACCATAAAAGATTAACACTTAAAACCTATCTTTACCAGTAAAACATATGGACTAATGTTATTAGCGCTTAAATACACGCTAAATGTTTTTTCCCAAATCGAATATTGTTTAGCTACATAAACCAATATCTACAAAGCAATACTTGTTGGGTTTGTCTTTAGGTGTATAAATAGGGAAAGGTAAAACAGTTCAGAAACTTTTTTGTTTGTTTTTCTACTGATATTCTTTTTAGTTTTGTAGCTATTGATAAATTTTAGTAATATCAATAAAAATTGGATGTTTCAATGATTGTTTGAATTTCAACTACTAGGTGAACAATAGTATTACATAATTATTTTATGATAATTCTGTTTAAAGGTCAAATTGTTATGTGTAAGATATTCATTATTTATATATTTTTGTTATTAAAATCATTATTTTAATTTATATTGAAACAATGATAAATTTTTTGTTAAATGTATTTTCACCTGGGAATCTTAAATATATTATATGATGTACATTATATAATCATTTACTGTTAAAATAAAATAAAACATTAATTTCATATACGAGTTGTATTTTAAATTATTTATAAAATCCAGTTTTGAGTAACAAAATATATAACCCGTAGATAAATGCTTTTATATTATAACATTGGAATATATTAAAAAAATAAACCAGTTGAGTACTTTTAAAATTCAACCACAGCACGAATGGACTTTCCAATGTGCATCAAATGGAAGGCCTCATTAATCTCATTAAGAGGCACTTTGTGGGTGACAAAGTCATCCAATGGCAATTTCTTATTGAGGTAGTCATCAACTAACTTGGGAACGTTGTCTCTACTCTTATACCCGCCAAAGGCTGTTCCCTTCCATACACGGCCGGTTACAAGCTGGAATGGACGAGTGCTGATTTCCTCTCCAGCTGCTGCTACTCCAATGATCACAGATTCACCCCAACCCTTATGACATGCTTCCAAAGCGGCGCGCATCGTGTTTACATTACCGATACATTCAAAAGTGTAATCCAAACCACCATCCGTCAGGTCTACTAGAACCTGCTGAATAGGTTTGTCATAATCTTTTGGGTTAACAAACTCATTAAAACCAAACTTCTTAGCAACTTCGAATTTCTCTGGGTTGATATCCACGCCAATGACACGTTTAGCACCGGCTACTTTACATCCTAATCCGACTGCTAGACCGACAGCTCCGAGACCGAATACAGCACAGTTAGACCCAGATTCCACTTTAGCAGTATTTAAAGCAGCGCCATATCCTGTAGTTACACCGCAGCCGAGCAAGCAAACTTTATCTAACGGTGCGACATCGGCAATTTTGCATAGGGAAATTTCTAGAACGACTGTATATTCACTGAACGTCGAGCATCCCATAAAATGAAACAATTCCTTTCCTTTGCAACGGAATCTCTTCGTGCCATCAGGCATGACTCCTTGGCCCTGGGTTACACGAACTTTCTGGCATAGGTTAGTTTTTGGGTTAAGACAAAATTTGCATGTTTTGCATTGCGGAACATATAAAGGTAAAACATGGTCACCGGGCTTCACTGTCGTGACTCCTTCGCCGACACTTTCAACAATGCCACCTCCTTCGTGACCTAAAACAACCGGGAACACGCCTTCTGGATCCTTACCGGACAAAGTATAGGCATCAGTGTGACAGACGCCGGTGGCCAGAATTTTAACCCGCACTTCTCCAGCTTTAGGCGGATCTACCTCTATATCTTCAATTGATAAAGGTTTTCCTGCCTCCCAGGCCACCGCCGCCTTGCATTTAATCACTTTACCGGCAGTCGACATGTTTAATTTACCGCCACACCCGACCGGAATCACGGAACAAAATAAAATGGCCAAATTTTTCACCAATATTCAAAATTAACTGAAGCGTTTATGATAAATGATAATGATAAATTAGGTCATGAAATTATTATTCAGTATCAAAATTAAAGTTATAAACGAAACTGATAGCAAGTATTATTACATCACAATCACACGCAATGTCATGTCCTATGTCAAAAAGAGATAAAGATAAACCTGCGAAATGTATGAACTTGACCTTGAAATAACGACAATGGAGGTAAAAATTAAATCGAGTGGCCTCAATTGGGTGAGTAATTAACATAGATATATACATAATAGATAGTGATCCCATACATTGAAAATACTGGCGTCCTCATTTACGGGACCTAAAAAAAATTAATACTGTGCATGGGGGAGAATAGGGATCGAAAATACCGAACTTAATAAAATACTAAATTTGGCAATTTCTTTTTATTAAATAATAGTTAGTATGGACTATTGACGACGTTGTTGCGCAAACGATAACGAACCTGCCTTAAGCGCCACAGCCATCGCAGGTTCGATTCCGCGCGGAGCAGATGTTTGTATTGACGATACAGTCATGTTGCCCGGTCTGGATATGTTTCCGGATCCCTGATACAAGATATAACTATCCTAAGCGGCCCCGCCTTAGGTGTGTATCGTTTATTTATTTATTTATTTATGTCTAAGTTTCTAACTTTACATTTAGAACATTATTATTATTTTTTTTATGTTATAAGTTGGCAAACAAGCATACGGCGCACCTGATGGTAAGTGGTGCCGTAGCCTATGAGCGCTTGCATCACCATAAGTAGGTGCCACTCACGCGTTGCCAAACTCGAGATATTGGTTCTTAAATCTCCTCTGCCCAGTAATTTCACTAGCATTAACCCATAGACATACTAGATCGTAAATTCATCGTTAATTTGTCTCAAAATGCCAAATGCCATTCGTGATTTGACTGACACTGTCAAATGCACGCTAAGATTGCTATTTACTGAAATTGGTTATTTCCATAGACCTTTTAGGTTTCCTACTTCAGTGGTTATTTCCTATTTTTTTCATGAAAAGAGTCAAGAGAACTCCATTTCATCATAATAGTTAAATAATGGCTAAATTACATAACTACTACGTGTTGTGCCCACTCATTGATCAAAACAGTTTTCTTGGTGTATCTCAGGATAGAGACGATGATAATGTTATAGTTACGCTCGGCCGCAATGTTTTTAACAAATACAGGGTAACTGCAACAGATACATTTAAATTATATTTTTATTTGATTAAATGTGCGCTTTTTATTGTTTGGAATTTAGCTTTCAGATCAAAAACAAATTGGTGGATGGACGTCAAAAGATCATCTTACTTCGGCAGTTATATTTGATAAAGACCAAGACGCCTATGTTGGAGTTTTTAATAGGAATACGATAAAAATATGGAAAGAAGATTCTGACAAGTTGGATAAAATTAAAAAGTACAAGGTACTCAAAAAATAGATAGTTTTATAGTTAATATAAAAGTTAAAGTTTGTGAATATTAACGGATATTTGTTATTCTTTCTCACAAAAAGTACTGAATGTATTTGGGTGAAATTTGGCACACAGACTAGCTTATTGTCTAGATTAACACATAAGATACTATTTTTTCTAAAATAAACCGCATTCATGGATGATTATCCCATAATGAATTATAGGATGTCTACAATTCAAATATGGCACAGAAGATTTCTTATAATATGAAATACAAACATAGCTTTTAGATGATAAAAAATAGCAAAACAAATATAAATGCAAGCAAAGCCTCCATAAATTTAAACCATTGTTAAATAAAATTACCATTCTTAAGTAAAAATTGAAATGATTTTTTTTTTTCAGTTTTCAGTAAATATTTTAAAGCTAATGCCGAGAGGTGATCAACCCTCATTGATAATATTTGAAAATGGTAACTGTGCAGCTTTACCTTATGCACTGGAAAATAGAAAAACATATGAAAGTAAATTGCTTATAAAAGAAAATGAAACAATTGTAGATACAGCTTGTTTTAGTATAAAAAATACAGATTACATTTGCTATGTAACAAAAAACAGTAAAAGCAGCTATCAAATCAGCACATGCCCCATCAGGGAGGAATTGGGCGATATGGAAAAGTCCAAATTGAACAAGATAAAAGTTTCCAGAACTGAAGATACATATGTAGTTGGACAGTTCATAAATTCAGAAAATCTGTGTGTTTACTTTTTATGTAAGTTATGTCTTATTAATTATTACATATTCATCAACTCTGCGAATACAACTGAAACTTATTGTATATCATTAGGGTTCCTTTAATTATGAAAATAAATTTTTATCAAGATTGTTTACACTCTTTATAAGACAAGAATTTAAAAATTATTTTGTCATTTATAATTATTGTACTTACAATGGGAATGTAATGTGAAAAAAATGTTTTTATACTTCACAAAGGTGATTTTACATTTGAATTATTATTTAAACTCTATATAACTATTATATATTCATTTCTTATACCACTTTTGAATAGTAAAATATGCAGTCTGCTGTGTCCATTTCTTTATTGAAATGACCGTTTCGAAGGTAGATTCTGCAGAGAAAAAGTGGCAAGAAAAGAAAGTTATTCTTTTCAATTTATGTATCCAATTAGGCAATCTGTTATATAAATAGGATACAAAAGATAGCCTGTGAAGTTTTGATTTGTGTTGAAAGAAGTAAATATTATTTTAAAAAACTGAGTGTGCAATGTTGACATACATAATAACTATAATATGGTATATTTTGTATTGAAAATTATTTTTTTTAATTTCTTTTCAGGGACTGATGCTAAAATAACAGTATACGATTTATTAAACAAGTCTTGGAAAACTATCGGCACTGTACCTTGGATTTCCACCACATCAAGTGTTTCAATCTCATGGATGGGTCAAGACCATCTCATCTTGTTTGGAAGTAACATTGACCAGGATGGAGCCATTATTGTTGCATATAATATTATAATCGGGGTGGGGTCTTGTAAATACCCCATGAAAATGTACTCTGAAAATGCTAAACTATACTGTTTCAATGGACGTATTATACTTGAAGCTTCAAATCATATTGGGATGTTACCATATGTTTTAGAAACAAATAGAAACCTCTCAAGTCTTTTGGGATCTCATGAAATTGTTGAAGATATGTGCACAGAAATTGCCAATTGGGACACATCTGTTGAACCCACATATAAAATTATAGAGGAAACCAAAGATCTTCTCAAAGTAGGTTTGACTGAAAGGAGAATGTGTGCACAAGTTGTTCCTCCACTGTTAGAAAAGGAAGATTTCAGACATGTTTATAAAGTTATACAGGAATTCAAAGATATACCAGAATCTGTTTTAGTTTTATTACTCAATTATGCAATTAAATTGGTTAATACAGATGACATCAATATCACTAATCACGACGAATTTATTCAATTTTGTAATTGTATTAAAGATTCAAATAATTCCAAAAGTGTTGTCAAAGATAAATTCAAAGTACTGAACTACTTACTTCAAATTACGTTCAGTGATGCAATTTTAATCCCTCATTTGAGAAACGAATTGTCATTAGACAATGCATTATTTTTATTGTCCTATATTTCATATTTGCTCTTAGATTCGGATGAAAAACTTGACGTTAATTATGAAAGCAAGCTTTTTGACTGGTGTATCTTATTAATGGATGCCTTCTATCAACAATATTTGCTGACAAAGGATAACAAAGTAACAGAGGTCCTAAATCATATACAGACAGTTGTGGTAAACCTTATAAGTCAATTGTCAGAAGTTAATACTACTTTACCTTTGTTACATAAAATATTATCAGGTAAACAAACTGAGGATAATGATGAATCATTATCATATGCAATTGAACTTATTGAAATATAAAATGTTGCTATAAATATGTTTCTTTTTATTTATTCCTTACAAACTGCTTTACAAAATAAAATACAATTGCATTTATTTTTCAACAGTATATCTTAGTATAACAAAGACATTTACTCCAATATTTTCTTAGTGGCAGCTCTAGCAAACTGTACAACCATCGGTTTTTCTTTCAATAAGAATCCATTTGTTTCACTAAGAGCTAATTCTGCTATTTTCACTTGTGGGAATGTTACAAAAGCTTGACCTTTCATTCTACCCTCTTGCATGACTCTTACATCAAAACCTATCTGCTCATCTTCAGGTATGTGCTCCACATAGCGTTTATAAATTCGCTTAACATCTTGCTCAGTCACTGTTTTAGCTAAATTCTTTATGTATAATCGCATTGAAGGTTCACCCGGGTGGTAGTTTTTGAATACTGGAAGAACTTTCATATCACTATAAGAAATTCTATTTTTCATTAGTTCTTGTTTTGTAATAATAGGTTGTTCTGGTTCCTCAGAAGCTTTCTCTTCTTCAGCAGGAAGTTCCTCTTTCTCAAATTTACCAAGCTCACCAACAACCTTCGGCTCCTCAGAATGCTTTTGGAGAGCATCTTGAGATACTACTAAAGATATTTTTTTGGGATCAGTTATTGGAGTGACCACATCAAATACCTCCTCCTGACTGACCTTTACTGTTTTTGATTTTGGAAGTGTTGCTGTTGATAGAACTGCAGCAGGGCGTTTTCTTGTTTTTGGCAATGAATGTTTCCTCTTCACCAAGGATGGCATTCTTTGCTTTGGTTTTTCATCACCACTGGAAATCTCAGATTCTGGCTCACTGTATTCCTTGGGTGGAAGAATAGACATTTCCTCAATGAAATAGTCTCTAAAAGTTTCTTTAAAAAACTTTAATGCGATTTCGTCTTCTTTGAATGGTTCTTCAAGTGACATCTTATTCATCAAGTGTAAAGTTTGAGTATAGAAAGGCTTGTGTTTAAAAAGGGCATGAATTATATTAACAATGACCTGAGTAGTTGCTTTAGGGTAATTATATTTTAAATGTACTGGTGGTGGTTGATAGAAATCTACGGATGGGTTCCAAGAGTTGATGATCCGCAGAAATTCCTTTATATGATTGGTAATAGCAGAGTTTGTTTCATCTTTCTTATTTGTTTCGGTAACAGGTATTTTCTCAAATGAATATTCGACAACGAGTCTTCGTTGTGCGATCTCTAACTGATGCAGGCGTTGTAGAGAAGCCTTTGCTTTTTCAATACTAGAGAAAGAAGCGAATATATAATTACGTTTTCTAGATGTCTCCCAAACCTTTTCAGCTCCAAAATGCTTTAACAGCTTCTCTTTGTCTTCAAAAGATAGTGAGATTGGAAGATGTCTTATCATAAGTATTTTAGACATATTTCATTGTTTCACAAGCGATAATAAATAAAATTATTTATAATAAATCAATGCGTAATATTAATAGCTTAATAACACGTTTAATTTAAATATATAATTATCATATTTTACACGTATGTTCACCGGTCTTTTAGATGTTCGTCAATCGAAGACAATTTGGAACGCTTTCTTTTAATTAAAACTGCACAGTTAGAAACAAGTGTGTGTCAATATATTAAGAATAATAATAAAATATGAATTTTCAAATAAATATATATTAAAAGTCAATATATTAAGGACTTAGATCATTAACAACAGGACATGCCATGAGTGACAGTTTATAAAACAAATATTTCATCCATTTTTGGGGGAGGTGAGGTAACCACTACCACACCACTACATTGCTTCAAAACACTAATTCTTGCATACAGCCCCAAAAATATTTTGTGTCATTATAAACGCACACTTGTAGAAAACTATATCACATGTCAAATACACCCACTAATTAGTAATATACATAACCGATTTTACGAGTGGAAGATAGAAAACGTAATAGGGAAACACCACTGTCGATAGTCTGTATCGACAATTTTATTTCTTATATTATTTTCATAGGAGCTACAAAAGTAGCGATTGAACGTCATGTAAGTGATTTCATATAAATTAAAATTCAACAAAATTTAAGTAAAAAAATATATTAATAAATATTTACAATAAAAAAAAATGTTATTTATTTTTTATAACTAATATACAGAATAATAATATAAACAGGTTAATCTAATAGGGCGTAGATTTTATTAGATGCACTTAAAAATTGAGACGAATCAAAGTGTAATGAGCAAATTGTTCTCGTTCGAGTTGTCTCCCATTCCCTCTTTCAGGACTGAGTCTACTTCATTTTTAAATGATGGTCTTTAGGAAATCTAAACAAAATAGGAATGCTATAAAAATCTAATAAGAAAATTTATTAACTTTTTCTATTGTTAATTTTAATTATATTAATATGTGTATGCATATTTCATATTTGTAATAATAATTTAATATATTTTATTAATATTAGATAACTTTATATTACATCAAAATTTAAATAAATATATAACTTAAAATTTAATATGAATTAAATATGTAACATTATTAATTTAAGTACTTTTCGATACTAATTTAGATTTAAGCCGAGAAAATGCTCACAAATTGAAACTATTAAAATCATCTGTCCATTTTATAAAAATACTAGCGCGGCCCGCTCCGGCTTCGCACGGTTATAAAATATAGTGTTGAATAGTAATCTCAGTATATACATACTCTTTTGTATAACTAATCTGTTTGGTTTGTGAATTATTTTAAATTTTGTCATTTTTCATTATTCCGTAAAAATCACTTGACGTAGAAACATGTTTGTTTCACTGACATCAATCTTGTGTTTTATATATATTTGATCGTGTTTACGTTCTAACACTGGCGATCCGGTCCACCTGGAATTATCACCTTGTTCGATCATCCCATCCCATGGAAAGATAAAACCAAATATCTAGGCGTCATACTCAACAACAGACTTACCTTTGAACCTCATATCCGCAAGGCACGTGATAAAGCAGCGTTCGTTTTGGGAACATTGTATGCGATGTTGGGCAGGCGGAGTAAACTGTCCCTTAGAAATAAGGTGACATTATACAAAGCTTGTATACGTCCCATACTGACCTACGCGAGCCCTGTTTTTTCGCATGTCCACGCCAGAAAAATTAATCAATTACAAATAATTCAAAACCGTTTCTTACGCATGGCCTCGGGCTGTCCGTGGTACGTTCGCAACGTAGATCTCCATAGAGACTTTGAAATCGATTCGATCCCCAAACATTTGAAGCGCTTATCGCAAAACTATTTCGATCAAACTACTTTCCATCCAAATCCTTTGATTAGACATGCTTGTATCTACACAGACCGATGTAACCAACCGACAAAAGTAAAGCGTCCTAAGCACGTCCTGCAAGACCCTGACGATAGGATTACATTAGAAAATGCCCTTACACAGCACAGACACGCACACAACACCGTCCACGCCGGCGAGGACGAGGTCCTTTGTTTCGCACGTCGCGTCGCGCTCACACCGTCGGGTGAGGCTATCGTATAGAATGCGCTCGGAGCGCTGCCTCCATCTCCGATGACGTCCTTAGCCGTGGTTCGGCTTCGCAGGAGGCACCCTAAGGACGGAATCAAATTTGAGCCCCCGTGAGGGCTGTCCCTTTATCACGGCTGAGTCTCTGTACTCGGCCCCCGCCCGGTGACGCTGTCAAGGCCAGTAGAGCCAACAGCAATACACATTCCGAAAAAAAAAACGTTCTAACTAAAAATAAATTAAAAATGTATAATTTAAAATAAATTATTTTCGAGTCCGTCTTAAGTCTTTTTGGTTTTTAAAGTGATTTAACTAGCCACATTTACCATTCAAAATATAGCCTATGTCATTCACTGAAAAAATGATTAAAATCGATCCAATAGTTTTGAATTGTTCATTACTGCCCGTGGCCCGCACGCGTTAAATGTAATTATTTACGACATCACATTAGAAACCTCAAAAATATTTTATTCAAATAAACCTTACTCTTCAATCTATCTATTAAAAAACACGCATCAAAATCCGTTGCGTAGTTTTAAAGATTTAAGCATACATAGGGACAGTGATTATGTAAACTGGATAAAATATTTAAATATTTTTTAACGTACGCAGTTATGAATAGACACCTCACTAAAAAATTTTAAATAGACTCTGTATATATTCTTAAAATATCAATATTTGTCACATATAGTCTCGTGGAGAATGCGCAAGGTCATACATAGTCTCGTGGTAAGTGCGTAGCTATAAATATTTAAGTATACTTCAATTTTAAGCTTTTTTTCCAGAAACAAAAGGAATAAAATCGTATAAATATATCGTAGAGAACTATTCGATTATTTCGTACTAGATTTTTGAATCGATAGTGTTATTAATGTTTATTAAATTTTAAATTTTATTAGAAATAATTATTAAACTACCGTAAAAATACTTGCATATGCAAGGTTACTCCATCTTTTTGTAAATTTGATGTATTTGACCTTTTTCTGCATAATATGTTTACAGCGCAGTTCGGCACTTTCAAGGAGTTCCGTTCACAATGAAACCGATACTGACTACTCTTTGATACTGACAATGATACAATCGATTCCAATACAGTTTTAATAAGCGCGTTAGAAAAAAATGGTCTATTACATTCCAGAGGGGAACGACCATATGAGGCGTGTCCAGTTGTTAAATGGTCGAAGATTAAGAACAATTTTAAATGAATGTTAACTTCAAAATATTGAAATTTGAAAACAAGTTGACAAAGTTGAAATATATCAATTATATTCTTTGGTTTCTATGTATATTATATTGGATATTCTATGTATTGTCTATGAAGCAGCACAGAGCATATAAGAATACTAAACAGTCTACTGTCTAATGTTCTTTCTTCTTTGGGTTTTATTTATTGCTTTGTAAACAGTAAATAATATAATGTATGAATTATTATTCTGATTTGACTTTATTAATTCTTGATGATCTAATAATACATTAAACTAACTGTAGTGCACTATAAGAACTATGAATGACAAAAATTCTGAAAAGTTAGTGAAAGTTATAGTTTTAGGAGATATTGGAAGAAGTCCACGAATGCAATATCATGCATTATCGCTCGCCGATAGTGGATTCAGTGTAAATATAATAGGTTACGTGGAAACAAATACACTTTTGGAAATCGAAGAGAACCCTCGCATTACTGTAACAAAATTGCATCCCTTAAAAATAGAAAATGCCCCTAAATTAGTTCAATATTTCGTAAAAGCATTGTGGCAAACAATAAGTTTATTATTAACTTTGTTCTTGACTGGCAAATGCACACACATACTATGCCAAAATCCACCAGCAGTGCCCACATTGTTTGTGTGTAGATTTTACTGTTTAGTCACTCGTACAAAATTTATAATAGATTGGCATAACTATGCACATTCAATAATGGCTCTTTCATTACGTCCTAATCATCCACTACTAAAAGTTTCAAAGTTCATAGAAATGTACTTTGGTCAGTCATCAGACAGCAATTTGTGTGTTACATATGCTATGAAACAAGATTTATTAGAAAATTGGAATATACTGTAAGTAAAAAAATTAGCTTAGGCTTTGTATTCCATTTTATATTGTACAATCTACAAATTAGTTCTTAATTTTCCATTATTTTATAATGTATTAATTTTTGTTTAGAGCAACTGTTTTACATGATAGACCACCAAAAATATTTCACCCAATGACTCTTCAAGAAAAACATGTTTTTTTTCTTAAAATGGCCTCACAATATGAAGTATTTGGAAAGCCTGACTTGGATACACATGGAGCTAGTAGAACAGCATTTACTGAAGTAATGGAGAATACTGTTAAATTAAAAACTAATAGACCAGGGTTCTTATTTAGCAGTACTAGTTGGACTCCAGATGAGGACTTTAGCATACTAATGGAGGCTTTACAAGGTTGAGCAATAAGTTTAGTAACTTTAATCATTCAGTATTTTATTTGTACTGTTTGTCTAAAATTCCAATTTTAATTCCATTCAGAAGAAGACTCTTCTCTTAATGGTATTATAAATTAAAATTCTACTCAAGAGCCTTAACTATTTATTCAGGAAGCAACAAATGGGTGTAGGGCCCTCAGCTGTGAACAAATTTTTTCCATTGAGTTTTTCGAAGAATAATTAATTTATTTTATATTATCTGTTTTAGTTGGAAAGTTATGAAAAATGTAATTTTTCATTAATTTCAGTTTATGAAACAACATACAACCTTGCCAAAAATATACCAAATTTAATTTGCATCATCACTGGAAAGGGTCCTCTGAAGAAACATTATATAGACCAAATTTCTTCTCGAAAATGGAAACATGTAAAAGTCATTACACCCTGGCTTGAGGCTAGTGATTATCCTAAGATGGTAGCCAGCGCAGATCTAGGTGTCTGCCTCCATACAAGCTCGTCGGGTTTGGATCTTCCAATGAAAGTAGTAGATATGTTTGGTGCTGGTTTACCAGTTTGTGCCTATGACTTTAAGTGGTATGTTTTCCTTTTATAATACATAAGTATCTTGTTTAAATGTTTGCAGCCATTTGAAGTAATAAAGGTAATTGAAAATTATGACTTATGCTATTTTAAAATTTATTTTCTCAAATTAATGATATGAGATTATGTATAAATTAGGGATGAACCTAAAGACTCCGTTAATAAAATAATAATCAAAAAAAAGCTTAACTTCTTTTACAGCCTTAATGAGCTTGTGGAAGATGGTGAAAATGGATATACATTCAAAAATAGTGATGAGTTATCAAAACTTATAGTCTCATGGTTTCAAGATTTTCCTAATAATGCCAAACAAAACAAAATTGCTGAGAAAATGAGGAGGAATCTAACAAAGTTTCAGGAATCTAGATGGGAAGAAAATTGGAAATTAAGAGCTAAAAAGTTTTTGAGACATAATACTATTGTATTAAATTATATGTGAAATATTACAAATCAATGAATTATTTTTATATTACAAAAAGCATTCTATAAAAGTTAAATAAAAAAATGCATCTGATTTTGGAAATTTTATTAACAAAAATAACATTTCCTTTGTACACTAAAACTTACACTAAGAGTCTTTCTATTTCTTGCTGAATGGTTTGAATTTGAGGTTTGAGCTGTGAGCCCTCATTAATAGTTATGGAGCAGGCAACAATTGGTCTGGAGACCCCACAGGCTCTGCCCAATGCTTGCTTAGACCTAACAAATACATAAGGCACATTCTTATCTTCACAAAGTATTGGAATGTGGAGCACAATCTCCAAAGGTTCAGCATCTGCAGCCATTATGATGAATTCTGATAGACCTCTGTTCAAGGTCTTAGTAGCCTCGTTAGCCCCCTTTCGAAGTTGCTTATAATTGGCGGCTTGTTGAACAAGATTCAGAATCTTGGCAGTAAGTGCAGCATCGGCTAAGGGATATGCTTTGGGGTTCACATTTGCTTCAGAATCCGCCTGTAAAATTTTTATTATTATTGGTTATTTTTCTCATAATGAAAAATAAATGTGATGGTAATTTAGGCTAGATTTAAAATATAAGTAATGAGTGAAAAGCCTATGTAATCACGAAATAATGGTAATTTATCATTTTTAGGTTAAGTTCACGGTGTCTGTTTTTGTGAGTTAAAGCGCCCGATTAGAAAACGTCACAGATTTGTAACTAGTACTAGTGATACAAAACCCGACGAAAATTTATATTTCAGCCAAAATATACATAATGTTATTATTAACCTAGAACATAACCTAAAACAATCACGTGTAGTTTGTTATTTCTCAAAAAATAAAATTTAAGGACCGTACTTTTAGAATAGTGTTATAAGTAATAAGCTTTAATATTTCTTACCATGTTTATTTTAACACCGAACAAATTTAAATTAATTTCTGCCTCTCAGCGATTTCTCGCGTCACTGAGGAAAATAAATATGGTTGGGAATTAAACTGAAAAATATAATGCGTGAAATTAGCCGACTGGTAAAAATATTAAATAAATAATTAAAATCACTAAAACTATAATAATATGGTTAAAACGATTTTAATTGTAAATTGCCGTAAGTCGTAATGCGGTATACGGGTAAACCGGTAAACTCACAAACATGAAAGTTGAAAGCAGTCTACTGAAAGATCAACGAGAAAAAATGAGCGATTGCTATTGGTCCTTACCTAAGGAGAGTCGTAATGAATTCTACTTTTTCTTTCGTTTCACTCTTTACGCTATCTGTCTCGCTCTTTCGGCTCTTTTATTATGAGTAAATATTTATTTTATCTCCAGTTCTCCATTTTGTTTTTCAAATTTTTTGTACAAATTGTGTCCTACTAGTTTGCGATAAAATTACGAAGTTATTATCCTCATTTATTATTTATAGTTTATATATATCGTCTAATATATATTATTAAACATGCATTGTAAAATGAACAATCATGGCTAGTAGAAAGTGTAAAAAGAAACAAAATGTGTCTGGGCTTGTGACGAAATGATTTTCAAGAAGTGATTGTAACGGAAATTTTGATAATTTTCCATTTTCATTGAAGAAAAGCTCGGTAAGTTTGTTGTATACAAATTTCGTTATGACCTAATCTATTTTTAAAACAAGTCATATAACTTTGTTACTGAAAGCAATTAACTAGCTCTATTCATATTTCATTATTATTTAATTACAATAAATAGCACATTATTATGTAACGAAAAATTTACTCATTTTATTATAAGAGAAATTTAAATATTTTAGGGTCCTACGTTATATTATACCTAATACAAAAATGTTACTTTTGCATTAAATTTTTGAGCTAGCATTTGAAATTATTCCCTGAATTCAAAGGTTTATTAATAACTTAAATTTAAAATGAAAGAGTAAATAAACTCCCTTGGTTTATTTTCTACATATTCATCATAATGTCAGGATAACATAATACAAAAACTTTAAACAGTTTTATTATTCTTACAATCATTGTACTGAACTAATGTATTTTAAGTATTATATATTTAATGTATTTTTTTTTAAATACTTAAGAATTTCAATGGTGATAGAGTTTATTATATTATGGTAGGTGTCAGTTTATATAGAAGATGATTATCTATTAAAACCAACATCTTTTTAGAAAAATGCTGCAACCATACAATAAAATGTTATAAAATAACTTTGAGTGTGTAGTGTTTATTTATTTATTTATGTAATTGTATCAATATATAAATTAACATTTATTTACAACCAATATAACATTGTACAATTTAATACTAACAATATTTACAAATAATTAAAACTACAAATTTTGTCCACAGCGAATGGTGGCAAAAATGCTAGCTCACAAGCTGCATTACATTAACAGTATATACTTTTGTTTCCAGGTGCAGACAGTGGGTAAAAGTAACAGGAAAAGAACATTTGGCACATTTACCAACTGAGAGATTACACTAAAATAAGTTTATGAGTGGTAAACATTTTAAGGACTGATTTAAAAAAAGAATGCTATACCATCTCTGTTGCTGAATGCTCCACTCTAATCAGATGAGATAAAATTATAAAACAGTTATATCTATTAAAATATTTTACCAATTCTATTTGAATAAAATGTTGGTTTGATTCGATTAGATTTATTTCTCAACATAACAATATCTCAATTTATTACTGATTTTGTTTTAGTGGTAAATTGAAATTAAAATAACGACTTAATTTCTTATTAAACAATAACCACTACAACAAAATCAGTAATAAATAATCCCAAAAAAGTTTGAAAAGCTAAGCGCACATCACTATCGATGGAATATTCATCGATATCGATAATTTTTTATCGACATAGCACGTCACTAATCACTATGCTTTATTGTAATGTTGGTAGAATTGATTGTTTTTTTGATAGTTGGTAAGAGAGCGATTCTTTAGGCTGACTATTAACGATGGTCATATTGAATCTATGGGACTCCAGTCTCTTACTTATTTGCTCTGTGGTTGAAAGTTTGAAACTGACATAATGAAACTTAGTGTGACCAGATTTAATTTAACAAATATACCGAGGCACCTCAAAAAATACCGAAGTAGGGTAAAACCAGCAAAAACTGGCCACTTTAGCACATTGCCAACTTTAAATTGTTATAGTTCTAATTTCCATCATCTAAACTATACAAGTCATAATTGAAAAGGGAATGATAAAAAAAAGAAACGCACAGTTGTTAAAGTGTTAAGTAAATTTAGTCGAAACTATCCAATTCGAACATAAACTGGCCATCAAAATTAGAAAATGGCATGATGATCCTTTAGTAACTAGCCACAGTTTAACTTTGTTTAAACAATAAAATAAAAGAAATGAAAAACAATTTGTAAAAGAAATCAACGTGTATATAGATTTTATAATTACCTGAAATCTTAATTAAAATAATCTTCACATTAATTATTTTATATAACAAGATTACTTTTAGTAGGTAACAAGCCCCAAAACTGGTCACCTATACTAGTTACGTAAAGAACCCGAAAAAGCTTAGTATCATAATTCATATGTGACGACGTTGTGGCGCAGCGGTAGCGAACATGCCTTAAACGCCACAGGTCGCAGGTTCGATTCCCGCTCGGAGCATAATATGTTTGTATTGACCATGCAAGCATATTTTCCGGTCTGGGTGTATTTGTCCTTGTCATTGTGAATGTTTCCGGACTCCCGACACAGGATATTACTATCCTAATGGGGGCCATTGAGTGTGCAGCGTTTATTATTGTTATTATATAAACTAATCTAATATCTTCTAAACTTACAATTTACGTAGCTATTTAAAAAAAAAAGCAAAACAGTAGTTTGTTATCAAATTTCATCCATAGAATAGTAACTAAAAATGTAATATATGTTTGTAGAAAATATAGATAGAAAACTATAATTGTTGCTAGTTATTTATTTTTATTAATGTTGGTTATTTTTTCAAAAAAAGAACACAATTTCATATTTCTCCTTGCCAACTTTAGACCACAAAGTTTTAAACTTTCTGACTTATAATCACTTCTGTTCTGATGGATATCTAGATTATACAGAAATATTGTAATATATATATAATCTGTGTAGATAAAATAACTGAGTAGCACTATCACTATAGCATTTGACGATAGCATGAAAATGAAAGGCGAAAGTGTCAAACTTGTGATACATAAAAATAATTATTAGTTAAAGCAATTCAATATTATTATATGTTTTAAATATATTTTCTAGATATTAGTTGGTATTAATAGTATTTAATCTAACTTCATAACTAAATGTATCAACAAACGCTAATTGTAGCTCCTAGCTTTAATTAATAGGTTAGCATTGTGCGATTGTAAAATAACATTTGCTATTGCAGCAACAAATCTAGCATATTGGTGTATAGGCACGTGAACGTATGTAAGAGTTCGTTGCCTACCCGCATATCACGAATGTGATGAATGAATATGTATAAAAACAAATTTATCGTGAGTCTATCGCATGAATGCTGCGACAGCATTATATATTTTCATCGCAACAAGTTAAGGAACAGAGTGATTGACGCGGTTTTCTAAATTTATAACTTTAACAAACTTTAAAAAAAAATTGGAACGATGCCTCGTCAAGATAGTACTAGTCGTGTATGGAAACATTTTTACAAGGTTGTAGGAGATAAACTCGCTACGTGTAAGCAGTGCTCAAAACAAATTTCCTATAGAACATCTGTTACTAATTTAAGAGCTCATTTAAAAGCAAAACATATAAAACAATATCATGATTCAAAAAAAAATGCTCACCCACTTACCCTAACGGTTCTTGATTATGTTGCATCTTCGTCTGATAAACAAGACAATGAGAAAGATTCCATAGAATTAAAAAAGATTGGAACCTCAAAAACCTTTTCGCATCATAAAACAAATCCTATATGGGAATATTTTTCTAAGGGAACTAGTGCTACCAAAATGGCAACGTGTAACCTATGCTTGGGAAAATTTTCGTACAAAACCACTAACACGAACTTAACAGCTCATTTAAAGGCAAAACATATACCACAATATAATTCTTTGTTATCTAAAAATTTAAACCAATATACGAAACAACACGTGATCACGAAGTAGAAGAAAATGCTTTATTACTACCGCAAACGGACGAAGTTTATTACGCGTTTTTGGATGATGTTGAATCAGCTATTGCTGTTAAATCCGAAGAGCGTAGAAATGATGCAGACCCCCTTGAAACACCAAAACAAACCAGACACAACGAACAACAAGGAAATGTTACAACGTCTCAACGGGTAAAAACATTTTCGCAAAAAGAAGATAGGAGGCAGATTGATGCTATGCTTATAAAGCTGATTGCTATGACCTATCAACCCTTTTCTGTAGTTAAAAATCCAGATTTTGTTGACTTTGTAAAAGCGTTAAATCCAAGTTACATTTTGCCTGTTCCTGAAGCCATATCTGAGAGCTTAATTCCGTTTCTATATGATCGATGTTTAGATGAACAAAAAATAATGCTACAGCAGGAAGCAGAAACGGTTTGTTTAACTATTGTTACGTGGAACTCCATTCATATGGACACATTTATATGTATAACAGCTCACTTTATAAATAAAGAGTTCAAATTTAAATCTATTGTAATGAAATGCAGTGAGATAAATAGCTCACACACTGGCAAAGACGTCAAATATATATTAAAACAGATCAGTACAGAATGGGAGATATCCGACAAAATAAATTTGTGTGTAACAGACAATGCTGCTAACATAGAATTCGCAATAAATACTCTAGGCTGGAGTTCCTGCAGCTCGATAGCTCATAAACTTGACGTATTTTTGCAGCGTGCACTCGAGTTATATGACCAAACTTTAGAAAAAATTAATGAAGTAGCAAAACATTACCATACAAGCTATGAAGCCAATAAACTGTTGCTAGAGTACCAAACAGAAATACAAGGCTTTAGCCTACCATTAAGGCTTGTAAACTCGGTGTCCAAAAAATGGAATTCATTATATTTGATGATCGAACGTTTTAATCATATTCAAGAATCTGTGAGGAAAACGATGCCAAACCTTGATGTTTACCTGCCTGAAATCACAGATGATGAATGCACCGTTTTGAAACAACTTGCCTTGGTTTTGAAACCATTCAATGACGCAATGGAAGAATTAAACTCGGAAGACTATGTGTGTGCTTCCAAGGCAATTGCTATCATAAACGGATTAAGAGACGTGTTAGAGGAGCTAAAAAAGAAACCTGAGCATTATGATGCAATTAAAGAAGCGGTTGAATTTATTGATTTACAATTAAATTTACAGTTCAGCGACCTTGAATGTAAAGATAGTTTGGCGTTGTGCACGATTTTAGACCCAAGATACAAAATGACTATGTTTATTGACGAAAAAGCTGCTATTAGTGCTAAATTGAATCTAGTATCAGAAGTTCTTAATTTGTTGAAAGAAGAAACCTGGCATAATGATTTATCAAATAATGAACACGAGTCCAAAGGAATGGATGGCGGTGAATTTAGTTTGTGGAGAAAGCGAAATATATTTTTAGAAAAAAGAAAAGTTAGCCAACCTCAAAACTTATTAAACTTCGCCCAGCAAGAAGTAGATTCTTATATCCAAGATGATTTTGCACACAGTAGCTGTGATCCTTGTCACTGGTGGCAATCCAGACAATACAAGTTTCCACATCTAGCAAGATTATTTAAAAAGAAATGTAACATAGTAGTAACATTCGTCCCCAATGAGAGACTATTTTCCAAAGCTGGTTGTGCCCTATTAGAAAGAAAGTCAGAACTGACAGTTAAAGAAACTGAACAGTTAGTTTTTTTAAATTATAATTTAAAAAATTGTAACTATAACAAACTCATGTCAAAAAAATAATCAACACAAAGTACTTATAAGACAAAAGTAAAATATGTACAAATACATGCTGTATCTATATCAACCAAGTGTATTTTATGAATGTTCTAAAACTTGGCATATTTTTAATGGAAGTTTAAATATAAACCACACTTTTTAACTGTTTTTTTTTTACCTATTTCATTGACAGTGATAACCTACCGACAAAGACTATGACTATAGCAGGGAATGGCTAATGCTATCCAGTTAATGCTTTTTAACGAAATCATTTAAAAAAAATCCTTTAATTTATATATTGTCTGCACAATCTCATACCTAACAAAATTGTGCAATTTGAATTCAGTTTGAAAAGAGTGCTACTTGATATACTATGAAAATGAAAACACAATGTTATGCTATTATTTTGTATTACCATTTATTTTACCATATAAAAATATTGTAGTTATCATAATTATATCAGATTTACATCTTATTACTATTAGATGATCTTTTTAATTAAACAGCCAACTACTTTAATATAAATATATATTTTTAAATTTATACTCATTGAATACTAGAGTATATTAACAAAATCAATTTTCAGAGATTTATGAAATTCCTTATAATTGTAGTAATTTTTCTATTTACTAAATCTCTTATGCTATTAACAACAATTGTCTGTCCTGCCACTTCATTTTCACAACACTTTTATCTTAATTTTAACACACTTATTTTATCTTCCAAAGGGTTCAAATTGGTCTCCCAAAAATCATGCCTAATTCATATATGATAAATATTCAATGTTAAGTTGATTATTCACAGTTTTAGAAGTTATTTTCTATTCACACTTATACCACACAAATCAGTCAGTTGAAGCCTTAGCGTGGCTTCACATACTTATACTAGTTAGGCTTTTTAAACATATTTGAATTGTTCTGCCCAGTTTGATTCGACAGGAATGCAAGATGTCCTTTAGGGCACTTATTGGCATAATGACCTTTTGTGCCACATTTGAAACAGGTCACCTCTTCTAAGGGTTTATGGATCATTCGTTGTAACCGTAGCATTTCATCATTGTCATTGGCCGGCTTTACATAACCAAGGGCTCTGTATCTTGCTTCCTCTTGTTTTTGTGCCACTTCTCTTTGCTGGGGTAAAAAGTAAATTAATTATTATTAAATTTACCATATTTGATATTAATATTTAATAAAATATAAATTAACCATATTTTACATTGGATATGTCATGAATGGGATGGTTTGATCGTGAAGGTTTATACCCTCTTACAGAATATCAATGTAAGGAATAAGTATTCTTAATTTTGTGTACAATTTCGTGAGTGTTAGTACTGGAGGCCACAGCCTCCTTTGCCAATAATGCATATGATATCCAATCATATCAATCCAATGGCAATGCAATATCTTTTAACTTCACAAAAATTCAAAGAAATTTGCTATTCTAAATATTATAGAAAGGTACAATTAAATATGTTTCTTTTGATTTCTCACTTGTCACTAAAAACACAAATGGGAATACTGTAACATTTCCTAAGGGTTACGAATCTCACTATTTTTCAACAATCTCAACATTCAAAACATTCTTGGTTTCTCATGTCTCAGTCAATGGGCATAGTGAAACTAATTCGAAAATAATGAGCAGTCTCAGTATTAACCTTGTAATAAATAATGGGAATAGTGAGACTAACCCCATTTTTAGAGTATTAAAAAAATCTTAGTTTCTTGTATAGAGACCTCCATTATTTTTAGTATTTTTTGTTGTTGCAGCTACAGAAACTTTCTTTGAAATTTTCAACTCGCTTTTACAGTTTGTAAAATACAGCTCACTTATAGAATAGAGACAGACTGATGCATAGCAGAGGCTTAGTAAAAGGGTTGTGTTGGAACCCTTTGATATCCTACCAACCCTTTTAAACAGCCTTTGTTGTGCATCAGTTGGTCAAAAAGTTGTATAAAAATGTAAATATATATTTCTTACATCTGGTGGTATCTTATTGCATGTTGAAGCTTTGTGACCAACTTCGGAACAGTAGTGACAGACAGGTAACCTCTTAGCATCTTTAGTCTGTTCAGGTGGTGCGGGAAGTTCAAATCTGGGATGCATGTATTTGCAAATAGATCCGTCTGGGCAGAACCCAGCTAAATAGTTAATACATAGCACCCTTCGAACATGGCGATGTCTACAATGTGGGCCGTGACGACAAAAGCCACGGTCATACCTTAAATTATAATAAAACCTGTTGTATACATTTTTTATAGAACTTGAACATCAAAAACATAATAGATGTAGAAAATTATATGTAAAGACTAGTATAATAGCAGTTATAGAAATTTCCTTTTCTTAAAAATTTAAAATTGTTAATTTCGTCTTTGATGTTAGTTGTAACTTACCATGGACAATCCTTAATTTTACTCTCAGGGTCTATATGAAGAAAGGGGCATTCTTTATTGTGACAAGCATTAAACCTTGCATAGAAATAACATTCAGGCATTTTTGACATGTCATACTCATGAAGAAATTCACACTGGTCTCCTTTCTTGCATAAGCCACGGAGCCAATGTTTGCAAACAACTGTACGGTCGCCTCTAACGTGTCTGTAAGGACACTGAGGCCCATTGTTACATCCGCCAGGCTGACTAAAGAATTCACATACAGCCGCTGTTGACTCTGGAAATTTATAAACATTAATACAGAATAAATACGATTTACTAAATAAAATTCGTTATATAGTTGAATCTTACTGTCCATCCCAGGAAAGGGCAGCGGTAATGCTCCATATTGTTGTTCTAATGCATAATCTATGTCGAATTTTATATGATCTACATTTGCGACAATCACTTCCATTATAATAGGAGATTATTTTGTACACACAATCTAATGTGTTATGGAAAATGTGAAATTTTAAGACAAATTTAAGCGGCTGTTACCACTAAATTTAACTAGTAAGTGTACGCTGTACTTCCACTTTATTCATTTCAATTTTAACGGTAGTCGAAACAAAAGAATATAAGTCTCTTTAGATATTAAAGAGGCAAAAGTATATTTAATTCAATTCCTAATTTATTAGTTTTAAGTAAGTCAAAACTCTCAGACAATTGACAAATCTCAATTCATAAAAGACTCATCACTCAATTTCACAGATGACAGAACAACTGACGACAGATTATAATTTATAAATCAAAGTTAAAACCAATACTGTTACAATGAATGTGCAACATAGACATTAGAAATGGATTAGATTGCTGGTCTATAATTATGGCCGATAGCTTAAAATGACAGACACTGGTTCAAAATTTTAATTGAAACAAAACTATTATTTATATCTTATTTATATATTATCCCAAAAACTCAATCCAAGTCCCAATCACATTTAACCAAAAGAACTTTTATTTTTGCAACACTAAGATAACGGGCAGCCAGAGAAACTGCATATTTCGTATATAATATAACGCAAAACCTTTAACATAATACATAAATTGCATGACCATTATCAACTGCCAGCTCCTGCGGTATCTAGAGGAGCACCAGCTGATTAGCGACCGCCAATACGGCTTTCGTCGTGGTCGTTCAGCTGGTGATCTTCTAGTTTACCTGACACATAGATGGGCGGAAGCAGTTGAGTCCAAGGGGGAGACATTAGCGGCCAGTCTGGACATAGCGAAGGCCTTCGATCGGGTATGGCACAAGGCGATTCTTTCGAAGCTTCCTTCCTATGGGCTTCCTGAGAAATTATGCGAGTGGGTCACCAGCTTTTTGGCAGATCGGAGCATCAAGGTCGTTGTCGACGGTGCATGCTCTGACTTAAAACCCATTAATGCTGGTGTCCCGCAAGGCTGCGTACCGTCCCCTACTTTGTTTCTCCTCCATATCAATGACATGTTGGAAATTTCCAACATTCATTGCTATGCGGACGACAGCACTGTGGACGCTTTATACACCGGCCGCGCTAATATTTCTCGGGAAAACGTCATTGAGTGCCGGAACAAACTTGTGTCTGAAGTCGAGACTACATTGACCAAAGTCTCGGACTGGGGCCGACTAAATTTAGTCTAATTCAACCCCAAGAAGACACAAGTTTGCGCGTTAACCGCTAAAAATCACCATTTGTCGTATCTCCTCGTTTTGAGAACACTCCCTGGCTGCCACAGCTAGTATCGGAATACTTGGTGTCGACATTTCGAGCGTCGTTCAGTTCCGCGATCAATTGGAAGGAAGGGTCAAATTGGCCTCTAAAAAGCTTGGTGTGCTCAGCAAGGCGAGGCACTACTTCGCGTCGGCTCATCGCCTGAAGCTCTACAAGGCGCGAATTCGACCGCACGTGGAGTACTGCTCTCACCTCTGGGCTGGAGCTCCCCAGTACCAGCTACTTCCAATTGACCGCATCCAACGTAGAGCGGCTCGAATTGTCGACGATCAAGCCCTTTCCGATCGGCTTGATCCTTTGGCATTGCGTAGAGATGTCGGATCACTCTGCATCTTCTATCGCATATATCACGGGGAATGTTCTGAGGAATTGTTTGGATTGATCCCGCCGGCTGAATTTCACCATCGGACATCGCGACAAAACTCTAAATTCCATCCCTACCACCTCGATGTCTGGAAATCCACAACAGCGCGATTTAGAAGACATTTTCTTCCTCGCACAACCACTCTGTGGAATCAACTTCCGCCGGCGGTCTTCCCGAACCGATACGACTTGGGAACCTTCAAGAGAAGAGCGTATTCTTTCCTTAAAGGTCGGCAACACGCCTGCATGCCTTCTGGTGTTGCAGATGTTCATGGGCGGCGGTGATTGCTTAACATCAGGTGAGCCTCCTGCCTGTTTGCCCCTCTTACATAAAAAAAAAAAAATGATTAAAAAATAGCTTTTTTAGAAGTTTTAAAGTTTAAAACCCTAAAAATATTAAAGAAAAATGTTCTTCAGCCATTTACCAACACTTTTATATATTATATAACTCAGTTTTTTCAATTTTGTGGGTTGACATGGTATTGCTTATTAGCGTCAATATATGTATAACTATTATGCCATAGAAATATTTACTGTAATTTATACAGAATAAAAATAAAGGAGCACGGTCTTTGTGTTGAGAAAGTGTGCACCAAAATCTATTACCTAAGGGTAGCGGTGAGCCAGTTACGCTAAAGTAGTAGTAAATAAAAAGTTCCTGAAATCATATGATTGGATAAAGAAATAAATAAAGGAACCAAAAATTTTGCACAAAATATGAAATAATAATATATTATTAGTACCATTAATTTATTATTATTTGTGGCGCAGCGGGAGCGAACCTGCCTTAAATGCCACAGGTCGCGGGTTCAATTCTCGCTCGGAGCATAATATGTTCGTATTGACCATGCAAGCATATATTCCAGTCTGGGTGTATTTGTCCTTGTCTTTGTATGTGTTTCCGGTACCCCGACACAGGATATCACTATCCTAATGGGCGCCGTTGAGTGTGCAGTGTTTATTATTATTATAGACAAGATATGATTAATTATTGTTAATAAATTATCTGTGGCTTAATGTTTTGACTTTTATAATTTGTCTGGTAATTGGTAAATACAGGTTAATTTTGTCGATTATAACTTTTATTTATTTAATTAAAGATGTCATTATCTGATCTAAGACATACATTAAGAAAATGCGAATTTCCCATTTGTGCAAGGGAAGCTCTTACTAAAATAGGTAACCTACCAGATACCCTGTGTTTTTTTTCTTTGAATTAAATCAATTTTGTGTATTTTACATATTTTTTAGAGCAGCTGTTGGTAGGCCGGGCAGCTCCAACCAGCAAACAGCACGATATAGCAATGGATATTATATCAGAATTTATATTTTGTGAGACCGACCGACGAGGGAATCGACGTGCCGGCTTGGACCCGCTCCAGGAGCTACAGCTTATTGACATTTTATGCGAATATCTATCAGCCTGTACGAGCGATACAACCAAGAATACTATTTTCTTGTCACTCTTTGCAGGCATGGAAAGCCAGAGGAGATTGAAAATACTTAGCATTCTAGCTAGTATGGCAGTTTCTGCTTCCAGTACACCTGTGAGCACTTTCTTATTTATCAAGTCTTGGAAGCTATAATTTGATTATAATGAAAAATTATTATCATTGCTAATAATTGTCTTTCTGTTTTCGGATAATAAAGTTCATCATTTACATTAATTTATTGACATCTTTAATTTTTAGGTGCTGTTAGCAGTGGGTGTGTGGCTACAACAAACGGGATGCTCGTCTGCTCAATCTTTACAATTGGTGGAAAATATTATCCGAGATCACTTCTACTTAAATATATCTAATCACAGTTCTCTGAAAACTTTGGCTACAACGGCCCCTCAGTTTGTATCCAATTTTATTACTGCTGTCACTGAACTATACATGCATGATTTGCAAAAAGCCAAAAAGATCCCACCAAAGAATTTGTTAGAAATTATAACATCATGGGTAAGATTTATTTAGTAAAATCATATTATATTTAATTTTCACTAAAATGAAAATGTAAACAATTGACATTTTCTGGCTTCATTCTTATTGCATTCTTCATGTTTATTGTGTTATGTATCTTTTTACAATTATATTTATTGTTTTTGCACTAACTGAAAACATTTTGGACATACAAACTTTCACATTTAAAATATTAGAAGGATTTGAGTTTCATTGTTAATACCGAAATAGATGATAGTTAAATGCCATTATATAAAATACAATATTAATGTACTACTGCTTTGTAGATTATGACACTGCGACGGTATCTTTATAAAAACTATTTCTAAAAATATCTCCTAGTACATACATGCAGTGTTAATGCTTGCCTAATTTGAATGTGATTATTTTGTTTCAGGTATATTCAAATCCATCATTGTGTATGTCAGCACAGTTGAATCCTGCTGCTTTACCAAGTGGTTCTATACCCATGGCTGCTGTGACACCCCTTGCTGGTCTTATACATTGGTGTGCCCTTGCGCCTCTGTATGTTGATGATGGTAAATTAATCTTGTAATACCGTTAGTTATTATTAAAAAATATATAGTCCATATAAATATGAGTGATATGACATACACAATTTAAACAATAGATTGGTGAAAATTATTGTTTATCATCATGCAACATTTGTATTATATTTATTTTGTTTTGTTAGCTGTACTTCCGAAGTAACTAAAACAAATCTCTTAGCTATGACCCCCAAGTAATCCAGCAATCACAACATCAACTATCCATTCAACTAGTAAAAGTTATAATTGAAGCAATTGTGTCTCAAAACTGCAGATTCAGAAATGGAAGATATACCAATAAAGAAGATAAAATTAGAAGACGAGAAGCCAACTATCATTAAATCAGTTGCAACCAAATCTCTGACTGAGTCAGAATTATATATAAAATTACATCTCGGAGTTTTGCACAGCATGCGTGCAGGACGTCGTACACACGGGCCACCCACAGCAGTGAATGCGCAACATTTAGCAGCTTTAACACCATTGGTACAGAGCTATGCACAACAGTTATTAAAATGTGGTGTTAAGTTGCAGACTGATGTAAAATTGAAGGTAATACATAAGTAAGATAAGACAACAGTAGTGGCGTTTTAGTAGTGAGCCTGCCTAAGTCTCAAAGGTAGCAGGTTCGATTCTTACTTAGGACATATATTTGTATTGGAATTATAAATATCTGTCTCAGTCTGGGTGTTTGTTCTCACCTCGGTACCTCAGACACCACATTAAGCTGTTGTTCCGGTTGTTATCATATAGATATATTCATATTTATATTGATTGGCTATTTTCTTTTATTCAATGAGTTACTCATTGAGTTGAGAGCTCTGATGGCTATCATTTTGTGTAATCCATCAAAACAGGATGATAGTATAAGTAGACACTGGATAAAACTAAAAATACTGGGATTGATGCTAGAGAGGTTCTGTTAGAGAGGTTCTCCTCGGGGATAAAAATTCTGCAGTTAATTTTTAGATGGCATTTGCATTAGTTGTATATTCAAATGTAAGGATATTTCTTCCTTAGTAGCGCTGACTTAACAATATCTAAAATGGCAAAACCAATGGCTAAACATATAAAATTCAATGAATACATTTTTAATTATTATTTAAATAAATATTCATCAGCAGTTAATTCCTGTAGTGACAATTTATTTACTTTGCTATAAATCATGTGAAATTGAATATGTTATATTTGTTTTAGGATTGCTTAGACAGAATAGGCCAGGCTGTCCAGGTTGCGCTAGCTAATGGCTGCGTCTATGGTAACATAAGCAATCTCCTTGCGGCCTTGGACACGTTACCAGAGAACAGATTATTGCGGATCATTATCAAGAGCCACCAACAAAACATATGACGAGTGGTTTAACTCTCAGAAAATTGATAATGTCAATGCAATAAAAATTGGCAGGAATGCTCTATAATATGCTGAACATTATCATGTATATAAAATTGTACATTTAAATCAATATAATTGTAAGTTATTTTAGTTGATAGTACTAGTAGCTGTAAATGTGTAAAAGCATGATGAAAAATGCATCTGTATAACATAAATAAAATATTTTGAGTTTGAGTTGAGTTTGATACATATTTGTATATAAAATTGTACATTTAAATCAATATAATTGTAAGTTATTTTAGTTCATAGTACTAGTAGCTGTAAATGTGTAAAAGCATGATGAAAAATGCATTTGTATAATATAAATAAAATATTTTGAGTTTGAGTTGAGTTTGATACATATTACCTAATAGGCTAATATGATAATATTATATTAGTTATAATCCATTTATCATTAATCTGTCATTGAAATGTTATCAATCCATTCATAATTCTAATGTTATTGAACATAATTCTACTATTGTATCTGATAGAGCAGTATTTATAAGAGATATTATTATTTTATTAGGTTTGTAATACAAAGAAAATAGGTGTTGATAAATAAATAAAGAGATGCTTAAAAAATTGTATATTAAAATGGTTTAAATCTACGACTTTGTTTTAATTGTGCTATCTTTTTCTTGTCCTCCTCAAATTTTTGCCTCAAAGAAACAATATGTTTCATCTTAGACTCCCTGATTTGGAAGGTGTAGAAATTCTTTAATTCCTTCCTTTTCTTGTTTTTCTCTTCTTTGGCCATTATTTTATTTTCTACTTTCTCAGTGCGAGCAAAGCTTTGCACTTTGCCCTTTTTTGTAACGGTCACCCATCCTTCATCATCTTCAATTTCCAACTCTTTTTCTTGTTTTTCTTCCACTTCAGATTTTTCCTCATAGTTTTTCATGAAATCTTCTATTCTTTTCTTTAACACTTCTGGCTTTTCTATGGAGTTATAGTGTTCCTCCAACCACTTTTCCATACCAAGTTTGATTTTATGATCATTGGAGTTCATAGGTTTTAATTCTTTAAGTTTAAGAGCTTTGTCTAGTTCTGCTACTTTGCTAAATACCACAAAACATACTTTAAATGATGATTTTGGAGATTCTCTAATAAATTTATTTGGAACTGTTGATGTAGAATTGGGTTTTGTTGAAAAAATTACTGATTGTACTTTTCCAGCTGCACTAAAAGTGTTCATAATACCTCTTTCATCAGCGTATGGTGGTACGTTTACTACAAATAATGTTCGCCCTTGCGGTTTGTCATTAGTATGTTCTCGTACTGAATGTTCTTTGAAGTAAATAACATGTGGAGACACAGAATTTTCGTTTAGTCTCAATTCTAATGCTGAAATTAATTAATATGATTCAGTTAACAATTTTAACCATTTTAAAACAAAGTCTTCATTTGTTGTATTTACCTTTGAACTCGTGTGTTTTTTTAATAGTTTTCATTTTAATTTATAATACGATGTCACCAATTTACATAAAATTGAAACTCTAATTAATAAAATAGATAATTAAAGAAGTGAATAAACCTTATACTTAATGTTTAATATCCCAAAACCACAATATTTATATCAAAATTAGGTTATAAAACATTAAAACAACACACATCTTTATTATACTGAAAATCAATGACAAATGATCATAGACTACTATTGTATATACTAGAGACAAATGACATTCTGATAATCTATAGTTCTGTAACAACCATGTCGAGCGTGAAGCGACCATAGAGCGACAAATTGTCGACGATGATGCCAAAATAATACTTGTATTCTCTACAAAAAAATAATACTCATTGAGATGCCTACTTAGAAAAGTTTACTTAGTTAACTTAGTTAGTCTTTTGTTAAGAAATAATAATATAAATTAAGGGTATATATATCAGTCATATGTAACCAAAGAGTGGCAAAAAATCACCCAATGGCAACCTGTGATGTGATTCGTGACCAATGGTATCTTTGGATAGATCTTTAAAAATAATAAGAATGTTTTATTTAAACTGTTTTGATAAAGTTAGTAATTGATCTCAATAACTAGATACTAAAGTCTTAAAAATTATGCCCCACCCCAACTTTTAAACTATGGTACTTAAAATTCTGGAAAAAATTGAGCTAACATCAAAGAATTTTTAACCACATTTATTTTGAAGAAGATAGGTATACAAGACGATGTCATGGTGCAGTAGTAGCGAATCTGCTTTAAGCACCGCAAGCCGCTGGTTCGATTCCCGCTCGGAGCAAATGTCTGTAATAACCATACAGGCATATTTTTGGGTCTGGGTGTGATTGTCCTTGTCATTGTGAATGTTTCCGGACCCCCGACACAGGATATAAATATCCTAATGAGGGCCGTTGAGTGTGTTGCGTTTATTATTATTATATAAATATAAGACATAATATAAGTTTTTCACATAACTTTTGTTTTTTTTTTTAAAATTACTTTGAAATTACCAGCCAATTTTTTGCAGTTGATTTTAATTTGTTAATATTGAAAGTTCTAAAGGTTCTTTCTCATTAAGCTATGGAACAAGCCCATTACATTAGTTTCCACTCACTTTATAACTAATGTATTTTTTGCATCGTGTTTACAGTTTAACATCACATTCACCAATTGGCACGAAAAAAATGGACAATAAAGAACTTTTAACGTTCAGAAATGAAATAACTGACATCTGCGATATGACAGAAAGGTTTTTTATCTGTTTTAGTTGCCTACTTGTCTGTGTTGGCGAAGGAATTTTGACGAAAAGCATTTGTATGTATAAAGTTTTGATCGTATTTTCGTTTTATTCTACGGCAATGTGTGATTATACTTGTATTCTGAATATAAATTCTAGTGATGCTATCCACCACTTCAAATAGTAAAGTGAAAAGTTCTAAATTATCGGAGAATATTGACGTTCCAGATCGGGACGAAATCGGTCATGAAAACACAACGGATGATAAGGTCAGAGGTTATGTTGGTTCATACGATGCGCCTTCCTCATTTGGAGGTCCTAGGGACTCGCGGTTCCGGTCACGCGGTCGTGTTACTGAATTTCGACCGTCCAGGGGCGGGAGTAGGGGTGGAACGAGAGGCCGTGGCAGTTTCCCGCCAAGGGGTGATCGCGACGAGAATTCCTACAAATTTCACGAACCGTTAGCTGTATCTAATAATGATAACTGGTCACACGGAAACAATAAATTTTATGAAAGATCGGATTTAGTTGTAAATCTTCCCGAAGATCCTCGTATCTCTAAGCTATTGCGTCGTCTTTGTGCTGAAGTCGATGTCGAAAAATCCCTTGCGATATGTACTAAGTTACAGGATGCTGTAATGCTACCAGAAAATGCGCGTTACATTAGAAGATCCTATGATATTCTAGTAGAGTCATTGGTAGATGTGCTTTATGACGCTCCAAGCCTTGAAACAAAGGAAAGTGCTGCTGTGGTGTTGGGCAGAATTGGCTATGTCATGGGACCTGAATTTCGTAAACATCTGGACTGGATAATATCAACATATGCAGTGCATAATACTACAATTAAACAACTGCTAATACTCTCATTCTCTGAGACTTTTCAATTAGACTTTCAGAATTCTCATTTGGCTGATTTTGCCGAACTAACATTAAGCAAGCTACAGGTCATTATTGAAGCTACAGATTCAGCCAGTGTGTTTATGGCTGCAATAAATGCCATGATAATAATGTCTAACTCTTATCCAGAAAATTTTGCAAATCATTTTGTTGATACTGTAGATATCCTTGTAGGGTGGCATGTAGATAATGCTCAGCCAAAGAAAATCAAGGAATTTGCGCTGCAATCATTGTATAAATTGAGTCGTCATTGGCAGGCAGATGTTGGATTTTCAGTGAACCTACTAAATCAATTTGTGGAAGATATGGTAGCATATTGTAAAGACTTGGATTCAAATAAATTTGACAAAGATGGAGAAGCTAACTCTTATGAAGACTGTATGCAGAAGATTGCATCATTTTTAAATGTTTTTAACACAGTTGTTAAAAGCTTGGGAACCTTGTTAAGTCCTAATGTTTCACAAACAGTTTCTTGGTCCTTCCTAACCGAAGCCTTAACAAAAATACTTCAAGTAATGAATGACACACTGAAAGAAGATGCTGAATCGGATCTGATTCTTGCAGGTAATGAATGTATAACATTGATTTTAAAATATTTGCAAATCAAGTCATCACCATGTCTGCCTGATTTGTTTTGCTTGATTTCTATGGAAATTGATAATTATTTGCAAGTTGAAGAAAATGTTTGCCTCAGCGTAATTGAATTAATTTCTATCACAATAAAAGAAATAGCCTCAAATTTGCCCATAGACTTTATAACTCAGACTATTGGACCTGGTTCTCTTCTAAAACCTTTGAGATTTTCTGATAATACCCAAATACTAACCGGAGTAATGTCGATTTATAGTAACCTTCTTAACTTGAAGAACATTCCGCTTTTGCAAGAAACCTATAAATTTGTTTTAAGTGACATACAAAATTCATATTGCATTTTATTTCCTCATATTAAAATTATTGAAGTTGAATATTCAGAAGACTACACAAAAGATGATGCAGAAAGAAACATAATATTCTGTCTTCAATGTTTATCAGACTTGGCAAATGCGAGCAATTCTATCATAGGAATGTGGGCATTACAACCAAGTATTTTAGAATTGCTTGCTTTAAAAATGTGTCCACATGATGAAACTTTGATAAGACAGAGGCCTGCATTACAGTATTCCATTCTCTACTTACTTTATTCTCATTGCAAGAAAAACAATCATTTCATTGCTTCCAGTGATTTAGTTACAAATTCTCAGCAAAGATCTAATGACTTATTTGGATTATCTAATCTTTCTTTAGGAGAAGTATCTAGTTCAAGTCCTACATCAGGCCATCTTACTGTAATTCTGAACACACTGAGCATTGTTCTTGATGATGGAATGTCAAATGAGACATTAACCCTTATTTTAATTTGGATATCAGATATATTTTGCCAGTTAGATAAATATTTGCCAATGGTCAGCATGTCTAAAAGTTTCCTTGTATTGATAACAAATATGCTTGCATTAGCACATAGCTTTGATAGTGACATAGTTTTACTTGTCATTATGAATTTCCATTATCTATTGAAGAATAAAAATATGGTCTGGAATGTGCTACTACTCAAAAGTATCGCTGTTTTATGTACATTACATATTGATAATAAAAACAAGGCATTAGCGGATATATGTAAAAAGTTTTGTTTGAGCTTCCATGGGATATAGTTCAGCAAGAATTTGACAAGCAGATTGTTAAAGTATTTTCAAGCCGGAAGGTTAAAAATTTGGGTATTAATTGTGATACGAAACTTAATTCCTTCAAGGAATATCTTATGAGAGGTTCGTTTGCACCCTTGCCCAATCATCATTTTAAAGCAATAATAAATTGTCTAATGCAAACAGTACTAGATGATAATGAGTATCTGATGAATATTTTTGTATCTTCTTGGCCACTACAAACTGAAGATGTGGACGAAAGTAACTTACTCTTTTTCCGGCAATGTGCAACTAATTTCTCATCCATCTGTGTTAGCTGGGCGCTGTCTGAATTAGCACAAACATGCATAGTTCTTAAACTTAGAACAGTACTTGG
Source organism: Hestina assimilis (assembly GCA_023373885.1). NCBI lineage: Eukaryota > Metazoa > Arthropoda > Insecta > Lepidoptera > Nymphalidae > Hestina > Hestina assimilis. The sequence goes on from CM041753.1 coordinate 13,875,823, forward strand.
TAAACCTCAAGAAACATTTACGAAAATTGAAGGGACTCTAAAAGGAGTGGCAAGAGAAATAAGTTCATCTGAGACAAAATATGTAGCTAAAGAAAATAAAACGCTATTAGATATTGTTGTAGTAGACCAAGTTCGGGTTCGATGGCTTGTAGAATTTATGATGTTTTTGGAGAAATACACTTACAATGCTGCAGAAGGCACTGCAACAGTTTTACCTGTAGTTGCCAAGCCTGTGAAAACATTTTTTCACACGAATTGGTCAACTTGTCGGGAATGGCAGAATAGAGTACGCCCTGCAGCTCTGGCAGTTAGCATCTATGGTGGTCATTACGGTGCTGCTATATATCATGCTTCACTAATTTTACAGAATGCTGCCTTTTGTCATACTAATATTGACATTGAAGCCATAACTATGAGCGTAGCACGTGCTCTTATCAAGATTAATGAGCCAGAAGTTTTGCATGGTCTCTATGTATGGATAAATCAGAAATTTGAATTAAAATTTTCATGGCTCTTAGCCACAGCAGAACAAGCAAATTCTCGTTTTGAAGTAGCAGTGGACTCATATAAAAGTTTGTGCAACAAAAATTCTAATGATGATACAAGTGAAGCATGTATTCCCCAATCGGAAATTAAACTTAACAGGTTTCTTGATGAACATATATTGGAGAGTTATAAAAATATTCAAAGTTGGGAAGATATGGAAGAATGGAAAGAAATTACTAAACTATGTAAACACACATCACCTTGGGAATTTTTCACAGATTTAAAGATATTTGAAGAAGATCAAGAAAATCAGGTTATTCCAGATCTCAGTAACTGGAATATAATTGATATTGAGTCTAATGAAATACCTAAAAATTCATGTTCATATCAAGGGCTGTTGGATAAAATTGAAACAACATTAATAGCTTCTGCAGTCAATATATCCAAAAATGAATATAATGAAAAATATGAAATTTTGCTTGAGAAATGCGAAGATTTGTTAAACACAAGTGCAGAGGAATTTGCTAGAACCAATGCTATACATTTTTTGAAAGATATTGCAGTAATGCAATTGGCGAACAATGGGTTACTGAATGTTGTTAAACATGGAAAAGCAATTACAAATCCTTTCAAACCGTCTGCTTTAAAGGAAAATATCTATGGAACGGAAATGAAAAATCTTACCCGTATTCTATGGTGGCATCAATATTTCACGAAGCTCAATATGACTGAAGAAAATATTTTTTACAATGAATGTCTTAGATTAGATGTGATCAAGAGTGCTAGAAAAAATGCGAACCTACTCATGGCAAAAAGAGAATTATTAAAACACTTTAAAAATAACCCTGCTTTCCAGATGTGCTTGAATGTGAACAATTTAGAAGAAGTAAGTAATGTTCTCCTTATGTCTACGAATACTTATGATCTAGATATATGGACACTGAATAATGCAACTGCATTGACAGAACTTTGCAAAGTTACGTATGCTAAAGAAGAATCAAAGACGCAAGCTATAAATCTCTGTGCAAGTATATCTCTTGGATTTTCACAAAGGCTAGCAATGGGTGAGCAAAGCTATGAGCTTCGTGAAAAAGGAACAAGGATGTTGCTGACTTTATCAAAATGGCTTCAATACGAAAATGAGACTGTATTAGATGATTCTCCATTGACAAAATTAGTATCAGCTTTACCTGAGATTGGTTTAGTTGATAATAATATTTCAGAAAATGTAATACCCCTGACTGATTCCGCTGTTGGTAAATTGTTGCAATTTGGAGTTAATCAATGTCCTGGCCTGGCTAAAGCTTGGGCAAGTTTCGCCGCGTGGTGTTTTAGATGGGGTCGAAAAATGGTTGAATTTAGTTCTAAAACTCGAGAACAACTTACTGATAACGATAAACTACAAATAGAAAGCGTTATGATAGGATGCTCCCCTCAAGACTTTGAAGCGGTTTGTGAGATATTATCGAAAACTAAAGCAACATGTGATGAAGAAGATATAGATTGGAATGAAATAAATACTTCTGAGATGATCGAAAATCAATTGCGTACAGTACCATCTTTAAATAATGCCTTCCCTGAACATCTAGCTTTGTTAGTAGATATCTGGCGTCAAGCACAGAAAAGGGTTTTTTCATATTTCGAATTATCAGCTGATGCTTATTTTAAATTCTTGCAGCTAATATGTGCTTCTGACTATATTAACCATAATGGGGAAAATGCTGTTGTTAACGCAACACTAAGATTATTACGACTAATAGTGAAACACGCTATGGAGCTGCAAACTGTTCTTGAATCAGGGTTGGCTAATACCCCAACTCAGCCATGGAAAGTGATAATCCCTCAATTATTTTCAAGACTCAATCATCCAGAAACGTATGTAAGAAAATGTGTTTCCGATCTATTATGCCGGTTAGCAGAAGACACGCCTCATTTGATTACATTTCCTGCTGTTGTAGGGGCTGTAGAAAATGAACAAAATAGTTTCACAGATTTACATGTACCAAGATCGTTTTTATCAAATGATGATGCTGACAGTGACGATGATAACCTAGATTTGGAAGACTCTGCTAGTGATAAAGCTGTCAATAATGAATTGAATTCATGTTTCTTAGACATGGTAGAAACGCTTGCTAAACAAGCCCCAAAGACGATTTTGCAAGTGAAATTATTAGTAAAGGAGTTGCAAAGAATAACCCTATTATGGGACGAATTATGTCTTGGTACATTAGTGCAACATCATACTGAATTTAGTAAGCGCCTCACTCAACTAGAGGCTGAAATCGCAAAAGTAAAAAATAATGCCAATCTCACGGCAGAAGAAAAAGAAAAACTTATAAAAGAAAAACACCGAATTATATTTGAACCTATAGTATTTGTGTTGGAGCAGTTAAACCAAATAACGTCGGCTGAACCAGAAACTCCCCATGAAACAACGTTCCAAAATAAATTCCAAGCAATCATCGTTGATGTTATTGATAAATTAAAAAATCCGGCAAATCCAGAGAAACCACAAGAATCGTGGGCACCGTTAAAGCAGCTACAAATCAAGTTACAACAAAAAGTAAACAAAAGAACTTCATATATTTTGAAAATGTCTGATATAAGTCCTATACTATCTGAATTAAAAAATACAGTAATAACAATGCCTGGACTTCATACCAACCAAAGAACTGTCAGAATTACTATAAAGTCAATAGAAAACAATGTCGCTATTCTACCAACAAAAACTAGGCCCAAAAAATTGGTGTTTTACGGTTCCGATGGCAAATCATATACTTATCTATTCAAAGGCTTAGAAGACTTACATCTAGATGAAAGGATAATGCAATTGTTATCCATAACTAATACAATGTTAGCTCGAGACTCAGAAAACAACGACAATCAAACATACAGAGCACGTCATTACTCTGTTATACCGCTTGGACCCAGGTCGGGCTTGATCAGTTGGGTAGACAACGTGACACCATTGTTTGCCTTATACAAACGTTGGCAAAATCGGGAAGCAGCGATACAGTCCGCTAAAACGAATAAAACAGTAAATGTGCTTCGTCCATCCGAGTTGTTTTATAACAAGCTAAATCCTTTATTGAAAGAGGCGGGAGTGTCAACTGAGAACAGAAAAGAGTGGCCAGTGTCGATCTTGAAGCAAGTTCTGCAAGAACTCTCAGCGGAGACACCGCGTGACCTTTTATGGAGAGAGCTCTGGTGTAGTAGCGTAAACCCTGAACAGTGGTGGCAAATGACGCGTCGCTATAGTTATTCGGTTGCCGTTATGAGTACGATAGGGTATATTATCGGTTTAGGAGATAGACATTTGGACAATGTGCTAGTGGACTTGACGTCTGGTGAGGTGGTGCATATTGACTATAACGTGTGCTTCGAGAAGGGCAAGACTCTTCGTGTCCCCGAGAAGGTGCCGTTCAGGATGACCCCCAATTTAGTAACGGCCCTCGGCGTAACCGGAGTTGAGGTAAGTGTTTTACACTGTTTTGCGCCGTCAGTTCTTTTCACATATTTATTTGATTGCATTAAAAGATTATAATTACAATCTCAAGTATTTTTAAAGAGTATAATTTTAAATTAATCAATATTTATTGGATCTGAGACTATAGCAGTTTTAGTGAAAACTTGTCAGTGTCATGACCATGTACGCAACTATTATAGATATAAAAATATAGAAACTGCAAATATTGGTACATAATTTCTCTTCAAATCTTATGCAAAATTGGTGGCAATTGGGAGGGTTGTGATCACAAAAATATTTTGCAAAAAAAAGGGTAATATTAAAATAAATATACTTTTTTGTTAGATTTAATTTATGGATTTTGAAAGAACTAAGCTTCATTTTTGTAAAATTTATTACAAAAACCTCTGGCTCGATTTATATTATTTTTAAAAGTTGTTTCATTCGACAAAGTTTTAGCTTACATACTTTTAATAATAATTGTAGGAAATAAAGGCATGGTGTGAGCACGTTACGTAAAGAATTATAGCAAAGTGCAAATAAAAATTAGTAATCTACGCGAACAAGGCCTTCCGTACTAACAAAATGTGCAAAGATTCACTGGTGCTACATCGTAAATTTTCACTTGTCAATTGTCACAAGCTTTCAACATAATCGAATAAAGCTAGCGTGTGACTAACTTCATTTCGTTGCGTTAGTGTTGAATTTATGAAGGAGCTCAACACACAAGCACAGCACAGCGAATCTATAGATATTTTTCTATATGAAAGGGCCGGCCCTTAGTTTATAGTAAGTTAATGTGTTTTATTTAATTTATTGTATTGGTAACTTAAGAATACATGGACGCAAATAAGCAATACCATGTCAACCCACAAAATTGAAAAAACTGAGTTATATATGCAGAAGTGTTGGTAAATAGCTGAAGAACATTTTTCTTCAATATTTGTAGGGTTTTAATCATGCATTTTATATATTATGTTAAACGTTTTGGATTATATTATATACGAAATATGCAGTTCGTATACTTATTTTTTGTGAAAATAAGTAAAGTAACTTACATAAATCTGAAATTGCCAAGAACTTGACCAATACATAAAAAAAATTATATAAAGCAAGTTGTTCAAAAATTTTAAACGTGTTTTTCTTGAAATGACTTTCGTGTGGGTTGACATGCTATTGCTTATTTGCGTCCACCTATATTTTAACATTCTGCGTTTCTTCTCCATGTAAAATTTAATTGTTCCAAAGCGCGGGCGGGATATTCTAAACAAGGGGAATACTATACTGCATAAAACGAAATTCGTATAAATGTGATTGATAGTTAGCTATATTTGGTACCTAAATTTGGATAGACAAACATTCGACCAGCTTGGTGCCAGCTGCACAATGCTGGTGCGATGCAGTTCAGTTAAAAAAAAATTAACGTACAAATTACAACTTCCTATTAATTATATTGATTAATAATGAATCGCTAGTAGTATGTTATGGTACCAATCGCAATAAGACCCTCAGGTATGGGAGCAAAGGCAGTGGACAGATTTTTTGCCCCAATGTCCATTTGACATGTGAAAAGCAGCTAAGTTTCGCGTGTAATAAATAGTCTTAAATCTAATTAATAATATAATAATGTTGACGGTTGAGCGGGAATCGAATCCGCACCTGTATACGGGTCGTATGGCAGGTTCGCTACCGTAACACACAATGTCGTCAGTATATAGTAATAGTCATAATTGTGTATAGTTTTCTTCGTTCTAGCATTATTCCCGGTATTTTATTTACCCAGGATCTGCTTATTACTCTTATCCGGATTTGACAGGTTATAGTCTGTTAAATGTAACTTGAACCCTGCGCAGTATCACGTTTTTTGGTATCAACCGTATGCGGTATGAGGGGGCCGGGCTTAGTACACTCGCTCACGGTTGTTTAGTTCTTTAATAATAAATTATTAAAAATAAATTAAAATATAAATTAGTCTTGTCAGGTGTGTTAACATTTATTTCAAGATAATGCCTCGACCACAATCAACTTTAAGGAGACAGTAGAGAAGGATGGTATTTGATGTTTATAGTTATTTTTTAAATGAAAATAATATAACTAATTCTCTGAATAATACTGCGGAAGATACGAAGCTGCCTCACTATTAATAATGTACATTAACTTTTTTTATATATAGGTATCTTTTTCTATACTATTTATTTGTTTTATTCTATTTAAGTAATTAATAACGATAATAAATAAATAATTAATTGAATTTAGAAGAAATAATAACTATATTATATACTTAATTTCGGTTTCCCACTTTATAAAGAATCGATTTAAATAAGACGAAACCAATATTTTTGTCTAACATTTTTGTCCATTATTGTACCTGCGCAGAAGCGGCCATTTTGGTTCAAGTTACATTTAAGCAACTATACTAGCTTTCACACAGAGCAATTGCCATCTGACCTTCGCGACCCTAAGGGCGAACCAGTAACTCATTTGATAACAGCAAATTACCTATCAAGAGTTAATGATTACTATCAGATGTTATGTGATAACAACCAGGACCGACAGCTCAACGTGCTCTCCGAAGCACGGTACAGGACAAACGCCTAGACCGAAACAGATATTTATAACAAACATCTGTCCGAGCGTTAATCGAACCCGCAACCGTCAAGACTAAAGGCAGATTCGCTACCCACAACGCCTTAAGAGTGTATAGTATTTAACCGATATCCAACTCTTATATTAAATAGCTACTGGTTTACATATAATGCAACAACTACATCGATGCTTAGCAAAGACAATTTCATTCTAATTTTCCTTTCTAACTTTCTTGATGAGATACTCACTAGATGGCGCTATTTTAATATTATTTTGAATTAATAATATTAGGGGTGTATTTTCATTATTGTAGATTAATAAAATGATCTAAAGTTACAAATAAAAAAAAGAAATAACATTTTGAAATTAAATATGTATTATATTCTAATTATAAATATTATAATATAATGATGTCATGTGAAAAAACTTTTTACAAATGTGATCTAATTGACGATTAACTAAATGCATGCAAATAGACTGACTATATATTATGCATCGTCGCTTTCATACACGCAAAATGTCGCAGACTCTTTGGTGCCTTGGTGCTCTTTCCTACATTCAACATCAACACAACGGAATGCACTTAATCAATCGCACTTAATTGCGCAAATCGTAACCGAATGAAGTTCTTAATGTACATCTTAGATCTTAAAGAAGGCGCTGAAGTATTTGCAAAGTTAAAGATGAAGGGAATTACATCACTCGACCGTATTTATAAATAAATATATAAATAAACGCTAAACACTCGACGACCCCTTTAGGATAGAGATATCCTGTGTCGGGGGTCTGGAAACGTTCACAATGACAAGGACAAACACACCCTGACCAGAAAACATGCCAGTATGGTCAATACAATCATCTGCTCAATATTTGGACGCAAATAAGCAATACCATGTCAACCCTCAAAGTTGAAAAAACCTAGTTATGTATGAAGACGTATTGGTAAATGGCTGAACAACATTTTTCTTTAATATTTGTAGGGTTTTTCGCTTTAAAACTTCTAAAAAGCCATTTTTTCAATCATGCAATTTATGTATTTTTAAACTTTTTGGGTTATATTATATATGAAATATGCAGTTTGTATACTTATTTTTTGTGAAAATAACTAAAATAACTTAAATAAATCTGAAATTGCCAAAAACTTGACCAATACATAAAAAAAAAAATCATATAAGGAAAGTTGTTCAAAATTTTCAAACGCGTTTTTCTCGAAATGACATTCGTGTGGGTTGACATGGTATTGCTTATTTGCGTCCATTTATTCTTTATAAATCTGTGGCATGCAAATATATACATATATATTCCAGATATCTATAATACTTCAATGTAATTTGTTAAATTAGATGGCGCCACTTTGCCTAACATAAGTAATAGAGCTTTTTATTTTGTTAGTTAATGAATTGATCTATGATAACACTATATAATATAATGTCTTTTCTGACCGATACGTCTATTTGTCTTATCCAAATGAAAACGAGATTTCCTATTAAGGTTTTTGTTGTACTAACTTATTTCTAATCGAATACTACTAAATAAAAGTTCATATATACATCTTGTTAAATATATTATTTTATATTACAACAAATATTTTAGTTCAATTTGTATTTTAACATTATCTAGATTGACAGAGAATAATATCTTTATATTTAATTTTTCCATACGGCAGGGAAATAATTAGAATTTTTTTTTTATAAAAAATAACAATAAAGCTTTCATAAACTTGAGCGTAGACTTGAACCGATAGGTACCTAAATGCGAGTGGGGTACCTACAGTCACTAACAACTTTAAAATCTAGAAGCGTTTCACGTTTCCCACAAAACGTTCACAGTTCATACGATCACTAGACTACGTCTGTCGGTCGCGCTGTCGGCTTGTGTATCGGCGTCGGCCCATCTGGTGCATATGACGGGTTTGTGTCTCCCCTCTCTGAATCTACGTAACCGGCGTTTTCTATTATTCGGCACCTCGCTGTATCTGTTTCCCGTTCAACGTATAGGAGACGCGCTGGTCTTCCACCCGTAGATAGTCCGGTGGGTGGTGTCCGAGTAATGGAACCTTCTCGAAGTGCGACGGAGCCCCTCTTTCTCTCTGGTGCAGGGAGCCCTATATTCTGATGTATCTGGTCTTTTACAGCGGAGTAGTTTAGCGAATGCTGCCCGGAATCCTGCGTTCTTCCAGGCATATATTATCGGATTGATACCGGAGTTTGACATCGCGAGAGATGATGTTAGTCGATACACGATGGGGTTCTTGAGTGGTTTTATTGGTAGTGTCTGCGCGCACGCTACCACGACGAATGGCATCCAACATATAGAAAAGGATCCTAAGACGAGTAGCACTACCTGAAAATAATGATATTTTTATGTTTTAGTAAAAGTCACAATAGTTACTTGGAGGTTAAATTATCAATTTAATATAAGCTTGTATAAATCGTCTTACAAAACAATCATTTTTTTTGATATTTGATTTGTTCAAGGTTGTTTTATAGTTTGTAAAGATTATTCACAAATATTGATTATCGTTTACATTCGCAATAGTACCTGTATACTTTTCCAATCATTGGCTCCAGTGGGGCAGCACGTGTTGGCCCGCATGCGACGCGCGTGGCACGTGGCCTCGCGCCATATCCTCCAGTACAATATGAACATCACCAACCAAATGAGGGAGAACATCGGTGCCAGTATGCTCGTCGTGTACGTCTTTGGTACCACCTGAAACATTCATAATAAACAATTATACCTAAGAAAAAGTGTGATCGGTTTTTGATTGATTTGAAATCACGGCAAATAATTTCCATATGAAAACTTTAAAATACAATATGAAATCTAAATAATCGAGGTCAGCCCACAATAGAATTGTGTTATTGAATTTTCCACAGATACAATGATCTATAAAATTGAAATTGGATTTATAGTTTTTTTATAGTTTCTATAAAACGCTATATTATGTAATATCTAGGGTATGTATAAAGAACTCAACTTTAATTGAGCGTCTTTAAATTCATCCTCGCAGGAATCTTAAGTTCATAATTGTAACGTTGTAGTTAGATAACGATCCTGTTTTAAGGCTCGGCGGTCGCGGTTTCGATTCCTGCTCGAAGCAATGTTATAAATATCTGTTTCGTTCTGGGCGTTTGTCCCCATCGTGCCTCGGAGGTAAATTAGAAATAAAAAAATAGGTAATTTGCTCTTATCCAATGAGTTACTGGTTCGCCCTTGAGGTTGCGGAGGTCAGATGGCAATCGTTCTGTGTAAGAACAGGTAACCCGTCAAATCCGGATAAAAGGATGAGCAGACCCTGAATAAATATCGGGAATAATACTATCATAGCAGCTTACTGACCAAATTCATTTCGCAAGCCACATCTTGCTTCCAGTCGTTCCAGAACATCGGTATGCTACTTATACACACGGCCACTGTCCACGTCGCGCTCATCAGAAGCCTGGTTATCACCTTTGTCATGTAGCGGCTGTAGTGCAGCGGATGTACGATTGCTATGTATCTGAAAGTTGGAAGATGAATATCATTTTTAACCGACTTCAAAAAGAGAGATTCTTAATTCGAATGTTTACATACTTATTATTGGAAAATTCTTTATTTGTTTTGTTGTTTGTGTAAAGAGGTTTACATAAAAATGGTCCTATTTAAATATCAGAAAAATTGATTTAGTAGTTTGGTTTTAATGAAATCAAAATAACTGGAAAATGTGTGCTAAACTGACAAAATTGCGGTTCTTGCCCCTCTGGCTTATATTAACCGACTTTAATGTTTTTTTTGTATGTTTACCGATTTCTTCGTCAATTGTGACCCGACTTTTAAAAGTCGTCAAAATCTTTCTAGTCGTTCCCATTATAATTTGGTCAGGATTTGATGTTGCAGACCTATTGCGATTTGGGTGTTTATTTAAGTAAAGTGTCAATTGCTCCATTTCGTGATTTGGAACTTCTAATGATGATCACAGCTGGCCTCCGGAACCACAAAATGCAACTAACCAATTTATTATTATAACTAATTATTTATACTATTTGTTTGGCCAGCTATTCTTCTACAACTAACTAACTACAACGCATACAATAATATTACTTGAAAAAAATACCGACTTCAAAACTAAAGTACTTAAAAAAATATATTTTTTCAGAAGTCGGTGCCTTCTGTGCCTATATTTCCACTGAATCCACCGAATTCTGCACAAAGTATTTATTTTTTGTATTTTAATTTTGAAGTCGGTTTTTTTTGAATTACTATTATATAAATTTGAAAATACAGTGATTTTTATTAAATATGTGTTCGAAAATTCACTAAGATACTATGCGTATATTATTTATTTTTAAATTTTTTATTAATGGTAGTGTTTTAAATTATTAGAGTTTGTTATGACAATGCTTTTAACGATTTCATTGGACGATTATTTGGAGAGCAAAATAGAGGAAATATTCCTAATATTAGTAGTGACTTGGAAAAGCATTACTAGTATTCTTTATAAAGAAAAAGCTGTTTACACATAGCATAACGCAGTGAAGTTAATTTGAGTATTCTTACCTGTCGACAGCAATGGCGATGATGTTGTAGATAGACGCGAGACACGAGAGTATTATTAGTATAAACCTCATAAGACACGACCATTTGATCTTTCCGAAATCGTCGTCTAGGTAGAACACGAGGTGATAGGGCAGCGTGAGGCCCACCATAAGGTCTGATATCGCTAGATTTAGCACGAACTGGTTGGAGACGAGCGACGAAAGTCGTCGGCTCATGGTGACGGCGAAGATGGTGAGCGTGTTGCCACTGACGATGAGGATCATCAGCGCGCCGTCGACGATGCTCCATGCCCAAAAGTTATAGAGATCCGGGCCTTTGGTCTCTGTCGCGTTCCACCACTCGTCACTGTCATTCTCCAGTACAACGTCCATACCATCGCTGGTCGTGGTCGCCAGCGACCCCCACTCTGATCGATTCGACGTCGTGATCGTAACTCTTACACGCACATTGTCTCGATTTTTAATACCACTCGCGATTTGTCCGCACTAACATATGTGATATTTTTGCACATTTTCTGTACCGACATTGTATTCACTTCACATCACTGCATCTGGAAAAGAATTTTTCTTGTGTCAAATTTTATAAATAGATAAAAATAATTGCTTATTAAACATTAGCATCTGCCCGCGGCTTCATCCGCGTGATTAACGTTTTGTAATGAGGCACTTTCATTGTATTACAATTAAATGGTTCCCAACACAAACTTTCATCCCCTATTTCGCTCGTTCGTTTCATTTTTTCCTGACAGAAAGTGGCCAAAATTCATTAAGTTTATTATTAGGGACGAAGAGTATTATTTGTTTTAATTCAGGTAATAATATATATCCGTGCCAAATTTCATCCAAATCCGATCAATCTTTTTTGCGTGACTGAGTAACAAACATTGAAACTTACAAACTTTCATATTTATTATATTATTACATTACAATATTATGATTGAATTGATTCGTAACTTTGACTACTTAAAATGTGAATTTTATTATATTATTTAACCCTGAAGAAATATCGACTTTAATTTTATTATTAGTAAAAGACTGGTACCCGAAGGGCATTTGGTCGCTATATATACATAGTGATTAGATTGGGGTGGAATATATTCTCGTTCAGGGTCCTTACATTAGTAATTTATATATGAACATCGTAAATATTTTAGTGGGTGATCGTTAACAAGATTTCTATAAGTGTTCGAGGTTAAACATAGCTTTATGTTGACAAAGATTTGTGATGAAGAAATTTTGAAATGGACCGTAAACCTCAGTTTTATTTAAAAAAAAAAATATTCGCCTTCATTAATTTGAATAGATTTTGTAAAGTGAACTTAAATTTAAATGAAATAAAAAATTCAACAACAGCTCTACAACTTGCTTTGAAAATTAGTTGTTTTAAAGTATATGAAAACGATTAATAATAACGTACCAACAAAATATTAATTAATAATTATTATTTGGCTATTACTAACTAGTTACAATATCATAGACACGTATATTCAAGTGGTAATAGAATAATATGCAAATGAGATATATTAGCATACATAAATAATCAACAGATTATTAAAACAGTAAATACAAACAGAATTTTGATTAATGCGAATTCGTATGTGGCTTTTAGCCGGTGCATTCGTAAATCGTTCATGGCAATAACTTCATTTCTCGCTTATGAAAATTGAATATATCCCGATGTAGAAATTATGTTATTCCCGATGCCAAGGCCGACATTGAGTTTATCTAAAAGCTGATATAGCTCGTGTTAAATTATTTATAAAGGAACTGTTTTGTTCTCGTATATACTCTTGGAGGCTCGAAATTATTCAACTGAATTTATATGAGTGTTTTTTTATGGGCACATATTAAATAAAGTAGAAAACAAACAATATTTGATCATAAAAATAGAATGTTAGTCATTTCGCCAATATATTACGCTTATTGAAGTATTTATATCCTGAATAATATCTTAAACTAAATACGCCGCTATTGATTACTTTGATGTCGCTATGTTATATATAATGCAGTATTAATAGGTACTTGAGTAGTTAATCTGAACAATATCGATAATAGTCAAAGGCACGATCGCATACAAGGTAAATTAGGTCCCTGTATTCTGGTCACGTCAAAATTATTGCTCAAATAGGTTGTTAAATGCCCTTTCGTTCAATGTAGCTTAGCGCATTGCTAGGACGAGCAGAGGCAACTCATAAATATGCAACGGCTGTACCCAATCACTCTGATGTTATTTGACATCTCCAGAATGTATCCCACGCAAATATTGTTCAATAAATAAACTGTTCGTGATTAGAACGAGGTTAGAGCTTTTATGTTTCCTATTACGGATTTCGTGTCCACGCAAAAAAAAGTATATAAGTTTTTTTCTTAGTTATAAATTTTATTACTTTCAATAACAACTTATTTTAGTACAGTATTTATTAAATGTTAAAATTAAAATACAAGTAGATTAAATTGTATTTCCTTCATCTTTCCGTTAACTTTATTACACGTGAAGTGGGGATCAGATGTTATCCAGTTAACGGAATCGTTTCCCGTTCTTTCTTTATTTAGAAGCAATCCTATTATTGCTATCATATATAGCCTATTGTTTAACATTAACAGTTTTGTCTGTCATTGTAATGGTCACGGATCGATTCGTTCGAAGGACGTTTCGGTAGTGCAGATGACATTGAAAAGAAAAACCAAATGCTATTTATAAGTTAACGTATTTATGTACATAAATAATATAAAACCTTAAGGTCTTCCGTGAGGTACATATAACACCTGTGTCAACGATCTATTGATCTAATCACTGAGCACACATTCATTTACGTAAATCTAGCTTTAACTGTATCAGTAATTATCATCTCTTGAACTCGGCATAACAATCTCATTATATTGTGGTAAATAATCTGACCCATTTATAAGTTATTTTTCCGTTACGTAAAGGCCTGATCTTGATGGTTAAATTTGTCAATTTACATCTGGTTCTTGTACTTATATTATTACTGCTACGTACCGCTCATGATGTCACGAATTAGAGGCGACCACTTCAAAGATATAGCGGCACCCTTTCCGTTTAGACATCTCAATTAAGCAGTCAACTAATCTCAATTACCGATCTATTTATTAATGTCATAGTCGTTTTAAAGATGAATGAAAAGAAATAATAAGGAAATAAATATTTGTCACTGTGCTGTGGACATAATAAATTCATATTCCGTTGCTAGACGCAGCGCGATTGGTCGATTTACGCTGGAATGGTCGCTGGGGGTGACGGTGGCATTACAGATTCATGTTGCGACTCCAAGGATTTCACGTCAATGTTTCGAAGGTTAGGGGGAGGTCACTGATTTATTAAACTGCTATTCAGCAAACGAATGTCCAACTCCTTTGTTAAATTTAATATGACGCTTCTCAAAGTCAAAGTAAATAATTGACTAAGTGTTTGACGACACTTTAGTTTTACTTTAGAATTGAATATGAATGAGTGACTCTTTAACCAATATTTCTTATTATAATGTTTAAAAGTTTTTTGAAAAAATTTAAATTCATTTGAATAACTTGTCGAAATTATCGTTGAAATGTTGAAACTCTAAATTCAATATAGTTTGTCAATTATCCTTATCTTTAAATGAATGAATCACACAGTTTTGTATTGATGGCACACGTTGGTTGTGATTACATCTCACGCTATATCTATATTATTAATGAAAATTTAATATACATCCAAAAAAAAAAACAATTAACTTTATGATTTTTTATATAAAAATAGTATGTTGCTTTTCAACATATCTTTATTTTATCAAGATTATTTGTGGTTACAAATGGCTTAGAAATGTCAATAAATGTCGAGATTGTCACGGATGTGATTTATAGTGTTTACGATTCCCTATTCGTCTTCTCTCGAATTCATTCGACATTATTGTCAATACTCATTCCCACTCTCATGTACATTCTAACAGATAAAGTAGGGCCAACCAGACTTGAGATAAAAGGTACATAAAAGTATGTCTTCATGCCCATATAATTGCATTGTTATAAGCTGTCAAAACTACAATATAAATGATTTAGGTGGGAGTAAGAGTTTGTTTACATATTTTCTTTGCTGATGTTTACATTTTTTGCTTTCTCGTTTGAATGTATATGTGGTAATGGATAATTCATGGCTGTTTAGTTTTTAAATCCTGTATAAAACAGCCCAGTTAAGTCTACACGTGTCGTGCTCTTCTTTAGCCTTCTCGTTACAGTAATGAGGTGTTATTGTGATACCAAGGCCGAGTGGCTTTTACGTGCTCGCTTGAAAAGAAATAATCGTTTTGAATTAAAAAAATTTTTACCACTAAAATTGCAAATTTAGTAATCGTAAGAGAATTTTGATTAAATCATGTGGGTATTGTTATATTCTTTTATGAATCGTTCATTCTAGAAATACGAAGTAAATACAAAACAAACAAATACTATATTGGTTGTTAAAAATAATAAGGCACTTCAAACGTGCCACAATTTCTTCAACACGAAGTACAGAAACTTGGAACAAGATTCGGCGAAATTGGTTTTCCGATTGTAGTAACTTTGTTCGCAGCTATAAATTACCTACCCTTATTAAAACTTATGCAAACCTATAATATCGTACAGTAGAATGTAATAGATTAAAACATGTTATGTTAATTAAGTGAAAAACCTAACATGTAATACAATATATCAAAAACTTGTCGGAAATTCTTTATTCCATCTTAGAGATTAGTTTGAAAGTTCAGGTACGGTTTTAAAAAGATCGAAGTGAATCTATTTGTTTCGCCAATAGCGCAGCGTTCGATGTTAGCAGCTGAGGCAAGTTTTATGTTGCTCCCTTTGTTCTAGACGGTTCACGTCTTATCGAGACTAGCGAGATTGGTACTTTCTCTACGTATGCAGTTTTATTGTCTTTCTGCTGAATCGCACTGTATATTTGTTATGCATTGAGTTTAAATGTTTGTGTGTGTTCGCTTTCAAACAACATCGTTCTGGTATAGAAATCGTAAAAATATCGCATTTTATACAAAATACTTGTTTATCTTTCTAAAGTTTCTGAATGTACAATATGAATCGGTAATGTGGAGAGTTTGGTGAGCATTATGCGTGAAATGAGTTTCGTTTGACCGTACAACTCTCGCTCTATTGTTGATCTTTAGGTACCGTCGCTCGCAATATTTCACGCTATTCAAGAGAATGTTGCTCGAATGAAAATTCACTGATCAAAATGAGCACTCATTCGTAAATAAACCGAGCAATAACTCATAAAGCTAATTGCCTTTGTTATAAAAGCTTGAGCAAACTAAAAGACAGGTAACTTCGGGGTATCAAACGACTTTACTAAAACTTTTATTAAATTTCATGCTCCTGGGAAATCCATACTCGTGTTAGAAACTATTTAGAATGTTTATTATGTTACTTTTAGTTAAAATAAATCTTCTCTATTACCAATTATATTATAATAAGAATTCTCAATTCTCTAATCGATGTTTTAGGAACATGACCCAAGGGAAAACTTATTCGAAGAAAGGTCGAACAAAAGTGTCTTAAGGTGTTACTTCCCCAATTGAATTGACCCATTCACGGTTAAAAGCGGTAGCGAACCTGCGATAAGCACCACAGGTGACGGGTTCGATTCCCGCTCGGAGATGGGGGGATGGATGTTTGTATTGACCACACAGGCTTGTGTTCCGCTCTGCGTGTGTTTGTCCCAATCTGTCAAATTGTGTGTGTAGCGTTTATTTATTTATTTATTTATTTATGTATATGCTAATAATATTCATTATCTGACAAGTAAATTTATATAAATAATGCAATAAATTCTATTGTCTCGTATCGGTTTTCCCTTTTCATTCTTATATAATTCCACAGCTTAAATGTAATTTGCTTGGAATATTTGTGTCCGCTGCGCCGGAAGTCAATACTGATGGATTTTAACGTCTATTGCTTTCAGTTATTGCCAATCGCTCGGAAGTACCCCGGTCTCTGGACTATTAATTTTTTCAAACTGGAAGCATTTCGATTTGAGAAATACTATTTTATCCTCTTAATTGTCATTTCCTAAAAGGATGATTTCTTATCGTGATGGTGACGATTTTTTGGTATTTTTTATCTAATTGTTTTTGCATACTTATATCGTTACCGTTAGGTTGGTGGTTAAAATTAGTTTTCGTTCTTTTATAACCCCCAATTACATTAAATTGAAACAATTATTAATAAATATTAATTCAATTAATTTTAAAATATACATACTATTGTTAATATTTATTAAATTGTCCAATTTTAAGTTTAATAATCTCACCTTTAATTAAAATATTTAATGTTAATTTAAACGAAAATCCTATTAAATTCTACCCTACCCTTATCGCGTTGTTAGGCTTGAGTTAACAACTGCAAAGGTCTCTAGGTCATGTCTACCTCGATCTTATCACTTGCCAACTGTGACGTTGCTCTCTTTAATGGACCTTAAAACTATTGTGAAAGCCTTAAACGGGTAGTTTATAGAATATTTCAATGGATAGTTACAATAAAGCTAATATTGTTTTAATTTTTATATTACCTGCGATTTTTATTAACAAAGTAATAATTTTTTTCCGGTGAAAATTATTAGTTAATAGATTTTGAAAGATGAAACTGCTTTTTACTGAAATGTAAGGGATCGATTAAATTGCATATGAAATTCACTCGGGGCTTTGATAATTATTCACGGATAAATTCTTCAAGGTTATTCTGACCCAGATTACAAGCGCGTTTTGTTTAATTCCCTACTGCCGACGTTGTTTGTTCTGTTTGTGAAAACAATAAGCCGTGTAAGTGAAAACGAAAGAATGGACGGGGATTGCCAAGGACGCCGCTCGCGACTGTACATTGCCAACGAGAGGATAATACGATTTATTAAATAGTTCTCAGTACTCGTTATTTCGTATAACTAAAATTGGGAACTAAACATATTACTAAAATAAGATACAGACCAAAGCGAGCGGTTACATAAGTGGGGGCGGGGTGAAGCTCGCTGAAAGCTTACGTAAGGTCGTCTGGAAGTTTTATTGCGAATGTTAAGGGCTATTTTAATTCGTAATGTATAGCGGGAAAGCTCACCCCGCACCGTTCCCCACTCGTGACGCGAACATTTGCATATTGGATGCATCTCTCGCGTTTCAGTCGGCTGACACATGATAAATTACAAGTTATATATATTTATTACTGCTAGTTCAAAACGAATATTTAAATTTAGTTTTTATATTATTTTGTTTCTGATAAGAATCGGGTTAAATTAAAAATTCACTTCATCTATAAATTTCAATATCTCTCAAACTACATAGACGTGAGTAGTGAAGCAGTGAACTCAATTGCTTAGTAAATACTCGTGAAGCGGACATCGGTAGTGCGGGTTTCTCGACGTAATCCCGTCCAGCGTCAATATTTACCTCAGCAACGTCGGCATTTGTGCTAACACGGACTTCCCGCCAAAACAACCGCTAACCATCACAATAACGCTCAACCGTACACCGTTTCTCTTAAATGAAAATTCAGACACTGTGAAAATACACTTAAACTTTATTCACTTCGTAACTACGCGAACGTTGAAATCGGTGAGGCTTAGGACACGAAAGCAGGGGCATGTACGTTCGGCTCGGCGGTCGGCACGCGACTAATGCTGCGGGTGCTGGTGGCGGCTTCCGAACTTGAAATTCGAGGCTTCCATGAGAATTAGTGTACGCTAGTGCCAAAGGTCGTAGTTTTTCGTAGACCGAACGAAGGAGAAAGTTTTGTTTATTTTTCTGGCTGTTCATCTTGATTTCTTTTGTTTTATTGCTAATGAAACTTTGTGTTTATCTTGCGTTTTCATAGTTCAAGTCATAGCGTAGTTGAAGATATTTTTTTTAAAGTTAGAAATAAGAGGCTTGCGGGATAAAAATGAACATATCATTACTAATAAAAAAATATTATTATTAGGGCATTTAAAAATAAAATCAATAGTTACTTAATTAGCAACGAAGCTAACGGAAAGATTCAGAATATTTTCAGTTCAATAAGATTTTAACGGGTACAATCACGTCGATTCTTGCAGCAATTTGGAACACTCGCGTGCGAAGTTTCCTACGTAAGCTTATGATATTTGCAAAAAGTAAACCGCTAGGCGATTTAAGAACTCATATTTTCTACATTTAGCTGAGGCAGGCTTTCTAGGTCAACATCGGATTCAGGCAGAAAAAGACCGACGGCAAGTGCCTTAACGTTATTGCGCCTGTCGTTATATAAACGAAACGACGTTTTTCCCTTTTTTTTTCAATATTTCTTGTTATTAAGTCTTAGTTAAATGCTTTAAGGTAATTTAATGTTATTAGTCGACATTTCTATTAAGGCTTTGTGAAATTCCGGACATAACAAATATGGTTTGTTTATCATAGGTTTATAATAAATGGGGTTAAATAGTTTTTTTTTGACTAGTAAATTTGCGCATGAAAATTATATAGGATTGTAATTTAACTTGGACTGATAATTGGATGTATGCAATATTATAAGTTTCTATTAATCTTGCATCTAAATCGTAGTTACTTGTTGTTGAGTAACATACTGTCACACGATAATATTATGTAACATTCCTTTATATTTGTGACTACTTTTTGCTAATAGTTTAATGCCGCTCATAGCACCCACACGATGAGTAACACAAAATGACAAAGAGTAACATTGATCAACAAGCGATTTATTTGCAAATTATTGCAAATAACTATATTTCATGTCATTGTATTGATTTTGAATTTACAAAGTAGCACCAGCGAGTATTAGAACATTTTTTCTGTATGGAAGGGCCTGTCTTTTGCATGTAGTTAGTCTATGGTTATTTGCTACTTGTAATGAAACCAAATTGTAGGGGGTGAAATAGAGAATGAAATTTTGTATGGGGAACCAATTAATTCTAAATTGCATTACAGTCATTAAAAATCGTGAGTTGAAGCTAGTAAGTATATACATAATTTCAAAAAACTTGGACAAATATTTCGTACGTAGTCAATGTACTATTATTTTATACGCTGAAGGAGAACGATAACACTACATTAGGTATTCTATGCTTATAATGTTATTATGGAGATTATTTCCATTTGAGCATTCGAGAAGAGCGTCGTTAGAACTGTTCACGATCGGGAACTTATTTATTGTGTAAATTAAGTTTCCGTGTCTTCAATATAATTACGTTCCGAATAAGTATCATAATAAGTCTTGAGAAATTTATCACATATATAAGCTATGCGATATTTATACATAAGAAAAGGTATGAGGAAAGATTTTTTGTGTAATCCAATATGATGCAAAGTTGCCCGTTCAATATCTTCTCCTTTCGCCTTCGTTTTATAATGTACTAGCGGAAGCTCGTCGCTTCAATCGTGTATTTTATTGATTCTCGACACAAATTTCGCCGTGTGGTTGAAACGGAGGTTTTATTTAATACGTTTATTTACAAACATTATAATGAACTAAACCGGTGAACGGAGATATTTGTAATTTATTTAACCCAGTTTGGTACATTATAGGCAGTTTTATTATTAATAGGAAAGTTCTCAAATCAGTTGTATTAATTCAAATATTTATATCCGTGAAACTCGATCAGTTGTAAACAGAAAATATTTGATTTTTTAAAATAAACTTCCATATATATTATGTGATTATTTAATGAGGAACTCCGGAAATTAAATGTAACTCCTTAGAATATAACAAAGAACAGGTGACCCGCGATCACGGAAGTCATATTGTTTTTGTGTACTTAGGATTTAGCAATTAGAAGTCGTTTGAAATGTTTTTAAAAAACAGGATAATTATTTAGTATACCATTTTTATAAAAATGCTTTAACTATTACTAGAAATAAAAATTAGCAGTCAAGTGCGTTGTGGACCACGCACCGTTGACACTAAAGTTTTCCGCAGCTTGGTTATGAAGAATCTTAAGGCCTTTAAAAATAATAACGAATTGAAATCAACTGCAAAATTAAGTTGGTAATCTCATAGTAATTATTAAAAGTTATATGAAAAACAAAGTTATGGGAAAAATTTATTTATCTCTTAAATTTGTAGACCTATCTTCTTCAAACCAAATATGGTTGAAATTTTATTTGATGTCCTATAAGCTCAAATTTTTCCAGATTTTTCCAGAATAGAAGGGGACACGATTTTACGACTTTAGGAGCTAATATCTCAACAACTACTGGTTTAATGAAAAAAGTCAAAATCAAACCTCCTTATGATTTTAAAATACCTATCCAAAGATATCTCACACGTTGGCATACATTGAATTTTTTTTTTCAACACTTCATTACATGTATGGACTGCTATTTTATTTATTTTTAGAAACTATAAGGGTTCCGTTTTTGCCATTTGGCTACGGAACCCTAAAAAAGAAAACATACACTATAGGGTTTACGATACGAATATTTATTATGAGAAAGAGCAAAAGTTTCTCTAGTTAGTAATAGATAATATTTTATAAATTCCAAGTAAGTGGCATTCATAAAAAGCAACTACGATATAAATTTGACATTTCCATCTGTATCGGGTTGGGACGCGAGTTTATGTGACTGTCATTCAGGGTTCATAAACGCGGAGCTGAAACTACTAAAGGGAATTGCATGAAATTCGAAAATTAGGTATATTGTATCAATTCATTGCGTCATGTAATTGCCTGCTATGAAAGTTTATTGAGATATAAGGTAAAATCAGGGATAACTGTTGTATAAAGTGTATTACTATTTCACTCTTTGTCAATCGTGTAAGCAAAATTGGCATTTAAATCAATCAGTAAAAATCTTACAATTTAAATCAATCAGTAAAAATCTTACATCACCTTTAAAGTTAAATTGTTAAAAACCTCTTGTTTTACATTGTCAGTTATGGTGTCAATTACAATTTTACTAAAGTCCTGTAGTGGTACTGCTACATGTATAAGCACGCCATCCCCGCTTATGATGGTTACATTGTGTGTCGGTGTGCGGAAACACACAAACAAAATCATATCCACTAAGACAGGAACCCACATAAGTCAATATCAGTTGATAAGTGGGCCAGAACGGTGTTTTTTTATGTAATAATGGTTGGGAAACAAGAATACGCTTCGTCTGATGGTAAGCAGTCACCACAACCTATGAACGCATGCGATACTTGAAGTATCACAAGCGCGTTGCCAACCCAAGGAACAGGAGGGGACGGGATGAGAAGGGAAAGAAATGGCAGGGGACAGAGGGGTGGGAGATTGGGCCTTCGGCGCTCTCACTCGTCGCACGAAACGCAATAGTACCTAATGATACTGTTACTTGACGTTGATTTACTGTGAGAGAGAGTATTGGTAGTACTTCTCCGGCCCTGCCAGCCCTTTTGTGCTAAGAGAAGCATAGCTGCAGTACCCCAAATTCGAATATTAATTAAGGAGCAATAAATCAAAACTAAAATATGTATATGGAATAATTTAATATAATCTCATAATAGGTTGTTGTAAAGACACGTTTCTTTGTTTGTGCAAGAGCGAAGTATCTAATGCTGGGATTATGTTCGGTACACATATCCAGCGATTCTGGGAACCCTCTACGGATCACTCTAAACCCTCCGCGACTCCCAGCGCGACGCCACATTATAATGATACATATACATATAACATAAATTATAACTGCTTGTATATAGAATTTTAACGTTTGTTCGTATGTCCATCTGATATATTTTTGTAAAACAAATTAGTATTCACTCTGACCTCTGATAAAGATTTTTTTTTACAATATTTGCCTATGAATTTCTTATGGCATGGAAATAACACTTAATAATTTATAATATATTAAAGTCATAAGTTACTTTTCACTCATATCAGTTTAATGTAGCCGAATATAGAGTTTGCTTTATTTTTATATTCAATATAATAAACAAACGAAGTCGCGGGAGGAATGCTTAAAGTAGTATTAAGTACGACTTATTATTATGTACAAATTCTTAACCATATTTACCTGAAGTAAGTGAGATTTATGTATACAGTGTCGTTTCTCAGAAGTTAACACAGTGAAAATTATTTAGTACTAAAATATCCTTTCAGCATAAATTGTTATTGAATTTCTTATTAAGCTACACGAAAGCTGTTTTATAATTTATTTAAAAGTTTTATAATAACTCGATATTAATTTTCTTAAAGACAATTTGATTTACTCTGTTCTTACTGTATTAAAATTACAAATTATTATTTAAGGTAAGCAGTCTTACATACACAACGAAAGTGTGGAGTGTATCAAATTCTTTTATCATTGTAATAATTAGAAAAGAGCCAAAAATATGTTACATAAATAAAAAAAAAAGTTACTTAATTAAAACACGGCGATCTACCTACATATAACAAGTAGAGAAGCACACATGCACGAATTTATATAAGTACGAGAGCAGGGCAGTGTTGCCAGATGGTTTCTTTCCGTAATATTAAATTTTATTAAGTAATAAAAAAGAAACTGGCCTGTTCTTTTCTAAAGTTCTTTTCTTTTTATATAAACAGGACATTTCAAAAATTACACACCGTGCAAGGAACATTTTACCAGATTAATCACATAAAAATATAATTGTTCACCGCTGAGCATATATGACTTGATTATATATTTCAGTATGTAATGTTGAGGATACGAGTATGTAACGTAAGAATGTTTTGACATTGTTTCGCCTTCCGTCTTCCGTACAATTTCTCTTATAACAAACCATATGAGGATTCATATGTTTATATTTAAAAAATATTTTAACATTACACAACCCATAAAAGCACTGCCGTCTTTATTTTTTCGTTGTGTAATTCGTCCACCGACTGCGTTTTTCACTCGTCTTCGTTCTAATTTGACTAAAGGAAAATTCTGTTTTATAATAAAAAAATTTAGTTTAGGGAATTATACATTTCGTACACAGGTAACATTATTATACCAAGTTATGAACAACGTTAATATGTGACTACAAAACATTACATTGTTATAAATTAAGAAGTTGATTAACGAAGATTGGTATTGAAACGATTTCGTTCTCACTTTTCTATTCTATTAGATACTTATTAAAACAAAATAACATCTGTAAAATTACGAGTACATTTCATGTAAATAAACGATGGTTATGATTATGATTATTTCTAGTTTTGTTCTCCGAATTCCTTCATGAGGTCATAACAAAATTTTGTATGACCATCTCTTACACCAAGAGTATTAAACGATATTTAATAATAATGATTTTAATACAAATAGAAATCAGTGTTGGTTGTCTCGTTTGGAATAAAGTTCCTTACGCAGTATTTTATTGATTAACAATAACAATGAAATGAATTAATAGCCTCTGGGCGTAGTTAATAGTAAAATAAATAATGAAATAAAGGAATAATAAAAATTTCATCATTTCAATTTCATTAGTACATCTTTCATCTGTGTATTAAATGTATTCAACTCAGCCTGCTCTTGCTCTTGAACCGCACAGCGCTCTCCTAGAGTAGTGACGCAAACTTCTAGCTTTTTTTTTCGCCCAGCCCTTATCTGTCAAACCAGTACAGTGTGACTAGAAACTTCGTTCCAAAACACGATCTATGCTAGAAAATATGCACTCGACCTGATCAATGGAAAGCAAGTAACTATTGTAACCTATTATTGATAGTACAGGCGCATGACAATGCGTTACTAACTGAGATAAAGGGTAGGGAGACGGAAAGGCGATAAAGGTTTTTTTGAATCCGACGCTCAAACACTGAACGAAACGCAACGTTCCGGATATTGCACTTCAACTCGATAGTATGTAGTATTTCCTTGGTCGGGAGGAGCCATTCATGCCCATAACGTCAAAGCAATACAATTCTTTTTTCTACTCTTACAGTTTTTACTAAGTTTGATAGCCTTAAAAAAGAGGAGATTGTCAATTTGGTTGTATTTTTTCATATAAATGTTATGGGCTTGAATTTTGTTTATAATTTATCTTTGTTACCTCAGAACTCAGTCATTTATGTATATTGTGGAATTCGGTACTATGCTTATAGATAAATTACAAATGTGCATGACAATACTGTATGGCTTATCATTTTTAACATGAATTGATAACAATCGTGATCGAAACATATATGTATGTCTGCATTAAAATATTTCTCCGAAATTTCGTTCATATCTGACCAAATACAAACTTTTACATTTATAGTGTTT
This sequence comes from Hestina assimilis, assembly GCA_023373885.1. Classification (NCBI taxonomy): domain Eukaryota; kingdom Metazoa; phylum Arthropoda; class Insecta; order Lepidoptera; family Nymphalidae; genus Hestina; species Hestina assimilis. The sequence continues at coordinate 13,901,073 of CM041753.1, forward strand.
AAGGATAATAACAATAATATCACTTAATAGTCGATAGAATAAAGGGAACCGTAAATTATAAACCTTATGTAAATAAGGATAAATTCGGTTTTAGTTACATTAAAACAACGATAGTAAATAATTTTATCAACGTAACGTTATCGATAACGCTTTATCTGTCATTATTTCACCGTTATGATAGTTTTATTATCAATATTGTACACATTTCAATACAATAGATATGCGTTATTACTAATATAGCAATATATTATACATAATTCGTCCTGTGAGGGTTATATATTTTAGTATAATGGGATAGTTTAAAAAAATTACAAACCAGCTACTATATCCCCAGACAATATTTAGTGAAATCTTCAGAAATAGAATATTAAAAAATATGTATTGAAGAAGTTTGACATCGTGCTAAGACCACTGGGATGGCAGATCCTGTCGAAAGGATTACTTGAGAGTTTAGTAAATCCCCTTACACAATACAGACACGCATAATTTCAAAACCATCTTCGTCAGCTAGGAAGAAGTCCCATGTTTTAGCACGTCGCGACGCGCTGTGTATCGTGGCTGCAAGGCCGCCAAGGAAAACCCTAATCATGGAATCAATTTTGAGCCCCTATGAGGGCTGATCCTTTATCGCGGCTGGGTCTCGATATTCGCACCTCCGTTCGGTGACGCAGTCAAGGTCAATGGGGCCAACAGCAACCATAACCGCCAATCAATTTGCTAAACTGCGGGTAAGCAAGCAAACAGACACGACTGTAACACGTCAACGCTATTGATTTGATAGGTGAGGTATCATACTAATTTGACGTAGATCATACCGAGAGCAGACGCTAATATATTAACAATATTTACTTTTAAATAATGTATGACGTTATTCATGTTTTACCGTATAAAGAAAGGTGAAACTGCATGTAAATGTTTGTATATTGTATATAAATTAGAATTTTAAATTTCATAACTTTCAGACGTACTAGAGCATACATTATCTCAATCAAAAGAGTAATAAAAAAGTTCTTTTTTAATATTTAAATTAAAGCAAACGTTGTAAACATGAAAGTTAAGTTTAAAAAGTGCATAAATATTTATGTATAATAACTATTTATGCAGAAAAACCTATTAAAAAATCAGTTCAATAATAATTAAAATGTCGTAAATTCCAATGATTGCATGGTTATGTATCATACTGTTAAATGAAAAGCAAACCATCGATATGTTTCATTTATCACAAACTTACCAATTTTGCATTAAAGGTTTCATATCACCCCCAAGGAAGGTTGCGATTATGGATAAGATATGAGCAAAAATACCTGTAAGCACAAGCAGCACAGACAAACGGATATTATCAGATGTTAAATGATAACAATTGGAACCGACAACTTAAGGTTTCCGAGGCACGGTCGGGAGATGCACTAAGCAAAACGCCCATCCAAAGCGATGTTGATAAGATTAATAAAAACATCTGTCCCGAGCGTGAATCGATTCCGCGACGGTCGAGGCTATAGACAGGTTCACTACCAACACGCCACGCCATTGAGTCGATGTTATTAAACAGACAGTTGGAAATAGAGTAGGTCAGAAAAACATTCTATTTTCTTGTCGAGATTTGATTCATTGCTAAACATTGATCACATAGATGTGGGTATCTCCGAATCTCCGTGAGTTACTGGGAGCGATTCTAGCTCGGAGAATGGTTCATTAATCCAGCTCATTCATTATTTAAGCACCGAGCGGATTACGGCGTTTCGCAGATTTTATGACCACTCACGCCGATTCCTCCGAATTTCTCATTCATACGTATAAACTACCCTTGCCCTTTTATACACATCCCTTAATTGGGGAACATAATTTTCGTTAATAACTGCTCATAATGATCTTCATCCTTTGCCATGTTGAGTAATTAAATTTAATTCTACTGTCCATTACTGTACAAATGTATTCATTATTTATTTTATTTATTTATGTTTATATTTTATTTATTATTTTCGAATTTATTGTTTGACTAATGTTAAATTAATAATGGATGAATCGTTATGAAATGTTTGTTTTTAAATATACATGTTTTAATTCAATACGAATGTTAAGAATAATAATGATCTGTGGAATTCGTTTTTGTATTATAGAGAGTTGCATAATTCTGTTGTTTATATTATCTCTTTAGCCACTGTAAGAAAAAAAAAGTTAATATTAGTCGTATATAAATAACGTTTATTTATTATATAATTATGTATAAAAGTCTCTGATCGAACTTAAACATAACTAATCCCGCCGGTGGAATGTTACCATCGGACATTGTGACTACACTCGAAATTCCATCCTTACCATCTCGATTTCACGAAATGCACAATAGCGCAATTAGAAGATATTTGCTTCCTTGTACAACCACTCTGTGGAATCTGCCGCCAAAAAACTTCCGCCGGCGGTATTTCCGATCCGATATGACCTGGGAATCTTCAAGAGAAGAGTCTATTTTTACCTTAAAGGTCGGCAACGCACATACATGCCCGGTGTTGCAGATGTTCATGGGCGGCGATGATCGCCTAACATCAGCCCCTGCTCGTTTGGCTCTTCTTACATAAAAAAGAATACGATTTAAATTCAAATCGCAATCCATTAAGAATATATATTCTAAAAATAGTTTTTTTTATTTTAGAAAAAGAACAGTTTTGTCAAATGGAAAGACAATATACTTGTATCGTAAATGAAGATTCTAATTGGACCCAAATAAGCAATACCATGTCAATCCACAAAATTGAAAAAACCGAGTTATATATGCAGAAGTGTAAAATTTTTTTTTTTAAATATTTGTAGGGTTTTAAGCTTTAAAACTTCTAAAAAAGCCATTTTTTTATCATGCAATTTATGTATTATGTTAAACGTTTTGGGTTATATTATATACGAAACATGCAGTTTGTGTACTTATTTTTGTGAAAATAAGTAAAATAACTTACATAAATCTGAAATTGGCAAAAATTTGACCAATACATAAAAAAATCATATAAAGCAAGTTGTTCAAAATTTTCAAACGCGTTTTTCTCGAAATGACATTCATGTGGGTTGACATGGTATTGCTTATTTGCGTCCAATTAAGCATTAATTAAAATAGAAAATCTTACTAATACTAATATTATTGTTATATTACAAAATGCAATAAGTTAAACTAAGTTAATTGCATGTGCCGGCAACCGTGATCCCCTTTCATTCTCTATAGGGAACGCGTAGACTGTACCCCCATATAAACAAAATGGCCGTTCTGGCTACGCGCCAGCAGTGTCAATGTCATGGACACACTTTCTCCACGCAACTTTATATGTCACCCCTTGACATACAGTAGTGAATGAAATCAACTATACAATATATGTAATAAATAAATGCTACACACTTAACTTACTTCTTTGTAAATTAGTAATATCCGTTATCTGGGTCCGGAAACACATATGTTCAAATAAATGTAAACCACAAGTACAACAAACAAGCACTATTTGTAATCAAAGCAAACGTCTATTCCGATTAACTCATACTTAACTCACTTTTTTTAACGGCATGACGGTTGACAAACAAGCGTATGCAGTGAGAAGAAGGGTAAAAACTTAAAAAGGAAGGGAGCAGAGGGGTTGGGAGATTGGGCCTCCGGCGCTCTCATTCATCACAGTACTGATACTGTTACATTATGTGAGAAGGTGGTACTTACTCGGTCAAGCCGGCTTATTTATGCTGTGAAGAGCATGGTTCTTCTATTAGTAAAACTGCACCACGACGATCATCGTCGATAAAATAACGATGTGAATACATTGATCTTGTATTCTTTTTACAATCAGAAAATCATTATAATTTTTATATAGAACGAATACGAAGGTATACTCTATCTAACAAATTGGAATCATTAAAATTGCTCAAACTGCGAAGATATCGAACACATACAAACCCCGACATAAAAAGGCAGTTTTTTATAAGTATGAATGTATGACGACTGACGTGTCTTATCATACAAGAATTACATAAACACGGTTCTATATTCATAATAATGGGTCAGGTATTGCTTCGGCTTTTAAAGTGATTGCTTTTCAATCTCTATTACTACTTAACACGCGATTATAAATGTGCTATATTTATTATGAGAAGGACTGAGTTAAGTAATGTAAATTGTATTACTTACAAATTAGATTAGGAATAATTAGTCATTAAATCAGTACTAATTGAAATCCATTAGGGTTGTAAAGGTACGACTGTACTTTATAAAATTGGTAATATTTTTAAAATACTACGGAAGGTAGCATGCTAGTCGCTACCAGCCGTCCACCTTCAGTCTGCTTTAAGCCTCGACAGTCGTGGGTTCGATTCTCGCTCGGATGAGATGATTGCTATAAATATCTGTTTCAGTCTGGTCGTTTGTCCTTTGGGTCTCCCCACCGTACTTCGAAGAGAACGTTAAATTTTCGGCCCCGGTCGATAGCAGCTTATAAACACAGCAATAACATCTGATAATAATCGTTAACTGTTGATAGATAATTTGCTCTAATTTAATGAGTTACTGGTACGCCCTTAGGGTTACGGAGGTCGAATGGTAATCGCTCTGTGTAAAAAGTTTAAAATAATGCTAACAATTATTAATGTGTCTACATTGTCTTTATGATATATTAATTCGGTTAAAAATTGAAGTAACGAAATATATGTTAACGTTAGCTGTTTAGTAGGACAGATGTTGTAACAGCCTTAAGGCTTCGTTCCAGACACATTCCTCTTTGGTCATCTTATGGGAAAATAACCGTCACCATATTGCAGTGAATGTGCAGTAATAGAAGATGTTTTTCTCATAATTATGGAATGTGTACAAAACGAAGCAGAAAGGGTCCAGGTAAAATTAAAGCTGATTATATTTGATTTTGCATCATGCACCAGTATCTTGGCTTTTCCCTCTTCGGAAGAAGCGAGGTTGCTGTATAATTAAGATAGGAATTAAGCGCCGTATGTAATCTAGTGTAAGGGTCACTATGGGGGAGACATATTCTATTTTTGTGATCGTATTTTTGATAAGTACGTTTTCTGCACGGTTAATATTAGGCTATTTCTATTTGAGATATGATCATTTTGTACAAAGCAGAAACCATTTTCCGCTCACGGCCTCTTCATTGTTATCCGATCGTCGAAACTTGTCAGCTCTATTTCACAATCGCACGATAAATATCTATTGTCTCATACAATATATTATTCTATTGATATTTTTTCTTCGTTTCGGCCAAAATTTATAATGAATTGTCTCAATTTTCGTATAACTAGAACATTTTGGTGTTATGTTTTATCTATCCATCTTTTAGTGTTTAATAATGTTTTTATTCTTGTTACAGGTAAGCAGACCATGAGCAATTTAATAGAAATATTCAGGTATGGCAAGTAACATAGCTTCACTTGAAACAGGTTAATTTTAGCTGTTTGTTTTGTATTACTTTATGTGACATACACAAAAGAATAGTATTTAGATCATTGATTGCGTATGGATTTTGGATTTTGATATATTAAAACTAGATATTGACATATCGTATGCTGCATGAGCTTATAACTTCGGAGATGGACCAGTGAACTCTTCAAATTAATGGATTTAATAAACCGGTATCATCGCATATAATCTTTTTTTGTGTTCTTAAAATTGAATGGTAACATGATTGAAACAATTGTCAATATATTACTCGTGGCAATTGATAGACAACATGATTCTAAATTGAAAGAGAAAATTAATATTTTTGTCCCAACTCGGCCAGTTTGAGATTGTTGAAATATCGATTGAAGCGTAATTAGTCTCACTTCATTCGAAACTGTCACCTCCGAGCCGCTCAGCAGTCGGTCCGTCTTCATTCGATAGAGGTTTTAAAGCCGAAGGGTATATATGTTTTTTTTTAATTTAAAGTGATTCTTCACCTAAGAAACTGTTCAGTCTGTCGTTTACGTTTGGACGATCTCAAAGAAGGGGTTTATGAGGTTATAAAACTTTTAATTTTGAACATCTGTTATGATTTACTTTTTATTATACAGTACAGGTTAAAGTTTGCGGTTTTATCTACGAGAAAAAATAAGCGTAGCTATTTATGCTCCTATAAATATTATAAAACATAATGTCTCTTTGTGTGTCCATTGACTTCTTAATAAGAAGTAACGATAATGGTGAATCAAGACAGGTACAGAAACATTTATAATTATTATTACATAAAGTATACTTTATTTTAAAAATATAAAAACAATATTTCTGTAGTCCATGCTAGCGGTTCCGCGTGCGCATTAGGTAACTACAAAAATGTATATTCACCGGTGTCCTATTTAATATTGTAAGTTTAATAGTAGATGAACAATTTATCGTGATAAGAAAATAACTTTCAAAATTCTTTCTACGGTACTTCGCTCCTGATGTCGACTGCAAAATTTAATGTTTTATCAATGATACCATAAAATAAGAAGATAGTGGCCGGTCCTCGTTATATAATATATATTGTATGTGTATATAAATGGCTTTTCATTCGCAAGAAAAATAATTTCGTGATAGCAGTCCTCCTGTATCGGTAGGAATGTCGCTGATCATACTATTGGCGTAAAGAAGCAGTACACTTACTATTGTTTTTTGTTTGATGAGCGACAGGCGGAGGTTCATTCAATCCTTGCTTGATTACTTAATATCTTCATGTTTGGCGTATTGCCCATCGGCATTGTAACACACACTTGTGATTTTTATTAACACACACACACTTGTGAATTAAATTATTAACAATATCGATATCAACATAAATAAATTATAACACACATAAGTATAAAATCCCTTAAATATGAGCGGAACAATTTCATTTTAGTATTGATATGTACAATGAATATATTTCTATTCAGGTAAAGTAACAATCTCATTCGCAACTCGTTTTAACGAAAAATAATATAATATCAAAAGATTCATACAACATACAACTAAAGTAATATAAAACAAAGATTGATAAATGATAATATGAACGCTATGGTGGTTCTCCCCCTGGCGTCTAGCCAACTCGGGCCAGTGTCAATGGCACGTGACATCGGTACATAAAACGCTTCGCGTTTATTGACAACAATATATTGAAGTTAAATTTGGATATCAAAATTAATTAAATTTATGTATACTTTTAAAAATATTTTTTTAAAGAATAATAGCAATGCTTTTCTCAAGACATTACTAATATTCTTATTGCCTCTCCTAATATGCTTGTAGGTTGCGCTAGGAGTGGGTACGACAATAGTCCAAGGGAGTCAGGATCGAAGCCACAACTCTCGCGTTAACGGTGCAGAATCGGCTCTCCTACCGTTGCGCAATAGAAGCTTTATTTCCATTAGAGATGCAAATGAGAACATTTAGATATACATAGGTTAAGTGGGAGTTTATTATTTAAACTGATTTGTTCACGTGGATCTAATATGCTATGTCTAATTTAAAAGATTTCATTCCAATTCAACTAAGTAATTTACTAAAATATCTACGAAAACTTAAGTGAAACGAAAAAGTTTGGAACATAATTCATATTCACAAAATTGTAAAGTAAACCAAAAACTTCAAAAATATATGAATTTAAAACATAACTTTAAAAATTCTAAAAAGAATTTTTTGAATAAATATTTTTACTATATTTATTAAAAAAATTGCTAGTATCTGCTCCTATATTATATGCTCCTATATTATAACTGTATTTTTATTTTTTAAATTAATTCTTGGTTCAATCTACTGGCTTCGTTTAGAATCATTGAGGTTATCGTATTATCTCAACGTTTATATCGACTGGCGACCCGATAGAACACTCATTGAAAAATTTATTTACATATCAAATGACAGTCATATGTTTGACATTGTTAATTTCAATGTAAACAGTCGATGTTTCATTTTATGTGTTTATAACAATATTTGTATAGTATATTAACACTGAAAAATTGTTTTCAACACTTTTCTCTTTATGCAGCATTGCTAAGCACGCCGCGTACAAGGGTACGTAATACTAACTTTCTGCACCCTAATTCCATATAAGCTTTAAATAGGTAAATTAAATTTTATTTTAAAAAATTAAAGATTTTTTGCTAAGGTAATCGACGAACAGATTACATAATAAAATAAAACACACTGTTTTTGTACTAATCGTTAATATTAGTTGAGGTAACTTATCAATCACCTAATATATTGGTAACAGTTATAGGATACTGTATACGTAAAAATGTCATTATAATAATCTCTTATCTAAAGCAAGGTGGCGCCAGGATGACACATAAAGTTTTATGATGACCGATAACTTTATTGCATGTTCGACAAGCCACCATAAAAGATGGTAATGAACGCTTATACAGCTTCCTGCGTGTTTACTTAGGCAGATATTGAAAGTTATTAAATTATCTATGTTAATATTATAAAGAAGCGTTTTTGTTTAATAGATAGCGTTCCTTTAGAAAGCAAATATTTTTATGGTCCATAATTTTGACACGAACTTGAGATATAAAATCGGGCAAGTGCGAGTCTGAATTGAGTTTTTTTTTTTTTTTTTTTTTTTTTTTTTTTTTTTTTTTTTTTTTTTATTATTATTATGTTAGAAGTTGGCAAACAAGCATACGGCCCACCTGATGGTAAGTGGTTGCCGTAGCCTATGAGCGCTTGCAGTACCATTAGTAGGTGCCACTCACGCGTTGCCAACCTCGAGATATTAGTTCTAAATCTCGTTCGCCCAGTAATTTCACTAGCGTACAATGCCCTTCAAACTGGAACACAGTAGTGCCTAAGCACTACTATTTGGCGGCAGAATATTGGACACTGCGGTGGTACCTACCTAGCCGGCCTCTTGCAACAAAAGACCTACCACCAGTGTGACTGATTGCACTGGTGGAATAATCTCTGTTGTGACAGAGGTTATCCCAACAGCGGGCGATGGGGTCGTCACATCCCGACGCCTTTAAACGAGTACCGAGGGTTCTGTTATAGCATATAGTATATTTATGTTATGTAAAAACAAAAAAATGGTTTCTCTTTCATTCGACTCGGAATGTGCTGGCCCGATACACATATGACTGATTTTTATTACTTGTTCTGATATTTAAAGTCCTGACAATAATCACACCGAGTGTAACGTTTTTACGTACGGTTTGCTTTATATTGCAAGTAAAGGATAAGCTGAAATTACTCCCAAATTCGCTCATTTTTCATTGATGGATAACATATAATTATGATATCATTCTGATCATATTAATTTCTACTACAACTGTAACTATCCCTTAAACGTGGGACAGAGGGCTTAGACTTGTATAGATATGAGTCCATACGGAATTCTAACGTTCAAATATGGTTAACATGTTTTAAAGTAATAATAAATATCAGTTCTAATAATAGATGAAGATCCTGAAGCAATAAAGCGCAATGTTCTAGCGTTGGAAGTTAAATTAGAGTTAAGGCGAAACTTGTGTTTTCTGGCAACGAAGCCTGGCTACACGTTAAAGGAACATTAAAAATGATGAATCCGATAATATTTATCCTCCGCAATATCTTCGTAAAGTTTGCTTTAAATTTCCCTCATAATACAATTTCGGAGATTCAATTTTCCATAAAACGGATAAAACGCTATGCAATTTGCCGGCCAGGAAGTTTGTTACAAAACCATTTTACGATCATTTCGCTTCTCACCTTTTATACAAGATTGTAATGGACGGCTATTATTATTCTCATTAGGCCTTTGTTCTTTGACAAAGATTTCTAATTATTTGTCGTGTTTATTTATGCATATTGTGTGGGCAGAGTTGTCCAAAAAACTCTTTGAAGTGAACATTTATTTTCTCCAGTATATAACATTTATTATGAATACAAATTACAGTGTTATATGGTAGGTTTTTTTTTTTTTTTTTTTTTATGTTAGAAGTTGGCAAACAAGCGTACGGCCCACCTGATGGTAAGTGGCTGCCGCAGCCTATGAGCGCTTGCAGCACCATTAGTAGGTGCCACTCACGCGTTGCCAACCTCGAGATATTAGTTCTTAAATCTCGTTCGCCCAGTAATTTCACTAGCGAACAATGCCCTTCAAACCGGAACACAGTAGTGCCTAAACACTACTATTTGGCGGCAGAATATTGGACACTGCGGTGGTACCTACCTAGCCGGCCTCTTGCAACAAAAGACCTACCACCAGTGAAAGTGGTAGGAAGTCGTCGACGGAATGGGCCCCAGCATGAGTGCAGGCACGAATCCAGTATCCGTTGCTTTTCTCCAAACGCCCTGAGATGGCGCCGGAGTTATTTAAAATTGTATAAAGTTGTGGAGTAGGCTCGGCAGATGGCGCCACCCACAGCGCTCGCTCGAACATACTCCCGGCCTTGAAAGCTCCGACTTGGTAGCTTTCAACACGCTGTTATTCGACGTCCTATGGGTGAAGTGGTAATGGGCAGATCTTGGAGGATGCGCGTCGAATCGTTCCAGAGCTGGTACTGATGTCGGCGACTCGAGACACGTCGTTCTTGCCTGGAAATATATGTATAACACGACCTAACCGCCCCTTTATTGGATATTGTTTAGATTAGGAACGTGCTCTAGAAAACTGGTTAAAATGTTTAACAGATTTAAAGATTTTTGAAATGTAGAACAAGCTTCGTTTCAACAAGTCGTGTGACAACCGCCCGCTAGTTAAGCTATATTGTTTACTGGTTCAGCTCAAATCCATCATCTATCAATCACTGATCTATAAAATATCAATTGTATATTAATGATCCCATTCTAAACTTAACGATTATTGCCGTATGTTTAATAAACGTAACAAAAAATAATCGTAGTTTAGAAATACAAAACATACACCGTTAATATATGGATATCCCATACGCTTTTATAAGAATCTTTTTTTTAAATCTGTACAACGGCTATGAAGGGTAGTCGCAACAAGCAAATAGATGAAGTATGTATATTTAGCAAAATATTTGATACGAAAGAATATCTCCGATATTAAAAGCAATTACTCTACTATTAATGGAAAGGCCTAAAGAAACTAAGGCTTTATTTATTAAGTAATAGTGAGTCAAATTTTTGTCAACAAACCGCGTAAAGCTCTTTGTTGGTTGCAAAGACCGAAATTTTTCTTTGTCACTTATTATATTACATATAATTATTTAATTCAGAGCACTTGTTTTATATATCGTAAATACTTTTTATACAAATATAAATGTAACGGAAAAAAATATAAATGCACAACTCATAAATGCGACGTCTTCTCGACAATTTTGGGATGGAAATTCGGTTAAGTTTATACAAAGTACCAGAATAATAAAGGTACATCGACACGCTAGCTTATTTGCGTATAAAAAGCTACTAAGAAAACAATAGCAGATAGATATCTATTTCCGAACCTTTGGGCTATTGTTGCATGACTATATCAATGGTGAAGGCTTAATTTATAATAAATCTCTCTTTATTATAATTTCTACAATGTTTTGGAGGGGCTGTGATGTAAGTGCCGGTTTTGTTATTCGATTCGCTTCGACTTTGCTAAAATGTTAGTCTAATTTTATCTTTTGTATTTGCTAATTACGAATATCAAATTTCCAGTAACCGGTACTATTTCAAAAGGTCAGTACGAGAAAGGTTCCTATAATTACGCATTACATAAATCGCTAATTAGAATGTGATCTCTTATAAATTAATCTGCAATAGAGGAAGAGAACCTGCTTCAAGCGCAGATGAAATGCGGGTTCAATTTCTGATCACCGTTTTATTGATCTTCGTTTCATTTTGGATTGTGCTTGTGTTTGTGAGTGTTTCCGAACTCCTAAAATTGGTTAAGACAACATAAATGGCCAATGATTGCTTACCAGGACCACCGCAACCTATGAACGTTTGCGATACTAAACGTATCACATGCATGTTGCCAACCCAAAGTATAGGAGGAAAGGGATGAGGAGGGAAAAGGAAGGAATCAGAGGCGGTGGGATATTGGTCTTCCGGCGCTCTCACTCATCGCACGAAACGCAACAGTACAGATTATCTGTGAGAGGGTAGTACTTCTCCGTTCGAGTAGAACTTTGTTAAATGTATGAAACACGTTAAATATTATCGACATTATAATGATTATCTTTTTGACGGTCTAAATAACAGTAGCATTAACAAATACTGGTATATTTATTCACACTTAGTTTATTACATGACGAGAATATTCAATTTTTAGAATGATTGTAAAAGCAATAAAGCTACTGAATAGCGCAAAGTCACGTTTCACATTTGATTGTAAGCCCCCCGAACGGCACTAGACATAATCACCTTATTTCACAAATGGAATAAATTTACTTATTTACAGTAATGGTTGAAATAAATAGATTATTAGAAATTATTTTACATGAATTTTATTATGACCGACTGTGCTACGGCTTTATATAATACGTTTTTATGACGGCGTTGTTGTTTTATGGTTAGACAAAAAAAGCTGTCTGACCCGATTTTTATATATACTAACTCCTAGAAATCATTTGGTAAAAAATATCTCCTGGAATAAGTTAAAAATAATAAAACTTTTCCAAGAATTGTATTTATTTTATAAAATAAAAATTGAACGGTTCAAGAAATACAAGTAACCGACCTCACCCATTTAAGGTCTAAGGAATGAATTAATACTTCATGTACACAGTGATCCCGGGTAATAAGAAGAGTTCTAATATCTATTTTTAATTTATGTTAATGGTTAGGTCATAGATAACTAAATAACTCATAAGACAATATATTGCGACAAAACTCGAAATTACACCCTTACCACCTCGATGTCTCGAAGACATTTTCTTCCTAGCACAACCACTCTGTGGAACCTACTTCCGTCGGCGGTCTTTTCGAACCGATACTACATGGGACCTTCGATAGAAGAGTCTATTCTTTCCTTAAATGTTGGCAACGCTCTCTGACTGCCATCTGGTGTTGCACATGTTCATGGGCGGCGGTGAACTCTTAAAATCAGGTGAGCCTCCTGCCCGTTTGTTCTTACATAAAAAAGAATAAACATATGCACTATATAAACTCTTATGCTAAACATTATCAGGGTAAAATGTGTGATTATGATTTTTTAAATTCTATTTTATAATTTAACAGAAACCAACTATTATTACTCTGTTTTTGCAATGATTATATCCTCAAGATTGAAAAAAAAGGGTAATGCTAGTTACGTTTCCCACATCCGGAAGATTGGCAACCAAGACTAATTTAAAAATACTTTTTATTAATTTTAATTACAATTAAATCTTAATCCTAAGCTTATCTAGGTCTTACTCGATGTAAGGAATATTAATGAATAACTTTAATGAAATAGATTTTATGTTTACGTTTTCGAATGACGTCAATGGTAGTTTCCTATATCATTGTGGGAATTGCAACATAAGCAATCCCATTGAAGTGTGTGTACGTAACTTGCTGGTATAAACGAAAGTTGTATTTGTTCTTGATATAAATAAAAATTGTAAACATAATTTGAATGTAAACATATTTTGACGAAGTTGTGGCGCAGCGGTAGCGAACCTGCCTTAAACGCCACAGGTCGTGGGTTCGATTCCCGCTCGGAGCATATATCATCGTATTGACCATGCAAGCATATTTTCCGATCTGGGTGTATTTGTCCTTGTCATTGTGAATGTTTCCGGACCCCCGACACAGGATATTACTATCCTAATAGGGGCCGTTGAATGTGCAGCGTTTATTATAAAAAAATGAAGGTTGATAATTATTACGAACGTTACTTTTTAGTGATATAAAGAGTCAAGCTTGGACTAACATTCTTTGTTGAATGATTAAATATTCCACCCGGATGAAGTTGTGTGCAACAGCTCGCTCGATATAATATTTTACCCTTTGAGTCACCGTCAGTGCAGATATCTTAATGAATAAAATTTGCACCTCGTAAACCGTCCTTTGTGAAATCGACCGCTGATAAATCTGCATTGTCAGCAGTTTAATTTTATCTTATGATTACCGAGCAGAAGTGAGGGAAACGAGAAATTCCCTTTTATAAATATAATTATTATATAAACTGTAATCATCGCTATCGTCCTTTGACTAGGGTTCGTTTGTTATAAGCTGGATTGGTTCGGGATAATCTTGTCGAGTGATATAACAATTATTGTTATCATTCGTCCACGATAATAATTAATAGGAATGTGATTGCTAAGCTATATTGATTAATTGTTTACCGAATCTTGTTGTTATAGATAATATTAATTTCTAAGTTCTGTTTGTGATTTCGTTCGCTTAGTTCTAGATATTTTCATATTTATAGATACAAAAATATTCCAATGTATACACCTCATATGCTACGATAGAGATTTTTCTTATTTCTTTGGAGGTATAAACAACAATTATGGTTATGAAGTAGTATTCATTGAAGACGTGGTACCGCAGCGGTAGCGAACTTGTCTTAAACGCGTTCGTTTCACTCTCGGAGAAAATGTTTGTATTAGACATAAAGTCTGGATGTTTGTGCTTATCCGTGTGTATCTCCGGACCTCCAATACAGGATGTCATTATCCTAATGAGAGCCGTTGAGTGTTCAGCGGTTATTTAATTTAATCTTTAATTAATGGCCGCAGACTCTCTATACATAATTATTATAGTAACTACTACCTAACTAGCATTAGTTGCCTGGGTTGCCTGGGAGAGATCGCTTTTAAGCGATAAGGCCGCCATTTGTACTCCCATATATATTTTTTTTTCTCCTCTTCTTGAGATTGTGTATTTTTATGTGGTGTACAATAAAGTGTATAAATAAATAAAATAAAAAATAAATAAATTATACGTGTAAATTTGATCGTCGGCTTAATATAGGGAAGAACTTGTTTGCGGAATGATTGTGCTTGGCTGGGGAAAGGCTATACTCTCAAGAAGAATATCGACAGTAGTATTTATAATTTTACATTTCGCCAATGACCATACCTTACCAACTTAGTTCCTTTTCTTTGGATCTTTCTCCTCGTCTCATTGACAATGCACTGAGGTGTCTTATATTATTTTTCATGAGTCAATATCATAATAAAATAATTATACTAAATATGAATGACAAACAATAGTAATCCTTCAAAATTAATGAGAATTTTGAATATACAATATGCTTTAATTAAAATATGCCTCTGTCTTGAGTTGTGTCAACACAGTAATAACTACAAGACTTGATTAATGTTGGAAATTATTACGTAAGTGACGACGAAGGAGGCTGCATCTGCTGACGACAGATGAAAGCCGGCTACGATATTGTTTTGTCAGGCTTTGTGCTGTCCTGGTTAGCCTTTGTTGAGTAAAAAAAAAGTTCGTCCGACATTTTATAATCTGTTAGCGAAGTTTATTGTATCAACCAGCATTATAATTGGCTTTGGCATGTTATTTTCATTAGTACAGGTTCGTTACCTTTGTGAAATGTAAACAATTAAAATAATTTGACTATATTCATTATAATTTTAAATATATTACAATAATATTAATAATACAATATAATGCATGATAGGAAGTTTGAACGCTGTTAGTACAAATTATCTGTTGCTATTAGTTTTGAGGCTGATCGCTGTAGACGTCTACGAAGTTCGTAGCGCTGCTACGGACGCTACGAACCATTCGCTGCACATTGTTTCAATAGTTTGCTACAAGGTTAGTTTTGCTGTTATATTTGCGCTTGGGCTATGTTGTTTATATTATATACAATACATAAACATTTATTAATCAATATATTATTTAAATCCGAATGTGTGTAGCCTCAATATCTCAACGGTGGAAAGGCAATTTTCGTTAACAACACTCGCGGGTGTGGGTTCGATTCTTATTGCCCCTTTGGGCTATTGTCGTACCCAAACCTAGCGCAAGCTACGAGCCTATTTGAAGGGGTACTAAGGTTATTGTTAAATGTTAGTTTGCTAAACTTTTAATTGTATAAAAACGTTGCCTAAGTAAAGTAGAAGCGCATCCTCTTTACCGAAGTTTATTATAATTTTATTTTGTCTTAAAATTGTATATAAATTACTAGTGGCCCGCTCACTCGTCATTCACTGAAAAAATTATTAAAATCGATCCAGTAGTTTTGATTTATTCATTACTGCCCGCACGCGTTAAATGTAATTATTTACGACATCACATTAGAAACCTCAATTTTTTTTTTTTTCTCCACTAATTTTTAATTTAATGGATCTTATTATACATATAAACCTCTTCAATCACTCTATCTATTAAAAAACCGCATCAAAATCCGTTGCGTAGTTGTAATGATTTAAGCATACATAGGGACAGAGAAAGCGACTTTGTTTTATACTATGTAGTGATAACTCTATATTCACTTAACTGATAGTAACGATGAAGTTATTATTTATACAAACGTCCAAACATATATTATATAAAACGTTACACAACCGTCTTGTTTAAATTCAAGGCGTGGTTGGTCTGCGTTAACGTGCTTGTAACATGCTTCGTGCTCTGTTAACATAGTCCTTCGTCCCGATGTACGTGCTCAATCGTCTCCTTCGATGAGCTGTTTTAGATCATTGCGACTGTAAATATTGTTATTGGCTATGTTAGGATTCCGGACAGGAACATACTACACTAAGGTATAAATTATATTAAAAGAAAATGATAATAATAGTTGATGCATATCATTATTATATTATTGTAATTTATTTAATAGGGTTTGATAAAAAAAAACTAATCGACTTCAACTAAGTTTTCGGTATAAGTGCACTAAAACATTGCGGAAGCAGTTAGCTTCTAATCAGTAGGTACTGTTGCGTTTCGTGCCATGAGTGAGAGTGCCGGGCCCTATATCCCACCCCCGTTCCTTTACCTTTTTTCTTCTCATTCCTCCAGTTCCTTGGGTTAGCAACCCGCATGTGATATTGCAAGTATTGCAAGCGTTCATAGGTTGCGGTGACTATTTACCATCAGGCGGACCGTATACTTGCTTGTCAACCGTCGGGAATAAAAATTAGTTTATAGTTTGAAGAGTCTCGTTCTGCATCCCTTAATCAGATCACAAAATTTATATCAGACCACTCAGGTAGCCAATCCTTAATCCAACAGAAAAATAATCTTCAAAATCGGTTCACCAACGCCAAAGTTACAGTGGAACATATATAATATTTTAAAGGCGTCGGGATGTGACGACCCCATCGCCCGCTGTTGGGATAACCTCTGTCACAACAGAGATTATTCCACCAGTGCAATCAGTCACACTGGTGGTAGGTCTTTTGTTGCAAGAGGCCGGCTAGGTAGGTACCACCGCAGTGTCCAATATTCTGCCGCCAAATAGTAGTACTTAGGCACTACAGTGTTCCGGTTTGAAGGGCATTGCACGCTAGTGAAATTACTGGGCGAACGAGATTTAAGAACTAATATCTCGAGGTTGGCAACGCGCGAGTGGCACCTACTAATGGTGCTGCAAGCGCTCATAGACTACGGCAACCACTTACCATCAGGTGGGCCGTATGCTTGTTTGCCAACTTCTAAAAAAAAAAAAACAAACAAATCTTCGTTTTGAAGTCGGGTATAAATAATTATTCCTTTACATGGTAGTTATAACGTAACCTTTTAAAATAGATCGTAACATATTTTTTTCGTATACAAGATCATAAACCCAATTAGGCATGAAAGGATCAGTTTCATGGAACTTTTGATCGCGGAGTCGTAACTGTGACGTCATAAAACGGTAAACTCGCTTGATAAATGTTCCCAGGTACCGTATAAAAGTTGTCAAATTGAAATTGTTCGAATTTTATTCGCTTTGATAACGAACAGAAGGGTTTTGTGTGTGAGAGAATGCTTTAGACAGGCTTATCTGGAAAAATACCTTATTTACAGGGTATTAAGATAGATTTTGTTACTTTATGTGAGTATGTCGACAATAATCTCCACAATGGCTTTAGCTATTTCGATGAAATTGACCGCAGGCCTTAGTCCGTAGCGTAGATTAATATACAAGTCGATATAGACCTTAGAAGTCCATATAAGAAATTTACGCCAGGAGTCTCACATCCTCAAGGGACACTAAAAACAGCGTTTGTTTTAGGAAAATTGCTGGTCAATTGTGCTTTAGAAATTTTACAAAGCTTTCGTAGGTCACATAATACAATGAATCTTATTTTTGGATGTTCATGCTAAAAAAATGAGTTAAAATATGAATTTTACTAATCATTGTAACCTGGTATGTAATCACTGCAACCTATGAACGTTTGAGATACTTGAAGTATCAAACACGTTGCAAAATAAGGATATGGTAACAGAAAAGAGGAGGCGGAAGATTGGACCTCCGGCGCTTTCACTCATCTCACGAAATGCAACAGTACCTACTTACATAATATATTAAGGGCTTAGCGTTTTTGTGAGAGTTTCTGTGAGAGGGTAGTATTTCCTCGTAGAGCCTGCCCATTTGTGCTGGGAGGAGCATGGCTGAACTATTACTGAAATAAAAAATAACAAAAATACAGAATATTTAAAAAACTACATCTATTGGAATAATAAATTGAGCTACATTTAATATTATTCAAAAGAAACAAGATAAAGTAAGTGACGTATATTACATGAAAGGTTCTTTAAAGTATCGGAACGAATATTAACATTACTGAGAAACGTAGTCCACGTGACGACCCTTCCGTCTGTCAATAGAGCGGCCTATTGTAGTCATGATTTTATATATATTGTAGTCATATTTACACATCGAGTACAAGATTATTGCTTTTGCAAAGTATCTATGTAACATCCTATCCAAGAATCGTCTTTATGGCATTTTATTAAGAGGTAATGTCAATATACAAAATTAAATGATAAAGCTGTGTTCCATGTAATCTCACTACATAGTTTTTATACTATGTAGTGAGATTACATGGAAAAGTCGCTTTCTCGGTCCCTATATCCCTATGTATGCTTAAATATTTAAAACTATGCAACAGATTTTGATGCGGCTATTTTTAATAGATGGAGTGATTGAAGAGGAAGGTTTATATGTATAATAACATTAAATAGTGGTAGTGGTATAATAACATTATATAGAAATACTGTTATTTTTGAGGTTTCTAATGTGATGTCGTAAATAATAACGCTTGCGGGCCACGGGCAGTAATGAATACATCAAAACTACTAGATCGATTTTAATCATTTTTTCAGTGAATGACATAGACTATATATTTTATAGCCGTGCGAAGCCGAAGCGGATCGCTAGTTATTAATATAAAAAAAGATGTATGTAAACAGGCAAGTATAGAGTTCCAAAATACTTAAATAGAGAGAATTAAGCATGCCTTATTTCAGTGCATAACAGAGATTGTCATTGCATAATTACTCATTGTAGTGAGTCAGCCGCTACGAGCAAGCTGGTTTCCTCGGATTACTGTTATTAGTTTTTAAACTACTTTCTTTACTAAGGAAACTGTTCATGTAGAAGACACAGATAATGCTAGTTATTAATGCACGAGTATATAACTATGTATCTCGTTATCATTTATAAAATGTACACATCAGTCGTTACTCTCCAGTCATATTGCATGCAGATTTTACACAGGTTACGTGGGTGCAATTACACAATCACACTAAGATTGATTTTTCAAAATATTTAAACAACGCGTTTAGTATCCAAAGGCATTGAAAATTTTATTGTTTCTTTTTTCCAATTTCGAATCTTTGTAGAATTTGCAATCTTAGCTGCTTATGGACGTTTCACATGTGTATTGACAACCCAAGGCGTAAGAATATTGCGTGGTAGAAGGAAGAAATGTGACAAAGTGAGTCTAAGTTTGGGTCTACGGTATTACTGTTTGAAATAGAACTATACATATTTCCGATGCTTATAAAAAGCCTTCAAATAATAATCACTACTTTTCATAGAAAACATATACAATCAACACGCTATAATAACATGAAGACATTCACCTCACGTTGTTTTGAACGCGGTAGTTCATGTGGAAACATGACTGTAAACAGACGATTAGCAATGCGTAAATAGATCCGTGGGCGTGATAAGATATGACAGTATGACGGTGTGATGTAGCTCGTGTCACTCCGGGAATATGTCTAGCGAAAGTGATTCGCGATCATTGAGTACTACGTATTACGTATCGTATGATGTTCAAATTAGAGCTGTTTAAAGTTATATTGCATGAGTTTTTTATTTGTAATATTCTTCAGTGCAGGAAAGGCAAAGGAATAAAAGCTTTTATAGAGATGAACGATATAAAAATGCTTTTATTTAATTGCCTGATGCGTTATGTATGAGTGAAGTCTTGGGTATTATATGATTACCCTATTTTATCAGCACTAAGAGCAATATTTTTTATGCACATCCATGGCTAAGTAGATTTTGAAAACAATT
The DNA here is from genome assembly GCA_023373885.1 of Hestina assimilis. NCBI lineage: Eukaryota > Metazoa > Arthropoda > Insecta > Lepidoptera > Nymphalidae > Hestina > Hestina assimilis. The sequence goes on from CM041753.1 coordinate 13,921,382, forward strand.
TTAATTCGCGTATTGGATACACTATACAGCATTTCTATATACGGTTATAAATTATGATAATACATATTTTCGTAATATGACATATTTATGACCAAGACCTCGAATGAACGAAGCAATAAAGTATCTAGTATTATAGTTACACATCTAAAATATTTTTAAATAAACCTCGTAATGAAGTAATATTTTAACGTAGAATATATTTAATAAATGTTTATTAAACTATATTCTTCCGACCTCAGAAAAGAAGACAATCAATGTGATGGTTTTTTAATATGTTCAGATAAGTACATATGTATATGTATTTATGTTTAATACATACATCCATGCACAGATATATCCAAAATGACTACTTTCACATTGTTTTTGAGTAACTATGCCTTAGAGCAACATCCGGACAACCGAAAACCATTGGAGTAAACGGGTCCTTGAGTGGAGACCGTTGACCGGCACCGGACCGGCAAACGCGTAGCGTAGGACGTCCTTAGATTAGGGGCGATAGATAATTTCCGAAAGGTGGCTGGCAAGACCTGATTGAGAGTGGCCGAGAATGGTGCTCTGTGGCGTACAGCTGGAGAGGCCTATGTCCAGCAGTGGACAGAAAGAGCCTGATGAGTATGATGTTGATGCCTAAAACCTTAGCCAATTGTTGGATAATTTATATTTAACGATGCAAGAATGTCACTCATCAAGTAGTTTTAAAACAAGATAAGGAATAATAAATGCGATTTATTACTATTATTCTAGATTCAGAAGAATAATTGCCGAGCAGTAAATAAGTTCGTTAGTAGAATTTTCATTTCAATTAAGATCTCACATTTATCTTCAATAGAGTTTAATACGCATGGATTCCTCTTAAAAGGTAATTACGTAACAATAAATCATTTGTATCCGAGTTGTTCTCTTGGCGTTCTATTAAATATGGCAAGTGAATTATAAATCCGTTCTTCAACTCGCTACATTGTTTGAATTATAATTACATAACTATATTAATGTAATATTCGGCTTGTCTTTTTAACAGATATCTAATTTTCTTATTGTAGTTATATGGAAATTAGTATACACTTGAAATCGTTCAAATACAATAATCTTTTAAACGGTAAGTGGTTCGCGTGGAGCAGTAGGTGGTGGTAGGCCTTTTAATGCAAGAGGCCGGCTTGGTTGGTTTGAAGGTACCACGCAGTTTCACACACATTCAAAGGTTATTAAATTGTACGATGCAAAGGTGTTGAAATAACTTTGTATGATATCATTAAACTATAAAAACATTAAAAATATTTGATTTGATTGGATTCAATAAAGTATCAATAATAATCCAAAAAACGAACTCCAAATTTTTATATATTATGTGTATTTTATTTTAATTCACAGACTTTAATATTTTTCTCAAAAAATAAAACCAAGTTGTTGGCTTATTTAAGGGACAGAATTATTTAGCGAATTCGGGAGTTCCGAAATAAACGGCTTTGAGACACGCGCTTGCTCTTTTGTTGGGGAATTTCCGTTTAAGTCGTCGTGATTGTTATGTAATACCTTCTCATTGGAAGATGTTTTGTGTACCCTCAAGCGGTTCATAAACTCGAAAGCTTTCAGTACAAAATGTTTTTAAAGGTAAGCCTTTTCAACTTCACCCGGAAGTTATAAAAAATTAATGAAATATTTCAAAATACAAATTAGTAAAAGTATTTACAAAAGTATATTGAGCTTTTTGTCCACTTTAAATTATTATTTTATATCGTAATTAATTATTAGTTAAAAGACTACTTTCATAGTTATTGTAAGAACTAAAATCTTACCGTCTCAAGAAAATAATAATTTTCTGCATTCTTTAAGTTGGGACATGGGATTCTTGGTTTTGTCGCCCTTTAGTTCTGTCTTATATTACATTTCGTAAATGCATGAAACAAACAGAGAGATTTGTTTTACAATATGTAATGTAAAGCGATTTCTAAATGTTATCTAGAACGTGCACATGAACTATCTGAAAACTGAAAAAAAATCATTCATTAATTTTTTTAATTCATAACGGTTGCACGTTTAATATATACTTGCAAAGACACATTAAGCAATTTCTATGAATTGGAGACTGCTACCGTGTCAAAGAAGGACAGCAGAGGATAAATGGGTGGGGTTTGGGCCTGTCGCGCTCATAGTAAATTAACGCTACATACGAGTATATTATGTATTTCAAATCAATACATTTATGAGATAGTTCTTCTTCTCTGGTTGTACAGGTCTATTTATACTGAAAACAGCAAGGTTCTACTAATATACTAAATACTGTTCCAGTCAGTAAAGCAGAATTAATTACTCACACGTTTATTGAAGCATTAACACTTACTCCTCTTACGCCTTACTAATATTATAAATGCGAAAGTAACCCTTTGTCTGTCGTGCTTTCACGCCAAAACTATTGAAGCGATTTAAATGAAATTTGATAAACAGATAGTCTAGAGGGTTGTCAAGGGTTGAAAGGGGGGATGAAAAGTTCTATGGGAGTATCGTAATTTTTAGAGCTATAAGCTTGAAACCTATTTTTTAGGCTGTTGATTCGATATAAATAAATATGACATTATAAGTTTGTAAAAGCCCACTCCCCCTTTTCAGAGTTTGTTATTAAAATCGTTATTCACGCAGGTGAAGCCACTGGCAGAAGGCAGTTCTTCATAATTGATCACTGTATTGTGATCGTTGATTGTTATGATGATACGTAGGATGTTCGTTGAAACCGTGTACTGCTTATTAAATTTCGCGATACACGGCCACTCGGCGTAACCGGATGAGTTTTGGGCATCAAAAACGGTAAAAATTGGGACGCGAAATATTTAGGTCAGACCGAAATATAGATTTAAGCTCTAGGGAAATATATTACGTTAGGTGTTTTTAACTCCAAAGTAAAACTAAACTATCATGATGCCTAGCTGGGGTACCAATGGAAGGAGGAAGGAAGGTGGCATGGGGGATTTTATGAAAAGAAACGATGGTGTGAAATGAAATGCAAAATTTTCTTTTTACAGCATGTCTGGTCACACATTTTAATTTTTTATAAGTAATAGAGCCTCGTTGTTCTCATACTCAACCGGCAAAAAGCAGTGGTATCCGCGCTGTTACACAAGAGATATAAAAAAAAACAACTAAAAACACGCTTTAATAGAAAATCCAACTACTTTAGTAGTTAAAAATAAATAAGAAAAAATGTATTTTATTGTAAAGAAAACGCCCCACGCGTTTGGTGTCAAAAGCTATAAATATTTTATTAAAAGAAAATATTATGTGTTATAAATAAAGCCTCACGCTTTTTTTACAATAAAGTACATTTTTTCTAAATCTTTTTACCTTTTAGTTGAAAAAAGCACGTTGTCCTTGATGAGTATGCAAAATTTCGATTTAATCCGACGTTTTGAAGGAGGTCAATGTTCAAAGTTTCCGTGAAGTATGTACGTACAGAGCTTATAAAGCGTGTTAAAAATACGTCATAGAACAATATAATCTGCATAAGTTCATGAACACGATGCTTGTTAGATAGTTTAAACGTGTTTACGTAAAAATGGCGAATTAATTAACTCCAAGTTGGGCTGATAACGACCGATAACAGAATACGCTAGCCGCAAAATACGATAAGGGTAATCGATAATGACACGTGCACAAACAGACAGCTGACTGAACGTTTTTTTGCTTTGATTGTAAATTGCTACTAAACTAAAGGAAGAGGACTGAAAATTAACTATAATTGCATAATTTTTGTTTTACATAATCGTTAATATGCATTTAAGAATATCTTGCATTATAACTTGATCATTTCTCAGATTAAGATAATTACTCATGTGGCTAATAATCCAATCTGTTTTCGATATGAAGGCAGATAATTTTGTATTTTAGCAGTCATTCATTTTTATCAGTTTTAGAAAAGTCTGTCTGCCTGCCTGTTTGTGCACGCATCACTGCTAAAGTACAAAATTTTAACTAAAAGTCAGAGAATGATAAAGCATATCCAGAGTAGCTTTTAGTCATACCAGCGTGAACTAAGTATGAGAAAAGAGTAGATAAGTTTTTTAGAGTTTTCACGCAAAACTACAGAATGGATTTGAATGAAATTTGGCACACAAATGCTATGTGTGTGCCAAATTAACTGGACTAACTTGTATAGGATTATAAATTTGAAAAAATGTTAGGTTTCTATTGAATTAAAAAAAACTGCATTAACGCAAGTGAGCGAGTAATAAAAAACACTGAAAGCTGTAATTTACGTTAAAGAAAAACCAGATCGTGTCTGGGGGTCGTATTAGATGTCAGTATAACTCGTGTGAAACTTAAAGTGCGATTATGTATTCAGCGCACGTACTCCTAGTGTGTGCTTTATACGTGACTCAATTGTTCTGTATTTACAAAAATAGATTTTATGGCATTTCCAACGCTCCATCTAATTTGTTTGAAAGTATTCAGCAATAAAAGTTGCTTCGCATTAGAAAAGTTATTTTGTAATTAGCGACCGACGGAGCTTCTACCCTCATCTCTTTAAAAGAATAATGCATATAGTTTTAAGTTCGTTTTGGTTTTGTTTATCTTGTGTTAATGTGTTGCGATAAACAAAAAGTGGTTACTTTTCGTTTTACAGTGGCTGAGATTGCGGCTCCGCACGCGTGGGACACATAATTATTTGTTTTTATTTTTTTGCTTGTTTGCCTAGTAGTCTCATTTTTACTAAAAAAAAAACTGTGGCTCTCGGGGACTGCCGCGGTAAAACTATTGCATAGCATTTTTTATCAGCTTATGCAATACATAAAATCTTAGCTGTTTTTAAAAAGTTAAAATACAAATGAAATCGAACATTAATTTCAAGCCATAAAGATACAATTTCGCCTACAATTCAAAATTTCATTGAAATAAAGTAAGAAACTTCGTAACTAATTCAAAATATTTGAATTTGGACCTTAAGTATATCATTAATAGATACATTTTATATGGAACTTTAACTTTATAGAATAATCGCCTTAATTCTCTTTGCATATATAAGACGAAAATCTTTTGCATATATAAGAATTATGTATAAAGGTTATATTATTTTTTGAAAATTAAACATTTGTCTTTACAGCGTATTATTTTAAGATCATTTTCCAATACATTTATTGAGGTATTTGCTATAATTTTTCTTGTGGGGTTTTAGGTTTTATTTTCGTTACGGAATTTCTTAATATTCTTGTTACCCCGGTCAAAGCCCACGATAAAAACTATGCAATAGCTTAAAAGTTTCCATAGCTACTCCTTATAACATCAGCTACATGCCATTAGCTCTAATTCCAGTCTATATAGGTTCAACGGTTTCAGAGATTAATCGGGACAAAAAAAAGAACATTTTTTTATGTACCTCGTATAGTTTCATGAATTTATTATAAATCCGCTATGGTAAGGATAAAAATAGTGAATTTTATTATTTTTATGTACAGAAGATGAATAATTTTTATACATTTAGTTGTTATTAATGAATAATTAATAGTTCAAAATTAAAGTACTTAATCAAAACTCAACAAATTGATCTGATGATACGTATGTATGATTTAACTAGCTATTGGCCTTGGTTTCAACTTGGTTCAAGATGTGAATAAGGATGATATACATCTGTTTACTCTTGACAACAGTTTACCTACAGATTACCGTTTGTGGTGTCTACTCGATAAGCAATAAATTATATTTTATGGTATGTAACTTTCTTCAATAAACATGCTATTGAAAGCAAAATGATTTCTATTCTTTCTAGGAAGAACAAACTTTCCATTCTTTCAATTATTTAATAACTTACCCAAAGAAGATCTTGCCCTCCGACATTAAAAGACGCCACTTATCACGGTCCTGCACCACTGCACACCAATCGCCTCTACCTAGGGCGTTCAGGTTACTAGGCTACCCGTTTACCGATCGGTCGTCCCAAATATGGTCTCTTAGCAGCACGATGTTCCTCCATACTCTCTACGTGATCCAACAAGCACAGTCGGTCAGATTTCGTTTTGTCCATTAGTTTGGGCTCGGCCACAAGGTGTTCAATCTCTTTATTGCTCTGGATTCTCCAGTGGCGTCCCACTTCATAGTCGGTACCGGGGTTTTCCTAAAGTTTTCCTTAGTCCATTATTTACGACGGTAAATTTGGCAAACAAGTCTAGCTGGCTGTGAACAACGTAGGCAATGCCAATAGATTACAACAGTGAGTTTAGTAATTTCAGTTAACGTACGAAACAAAACCATTTTCGGAACTGCGTAACATTACGAACATCTGTTGGCAATGTGCTAGCCACAGTGTATGTATACAAGAATAATAGTAGTCATTGTTAGCTCATTACACAGTCATCTACTATTGATTGTCGATTCATTAAATTACTAATTAAATAAATTTAAAGATATAGACTTTATTAGAGATTATATAATAGCGAAAATACGAATAATAGAGACATAACCGTAAGATTCGTCGTCTGTTTATAAATGCTTACTAAAAACAAAAGGCTTGTGAACTGTAGTGATGAAGTTATTCAAGGTAAGAACTGTGAAATGGATTTGATTATACTTTCCTTTAATGTCTAAAAAAAAAACAAAATTAGATTTTACGTGTGAAATTAAAGAAATATCTTCTAATATATATATATAAACGAAATCTTTTCATTTCAATTCCAAGCATTATTACTGTGGAAGAACATAATAAATTAAAGCAGGCACTTAATTCAAATATTTTTATCTCCTTCCTTTCAATTCAAAAATGAAAATTGTAGTTGAAAGCTTTATGACACTTCGTAAGGTTTAATATCCGTAGAGCATACGTCACTATTAGGGACAGTTGACGTATTTATCCCTGTTGTATCCAGTCTCAGCGAGGCGAGTGACCTAAATCTGGGAAGCGGGATCAAATTAAGGTTTCCTCGAAGGTTTTAGTCAAGTAAGCTGGAGCGTGGGAAACGGTCTGTTGATTGCAATCGGAGAGAAAAAATCTGCCTCCGGCGTTGGATAGATAATCTATTTCCAAACGATGCCGTTTCCGGTGGAATTTTCATTGTATAACTTCAAGGTTTTATTTATTTTAAATTTTAAATTGCATTCTTTGTTGTAGGTTTTCCAGAAACGATTGTATAATAAGAGTTATGTAGGTATCGTAAATTAAAGACGTGGAAATAACTTTTGTAACAAGTATTATTCGTTAATTAAAAATTATTTAAAACTAGTAAAACGTCATTCAAATCCTCTGTATTTGGTTACCACCGTTCAAACACGGATTGAAGAGGCTGATTTGTTTTGTCAATATTCAGGATATCTTCTAATATATAAAATTCTCGTGTCACAATGTTCGTTCCCATACTCCTCCGAAACGGCTTGACCGATTCATATGAATTTTTTTATGCATATTCAGTAAGTCTGAGAATCGGCTACTAACTATTTTTCAAACCCTCAGTGATAAGGGTGTCCATCCCAAAATTTTTTATTTTATTTTTTGAATAAAATTTTTATTTTTTATTTTTTTATTATGTGGCATTGAAAAATACATACGACCCTACATACACCAACACCTGCTTTTTAATAGCCTTATTAGTCAATCAAAAACTTTCACCGGGTAGAGGGCGCTGCTATCGGGTCCCAGATTTTTTCGGGGCAGGACAACGTCTGCCGGGCCCGCTAGTCCTATATATAGTTTAGATTTGTATGACAATAGTGTATGGATCGCTTTAGTTTTTCTTTATTTATTTCATGACGGTTGGCAAACAAGCATACGGCCCGCCTGATGGTAAGCAGTCACCGCAACTTATGAACACGCGATATTTACTTGAAGCATCATATCTGCGTTGCAACCCAAGGGCTATGAGGGATTTGAAGGGAAAGAGGAAGGGAACAGAAACTCTGTTACTACTAAACTACTCTGTTACTACTGGGGTGCAAAAGCCGGTCACCTCCACGTGGTGCACCCTGGGCAACGGCGTCGGTGAACTCGTTTAGTTCACCGATGACGGCTGAGTACCGGCTCGGCGGTTGGGCGCGGGGCGTTTAACGTCAGACCGCGCCCGGGATGGTTTTGCCACAAGGGTCGCTCCTGGTACTTCTCTGAGTAGCAGAGTGGACCTGGGAGTGACTCTATGGCAAGGGCGGGTCGTGCCCCGCTGGGAAGTTGAGGAAGAAAACCTCATAAAAATTACTCTCGCTTCCACCTGCAAAGGTTTGAGAGCTGGCAAGGGGTGCTGTCTCCTTCGACTGTGGTGGTCTTGAGGGGACGGCCTGGTGGGGTCGCGGGAGCCCTGCTGGACGGGGGTGATTGGCCACGTCATCCCTGGCCCTCTGCCTTTCTCGCCTGCGCAGGTTGGTTGGGGAAAGGTGGTGACAGGGACAATGGTGGCGTCTTACGATGCTGCTGGCGTTCCTGTCCCAAGCCCACACGCCCGGGCTTTAAATAGGGCGTCGTACCCTTAGGTCGTGGGTGCACAGGGTGGGGTCACCTGTGTGCCCATCGCACGGCCTAGAGGAAGGCGGCGGTCGGGGTGGCACCGACTGTCGTGCTGTTCGCCAGCACGAGGCGGCATGGGGACAATGCCATCAGTTCCCCTAGGGTGAGGGCAACACCATCAGCTCTCCCCGGGAAGGGCCCATTTGGGCGATGTGCTTGAGAGGCCCCGGAATGCGTTCCACAGGAGTTCCCGGAGCCTCTCACTCGCACTGAGGTCGGCCACCGAGGAGGTTTTAGTGGGACGCCATGATTAAACATGGAACCCCACATAACCCGGTTCTCTGCCCCAGGAGGCCGGGTATCTGGTTGCAGATTTCCTCCCCGTAAACAAAAAAAAAAAAAAACTCTGTTACTACTAAACTACTCTGTTACTCCACGTTGGTTTTTCTGTGAGAAGGTACTTTCCTAGACAAGGCCTATTTGTGCTGGGAGAAGCATGGCTCTACTAACCCTCGCTCTACCACAGTATGGGTTTGGTAATAAAATAAAACTTGAGAGGTGTCAAGGGACACCCGGAAGGAACGAAGTTCCTTTCGATTAATTAGTGAAGGAATTGTAATAAAATTTTATTTATGAAATAAATTAATTAATTTAATTATTAAAAACGAATTAATTTTTATTTTAATAATCGTCGCGACACCACACTGTTCAATGCGAAATAGAAAGACGGAACGAAACACGCCGCACGGCTTACAACTATAGCAAAAAGTGTCGCTACAACTTTTGGTCTTAATTTTTCCGTCTAGCTCCTTTTCGCAACGCGCGATAAGGAACTTCGTTCTAATATAACAGTGTTTTATAGTTCCATTTATATATCAGTCAGAGTCAGATTAATATTTAGTGTTAGTAGAGGCTGGATCAAAAGTTCAACATCGTAATTGACTCGTGGCGAGGCGTTTTCGCTATCCATTAAACTAACTGACAGCCTTCCGGTTTGTTGTCCGGTATTCGTTGTCTTTATTTTTGTATAGTATTTCGTGTTTTTAGAATGCTTACAAACAGTTTTTTAATATTATAACAAATGTATATAAATATAACTTTTAGGGAGACTGATAACTTTTACAAACTATATCTACTTCGGTACTGATTGAAAAAGTATAGAACTGATGGAAGATGTGATGAACACAAGTTTGAAATGATTATAATGAAACTAAGGTATATGTTGCCAGTCAATTAAATAAAGTGAGTCCTGCATAAATGATTTACGTGAAAGGATATTGATAACCTTCATGGCTGTATAAGCTTAGACCTCTTGCTTTTCTTATTATGGACATAAAATAACAGTAACGAACAGTAGCCATCATTTATCAGTTACACATGGTTGAATATCGAACACATGTATACATAAGCTTGGAGACATTAGGCTTCTGCGTAATAAAATAAATAAAAAGCGAAATAACAAACTCAAATAAAACCGAAAAGGAGGAAACTTTCAATACACCATTATTGTCGTGGTTGATCGTACGGGCGGACAATCTAATAAAAACTTTCACGACCACCGGTAACGTTGTTTCCGTGAGCCCGGTCATTAGGTACTTGTTTCCAGTTGACTTTGAGAAGAGCGTGCATCATTTAGGTGTGACCGGGTTCTGTGTAAACATAGAGCTCGTTAAAATGCAAATTTGTGTTATTTGTGTGAGAAATGGCTATCATAATGGTTTTAATTGCAGGGTGGGGTGTAAAGTTCCAATTTTAGGTCAAGCTATATGCAAATTGGATACATGCAATGTATATTGGTTATTATCTGAATAGACTGTCTATACAAATATTATCCAATTTTTTTTTAAATAATCAATTTCCAATCGACGAGGATAAGCTTGGATTGCTTCTCAAATCTCGATGACGCCCTAAGCCGTGGTTCGTCCTCGCAAGAGTTACCCCAAAAGAAACATCTATGAATTCCTGCGATGGCTGTCCCTTTTACAGGGCCGAGCTAACAGTTTTACCCATTTGATTTGTTGTATTAAACTATAAACTCAAACTTTCATTAAAATTTTAAATCGCTGTGGGCGAAGTAACGGACGGAAGCTGTTATGATAAAAATTTACATATAACTAACACTCAGAGATAACTATATTTCTAAGTGTTCCAAGAATAATAAAAATATAATAAACGTAACGAGTTTTCCCCTTTACGATTGCCAAGGGTGATAATTCTCCGAAATTACTTAACGTTTCTCGCGCCTTCTTTATGTTCAAAGTCTTATATTTTTTCTTCAAAAGGCTTAATTTGAGATACCTACTTGAAGTACAATACTGCCTTAAGTTGTCAACAATACGAGAATTCGACTTTTTTGATGTTACAAGGCAGTTCAATGCCGTTAAGCCGTAGCCTATATATTAGGGGCGTAACAAAGTCTGAACATCAATAGCGGGCCTTGACCCCGCTGGCTTACAGCCAGAACCGGTGCTATCAGTATTGATTTCAAACCTTAATACTTGTTATGTTCATTTTTTTGCAATAAAATAAGTAAATTGATATATTTCTAAAATAATCTCATTTATAATAATTTTTTGTCGTAGAATAATTTATCCTATTTCCTAAAACTACTCACTTTCAGTGTTGTAGGGATTTCTTATAGAGCGTATCTTCGGGTTAAGGTTTTCTGAATCTGTATTGTTGTTGGGGCCCCTAGCCTTCACAGCGTCAACGAATGGGTGCGCTGAGTATTAACACCATGAAAAGAGACAACCCTCACGGGCCCTCAAATTCGATTCTGTACTTAGGGTGCGGTCCTGCGAGGCCGAACCTCTGCTAAGGAGGTTATCAGAAGTGGAGGCAGTGCACTGAGCGCATAATAGTCTACGGATTCACCCTAAGGTGTGAGAACGCGGGCAGTAGCGTGTATTTCATATAAGCTATTAAGGCAGTGCCTACCTTATAAAAATTCAAACACTTTATCCTTACAAAACAATTTACAACATAATAGTATTATATAGTATATATAATACCTAAATGTAGTAAATTATTATATAATACTTAGGATAGAGTATTAGAATTTTTAGGTAGGCACTGCCTTAATTGCCTATATAGAATGCAAGCTATCGAACGTGGGATAACGTTTGTCTCATTATTGAGTACAGCTTTTATGGCTAAACACGTAGCGAAATTTTCTATATAAGTTATTATTGTAAATAGCAAAACGGAACGCTTCCTCGTCACGATGTAGCCAGGCTTCAGGGAAATTAACCCTGACCCAGGGAATTGCCTACAAGCGAATAACTTTCTCCTTTGTATCATAAAAGGGAAAACTCACAAACATTTTTTTGACGTCATTTTATTGATCGGTAGTTAAAAAATAAATAGTATATTGTATATTGTACTGCTACTAATCTGTACTGTAAACAAATATTTTCCATTCAAATGTGTAATTTGAGTATAGGGTCAACAGATAGTGGCTTAACCTGCTTCTACGTTAAGCTGAATCTACCGTAAAATTTATTTAAATAGCATAAAAGTTTAATGAAAATTATACCGAAATGTATTGACCTGATGAGTTCTGTAGAAAAAACAAATGAGGGAGATATTTTTCCTACTTAATATTCTAAATGTGACACTTTCTCTATTTGGATGTTTGCTACCCAATCGCACACAAACGGCGTAACAGATTGGGATTAAGTTTGGCAGATAAATATCTTATTATCTCGATTAAGATGTGGGGCACTTTTTGTCCCGGAAAAATGTCTGGTTCATGTGTGAAAACGTACTGCAGGGCGTATCCACTGGGAATTATAGAGGTTTGTTACTTGATCTCTTAACAACGACTGAACGGATTTGTTTGAAACTTGGTACACAGATATTAACACATCGAATACTTTTATTCCGGAAAAATGTTTGATTCCTTTGGGACTATCAGAAAACATTTTTTTTTTTTTTTTTTTATGTTAGAAGTTGGCAAACAAGCATACGGCCCACCTGATGGTAAGTGGCTGCCGCAGCCTATGAGCGCTTGCAGCACCATTAGTAGGTGCCACTCGCGCGTTGCCAACCTCGAGATATTAGTTCTTAAATCTCGTTTGCCCAGTAATTTCACTAGCGTACAATGCCCTTCAAACCGGAACACAGTAGTGCCTAAGCACTACTATTTGGCAACAGAATATTGGACACTGCGGTGGTACCTACCTAGCCGGCCTCTTGCAACAAAAGACCTACCACCAGTGTGACTGATTGCACTGGTGGAATAATCTCTGCGGTGACAGAGGTTATCCCAACAGTGGGCGATGGGGTCGTCACATCCCGACGCCGGTGAACAACAACAAACATACAGGACTTATTCAATTGAATTTTGGTTTAGATGTATTTTATGGAAAATCATTTACTTATAAATGCTTTATTTCTACCACCAGTAAAGACAACGCCAAGTTAAAAATATTCATTCGACGTGCAAAGTAAACTACCGTTCAAAGTTTTCCGTCGTCCTTTTCATCCGACTGCAGTCATCGGCTTGACACCGCAATTAAAATGCAAATGCCCCTCTGGGCATATTATATTAGACGGGCTCATGGGAAAATGGGCCACGTCATTACAACTTTATACTTAATTAGTTTTTTTTAAGAAGTAAACTATCAAATAGTTTTAATATTCAGGGCTATCCAAGGTTTAACCTTTAATTAAAAACAGCCTACCTCAATTGCCTAAGGCCCAGTTCCTTCAATACTTTGTGGAGCTTGGTTTTTTTATAACCGTAGTCCTTAATTAAATTGTTACGAAACTTGTATGGGAACGAAATGGGCTCGAAAATTTTCTATGTAAATATATACTAAGATTTTTATTGTGTGGATGTAATATGCATAATGTTTGTATGCAAGTAGGTAGTTTACAATGGCACGCCATTGACGACGACGACGACAAGAATAGAATTAAAACTCACATGGGAACGAGATCAATGAAATAAAAAAAATACTATGTACCCGAACGAAGTCTGGGCGGGCCGCTAGTAGTATATATATTTAAACATTCATAAAAATCCCCCATAAAAAGTTTTAAGTGTGCCAAAGCTAATTATCCTTCACGGCCGGAATGTTCTTAAATAAGGACTACAAATTTATATCATAACTAGCTTCTGCCAGCGACTTCGTCCTCGTGTAGAACATTCACATTGACCTTACATATTTCTAAACAAACTTTCACAGCTTCTAGCTCTAAAAATGACTATACTTCCATATAACTTTTCACCCTCCCCTTTCAACCCCATATAACACTTTTTTCACATTACAAAGCAGCCCATGTCCTTTCTCGGTTTCTAGACTATTTATGTAGCGAATTTCATTTAAACGGTTCAGTAGTTTTGGCATGATAGCGCGACAGACAGACAGAGTTACTATCGCATTTATAATATTAAGTAAGGATTGTACAGGATTTCTATTTTCGTATATAGATTATGTGCACAAGTTTTTGTGAACGACAGATAGACTGATTACGTAATGACTAATGTCGTATTACATTAAGTGATTTGTGTGACAATAAAATATCGTGCCCCCATTACATAATTCGTAGCTCAGTTCGCTGAATAATTTTGTATTTGTTTCTATCGATTCGTTTGTTATAAAAATAGAAAGTTCTTTCATATTTACGCAAAGAGTATTTTCGTGTCGTGAACATAAATTTGTGGCCAAAAATAAATCTGTCTCGTTAACATATCGTAGAAAAAACAAAACCCATTCTACGTCCCAGTTATTCTACATACCTAACATAATAAATTACAAACTGTTAATGTCAATGATATCTATATCTATACAAATAAATAGTGTCTGTTTGTAATTCCAAATTCGAAGCTCTTCACTAAATCCATATGAAATTATATACGGTACTTACATAAAAATCCAATTTATAAAAAATTTCCGGTCTGTTTTATCCGGATAATCTCGGTAACGGCTGAATTTTTCACTGGTAGATAGCTGATTTTGTACTCGTAAGATGTAACGTGAGCTACTTTGTTTCTTAGAAAAAGATTGAGGGTTCCGCGCAATGAAGCATAAGCTAAACAATAATTCTTTAGATCACGAACTGGAGTCACAGGAACCACCAGCTAATTATATAATATTACGAGGGCAGCAGAATGTAAATAATAATTTTTCGCCGCCCACGCAATTTTATCATTGGGTTACGATCTAATATTTATTTGTCCTAGAGGCGGATTAGTATTTTATAATTTAGTATAAGTTACAGATTTGCCCTTTACAGTTCAATTACAAAGCTATAGAATTAAATTAAGAAAAGATCTAAACGAATATTAAAGCTTTGAAATCTAGAAAGTCCATAATTACAAAAATAATAATAGTGTATTAGAAACAATTTCAGATAACAATTTTCTCCTTAGGTGTGTAATGCTACAAATAATATTTTCAAATTGTGTAAGTAGTGACATTACCAGCTGCAGTAGTATTTAAACTGTGTCACAGCTGTTAGCGTCTCCCTCTCTGAATGCACACTAGATAAAATTACTATTTATTTATTATTTACAGTAGTAAGAGTAAAAGTAAAAAGCAAAATCTTAAGATCAATTAAAACAAGATATTCAACATAACTACATACATATATATTTTACCGTAGTCGTATAGGTGTGTGCGTGATTCTACTTGTATGACCGCGTGACTGATTATGATTTATTAGTAGCGTGATTGGTTCCGAAAACATCATAGTTTTTAAAATGTATAAAATTTTCTTTATGATCGGCTTCTTTCACATGATATAAAAATGGGTCACTAAAAATTCGGCTACAAAAAAAGGAATATCATCAGGCCTTTGTGCGCATAACAATAAGAGCAAAAGTAAACAAAATGAAAAGTTCCTCTCGAATTTAAAGCGCTGCTGAACATGATACGTTTTCATGGTTTTTGAAATGGCAGATGAGATTGCTGAGCACCAGAAAATTATTATTGATAATGGCGGTATGGTTGATTTCATATAAACTTGTAATTAGTTTTGGGGTTGAGTATTTTGGAGTAAAATTTATAAAGCTTTGTACTTGGTATCAGCTTTTATTACGTACAGTGCTACGAGTGTCCGAAATCTCGACTTCAATCTCTTTCACGGACCCAGGTATATTGCCGTAATGCTTTAGAATTACATGTGCGTTATTTGCCTACGAAGGTACTACTTTCATGTGGCAAATTACATTATGGCATTATGTACATCAAATCAAATCTTGTGATAAGTACAAAACATTTAAAAACATTCAATGATTGTGTTCTTTTGCTATTATTGTTTATCATTAATAAATAAAGTTATATCGTTTATAGTAAAAAAATAATAGATTTTCTTTATAGAAATTTTGTAATTATGTAAGACTTGTTTTATAATAGTACTATGTATTATGACGTATGTGTGGGATTAAGCACGCATTTTAATGGCGAAGAATTAAGTGATATAATTAATTAATGAACTGAAACAATGAACGTTATGTCATTAATACTCGTACAATATTAAAATGTTTTCCGAAACAGTTTAAAATGGTTCCAAGCTTCCACAAGCTCATTATCTCTGTACGCTGCGTCGGCAGAATTTTGGGACTACACTACAAGGTTGACCACAATGTTTTCACTTTATTTGTGAATTGTTAAAATACTTTTAAAAATATTTATGTAGTCTCTTGCCGATAGTGTTAGCCCTCATTATAACCAGTGGACTTGTTTGTTTTAGTAGATGTAAAAAAAAACCAGCCCGTTTTTTACGACAAAAATTGTATTCATAATATTGAAACAATGAAAAATTCTTATTAGATGTAGTGACTATTAACTTCTACAACTTTCTACCAATGCATAGTTTATAGATGCCTTCGCGGAAATATGTCTGGTTCTTTGACGTTATGAAATCATCGACTCTCCGAATTTCATCTTCATTCTGTAATCGTTGCGTTATTTGAGACCTTATCCATTCTTGTTATACGTTGGAGTTGTGTATGTGTAACTGTTGTCCTCCCCATAGTATAAAGCTATATTATAATATGCTAGCGGCAAGTAGAAAAGTTTTATACCCCGTGTGTTCTCGTGCCAGTTTCGGCTCTCAACTCTTATTGCCTTTTTGAAGTTTAAAGTGTTGTTAAAATTATTTATTACTATGCAGTGTACATATTTTACAAACATTTCACTTTTACGTTTTAATAATTACCTTCGACAACATTACAAATAATTAGCAGTCAAGTGCGTTGTGGACCACGCATTGTTGAAACTAAAGGGTTCCACGGCTTGGTTATGAAGAATCTTAACGGCCTTTAAAAATAATAACGAATTAAAATCGACTGCAAAAATAATTTGGTGATTTTATAGTAATTATTAATAGTTATATGAAAAACAAAGGTATGGCAAAAATTTTATGTCTCTTAAATCTTCAACAGATTTAATCCTGATCTTCCTAATTCTTTAAACCAAATGTGGTTGAAATTTTATTTGATGTCCTACAAGCGCAAATTTTTTCAGAATTTTAAATACCATAGTTCAAAAGTTAGAGGGGGCGCACACAATTTTTATGACTTTAGGAGCTAATATCTCAACAACTACTGACTTAATGAAAAAAGTCAAAATCAAACCTCTTTACGTCAAAAAAGTCAAAAACAAAACCTATCCAAAGATATCACACACGATGACATACCTTGAATATTTTTTTTCAACACTCAGTTACTTGTATGGACTGCCACCCTTAATTCTTATATATTTTAAAATTTCATTACAGAATCGTTGTGTGGTTCATAGAATACACCTATTTAGTAAATTTCGTATAGATAGAGCCAATGGTCTCCGAGTAAAATGACTGTGACGGACGGACGGACAGACGGACATGACGAAACAATAAGAGTTCTGTTTTTGCCATTTGGCCACGGAACCCTAAAATTGATTTCAAGACCGTTCAGATATATAGTAGTCAGTATCAGTATAGAGTTCAATCTGTCCTTAACGCCAATGGGCACTTATTTTCTCTCCAAAAAACATCCCGGAGAAAGTGTTTGTGCTGACCATATTGCTTTTGATCAGGATTGGTTTTTATTCCTGTGTACCTGAAGACAAAAATATTTTTTGCTTGTATAGCGGTTAATATGCCTGAATTGCAGCACAAATGATTTAACTTCTAAACCTCGCCCACGAAACATAGTTCCTAAGCTGTTTTAAATATTTATAAAGCAAATTCACTGCAATACTGTAGCTGCATCAAAGTTAGCCGTTTGTTCCCCGACGTCCAGTTAAAAGCACGTTTAGAAGCAACATGGCTGTAATGTGCTGAAAGTGTTTACATTATTTATGGAAATTATTCTAAGGAAGGGATTTTCAAGTCGCTCGTTGCTGACTATCGTCACAGCTTATCTTTGTATTGAATTGACAATAATTATGAAAGTATCATCCAAACTAATCTTACAAATGGGAAAATTACTTCCCTCAGTAGTACTTATGACAAAATAGTGTTTTCTTTAGAAAAATCATCCATTAAACAAATTTGATGAGCGGATGAGGAAATGGGTTTCAAAAGTAGTTGACGGAACGTGGAAGTTAATTGTAGCTGGGTTAAAAATTGTTTAGTTTTTTTAAATTTCTTTTTATTTCTTGACTGTTGGCAAACAAGCATATGGTCCGTCTGATGGTAAGTGGTCAGCGCGACCATTTGCGATACTTGAAGTCACGTAATGCCAACCCAAGGGATATAAGGGAAAGAATGAGAAGGTAAAAAGAAAGGGAACAGAAGGGACTCAAAAGTCAACAGTACCAATACCATAATCTTACGCAAATCTTTTAAAATGTATGCTTTATATTATAGTTAGTCTCCCGTAACTGGAATCGCAAATATGATTGCTGCGTATAATTTTCTTATACTGTTACGTCAGAAAAAATGTATTGTCCTCGATTTGTATTTACCAATTTATTTTATTTCAGGTATGTAACAACGCTTTGTATTCATCACAATCATCTCGTAATCTGGAAATGGAAACAAGAAACAACATTTTCACAATAGAAAGTAAGACGTAAATAAATTACTTTTAAAAATAAGTGGAAAATAACAAAATTCGAAGACTTGTTATTTTGAAACGCGTTATTTTTTATCACAAACCGCTCAATATGAATAGCTCGAAAAATAAAATTCCAAGCCCGGAATAAACCACTGATAATACTTTCAGATTGCCACCATCTGCTTATCCGGATCTGTTTCCTATGCTAATTTATCCTTTAAGTCGTGGCAATGGTGGTGCTTAAGTGGGTTAAACTCTAGTAGGGTCTATCAAATAAAATAAAAATAACGAAAAATGTTCGTGTAATTTGCTAACTACATTAGATTTAAAGATTACAAGCTGTGCCGGCGGCTTTGGCCACTTTCATTTATTTGTTACTAGCGGCCCGCTCCGGCTTCGCACGGATATAAAATATATAGCCTATGTCATTCACTGAAAAAATTATTCAAATCGATTCAGTAGTTTTGATTTATTCATTACTTCCCGTGGCCCGCACGCGTTAAATTTGGTGTAAAACAATTCCCCTTTCCAGAAACCTCAAAAATAACAGTATATCTCCACTATTTAATGGATAATATTATACATATAAAACTTTCTCTACAATCACTCTACCTATTAAAAAAAAAATTATCAGTCAAGTGCGTTGTGGACCACGCACAGTTGGAACTAAAGGGTTCCACGGCTTGGTTATGAAGAATCTTAAAGACTTTAAAAATAATAACGATTATAAATCGACCGCAAAAATAAGTTGGTAATATCATTGTAATTATTAAAAGTAATATGAAAAACAAAGTTATGGAAAAAACTTATATGTCTCTTAAATTTATAGACCTATCTTATTCAAATCAAATGTGGATGAAAGTTCGTGCGGTATTCTGCAAGCTCTAATTTTTCCAGAATTTAAAATCTCATAGTTCAAAAGTTAGAGGGGGTTACCAGTTTTTCGACTTTAGGAGCTAATATCTCAACAACTACTTAATGAAAAAAGCCAAAATCAAACCTCCTTATCATTTTGAAAGACCTATCCAAAGATATCTCACACATTGCCATATATTGAAATTTTTTTTTTCAATCGTCAGTCACATGTATGGACTGCTACCCTTTTATTTTTTTACAAATTGATTTTATTACAAAATCGTGGTGCGGTTCATAGAATACATCTATTTAGTAAATTTCATATAGATAAGAGTCAATGGTCTCCGAGTAAAATGACTGTGACATACGGATGGACGGACGGACAGACGGACATGACGAAACTATAAGGGTTCCGTTTTTGCCATTTGGCTACGGAACCCTAAAAACCGCATCAGAATCCGTTCCGTAGTTTTAAAGATTTAAGCATACATAAGGATATAGGAACAGAAAAAGCGACTTTGTTTTATACTATGTAGTGATACCATTCCATGAGACCAATATCAAATTCCAAGCGGATAAGTTCTGCTGTTCGTTTTTGACAATCCCACAGAAACATAACATTTTTCCGTGATAAAAATTATTGTATGTGTGAATCAAGATAATAGACTAGGTTCGGTTAGATATTTTTGTGTGGAAGACTATTCAGCCTTTATATATTTTAGAATACTAGTACGATTCTAGGATTAGTAGTAAATTAATTTCATAAATGGATAAAATATGATAAATGATGCAGAAAAGTAGGCCTTGCACGACTTGGGAACCTGCAAGAGAAGAGCGTATTCTTTCCTTAAAGGTCGGCAACGCGCCTGCATGCCTTCTGTTTTGCAGATGTTCATGGGCGGCGGTGATAGCTTAACATCATCTGAGCCTCCTGCCCGTTTGCCCCCTTCCACATAAAAAAAAAAACGAAACTACTTAATCGAAACTATCTGCCACAGTCCTGAAATTGTACTTGTATTTTAAAACTTACTATTAAACTATATAATACTATATAGTTTAGTTCAATATTAGTTGAAATAGTTGAGTATTAATTAATTATTCATCCCGCATGATGTATACTGGTTGAAGGATCGACAGAATTATTATACCAACAGTTAAAAGCATTAAAATGTATAATTTAACACGCCTTGCTAATAAAAACTCCGATTTCTCATTACTTGAATTGCTTATTGTTAAAAAACCTTTATTAATTCATAAAGTGGGATTATGTCTGTGTACACGAATCTGATTTAGTTCTCCCCAAGGACGGTTTATTATGATACATTTTCTTTGGCGTGCCTACATTCTCCTCAAGGACGCTTTAAGTGTTTTATTATGCCTGCATTTCATATATAGGCTTTATTATTGTTTCTTTATTAATATTTTTATTACGTAATTTTTCAATGAACTGTTAAATAAAATTGAAAGTTTTACAACACTGCGAAAGTCACACTGGTGGTAGGTCTTTTGTTGCAAGAGGCCGGCTAGGTAGTTACCACCGCAGTGTCAAATATTCTGCCGCCAAATAGTAATGCTTAGGCATTACTGTGTTCCGATTTGAAGGGCACTGTACGCTACTGAAATTACTGGGCAGAGAAGATATAAGAACCAATATCTCGAGGTTGGCAACGCGTGAGTGGCACCTACTAATGGTGCTGCAAGTGCTCA
Source organism: Hestina assimilis (assembly GCA_023373885.1). Lineage (NCBI taxonomy): Eukaryota > Metazoa > Arthropoda > Insecta > Lepidoptera > Nymphalidae > Hestina > Hestina assimilis. The sequence continues at coordinate 13,942,345 of CM041753.1, forward strand.
TAGGCTACGGCAACCACTTACCATCAGGTGGGCCGTATGCTTGTTTGCCAACTTCTAACATAAAAAAAAATAAAAAGACTTTACAGCATGGGAAGCCTGCTACTGAATGAAGTTAGAAAGTAAAAGAAATCCAGTGTTAATAAGAGAATATTCCAAAAGATAGTAGTTGCATTTCGTTCCGTGGTAGCTTCCGTGTTTTTTTTCCCGGCATGAACACACAATAGGCATCTCGCAGAATATAGACATCAAATAGTAACTTTTTCTATAAAGCGTTCTGTATACCTATTTTGTGCTATACAAAAAAAAAGTGAAGAATTATTGTAGGAGTTTTATTAATTGTCATTCATCGAATTGCCCATGTCTACGATGCCTTGATCTATCTCCAATTAATCTACCATGGTGAGGTATTTTACTCACTGAATGGGCTTCCACTTCCTGGATTACCATTAATAAGTGATGAGTTTTTTTTGAGTTTATTTTCATCAATTATATTCCCGAGGGAGCTACGAAATTGGCTCGAATAACGTAAGTTATGTAAGTGCTTCCGAGCTCTGTGTAAATATGGAATTCGTTTAAATGCAAAGTGTTATAGGTCTAGGTATATATATAGTCTTTAAATTTGTGATTATGGTGGTGGTGTATTAATTACAATTGAACGGTAGTTTCAACGTACGTAATTTACAGTTTCCTACTACTAAAGAGAACTACTTAACTGGATGATGAAACTTTTAGAGATTACGTACCGCTATCAGTCTTCAAGTTTAGGTAAGGATTGGTGAACATTATACTTAATGAGGCAATTATGAGGCCCTTACTCTTACTAACAGCCATAATTTACATCTTTATATTCTAAAAAGCCCACGTTAAGGTATTTAGTATTTAAATTATTTTTACTCGCCTCTGTCCGCAACTTCGCCCGCGTGAATAACGTTTTTAATAATGCCTTTCATGCAATATAAAAAAAATTAAGTCCCCACACAAACTTTGAGGGTGAGGGTAGTTCCTACTTCAACGATATGGCCTTATCGTGTCTAAAACAGCAACGCGTCATTCCTACTTAAAATTGTTATAGCGTCAAGCTCTTCTTATACTCTTGTCCGGATTTGAAGGTTTTCTACTTTTATTTTTTAGGCGGTTGCCATTTGAACTCCGCTACCCTGAGGGCGAACCAGTAATTTATTGGATAAGAGCAAATTACCTAGGAAAAGTTAGCGATTATTGTAACAAACGGGACCGACGGCTTAACGCGCTCTCCGAGACACGTAGCGAGACCCACAAGGACGATCGACCAGATCGAAGCAAATATTTATAACAAACATATGCTCCGAACGGAAATCGAACCGCGAATGTCGAGGCTCAAAGCAGGCCACAACGGTCGTCATAATGCTATTGTTTCAAGTTGCCTTTGTGAAAGGAATGAGAGGTTATTTTTAGAAACTTTAGGGCAATGCCGTTAAGCCGTAGCCTATATATTAGGGCGTAACAAAGTCCGAATTATATTAACCTTGACCTTGCTGGCGTTCTGCCAGCTCCGAGGTTAGCAGTATCGATTCGACGTCTTATCACTTGTTGATTTCGACCCTGTGCGCCAGAAAACTAAAGCTAATCGTAAAAGTTCCTGTCTACAATCACTACAATTTCTATTAATAGTTTATGTAGTTTTAGCCCATCGGAAGTAAACACTACTTACATACAACTTTGAGAGAGAATTTTACAACATGATATTTTTTATAAAATTACCCGCATTTATCTACATCCCACGGTATCATCCGTAACACACTATATTTTAAAAATATGTCAAAAAAAAAAGTATACGGACGTGAGTTTTCCCTGATACGTTGTTATCCTGATGCAGTCACATCAGTGAAACACTGCAATTAAAATGCTAATGGACCCGCTGTGCGCACATTATGTTACAGCCTTTACAACGAGCCACGTGATTATTAGCTGACTATAAAATATTTTTGTGACGAGGAAAGCGTGTGAGCTGTGGAGCGTTGAACAAAAGCGGTGCGATCTTTATGATGCCTTAAATGTATATTAAAAGAATTATAGTTTCCTAGTAGCTAATATATAGGTTTTAAATGCGATTGTCGTTAGTCAAGGGACTTAATCAATAATTGTTGGTTGAGCACTCAAACTTCACTCAATTCTAAACTCGCTGAATCTTACTTTTTATTAATCACTAGGCCTGAATGATACTTATTAGCGTCGACCAGCATTTAGCTGGATGGTTTTTGACACTCTTATGAGCATGGAAAACACGCGGAAGCATGCTTAAGCATTCGTAAGCATGCATGCCCATGCGTGCCCATGCATCAGTTAATATATACTTGACATTTTTCTTCTTATCGAGTGGTTAGTGGCCAACCTAGTGTCAAATTTGTTCAGGTAGCCCATATACGAGTAGGCACCTGACTTGACTTTTCGACTTTTATCAAATTGTTAAGAGCCGGGACCGACTTTGTATATGCCCTCCGAAGCATGGAGACGCTCAGTTGAAATACCACTATGCGATCACCCATCTAGCGACTGACCGTGCCTAAAGAGTCTGAACCCACAGATCGTTTAGCGATTAGGGAGCGTACCCGGCTATGAGCGTCTCATAATTAACATAAAAGGCATTAACCACACTTTTTTCGAATTCGATTAATTATTGATTAAAGATTGTCATAAGTATTTAGGTCTTGTAAAATGTTCGCCAGTGAACGTTATTATTTTTCAATTTCAAATAAAGTTATTATATCCTTTTTCATATCGGCTGTGTATAAAAAGGACGAGTTTCCGCACCCTTTTAATCGTTTTGAAGCTGTTAGGATAAATGAAAAATGCTGTGGTCCTCGGTAGATGGTTTTCATATTTTTTATTATGTATTTTTTTTTTTGTAAATGTAACGCAAATAGGGACTCTCGATTTTAATTTATTCTGAACATTAGGTATGCACATTGTTAATGGGTTGCTAATGGTAGCAAAGTTTTTTCATGTACTTAAAATATTTGATCTAGAAAAGGCGATGCGATTTTTAACATGATTTTTCTTTAGGGCATCGCTTCGCTCGATTAATGATGGAATTATAATTTATATTTAATATCAGACAATGAAAGGTTGAATACTTCAGCGGATCTTGTTAAAGTATCGCTACAACGGACTCATTAGTGCAGATCCGTTGGCTGTTATAATGCTCCTTAAAATAATATCGCTCGTAAAAACTTTTGCCTTTTTTATGAATCTGATATATTTTAATACACAATATTCTTACAAAACAATTTGCCTACTTTTGTAATAAGTTATTTAATAAGTCTTTTGAAATTGATTTATATTTAATGATTAAAGCAGAAATTAGTTAATTGAAGCGTCCAAAGCAATATTACAAAACTTTTTTTAACCATTGCCTTGTATAGTAACTGTATTTTAAACACATTTGTCTTCGCACACTCTAAATAAATCATTTAAAATAAATAACAAATATACGCAGTTCACATAAAATATAAAAAATGTATATTGTGTAACATAATGACACCGTTGTGGCGTTGTGGGTAGTGAGTCTGCCTTAAGCCTCGACGGTTGCGGGTTCGATTCCCGCTCGGAGCAGATGTTTGTATTAATCGTACAGGCATGTTTTCCGGTCTGGTTGTGTTTGTCCTTGTCATTGTGAATGTTTCCGGACCCCGACACAGGATATAATTATCCTAATGGGGGCCGTTGAGTGTGTAGCGTTTATTTATTTATATAATGAGCTATATAAAGAAACACAGGTTTAAAACATCCGTTGCTCGTTAAACTTTGAAAAGGGTTACCACAATGCTTTGTTTCTACGTTGTCTATACAAGTTTCTTATACTAATACTTTCTTTTGATAAAAAAAAAAATCAGTAATATTATACTGTCTGGGGTGTAAAACTCTAATTATAATTATATTGTTTTAAAGAAAGGATTACGGTCTTAACATATAGCTTCTGCATTTCGATTAAATCCGTTTTCTATCTCTGACATCTCAGATCATCACAAGTTATATAGACTCCTGTATCCAGCTTCGGTTGTGCGTTTTTTTGACCGAGGACAAAACTTCATAATAAATAGGAAACATATTATGTATAACCAACTTGCTTCAGCTTTACACGGCGTGGTTTCGTATTAGCCAAAGCATGTTATACCTCATTGAAATACGGTTAGGGTGGCCAGGTCAGATAGACATTCCTGGCACATTATATAGCGACAGGTTACAGCAGAGAAAGTAAATAGTAAGAAGTGTATACGCCATCGCTGTTTTACCTAGCTATCTATTTCTAGATTCGGCATTGATATTTACTTGTATAATGAAAAAAAAAAAAAATATTGACAAGCAATATTGATAAATTAAATTTCATTCAGACCAAACTACTTAAGTAAAAAAAAATGACTTGGGGATATTTTGCGGTGACCCAGATATTTTCCGCTGTGAAGCACAACGTTTGAACCAATTAAATGTCAGTCCACTTCCTTATCGGGTCCAGAGAATGTAGTACTTGTGAGAATTGCGGTCTTATATCTTTAGCAGAGAGAAGATATATTTTAACACGAGATTTATAAAAAATCAAATTATTATTGTAGTATTCATTTTTATATTAATGCTGATATTTAAAGTTTAAAATACGACGACGAAAATTGTTACGACGACGTTGTGGCGCAGCGATAGCGAACCTGTCTTAAACGCCACAGGTCGCGGGTTCGATTCCCGCTCGGATTATTCTATGTTTGTATTGACCATGCAAGCATATTTTCCGGTCTGGTGTATTTGTCCTTGTCATTGTGAATGTTTCCGGACCCCGACACAGGATATTAATGTCCTAATGGGGGCCGTTGAGTGTGCAATGTAAATAAAAATAAAAGTTTAAAAACAGATATAATATACATAATTATGTATATTGTTCGATATTTACTACGGAAGCCATGTTCAAATCATTAAGATTTATATAAAATTATAATATTCATATCAAATTTTTGTGTTGTGTATTTGTATAGATTTTTTTTAATTTTTATCGTATTTTTTTTGTGTCCATGTGTAAAATCGGTACTGTATTGTTAGGCGGCCCATACATCTTCAATATTATTGCGTAATGAAAGTTAATCTTGCTTGAACTTATAGTCAATAATTGCTATTATTAAACCCCGCATGTTCAATAATATTTTGCAATCACCAGTATTGCACAATACCATTGAAGGTTTGCGGGCCGCCTTAGTCTACACCAACAACGCTGGGTCCTAAGAATGTAATAAAACTCTTTCTTTATTTATTTAGTTTGTTTTTGCAATAGCTTGAATCCAAAGATGTAGACAGAAGGTATAAGTGGTTCTGAAATTCGTGCTACGCTCTGAAAACACAGTGGTCTCGTTATTACTTTGTGGTATACTACGTACTGTTACTCGCTATTTAGTACATTAATTAAACATAGGCGAGTTACGATTGCTAAATGGTATGTCAGGTGTAGCAATATTAGATGACCGCTGCACCACAGGTCACCGGTTAGATTCTCGCTTGACCAAATAAACATGCATGCTTAACACACCCAGTGTTTAGGCTTGTTCTTGTATGTCGTTCCACCCCGATACAAGATGGATAATGGGGGCCGTTGAGTGTGTAGCGTTTATAATTTACGTTATTAATAATATTCGTTAATATCCGGGAACATTTGATAATTATACAAGCTAAAGATTCGTGCGCATCTACGTCGGCCGTACGTGTAGCGACAAGTGTCATGTCTATAACGATGTTCATACATATAGCAACTCCGTCCTATTTGTCCGAAGTGTACTTACTTAAAAAAATATAATACGATAGAAATAAGGATCTTAACCTCCTTAGACGTTGAACTTAGAAAGTAGTGAATTTTTAATACAGTATACATCGTGTTGATGATATCATTAAAATATGAAGACTTAAATAAATCTGACCTGAATACACTTATTTGTCTATTCCCCTTTCACCATTTACATGTTTAAAGAATATCTCATCTACCTTTAATTCCGTTAAATGCCGAGAAGTACTTCCTTAAATGGCATCCTTAAATTTGTAATTTCTTAATGAGCTTCAATTTATATTCTTGTGATGAATGGTGATGAATCAACTACTAAATTTGGACTTTATTTTATATTTCAGTTATGAAATCTATTTCCGTCGTCAGATATTTGTCTTCAGACAATTCGTTAGAGGTGATTGGCTCGAGATGAAAGGATATTTTACGTTCGGAATAAATTTCTCCAGAAACTGATAGAGATTTCTTTTAACCGAAATCAAAAAGGAGGATTATTTTAAAATTTATGGTTTTTATTTATATTCATTAGTACGTTCTAAGATATCATCGTTCATTAGCACCTGAGAAGAAAGAGGAGGAGGAGATGGACTAGATTAAAGGGGACAGAGTGGGTAGTGTTTGGGCTTACGACATGAACAGAATGCTATGCTAGTTCAAACATAAACCGTATAACTAGCTATGTAATATAGTCGAATGTTGTAACTACAGCCTTCACCGACCTCCACAATGGCGGCAATACGAGCAGTGATATGGAAACATTGATGTAACTAACCGGAGTAGTTTAATTTGTCCTTCGCATAAACACAGTCTCCTAATTGAGTTATTCAGTTTCTGTTGAATGCAGCTGTGAACATAATAATTACTGTTTTGAATCTGGCCTGTATTGAGTTTCATTGAACAGAATACGCGAACCTTCTTGACTCTGATACGAATAATGAATTATTCTATTTTACTTATTTTGTAAATAGTTCATTAAATGAACGTCATTGTTATTTAATGAACATTTTAAGACAGTTGACTTACTACGTTTAATTTTAATCTCAAACATTGTAATTGCTTATTTTACATGCTCGAGCAATCTTAATTGCGCCAGGAGGTCGTTTTCGATAAAACAGAAAAAAAAACTATTGTTTTATAATTACGAGGCTTAATTAAAGAATAGATTAGATAATATTCTCATAATAGTATTTCCTTTTCTATATGACTGTGTTGGCAAGCAAGTGGTTGTCGTAACCTACGACTGCTTGCAAAACCAAACATTTATAGGTGTCAGTCACACGTTGCAAACCTCCAGATATTGGTTCTTCAATCTCTTTTACCCATTACTTTCACTAGCTACAGTGTCCTTCAAACCGAAGCACATTATACTGCTTTACGGTAGAATAACTGACACTGCGGTGGTACTTATCTAGCCGGCCTCACGCAATAAATGGCCTAACACCATACCATATCATTATAGAATCGTAAGAGTCTATATTGAAGTAAATCTGAAATCACAACTTGTAGGCATTAAAACGAATCTATTCTTTTTAATCTTCATATCGCATGTTCAATAAAGATTTTGTTAGTGAAACTTTAATATAAAGGAAATTGAATTTTGGACCGGCAAAATTGTATTAGTTATCTTCGTGATCCCTTACAAAAATTGTATTACTGTATTATTAACATTTAAAAGAAAAACTTAAGATTTTATAAAGAGGATTCGATAAACTGTTAACTTTTTTAGAAAATGTTTATGTAACGTTTTCACCCTTTCAAAGGGGGCATTTTATAAAACTTTAAAATACATACATGTTTCTTCGTCACTAATTGTTAACTTGTAAACAAAGTTTCATGTTTCTATTCATGCTATTTATATCTATTTCCATTTCCAATTCCATACTAACTTTCAACCCCTTTGCACCCCTAAGGTGGGAATTTAGAAAAACCCTTTCTGAATGCTAATTACCGTTATATAAACAACACTTTTGATAAAATTTAGCTTACGAAAGGAGCTTAGGTTGTGCGTTGATATGTCAGTGAGGTCTTCTCCTTTCCTCTTCAAAACATTAGTCTTTTATTTGACATTGACATATAAACTAGACTTTGACATTAACATATGTGTAGACCAGTCTAGTCTAGTCTAGTCTAGTCTGAAGTTTGTCATAGTCTAGTCTAGTATAGGCTAGCATAGTTTACGTATTAGCTTTTAAGGACAGCACTTCAATGTACACATCAGTTGAATTGATAGTGTCTGCGGTGGCTGGATCAAAGTTCAAATTAATCTTATCTGCCTCGTGGCGGGGCTTTTTTGCAGGCCATTTCACTTACTGACACACTTTACTTTGCCAGTTGCTTTTCGACTGGTCTGGTTTAAGTTGTCTTTGTTATCGTTGTATTGGGAGTCTTTGATTTTGACATGGTTTTTTTTTAAATTATAAATCAATTTTCGCTATTTTCATTAATAATCTCAATATCCCAGAATTGATAAAATATGATACAGATTGTCTATTTAATATGAATATATAAGCCATTGATAAAGTTATTTTCGCGAGTCATGAGGACGTTGTCTCTGGCTGATGGTGATATTCGCGTGTGTTTAGGTGTGACAGCGGTCTTTGTAAACATAGAGCTCGTTAAAATGCAAATTTTTATCATTGGTATGCTGAAATTGTGATGACAGTGCTGGCGTATTAATTGCTCAGTTTTTATTTTTCTTTAAAGTCTCACGTGTTGTAAGTTAGGGTTGCGCATATTTGGGGTTTTAGTTTGGGTATGGGGGCCAGGTCTTGTAAAGACCATTGCACATGTTATGCCTCGAGTCCCACACTCCCCGCGCCACTTATTACCTATCTGTCCCGGCGCGGGGTGCGTAAATGCATTTCCCCAAGTAAAAAAAGGGTTGCGCATATTAGGTAGTAAAATAAAAATGAGTCACAATTCGGCTTAAGTTAAGATTAGGTTTAACAATAGTTTGTAGTATTGTTTTCTTAATCACGAGTTATTTACTCATGATACTGAAGACTATCCCCATTGATGGAAGCTTATATATTTTAAGTAGCTTAGTAGACGGGAGAGTCTTGGTAGCTTATTTTAAAAAAGGGCCCTTTCGTCGTCTTGATATAGCCGAGGCTTTAGGGAAATTAACCCAGACTGTGCCCTTAGGAGTATTATTTCTCCCTTTGTAACATAAAACGAAAACTCTTGAAGGTTTATCTCAATATTATATTCAATTCGCTTTGCTTACTTACGTGATTCGGAAGCCGATATGGCTAGATGGATTAAAAACATACTATTTAGAATGCTTCAATTTCAGGAAATCACCTCCAATTTCCAATGTCCCAAAACAGTCTTAAACATACGTATTACATATATGTACATATCTTACGCAACTAATTTTTAATTTTTTTTTAATGATTAGATATCCTCTTTATTCAAGACATTACTAATATTCCTATTGCCCCTCTAAAAAAGCTGGAAGCTTGCTCTAGGAGTAAGTTCGACAATAGCCCAAGAAAGTCAGCATTGAACCCGCAACGGAGTGGAGTCAGCCCTTCTACCGTTTAGCTATTGAGGCTCATTAATCGATCAAAGTATTCTATAAAAAAACCTACCTGTTAATGTGGAATTGGTGAGCAAAAGAATCAATTTCTTTTAAGGGGAATCGTTTGGAACTTAATTTGTCTCGCTGCTTCAATGCGAATATACGTCTGAACGTCTCACAAGGTTTTTCTTAGATAAATCCAAGTTATAGCCTTTAAAACCGTATTGCTTGCCTGAATTTGACCCTGAGACTTGTTTATGTCTACCTTTTCTATACATTGGGTCATCTAGACACATTGATTCTAAAAATAAGTAAATTAATAAGAAGTACTATACAAATTCTTTCGTAGAATAGAAAACTATGCGTATTATCTCGACGAGTAGCAATAAAAAAAAAATAGAGAAACAATATACATTTCCATTTGAAGCTATGTGATCGAGTTAATAATCTGCCAACAGACGTTTGCGTCTCTGAATCTTGATTACAACCAACTTGCTACCACATACGGTCGCTTCTCCTATAAATGCTATTTTAAAAGCGCAAATGTCGAAGGTTTATGGAAAAGGCTCTAAATTGGAATGCAGCGACCCGATCAGTTCGTGAGAAGAGAGGTTAAACGATGCTCAAGTTAAATACACTAAAACTCGATCACTATCTTTTGACGTGAATATGTGACGTATAAAGCACTAGCTTATGCCCGGGGCTTTACCTGCGTCAATAACGATTTTTAATGCGGCAACTTTAGTGTAATATTTAAATAACTGTTTTCCCATACTAGCTTTCATCCCCTTATTGAACCTCTTCAACCCTTTTTATTCGTAATAAAAAGTAACCTATGTCTTTTCCCAAGGATAGATATATAGACTTAGAGTCTATCTCTGTACCAAATTTCATCAAAATCGGTTCTGTGCTTTAGGCTTGGAAGCTTGACAGACAGAACTACTTTCGAATTTATAATTCATTAGAGATAGTGTTTAAAGCATTACATGTAACTATACAGTATATTATATATTCTCGTTCATGTAGAAGTGCCAATCAAACATAAGAATTATCTGAAGGAACGCAATTATTGAATAATTGTTTGAAGGAAACACTGAAATTATTGGGCAAAGGAGATTTAAGAACCAATATACCGAGGTAAGCAAAGCGTGAGTGACACCTATAAATAAAAGGTGTTGGTGAGTCTTATGAAAAATAAAATAATAATTCTTCTTTCTCGGATTTTTAAAACCACTATCGAAATATCGATAACATTATTCTTCACAGTTCATTTTCCATTTCCATAAAGGCGAACGTTTACATTGAATGCTCGTGATCTTGAATATTGCTTCTAGCCCGCACACAATATAATATCGACACTGAAAACCCTGCCTGAGTTTATACATATCCGCAATAATATGGATCAATGTGACCGTATCCTACAAACATGTAATATTATTCACAATATCAACACTCTTAATCAGTATTATTGAATACATGAGGCTAGCCTCAATATTATAGTATAATTTTACCGCGCAATAAAATTTAAATTTTAATAAATTATTGTGCAATCTATCAATACTGCTAATATTGCACAATATTATTGCTGGTGCAACGACCGAAAATATCAAGGAATTTGAAATGTAAAGTACGTTAAGGAGTATCCATACTGTTGTCTCTCTTTCACAACCTACTCTTTCTAATAGTAAACGCAGGACCATGCCTTAAGCGCTAAAAGAACCTCAAAGCCGTATTGTCGTTTTTAACAGTGGTACTATCTTAAGATAACATTCGTCATAAAAGTTTAGCTGTGACGCGAATTTTGAGGTCAGATATTCTTTATAGATTTCACCGTTTCTGAAACATTGCTTGCAAAGAAAAAGTCGTTAAAATTTTGAGAAAAGCAGCTTCTATGTAGCGATACTTGATACGATTATTACACCACCAAGTTTAAAGATTATCGTTCTTGAGATTTACCTTATAATTCTAACTCTACTTTTACTCTTTCATATCATAAAATATATGAAATACCCCTAATATTTAGAGAATTAGATAACATATCTATCTGTATTATTCATTTATCTTTTCGTTTATCCTACCTCGGGGAGGTTTCCTTTAATTCTAAAAGATTTATGGTTTACGTGAGTTCTTAGTGCGTACCGGTCACGTCCCTTTTTTAACGATATAAAAATAATTGTGTTTTGTGTTCCTACCTTTATATACTGCGACTTATTATGTACTAGTTTCTGCACGCGGGTTCTCACGCTTGAATAACGCGGGTTCTTACGATTGCAGAATATTGAAATAATTGGTTTTCAAGCCTTTTTATAGGTAGCTAGAAAAAGTAGCTTTTCTCAAAGCCTATATAAGCCTATTCAACCTCTGTAACTAATTCCATCAAAATCGATTCAGAGGCTCATGCGTGAAAGCGTGACAGACAGGCAGACAGACAGACAGACATTTAATATTCATAGTGACTAGCTGGGATAGGGATTTAATGTTTTTTTAATTATATTTAATTGTTTAAATTATTTGTGAAATATGTCAGAAAAATTTCAAAATTCTTAGCTGGACACTGAAAAATATTTTTAGACACAAGTAATAGTCTACTAATAAATGAAACCTACCTATCTGATATGTATCTTTTGATATTTACTCATTTTAAAATGACAAAGTTGTATTGCTTATACATTTTACATTATTATTTTTGTGTTGTTCATCCAATTCTATAAAACACAATATATTCGTGCCGGCTTACGTTTACATAACGACGACTTCATTAAAACACAAAGCTTCCAATTAGTAAGGTTTGTGACCGTCCCATACCTGACTAACTCTCGCTGAACCGTTTTAAAGGTCTGAAAAAATAAAGCCGCTTAGAGGGGTCATTAACCTTCATATTGAAAATGATTAAACGTGACCTTTATTGCCGAAAAATACCTCTTTTAACAGTGCTTCTTATTTGTAAGAATTGTCCTTTATATATGTAAAATTTAAGAAATCTATGCATCTATTCATTTCAACAGATGATTCTACAGATATTAGTAATCATTTACATTGCTCATTTACATATTTTGTAAAAAACTTATCGTAAAAACAACATAAATTACTTTTTATGACTTAACCATTATATTTTTAAAGTTGACGATCGTAAAACCTACCAACATGCCACGTCTTGGTAGTGAGGTTGCTTTGAGCCTCGACGGTCGCGGGTTCAATTCCCGCTCGTGCAGATGTTACAAATATGTATATTTTTTTCGATATTCGTAAATAAGTATAATATCTCTATTATCAGTCGAATGAAGCACAGAAACGTAATATTTCAGCAGATCTTGTAACGAGTATCGCTACAACGACGCCCTCATTAGTGCAGCTCGGTTGGCTGTTATAATGCTCCTCTAAATAATATCGCTCGTAAACACTTCCGTCCGTCTTTAAGTATCTGCGATATTTTAATGGGCTAAGTCTATTGATAGAGCTGCGGCCATATTTGTGGAATATTGGAAATAATATTTTTTTAAAGTTTTTTTTTTCATGACTGTTGACAAACCAACATGAGTCGCCTGATGGTAAGCATACGTCTCAACCTATGAACGCTTGCGATACTTGAAGTATCATATGCGTGTTGACCAATGAACAGATGATGATAAGAGATGGGATTAGAAGGGGAAAAAAGGAAGAGAATAGAGGGGATGAGAGATTGGGCCTCCGGCGCTCTCTCCCATCGCACGAAACGCAACTATACCTACCGATACTATTAGTTTGCGCCGATTTTCTGGGAGAGGGTAGTACTTCCTCGGTCGAGCCGGCCCATTTGTGCTAGAAGGAGTGTGCCTCTACTACCATTTAAAATTATGAACAAATGTTTCAAAGTCTTGATACACAAAAAATAACATATTCTTCATTTCTTCCTTCTGTATTTTAGTTCGTAATAATTTAAATTAAATGTTTACAGTTAAATGTTGAGTTACAGATATATTGTGGGATATTTCGCAATATTAATAATCACCATGATCGTGTCTTTACGATTGTTAAGTATTTAAGCACTGTTGCATGTTGTTCTGTTAATTTATTCCCAATGTTCTGGAAGACTGATCGTTCGGATGCAAGAATACTGCCATCATTTATATGTATTTTATTATTATAAATAATAAATCAATTCTTTTATTCTATCTCATAGATTTTTCAGTTCATATTTTTTATGCGCCCTAATAGTAAATACTATTGTGTGTCTACTGTTCGATCAATGTTTCGGCAATCCGAAAAACTTCTTGACTAAGTGGGCGTCGATAATAGTAATATTGATAAAGCTCTTTCCACCCACATGGTTCTGAGAATAGCGATCATTTTTTACTATTATTTTGTCTCTGAAGCAAATAAACGCTACACACTCAACGGCCCCCATTAGGATAGTGATATCCTGTGCCGGGGTCCGGAAACATTGACAATGACAAGGACAAATACACCCAGATCTATTTTCCATAGGCTTGCATGGTCAATACAAACATCTGTTCCGAGCGGGAATCGAACCCGCGACCTGTGGCGTTTAAGGCAGGTTCGCTACCGTTGCGCCACTACGTCGTCATTTATATTTGAAGAGGTTATTAAATATTTAAGCAAACAGCAAGCATTTAAATATTTAAAGGGTAACTTTAACAGAGGTACTTTAAATTAGGGTGAGGTTCTTCCAATACTGAATTTAGAAAATAAGTTATTCAAGATTATTTATATTTAAAAATGATAAATATAATTATACCAAAAAAAATATTAAATTTATTTAAAACATAGTAGACGAAACAGCCGGCCGCCCAGATATATAAAAAAAAATATCCTCATTTAGTCAACTTTTCGAAGTAAGCTACATAATAAGACCACAAGCTCATTATTTCTGTTATGAAACTTAACTGTCAGACAGTTAAGTTTCACAACGGTTAACCACAATGTTTCGTTCTTGTATTACAGATGAATTCATTTCAAAATATACTTTATTTTTTAAATAAAAGTAGAAAGAGGTTTTTCGGGTATAATCTTAGAAATACTAACAGAGCGATTTGTACTTTGTAATTTTTACCCCCAGTATAGTAATCGCGGAAACAGCCAGTTGCTATTACAGTTCAACACCCTGTCGCTACAATACAATAATCTCTTGCAATTATTTTATAAAATAGCTAACAATTTTTCTATATTTTCAAGAGATTCTACTTCTGAAATTGAAGCGGTCGCATATGATCACATTTTATACAATTTTCCTCGACATTGCTTGAAAGTTTGTTAAAATATATTTTCCTTGGCAAATTTTAAATATGAATTTATTTTGTTTCAGGTACGTAATATTTACTTGTATTCAGAATAAATCTGTGGTAGAAAATTAAGGTGAGTAGCGATTTATTTTTAACAATGGATGACGTAATTTAATTTTAAGTAACAAAATACTAAACTTGAAAAATTATACCGAGGGCTCTTTTGTTGGAATCAATTATCGTTTTTGACAATCCGCTAGAGATGAATGGCTCGAGATGAAAAGATTCGACGCCCGGAATAAATCTCAGCGAAAACTTTTGAAAATAGCCTTCGTCTGCTTATACGGATCCGTTTTCTATGCAAATTCATCCTTAACTGAAAATCAATTGAACTAAATCTGGGAATCCCTCTATAATAATGAAAGCGTTAATGAACTTTAAACTCGTGTTTATAGAAAATAAAAGATAAATGCAGATACTATTGAAACGAAGTTCCTTAACGTGGTTGACGGGTATAGTCTGTTAAATGTAACTTGAACCCTGCGCAGTAACACGTTTTTGGGTCTCAACCGTATGCGGTATGAAGGGGGCCGGGTTTAGTACACTCGCTCACAGTTGTTTTAGTTCTTTAATAATAAATTATTAAAATGTAAATTAGTCTTGTCAAGTGTGTTAACATTTTTTTATTTCAAGATAATGCCTCGACCACAGTCAACTTTAAGGAGACGGGAGAGAAGGATAGTATTTGACGTTTATAGTTATTTTTTAAAAGAAAATAGTATAACTAATTCTCTGAATAGTACTGCGGAAGATACGAAGAAGTCTGTCTCACTATTAATAATGTACATTAACTTTTTTTTCATATATAGGTATCTTTTTTCTATACTATTTATTTGTTTTATTCGATTTAAGTAGTTAATAACGATAATAAATAAATAATCAATTGAATTTAGAAGAAATAATAACTATATTATATACTTCATTCTCTTTTCCCACTTTATAAAGAATCGATTTAAATAAGACGTAACCAATATTTTTGTCTAACATTTTTGTCCATTATTGTACCTGCGCAGAAGCGGCCATTTTGGTTCAAGTTACATTTAAGGAACTATAGTGCGATTTAGTAGAAATCGTCACGTAACGAATGCTGTGCATGTACGCGTGTGTGTATCGAGCCATAAGCAAATGAGCACACGAGCAAGTGAGTTCGCAGTTAGGTTTGCAATTCTCTCTCTCTCTCTCTCTGTCTCTGCTCTTGTCTCTTTTTATCGTTAAACCTATTGAAACACATAATTGACGATTATTGATTATTGACGTGTAATTTAATAATAATTACCGAATTGATTTTGATTTTATTTTGCTTGTTAATTTCTTTCGATTCGAGTGGCAAGCTTGAGACTAACCTCGTTTCCTTGCGCTGGTGTTGAATTTACGAAGGAGCACCAGCGAGTCTTTGGACATTTTGTCTATATGGAAGATCCGGTATTTATGTATATGGTATACACGATTCATTCTGTATACACATATCTACAAACATAGACATTCTGTAATTTGTTGTATTTACAAGTTAAAATATGTTATATTACTTAATTTTATGCTCAACTAGAAAGTTAAGTTATATGTTGAATAGTGTAAGTACAGCCTTCACCGAGTTTCACAATGGCGGAAAACGAGCAGCGGTGTGGAAACGCAGATATCACAAGCTGGAGTAGTTATATTTATCCTTCATGTAAAGTTAACGCTCCTTAATAGAATGATCTATGTTTAATGCAGCGTATGAAATTTTATTTAATTTTTGACAATGTTTTGAATGAATAATCATTGTTTTAAATTTTATTTCTAACTACCATCCGTCCACAACTTCATACGCAGTGACCTTAGAATTGATTCCAGAGAAAAATTAATCATTTGTAAGTAAATAATGTTCCAAAAAACACGTATCTATACCGAATAATTGAATACATCCTATAGCATGTTTTTTAATAATCCCACAGGAACCGATTTTTTTTCCGAAATGAAAGTTTCCTCTGTGTTAAACCAGGTAACAATCTTTATATGTGCTAAATTTCATCCAAATCTGTCCAGCCGTTTTTGTGCCAGTCAACTTCAAAATCTTTACATGTACTGTCTTATATTATAAAAACACGATTTCTAGACATCTAAAACTGTTCTCGATAATTTGCGACTTATTTTATTTGCCCTGTTCACTAATCAAAATTTACTTTATAAGGTAAAGTATTTGTATCTTACAAATCTACAATACGTTGTGATGGCTTAGCGTTTCTTCCATCCATTCTTCGTCCATAAAATAATTGCAATTCTTATACAATTGAAATGTTCATATATGATTCACGGGACAAGGACCCTGTTAATATACATTCAGATTCCTTCCACATTGTTTAGTGATTTTTATTTATTTATTTATTTATTTATTTATTTATTTATTTATTTATTTATTTATTTATTTATTTATTTATTTATTTCTCAATTTACAACTAGCCTTACAGGATTTACCCTAATTCACTAGTGTAGCATGTACCTTAATCTACAAATATATCTAACTATAACATATACACCACAAAGCAATCTTAGTAAGTTCACTCAGAGTACAACAAAACAAATCCAGTCTCTCAGAGATACTGTTCAGGGTGCGGAGCGCACGTGTCATTGGCGCTTTTTTTTCTTCTGTGAATCATTAACGCTTAGGTGTATTTATATTATCAATATCACCATAGATAAATAAGGTTGGTGTTGCTATACATAACTAAATCGTTGTGTTATCATGTTTTATTCAATTATCAATGCCACCACAGCTAAATTCCAAAATATGATAACATTGCGCATCAGTTGATATCTGATAGCAGTACAGTTAAATGTAAAACAAATTTTAAAAACGCCGTAAGAATAATTTTAAATCAGTTTGAAATTGAAAAGCATGAGATCGAATCTCTACGTTTAATCATTGCCGCATGTTCAATAAGGATTTAGAGAGAAAAGTTTAATAAAAAGAAAATTGAATTTTCGAGTGAGCGGGAAATAATTATTTGTTCTCTCATGATCGGATGACGCTAACACCGATCTCATTTATGTTAAATAGTGTTTACCTTTCTATATATAAAATAAAGTCAACTTTTAAGCGTTTACTTCTAATAGTAGAGCCATCCTCCCAGCACAAATAGAACAGCTCAACCGCGAAAGTATTACTCTCTCACAGAATATCAGTATTAGTACTGTTGCATTATGGGCGACGAGTGAGATCGTCGGAGGCCCAATCTGCCACCCCTGTTTTTTTCATGTTAGAAGTTGGCAAACAAGCATACGGCGCACCTGATGGTAGGTGGTCGCCGCAGCCTATGAGCGCCTGCAGCACCATCAGTAGGTGCCACTCACGGGTTGCCAACCTCCATGCCCTTGAAACCGGAACACAGTAATGCCTAAGCACTACTATTTGGCGGCAGAATATTTGACACTGCGGTGGTACCTACCTAGCCGGCCTCTTGCAAGAAAAGACCTACCACCAGTGTGACTGATTGCACTGGTTGAATAATTTCTGCTGTGACAGAGGTTATCTTAACAGCGGGCGATGGGGTCGTCACATCCCGACGCCGGTAAATTCTTTGGGTTGGCAACGCGTACATGATACTTCAAGTATCACCTTCATGACACGACATTATTTATTTTAAATATTCAAGTGATTAAAAGTGATGTAGTCCTTAAACATTAGCGTACGAATAAAGAATGAATAGCTAATTCTTCAACAATAAATTTCGTAGCTTAGCTACACAAATGCGCTACGTCGCCTACGAATAATTTATCGTAGCGTATTAGTTATTTGAATGAGTTTGAGTCAAACTAATATTATATTTAGAATATGTAGTACTTTGTCAAATTTAGTTTTTGCCATTTGACTTTGGAACTCTAAAATATGGTTTCCTTCCCTTACTTCCTTTTCCAGTATCTAGGAGAATCCTAAGATTTTTCTTGGTTAACACCCATGATTTGTTTGCTTTTTAAATCTAGATTATATGTAGCCTGTTGTTGCTAAGAACTATGGCAGTCTGACATTTAAAATTTAAGGGTGAAACAATTTCGATAAAATTGCTTGAAACAAGGAAATTGTGTGCATTACATAAAGAAAACATTTTTTTAAATCCTGTCTGTCTGTTCCGGTTAATCTGTGAAACGGCTAGACCAATTTTTACGGGACATTCACTGGCAAATAGCTGATGTTATAATGATATAGGTTTCTGTGCAATAAAGAAAAATCTGTACACCACGCGAGCGAGGCCGCGTGTGCAGATAGTTATTCTATATGTATACAAGATACCGTCATGTATTTACTATATTGTGTTAGTTGGGCTGTTTATCATATCTCGTTAGTGTGGAATTGATCTAATCTTATACAGCCTAGAGCAGTAGGTATTATGCCTACTTGCTATGCAAACATAATAGTCGACAATAATAAACAGGGAAACGAGAAACATATGAATGATTATTATTCATTAAAAGCCTTTATTACTTGATCGACCAGCAATAAAATTGAGTGTAGAAATACCTTTTTCAAAATAAATGAACGAATAATGGAGGCCCGAATCTCTTTTATCCCCTTCCCATTGAGTCATGTATTTAAGTTTCTGAATGAATTGATAACAACTTGTATCTTTGAAAGAAATGTTAAACTGAAATATTGTTTGAACAGATGTGACAAAGATGTTTTCATCTATGTAATATGCTATCTGTATTCAGATCGAAAACTTCTACAAGATTTGGCGTCTCCAATGTTGTCCTACATTATTGATAACGCCAGTTGGCAAGGATCTGCTCCTGTATTAATAACTAAACACAGCCATCGTTAAGTAAGTTAGCGTGCGAAGGCAACGGTTCGGTTTCAATTTAATCCACTTAAATACAAGAAGGACGTCTGTGATACCCCTTAACATGAGTAATTCCCCTGACAGTTTTATGACCTGCTGGAATACTTTACATGCTTTTTACATGGAATGTGACTTAAGTAATCGAATATTCTGCTTAAATAATTTCTATAATGATAAAGTTTGTATTTATATTACTTTTATATCAGTATCAGCCAACCCGTCGGAAGGAAAGCACTTTATTGTAACTGATGTTTGTAATGGTTGAAATTAATAGGTGACGATATAATAGGTGCGTAGAATGGGGTGGTGAATTTAAGTTTCGGACGCTTTGGATTGGCAACATGCTTGAGATACTTTTGCGTGCTGCAATATAGGCAACAGTAACCGCTTAGCTTAAGTCGGGCCGTACGTTTGTTTGCCACTATTGTACTCTATACCAACAACATGGTTACACAAAAAATGATACATACTACTTTTGTAAAAGTATTTAGGTTAGTAGGAATTTCACTTACAATTAACTTAGAGTATTAGTACATTCCTGGTTAGAATGAAATTAAATAATAATGTACCAATATTTTCGAAAAGAAAGTCTACCAATGTAAAGGAAATAATAATATAATTTGACATAGACGCTGCAGCATACGTTAAGCATTATAGATTCTGCTAAATTGAAATACACATACATGTTAATTAACACGCCACTGTCGACGAATGTTGTCAACACGTATTAAAACATCTCAATATCTCTCTCATTGTCAAATCATATTAGCTATTTATTATCCTACTAATATTATAAATGGAAAAGCTTATCGGATGTTGATGAAATTTGATACAGAAGAATGTATATTATATCACTACATAGTATAAAACAAAGTCGCTTTCTCTGTCCCGATATCTCTATGTATGCTTAAATCTTTAAAACTACGCAACGGATTTTGATCCGGTTTTTTTAATAGATAGAGTGATTGAAGAGGAAGATTTATAAGTATAATAACATCCATTAAATAGTGGAGAAGTACTGTTATTTTTGAGGTTTCTAATGTGATGTCGTAAATAATTACATTTAACGCGTGCGGGCCACGGGCAGTAATTAATCAAAACTACTGGATCGATTTTAATCATTTTTTCAGTGAATGATATAGGCTATATATTTTATATCCGTGCGAAGCCGGAGCGGGCCGCTAGTATATAATTTGATAGTGTACATTTACTCGTAACATATTACTTATAGTGTGTTGAATCTTTAAGTATAGACATTGATAGAATTTGTTATCCTCGGCTGAACTTACGGTTGAAATTTTGTTGTTTATGTGTAGTGGACGTTGTTACGTCGAAAAATATAACATATTCAGTAATTCTCTTTACATGTGAAGGTCCGCAAGACAACTATACCGTCCTCGACCTCCGAAACGGGTCAAGAGCGACCCGCTAATGAGGGAGCGAACCTTTCTACCGTATTTCAGCATGACTTGCTTGAAGCAATGTTATTTATTGATAACGTGATTTATTATTTTTTGGTTACATTGTTTTCATAAATATTTTCTTGAATAATTATTTTTAATGGGGCATTTTTGATGCAATATAGAAATATGGGCACCCTATACAAACTTTCATCTCCTATTTCATCGCCTTTTAGTATTAAAATTAGCCTTTAGTCTTCTCACGTAAAAGACTAAAGGCTAATTTTATCTATATTTATACAAAACTTCATCATAACCGGTTTAGTTGCTTAAGCGTGAAAGCGTCACAAATTAATGATTTTTTTTCCCCATTTTTAATATTAGTTAATTAAAAACTAAAAAGGGAATAGGAAAGAAAAATTGAGGATCAATTGCAAGTAACAATTATTACGTGATTGTAAACGTTTACTTATCAAGTTAGGCGATTGTCAATTGTACGCAGGTTATTTGGCGACATTATGCAATTTGAGGAATACGCAATTAAAAAAATATAGTGTCTATTAAAACTGAAACCGTGACATTACACATTTAGGGGTGAACTTGATCGCAAAGTGCTACCCAAAGTTTCTATTCGAGGCCTAAAACGATGTTGAATTTGTATATGCAAAGGGATCCTATGTGTTAGCGTAGATTCCGTAGACAGCACTGGCAGTGCTTATATTATGCATTATTTCTTTAGTTTGACGTTACATAATGTTTGCATTTTTACATGTAGGAATTATGTTATAAAAACAGCAGTTCCGAAATTAGTTAAAATTTTCGAGACTTAACTTTTAAAGATTCTCACACAATGTCACACTTCATGAAACTCTATGTGTGACGTAATTAATGGATGGTCCCATTCATGGTTATATTTAGTACACAGTTTTTTATATAACTTCATGATTTTCCATCGATACAAAACTTATCTGAAAGTTTTGTATAAATATAAAAAAATAGATGTTTTAAATATTTACAGATAAGATTACGTCCCACATAACGAAATTGGGTTCTTTGACTTATCCTCATTATCTCGCTCGATATAATGCTAGGATTGTTACGTTACTGCTAGCAATTTATGTACAAAGCACTTTGTTATTGCTTCTCTCTTCATGACGACAGACGATAAACTTTAACTGCACGATTCGCTGTTATTTCTTAACATACAGGCTTTGATTCTGACAATATACGAGATAGGGAATATGAAATACGTTTGAATTATTTGTGTGAGACAAAGATGATACTGAAACTGCTTTTACGTTTTCTTTCTTAACAATTACTTTATAACAACTAGTTTGTTTTTTTTAGATTTTTCTTTAAGAATAAATTTTTATATATGCTATGGAATTTTTATGAGGAGGATTCAAGAGTAACATAAAAAGTGCTACGAAAGAAATGAAACTCATAAGAGTTTTATATCATTATTTTAATTGTTTTATGAATGTATTTTTGCGATTTTACTTTGTTTTGTGTTGTGTTTTGTTTAATAGAAGTTTTACATTAGCTTTGAGAAATAAATAATTTTTTTAATTTTGTCATCAATGAAACATTATAAATTTTCCTATAGATCCGAAAAGTACTACTTTCTTCTAAAATATCGAAGGTTAAGCGCTGAAGATGCAAATTAAACAACCTCCTACTACTATTACATTAGATTTTCCTTGTATAGTAAATTTCATTTCAGTTTGCAGGCGTCGATGTTTGCTTATCATCTAGCGGAGCGCATGCTTGTTATCATATTTCTGACTTAATTAGAACATTGTTTTGCTGGTATTATAGCCTATCATTATATAAGGCCAAATAATCACTCTTTTGTTAAAATTAGGTCTGCAAAGAAATACTTTTATTATTTTAATAAAGTACAGTGGTACCATATAGACTGATTGGTATCTTTCATTACTATCAACTAGAAATAACATCGTCGTCCATTACAAAGTCTCAACATTGAATCTCATTAGAAAGTAAATTACATGCTACTTCTATTTCTTTATATTATTGAAATTTAAAAAAAAAAAAAACGATGACGTCTAGACGTACTTATCTTACACGAGAGATGAGCATTGATATTACATAAGGTATGATCATATAATGTTATGTTTGTTCAGCGGAGATGTTAAATATACATACGCCATTTGCATACTGGTTATATAAACTTCAGCGATGAAGAAAATCTTGTAAGTTTTCTTAGATAGCTTGTAGTGAGCACATGCCAATGACCTGGTTATTATCAACAATTCAATATTTTCTATTATTTATAGTAAAAGCAATTCTTTAGTAACATTTTAAGCTAATAATTTCAACAAGCTCGTGGGTCGAAATTCAAAAATAGCTGTGTTCACAATTCAAATTTTGGTATCAACAGATTTTGTTTAAATAAATGCTTTACATTAACGGCCATTATGATAGTTATATCCTGCGTCGGGGGTCCGGAAACATACACAAGGACAAACACACCCAGAGCGGAAAACATGCCTGTGTGGTCAATGCAAACATCTGCTTCGAGAGCGAATCGAACCCCCCACCAGTGGCGCGTAAGGCAGGTTCGCTACCACTACTTACACACTGCGCAACAACGTCGTCACTACGTTCTATGCGCGAATACGTGTTATTTATATAAATTGTTTCACCTATTTACAATTCGTAGCCTTATCGCTACATTTCACCATTCTAGGAGCATTTATCATGTTGGCGCGATCAAATTAGTTCATTCCGACTCTCGGGCAGGAATTGGCCAAAATTATTCAAATTTAAGTCGGCTAAGTGTGACACAAATACATTTATAAGAGTCGTGAAATTTTACTGATTAACTAAGTTATATCCGTCTATTGTAAATCATCATTAAAATATTTTTAGGTATAAAGCCGAAAAAGCAATTTATGTCGCCTCTGTCTTCATGTTTGCTACGTTGACTCTTACATTAAAACTACTGAAGAAAATCCGATTTAAATTACAATAATAGCAATTATGTATATATAACAAAGGATCATAAAGTTATTGATATCGGTTATAGAGGCTAAGCAATAACTTCGAAGCTATCAAATTTATTTATTTACGTTTTTATTTGACGTTATTGCTACATGCGTTACTGTCTCAAATATGTCATCCACGCAGCTCAGTGTCAACGTTATGCACGCGGACTCGAATGCGTGCTTATCTTCAGCGCGGGAGGTGGCACAGGCAATCGTGTATGTAAGTTGCTGCTGCTGTAGACCCACGCTGTCAAACAAACAAACAAACCCATGCAGCTAACACGCGTTTCGTAGCCGTGCACAGTGTGCAGTGATTATCATTTTAGTGTTATACCTGAAGCTTAGTTTAGCGTTTGAGAAGCGGATTTGTTGCTAAAGCTGATGGTGGTGCGTTCGTTTTCCGCTCCTAATAAATATTTGTTCTGATCTCGGTGCTTGCATGAGTGTGACCTAGCAGAGTGCTATTAAGTTTATAACTTTTATGGAAATATGTAAATTTAAATATTGAAATCGTAAAACATTACAAGGGAATAGACTCAGAGGGATTGGCTTTTTACACGTAACGAACTTTATATATTCAGTTATCCGTGTATGAGAGTGGGAAGCAATCTAGATAATGTATATATTCATTAGACGAGTGCTAAGAGGAATGCTAAACAAATCTAGTTGAATGAGTATTATGCTAGCGAAATTTTTAGCTGGTAATATAGTTCTTGTAGGCGCATGTGGTGAATATCAATGAATATTATGGTTTCTTTAATGTCGAGATTTTGAGAAATTTGCTACTATAAACAATAAGAACTACTGAATCACAGATAGTAAAAACACTGACTTAAGCGCTTAAGTTCTATAAGTGAGTTGGTGGTGTCCTGAAAAATGCATCCCTGATTAGCTATCACCGTACGTTGATAAAACAATTTAAGAAGTAACTGCTCGCCAGTCTTGCCTTCAGCTGCATCTTGCGGGTAGGCAGGAGAAGAACGGCTACTGCAGTTGGCCTGGAGTAGATTCATCTGCTTCCCAGGCTAAATAATAAAAAGGAAACAATAACGATGGATGGATTTGTCGTGTGTAATTAAGTTTTATATGTTGAGAAATTCATAACAAAATTAATTTGAGGCTGCACCCGAAGCAAAACCTATACCGGTTTTGAAGGCCGAACTAATATACCAGAAAGACAAAGTAAAACTTTGTTTTTGAGTTTCCAGGAGTTTTTACAATACAATGCCATGTAATACTAACCGCAGCCACTGCTATTTTTGGAAACTAACTTTCATAAAATTCACTAAGGATTTTACCAACGAATAGCTTATGTTGAATATTTACCAATATTATCGCAATACTTCTAATATAAACATCGCTGTGACAGACAGCTTATTGACAAAGCTATCAAGTAACATACATTATAGTGAACATATATTTTCTATGGTGGTGAATATGGTGAAATATCAGTTGTTATTCAGAAAGCACTACCGCATCCATCACTGCCGACTCGTGTTAGCCTGATGCGCTTTAGATCGAGGTCATTGTAATGACGTTACAGGAAAATGTGATTCTGTTAAGACAATAAAAAAATAGTTCCGTGATTTATGAGTAGGAGTAGAGTCCTCCTAGTACAAAAGGGCAGACTCGATCAAGGATCTACTACCTTCTTACTAAAAATACGGTGTAAAGTTAGGGTAACAGTACTTTTGCGTTTGCGCCGTAGGACGAATCTCTCATTCCCTCTTTTACCTTCACTTTTTCACTTCTCATGCCTTCTGTTGGCACTGGGACATTAAGATTACATTACTCAAGTTACCTATAGCGGAAAGGAGTAATAATATTCAGCGGAATTGAGAGCCCTCTTTTTATGAAATCAGTGGAAACTATTTTGGAAGGCTAGAAATTCACATCTTGCCTTTAGGCGCTAATGACCCCTAACAACGACTCCATAAAAATACGTTCATGAATCTTATATATGACGTCGTTGTGGCGCAGCGGTAACGAACTTGCCTTAAGCGCCACAGGTTGCAGATTTGATTGCCGCTTGAATACATAGGATTGACCATACGGGCAAATTTTTTTACCTGGGTGTGTTTGTCCTTGTAGTTGTGTTGTTTCCGGATAACCGGCACAGGATATCACTATCGTAATGAGGCCCCCTTTGATGAGATTTATTTATATTATACTACATCGTAAACGTATAATAAGTATGAATAGGGTTTAAATTGCCGCTTTTTTAATATGGGGGTGTAAAAATCTCAGACCAAAATACAAATATTGTCAACCCGTAGTAAATACGTTGTATTTCAGTGTTCTATACAAACAATTACGCAAAGTTAGTGATATTACTCGTATATTTATAAAACTACGCCAACGTCTTTCATTATAAAAACAACCCGCAACCGCGAAATAACATGAACAACATTAGCCTTGGGTAATTTAATACAATTTTGAGAGACCCCTGGGGCACGATATAAAGTACGAGAGGCTGAATGTAAGTATATTTACGAGCCTTAATTAAGTATACTAAAATGTTGTAATTGTTTTGTTTGTATACATATACAGGTGAAGCTTATTATCACTTGCTACGTTAAACCTTTGTTACATTTCGCTACATTCCATATTTCTATTTTAAAAACTAAAATTAAAGTTAATATTTGAATATTACGTTTCGGATTTTTGTATAGGTATATTTTTTATTTTATTTCACACATACGGTCCGCGTGATGGTAAGCAGACATCGCAACCTATGAATACTTACAATATTTGAAGTATCACAAGCGCGTTGCCGACCCGAGGGATAGGAGGGAAGAGAACAGAAGGGATGGGAGATTGGGCCTCCGGCGATTGCGCGGAACGCAAAAATACCTAATGATAAATTTCTGTTACTTTACGCCGATTTTCGGTGCGAGGTCAGTTCTTCAGCGGTCGAGCCGGCCCATTTGTGCTGGGAGGAGCATGGCTCTACTTCTAGTAATTAAATAAAGTATAAATATGTAAATACTATAGTGAATAAAAGAAGTATATAATATTTTGTAGTAATTCTACAGCTGTCAATATAATACAGTGAGTATTTCATATAGATCTGTCTAGCAAGTTCCCGGCTTTAGCTTCACTTACTTCATCGCAGCCATAAACCAAAGCATACATTTTTTTATGTAGATATGTAGGTAGATGATTTGAGACAATAACTGACAACTGAATTTCATCGATCCTAGTGTAAGACCCTTAAAGACTTGGCTGGAACAGATATCTGACATACGGATATAAAAATATCATATTTCGCAATTGAAAATCAAACCATTATCACTTTTGATACTAGTTTCATTTATGATTAACTTATGTTAAAAGCAGATACGATACCAACATCTTCTATTAAAAAACGTATAATAATACTTTGTCTTTTTTCTTTTTAAAAACTTTATATAATAATTAATAAACGGTACACACTCAACGGCCTCCATTAGGATAATTATATCCTATGTCGGGGGTCCGTAAACATACACAAAGACAAGAACAAACACACCCCAGACCCAGAGTTTAACTTATTTCAAAGATATATATATATATAGTAATAATAGCAATAAATAATTTAGCTTGTGTATTATTTCATCGCATAAAATAATCATCATCATTCACAAAATCATTGTTGTGTTACACATAACCATATTTACTTAAGCTTATTATATTCATCAACGAACAATGTAATGGCTTAAATTTAAACTATAAGCACTCTCAGGAAAGGGAACCATAGCAAAGCGATCGTGAATATTTAAACACACTCGGGGCCTCGTGTGACCTCGGTTCGACATACGTAGCTGTTCATTGAATTGCATTGTTAATAGCGCTGCAACCACAGATAACCGTCTTGTACCCATTTTATTAATATAGCTTTTGTCACTCCCAAGATCATGTCGAATCTAACGACACTTTATTTGTTAAAATTCATCAAGCGCATACATACATGGTGCAGCGATAGTGAACCTGCTTTAAGCGCCACAGGTCGGGGGTTCGATTTCCGTTCGAAGTAGATGTTTGTATTGACCATGCAGGCATGTGTTCCGGTCTGGGTGTGATTGTCCTTGTCATTGTTAATGTTTCTTGACCCCCGACACAGGATATTACTATCCTAATGGGGGCCGTTGAGTGTGTAGAATTTCAAAGAAATAGACATGTATCCTGGAAAACGAGCCAAAAATGTAGGCTCTACTCTTTTTGTAGTGTTACGGCGCTTTAAGTTTAGGAGTGTAGCATATATGTATACATGTATATACCAAAAAAGCATAATCTTTCTTATAAAACAGTTAGATACCAATAATATAGTTAAGACTTGGAAAACTACTTTTAACCGAATAAACTTCTATATTTATTTGATTTAGGGAATGTTTTGGAAGAGCGCAGTCTTCTTAAATATGGGCAAATAAAAACGGAAATTTTATATGCGTTCCAGGAGAGTTTCCGATGCAAATTCATGTACTCATAATGATGAATGAAATATTTCAGAAAAAATTTGTGTGTGTGTGTACTTATGTACGCACGTAAGAAGTTATACTTCTCTATGGTAGTAACAAAGTAAAAGTAGTTCTAGGGTGTCAAAAAACAAAATTTACCGCTCGACGCTCCAAAAGTACCAGGAGGGCATACAGTTATAGGACTTAGCATTCTTATAGGAAAGTACGTGAGGGGCGGTGCCTAGACGTATTGACGTCGCTAGCGGGTGAAATGCGGTGCGAATGCTTAATTGTTCTGAAATCCTAGTACTTATTATTACGGATTTTTATTTTTATACATATATACAAACAAATAAATAAAATTAATGTTTGTTTATAATTCCAAATTAACAAGCTTTTCACTAAATGAATATCAAAGAAAGGTGCTTAGGTAAAAAGAACTAAAATGTTGACTGCCGCTAACTTCAGGGTGTTGGTTTTTGTGACGATGTGCGCGCGCATCGTAAGAATTTACTCTCATCATTTTTCTCTAACGCGCCAAAAGAAGTATAACTTCAAAAATAATATTTTATTTAACATTTAAATTTGAATTTGAATTTATCTGCGCCCTTAAATGCGTTAAACCTTAAAATAATACCTTATTAAAAAAACTATACGTATATTATATCTCTTAAAAGAAAACATGTAAGCTTATGTTAAGTACGAAAATAGCCAAGAGCTACAATCCAACGGTTAAATGGGTTGGTCGCGTCAACAAACGCTTTCAACGAAACAGATACATTATGTATCGATCACTCCACGAGCTCTGTTATTATTTCTTTGTTTTACAGCGTTACTTATACATTCTATCTCATGAATAAAACATGTATAACGATTTTGAGTCGAACGTATATATATTATATATGATCGACTTCTCGGGATTTAGAGGCAACATTTAAATTTAAAATATAAAAATTATCATGAATAATATTTTATGTATATTTTAAACAAATATGCTCATACCCTTAAGGCTTTTACTTTTCAAAAGCCTAAGGCCTTATAATTATCAAAATAAATATATAGAAAATTAGAAATGAATAATAAATAGTTACTTTGAATCAAAGGAATACTTTATGATTTAGGTTGTTATAAATTTATATTTTACTCTTTAATTTTACATCACAGTATCATTATCAATTTGCAAAATGAGGTTAGTGAAATGGGCGTTTTTAATTAAAATAGAACGGCGAAAACAGACAATGATGTAATTAAAAATAATAAATAGATTAAAAAACAATCTTCGTTTTTTTTTTAATTATATAATAATTATGTTTCCATTGAAATATCAGAATAGTAATTGACGACTCCCTATGCAAACAATATATTCATTTTTGTGTAAATAGGTAGATAGAGTAAATTAACTTAGCTGTCGCCCATACTCGTGTGTAAATAGCGTCCTATTTACAGTAGGCAGCAGACGGCCACGTCCAGATCTCCCTTCACAAAAACCATTTAATGTCCATTACAGTGAATCTGAACGAATATTTATACATTTCTATCATCTGGGGCACGGCAGTGCCCCCGCCAAGTCGAGCAAAAAAGTGGCACGGCCGTACTATCCTTTTCTCGAAGCACTTCAGGCCATTTGCGACGCTCTATAACTTCGTTGTGGATAAAGCTATAAGCCTGAGTTTTCAATAACCGAGCAAGCATTGTATAAACACGGTATATTTCAAATTTCATTCAATTTGAACCAGTTGTTTTAGAATTATAACTAGTCAAATTTCTTAATTTCAAAACAATCATCAAAACTCTAAGGACGAATCTAAAAGTATTTGTATGAGTAAAATAAGTTGCCGTACAACTGTCAAGTTTCAGAAGAACTGCTTTGCGAGATTGGCAATTTTTTTACATTTTATGTTTTTTATGGGATTACGTTTTCCATTCTAAACATACGAATAAATAAATATATAAGATTCAAAAAAATTCTTATTGACAGAGTCAGTAATATGATGTACAAACTTTCATGGTCCTAAAAATTTTAATAAACTATTGAAATATAATTTAATATATTTTGAAGCCTCAATAGCTTAACGGTTAAGGAACTATCCCGTCTCCGTTAACACGGGAGTTGAAGGTTTAATCCTGACTCTCTCGGACTTTTATCGTACCTAGTCCTAGCGCAAGCTACGAGCTTAGTTGGAGGGAGCAATAGGAGTATTAGTATCCTGTGTTTCGGTTTGAAGGACACTGTAGCCAGTGAAATGACTAGGCAGAAGAAATTTAAGTAACTATATCTCGAGGTTGGCAACGCGTGAGTGACACCTACAAATTTTGTTAGAAGCACTCACCGCTACGATAACCGCTTACCAACAAGTGGTCGTTTGCTTGCTTACCAACTTAGTCACATAAAAATACTTGATTAATATATTACAATATAGAAGACGAGCTAAAGAAAGGTCGAAGAGTCTCGCATCGGGCGTCATTTCAGAGCATGTGTTGTCCCTGTAACAGCTGGCGTCTTCACTGCGTTATCATAAGTTTATATAGATAATAAACCTTCATTGCTTCCCAACTATCTACTGTAACGTTATCAAGCCCTACTGAACAAGAATTAGGTGGAATAAATATATATCAACCCATTCACTGTCCAAATAGTAGACATCAATATGACTGGTTGTATAATATAAATAACATTTTTTTTAAATGGCTCACAAATCTAGGACTAGGAATTATTTAATGTGCGTATAATATTGTAAAGAAATATATCAAAATTAGTAAGATATATCGTATTTTTTACGTATCCCTAAATTTATGATACAAAGACAATTTGTGATGCTGATAATATTAGGGTATAACAGCTGTTATATTTAATTCGATCACCGTTGGTCCAAATTCCAAATATGTTTCGAATAATTTTTCTTCGTCCTGCGCATTTTGCTATATTTAACGTATGTGTGTTAAAAGTGTTTAATAACACAACGCTTACTATGGAGCGGACTAGAGGTTCCTTTGTCAACATCGTTGTATCAAAAACCCGAATACACTCTTGACTATATTTATATAATATGAATAATCTGTTGGCCTAATGTTTGCGAAGAACAAATTACTATATTGAAAGTCTAATAACTTTACAAGAACTTTTTATAGATTAATGAAAAGTATTGTTAATAATTATTAACAGCTTTAGTTGATAAATAGCATCACAGCGGCTGTGTGCGAAGTGAGCTAATGAATGTTGGTCGAGTCAGTTTAATGGTTCGAACCCTAATAACAGTAACATTTTACAATCCAATTTTGCGCCCAATACTATAACATCCTGCGTAGGAATGTTGTTAGATACAGTTGTACATATATCTATATATCTATATACATGTAGAATGTATATATATATATATATATATAAGTTGTTAGAATCTGACATCTTGTCAATCATTTAACCTGCTGCAGCACTGAAATGTATAACATCAAATTTTGTAAAAATGTTGTTCATATTTTGTAAGTTAAATGCCTTGAATGAATATATTTTAATGTTTGTTTCAGGTATGTAAAATAATTGCCGGCATCACCGTCATACATCTTTGAATTAGTACACACATCTTTATTTAAAAAAAAATCGAAGGTAAAATATAATTTCAATGATAAACCTTCTTGCATTCTTAGTTCTAGTCTTAGTTATTGCATCAAAAACATAAAATGAAAAAAAATCAAAGTCTCCCAAGGCAGTTGTTCTACTACAAAAATTGTTTAGATCTCATGTATAACTGTGACTGAAACTTGGCAGTTGTACGGCAACACATTCTACTCAATCAAATACTTAAGTGTCGTCCGAGTACAAATGTAGCAAGCCTTAAGGAAAATTAGTTATCTTTTGCCATAGTCATGTCCATAATAACAGCAACGGCATCGCTGCGTTGCTACTCATCGAACGAAACTTTTGTTCCCACTCATCGAACGAAATGTAACAGTACTGGTTCTACTTTCGCAGTTGGTAGGACTTTTATTGCAAGAGGCTGGCTAGGTAGGTACCATCGCAGTGTCAAATATTCTGCCGCCAAACGGTAGTGCTTAGGCATTACTGTGTTCCGGTTTGAAGGGCACTGTAGGCTAGTAAAATTACTGCGCAGAAGAGATTTATGAACCAATATCTCGAGGTTGGTAACGCGTGAGTGGCACCTATTAATGGTGCTGCAAGCGCTCATAGGCTACGGCAACCACTTACCATCAGGTGGGCCGCATGCTCGATTGCCAACTTGTTACATAAAAAAAAATATGGTTGAGCCCACACTCGTGCCGAAAACTGAAAGCCTCTACTTACATTGGTTATAGTAATCGGGCGTCGGATATAAAATATTAATACGAAGTAGTATTTTACAATTCTAAGAACAAATTTGCAATTTTTTATAGAAAAATTAAATCTTTGATTAAATCGAGAGTAATTGCTGACATAAAGTCTTTATATTTCGAGCGAAATCTCAATTACGCCACTCAATCTGGCCTCTGTTTACAAAGAGACGCAAAAATACAATTTCTAATTTCCTTTTTCTTTAACGCCTCCACGGAATCGAGTTTCTCGCTCTATCATTAAGAATAAAATGATGCTTTGGATATTTTTACACTTCTGCCTCATTGGAGCGACTGGTATACATATAATCCGAAGGAAATTAAATGTCATTGTGCCGGTATTTCGAAACGAAACAGTGATAATATTGTTTTGATTGGACAATTCCATTATTTGCGTTGGGTACTTTTAAAGGTAATTCAATTGAAATACAGAAAAACTAAAATAGAAAATTTTACAACTTTTTAAAACTAATAATCCGTACTCAATATTATAAATAACAAAGTCTCTGTTTGCCTGTCTGTTACGCTTTCGTGCATAAACCACTAAACCGGCTTTGATGAAATTTGATACAGAGATAGACTAGACTCTAGCAAAAGGAGAGGACATAGGCTTCCTTTTATGGCGAAAAAAAATTGAAGGTGGCAAAGTAGGGGACGCAAGCTTGTATGAGGAACCAATTATTTCTGTATTGAATTAAAGATGCCTCATTAACAATTCACGCAGGCAAAGTCGCAGGCAGAAACTAAAAAGTAGAAGATATATAGAAAAACTACAAAGCTATCATCAACTCTTTGTGTTGATTTATTCTTGTGAACTTATATAGCGAGCGATATAAATATATAATGGATTTGTCGTTGGCACGTAAGATTATATCGGCAGTCGTGACGATTATCACTCGTACGTTGGACAGTACAAGTCATATTATACTCTGAATATTCTTTGCGCGTGCAGGTATCTGATCCCTTTGTGAAAAAACCTAGCAGTAATTTTCTTTCCTCTTTTCTCAGCAAAAAAATGTTCATTAGGTATAATTAGGTTTCTTGAAGGATGTGATTAGTATACAGCATAGTAGGTGCGACTCACGCGTTGACAACCTCGAGATATTGCTTCTTAAATCTCCTTTGCCTAGTAATTTCACTAACCTACAGTGCCCTTCAAAATAGAATGGCAAAGACACTACCGCTTTGCGGTAGAATACTTGACACTGCGGTCGTACCTATCTAGCTGGCCTTTAGCAACAAAAGACCTACCTCCAGTTTGGCTAATAGCAGTGGTGGAATAATCTCTGCTGTGACAGAGATTATCTCAACCGCGGGCGATGGGGTCGTCACGTCCCGACGTCAAAAATATATTCTAGGACGTTAAAATTATGTCGTAAATTGTCGTCGTAGTTTTTATCTAGTGGGCTGGTATTTTAAACTACCAAGTAAGCGCCAAATCATCTAAACCTACCATCAAAACAAATATAAATACTTTATTGAAGGTTTAGCTAATAGCAGTATTATAGAAAATTTAAGAATTCTATTCTGTCTTCGGGCATTTTTATATCACAAATATTTCATTTCATCTCGTAAAATTCAGTTCAGAAATGTATTTGATAACCTTTATGAATAATACACATTTATGTCTGAAAGCGATTAAATTTTGATACTGGAATATCAAAAACGTCAGTGTTATTCAATTGAATCGTAGCACATCTACGAAGACCGTAGTGGCTCTACGCCGTAGCAATTGTAGTATGGCATTCCGACTTCTAATACTACACGAATATTATAGGTTTGGATTTCATGTAAAGTTTTTATTAACTGTATCTTTTTATATATATTTATTATTATAATAATTAACTTATATTTGATCAAAGAACATTGAGTTTTTTGAAAGACCAAATTTCATGCTTGAAACTTATTTTTTCTTATTCAATTATAAAAGTGCATTATACTTTAAATGTTCTATTTTTATATATTCTTTAGCGTCAAGATTTGAAACCGTGATTTATAAAAGCGGTGGTTACTTGACGCGACACTTCATTAAAACTTTATCGTGAGTTTCTGAAATCCAACTTTTACAATCGTTTTTAAGATCTCGGAAGCCGGGCTCAAAACTGTGACTACGAATGATAAAGCCTGACAAGTAGACAACAAATTCTTAAAAAATTAATAATAATATTTCAATCCTTATCTAAGGCGGACAGACTTGGACTTTATCTCTAATTAGTTTTTACTAAACGACACAACCAACAGATAAACGAGTCCGTATAGGATATTACTTGTACAACAAGTACTAGTTTTTAATTCCTTGATATTTGAGTAAAAGTAATTTAAGTAAGTCTGCCTTTAACTTCGACGGTCGCGGCTCGATTACTCACAATCTTACCAATATCTGTTTCGGTCTGGGCGTTTGTCCTTATGTCCCTCGCCGTGCCTCGGAAGCCTCAGTTGGTATAACATAACATCTGATAGTAATAATTTAACTCTTGATGGGTAATATGATCATATACAATACCTTAAACTTGGCAGTTGTACAGCAACATATTCTACTCTTTCAAATACTTTAGTGTCGTAAAACATACATGAGATCTCACCACTTTTTGTAGTAGAAGAAGTGCTTTGGGAGACTTGGAATTTTTTTACATTTTCTGTTTTTAACTTTTTAATGGAATCTCATATCTTGTAGTCGAAATTCCTACTTTTTTCTACCCACTTCTTCATTTTAATCGTTTATTATCTAGGTACCCACCTACACCTATTATTCCATTATATTATGCATATACTATACAGGTACAATGATTAATTAACTGTAAATATAACTTTGTAATTTTATATATTTATATAGGATTACAAAGTTATTTATGCAGTTGTGTATCAAGAAAACTGGACCGAAATTACAAAATATTTTAGTTTTTCCTTGATTTATACACTAAACACTAATTATATTCTAAATTTGAAGCTTCCATGTGTGCTAGAAGTGTCTTAGAGTTTTGATGACCGGTCAGTCAGTAAGTAACAAAATTTTGACTCATTCTTAAACTACACTTTCAAATTGCATAAAATCTGAACTATACCTTGTTTATACAATGCCTGTTTGGTTACTGAAAATTCAGGCTTGTAGCTTTATCCACAACGAAGTTATAGAGCATCGAAAATGGCCTGAAGTGCTTCGAGAAAAGGATAGTACCGCCGTGCCGCTTTTTTGCTCGACTTGGCGGATAATCGTTTAGTGTATAGAACGCGAAGTAATCATTAGCTTTTTCATATAACAATACACTTTAAAAAATAATAAGTCAATAAATTATGAAATAGTGTAGTAGTAATAAATAGAAATTATATACGGTATAAACAACTCAGGTTACTTTAAAATTTATGAAATCATTCTTCAATCGGTTTTATATACCCAGTGAGTAAATATAGTTTATATAACAAGCTCGTTCTCGAGTCAATATAATCAATGTGTTTGAAGTTTGAACCTGCACAAACAATGTAACACAGTTTTTATAACTATTTTCTTTTGTATACCCTTGGGTTTTACAAAAATTACATATATTTAAAAGCCTCAATAGCTCAACGGTAGAAGGTTAACTCGGTTAACGCAAGAATTGCAGGCACGATCCTGACCTTGGGTTATTTTCGTATCCACTTTTAGCGCAAACTACGAATTTATTTGGATAGGGTTATTTGTAATTACTTGAAAACCCATAGCAAATATTAAACAATTACTACTACAACAACTACTACTACTAACACATGAAATTATGTATTTGTAATCTGAATTGTTTTTGATTTTTAAATTCTGATATTCAATTTGTATCTTTTTACTATTTGATGCTCTTTACGTATAATAATTTGAAAATGTAATGTAATTAATACATTAATATTTGATTTATATAACTTTGAAAAGTCATTTATGTAACGAGACCTGTTTTTTGTCGAATTTGTTTAAAAAACTGTCTCCAAATTGGAGAATATACTAAAACTACATTATTATTGACAACATTAAAACTTACCATTTCGGTAACATTTTCATTAAATTGTATAATGCTAATGTCGTCTTTTCTTATATTTAGTGAACCAAGTTTAAATTTCTCGCAAGTTCGTTTATTATAAGCGAACCATCAGTCAGTGTTGGCTTCATGACGACTAATGGAGACAATATGCTCCGTAGCGGCGTAGGAATGCTTCAGACGAAGTTAAGACTGTCTTATGCGTAGTAACAAATCGATTTATATATTTTTTTTTCGTACAACAACCACGACATTGCAAAATAAAACTTGCTTGCTTGCAAAAAGGAAACATGAAGAGAGCTAATCTGGTGAAATTTGAATTTTTATTGAAATTTGATTTTTATGTCTCTTAAAAACAAAGGGCGGATCAGCAGTGATATTGTCTATTGGGTGGCCCTGTGTCTTACGTTGAAAAGTTGTATATATATTATGTCAATCCACGTTGAACACTTTGATAGCACGATGCAGGATTGTGACGGTATGTCTCTTATCGCGTTGACTTGTGTAGCATTTAGATGCAGCAAAAAACTAAACGCAAGTATTATCAACCTTTACAGTTTATTGAAAATATTATAAATCTGATAAATGTTTAAAATTAAAATGTAATTAGTGACATTAAATAATTAATCACACAATTTTTAATCATGGTCATTATATTACTGGAGTAATAATTAAACTCCTACTTTAAATATAATTATACCATTAACATTATCATATCTTATGTGTGTAAGAGTCCAAGTGCAGAGTTGTTATGTGTATTTTGTACACATATACAGATAGCTAGACTAGGCAAGTAATTACTGGCGAGGATGCGATGCAACTGAGATGAATGCTATTATTATCATCTGTTATAATTTATCTACTATAATTGTAGATTAAGCAAGGTTGCTTAGGTAAACTGGGAATGTATTCGTATATTTTTTTCTTTACTATATTTCGACTCTCTTAAATAGAATGATTGGTCTAAATAAGTGACTTATATACTATCTCCAAAGCTATTGATAAGTTCATTACTATATATTAAAACAAGAAAAAAATCACCCCAAACTGAAAAACTTTCGTTTAGGAGTCTGTTAAAGAGGGATTTAAAACAATACATATTTAATTGAAGTAAGTTAAATATAGAGTGCCTGGTTGACCGAGCTATGCTCGTTTTTTTTTTTGTTTTTCGTAAATTGAAAGTCGTGAAGGGTACGGTAGACTCGATTGAAACCTTACCTGGATAATAAAATAATGATTTCGACAACAAGTTATATCCGCAAAAATTGGGATTGTTGAGTATTTTGTTAAATTGTAATGGACGCATCGCTGTCAGTCAGTGACATAAAAATTAAAGAAAACGTCAACTGTCATTGTAGAAATGTTTGTCATTCGATTCAATTCAATAAATCCTTGTTGCCATAGCAACGCGTGGTCGCTCAAGTGCGCTGTGAATTTATTTATATATTTTGACATTTTTAATTTATTTTGTTGATAATAGATGGCGTGTCGACAACGGCCTGAAAACAGGGACAAAGCCACATTTTCTAAAAGTAAATCCTAGCTAGATCGATTTATCGTCCCCGAAAACCCATGCATACAAAATTTCATGATAATCGGTGCAGCCGTTTCTGAGATCCCAATTATATATATATATATATATATATATATATATATATATATATATATATATACAAGAATTCCTCGTTTAAAGGTATTAGATATATGTTGTGTTCTTCCCTACTAACTGCTCGGTTTTTTAAATGGTTGTTTATAATAGACTGAGTAGCTACATGGTAATACAAATAACAGCTTTAAACGTAATCTAATCTATCCAGATGTGTAAAATAATAGAATATAAAATTTATTAATATAAAACTTATTTAAATAAAACTTAAGGGGTCGGCAACACGCATGCGAGATACCTCTGGGGTTTCAGGCGTTCATAGGATACCTTTGGGGTTTCAGGCGTTCATAGGCTACTGTGACCGCTTACCAGCCGGCGGGGCCTAGGCTTGTTTGCCACCATCGTGGTATAAAAAATGCATCCATGTAGACACTAAAGTTCAATGCGAAAACATTTTAAAGGTTCAAAATATCTTATTCAATCAAAATCGGAAAGAGAGAGAACTCTCTTTTTTATAATATTAGAGCGGTTAGAGTATACCGGCGTCGGGATGTGACGACCCCATCGCCCGCTGTTGGGATAACCTCTGTCACAGCAGAGATTATTCCACCAGTGCAATCAGTCACACTGGTGGTAGGTCTTTTGTTGCATGAGGCCGGCTAGGTAGGTACCACCGCAGTGTCAATATTCTGCCGCCAAATAGTAGTGCTTAGGCACTACTGTGTTCCGGTTTGATGGGCATTGTATGCTAGTGAAATTACTGGGCGAACGAGATTTAAGAACTAATATCTCGAGGTTGGCAACGCGCGAGTGGCACCTACTAATGGTGCTGCAAGCGCTCATAGGCTGCGGCAGCCACTTACCATCAGGTGGGCCGTATGCTTGTTTGCCAACTTCTAACATAAAAAAAAAAAAAAAAAAATACTCTAGTTATGTAATAACTTTAACTGCAATAAAATGTTGGTTATAAAACCGTTCACGTAAAGGTCTAACTTTGGCTGTCGAAAAGGTATAATATAACGTTCTGAAAATTGACATTCCTTTTATGTAGCCGTCTCAAAGGGTTACGCTCACACATCTTAAAGCGATGCGCAATCGTAAAATTTTGGAAGAGATATTCTTTTCCACGTCTGTCAATTTGCAAATTATTGTGAATTTATCTATTTGGAGCTGAAAACACATAAAATGATATTTGAAAATTACGATCACGCTTTACAGATATAAATCATGTTTTATTAGGGCTATACATTTAGTCTCAAATATAAAAAACCATTGTCACATATTTTGTAACCAAAATGGTACATATGTAATAAAAGGCGGCTGTAGCGAACTTGCTTTAAGCGCCCCAGATCGCGGGTTCGATTTTCGTTCGCAGCATATGTTTTGTATTAACGATGTTGGTATGGCAGGCATGTTTTCCGGTCTGGGTGTGTTTGTCCCTGCATTGTGTATGGTTCCGGATTACTGACACAAAATATAACTATACTAATGTGGGTCGTTGAGCGTGTAGCGTTTATTTATTTATTATTTAAACATTACCCTAATAATATTAAAGATATGTATTTTGAAGTACAGTCCAACAAAAAGGATTTTTATAAGATTTCAATTTGCAGTTTCTAAATTATATATCACTAATTTTGTTATTAAAAGCAAATATAAATATACTGAAATAGACCAAGCGCAAAATCTAATTTGGTGTTTTGCAGACTCGTTTCAAATTATAAATTCCCCTTTAAAAAGTTTTTACATAATGGTGGCATGTAGTACTTGGTCATGAAATATTTACAATGGTTTCAGTAAATATATTTTTAACTTGACAATTTCTCTGTCAAAACAATGTATAATTTTCGTTTTTCAAAAACAAGATTAAATAACTAAGCCGCGTGTATGTAAATGGCGTTCTGCAGCAGTTCACAGGCGGCCGCATACTCTTCCACACAACAATATAAAATGCCAGGTACGTTATTTAATTAAAACAAAACAAACGATTGTGTCAGTAACGACGAAACAAGAAATCTGGCACCTAAAATTATCGCTCGTAAAATTTTGACGAAGTCGTAAAAATTGATTTTCTCTTAACATAAGCCCAGCAGAGAATGCTAATGGACTATTTCAATTACAGTCAAACGCCTGGACAAATCTCATAAACCTGTATTAAGCAATTAAGGCTGTTAATAAATCTTTAACTGACGTATAAATCCGAATGAACAACATTATGAATCGTCATTACTTTTACCAGATAGACAACCATGGTGTACTCATCATTTTGGTTAGGGGATTTGCAAAATTACTTATTTCTTGTAAGATTTGAGGTTAAATAGTTCAAAATCGTTATAGTCGTGCATATCTCATTATTTAAATAATGAATTGTTATTATACATTTTTTGTTTTATACCAGAGTTATTGGACTAAAATTTATGTTCTAGAGCAAATTTTGACTAATGAAAATGCTGATAAATTTTTGTTATATTTTTAATGAATTTTAGATTGTTAATATTAAAAATTATTAGAATTAAAATATATAAATTAAATAATAAATGTATATGTATTTTACTGACTATAAGTAAGAAAAGCCGTATGTCCAGACTAGACAAGTTCCGGAGGAAGGGGGCAGCTTCACTTCCTAGCCACCTACCAAGACGCGTGTGTTCTCTATAGAACATGAAATGTAGAAAAAATGCATCTTTAAAGATAAGCAGTATTTAGCAATGTAGAGCACAAGGTCTTTTTATTAAAGGTCGCGTATTCTCGCGTCGGGCGCCACTCGAGAGCATGTGTCGTTCACGTAACTACCGCCTTTCTCACTACTTTATCTTGAAGTTGTTTTAGTATACGCTTTCATTACTTCCTGTCCGTGTTGAAAACACGCTATTAACCTTCAATGAAGTTGTATGGTTAACTGAATTTAACGTATATTTTGGGTAAGGTAGAGGTTGAATGGTATTTAAATAATTATCATTCAAGTGTGTGTTGGACCATGCACAGTGGAAACTAAAGTGTTTCGCAGCTTGATTTCGAATTAAAAGCGACCGCAAATATAAGTTTGTAATTTTATAGTAATTATCAAAAATGAAGGCAGAGTCAAAGATATCATACGCTGCCGTACGATGAAATATTTTTAAGCCCTCGGTTACATGTATGGACTGCTACCCTTAATTTTTAAATATTTTAATATTTTACTACAAAAACCTGTAGCGGATTATATAGTACACTTATATACCATATTTCGTATAGATAGAGCCTATTGGTTCGCTCCGAGTAAAATGACTGTAATTTACGGACGGACATGGCGAAACTATAAGGTCTCTGTTTTTTGCCATTTGGTTACGGAACCCTAAAAACGATTGATGATATTAAACCAAATCATTTATTTCGTGGCTGCGTCAATCATATTGGAATTGTCAACTTACAGTTTTTAAGATGTTGTGATATTTCATTTGTAACAAAATGACTAGAATAATTTAATACGAATAATTTTAACTAGAAATCTTAATCCCTATCGAACTGCAAGCCTTTTTGCAAACGCTTTCGCTTTAAAGTGAATATATAATATTTTAATATGATATTACTAAAGACCCTTTTTTGTTGGCGTAGGAGAAGGGAATCTACAGATATCCGACTCAGCGCGGCTTATGTTAGGCTATTAAATGTTACATGAGACCCGCCCCAACTTTTACTGGTCGTCTTTCGGAATTTATTTTTCGTTTCTGTCTACTTAAACAAGTATAACTTATATGTCGCTAACATCTTAAAAGTTAGGTATTATTTTATACGACAAGGGTGGCAAATGACAGTCTATCTTATTTTAAGCGACCACCGGAGTCTGCCTACCTGAGTCATCGCCGTTCTTTTCCACCTGAAAATTGACGTACGAGAAGAAGTGCTAGAAGGAGGAATAAAGAAGAAGATAGAGACATTAGGCGGGTCTTTCGACACCACTCATCGAGAACAACTCCTTTTGCAACACGATACCACTACCCCTTTCGTGCGCTAAAACTTAAAAAATTTAATACTGAGCTCACTCTGTAATAATTTCTCATGTAAGCAAGTCTCTTTTGTTGAGCGAATTAACAAACCGCTTGCTACACAAAATGGAACCCATGATTAAAACTATTATATGTACAACATATGCTTTTATTTATTTATTTATTTATTTAAATAGGAAGCCAACAATAAACAACATATTTATCTTATTTTATACACGAAAAGTTTACAAAAAAAGTTTATACATTGTATATCCCACTTATAGGCTAACATAACATGTGTAACAAAAAATTATTGCTTACTCTAAAAGCAAAATAGATTTATAGCTAAAACTGTAGAAGTAGCATGCAAAAATCAAAATGCTTAAAATAATAACAGAAATATGGACAAAAAATGACATAATCGAAACATTATATATAAAATGTAAAAATTAAAATACCAAATACCAAAAAAAAAAATGCTTATTCTCTATATATGGGCAGACCCTGTCATACTAAAAAAAGTCCAAACATTCGGTGGTGCTCGTTAGTAAATTCCCATTAAAGCCAGTCATTGTCATATCTTGCAACTGAATCGAAAACTTAGCGTGTGACTAAATTTCGTTGAATTTTGGCTAACCTCGAAACGCGGCTGACGAGCAGCCGCTTCACGAGTTTTTCACCAACGTACGGCGATAGCTAACCAGGCGGGCTTTTGTAAGCCCCACCACCAGCATATGCATGTCTTAGAATTTCTTCCACGACATGCAGTTTTCCTTCACCGTTAAACACGAGACAAATTTGAAACACAAATTAAACACTTAAAAATTCAAAGGTGCTTGCCCGGATTTGAACCCGCGACCTTCGGTGAAAGTCTACGTTTTCGATCCATTGGGCCATCTAGGCTAGTCGTATTCATTCTAAAAGAAATATTTTAATATTCAATTGAATAATATTTCGATTGAAAGGAGGTCATACGGAATGTTATCTATAAGTTATTTTATCGTTTCGTTATAGCAATATTTCTTTTCTATTTGTACGAGATTGTATTCAACTAAAGGCTTCAATCTTCACTCTTGTCAATTTTATTCACATTAATATTAAACATTTGTAAGAACTCCTCTTCGGTTACTCTCTACCTCTACCAACTTTTATATTTTTTTTTTGTTAATGATTGTAATAGTTAAAAAGGGAGAAGTCACGGGGGAAATGTATTACGTATGACGTAAAAGTAACATTTCAAAATTTCTTTTTTTTTTCGCTAAACGCTTTCACCGAGTCGAGTTTCTAGTTCTTTCATTAAGATTAAAACGATTCCTTAGAATTCTCACACTTTTGCGTCACCGGAGCGACGGGTGTCTTGTTCGGGTCTCGATAAAAAGAAACGTAATTTGCTGGTCATTCGAAAACGACACCTGCTCAATTATTATAAGTATGTCGGTCTTTTATTGTACAAAAAGTGCTTTCAAAACGTTTTCTTTATACAAAATGAGGACACTTTTCAGTATATATAATTTAATATTACTCGTTATTGAGGAATATTGAATATTATTTCTCTCCTTATAGCCTTTTTTTTCGATTTCGGTGACAATATATTTTGAGAATTCTGAGAACAAAATGTCATTTTAGTTAATATTTATGTACGAAGAGTAGTAGTACAGCCATG
The DNA here is from genome assembly GCA_023373885.1 of Hestina assimilis. Lineage (NCBI taxonomy): Eukaryota > Metazoa > Arthropoda > Insecta > Lepidoptera > Nymphalidae > Hestina > Hestina assimilis. The sequence goes on from CM041753.1 coordinate 13,986,151, forward strand.
CTCCTTTAGCATAAATTGGCCGGCTCGACCGAGAAAGTACTACCCTCTCACAGGAAATCGCTGTAGTCCGGAACGCCCGAGGCCCATCGCCTCGGCTCATCCCCCTGTGCTCCCTTCCCTTTTCCCTTCTCAAACCTTCCCTCCTATTCTTTGCGTCGTCGACGCTCATTTGATTCTTCTAGTGTCGCAATCTTTCAAAGGCTGCGGTGACTGCTTACCATCAGGCCGACCGTATATTTGTTTTCCAACCATCTTCTCCTTTTCAAGGAGGCCGTATGTTTATTTTTTGTTTTTATAAATAAGTAATCTTTTTAATAATGGACCGATTAGGTTAAACGTGCGTGGGACATATCACATTTCGCTCTGAATACACTTAACTCTCGCAGGTATTGGATCCCTTTGTACGTAAATCTGGTCATGTAATGAGCTCTACCCTTTTCTCGAAAAGTCTTTATGTTCTATAATTGAATTCTTTGAAGTATGTATATGCGTAATATGTTTTGTGTGTGTACAATTAAAATTATTTTCTATAGCTCGACGTACAATCCTTTTTGTGAAATAATTCAATTAGACATACTTTGTTGATCTTTTGATCCTAACATTAGGGATAGATTGGATCTGTTTGTAGAACGGAATTTTAATTATGATTTTTTTCATGCTAAAACTTCAATATTAAACTTCAAAATTAAATATTTCAAACTTATCTTTGAATCGGCAATTTTGTTTTATTTCAAAATATTCAATATAGAAGCCATGTATCTAGTGGCTTTTAGGAGATGTAATTTTATACTAAAATATCAAAGACGTAGCTCGATTTTTATGTTATCGTAGCACTGCTACGAATATCGTATTGAAACTACGATGTAGCATAGTAATATCACATACAGACTTTTAGTATAAGTAATGAAATTAATTGGAGTTTAATTACATTTATAATTAAATTAACAATTTTAATATCAACATGTTAATAGTAAAATTTACTTTCAATCTTCAGATACAAAAACACTACTATCATGTCCAATCCAAATATCTACTGATTGCGAGGTGAGATATTATGGAAAAGAAAAAGTGAAGCTTATTATTAATAGATACGTCAAAAATACAGACATTTATAACAAAAAACTTTCTACAAATTTAATATGATAACATGTATTTGATGACTATGCAATAGTTGCACAATTTAAAGGTAATTTTTAAATATAAATATATGTAAAACTATTATATTCATTAGTTAAAATTCTTCAACGTCACGATTTGAGCCTTGGATTATTAAAGACGGTGGTTACTTGAAGCGACAGTTCATTAAAACTTTTCGCGAATTTTTGAGCTCAAACTTTTACATCGCTTCAGAGTCTCGGATGCTTAGCTCAGAGCAGAGACCTCGACGACAGCGGGAACTTGATAAGTAGAAAACAACTCTAGAAGTGATAATAATATTATTATAATCAATGCTTTATACTTTGAAAAATTTAATTCTAAACTAATAAATATAACATAATTAAAATAATAAATTTTTGGATGTCTGTTATTCAAACACTCAAAAACGGATAAACGCATTTGGATGAAATTTAGCTCACAAGTAACATAGTATCTGGATTTGGATATTGGCTCATAGGATACTTTTTATTTCGGAAATGTGTTACGTTCCTGTGGGATTATCAAAAAATGTTCTACAAGACTTGTATACTTAAAATTTTATAGTAGATGTGTCTTACGGTACATTCTTTACATAAAAATATTTCATTTCTCTCTGGAGCTAATTCTTACGACATCGCGGTCGAAGTCGCAGCCAGATACCAGTAATGGTAAAGTGTGACGATACAAGTGAGTATTCACGTGGTTTTAGGATTCCGTAGCCAAACGGCAAAAACGGAACCCTTATTTATAACTACGATATGTAATCCGTCATCAAGATTTTAACGTACGATGAAGTTTTAAGGTATAATGAAAACGAAACGATTAGATAATTAATCTCATAAGCTCTTTTGTTATAATGAGTACTTTAATTAAACATTAACAGAGAGAAATGTGGGCAATTACATTGTTCATAAAATACTTCCTTTTTTTTATGACGGTTGGCAAACAAGCATTCGGTCCGCCTGATGGTAAGCTGTCACTGCAATCTATTAACCCAATGAACAGGAAGGAAGGGATGAGAAGGCAAAAAAAGGAAGGGGGGTGGAAGATTGGGCCTCCGGCACTCTGATCCGTCGCGCGAAACGCAACAGTATCTGCTGACTTTTTACTTTTTTGTTTCCCGGTCGAGCTACCGTTAAAATAACATATAGTAACGGCCTGTTTGTGTCCTATTGCTGAGAAAATACTCCTCTCATGTTTCATAATACAAGGATTAGTGACTTAACCATTCCTTGCTTTACGGCAGATTCACAGATATCAGTATATTAAAATTTCTTCCGAGACAAAGTTTGCTCACGATTCTTACGACTAATTCAAAAACTACATTAAGCAGTTGAAACATGGAGATTGCCCAGATTTAAACCTCTTTGAAACCAACTTCCGCCGGCGGTCTTTCCGAATCGATATTACCTGGAACCTTCACAAGAAAAGAGCCTATTTAAAGCCTTTTCTTTTAAGCCTAAGGTCGGCAACGCACATGCATGCCCTCTGGTATTGCAGATGTTCACCTTTTTTGCTTACCATCAGCCGTTGTCCCTCTTACATTAAAAAAACTGAAGGTTGATAAATAAATAAAATAAATAAACGCTACACACTCAACGGCCCCCATTAGGATAGTGATATCCTGTGTCGGGGTCCGGAAACATTCACAATGACAAGGACAAATACACCCAGACCGGAAAATATGCCTGCATGGTCAATACAAACATATTATGCTCCGAGCGGGAATCGAACCCGCGACCTGTGGCGTTTAAGGCAGGTTCGCTACCGCTGCGCCACAACGTCGTCGTCGTCGTACGATAAACTACGTTATCAATCACTGGTTCTGGTTGTTATATTTCCTATAGATACTTGAATGATAACGGTTGTGTCAGACAAGCGTATAGGCGATTTAAACGAACGTAGACGCGCTTATAAGCTCGTATAACCGCGTAATAAAAGCGCTAAAAATATGCTACTGACACTCGCCACCACCACAATTTTTCTCCGTTATAAATTTCCACACTATTGAATACTATTTCAATGAATAATGTAATAATACTTTTTCATTGTTAAACTGTATTAGCATGCTGTAGGTTTTCTACATAAAGAAAAATAAATTAACATATTATAAATCTTAAACTCTGAAACCAACAAGTCCCCAGAAGAATTCTTATTATTATACTTTATAATTAACCGATACAAACTAAATCAATTAAAAAGTAACTAGTTTTGTTTCTATAACTTGTTGAAACAAACTTGTTAACTTTGTAGTTAACAAGCTCGTTCTCGGGTGTATAGAATAACTATATTATTGAACCTTCACTAAGCTCACGTACCTCTACTAATTGTAGTTAGATATGAATGTATGTACGTACATGTAATTGCGAAGTAACGTATAATTTTATAATGCTAATAAATTTTACGTGAGTAGTACCGTACCGTAAACTCATGTAAGACCACTAGTGTGTCACATGCGTGTTGCCGCAACTCTCACAAAAGCCTAATAGCTCAACGGTAGAAGGGCCGACTACGTTAACGCGAGAGTTGATGATTTGATCTTGACCCCTTGGACTATTGTCGTATTGCTATTTGGAAGGGCAATATTAGTACTGACTGGAATTGGCAGTGCTAGTGATAGGATGATAATTCATTATTTATCCCAGTCATTTCATTAGACTATTAACTCTATCTATACGAAATTTTATAAATAGTTGCATTCGATGAACCGCTTCAAAAAAAATGTGGATAGTAATAATATTAAGAGTAGCGTCCTATACATTTAACTGAGAGTTGATGAAAAAAATTAGGAGTATGGCAACTTGTGACGTATTTTTCTTGAATACAATCGATGTCGTCACGATACTTCAACATCAATAAATACCGCCGACGCGCGCTATATCTATTATTATATTTAGGAATATAGAAAAAATACGGGAATGCGAGACGCTTAAGTATAAAGAGCATTTCAGCCGTTGGTACTGTGAAAACGATATAGTATTAATAATAATAAACGCTACACACTCAACAGCCCCCAGTAGGATAGTTATATCCTGTGTCGGGGGTCTGGAAACATATGGAACAATGACAAGGACAAACGCACCCAGACCAGAAAACATGGCTGTATGATCAATACAAACATCTCTCCGAGTGGGAATCGAACCCGCGACCTGTGGCGCTTAAGGCATGTTCGCTACCGTGGCTTCACGACGTCGTCAAGTCGTCATATAGTAAGATTCTTAGGCATGATATCATATCAAAACAAACTCACTTTCGCGAACCGCCCACGTGATTGTTTATTTCAAGTAAACTTTCAATTAAATTAGCATATGAATATCAGCAAATACATTAAACGAACGCTATCACAATATTTGTATAGTTCCGGAAAACATTTACCGGGTATATGGATGGATTTTATTAAAAGAATTTATTAATATCCTATTAAATAAACTTAAGCGTCTTCAAAATATAGCAATTCGATTCATATTTGACTTACGTAAATATTATCACCAATCCGTTTTCGCCGAAACCTGCATGTGCTTTGTCTTCTGTCCTGTGTTCTTTTCCACGTAAAAACTCTTATTTATCTCAAGGAGAGATTCAAATTCCTTGGATCTCCTAGCAAGGCGTTAAGGTCTAGCGATAACCTAACTCTAAAACTGTCTTGTCCACAATACCAAATTTTACAAAAACTCCTTTACTTGCACAGTAAAGCGAAGATGTGGAACGCTTTGCCAACTAATATAAGAAAGGCTCCTAGTATAGCCTCCTTTAAAGTCCTTGTTAAAGAGTTTTACCTCGCTAAGGAACATTAGTTTGACGACGTAAATTAAATTAAAATGACATATGTATATTATGTATATTTATGTATATATATATATATATATATATATTTATTTATATATGTATAACTGTATATTATTTTATTATTGTTATTGAATAGAATATGTAAATGTATTATGTATATATTGTATATATTTGTTTTTATTTATTATTAAGTTTAATAATATTTATGTGTACAAAGTAGCACCACCTACCCTCTCTTTACTCATTTTTCCTAAATCCGAGGTTGTCTGGAAGAAATCGCTAATTAGCTATAAGACCGCCTACATGTACATTAATTAATAGCTTTTAAGTTCTTGAATGTAACTCGTATTTAGTGGTGTACAATAAAGACTATTCTATCTATCTATCTATCTAATACCTAATGTAAACCAAAATATCGTTCACTATTCTAAAGATGGAGTAATGTAACTATAGATGTACCTACTTACATATTGCTGCTTGACTATCAGTGGTCCGAGTCACACACTACCACTGCCTATGGTACTTGACGAGTACAATACGTGCAGTGGTGTGCGTGAATGCATTTCTCAGCGAAAAAAAAAAAAAGGATTTAACTATCACAAAGTTGAGTGTTTAGCGTTTATTATGTGATTACTACTATATTTGTTTGTTTTTAACACTGAATTATATATTAGACTTGAACAAAGAAAGCGAAATCGATTGTTGTGGGTAAATTAACCATACGGCTACAGAAAAGGCTATTTATATTCTGAAGTCTTTTCTGGGTTGTATTAAATATTTTTTCATCATAAGCATTCCATATAAGTAATCGATAAATGAAAGGAAATTAATGAAAAGTAAAAGAGTTAATTAATGAGCCCAAATAACTTGATGTAAATGACCATAGTTACAAAATTAAAGAAATCCGAGCATTTCAATTATAGTATTTAATTAAAACTTGAATGATTATCTAATGACAATGCACAATTAATTAATTAATCAAAAGTAGTAGTGGGGAGGGCATATATATAAATGGGTATTTTTTTATTAAATCCATCATTCGCAGTTATCTGAGTAAAGGTAAACATAGTCAAAACATGGATCTCCATCTTCATTTGTCAATGGCTTTCCGTGCATTGGATTATAAATGGGGGACACCTATCGACCTGGATTCCAACCAAGGTTCATTACCGTGCATCCCAGCAGTCGTAGATCGACCGACAACGACTTTTTCATCTGAAGAGTTTTTAAAGACAATCAGAAGACCTAGAGAAGAAAGAAGTATTAATGATACGTTCTCCAATATCTCAGTATCAAGAATATCATCAACCAGTGATTTGGATACTTCAGGCAGTTTCAATTTTGGTAGCACGGACAGCATTGAAGATTGCAGTAACTATGATGAAGTAGAAAGTAGTGAAGCCAACCTAAATACTTCTTCTATTGAAATCAATTCCATGACAACATTCGCTTCCGCACCGAAGCCAAAATGGAGAATCAAGAAAGTCTTTAAAGAATTAAAGAAGACAACGACTTCGTTTTTTGGAAAGAAATTTTTTAGATGATTGCAACAACAATGTTTAGTTTTATAATTTATATTAGATACATATTATTAAGTATTTATTAAATAAAATATTTGTTATTGTTTTGATAAAATAAATATTTTCAATTATTTTTTTTTTATTGATCGTATTAAAGGCAGTACCTGTATGTAACGGAAATTGGCTCGATATTTTTTTTTTTGGTAAATCGTGTTTTTGGGAAATTATTATCATAATAATGAATTAAGGATAATATTTTTCATTACCTGAAAACACGATTAAAGCAACATTTTTAAAAATGAATCCTAGCTGGATCGATTTATCGCCCCATGCCGAATTCCCATGCATACTAAATTTCATGAAAATCGTTGGAGTCTTTTCCGAGACTGGGATTATAATTATATATACACAAGAATTGCTTGTTTAAATGTATTAGATAGATAGATGACGAATCATAAACATACCAATTGATCTCAGTGTCTGATATCTATTGACTAAACACAGAGTTAATACAGGTTTCAGAATTTAATGGGCACTAAGAGCACCCTATCTCCCATCATCTCCTGATAACATAATACGGCTTTTGCTTAAAACCATAGTGTGTGTAATCTTGTCAGTATTGGATTATCTTTCTTATCAACTGTCGTGTCAACTCTGACACTAGGTTGGCCACTAGCCACTCGATAAGAAGAGTATTGGATTTTACAATTACTACTACTTCTATTACTGCGGAATTCATAAAATTCTTAAAACCGTTATGTTAAATATTCATTGAAATATTAGTCAAAACTACAATTGAAGATAACTTGTAATTTTTAATAGGAGGTTAAAATTAAAATTTTTTATTAATGCCAAGGTTAAAAAAAAGTCTTGCTTAAAACCAACCGAGATAACGATGTTAAAAGTAAATCGAGTAACTGAGACTTTTACTTTTAAGAAAAAAAATTATTTGCTAAAATTAAATTTGACTTGATATGCCTTTGACCTGATGAATTATATTAATTAGTCCATAAAGTGGCCCTGGATCTCGTAAGCGCAGCCATGTCAGTTGCCCATAAAAACTACTTCCGTCTCACTATTGCCATTCTTGATAGTGGCTTAACATGCAATTTTTCATTAATTTATTTTTATTTATTTTATTTTCATACTTTATTGTACACCACAACAAAAAGTAATACAAACTATAATTTAATAAACTAATGTACAATTGGCGGTCTTATCGCTTAATAGCGATCTCTTCCAGACAACCATGGGCTAGGAAAGAGATAGAAGAGAGGGTATGTGGTGTAAATAATTATACATAAACATACATACAAATAACTACACAATAATACATGAACATAATATATACATATACTTATATGTAATAAAAATATAACATAAACAAATATATATATGTCGAATACCAGAAGTGAGGTTATTTAAAATAAATATGGAAAACCGCTGAACCTATATAGATCATCGGTTCTGCTATGCTTTTTAAACACAATAATAGCAATACGCTGCGTATCACATTTTGATTTTAATTATTATGAGATTAAGTAAGGTAATTTGATACTAAATTTACACATATTTAAACAAGAAGATTTTAGGAATGAAAAGCAAGTAAATTAATATTACAATTTTTAATAAAAGTGACATAAAGACTACTTACAGAGTTTGTGGCCGAGAGGCAGGAGCAAAAGTGATCTCACAACACAAATCATTTGCTTTATAAAGCGTTCAACGGAAGTTAATGTTACAACATATTTTAAAACAATATTTCAAAATTGCTTCGATTTTTAATAATTTGTTCGAAAATACAATTAAAGGCTGCCAGGATCAAATTTTAATCTGAATTCTTTTTAATTCTTAAATAAATGGCTTTTATTACTAATGTCAATGAAGTAAATTCACAATAAGAATTTACGTAATAATTTTATGACTTATCTATGCTTATTTAATTAAGTGATGAATCGGCGCGGCGACATATATATTTATAATATAATTAAATAAATATAGTTATATAATAATGTCGTCTTAGTTATTTTCAGTCAAATAATAATCTTTTACTAACTTTTACTATTAATAGGAAGTTAATAGTGTATACGTGTGTTTTTATATTAATAATTTTTACTAAAATTAGCTGATCTGATAATACAATGAAAAATCTCTGCTGCCGCTACAACATCAAATACTTAAAATCAAATAAGATTTAAGAATTAAGAAACCTGGTATTTTTATTCTACGGTAGTAAGGAACCCTTAATATGCGTGTCCGACACGCCCTTTGTCCCTAACAACAATTGTTAAACGTTTTTAACAAATTTATCTTTTAAAGTCGAGAATTATAAGTCTCAGGCATCAGCTGGCTGCATCTCTGCACAGATTACCAAACCACTTCAGAGTAAATTTTGTAAAACCAACTTCTTATCTACATTATCATGAAAAATGATCCCGCCCGACGACGCTTTTACCGTCCACATCATTTCTATAAAAAAGTTACAGCCACTTTTTTATGCAGACAAAATAAAATGAATCATTTATCTTAATTTAGCATAACTTAAGTAATCAAAGAGCAATTTTTTATCTCTAAATCACAAACAACCAAGATTTGCTTTTGATATTCGCGTTATATTATTTTTGTTTTATATCTTCCCTTTATCTATTCGGAAACCTAATCTATATTAATAAATAACACACGACCTTATCTCTTTAACCAATAGGCCTTTAATGATTAATGAATATCCTAAGAATATGTCAATGACTTGCAGTATTCGAAACTGATCCTCGTGAAGGCTAAGGGATCCGTGATACCAATTACGGACCTAATCTATCATAAATAAATCGGTCAAGGTTTTAATAGACCACCGAGAAAGAATCTCACTTTATTCGAGTCTGCTGATACTTGTGACTTGCGCTTATACAATCATGATATTATATTCGTATGATAGTTGATAAACAAGGGTATGGCTTAATAAAAAGTTAGTCTCGACGGTGGGGACTCTAGGGCTCCTCTGTTGACGTTTGCCAAGGCCTTCTGGTCCTGGTTGGTGGCGAGGAAGACAACCTCGTAAAAAAATCATGACGGTCGGTCGTTGAGGAAAAATACCTCATTAAAAAATGAGTCCCTGGCCCTTGGAGCGCCCTGCTTTGGCGATCGCGCCGGGGCGTCACGGTTGATTGCGTGAGCGAGCCCGTGGGGTCCCACTATAGTGCAGGCGGTTCGTGGGGTTTTAGTGATACTACTCACTTAGCTCGACGACCGAGCGTTGAACCCCACACTATCACTACCTAGTGGTGGTGCGCGTAAATGCGTTTCCCAACATTAAAAAAGGCCTCATGATATGATGATGACCTTAATACTTTATAATGATAAGAAAAATGACAATAAAAGAAAAAAGAATACTATATTGTTTTCTCTTTTACTTTTTTTTGGTTACCGTAACCAAAGAGGGCGAATGGAACCCTATTACTAAGCATCCGCTGTCCATCCTGAACTCGTATATGGGTGTGTGTCATGTAGTGTAACGCCAATCATTAATAAGTGCAGCATAAATCCTTTCAAAGCTTTACTTATATAAAATGTTGCAAAAAATTTAATCCCGACTCAATCACAAATCTTGCTGGGCATGTTATATACATATTCCAGGGTTAGGATGTTAAGTTATTTGCTCAACATTGGCTCGGTTAGCGTAAGCACGCGCATAAGTAGGGAAATATCTTAGGAATCCGAAGTTTCACCGGAATCTAGGCACTGCCTGCAAAAGACGAGACGGAATTCAGTTGACCATTTAGTACGTTCCTCTTATGACATAGTTTGGTTGGAGATACGACTGTGAAAATAGTGGTTTACATAAGATTGTAGCAGTTTATTAATGTGTATTATTTTCAACACATATATTTTATGTTTTCAAAAAAAATCTTATGAACGAAATATTCTATAAAATTATCTGATATAAAGCGTAAGCTTACCTTAAATGAAAACAACAGTGACATGACAATTCAAAAGTCCTTAAAAGCCTATTTAAGTAAAATAAAATTTTAAGTTTGCTTTTCACTTTGAGTTACAGCAAAACAAGTATGCCATAACGCTTAAAATGTAACAAAAGAATAGATACGACATAACATTCGCCTTTTTGAATTATTTACTTCATTTTAGAAATGTTGGAAGTAGACATATTATGAGATGGCCTCTTGAAAATATTCTTCTCATATAAAATTTACAAAATGCAGTACAGTTATTATATTTAGGGACTGAGTTTCATGCCCGGACACATCTCCAGGGAAGGCGGCCGCCACATTTGACCTGTGTAATGCTATAATAACCTTGATATTCTATTACTGTTGTAAAATAAACTTTATTACACTTTTGAAATATGAAAAGTTAAAAATGCTTCTTTTCTAGATTGGGTACTTTAAAAGGATAGTGATTTGTTAATAGTTCAAAATAGCATGTTAATTATTTATTTCTTTGAATTTATTATGTCTAATTAATTATTATTACTGGATAATTATATAGACAATAGAAAAACCTAATCGCTGAATGACTTTAGAAAATACTATGTATAGAAAATTATTTAGCTCGCGAAATAATTGATATCGTCACATATCGTACATGGGATCCTTCTATCAACCGACAATTTTTACCTTGAAGGCTGAAGTTCTTCTCGACTACGGATCCATCACCGCTACTGTTGAAATGCAATTGATTTTTTTTTCTACTCAAACAAGGATTTTGTCACATAACCTTTTAAGGGTCGTTAGAATCGACAATAGTAATTAGCAGACAATTTTCACGTAGTTCAATTAATAGCGGCCGTCTGTTATCTGTAGTCTGTACCACTAATGGAGGCTCTCTAATTGAAATACTGAAGTGAACCAGTAGAACATTAGCGTGCCCTAGTGCTCTGGATTGAAGTTTCATATCTACTAAAGATGCTATAAGCAGATTTGACCTGTATACATTGAATAATCATATACGTTGAAAAATCGATAATTGAATAGCCACAAATATACATATTATGTACATTACAAAACCGGTAACGTAATTAAACTAGCCAGTTATATATTACAATTTGTTGGCTGTCCGCTACACCAAATGATATAATAACCACAGTCAGCTCTTCCCATGAGCTTTGCCGCACTTTCGCCGCATGGCACTTTAATGCATTATTCTAACGGAGCACTTAAATTTTTCTGACGCTATTTATTTCGTAACTAAATGGTAAACCAAGTAATGATATCGATTTTAATGTAAAATAGAGACATAACGGAATGCAACTGTGTAACTGTACCTATATTAAATTTATTATAATTGAAATATTGTTCTTCTTCTTAGCAATATTCCCAGTATTTACCCAGGGGTTGCTTATTCGGTTTTTATTGTTGACTACTTTTTATCTTCCCCGAGTGGGAATCGAGCACGCGACCGGCGAAGCTAAAGGCAAGCTGTATACCAACAAGCCGCAATTGTCGTCATTATTAAAAGTTTTGCTATATCAATACGATGTGTATTTGTAATTAATATAATATATTAATTGTATAATTTTTATTATCCACAGGGCATATTCCGTCTAGCATGTGAACACGTGCTCCGTACGATGCGTCGCGGTCGTGAAACGCTGCTCACGCTCCTGGAGGCCTTCGTGTACGACCCGCTGGTGGAGTGGGGCGGCGGGCGCAGGCGACGGGGGGCGAGGCACGTGCGCGCCGCGAGGGCCATGCTCGCCGTCAGAGTACGAGAACTCAAACATACAGCTAAAGAAGTCACGTAAGTTCCATCTAGAAACTATTAATCGAAAATTGTGGCTACGATGAAGAAACAAAAGGACCCAGGAGAAAAGGAAAATTAATTTGTATATAACATTTTGATGATTGATTGGCGTGTACACGAAACCATTTACTACTTTTAAGGTTCCTTAGTTAAACAGAACGTCTTTTTACTTGGAGACTATTGATCTTTATCTTTACGAAATTTAGTAAATAAAATTTACAATTTTATTTTGAAAACGTAAAATTTATTAATATGAAGGATAGCGGGCAATAAAATAAAAAAAAAAACAATTTATGGCAACGCGTAAGTTATCTTTGGATAGGTTTTTCAAAATAATAGTGAGGTTTCATTTTGACTTTTTTATTAATACAGTAGGTGTAGACATATTAGCTCCTAAAATCATAAAAATGTGTTCGCCGATAAAATTTAAGATTAGCCTGGGATGTGTGTGATCACAAACTTCCGTTATTGTGACGTTTACATAGAACCGTTATAGAGTTTTTTATCCAACACATAAATTTATTTTCTTTTCACTGACAGTTTTGTTATTGCATACATAAAGGGGTAGGAACAAACCGTGGCTCCCTTATTCACCCACTTTCAAGTATTTAGGGAAGCAATAAATACGAGCGACATATCTTTACGGGTCGGTTTCTGCTCGACTGAAAACACCCACGCATTGATAACACGTGACATACTCTCAACGCAAATATTTATAGCACCCGTTATGACTACCCCTGAATTTGTATCCTCTTTCATAATACTTACGACCGTATATAAGAAAAGATTTATGAATACTGATAAATTCTTTCTTACAATTATTATATGTATGTACTTGTAGATCCATGCGTCTTTCAGCACAAATGGGTCGGCTCGACCGGGACAGTGCAGCCCTCTAAAAGAAAATTGGCGTAAAGTAACAGAGTACTGTTCTCATGTGATGAGTGAGAGCGCCGAAGGCCCAATCTTCCACCCCTCTGTTCTCTCCCTTTTCCCATCTCATCCCTTCCCTTCTATCCCTTGGGTTGTCAAGACGCATGTGATACTTTAAGCTTCGCCAGCATTCATAAGTGGCGGTGAAAGCTTACCATCAGGCGATCCGTATGCTTGTTAGTAACCGTCATGAAAAAAAATTTTTCGTTCATTTTCATTTTTTTTATCATTAGCTTCAATATATAAAAAGCTTTTATACGAAACAAACACGCGATGATTTGAAAGCTTTATTTTAACCAGAAGCTAATAAAGTTAAATGTACGTATTATGTATTCAGTCATTAGCTCACGACGTACGAGATTACCGTAAATAATTTATGTTTGGGAAAAGGAGCCCAGATTAAATTTTCGCCACATGCACGTGGCATTTATTATTAGCAAGTTTGTAGATACAATTTGCTTTTAAATGTTAACCAAAACCTCGACGGGTTCTACATTTTATCCGCTTGATTTATTTCAGTGAACAGCTTTTGGCTATACTTCCTGAAGTTAAGGAAAGTGCGGATAAGTGGTTAGAAGAGAACAACGAGCTCAAGGCTGTTGAGGCAAAACTTCAAATGTGTCATCAACAGATAGCCCTCATCAAAGAGATTGAAGCATATGGAAATAACCTAAATACACATCCGCTTTTTGCAATATCACAAAAATACACTTCGTACAAACAAGCCAAAAACGCTGTAGAAGATTCTATGAAAGCGCTTGTAAAGATTCTAAATGATTTTGACACGCAAATCGAGAGCTTTGCAAAAACGAATGAAGTCTTAAACGGGCCGCAATTGATGACCTGGGTTCAAGAATTTTCTGGACCAAACGATGAAGAAGAACCACCAATATTTGAACATATAAAAGAATTCCTAACAAACGCGGGTCAAAGTTCGATGATATCTCAATGTGAGCAGGCGGAACAGGAGCTAATACAGAGTATGCAACAGACCAATCAACTTGTAAGGTCCTGTCTTGAACTTCTCACACAATATGTTGCAGTATCGCAATACTACCCTCAGAGTCAGACTGAGTATCATCGTATTATGATGTTCCGCAAATATCTTGCCGCAGCGTTGGAAAGCAAATCTTCAGAAGTTTGTCGTGAAGTTTCAAATCAAGTAACTGCTTTAGTAAATGCCGATTCAAAAACTGGCGACACACAACAAATAGTTGCTTATAACTACCGTTTACAACAAATTAACTCTGAAGCAACGGTGGTCCTTAACAAATGTCTGGAAAGACTTGAGGCGGAAGGTGGTCCGGACGCCGTGACTTTAGCCCAAGATGCTTATATGGAAGCTAAAGCGAATCTTAGTAATTGGGTTCGGATGGAGGAGGGCGCCTCAGCGTCTTTGGAAACCGTCGTAATTGGCATGCTCTGCAATTTAAACAGACGTTACTTGATGTTAGAGAATGGGGCTCAAAGCGCTGGTGATTGTCTCGTAGACCTGACATCCAGAGAAGGGGAGTGGTTTCTCGATGACATGAGCTCTCTTTCGATGCAAACGGTTGAGCTATTGTCATTATTGCCTTTACAAGCTGCCTCGGCAGATGACGCTGCATTACCAGTAGCTGTAGAATGCGTAAGGAATGCAAATCTGTTGCTAGCTGATTTAGTCCAACTGAATTACAACTTCAGTACGATTATTTTACCCGAAGCTCTGAAGAAAATTCATTCTGAAGATTCATCTACACTTTTAATGATAAATGAATTAAATAATGTAATAATTAGCACTCCAGTGCCCCTGAATGATCTACTGGCACAACTAGAGATGCATTTTAGATATTTAGTTATGGATATGGAGGTAATTTTGTCCTTGTTTTTAATCTCTGATTGATCTAATTGACGACTAACAAACAGGTTTTATAACATCAAACGTATTTTTAGTCCCCAGCATCGGGTTCCCAAATAGTCGCTGCAGAGCTACGATCCCGTTACGAGAAGCTCCTTTCGTCATCTTCGGAAATCGAGAACCAGTCAGCTGGTCGTATGCTGCTTATGGGCTTCAACGGTCTATTCGCAGCGGTGGAGCTCCGGGCGCGGGAGCTGGCCGACCACCTAGCAGCTCCAATTCCGCCCGCGTGGAGAAAGATAGATCACATCACTGACGCTATGCATATGTCGGTAAGTTACTGACCTTTTAGGGTGCTATCGAAAGTGATGATAATATACATATTTAAGTTCAGAACTATTCAAAGAGCAATAATATAAAAATTGTAATTTTAATAATTTTTAGGCGGCCATGCAAAGTCCAACGCTACGTTCGATCCTCGAGGACATCTTCATAGTTCGTCGCATTCAGACAGTGGCGGAGGTGTTCGCTCTGTGCGCGCAACTCGCGTGTGCCTTCCGCGGCTCCGCTCCGCCCTCCACCAAGAGCTCCAACCCACAGGCCCTGAAGGTGACCTTGGCGCTCGGCTTGCAAGACGACAACGCGTTGTGCAAGCCTGTTAAAAGGTACGTAAACAATAACTCTTTTATGTCACCAACTAAGCACGCGTTCCTACGACGATTAGAGGCGTTTGTAGAACAACTACGGTAACGCACGTGTTATTTTCATAGAGTACGCCAGTTCAGCGGCATATTATTAATAACGAGTTAGTGCTGAGGCCACCTGTCAAGCAACAAGTCCATTTTTTTTGTGTTTGACGACCTTATCATTACGTTTTGAGACTTCCACAAATACATTCAACTGTTTAGAATTTCAGAGGGGCGTGCCATATTATCTTGGGCTATGTTAAGAAGTTTAAATTCATTTTCTCCTAATTATTTTACTAGTTTACTTTAGTTTTATTAGCTCTTATTCAAATATCATTATGTAAATGTAATTATTTTCTTACGATTGCCATTGAGTTTTTTTCTGTGCTACTTACAAAACTTATCTGGGAAATAATTACTTTCAAAAATTTTTACTAACTTTATGTCTGTAAACTTCGGGCATGGTTTGCATAATATTTTACATTTTAATAAGTTTTTGCTAGTGGCATGTAATGAACGTGAAAATATATTTTTGTTTTGAGTTGTACCATAAATATGTGTATATATAGAAAGCGTATTGTACATAAGTCATGACAGTACTCCGGTGTAACGATGTGTGCTCGTTGTCGCCGGGCAGGTTCACGGCCGAGTACGTGTCGCGCTGCCTGCTGGGCGTGCACTCCAAGGCGCTGGCGGCCGCGCTGTGCCTGCTGCTGCGCCGCGCCGGACTCGACCTCGACGCGGAGGTCGAGCAGAAGGAGATCGGTAAGTCCTATCCCCTCTCTTTTGACGATTTTAAATTTATTGTATTCAAAAGATTGACAATATCTCGTGTTTCAATATAAAAGTATGTCAACACAAGTCGTTTACATTCCAGGCGCGTCGTGGAGCGTGACCCTGGAGTCGCTGTGCGAGAAGGTGGCCGGGCGAGGCGCGCGCGGGGGACGCGCCGGCCGCGCCGTGTCGCTGGGCGGCGCGCTGCAGGCCTCCCGCGCCAGGCTGCTGCGCGCCGCGCACGCGCAGCGCAGCGCCGAGCGCGCGCGCGCCACCGCCCGCGCCGCGCGCCTGCGCGCCGCCGCGCACGCGCACCTGCACGCCGAGGTACCGGTCGACTGCACTCGAACATGTCCGCAGACAAGCGCGCAGGTAGTACAGCAGAGTCGGTTGCGCAGGTGCTGAACAGCGCGGGGGACCCGAGCGGCGCGCTGTCGCGGCGCGCGCGCGAGCTGGTGGCGGCGCGGGAGCGGCTGGGCGCCGCGCTGGAGCGCACGCAGGCGCTCGTCACCGCCGCGCACCAGAGGTGAGTGGCGCCACTCCTTGTTGTTGTGGTTTGCTCCTCACTGATGAGTCGACAAAAAAACATGGATACTGCTACCTTTCATTGTTATAATACTATAAACTTGTAGGATTGCATTTGTTTTCCACTTTAAACATTTGATAATTATAGCCTTATCAGGAATTGTAACATTTAATAATCGATAAAATTATAAAGTATAAGTATATTACTATTAATTTAATTAAATCGTGATTTCAGGTTGAAATGGGGAGCGGGCGCCAACCCCGCGCTGCGCAGCGAGGTGCGCGCGCTGGAGGCGGGCTGGGCGGCGCGCAGCGCGCGCGCGCAGCGCCTCGCCGCCGCCGCCGCCGCGCTGGCGCCGCACGCGCGCGCCGCGCTCGCGCTGAGCGCCGCGCCGGCCGCGCGCGACGCCCGCGCCGCCCGCGCGCAGCGCTGCGCCCGCACCGCGCGCACCGCGCTCGCGCACTGGGAGAAGGTGAGCCACACACACACGTCTATATGTTATTATTTCAGGATGTGATAATGTCCTATAAATAACGATATTACTCTTATTATTATTTTTTTCTTCTTACGCATCAACTTAGTGACAAATTTCGATCGGCGACATTTACAGACCTCTTACTTGATTACAACTATTATTACTGAACTCATAATACCTGGAACCGACTTTTCCGTGCCCTCCAAACCACTAAGAAACAATAAGATAAGATAAATCAAAATCAAAATCAAAATTATTTTTATTCAAGTAGACTTTTAAAAGTACTTTTGAATAGTCAAGCGCCACCGACGGTTCGGAAGGTTGATTCTATCGAGAAGAACCGACAAGAAACTCGACAGTTACTTCTTTCAAATATATGTTTTTTACAATTGTATTCTTTCATATAAAATTTGGTTCTTGAATGAGATCCAGCAATATTAAGAGTCCCAAGCATTTTTATCGGAAAAATATTCCTCTAACGATAGTTTAAAGTATCACTATTCTTTATAGATATAAAGAATGAGTATTTACATTTTTTTTTATTTGCAGGCTTGTACTTTAGCACAAAAGTATTCCCTGGAAGTGTCACCAGTGGAGGAATCGCTCATGGAAATGTTACATCCCGAAGGCAATATCGATTCGCAATGGGTAATTTAATTTATTAATCTCACTTTGTTACAGTTTATTTGATTGGGTTATACTAGTCGATCATCATATCTGACACTGAGAATACTCTAGGGGCGCAGATAGGTACTTTAGTAAAGAAATAAAAATTTAGAACTAATTTTTAAAATACTTTTTAATGTAAAATAAAATGAAAAAGTAAAACGAAATGTCTCTTGTCCACCCAGCTGGGCAACGTGTCGGCGCTGGTGCGCGACACGGCGGGCGCGCTGGGCGAGGCGCGCACGCGTGCAGAGGCGTGCGTGCAGCGCGCCACAGTGCGCCTGCGCGCCGCCGCCGCCGAGCTGCGCGGCGCGGCGCTCGCGCGCGACGCGCTGCACGCCGAGCTGGCGGGGCCGCTGCGCGCGCTGTTGCGTCTGCAGGAGGTTAATGTTGAACATGTTTAATGTTCAATATACGCTCGTTTAATATGATCGCCAAAAATAAATTAAAACTAATCAATATTATTGCACGCAACCCTCTCTCTCTTTGTCTCTTTTTACGGTAATTATAATCTGTTAAAATATATAGATTTCATTTCGAATTCTGTAGGGAATTGGAGAAAAACATAAGATGTAGTTCTTGACGGGGTCCCCGACTGTACATTTCTTTTCATAACTCGAACGTAAAAGTAATTCGTTTAGAACACACACAACTGAACCGTAAACGCGCTAACCCGATCGGTCCCCGGCAGGGCGACAGTCCCGCGCAGGAGTTCTCGCTGGCGTGGCGCGCGGCCACGGACGCGCTGGGCGGCGCCGCGGCCGAGCCGGACGGCGAGGCGCGCGTGCAGGCCGCCGCGCGCGCCGCGCTGCTGCTGCGCGCCGCGCTGCCGCGCCTGCGCGACATGCTGCTCGAGTTAGTGCTCACGCTGCACGCGTATACACTAAGTCGACTATTGATATTCAATTACAAACCGTTTGCTTTGTACTAAAGGTACAGAAAGAATTGACACTTCAACTTCTCTAATACCTATTAAAGATGGCGATACCGCAGATGCAAAAGTAAATATTTTGTTACCTTAACTGAGTACCGTAATATAATTCATAGCCTGAATGAAACACCACTCAAAGCGAAGACAACATTTATTCTACTTAATACAAGTTTATATTATATTAAATGAACAAACCGTTGCGCGATTTAAGTACGATCAGCGCCATCTATGATTTATTGAAGTAAACTACTTTTAATAATTAAACATGGCTTACGTATATTACTTTTACATACAACATAACACAAATGCGTATAACCTAGTGTTAATTTCCATAACTGATCCCGTGTTAATGAGGCCTCCTCCCGGTTGCAGCCTGCCGGGCGGCGCGGACGCCGGGCGGCGCCTCACCCGCCAGCCCGCAGTGGGCGCGCGCGCGCCCGCCCGCCACGGTGCGTCGTGTTTCATTTATACTATTTTATTCTTGTGACTTAAATACCCGTCTGGTTAACTACCACCTTTGGTAACAGTAACAGCTAGCATACCAAACCGCAAATGACTCCAGTTTGCTTTCTACAATGGTAGGTGGTGGACGGTGATTAATGTAAAATCCAAACGCCATTTGCATTTTACATTAACTTACCACTAAATGGAGTAAGGTCATACGTCCCGGGTTACAGTAAATGATTACTGTGGGTGTTGTGTCCTCAGCGGGCGAGCAGCGCAGCGCGACGGGCGCCGGCGTGTGGAAGCGCGTGCGGCTCAAGCTGGAGGCGCGCAGCGCGCACCGCGAGCAGGTACGCGCGGGCACGCGGGCACTTGCCCACAGTGCCGAAACGTTGAAGACTTATGCCGAAACCGTACACAAATGCTAGTAGCTTATATAATTTTTCGTCGTTCCACAGGTGGACTATATAATATCGGAAGCGACTAGCGCAGAGAACCTGTGCCTGATGTACGAGGGCTGGATGGCGTGGGTGTGAGGCGCGGCCGCAGCAGCAGCGCAGCGCAGCGCAGCACAGCAGCACGGCACAGCGCCGCCACGGGCCGCCCGCGCCGCCCGGCCCGCGCGCCCTGGGGGCGGCTACCCGGACACGAGAGGCGTCGGGGTTCGAGTCCCGGCCTATTGTAAGGTGTACGACGGCAGGCCGGAGGTGTTTAGTGTTAGGCATTATCGTTACCCTCCCTGTACGTCCACGTACGGATACTACGACCATTGACAAAAATGTGGTCACAAACAAAAAAAAATAAAAATAAAAAAATACAAAAAAAATTGCTTCGATGTATGTACGAAAATGACGTAATATCTCGTCGAGAACTTCTCACTTTCGACTTCTATATAAACGAAATAGTCGTTTTCGGAACAAATGTGACTTCCTAGCGAGATCGTCTGTGCGAGACGGTGACGTCATAATTAATTCTTAATCATCTCTTTATAATATCTATCGGTGTTTTAATATAATCGTATTTTAGTGTTGAGCTTGTTTCTTGCGCACATTCATAATCATATAACACTTTAGAATAGTAATAGAAAGGATACATTGTAGTGATTTATATTGTTAGCGTAAATGAAACGACCATTCTCTTATACTGTTCTTTATTAACTGCCTCAATACTGAGGTTCGACATTACATATTCTTCACTAAAAACAGTGAAACGGAAAACTTTATGCATAATATCTCTCTTTTATACTTCATCTAACAAAATACTTTTCTCGCGTCACCTAGAGATTATATAACTCCTTATACTGCATCCATAAATTACGTCACACTTGAAGGGTTGACAGGGGGTTGATGAAGTGTGACACTGTGTCACAAGAAGCGGAAGGGATCCTAAGTTTCATGACGTCATATTTCAAAATCAATACCTAAGTGTTAAAATGTGAAATTTACATTGTTATCGAAAAACTTAAAATATTACTTAATTTCTGACAACGTAAATTTATTTTTATATAAAACTAGAATGGCACAGTGGACTTAAAGCATAAACTTTAATACCTTCCCTATCCGCCCAGCCAAATATGGCTCAGTTCAATTGTTTAACTATAGTTTACTGTCTGGACAGGGCATGGGTTAAGATTGTACTTTCATAAGCACTTTTGACTTTTTCAATTATACGTTTACGTTTCCAGTTCAAAAATAACCCTACAAACAAATCTGCATTACATGTCAAGCTTTAAACTGTCAGCAATCTTAAATTAACAAATCTCAACAAAAAGACGAGTTATCTCGTCCTACCGTAGTTTTAGCAATTAGAATATATATATAGACATACATTACCGTGTTAATGTTTTAATAAATACTAAATAAATTTGAGGAGAATTGTTTACATAAATTCAAGTTGTTGTAGTGACCGAAATAATAATATTATTAATTGCTGGAAAGAGCTTTTGCTCATCATATATTAGCCACAATGCAAAAAAATTTAAAATTTCGTTATCAGTTTGAACATACTTAAAACTAATGGTGCGATTATGTACTATGTATAATGTTCATCAATAGACTTGTTATAGTTTTTTTACTGTGAATTTGCAGTGACGAAACATATATATAAAAACATGTTGAAAACTCTGTTTTCTGTCAATGTATCACAAAACTATTATTTTACAAATCTTGAAATCTGTCAAATATTTCAACCAGTTTTCTGGAGTGGGCACGTATGGTGAACAAAACAAGATATGTGATTTGTTTACTATGATAAGATTAAATACACTGCGTATTTAATTTTTCTTGGTGCAAACTCACAGTTACAGAATAAAGATATATATCTTACCCGAGGTATAGATTATTGACATATGAAAGATGCAGTAGTAAATATACAGATGATTTATGACCAAACATTTCGATATTTCATAGAATTTCCAAACAACAAAATCACTGTTTAAACATTAAAAAAAAACAAATTTAATATTCTTTGACAATATGAAGAACAAATTCGATGAAGTGTAGAAACAAGCTCGTTTATTATTAACTATATATGCATTGAAATAATGTGTGTTTGGAGCGTGAATGCTAAGACGACTCGGCGCCCACGATTATAGGTGTTACACCTTATCGGAACCTCTTACTAGAATATTGCATGTTTGTTGACGGCGAATGCTTTCAGCCAATAGATAAAAATCTTTCCAAATATAGCAAACTACATTATACATTGACATAATAGCAATTATATTATTTTTATTAAGGTAGACGTTTCATTTAATTTTAGATATATATGTCCTGTAAATAATGTGGTTTATGTTAAATAAATCCGGATATCACACACAATAGATCGATAAGAAATGCATTCGCCGATAGTATGTTTGTATCGCTTCATAATTATTATATTAAATGGTGTATGTCAAATTTGTGTTTCATTTTACCTGATTTTTTACTAACCATATTGTTATTATTTATTTAATTGTATGTTATATTTTAGAACTCTTTTTTAACAAATCATTCAGACAAATATATATCAAAGAGTAGACAATAATTATTTCTTTAAAAACTTAAGACCAATTACAAAAATTTTATTTCTCAAAATAATAAAAATTGAGAGTGAAAATAAAGTGATCGTAATACAAGCATTTGTGATTTGTCTTAGCAAGTTTAGTAACACGAATTGCAAGTAGTGTTGCACTGTTATGGATGGATGTAGAACAGAAGGCACTGACTAAATAAAAGGAGATTTTTTTAATTATTTGGCAGAATAAATAAAACAAACAATTTATTCAATATTTATTTATTTTATAAATAACTTTAATGCTAAAATGCTTTACCGGCAATAAACACAAGATTTATTTGTAAACATATTGATGTTTACAAATAAATCTTGAAACAAATACTTGAAACAAAAAATCGATACCAATTAAAAATATATTTTTTAATGCTTATTTTTTCTATATATTACTTTATGATGATTATGCGATGCTTATTTTTTTTATATAATTCTTAGTGCCCAATTAAATAAACATTAAATGTATCTAATCTGGCGACACTCCCCAATTCTATTATAGCCAACAGCTAAATATCACATTACAAGCTATGTACATTGTACAATTAATGTGTTTTGCCGCACCTGTTGCTAGCGAGTTTAATATGTTAAACGATAAATATATATTAGTACACTAATATTGCTATATACAATATAACTTTATAACATTGAATATTCCCCTTTCCCTGGCTACGGATGAATTTTATTAGTTAATTTAATTATCATCATGTTTAGAGTTTTTATATGTTGGCTGTCATAGGCTTGTATTGGAGATTTATTTTTAATAAATTGACACTATTGACACAATGAAAAAATGTAATACGAAATATGTAACTAGAAATTGAATATATTCGTTTTTGAGATTATAAGATTGTACAAGCTACCCAGTAAATAAAGAAAAAGGAAATACAAGAGTTTTAATTAATAGTGTGAACACATGTTTTTATTATAATCATGTTTGTTAAAAGT
This sequence comes from Hestina assimilis, assembly GCA_023373885.1. Classification (NCBI taxonomy): domain Eukaryota; kingdom Metazoa; phylum Arthropoda; class Insecta; order Lepidoptera; family Nymphalidae; genus Hestina; species Hestina assimilis. Next base: position 14,009,613 of record CM041753.1, read on the forward strand.
TTGCCTTCTTCTAAAACACTTCTATGCTTTGTAATAATACTGGCTTCTAACTACAGCTTTATTAAAGCCGAAACAGAATATTCGTTGTATCGGTTGTGAAAAAATTTATTGCCATGAAATGAAAAAAACTGATGGAATCAGATAAAAATGGGCAACAAAATATAATTTTTTTTTTGTAAAAATAATATGTAAATCTTTATCTTTCTTATAGTATTATGTCAAGTACCTTGTTCACGGAGCTATGCTCGGTTTTTTTTTGTTTTCGGTAAATCGAAAGTCGTGAAGGGTACAGTAGACTCGATTGAAACCTTACCTGGATAATAATGATTTCGACAACAAGAATAAAAATTAAAGAAAACGTCAACTGTCATTGTAGAAATGTTTGTCATTCGATTAAATTCAATAAATCCTTGTTGCCATAGAAACGCGTGGTCGCTCAAGTGCGCTGTGAATTTATTTATATATTTTGACATTTTTAATTTATTTTTTGATAATAGATGGCGTGTCGACAACGGCCTGAAAACACGGACAAAGCCACATTTTCTAAAAATAAATCCTAGCTAGATCGATTTATCGTCCCCGAAAACCCATGCATACTAAATTTCATGATAATCGGTGCAGCCGTTTCTGAGATCCCAATTATATATATATATATATATACAAGAATTCCTCGTTTAAAGGTATTAGATGTATAGTGGCAAGAATAAACTTTATTATTAGACAATTCATGTTATAATAAACATTTCGAGATTTTATGTAGAACAAGAAAAGTATGATCAACAAAAAGTTTGGGGATTTGATGTTCAATCTGTATTAGATGAAACTATGTGTTACGTCAGTGTTTAGGAAGCTTAGTATATAAATATAGATATGGAATAGTATTAGGAGGAAAAAAGACTGTTTTTAAAGTTACTTCTACTAAGTGAAAAGCGATTTTAAAAAAATTGTTGATAAAGTATGAGACATTATTGCACTAGATTGTGTTCTTATTTTAGTGAGTTCCTACAATAATATCCATTATAATATATAATAGTTATATTATAATACCGTGATGTATTTTTTATCAATACCCCCATTTCTTCAAATTATATTATTTTTTAAAATTGAAAAATATTTAACACAGTGTGTTCAATTTTTTTATTCCTCACTGCTTTTCCAATTTTATTTTTAAGAAGATTGGTACTTGGAAATAAGAATATAAAGCAAGTATTTTTAAATTTAATCCAATGATGAATAGAAATTTTAGTGGAAAAGAATCACAATTGATTAGATCTACATTTTCTTATAATTCATTTAATGGCATGTATTAAATAAAATTATGATATTAAAATATATATATATATATATATTTATATTTTTATACAAATATATATACATATGTTTCTTTAAAGGTAGAATCTAGAGTAACAGTAGTGATTATCGGGCGGGCGCGACTCGCGACACGATTCCACACTCGGCCGCGGGGGCTGTTGCGGCGCTCCCACTCGGGAGGGGGGGGCTGGGAGCTCTCGAGCCGTGGAGCCGATCGGGGGACCGGTTGTCACTGCTGTCGATTTATTAGGTGACAGAGGCTGAGCAGACGACGGCACCGCTCTGTGTGGCAGCGCGAGAGCGCGGGCGACGCACGCGTGCGCGAGGGCGCCGCAACCCGCGCCGGCGTGCTACCGCGCGCGGCGCTGCAGCGCGAGCAGCTCGTCCAGCTGCGCCTTGTACAGCTGCGTGACGTCGTGCAGGTCGAGGCGCAGCTCCGCCAGCTGCTCCTCCTTCTCGCCGTACATCTGCAGCAGCGCGTCGTACTGCTCCTGCACGTTCTGCAACGGGCGCGCGGGGTCAGCGGGCGGCGGGCGCGGGGCGGGGCGGGGCGGGCGGGGCGGGGGCGCACCTGGTAGTCGGCGAGGCGGCCCTGCAGCACGGCGAGGCGGTCGGTGAGCTGCGCGCGCTCGGAGCGCAGCGCGGCGACTGCGGCGCCGAGCGTGCGGCGCTCGCCGTCGCGCCGCGTGAGCTGCGCCAGCGCCTCCTCCACGCCCACCACTCCCACTCCCATCCCGCCGCCCGCTCCCCCGCCCGCCGCCTGCCCCTCCTCCTGCGACACGGAACGTCGTAATAATTAAACGCTACTCGGCAAAAATAAAATCACACGAAAAAAATTGTTGTCTTAAAGTTTTGACGATAAAATCAAATCAAATCATATCAAATATTTTTATTCAACATAAAAAGCAATACACTTATTTGTTGAAAGTCAGATTCTACCACCGGCTCCAAAATTAAACCTCTACCTGAGAAGAACCGGCGAAACAAACTCAGGGGTTTTAAAAACCGATATTTTTAGCAGTATACATATAAATATTAATTTTATGCAGTATAAATGGAACGAAAAGATATACTCACAGTGTGCCAAAAGGAAGTTGAGAAGGTGTCGGAGGTGAAAGAGTGTGAGGGGGACACGTCGCCTCTACTTGATATCTGCTCCTGAAACATCAATTTCATTATAATATAATTATAAACACATTTGTATTTTTTAAGTTATGCCGAGCCCCGGAGCCGCAACGTATTTAAATACTAGAATAAACAATGTTACCTGTAATATAGCACTTCGTTTCTTCTCCGTCTCGAGCGCGACGCGCTCGTCCTCCAGCTGCGACTCCGTCTCGCTCACTCTCGACTGCAGCTCCTGTATCTCCTTCTCGCTCTCCTCACGGAGGCGATCCAACTCGTCGCTCTTCCTGAAAATAATTTTAGTGCCCGCTGCATGACTTTGTGTACGGTAGGGGAAATTACACGAATCTAGATTTGTTCTTCTAAAATGGAAGTTCTCGATTATGAATTATATCGTGCACTGGACGCACCCGGCCAGCTGCGCCCGCAGGTCCCGCAGCTCGCGCTCGGCGGCGCGCAGTCGCTCGCGCAGCGCCGCCAGCTCCTGCTCCGCCGCGCCGCGCTCGCTCCCCGCGCCGCGCGCTCCGCCAGCTCCAGCAGCTCATCGCGCGCCGCGCGCTCCGCCGTGCGCGCCGCCGCCACCGCGCCGCGCGCCTCCGCTGCGGACCGACACTTCGATCAAGGAGCGTCCGTGCCCCTACACACTCACCTGTACTCACGGCGACGGCACACTCACCGAGCTGGTCGGCCAGCTGCGCGGCGGCGGCGGCGTGCGCGCGCTCCCGCTCGAGCGCGGCGCGCTGCAGGGCGGCGAGCTGCTGCAGCAGCGCGGCGGGCGCGTCCCCCTCGCCCGCGCCCTCCGCCGCGCTGCGCGCCTCGGCCGCCTCGCGCCGCAGCGCGTCCTCGCGCGCCAGCCAGCGCTGCTCCTCTGCGAAGCACGACACGGTGGTCAGGGCGCGCGCCGCGGGCCGCGAGGGCGGGGCGGGGCGGGGCTCACCGCGGGCGCGCTCGGCGCGCAGCTGGCGCAGCTCGTGGCGCAGCAGCTCGCAGTCGCGCCGCGCGCGCTCGGCGGCGGCGTCGCAGAGCGCGAGCGCGGCGCGCTGCTCGCGCAGCTCGGCGGCGGCGCGGCGCGCGTCGCCCAGCTCGCGCCTCAGCGCCTCCAACGACGTCCGTGCGCTGTCCAGCTTCTGCGTCGTGTCGTCCAGTGCGCTCTTACTCTGCAAATCCAATTGAATATATTATCAACTTTACAATTCCGATTAAACTAAAAATAAACAAAATATTTCAGAATTTATCTTTTTTTAATGTATTGTAAATTACCTCATAAAAAATACTTCACCAGTGACAAATTAAAGTATGAAAGACGCACTCGTATCACACATTACCGTAATATATTTAGTTGCACCGAACGAACAGGATAGCCTTCTGAATTATTATAGCTTGAAATAATAGGTGTACAAAAGTAATTTTGAAAAGTCTACTCAAACAAAAAATACTGTAATAACGATGACTAATGACAGGCTTAAGTTGTAATTTATAAGTTGTATGTTGCAATTACTGATTTTTGGTTATTTCTTACTCTTCCAAAAATTAAGGTCAAAAAATAAAATTGAGGTCATGAAAAATAATCTGGTTAATAAATGATTGAATCTTCTTTAGCCATCCCTATAGTATCAAATATTTTCTCTCTCTTTCCCGATATAACCACTCCAAGGTAGACGAGCATAGTACAAGAGTATTTTATTTCTTATCAGTCGTACAAGAATTTAGATCATGATATTATCAATATCGTTAAAAACTGATTTTCTTTTGTACATGATAATTAATACAGTCGTTATCATTAAATATAACTCCAGATAACAGAAAATATATGGCTTAGAACTAACACACAAGTGTGATGATGAAAATGACGAAATCCAATGATTTTATAAAATCATGAGTTTCCAAACTTATAAATAAGTTTGTGAATTATTTTATAAACTACAAATTTATAAAATAATTCACAAACTTATTCATTCAAACATCACTTTTACATACAATAAACACAAGTACACAACGCGTCGTGCTAGCCACTCATTATTAGCATTAACTAGAACTGAAACCTATGGTAAGAATAGAATAACATTTGAGGGAGCACAGTTATACAATAAATTACCAAAGCATATAAAAGATGCGCAATCTCTTGAGTATTTTTTTTTGCTAGCAGTGGATACGATAATAGCCCAAGGGGGTCAGGATCGAACCCTCGACTCTCACGTTAACGGAGCGAAGTCAGACCGAATCTACCGACTTATATTTACAATGATGAAACCATATTATAAATTGTTTGAAAATAAAATTATCTGAACTCATTGATAAAAAGATCAGTAACATCATTTTTTTTTATGTTATAAGTTGGCAAACAAGCATACGGCCCACCTGATTGCTTGCAGCACCATTAGTAGGTGCCACTCGCGCGTTGCCAACTTCGAGATATTAGTTCTTAAATCTCGTTCGCCCAGTAATTTCACTAGCGTACAGTGCTCTTCAAACTGGAACACAGTAGTGCCTAAGCACTACTATTTGGCGGCAGAATATTGGACACTGCGGTGGTACCTACCTAGCCGGCCTCTTGCAATAAAAGACCTACCACCAGTGTGATTGATTGCACTGGTGGAATAATCTCTGCTGTGACAGAGGTTATCCCAACAGCGGGCGATGGGGTCGTCACATCCCGACGCCGGAATCATAATTATACATGTAAGATTTGCATGAAAATCGAGTCAAGATGGCCTAGAGCAGTGTTTCCTTATAGGCGGTCCGCAGAATCCTGGAGTTCCGTGAAACAGTTTCCAGAGGGGTCGAAGTATATCTTAATCTGTTGCTGAATAAACAAATATTTACTGTAAAGGTTTCGTTATTATTTCGATGCTAAAACAGTTTAACTTGAAAGAAGAAATTTATTTTTGTTATTGTCGAGATAGAGATGGTTCTGTATAAATGAATCATAATAATAAATAATAAACACTGCACAATTATTGGCCTCCATTACGATTGTTATATCCTGTATCCCCGTTCCCCATTAGGATAGTTGTATCCTATGTCAGAGGTCCGAAAACATACACAATGACGAGGACAAACACAACCAGATTGGAAAACATGCCTGTACAGTCATTACAATAATCTCCGAGCAGGAATCGAACCCTGTGGCCCTTAAGGCAGATTCGCTACATCTAACGTCGTCAAATATTTATGAATTCTATGGGAAAATATGGGAAGTGCGGGCATAGAGGATATCTTAATTAATATCTTACTTCAATAAGTTCAGTCTCCATCTTTTTATTGGCCGTGGTCAGCCTGTATACTGCCTCGATCTGGTTAACTTCTATTTCCTCCTTGGCAGCCATTGAGCGCTTCATGCGATCCAGCTCTGCCGTCTGTTCTGCTACCTTATCTCTGAATTAATTCCATCATACATGCCTTAACACATTGACCGTCTTGACAGTCAAAATAATCGTTAAATAATTGCTATGTACCATATTCAGATACAAATGTTTAATAATTAATTTGAGAATCAAAATAAGTCTTTTGTTTGAATAACAATTATCTGATTTTTTTACATAAAATTAGTACAGAAACATAAAATTAGTTCAGAATTAAGTCAGTAGAAAATACAATACCAAGTGATGTTATGACACAATGTTCATATCTAAATATTAATACAATAAATATATTATTTAAACAATTTTTTTTCAATGACATATGTAAAATAGAAAAATATTTAAAATGATAATCAAAAGTATCTTTTGCCTCACCTCAGTCCCTTAATAACCTGTTCATTATCTTTTTCCTTGGCCCTCAGCTTTTTGATTATGTTCGAGTGCTGCAACTCTTGACGTGCCAGCTTTTCACCTTCCTCATGAAGCTGAGCTATAATCTCATCTTTCTCCTTCAGCGAGCTCTCCAGTTCCGATGAGTTCTTACGGGACATATCTACTTTGTAGCTATCTAACTGTTTCCGTAACTGATCCTGTGTTTACATCAGTTTTATTAAAAATAAAATTATTTCACATTTTCCAATGTTTACTATTTTATCATGCTACAAGATAACTTATCAATATTTTAAAAGTCTATATAGATCTACTTGATTAGTTAAAAATATAACAAACACAACAATGGCTATAATTAAATTTACCTTATCTCTGATCGCTTGTTGAAATTTCTTCTCAAGAGCAGACATTCTCTGATTGTAGTCTTCTGTAATAGTGGTGATGTCTCCTCCTTCATGCTTGGTTGGTTGCGCCATCAAAGACTCTACTTGGCTCTTCAACCTTTCATTGCTCTCCACTAGCTCCACATTATTCCTACTAACCTCCATCAGTCTATTCTCTCTTGCATCCAAAACTTCTGCCATCTCACACAATCTTCTCATGAGACGATCATTTTCTGAACACTGGCTTTCATCGCTGGTGTTACTTTGAATTGATGCTTCAGATAATTCTCTATTATGTCCACGAATTTTACTAGCTAAACTCTTCCCTAACACTAAATCTACAAGGTTCGGAGAAACTGCACCATCTAATTTCTTATGAAATCCATACTTTCCTGGACTATTTCTGCATCCATTGCTACTGTCACCATTAGGGCTCGGAATAATTTCTATGTCAGATGAAGTAGCTGTTTCTAGTTCATCTCCCGAGGTGTGTCCCGATGTTCTGTCTGAACCGATCTTTACCAAGTCACTTTTGCTATCGGAACTATCTGGCGATTTTCTTTCTTTCACACTTTCTTTTTGTGATGATTCACTGCTGTTAAGAGGACTACATTGATTTTTCTGCACATTAACAAACGCTGAGCTCTCTGATCTCAATAAATCACCAGATACAGTAACATTGTAAAATGAAGAAGAATCACTAAGCTTTTCCATAAATATGTCTTCAGACTCAACATCTTTCTTCTGCTCCTCACAATTTTCAAGTGTAATACTATCATTATCTGCATTTAGTGTCCTGTCAGACCAAGAACCATCATTGGAGGAGTTTTCACTAATTTGCATCTTTTGTGGGATAAATGGCTGTTCCAGGAGTGTGGCTTCCTTCTCATTAGCTCTTCTTGAATCAATTCGGCCTATTTTAGAAAATGGGCTAATAGGTTTATCTTCAGTATCAAGTACTGTAGGAGCAGTACATTCAGATATAGAGTTATAGGACATAGTATCTTCATCATCATCAGCAACTAAGCTAACACTATCCGCGGTTTCAGCCCTTTCTGTTCTTTCCCCAACAGGTGTTGATTTCTTATCTGATAAATCACCAGGTGACAGATTTGAGGAGGCACTGCTATTCTTATCACTTGAATAGCTATCAAAACCAAGACACTCTATTGAGCTGGGACTTACTAGACTATCTGGTAAAATTTCAACAGAATCTGAATTCATTTTCAAGCCAATACTACTGCTATGGGACAAAGACTGGCATGATGCTGCTTCTGAATCTGGGGTTGACTTTAAACTCTGCGACAATACCTCAACTGAATCAGAACTATTTCTACTGGAGACAAAAGACAGCATGTTCGACATGGATGAATTACGTCTATCATTAGCCTTTGGAGGATGCTCATTTATTAAGTTTAAGCATTCTGCACCATCTGACATAACTAGTTGACTCTTTGAAAATAAATCATCCTGACTGTCATATTTATCTGAAATAACGTTCATTGACTTAGCTTTAGGGGGCCGAACAATTGTGTCATTTTCAGTCTTTGGCTGTTCAAAGAATGAGCCCGCAAATGATCCCCAAAGACTCTGGGAATTTGACTTCGAAGGGCTCTCCGTTACAACAGGTTGATTTTTTATAGGATCTATCTTTTCGCTTTCAGCGCTGACTGTGAGACCCCAAGAGGAAAAGAAGTCGGAATTATCTTTCTGTAATGTGGTATTTGCTCCTGGGGTCGATGCAGACGTAGAGGGACCTGTCGCCTCTTTTTCTCGCTCCTCAATGCTATCATCCTGGATATCCAACGCTTTATCAATAGTTTTCTGGGCCTCTTTCAGTGCTGACTTGGCTAAGCTCGTTAGGCCCGAAGTGTCGAACCAATTCATTTTATGAACACATTAGATTCTTAAAACAAGATATTGAACATCACACACAAGAATTAGAACATTTCAACAAATTGTACAGAATTAGTTTTATATTTTTTAACTCGCAAAATCACAACATAAATTTTAAAGTACATAAATGACGTTTGTATTCCATTCTGTCATTTCTTGTTTATCTTTTCACTTTTGCAGTTTGCAGTTTCAGTTCATTAATAGAAAATACACAAAACATTTACCCATTTAAAAATATCGTGATTTTTTTCTTTTAACTATAAATTAGTCCAATTAACAAACAGCGTCTATAATACCTTCTTTTATAACAATAACAAATAATTTTCCAGGCGATTTTGACATTTTCCGTCACAAAATACTACGTCACTTTGCTTAATCGACTATTTGGTTTGAAGGATCCGTATAGAATTTTGGTCCCAGTTGCCACAGCTCCAGTGGCGCAATTGGTTAGCGCACGGTACTTATAAGACAGTGTTCGTGTGAGAGATGCCGGGGTTGTGAGTTCGAGCCTCACCTGGAGCATATTTTTTACTTAAACATTTTTACTAATCTTATATTCCGAATTATATATTCCAATAAAAGTTTTCGCCCAAAGAATCTGGTTTTCTCTTCAGCGGCCAAATGCATCTGGGATTCTTGCTACCATTGTTCAATTAATGTATTAATAAGTATTTAATTGTAATGTTGTTGTTATTAGTATATTTATTTGACTTAATAGTATAACTTTAACTGATCTTACAGTCAAACCAATTGTCAGGTTTTGTAAGACTTTAGTATAAAACATATTGTTAATAAATATTGACTTAATAAATAAATAAAAATATCTTTAAAATTTTAACTATGTTAAATAGAACCTGATAGCAATAAATGCTACTAATATATTTTTTATTTTTTATAGAATACTAGCAATGCTTTTCAGGGAATTACTAATACTCCTATTGCGCCTCCAAATAAGTTCAGTTCGAAGCTTGCGCTAGGAGTGGGGGTACGACAATAGCCCAAGGGGCGCAGGATCAAGGTCAGGATCTCTCTTCACTGAAAAGTAGGTAATTTCATTCCGTGTGAAAATGAACTAAACCTAACCTCCTCACTCTTGTCACCTTTGAAGTAGTCGAGACTCGAGGTTACGAAATTTTGGAGAATTATTTAGTTTAGTTTAAGTACCTACTACTACCTACTTTAACAACCGCTAGACGACGCTTTCAAGGCCAATAGACATACAGTCAGGAAAAAAAGTGTGAGCTCAAGCAGCTTAAAAGTACTTTTTTAAAAGATTACTATGGAACAATTGATGAATATTTCCACACCTACACCTTGGCTACTTCCACCCGTAATATTGATCCTTATCACAAAACATTCCCTTTCCCACAAGACTAGAGACCATCAGATGTAAATTATCACAACAGTTATTATAATATTATAAGTAGTACAGAAACTCAATTGTCTTATAACATTTTACAATTATGATTCAAATGCTTAGTACAGATTTCAAGTCAGAAAAATAAGAATCGTGTCCGTATGAATTTAAGCCTTTCGACTTTTTTTAAGGACTTCTTCATGGAGAATTCACACACACATTCTTGCAATATGTTAGAAGTTATTACAATACCAATTTGTGTTTCAAAATACTGAGTTGTTAGTACAAAAACACATTAAAATGTTTATCAAATTGTAATTAATTTATTGAAAAGTTAATGTTTGTGTATCGGTTGTAAAAATATGCTCCAGGTGAGGCTCGAACTCACAACCCCGGCATCTCTCACACGAACACTGTCTTATAAGTACCGTGCGCTAACCAATTGCGCCACTGGAGCTGACTGTACACTCGGCGAAATTGATACGTCTTCATTACAATTTTTTTTATTATTTAACTGACCGCAGATTCATAACTTTAATTGTGCGTAGATAATTAGCTATGCTTCTGTTATCAACAAACGAAAATAGATAGAAGTATTGCATTTTTTTAGATGGACTATATTGATGATTTAACTTTTGATTGGTTTCAAGCATTGTAGCAATTCATATATTATGTTCAGTTTTTTTGATAGACATGTATGATATAAAATGTACCTAATTGATTCGAATGGACATTTTCAAGCAGCTGTTCCGCGCATAAGATGGCAAGTTTCTGAAACAAAGTTATGCGATTTCCTTTGCATGTTACAAAATATAAAGGCATGGGTAAAAAAAGTGTTCATGAAATCTCTCTGCAACCCGCGATTAAACCTAGCGACTAGAAATCTAAGTATATAATATTATAAATGTGACAGTTTGGATGGACGGTTGGATGAATGCTTGTTACTCTTTCACGCAAAAATGACAAATTTCTTTGTTATCCCGAAAAATGACAAGCTTATATTTGCACTTTCTCTGTATAAAATTGGTTCCGTATTAAAGTCGCATTGTTGGAGAGTAGATTGATTATACGCTATACCAGTAGGTAAAGCTTTTTAATAGTTTTAATACATTTTTTTTAATTTGGAAAGTAGGGCAAATGACTCTACTCCACCTGATGGTAAGTGGAAATAAAGTCCAAACGCGAAGGCGGCTAACAGAGTTGCGGAATGTAACCGCGTTAGCCACCTTCGCCCTGCCTACCCGCATTTATTATTATTAGTTGGGTCGCAGGAAATGCTACCCATTGGTGAGTAGCATTTCCTGGGACTCAACTCGTATAAAATACGCTTTATTTATATTCAGTGCGTAGCTTCTGCACCGTGTACTTTTATAAACTAAAATAATATATCGAAGTGTAGCTATAGTCTTTCTTCACTGAACCGTGATCGAAGTGAATCATCAGAATCGTCAAAAAATATATTCAGTCTGTAAATTCTATCACCTACTAAAAGTCTACCATCAATTCATTTCAATTGACCTCATTAATATAAATAATAGTAAATCATATGCAGTATCTTAAGATGCAAACATCGTGGATCAGTACCTGTGCTACTATCTAAGGCTAAGAAAATAACGCAATCTTTGTAGTTTTACCGGTGATTTTCTCATTTTATTTTACCCTTTTACATCGTGGGATTATGTGTTTGAACTTTGACCGGTATGTATGAAAGCTCATATATACTCTCACAGCTTCTTAACAACTTATCATAATTTCTTCGATAAAAATACTTAGCCACAGAACACATGAACTTTTGCAATATCCGTCACTGTTTCTATTACAGCACATAATACTAATTATGAAGTGACCGTTTAAATTCTTATTAGTATCCGTTAAGAAGAGACTCGACATTCATTCTAGACCGACCTATCTCAGTTGCGTTGCTGGAGAATGAAGACGTTAAACTTCATTGCCATTGGAGTGATGTGACTCCAATGCAGCATGCAGAACACGATCACAGAACAAAGAAGAATGTAAATATTACAATTTACAAGTAAGTCTCGCATATCTCGGGTTTTATACCGCATACCTCGACAAGCATATCAATCTTATTGCGACAATTACTGGAATTCAATAACAGGAAACAAATAATATAACACGTAGAAGGTTAATAATACACAGGGTATTAACTGTTTAAAAACGACTGCTGAACTCAAAATGTATCAAATGGTGTTGTATAGTAGCATCGTCAAATCTTATTTTTCATAATTGACGTTAGAAATCAATAACTTTCTATAAAGTAAAACAAATGAAAGTTGACTTTATTTAAAAGCTTTTTATTGGACTAATATAACAATAAACTATAAATAATCGCAATGTAGTATACAAGTAAATCAGTTTAAAGTAAGTCTTAGTAGGTACGGTCTAGTTTTGCGTGTCGTGCGAAGACTGAGAGTGCCGGAGGCTCAATATCCCACCCCTCTGTTCCCTTCCCTACTATCTCTTGGGTTGGCAACACACATGTGATACTTTAAGTATCACAAGTGTTCATAGGTTGCGGTGAATGCTTGCCATCAGGTGGACAATGTGCTTGTTTTCGCACCTTTGTGAATTCGAAAGAAAAAAGTATAATTAGCTGTCGTTATTGACTTATTGATAACGAATATGGACGTTATTCAAATAAAGTTTACTTTATCAATTGTCACGGATTTGAGTTCATAGGTCAGAGCCTATTTAAATTTAATTATTGAAAAGAACAGAAATACGTAGTACACTATGTGACATTAATACATTATTTAATGTGAGATAAGTAGTAGCCTATGTTTAATTAATAACACACGAGATATAATCAGTTCGTATGTTAATACTCTGTGTTACTATCATAGACATACGTAATATTGTGTCTTATTTGGACGCAAATAAGCAATACCATGTTAACCCACACAAAACGCGAGAAAAACGGGTTTGAAAATTTTGAACAACTTGCTTTGTATGAATTTTTTTAAATGTATTGATCAAATTTTTTTAATGTTATGATCATATATCAGAATTACGTCGTAAGCTAAAATGGCGTATACGTCGACGCCGGGATTCACATGTATTTTCTCTTCTATACTGTGTACTCTTTCATCCAAAAACACCATTGTATCTTAAAGATAAATTTAAGTTCTTAGGTCTCCAAGACAGTTTGCGAACATCTCAAGAGCTTATTATTAAAATGCTCCAAGCATTTTACACACACACTTCAAAATTCTATAAGAAATCCTCCACTCCACTGTCGGAGCGACAAATTATGGAATAGTTTACCTCTTCGTAGTCGCCAAGCTAAATCTTTAGAAATTTTTAAAAAAGCGGTAAAGGATTATTATATATCCGAAGAAAATTAAGGCGACGTATATATAATTATATTTTTCCTGTCTCTAAAAAGGATTTTGATTTTCGGTTAAAAATAATGCTCATTTTAATGTATAAATAAATTTATTTTCAATAATTTACATTTAAGACAATATTAAGTTGATATAATTTATACGACGCCAGTGTTGGCAGCCGTCGGCGGGGCGGGCTGCGCGAACATGAACGAGGTCGCGTTCTGCAGCAACTGCTTCTTCACGAAGTCTGTGGTCGCCGACTGCAAGTTCTCTTTGGCGCCGAACTTGCACTTCACGTAGCCGTACAGGTTGGCGCCGGTCAATGTTAGTGCTATCAGCACCAGTAGCTGGAAAATATGTTATATTACGTACTAGCCTTTGCTCGTGGCTGCACCTGCGTGAATATTGAACATTAATAATGGACCTTGATTGCAATAGAAAGGATTAGTGCCCATACAAACTTTCGTTCCCTATTTCACCCCCGCCCAGTTTTGTTTTTGCGAAAAAGTATACGGCCTGTCTCCAATTTGCATTATATTTACCAAAATTCATCAAACTAGGGTCTACGGTTTCGACGTGAAGACGTAACAGTCGGACAGAATATATTTTTCTAAGTCTGCATGTTTGACTTCTACATAACCATCTTTATCCGCAGATACACAATCTTATACTAAAACAGCAACATGGATTTGTGAAGCGTAGATCCACCTGCACAAATCACATGGTATTCTCTAACTTTTTATTTGAAAATATGGATAGGAAAGTTTAAGTAGACGCGATATACACGGACTTTTAGAAAGCATTTGATAAGGTTGACCATGAGCTACTTCTGAACAAACTTGCGTATAGCGGTATAAGAGGGGACCTCCTGCGATGGTTTGCTTCTTACATCACTAATAGAAGTCAAAATATTGTAGTAAACGGATTTAAGTCCAGAACAATTTTTGCAACGTCTGGAGTTCCTCAAGGCTCTATCCTCGGACCATTACTCTTTGTGCTCTAATTAATGATATTGACGAATGTTTCCTTCACTCTAACTTCCTACTTTATGCTGACGGTTTAAAAATCTATCGCTCCGTATGTAATACCAATGACTGTCTGTTACTCCAGAACGATATCAAAAGGTTGTCAGACTATTGCCCCAGAAATAAGCTTTTTCTTAGTATATCCAAGTGCCAATATATAACATTTACCAAGAACATTAACCTTATAAAATATAATAACACAATATCTAATACGTCGCTGGCGTTTAAAGACTCCTTGTCTGACCTTGGGATAGTTATGGATTGTAAGCTCCATTTCGATGTACATATAAAGAAGATAGTCAGCAAAGCATTCCAAATGTATGAATTCATAATGAGACATAAAAGATCTTTTAATCGCCCCTCTACCTTTTTGCACCTCTTCAACACACTTGTTAGACCACAGGTCGAATACGCTGCACCCCTTTGGAATCCCTATTAAGAAATTATAGAAAAAGTACAATACAAATATCTAAAGGCTATGCATATTCATTTTCATTACCGCTTTAATGTAAATAACCATCCATCTTACACGGACCTTCTTAAGGAATATAGAATAGTAAAACTTGAAAAAAGAAGAGAGATTTTGGGAGCCACGATGCTGTATAACTTATGTAATGGCACTATAGACTGTATAGATATAATAAATAAGCTCAACTACGTTGTGCCTCGCACAGCGCACAGACGTGCATCGAGAAAAAATAAGTTCTTTGCGGAGAATAGTTGTCGCACAGTTGCAGGTCTGCGTAATGCGTTCACCTATACGTCAGTTAGTTGTAAACTATAACAAACATTTTTCATCCATAGACATCTTTGCGCTGTCACTATATAGCTTTAAGAAAAATATCAAAAAGCTTAATAATACACTTAGCATTTAAGTAACTTTAGAAATATTTATAGTATCTTTTTCCATTTTTATTTAGCCTCTCTGTTGTTGTTTTTATTAAGTATACTACATTGTTAACATGTGGATAATGTTGTTGGTTACATGTATAATTACATTACTTGAAACCTAGACTATTATTAAGATATAACATGTAATTGTTTGTTGTCCCTAATAAAATAAAATAAAATGAAATGTTTACAAACTATAGTGCGGCAGTAATTACGGGATTTATTCATTGTTGGATAGTCGACGTCTATTTAATTATACAGTTTCGTTAAATTTTCTTGTTTATCATCGTATTATTAATTTTAAATACTAGGCTAACAATAGTTACAATTTAAGACAGTTTTCTAACCGGTATTGAAGTAGTCCTGGTCACGAAACGTTAGTAGGAGTAGAGCCATGCACCAATGTAAAAGACACGACCGAGGAAGTACTACTCTCATAGAAAATCGGTGTAAAGTAACAGCATCAGGACTGTTACGTTTTATGTGGCTAGTGAGAGCACCAGAGGCCCAATATCCCACCCCTATGTTCCCTTCTCATTCCTTCCCTTCTATCCCTTAGGTTGGCAAAGCTCATTTCAAGTATCGCAAAGCGTTCATAGGTATCGGTGGCTGTTTACCATCCGACGGACTGTTTGCTTGTTTGCAGATCTTCATAAATAGAAAAGTTTATAAATAAATAAATAAAATAGTAAATACACGCACTTCTTCAAATATCGCAAGCGTCATCTTCAAATATCCCACACTGTGCCCTTGCTTGGCAACCGTCATTAATTTAAAAAAAAACATATTTTATCAATAAACAAATGGACATACCATCCATTTAAACTTAAGTCCAAATAGGCATATGATGAAGAAGCCGGACCAGATGAGCGGGCACAGGATCAATCCCATCCAGAATAGACGGCTCTCATTGCGGTTGACACGATTCTGAACAAAAATTGATTTATATATATATTTTAAATATATAAAATTATATTTCATGATGAATTTAATTAATTTTGTTCTAAAGGCAAAGAACTAGATTGCTTCTAGACAGCATGGAATTCCCATTACTAAGCCCGACATATGGGTTATACGTCCGTTTGTCAGCGGGCGGTATCTCAAGAAACGTAATAGGTAAATTTTTCATGAATGTGTTTGTCTGTTGCGACTACACAAACATATACCAAGAATAAAATTCGTTTAAAAATAAAGGAGTTCTCCAAATAAGACTTGAAATTTTCTAAACAACGTTGTGGCACAGCGTTAGCGAACCTGCCTTAAGCGCTGCAGGTCACGGGTTTGATTCCTACTCAGAGCAGATGTTTGTATTATCCACACAGGCAGGTTTTCCGGTCTGGGTGTGTTTGTCCTTGTCATAAGTATGTTTCCGGGCCCCCCACACAGTTTATAGCTGTCCTAATTGATTGTAGCGTTTACTCATTTTTTATTTATTTTTAGTTAACAGTGGTACAGAATGTCCGACATGCATTTGTTTTTATTTTCTTCTTCAATTAGTGTAGTGAAGTGCTACTACTAATTTGAATATAAAATTATTATATTTAATATTGAATATAACTATTCATATAAATTGAAACATAAAAAATAACAAATAACTTATTCAAAAAATAATGAATAAACTTTCATACTTGCTTAGATTCAAACACCCAATGGGACTTCCCATCATCATCAACATAGTTCCACCACCTGAGACCCACCAACAGTCTACCTGAAATGTTTAGATATTATGTAAATTTTCATCATCATAATTATTATTTTTTTACATCTAATCATCGGAGTTACAGCTACGAGTATGCCTTAGCCTGATCCAGTAAATCTCTCTAGTCAGTCAAATGTCAATATAAAATATACTCTTCTGATTGTGTATGGCTACTGATCCTACTGGCCTTGATAGTCACCGGCCAGAGGTGGCTAACTACTGAGACTCAGGCATGAAAAAGAGACAGTATTGCAGGGCATCAAGGCCAATAAGGAGAAAAAAATAAAAAATAAACACTTAATCAAGTTTTGTAACTTTTAAGTTCCACTTAAAAGTTCATTGTTCATTAAGTAAGTATTAAATTTAAAAAAAATGGCATGATTATTTTGCTATGATTTGTGGACTGATTGTTAATAAGAAATTATAACGGTTCTAAGTTAAAATATTGGTTTACTTCATTTTTACACTAATTTATAGTTTTCCCAACTAAGCTGAACAATTAATTTTTTAATAATACATAATTATCTATATAACCGACTCACCACTTATATTCTTAACAGTCCAAAAATCAGCAGATAAAAGCAGCACTACCAACACAAAGCTGGCAATGAACGATTCTGAGAACCATCCACATAAAATGTACACAACAATAGCTGCACTCCTGAAGATTAGGTGGAAGAAGACTATATATGGATGCCTGGAAACAAAATTTATTAATAAAATATAAAATGTAATAGCACATTGATTAAAGAACTTTTGTAACAGCACTTTGGTAATATGAGTTGCAAAATGCTTAGTCATTACTTGGAAAAAGCCTAGCTAATATTCTTTAAGAATATCTTTATTATAAGATTATTAGGCAATGCTTGAATGGAATTGCCTATGTGTCAGTACACCATTGCTGTGTAGCACCCCAAGATAAGAGATATCAAGAAAAACTATGGATTTACGGCAATCGCGTTACATATAAATGATGTTTTGGTGTTAAAGAACTATCCAACACAGAACAACAAAAGATATTATTTACTATGTTCTTTTGTAACCAGCATTATAATGTTCTTAAACATACTTACACAAACTGTTTATTTGCATTGTCCTCTTCTCCGAAAGCTAAGGTATCATCGTCGAGCAACGGCACCTGCGGCACACCAGGCTGTAATAGCGTATCAACAAATCTACGTCAGCTCAAGCCGTGCAAAGCAAGTGAAAACAAAATAAAATGCATTACATGTATTTTAGTAACGTGCAACTCAAAACAGCTAACGATAAGATAATTTTAAATGATAATTAGACTTTTAATTATGAGATCTGGCATGTTATTGATATTAAAACGATGGTTTAAATAAAATGTAAATGTATTATATCTAAAATACTTACGGTTGCAGAGTTCATTTTGACTTTAATCTTAAAATAAGTTTGTGTTCTTATTAACTATTTCGGACTTTAATTTTATCACATATAGGAACCTAACAAATCAACTGTGTTTTCAAAATTGAATATGTTTATTTTCTATATAAATAAAATCAACAGAAGCAGATCCAACTCTTTTGTAAACGTAAGGATTTATGGAAGAATGATGAACGAATACCACTGTCAAGTTTCAGTGTCAACTGTCAAGAATCAAGAGTCAATTGATCAATTCTCAACACTGAGTAAAGAAGTGCTTTCATTACTCTAGGACTCAAGACTGCTCTTGAATGTCAAATGACAAATTCAATTCCATTCTTGGTGTTAGAAAGTTAAAGGTAGTAGAAAGTTAAACATATATAAGTATAAAAGAAGATATTTTATTCATGCAAAATATATTTTTTATAATCAGATAAAGGTCGAATAATTTCATAATAAAACATTATGAAAAGTTCGATATGGACTAATATTAACGTAATGTTTGAACAAAAATTTTTTTGAGTTATAGAAATTTTTGTTTTTGGTGCTATATATATGGTGCAAGTGTCAAATAAGTACTAAATGGTTGTGCAAAGACTAATAAATAATCCAGCGTTCTTATTTAGGAACTGAAAATGGTCAGTCATGTTGACGTCAGAATGATTGATCAATTAATATTTAAACAAAAGTAACAAATAGGTACTAAATGCTGGAAAATTATTACGGCGACCTGTCACTTATTACAGTCAATTTGATTCACATAATATCTGCAATCAGTATTCTCTCCAAAAATTTGTAAAAAAAAAACAATAAATAATTCAGTGTGTTTATATCACAATTACAATTATTATTTTAAATCTTCATGGTATATAGTTATATACACACAATACACACATATAAAATTACAATAATTGAAAACGTACAGCACATAAGCGCAATAGAGACTATCGATGATAGCTAAAATCGATTAACTTTTTTGGATATTGCACTAAGGCGGAACTTAGTTAATTTAAAATAAAGATGATTCTTCCATGACTTGATTGTTAAAAATAGAAAAATATGATCACTATCACGTGATGTTTTATATGTAAAATCTCTAATTTGTTATATAAAAATTACCATATATTTAATGCAAAGGGTTTTAGAAGAAAAAATATATACAAATTTAAATTAGTGCAGTGTAAAAATAATAACTTAAAAATTAATCTAAGTTGTGATATCGATATTTCAATGTTATGAAATCGATTAGCACATATGAGAACTGTCAAAATTTTGCAGGACGGCACATGCAACGCTGTTTACAAGTAGGAGCTAGCGACGTTTTTCTGTTTGTCGTTCAGCGTTTGTTTTTCTTTTAATCGGTCCGTGTTTTGTACGATGTCTTCCGGCGCCGCGGGTGTCGTATTCAGCTTGTGTTCGTGATCTTGGAGCTCGGTTGTGACAGGTGCGATTTGCGTAACATCTTCGCGATGGGCGCTAAGGCTAGCACCGCGAACGGGGGACAGAGTCCGCGAGCCAGGACATTCTCTACGAGCTCGAGCTCGGATGTAGTATCTGGGGGAGCGGGGTTTAGCCTGCTCCGAGCGATACCAGGTATCCAAGTGTCGAATGATAGGCAGCGTGCGAGATCGCTATCCTCAGTGCCCGATTTACATGCTTCCCATGAAGCTATTGCTATTCCTCCTAATTCGCAAAGCTATGAGGCGTCAGCGGCGGCTAGCCCGGACACTGACTCAAGTTCCAACGAGGAAGTTGGCCCTGTCGCTGGCACTTCCTTGGCTCTCGGCAGAGTTTACGCAGCCCACTCCTTGCCTTCACACATTTGGTCCCTAAATGGTGAGTTACATATTTTTCTTATAAAGAGGTTTACATCTTTATCATGGTAGAAGTAAAATTGCAGAATGAAATGTGTTTGATTATAGATTTTATTGCATTTTTGTATATAGAAAAATATTTGAAAACAATTGAGTCCCTTATTGGATTCTAATTAGAAACATATAAAAATAACTTTAAAATGATATTAAAATTTACGTGATTTTTATTGTTTATAAATGCAAAAGATAAATAATTAGAGCAACTAGAGTGTGTATGTGTCAAGATTAGATTTGAGTTTGTAATTTGCAAGATAAGTAATTATGTTTAGGCAGAAGGTAAACAGAAATGATGAAACAAATATTTATTCATAATATAATTTTTTGAAGCTGAAGGAAATTTTCTTAGTAATGTCACTGTTTCTTATAGAGTATAGAAAGGAGAATTTTATTTGTTTTTTTAATTAACTATTGTTATTTGTCTTTGTTTGTTGTATTTTTGATATCTATGTAATATGGAGGATACTACTGAAGCAAATAACGCACAATTTTGATTTATCTAAAATAGAAATTTTTAATGTTATCATAAATCTAAACACATAAATTAATTGAAATCAAATATTTTATTTCAATATCTTTAAAAAGTGGAAATTTAAATATTTTAAGAAGGCAGGGATATGATGATTATTCATAGCCTGGCTTAGCCAGGCTGTGCTCGTCTGACACTTTCGTTTTACACGCTGTAAATGTCTATAGTTAACTAGAACTGGCTTACCACCTTAAAACAATAAGACTGTTAATATATTGATAGAAATATCCTGACTCTGGCCATTGGGCAAAAGAGCGGGTAACATATTTGCTTGCATACATGAATGATACAGATGAATACAGAAGTGTAAAGATGTTGATATTGGTAGTAAAGAACCACTGTATGAAGTAAGTATGTTTAAAGTAAGAGATACTTATATACATATATTAAAACATATTTATCTAATTAATATTGTAACTGAATGTTTGGGTGGATGGATTGATGTTTGTCTGTTACTTTTTCACGCAAAACATAGTCCAGTCCAGGACACATTTGTATGAAATTTGGTACACACATAGTTTATTATCTAGATTAACATGTAGGATTACTTTTATCCTGGAAAAATGTTGTGTTCCCATGGGATTACCAAAAAACTACATAATGCAAGTGGAGCGGCGGTCACAGCTAGTAGTCTAAAAATGTAAAATTATTCGCAAAAATTGCAACATTTGTAAAGTTTTCTACCACAACATTGTGCTATGGTGTTAACTAGCACTAATTCAAAACCAGGAAATTATCAATTGAGATGAAGGTGGCCTTTATAAGTGTAAAGAGAGTTAAGTTAATTGCCGTCCCAATCTTCATATTTTGTATCAACTTTGTGTATGGATATATAACAAAATTTAAATAATTTTCTGGTATCTTACTAACTTACGTATAGCCTTTGACCTTATATTAATTAATTTATTCAGAAACCTACCAACTACATACAAACTTATAGACTAAAATAACAATAATCAAGTTTTCTTTTCTTATTTATATAAGAAATTAACGCTGCATAATTTATTTCAGATTTTTATATCAATTGTATAATGCATTAGAAAATATATCTATATCAGTGTGCTTATGAAAGATTTTTTTGTAGTTTATTAAAATTTAGTTTACAGTTGAATTTTGTCTGAATTTCTTTTGTAAAATTATTACCATGTCAATAATTTAATTTATTCATGTACATTTCTTGGTTTATTGACAGTTTAATGAATTATTAATTCCGATAGAGAATTATGGCTACATAAAAAACAGTAAATTATTAGTATCTGACATAACTAACCCATAGTTAACAAATAACATTCATGTCTTCATTGAAACCATACATTGTATGTATTACTGTTTATAATTGTAATAAGTTAAGAAGCAAGAGTAGTCTTTGTTAAATCAATTGACTGTTACAAGACGGGGAAGCGTAAAACTAATAGGATTATTAGTTATTTTAAAACTTGTTTTCTTTCCATATTGCGCATGTCATACTTTTCAAATGTAAATAATTTAAACTTACAATGTTAGATATAGTTATGATAATGAGCTAAAGTTTCCACTCGTATTTTGAATTCGTCTCATATCATTATACGGATTGGTAAAAACTAGATTTTTTATTAAAATATAATCTATAATCGTTATAAAAAAAATCGACTAGCTTTTTTAACACGTGATTTTTAATAAGCCATTTTTATAGAAATAGAAATAAACAGTTTCCGTTCACATTATAATAATTGATCAGGATGCCATTTATACCGGACATACATAAAACCCATTTATACCTAAATTCAATACCTGTAGTGCGTTTTTGTTAATCCCACGTGTTAGGTTCCCAACACTTTTTTCGGGATATAGATTATCCTATTGGTTAATCCCAGTTATAAACTATCTGTGTTCCAAATTTCATCCAAATCAGCTTAGTAGTTTTTGTGTGGAAAAGTAACAAACATATACATCCCTACTCACAAACTTTCGCATTTATAATATTAGTAGAATTATAAAGTTAATTGAATTTAAAAAGGATATTGAGAATTACATATTTAAATTAAAATTAGTTTTCGTCTTTCTCTCTTTTGATGAAAAGTATTGTTCTAAGATGTTTTGTTTCATACATTTTAAGTAAAAACTAAAAACTGTGAACTGTGATGAGTTTAAAGGTCTTCAAAACAAATTTTTCTATAGTATTAAATCATTATTTATATGCTGAAAGATGTCCGTAAATGACAGCGCCATAAGAGGTATGAGGTTGTTTTTTTTTATTATCTGACTGCTGCGTCTATTTGACACACTGTTCGGGCCAAACAACTTTTTAACATAATTCCACTCCTAGATATTTTTTTTTTTAAATTGTCTTTATATTTACTATTTTATTTATTTATTTATAAACTTTTCTATTTATGAAGATCGGCAAACAAGCATACAGTCCGTCGGATGGTAATCAGCCACCGATACCTATGAACGCTTTGCGATACTTGAAATGCGCTTTGCCAACTCAAGGGATAGAAGGGAAGGAATGAGAAGGGAACAGAGGGGGTGGGAGATTCGGCCTCCAGCGCTCTCACTCATCGCATGAAACCCAATAGTACTCTATTACTTTACGCCGATTGTGTGTGAGAGGGTCACTACTCTTCCCCGGTCGATCCGGCTCATCAGTGCTGGGAGACGCTCATAGCCGAGTGCATCCGCTGATCGGTAGGTTAAGCAACTTTAGGCGCGGTCAGTCACTAGATGGGTGATCGCATAGTGGTATTTCAACCGAGCGTCTCCGTGCTTCGGAGGGCACGTAAAAAGTCGGTCCCGGCTGTTGACAATTAGACAACAGTCGATAAGTCAAGTCAGAGGCCTACGGGCGACCTGAACAACTCTGACACTAGGTTGACCACTAACCACTCGATAAGAAGAAGAAGAAGTTCTGGGAGGAACATGGCTCTACTACCATGATAAGGATATCATAATTATATAATTTGAAAATGTATTCAAAGGTAACTGATGTTTTTACCCGTGAATTATGGAATTGAAAGTCTATTTAATTTTTCCCTAACTTAAAGCACCGTAATACATAGATTCGTGGTTGTGTAATAATGTTATTACATCGTCTTTGTCCCAGTCGGCGTTTTGCCAATGCCGACATTATTGATTTAATCGTTTTGGCATACATTTAAACGTTTCCAATTTTCCGAATAGGGTATAAATTAAGTATGAATTGTATGTACAAAATACCTACATACGATATCACCACATTGGTATATCTACATAACAATATATTAGTACTGTGGAACTGTACAGTTCAATGATTGCTAGATACCTATTTTTTTATAGAAATTTAGATATTAATGGAGTGTGATTGTTTAAGGGATAGATTAGTAAGTCTGTTGATGTAGGTCACTGTAATTTTGTTCTAGCTGATCCTTTATCAGGCACAGAGAATTATTTACAAACTTGCTACTCTTAGATTTTCCTAAATTTACCTTTTACCTACTCAGGGCGGCGTAATAGCAAAAGCTAAAAAGCCCTTTACAAATATAAGTGTTATATCGCGTTACTTTATGTAAACAAATTACATGATTATAAATTTCGTTCAGAAAAATGTTTCTAATCGGTCACGCATGAGAGCAGTAAGTCCATCACTGTCCGTCCGACGTCTGCCGGGTAATTTACGGCCATCTCGAATTGTCAATATATCTCGTCGACATTTAATATAACTGTACCAAATGAGGGCTGAAGAAAGGTATAATAGGTCACCTTTAGAGAGTATAGCAAAAAATTAAAAAGTTTATGTACATTTAAGCAATGTGATGCTTTGTTTAAAGATTATGGGTTCTCTTTGAATTTTTAATGGACATATATGTGTGCTTTAAAATTTTGAAAATTTTCATAATCCTACTTAAAACTCATAATTAGTACTGTAATTATTATTATATTATGATGTTTTGCTTAAGCATTTGTCATGGCCGTTTGGCTCGAAATCGTGTTGGGGCCTGCTAAAATTGTAAATCTCTTACAAGATCAAACACAGGATTTCCCTTTAATATCTAAATAAACCTTTAACGTTTAATCGCCAGTTACTACGTCAATTCGTCTAGCTCTCCCGTAATAAACCATGTCCGCTTTTCCGGGTTAGCGCTGCGCGTACGCAGGGAAAGCTCAGTCGTTCGCGAGACGCCGGTCAGATAAGACGTGACGACAATGTATCGCCGCCGCTACCGCACAACATTAGGCCTCGGCTTGGGGTCATCATTCTCCTCAACATTCTCAACTACCCTCTCGTTTTCATCCCGCACTTCAACGACAGATTCAGTGAGATCAGATGCGCGTGCTACCGCCGCTAAGCTCAAAACGAAGTATGAAAATGCCGGCACTGCACAAGGTCTGTGTGTGCGTGTGTAGTGTTTAAGTCAATGAACTCTAACCCCGTATTAAATGACGAATAAAACAATAATTAAAATTAATTAATTTATCAGTGAATATATAAATTTTATCTTAGTCCCGCTAGGTTTTTGCAATAATTGGTTTCATTTATATTTAATTCTGCGGTCTCTGGGATGGCCGTCATAATTAAAATAGTATACCGTCGAGGGAATTGTAACCCGCGTTCTTGTAACGAAATTGAGTTTCGAATTTTAATTGAATTACTTTTAGACAATTGAGAGACCATTTTGATAATTCACAAAGTTTATATTATCTCTTTTAGTAGTAACAGGAACCCCTATAGCCTCTTGTTTGCTTTATTATTTTATCTTACAAAGTAAAACACCAGAAATGAAATATAATGACGTTGTGGCGTAGGTTCGATTCCCGATCGGGACAAATGTTTGTATTAACCATACAGGTATGTCTTCCGATCTGGGTGTGTTTGTCCTTGTTTACGTATGTCTTCCCGGACCCCGACACAGGATATACCTATCCTAATGGGGGCCGTTGAGTGTGTAGCGTTTATGTATTTAATTAATTTAAAAAAAGAGGTCAACTTTATTAAAAAAAAAAAAGTCAACTTTCCACCACATTAATTCTTTCATATTTGTTTTTGTTTTATATAATTTTGTGTGTGTTTGTAAAAATAAATAAATAAATGACATTCATCGAAGCTGCATGACATGTTAATGTAGCTAGTGAAATTACTGGGCGAACGAGATTTAAGAACTAATATCTCGATGTTGGCAACGCGCGAGTGGCACCTACTAATGGTGCTGCAAGCGCTCATAGGCTGCGGCAGCCACTTACCATCAGGTGGGCCGTATGCTTGTTTGCCAACTTCTAACATAAAAAAAAAAAAAAATGTTACTTTTCACATCAGCATCAACATTTCATACATCAACGTTTGCAAGGCAGAACAAAAGTTATGTTTTACGGGTCATGTAGACAGCTCTGACCACGATTGAAGTAAAAGAGCGTACAAATCTAATAGTAAGTGGTCACGGTAGCCTATGGACGCTTGACATATTGATGTTTGAAGAATAGTACGTGTTCAAAAAGGCTAGGGGGATTAGGCTGCTTACTTCACCTCTATTTTCTGGTAGATGGTAAAAAGTCCCCTGATATTGTTTGATGAGGGTTGTTGTGTGTTGGTTGTAAGCCTGCCTTAAGCATCGACGGTCGCGGGTTCGATTCCCACTCGGGGTGGATATTTGTGCAAAAATACCTGAATTTTTTATTGTGTGGCTGTACCAAATCCTCCTAACGCAATTCTTACTCGCACTTAGCGAATGTTTTATAAAGATTACCTGCATTATGCTTGACAATTTAGTTTTTCACACGAGGTGTTTATAAATTGCTTGAAAATAGCTTCGTACTGTAAAAGCTATGCTGTTTTCTTCATTCTTCGATATTTCTTTGTGCGACTGAACAATGAACGACCTAGTGGGACTTTGATCGAAGCGAGGAGTCGAACCGGGGCTATGAAGGTCGCGTTAAAATTTTATTATAAAACGTTCTCGGGGTTTTCGTTTTGATGGTTTAAAAAGTTCTCATGTAGGTTACTTATGTATTTTTTGTTCATCGAAGAACATAAACTTTTTCCTTTACTGAAGTAATAATTTGCTTGCTTTTTCATCTTCGTAATTTTAGGATAAAAGTATTCTACATATTTGAAATTTCCTCCTGAAAGCTATCTTTCAGGCCAACTCCGTCAAAATCGATTTCATCGGCTTTGTCGTAGAAACACATGAACACAGATATGGAGTCATCATACATGCATACATGTGACGTCAATTTTGTTTTGAATTGTGCTCACTTTCTTTTGAGATGTTTAATGTATAATGTTATTAATTGACCGTGTCTATTAGAAAGACAACGGATAAATTGAAACGATCATCTACTTCATGAAAAACAAATAAAATATATTATGTTTCTAGAATA
Organism: Hestina assimilis; assembly: GCA_023373885.1. Lineage (NCBI taxonomy): Eukaryota > Metazoa > Arthropoda > Insecta > Lepidoptera > Nymphalidae > Hestina > Hestina assimilis. The sequence goes on from CM041753.1 coordinate 14,036,512, forward strand.
TGCATACCCGTGTAAACCAAATATTTAACATTTCAGACTAGTTACCAAGCGTCTAGGAGTCATTTGCATTTCCAACTACGGACGCTTAGATTTCTGTAGCGAGGCGGTTAACTTCGACGGTTGGGCAAAGTTGTACGGTCTGTTATTATTTCGTATTTTGGAACTTTAATTTAAATGAAATATCTGAATGATAATTTTATAATTGCTGTCTGGTCCTTTACACATCACGCGGGTCGATCAGTAAATAAACGGCAATTTGGTTCGAGTTTTTCTAAATACAGATGTGATCGTGAAGAATTTATATGTATTGAATTCTCGAGTATGTAAACTTGCCAAGTTCCAACTTGCAAATGATCACATCAGAGCTCCTTATTCTTTCTCTTTATAGTAATACCTTTGTTGTTTTCGACATAAAAACGGGTCGCTATTAAAGATCTACCTCAGAAGGAGGGTAATGTTTTTCGAGTATATAATATGTGCATTTACTAGGCGCCCTCTGTCGCCTGTCTACGTGTATTTGGTGGATTTTATTGGTCAAGTTTTTGGGAATTTCAAGATGTATGTAAGTTATTTTACTTATTTTCACAAAATATAAGTATACAAACTGCATATTTCGTATATAATATAACCCAAAATGTTAAAAATACATAAATTGCATGATGGCTTTTTTAGAAGTTTTAAAGCTTAAAACCTTACAAATATTAAAGCAAAATGTTCTTCAGCCATTTACCAACACTTCTGCATATATAACTCAGTTTTTTAATTTTGTGGGTTGACATGGTATTGCTTATTTGCGTCCATTTGTTCCCTTACTTTTTTCCCGTCTCATCCTTTCCCTCCTATCCCTAGGGTTGGCAACATGCATGTGATACTTCTAGTATCGCGCGCGTTCATAGGTTACGGTTACTGCTTGCCATCAGGACCGTATGCTTTTTTGCCAATCGTCATGAAATAATAAAAAAAAATATTTTGAGAGTCATATAGACATTATTAATTTATAAACACAACCTTGCAGTTTTTTTGATTAAAAAAATTAAATCTTTGACGTGAATTTTATGAAAATGTAGTCAAATAGAAATTATTAACTTAGAAAACCCACGGTGCATATTTACTAAGCCAGCTTAGTTCATTTAGTACATGAATAACATTTCATGCTTTGACTGCGTTGAACTTTGCGTTTTAAAAGAGCTATAATTCAGTGACCTAGTTGAAATATAAATAACTCTAACCAGCTAAGCTGACGTTAAATGAATATCAAAGGCAACGCGTATTAAATGCAAATATAGTAAAAATTGTCGAAGTTGACACCGTTGTGGCGTTGTGGGTAGCGAGTATGCCTTTAGCCTCGACGTTTGAGAGTTCGATTCTCGCTCATTAGATTTTTTGTGTTAATCTTACAAGTATCTGTTTTGGTCTGGGCTTTTGTCCTTGTGCGTTTCCTGCTTCGGCGAGCACGTTAAGCTGTCGGCCCTGTTTGCGATCACTTAACATCTAATAATAATCGTTAACTCTTGATAATCAAATTGCTCTTATCCAATAAGTTACTGGTTCGACCGAGGGTTACGGAGGTCAGATAACAATGCTCTGTGTAGAAACTAGTAACCTGTCAAATCCGGACAAGAGTAATAAGCAGACCCCGGCTAAAATACTCGTATATTACCGGGAATAATGCTAGGAAAGAGAAAATCGTAAAAATTGTGGGTAGATTTGAGTGCTATCCAATATATATGTCGTAGATAATTGGGCTTTTAGTTTAAAATGTTTGCTTTAGCGGCTAAATGGCGGCACTGTGTACTGTACAAGCTAGCCTAGGATTTTAGGTCACCGGGAAACTGGAGCGTGGGAGCGCTATTCATAACCAATCCGTTCGTGTTTCGCAACTTTACCTAGATCTGATGTTTACTAATAACTTACACGTTAAACATAATCACTTCCATGACTATAAAGTTATTTAAAGTTTAATCTACTTGTCTCTTCTTCTTCATAGCATTCCCGGTATTTACCTGTAAGAAATGGGAGACGGGTTCGAGTAAAACTGTCGTCATTATTACTGAATAATAGCAAAACTAACAATAACAATCAAATTGTCAAAACTATAATTAATATTTTAGACTAACGATAACTTCGAGTTCTCGCGATAGAATGCCCGTCCTCTGCAGAGCTCAGCTATTTTATACACCATCGGTGGAGGGGTTGACAGTTCCACCGGAGCGTTCGTTAAGAAAAATTATGCGCCGATATGACCAGGATCTACTTGACCTTCGAAACCCACAGGGCGAACCAGTAACTAATGAGTTACTGGTTTATAAGATTTTACAACATTAGATAAGAGCAAATTACACAGCTAGCTAGATGTATAATAATCCGAACCGACAGCTTAACGTACTCTCCGAGGCACGATGGGGAGACTGACAAAGACAAACGCCGAGACCGAAACAGATGTTAATTGTAAGACACGAATATCCGCCCCAAGCTGGAATCGAACCCGCCACCGTTGAGGCAAAAGGCAAACTACTACCAGCACACTACAACAGTCGTCAGTCAATGTATGTAGATGTAGAATTTTTTAAAGAAAATTGATTACAATGTAAGCTGATACTCTCATATAAAAAGTGTGATACCGTTAGTACTATAGCTGTATGTTATCCAGACGGCAGACGCTGTAATCTGGATAACATTACATAAAAGTAATACCACAAAAGATGAACCATTATTTTTCATTCTCACGTTATTATGAACAAGTTTTCCATCTTGCCTGGTGGTAGGACTTTTATGGCAAGAGGCCGGCTAGGTAGGTAGGTACCACCAAGTGTCAGATATTCTATCGCAAAACAATAAAGTAAAATACTTACTGTGTTACGTTTTATAGGACGCTGTAGGTAGTGAAGTTACTGGGCAAAGGAGATTTAAGAACCAGAATTTCGACGTTGGGAGAGAAGCATGTTGAGCATAACACTAAGAAATCATAAAGAGGAAGTAAGATCAAGTACAAGAGTTGAAGATGTAATACAAAAAAATTAGGCAATTAATTAGAGATGGACCGGACACATGACAAGAGACAGTAGATTAAAATTGACTAAAATTATAACACAGTGGCAACCAAGGGATGAAAAAGGAAAAGAGGAAGGCAATACAAGCGATGCGAGGATGATGTGCAGAAAGTTGGAGGTTCAATCTGGAGAACAATAACAAACAACAGGATGGAATGGAAACATCTGGAAGAGGCCTATGTGTCACGAGACACTAAAATTGGAAATCCGATGTGTTAGAGTTTCAATATATGTAAATGTTTAGAATCAGCTATAAAGGCTTAAATATCTCTAGGTTGGGAACGTGTGAATGACACCTACAACTCAATGGTTTTGCAAGCGCTCGTAGGCTTCGACAACCGCTTACCATTTCGTCGTATACTTGCATGCCAACTTAGTTACATAAAAAAGGCAGTAGAAAATATTTTATACTGTACTCAGTGTTTACCATATATGTTGTAAAATATAATACAGTAACAGGCAACGATGGTAAGCCAAGGGTAGCTTATTGTGAGCAATTATTGCAGCGGAGAGGCGAGCCCTCTCGTTAAGCATAGAGTCGAGGGTACACTTTATGTGGGCGCTACGAATTCAAATGACCTCAATACTGAACGTAAAACTTTTTGTTACTAGTTTTATAAATCGTGAAGTATATATTTCATAAAAATCACTAAACTACAAATATAAGTATAATAAATAAATTACTTTAAGAACTTCTGCCATTTTCGATATTCCTATTTTAGGCGATAGGCCTCGTTTTGATTCTGAAAAAATTTTAAAAATAAATAATATAGAAAAAACAAAATTAAAAAAAAAATTGGATCAACAGAAATTTCCATTCAATTTTGATTTCCTTAAGTGGGTGTCACAATATTCCCAGCCGTGATGTCAGTGGGACTACCGCCGGCACTGTATGTAGGTAGTATAATATATAATTATTCGTAGAGTTATGAAAAAACAAAAAAATCTTTTCGTAGGAGAATTCAGAATAAAAATCTAGAAGCGTATCAAAAATCAATGGTGTACTTTATTCTTATTTGTAGGCGAATTATTTTCTGTGGTAGCGAACATGATTGTAAACACGCTTTAAAGCGCTGATTTGAAATTTGTTTCAATGTATCTGCTTGTTTATATGTGGTTCCGAAACCCTGATATACAAAATATGTAACCCAATTGGTGCCGCTGAGTGTGTATAGCACGACATAGTCATTGGTCCTTGTGTTAAATGTTGACATATTTAAACATAGTTTAGACTAAGGCAAAGTCGCTAATGTCAAATCGAATTTGATTTTACACACTCGATACCTAAAATTTTTATTACCCACCACACTTGGTAATTTTAATTGTAAATTTTAGTAACAGCTTTTTACAAAAAACTTGTTGCTCCACTTTATATTAAACATGTTCTTATTATTTATCAGTCGTTGAGTTAAAATCGCTTTGCTTTTATAACACCGTGTAAATTATAATGTTGGAGAATTAAGATAACATAACCATGTTATTCATTTACATGCAAATAAAATATAATAAAATAAATTAGTGAAAGAAACTGGTTTTATAATATAAAGTATATTATATATTACGCAAAGCTGTTTATGCAAAGGTGGCGCTTTGACTCTTATTATTATTATTTCATGACGGTGATGGTAAGCAGTCACCGCAACCTATGAAGGCGAGCGATACTTGAAGTATCATTTATTTATTTATTTATTTATTTATTTCATAGGAAGCCAACATGATATACAGTGTTAAATTTACATTTTAAATACTTATGACACACATTTTACATAGTATACCACACTTAAAGGCTAACTCAGCATGTATAGAAAAAAATCAGACTGCTTTTGCTTAAATCATCTAAAACTAAACCAAAAACAAACAATAATTTAAACAAAAATGTAACCTATAATCTAATACTTCAAAATATAAAAAAAACAAAATTTAAAAGAAAATATAACAAACAGTATAATACATAATAATCATATGCGCGTCGCCAACCCGAACAGGAGGGAAGGGATGATGAATAAAAGGGGTGGGAGATTTACGTCATAATTTAAGCCCCGAATAGCTTGACGGTAGAAGAGTTAACGTGTAATGAAAGAATTGCAGGTGTTTTATTCTCTCACATAGACACAATAGCCTCTAGATGAGACAAGGTATATGACACACATTTTACATAGTATACCACACTTAAAGGCTAACTCAGCATGTATAGAAAAAAAAAAATCAGACTGCTTTTGCTTAAATCATCTAAAACTAAACCAAAAACAAACAATAATTTAAACAAAAATGTAACCTATAATCTAATACTTCAAAATATAAAAAAAACAAAATTTAAAAGAAAATATAACAAACAGTATAATACATAATAATCATATGCGCGTCGCCAACCCGAACAGGAGGGAAGGGATGATGAATAAAAGAGGTGGGAGATTTACGTCATAATTTAAGCCCCGAATAGCTTGACGGTAGAAGAGTTAACGTGTAATAAAAGAATTGCAGGTGTTTTATTCTCTCACATAGACACAATAGCCTCTAGATGAGGCAAGGTATATACAAAAATAAATTTTAAAAAATTTTGTTCCGGTCAAAATCCGGTAGTGTTAGCGATACTTATTACTTTAAATTTTATTTCTTTTAGTTTTAAGTCATATTTGTATTTTCTAAAATCCATGTATGTTTCAGCTTATACTAATAAATAGTTTATCTATCTATCTAAAATTCTGCTAGTTTGTTCCGGCTAATCTCTAAAACGGCTTAACCTATTTTCACTCGCAGATAGCTGATGTTATGAGGAGTAATTTAGGCTATTTTTACTTTTAGAAAAAGAAATTAGTGTTCCGTGCAATAAGGAAAAATCGGTTCAGCGCACGAGCGAAGCCGCGGGTGCAGCTAGTCGCATACTAAGACTCTTTAGTATGTGTGACATCAGCTGTAATGGATTATAGTGGTACAGTGAGACGCGCAAATCCCTTAATGGATTTGTTTAAGGGATCACAGTTGAATAGGTCACTTTAGTTATATATATATAGTTTCGTCTAACTATGAATTCATTATTAATTATGTTTTTAATTATGGTATGTTTATTTGGCCGTTTATAATTAGTTTTGTCAGTATAGTGATATCAAAAACAAATTTTTGAAAAGTTTTCGCAATAAAAAATCGACTAAAGCTGTGTCTCATTTGTCTTTCAATTCGTTTCAAGTTATATTTGTAAAGGCGAATCCGCTGGCAGAAGCTTGTTCTATATTGTAAAATAATGTTATGTAATGAGTATTACCTGGGTATATTACCCTATATCTATAAGATAAATAAAATACCAATTAGTTCAATAAATAAAAAATTATAAAAATTTTATGTACACAGTTATTATATAAATATTATATAAATCAGTAATGTTTCATATATTTTAAGTTCCTTGCTAAAGTAATAAACTTTATAAATAACTATACAAATAAATATGAACTACATAATAATAAATAATATAATAATAAATAATTAATTACGACAATCATTTGGCTGAAATTTTCCTGGAAATACGTAACAAAATTGTAAATCAATTCGCTATGAAACGTTTTATATAGTACGGATGTCGTATTCAATTTGTGTTAGTTATGACTACATCACGAGATGCTCTTATGATGTTAGTGTAAACCTAAATTTTAATATATTATGACACTTAGTGATATTTACAAGTAGCATCTGCCTGCGACTACGTCCGGCCGCGTCCTTAGAATTGGCTCCAGAAAGAAATGAATCATTTGTATGTAAATTATCGTCGATAACACAGCTTTGCCAAATTTCAATTGAATATGCCCTGCAGTACGTTTTTTGATAATCCCACGAGAGCCTAAAATTATCTGAGATATAAATTATCCAATGAATTAATTGGTAACAATCGATATTTGTGCCAAATTTTATCCAAATCCGTTAGGCCTTTTTTGCGTGATTGAGTAACAAACATACAAACTTTCAAATTTATTATATTAGTCTACGTTTCCACTGCAGCACACGCTATACACGAATATAAACATCGCTTCCTTCCACCTCCCACCTCCCGCACTGAAGCTAAGCGCGCTTTTGAGCTGCGTGCACGCAGCGTGTTCTTGGATGGTAGTGGACCCTGTCACATACATTTTCTCGCAAAGCAAAGATAGACTAACGCTTGTAGCTTCGCTGTGCGTAGCGGTGAGGTCCCGCCTTAATGCACAGACAAGTAAAAAAATATACACGTTCATTTAATAATATTTATATATAACGATGTATACATAGGATGAAGTGCGTGCGTCAAGATGGATGATTGGACTAATCTCGAAGGTCACTGAATTGATTTATATGCAATTTATACTATATTTAAACATATAACAATTGTACTTTTTATCGTACTATCGGCTTGACGTGATTTATTAAAAATTTATGAAACTTATGGCGAAAGGTCGAAAGTATGAGATGTTAGAGTAACGAAAGATAATGTTGCAGTAGACATGCTTAAAGACATTGTGGTGTGGTAGTGAACCTTCCTTACCACTGCAGGTTCGATTCCCCTTCGGAGTCTCGATCTGAAATGTTTGTAATGACCATATAGGCATGTATTCCAAAAATCAAAATCAAAATCAAAATTATTTTTATTCAAGTAGACTTTTAAAAGTACTTTTGAATAGTCAAGCGCTACCGGTTTGGGTGTGTTGTTATTGTGCGTTTCCGGACTGCCTACAAAGAATATTACTATCCTAATGGGGGTCGTTGAGTGTGTAACGTTTAGTATTCCTTTCAAAGCCCAGACAAACAGGAAAAAGTAGCCCAGTTTAATCATATGTAAATGCAGCTTTATGGTTATTACACACAGAACATTAAATCTAATTTACTACTCTTGAAAATTCTGCTCTCCGCTCGTGCGAGAGAGCGGTAGATAGTTGTGTGTGACGCTAGCTTTAACGATGTATTTATTTCTTTACCCGACCGTGAATCGGTTTGACATGCAATTGAGTTTAGATCTTGCATGAGGCCTTTTAATTCCCTTCAGTAGCTTCGAAGATGTTGTTAATTTGCTTCGACCTATTTCACTACAATTTATTGATTGCTTCTTCTGGTGTTTGGACTCTGACTTGACTTTTATACCATCATTGCCAAAAACTTTACGTCGCCTTACCGATGAAAAGAACTTGCTATCTAAGTGTATGTCCCACCAGAGACATCACCATGAGTTGCCGTTTAAAACAAATAATAGCCAGCAAGACAACAAAAGAGACAACCCAAAATCGTACGATGTGGTGCAGAAGTACTAGGAGGGCTGGTCCCGAATACATTGGCATAGTAGGCAAAACAAAAAAGGAAAGAAGTCTAAACATAATATACTTATCACATGAGGGTCTAGACCATTTTACCTAACCATAATATATTTATCTCCCTACCGTGCCTCGGAGTGCACGTTAAACTGTCGGTCCCGGTCATTATTATAACATTTGATAATAATCGAGAACTCTCGATAGTCAATTAGCTCTAATCCAATGAATTACTGCTTCACTCTGAGGTTTGCAGCGGTCAAATGGCAATCGCTCAAACCAAAATCCAAAAACCAAAAACCAAATCCGGATTAGAGTATATGCAGACCCTGGGTAAATACCGGGAATAATGCTAGGAAGAAGAAGATAATATATTTATTGAACTCTGTAGTAGAATTTATCAATATGTTTGCAATTTTATTTTTTTTTTCATTTATATTCCTTGTCACAGTAAAACAGAGGTATGGAAGTGTCTTAGATGCATCTGTCAGCGTTACGGCGAGACTGAACGTAGAATATTCAGCGTTTCTCAAGTGACATCTAACAAGCTTTCTAACGGCAATTTTTATGCACATATTTTATTATTAACATTCTATATTATCAATGGGGCTTACTTTTGAATACAACAATGTAGATCCCTGATTGAGATTTCATTGAGGCAGTATTTTTGACTTGCATAGAAATATTTTCAGCGTTTTATAGATAGATATATAGGTACATTTTAAGGCCTTAACGGTAGAAGGGCCGACTCCTTTAACGCGAGAGTTGCAGGTTCGATCTTGACTGCTGTCGTACCCACTCCTAGCGCAAGCTACGAGCTTATTTGGAGAAACTATAAGAATATTAGCAATGACTTGAAAAAGCGTTGCTAATATTCTTTAAAAATTAGGTTATTGGTTTTAGGCCTTTTTAAATTAACAATATTATCTTTTCTGATTACCTTGACATTCAAATGAACGCCTTAAAGTTGCATTAAAATGACATATTTTCTTAGCAATTATAATATTTATGTTGTTTAAAATCGGCGTCAGAAAGAAGTCTTTCCATTAAATGCTTTTAAAAATCACGTTTTTAACTCGCCAAACCTGTCCATGTCAGTGACCTTTCGATTTGAATACATTTAATAAAGCTTTACCTCACACGGATAACATCGTGGTTTTGTTGAAACTTAAATAACTAAAAAAATACTAAAACAAAACCTGTTTTCAAACGGAATACCGAATAAGTATACAATAATAAATAAATGCTAAACACTCAACGGCTCCCATTACCACAATTATATCCTGTGTCGGGGGTCCGGAAACATACACAACGACAAAAGCAAACACATCAAGACTGGAACACACACATAAATAATATTATTTTCATATACCATAATGTGGTCTAACATGCGAAGATCCACAGTTGGGCACGATGGGCATGCCCACAATCGTAATAGTCTGACGTCACAGTTTCACGGTCTAGTGAGATCGACAAGCTAATGATATCATATCTAATTTTCACTAACGATAGGGAACTGCTACACATGAATACCGACTCTGTACGCCTTACCAGAATCGGTCAGCTCATTTCGTTGCAGCATGCGACCAAGATTGGTACCTTAACATATTTTTTCCTGACGATTCCGGGAGAATTCAATATCGCAGAATCAGCATAGCTACCGAAGAGATCGTTTTTTACTCTTCACAGACAAATGCTTGGTTGCGCACCTCACAGGAAATATTAGAAATAGGAATGGGTAGGCATTCCTACAGTGCATTCACTATTTCAATCGACCGCGTTCATACTCCGAATCTTGCCTGGCCGATTTTTGGGTGGCTGCAACCACATTTTTTGACCACCACCTTTTTTGGGGGATGAATCCGCCTCAGTGCTATTTGGACGCAAATAAGCAATACCATGTCAACCCACACGAATGTCATTTCGAGAAAAACGCGTTTGAAAATTTTGAACAACTTGCTTTATATGATTTTTTTTTAGTGTTTATAATATTGCGTGACCTTTGCAAGCCCAAAAGTGGGTTTTAGAGCACTAATAGATATAGGGATCAATAGGGTACATTAACTAAAGGATTTTCATTTATTTTATACATTTTCTTTTAGATTTACTGACTTATCACATTTTTACTGAAATCTGTGCGCTGATGTATGTTGGCAGTATGTCTGCCTCCATAGCTTTGTTACGTTTTTAGACGAGCTTTCTCACTGTTAATTATATTTGTGTTAAATTATTAGTTTTTACTCTACTTGTATTTTAGTAGAGGATCGGCTTATATAAGTACTAGAGTTTTATTTCTTTTACATTCAACGGCCCTCAATAGGATAGGATATCTTGTGTCGGGGGTCTGGAAACTCACACAATGACAATCACAAAAACACAGACCGGAAAACATGCCTCTAATACAAACATCTGTTCCGAGCGGGAATCGAACCCGTGACCTGTGGCACCTAAAGCAGGTTCGCTACCTCTGCGCCACAACGTTGTCACAATTTCAATAGCTAGGGAAAATATATAAATATTTTTGTACATGGCGCATCTCGCATTTTCTTTGCGTGTTTTTTCGCGCTGTCGGATGTCGTTTCAAAACTTTCTTCAACGGCATTGGGATAAAATAAACCATTACGACATTGTGACAAGGTCCCATATCACTAAACTGTGTCAAGATATTGTTATAACAAGCCACTTGGGTTATTTGTCCTGGCGCTCGGGAACTCGATTTTGCCGTAAAAAAATATATTGCTATACCAAACTTTAGCAATTTTGATTTCTGGTTACAATGTTTTTTTTTGCAACAAGGAACACTATTTTAACCAATTTCAAGATATCTTTCTTTAAAAAGTTCAAATGAATATTAAATATTTAAATTATATCTAACCCACCTAATAACAACACAAATAATAATGAAAAGAATGATGAAAATTTAAGGTTGTCTGTATTTTTAATGCCACATCAAAAAAATGGGTTGGACCACGTTTATCACTAAGGAGTATAAAAATAGATAACAACCTATTCTCAGACCTACTGAAATTACATATAAAATTTCGTCAAAATCGGTCAAGCGGTTTCGGCGGAGTATGCTAAGTAAAACTGTGATACCAGAATTTTGTATATTAGATTAATTCTGTTTTATATTCGTTTACACAATGAAATCGATATGTATAAATATAACGGTGTATCATACGTAATATAAAGTCTAAGTATAATCAATTATTCTAGTGCAAAATTAACTGTAACTAAATCTTGACTAAAATAGCTAATGTAGCAGCTGGTCTAAACGCCAGCGTTTCGCCCCACTGACCTGTCTACGGATTTAAATAGTGCGCGCACGCAGCTCCCTCCCACCACCACGGTTATTGGCAATTACTGTCGATCTTAACTGAGAAGTGACATTATTTGATAGGAGAAAGTGCTTCTCAAGGTTAGGCTATAAGCTAGCGAAAGTGATAGCGATTTTGTTATTTAAAAAACAGCTATAAATAATTACCGGCCAAGTTGCTGGGTGGACGACGCACAGTGAAAAACTAACGGGTTTCGCAGCTTGCCGGGTGGACGACGCACAGTAAAAACTAAAGGGTTCCACAGCTTGATGAGGAAGACTCTTTGGTATTTTAAATATTACGGAATTAAAATCTTTCGCAAAATGAAGTTATGAAAAAATAAAGCAATCGGAAAAACTTCTATATCCCCAAAATGATTGTCGTGGGAAGTACTTTTGATGATCTACTACCCCAATTTTTTCTAGAACTTTCAATAACATAGTTCAAAAGTTAAATGGGGGAGAGAACACGTTTTGATAATAGTAAAATCTAAGATGGGATAAATCAACACATACAAGCATAGTTATAAATACTATTCAGTTATACATACTGAAGATTTGAAACGAAAATAAAACAAAAAATCTTGCCTCGAATATTTGTAACAAGGCAATGTAGCTCGATCCTCGACCCGAGCGAGGGTGTTTAACTCTATAACGGTATAAAATGACTGAAAATGCAAGTTTATTAGCACTGGTCATTGGATCTTGGCCAGCTGTTTATCTCGATTTCATACGCCGCCGGTCTCTGAACTCGCACCAGGAATTGAACTCCGGATGGTGGGCGGCGAGAGATGTGGTATGCGTTCGAGTGCTTGTTTTGATATACCCATTCGATTTTATTATGATCTCTCTGATGGATATTATTCTGGATTTTAGCGACTTAGCGACTCTGTCGAGACGAAATAAAATTTTCCGTCTTTGCACAGAATTAGATATCTAAGTTTTTCGATGTAAGATCGTAATGAAATTAGGGTCCGACCGAAACTGGTTTTTCAGCCGAAACCGAAACCGAAACCGAACTTTCGGCCTCCCTCTCAGTTTCGGCCGAAACCGAAACCGAAACCGAAACTTTTAAAAAATATTTAAAATGACGTCTTTTTTTACTGAAATTTGAATTTCAAGTTTTTTTAACATTTATTTGCATATATACGTAGTCAACTAATTAGGAACGGAAAATAATTTGGTTAAATATTTTAAAAGTTTAATTTTATGAGATAATGTTCGTCATAAAGTACACTGTTCAAAGGTGTGTACTTTTTCGAAGCTAAGAATATTTTATGGTGATTTAAAAAGAAATCTCTCGCATCGAAATTGACCATCTAATTAGGGACAGCAAGAGTTAGAGTTTAAAAATAAACCTGAAATACAAAGGCGGAAAGCCTTGTGTTTTTATTTGGCGTCATTCTTTAGTTTATAGTTTTGATTTCTAAAATTGATATCACAATTTATTACTTAAACATGGGTCACTAATTTAAGTTGTGAAACGACCAAGCGAAAACAATTTTATCTCAACGTAAATAGCCATACCCTAAAATAGCTTATCATTTGATTTGCTCCAAAAGTATGGTTTTTAACGCTGTGCAATATTTTCAAACCTGTACTGAAACTGTGTACCTAGAACGAAATTTAGATCGCAGACTGGTAATAGCTTTATAAAAACTTCCCTTTGTGGGCTCTGTAATTATTAAAAGAGAAATATTTGGACTAGAACTTAGTGGTGAAGTTACATGGGCGCTTTAACACAAAAACGATCATAAATATACTTCACTGTTTATTAAATGATTTCTAGCCGGTGAACTACTATCAGTTTTAGATTGGCCTGCCAATAGCCTAGACATTAATTCTTTGGAACATTTGTGGTACAACAAACTGGAAATTTAAGCCAACTCTAGTAGTTCCAAAGACGCCTGGAAGAACTTCACTATTAAAACTTGTCATTATTTGGTCGAGTCGATGCCGCGCCGATGTCGATATGGCTATAGCTAATAATGGCAATCACATTTAATGTTAAGTTTTAATAGAAAACGTTTCCTTTTAGATGAATTTCATAATAAATGTACATTTTTCTCTTCCATTACATTCTGCGTTCTTTATTTCTAATGTTTTCTTAAGTGAAGGAGAAGTAAAGTTGAATTTTAATTTTTGTTTTTTTTTAATAACAATCCATTTCAAAATTTAATAATTCTATTAAGAAAAATTGGTTAAATGATCAAGATCAGATCAACATTAAAAACGTAATGAAGACTTCATGTAAACTGAAATTACGGAAAATATAAATAAATGTTGATCTTATTATACCAATGTCCCTAATTAGTTGACCACTACTGTATGTAATATATACATTTAAATACAGTTAAATAAAATAAAGACTAAAAATTCATTAAAGTCATAACCAGATTTTTTGTCATGAATATACAGGACTTACTATTGGGAGTAATCTTAAAAAAAGAAACAACTTGTAGTTAGATATATTAGGTACATAACTAACTAGTAATACGTTGTGTTCACAATAGTTTAAAGATCAATCTAATACTTATTTCTGGAGATTTTTTGGCCGCGTCAGCGAGCGGTCACGAGTTGGCTGCGAAGTTTACCGAACAACGCACAAAAGCTCACGAATACTCGAGTTTCGGCGAGGCCGAAAGTTTCGGCTATATTTTGGCCGAAACCGAAACTAAAGCCGAAACTAGATTTTTGGCCGAAACTGGCCGAAACCGAAACCGAAATTTCGGTCGGTCACTAAATGAAATATGTTGTAATCACTATCTTTAGAGTTTTACACTTAATCAAAACAACTTATATTTTGCCCATTTTTCTAATTTATAGCGTGTAAACAAACAAATTACATAACCCGTGGTACTTTTTGTGTGTTTTTTATTTAGTCAAATAATTATTGTGATATCTGTATAAAGATTTTGTATAGGTATTGAAAATTGGGTTCCTCCTGGTAACTTTTGATATCTAGGATAAAAAATTCCAAAAACTAATTTGTAGGTCTTCATAAATTCCTTCCGCAGTGTTTATTTCTTTAAGAAATACTATGAAATACATTACGTATTTTGAATGTCGATAAAATTAATATTTTTCATGGGTAATGAAAAAAAAAGTTATGACCCCTAAAATTGAATTTTTAGAAATACTCAGCATATCAACCCATTGGAGTGCTATTTGATTATTCGACCCATCGAGGGCACTCTGATCTTTCTGCCCCGGGTCGGAGTCCTTTATCATCGGAGCATCTACATGAACATACTATATAAACCCAGCCCGGGTTTATAAAGTACGTTCATGTAGATACTCATCATTTTATAAACGAGGTGGCCTAATGTATAGAGAACGTAGACTAACCAAAGATCGCGTGTTCAAATCCAGGCAAGCACCTCTTGTGTTTTCAAGTGCTTCAATTGTATTTCAAAAATATTCTCGTGCTAAGCGGTGAAGAATAACATCGTGCGGGGAACCTGCATGCCGTAGAAGAAATTCTAAGATATATACCGCCTCCAATCCTATTAGCGATGGGACCACCCCTTGCTGTTATTAAGGCTTGCCGCCTGCCTGGCTAGCAACCATATTAGTTGATGTAAAAACTCGTTCAGTGACTGTTCGTCTGCCGCTTCTTGAGATCAGCCAGCGTATAACCAGTTGCATCTTAAAAATATCGGCAACGCAACTGTATGCCCACTGGTATTGCTGATGTTCGTAGGCGATGGTGATTGTTTAACATCAAGTGAGCGTTCTGCCCGTTTGCCCTACTCTCTTTCTAGAAGAATTACACTTATTGATTTTAAATGAAGAAACCTTCGACTGTTTTGGAATGGCATCTTATTTCAATATATCTCATACTACCTTAACGTTTAATTAAGCGAGCCACGCTCCAGCATCCCATTAATTTTAACTAAGAACATTACAATCTCATTACACGAGCAACGAACAAAGATTATAAAATGGTTATACGTAATGAAAGCGTGTTCTGTTCCTTTTATTAAAATAATATCATAGAGATTGCCTGTTAGATCTTTTTGTTGAAGGTTATTATATAATTAGTGAGTATATTGAGGACACTCTCACACCTTGGGAATGAGACGGTTTCTCCAGGATTTTTAGCGTTCGGTATATGGGAATGTTTTTTTATTTGAGAGGGGGCAAACGGGCAGGAGGCTCACCTAATGTTAAGCGATCACCGCCGCCCATGAACATCTGCAACACCAGAAGGCATGCAGGCGCGTTGCCGACCTTTAAGGAAAGAATACGCACTCCTCTTGAAGAGCAAATTGAATGTAATAAATTTGACAATTAAAAATATATATTGAAAAAAACACCCTGAGTTTGTTTCGCAGGTTCTTTTCGGGTAGTGGTATAATTTTCTAACCAATATAATATAAAGAATCGTTAAATTTAGAAATTCTCTCTTTTGTTTTGATTTCATAAAAAAATGAGGAAAAACTTCCGAGTATTGAACTTGTTGGGGAATCGTAAGATATAAAAAAATAAAAATGAATAAAATTGGTAACGTCATGTTATTGGGTAAATTATTATTTAGTATAAATAATTTAGGGAGAAAAAAGATCACTAGAACACCAAAACGAATTCGTTAGGAATAATTTAAAATTTAGATAAAGCTATTGCGGTCAGAGTTACCCAACTTTTTTACGTAGAGTCCCGGTTATAATAACACTTTTTAATAGTAGTAAAAATAAAATTTTAAGATATTTATTATACAAACCAAAAAAATAAGATTTGATTTGAATTACGCTCGCTTGACATTGCGTGGTCGCTTATAATAAGACATAATATTTTTATTCGAATTTATTTACGAATACAGTCAACAAAAGAGTGAATTATTACCTGAGTATAAGCTTTCTACTGGAAATCAATTAATCTCGCGAAAGCTTTTGCCACCTAACAATTTATCAATACCCTAAGGAGGCGCACCTCACAGTTTGGGAAGTTCTCTTTACATGATGAAATTTCGAGATTAAATATTAACGAACGTCATATTTCATTTCATACGCTCAAATCAAATCAAATCAAATATTTTTATTCAACATAAAAAGCATTACACTTATTTGTTGAAAGTCAGATTCTACCACCGGCTCCAAAATTAAACCTCTACCTGAGAAGAACCGGCGAAACAAACTCAGGGGTTTTATCTTTTTTTATATGTATTTTTTTTAACTGATATTAGTTTACATATTATAATCACTGAAAAGCCTGGAGTGACTGTCTCATTCCCAAGGCGTGGTGTCCTCAAGGTATTCACCAATTTTATAATAACCTTTACCACACAAACGTTCTTTGATCTCTTTTTTAAATTTATTTATAGAAAGTTTCTGAACGCTTTCTGGGATCCTATTGTAAAAACGTATACAGTTACCTTTAAAAGAGTTACTAATTTTATGCAGTCTAGTAACTGGCATTGTTAATTTATGTTTGTTCCTAGTGTTAATGTTATGATTATCACTACATTTAGTAAATTCATTAATGTTCTTATGTACATACATAACATTTTCAAAAATGTATTGAGAAGCAACAGTCAATATATTGATTTCTTTAAATTTCTCTTTTAAAGAATCTTTACAACCAAGATTATAAATTGCACGAATAGCTCGCTTTTGCAGCACAAAAATTGTATTTACATCAGCCGCGTTACCCCAAAGTAAAATTCCATATGACATAATGCTGTGGAAGTAACTAAAATAAACTAGTTTGGCTGTTTCTACATCTGTTAATTGGCGAATTTTTTTTGTTATACAAGTCCATTCAACTCATACAATATAAATTATGTAGCGTATAAATTGTTCAGGGCAGGCGTTTATGATGTCTGAATTCACACGTCAAGCTGTCACTGAGGGGCTTGAGTTCTCTGTGTGTTCTCGTGTTAAATTATCACGGAAAATGTTACCTACAAATTTGCGTGGGATTTTTTTATGTCATGATAGTTGGCAGGCAAGCGTAGGGTCCGCCTAATGGAAACAACTTCAGTAAAAAGATAGTCTCAGAAGAGGGGTCCTTACGGCGCTCTAATTTGCGAGGGCCTTAAGGTCCTAGTCGGTGGAACAGGAAGACAACCTGTTAAAACAATCACGTAGAAGGAAATAACCTCATGATAAAGTTAGTCTCGGTGGAGGGGGCTCTAGGGCTCCCTACTTTAGGCATCGGGACGTCGCGGTTGATTGTGCATCCGTGGCGTCCCGCTATGGCTCAAGGCGGTTCGTTGGGTTAGTTGATATTACTTAGCTCGATTAGCGAGTGGTGAGCTCCATACTATCAATACTTGTAGTGGTGCGCGTAAATGCGTTTCCCAACGTTAAAAAGATAGGGTTCGCTTGATGGTAAGCAGTCACCGCAACCTTTAAAGGCTTGCCATACTAAAGTTATAAATTGCGCGTTCCCAACACAACGATGGAAGGGGATGAGAAGGGAACAGTGGGGGTGGGAGATTGGGCCTCCGGCGCTATTACTTATCGCAAGAAAGCTCGAAGGAACGTAGAAGAAAGTAACGATGTAACAATAAATAATCAATTATATTAATACGCGAAGAGAAAATTTCCTTTGAAAGCTTATTTCGGGTGCGTAGGACATACATATTACATAATGGCATACTTAAAATTGAATTAGGAAGAAATATATAAAAATAAAATAAAGAAGGAGTGCAAAAGCTTTTATTAATGATGCTATAAATAAATTAAATATACCAATGTCAAACACATATCTGTCATTTGATTCAATTCAGTAAATCCTTTGTTGCGATAGCAACGCGTGACCGGATTTGCTTCATTATATTATTTTGTTACTTATAAGGTAATCTTTCTAAAACAATTTATTAGTTGGTTTTCGTGTAAAAGATTTGCATACAGATGCATACATAATATAATACACATTACATATTCATAGAAACAGCGGGGAGCGTATTTAAAAAGCATTATAATAGTTCATCTATTTATGTTTTTTCGCCAGTTCTTTTAGATCCAAGGTTGTAACTTTCTGTACGGGTGGTGGATTTGTTTGATATTCAATGAGATATTTATACTCTTCTTTGTTTATATGATCTTGTTGTGGTAATTTCTTCAGTTCATGCACGATTGCGTCACTAGTGTCTTAAAATTGACGACGTTGTGGTTTAGCGGTATAGGACCCGCCTTAAGCGACGCATGTCGTGGATTCGATGCCCGCTCGGAGGTGATGTTGTATAACCCTAGAGGCAACACATGTCTTTGTCCTCGTGTATGTTTCCGGACCCCCGACAAAAGTTATCACTATCCTAATTCCTCGAGTATGCAGCGTTAATTTTATTTTATTTATTTCTTAAAAAGTAAAAGACGATACACTGAGTTACAGATCCGGTATTAAAAAGCTATGTACTCAATTAAAGATTTCTCCAGACCGTACATAAGACATGGTTGTTTATAACTGCAGTAACCGTCTCCAAGTTTGCCAAGTTTTAATCGATATAGTGGTTGTCGGAATATAAAAAAGTTGCGAAGGTCAGTTGCGGAACGGTGGGGATATGTGTCGTTGGTATTTTTAGACTGTATCTCGGTTCTTCCTATACGAGCATATTCATTATTAAAAAATATATCAGAGGACGAGCGTTCTGACGTTTTTATAAGTAGCTGGCTAATTAGGTCGGAGGCCACAATTATCACTCATATTTTTTATGGCAATAGCGCCATGCTCCTTCCAGCACAAATAGGCCGCGTCGACCGGTAAAGTACTATCTTTCACACATTATTACTGGGGTAAAGTAACAGTACCAGTAGGTACTATTGCGTTTAGCGCGTTGAGTGAGAGCTCCGGAGGCCAAACCTCCATGGCAATCTCTCAACTCCTCTGTTCCCTTCGATTTTTACCTTCTCATCCCTTCCTCGGGTGGCAACGTGCATATGATACTTCAAGTATTACGCGCGTTCATTGATTGTTTCCTACCCTCGTGATATATAAAAAAAATATCCTTTTACTTCCCATACATTTCTTTCTTTTGCTAAATCTGGTGTCCTCTGAATCTACTGAATAACTTAATAATCTTTTAACCTTTGGTAGAAATAATAGAACCAAACGAGTTTGTGTTTTACCTGTAAACATTTGTAAAGGTCAATATAATAATTTACTTCAGTTGCCAGGACAACATACAAGAAGGAAACGATTATTATTTGTTAAACAATTATATTTATAGAACGTAACATTTTATATTGTATCACGACGTGAGGTAATTAACAAATTTGAGGCAACTCGGCTTATTCCAAAAGTTATTACCGATTGTCAGGTTTCTAATACCATTTATTTGGACACACGTGAAGTACACGTGCAAGTTTGTCTAACTTGTTCATTTAAGTTAAACTACATTTGTTTCGTTTACTATTGTATTTATTTTATCTTCAAAATCCAATTATATTTATTAACAGCTAGATTCTGCCGGTGGTGCCGCTCGCGTGTATAACGATAATAGTAAAAACTTAAACAAAGTTTCAAGCTTCTAGTTTCAAAAATGACGGACATGCAAATGTTCAACCCCTTTCACCTATTTAGGGATAGTATTTTAGAAAACGTTAAATGACAAGTTTTTTCTTCTGTAATTGTTCGCCTAAAAACAAAGTTTTGTGTAGTAGTACTAGTTTATAACTATCCATCACAGCTAGTATAATAGGACAGGCATAGTACTATCGTATAAAGCATACTATACTAATTTGAGTTAATTAGTGTAACTGAGATGAGATTTCTTAAAATTATTACTGGGTCGAGATTTGCCACTTAATTTTTACTATCACTGCAATTATATTTATTTATATCGCCGCAAGATTTACATTTGAATATTACGCCATCGCTCCGAGATAAAGGCGGACCGTTTGATTTTATCACTTTTCAGTTGAAACAAATGGCGAAATTGTGCCAAACTTTTATTCGCAAAATCGTGTCATCTTGATAAATGTCCGATAGACGAGGGAAGCATGTCCTTGGCAGTGACCGAGCCGATCTAATAGACTCGTAAACTTCTTTAATTCAATCTTCTTTGTGGGAGCTAATTTTGTAACAAAATAAATAATAGCTTGACTACGGTCTCGGTTCGAGTACATGTTGAGAAACAACATTATTTACGTCTAAACATAAAGTACGATCGTCTTCAAATGTTATCTAATTAATTACTTTGGCATTTGTTATTTTATGTAATTTTTTAAGACAGTAACTGTTTTGTTATTCGGTATTAGATTGTAATATGTTAATACAAAAGCGTGCGTGATAAATCTAGTAATACCAATATTATAAAGCTGAAAAGTTTGTTTGTTTATGAATCGCTAATCTCATGAACTACTGATCGTTTTAAAAAAATAATACATTTGAGAGCTACTTCTTGAGGAGGGCTATAGGCTATATAACATCACGATATGATACTCAGAAACCGAGCAATAAGAAAGTATTTGCGGGAACAGCTAGTCTCCTATAAAGCCTATGCCATCAAGGGTGGTGTACCGGTTACTTATTGAAAAAATCTTTAGAATGGAGTAGTGCTAGAGATTTTCCACAGAATACAAATGAATTTTGCATTTTTATAATTTAGTTTCAAAGGATCTGTCACGTGGTCTGATATTTTATTGTACACTTAATGCAAATATTTTGTTTATATTTGGTTTTTAAAAAAACGTTTTGCTGGTTTTCGTTAGCCAAAATAAGTAATTATATGGTGTAGTTTTGAGTTTTATTGACCTATTCTTTACGTTTGTTAAACTGTCTTAATTTTTTTATGACAAAAAGTCTTAATCTTAAATAATACTTAGGACAGTAACAATGCCTACAACAATACATTACAAGCAATTCACTTTGTAACGAATACTATCTGAAACTAAAATGGTATTACAATGTTAGTAAGTTTTATTGTGATTGTTATTGAAGGCTAAATAATAATTAAGGTACGATTTCCATTACTTTATACTTGTTGTTGTATTTTTATTGGCGCAGTGCTTCGTAGCGGAAGGAGTCAATTGTAAATGCGCCTGTGCCGGTGAAACGAATCGTTGATAATACTTAAGACTCTGTATTTCTAAGGAATTAATGTCGAATTTATTAAAGTATTTTATAAAAGTTTGTATATAAAAACTCAGCATAGATAAATTCTTTTTTCTTAAGTTGAAGGGGTTTTTTAAATTTATAATGAGTGCAGAATTAGTCAACGGTTAGGTCAGTTACAGACAAAACATTATAATTATGTAAATAAAAACGGACCGATATTTCACATTACTATAATTCTACAACATCATATGGATATAATATAGTCTGAATTCAGTTAGTAGAGCAAGTATTAATAAAATATAAAACATTTGTGCCGTTTATATCGAACACTGGGGCCGTGGAGCGTCTGTGCTGAACAATTTTTGAAATATCATCCTCCCTCTTTCCCTCCAGAGGATTTTGGGTATTAGGGCTCGTTTTTGGTACAAGAATCGCGATTGCGATTCAGAGGGGAATAGTAGCCGGCATTTCACGGAGACAAGATTTCTATAATCTTAATTGTTTCCAAATATAATAAGTTTTGAATTGTAAATATGTTTTTTTTTTCGTCAATAAATGTATACGTCAACGCCTTCTGCGAATAACAAGACATTACATTAATATGTTTTTCTTTAATAGTTCTCATTATCTTGGTAAATATTTAAGTATATAAAAAAGCGATGTCTATTTTTCATTTGATCTTTAACCACTTTGACGTTTACAATCGCAACATGAGTCTGGTAGGCGGCCAAAACAAAATATTATTTGACGCAAACGGAAGTTTTTTCATCTGTATGTGTCTCTTGACATGCTAACCTAATATTTCAATTGAATGTTCCGTCGATGGAAAAGTAAAAGCTTGTAAATGGGCTTTGAGTCCTTTTATGAGCCCGTACCGGCGTCGGGACGTAACGACCCCATCGCCCGCTGTTGGGATAATCTCTGTCTGTCAGATTATTCCACCAGTGCAATCAGTCACACTGGTGTTGCAAGAGGCACCACCGCGGAGAGGAGGTAGGTACCATCGCAGTGTCAAATATTAGCGCCAAACTCTAGGCCTCATAGGCTTCGGCAACCGCCTACCAACAGGTAGGCCGTATGCTTACTTGCCAATTTTAACATAAAAATACCCCGAAATATGGCCTTTTTAAATAAAAATACTAGCATTGCTTTTTTCAGGACGTTGGCAATAATCCTGTCCCCCTTCCTAAGCGTCTAGCTTTTGCTAGGTGTAAGAAATTATTTAAGTAGATCATGTTTTGTGATCAAGTTGATTTAAAAATTTTCATATATTTAATTTTAATTTTTTTGTTACAGGTAAGTCAAACAGTTTAACGAGATGCTAACAATGTTCAACAACATAAAGTGTAAGTATTAGATACGACCAGTGCTCAATTTGCTAAATGCAACATGCATTTCTCGCAGTTTAGCAGGTTCTGTATTGTAAATTAAAAGACTTCTGTCTGTCGCAGTCCGATGACTTATCGCTATGTAAAGGCTTAAATTATATGTGGGAGTTACCTTAAAACCGTACACGGTTAGGTTATTTATCGTGGCTTTATATATATGTTTACAATAATTTAACGGCTTGGTTCTTTAGCGTATGTGTTATATTAAAGCTGGACAATTTAATGTCTATAACATTTTGATATCTCTGGTTTTCCTCGTGAATAAGTTTTTATCTGCGATTTTGTTTTTGTGAAGCTGTAAAAATACTGACGGACAACCAAACGGAGGTGCCGTTTGGGAATTTATTTTATCTCTGCCGATAATTATTCGAGGGAGACAAAAAATATTAACATCCGTTAGATACAAAACAGCATTGAAATCTGTCTAGAAAGTTTGCTGTATAAAAGAATATAGAAAAAAGAAAAAATATATTTTAAAATAGACCTATCGTTGGCATATGCGCTAAATATTCGTTTGATAAGTTTTTTTTAAGATGTAGTCTTACATTGTAAGATTTTCTTTGTGTTAGCGTCGTGAAACCGCTGAAGGCTACTGGCGTTAAGCTGAACAAGGCAATTGCGGTTGACCTGTTTTAATAGGTCATGACGGCTACCAACTAGATCGTTTAAATGTGAAACTGTATATTTAAAGTGATATGATATATGTAATGAAAGATGTTAATTTGTCATTCATAGATGTACTCGTAGCTCCGTGTCTACGATTTTTCCCGGCCGTAGCAAACACTACAGATATGAAAATCTACACTAATATACAAAAAAAAAATATACAGAATATTGTCCTTAGAATATCGACATAGAACCCAAAATGCGTTCATAAATGACGAAGTTATGCCCGATCACACATAAAAAAATAAACATCCGAATTGAGTACTTCCCACTTTTTTGAAGTCGGTAAAAACATGAATTTAGCCCTTAAAATGCCGTCCAAGATCAGGTTCCGGCAAACTTCCAAAAATCATCAGTCCGCTTAGTGGAAGGCTAACATTGCGCCTTATGACTTCAAACAAAAAAAAATTTTTTTAATTGGTAAAAATAATATCTACTGCTATAACTGTAAGCGTAGAAACAAGATATTTTTATAGGAATTGTTGATTGAATCCACGTGTATATAAGCGACAAACACTACGTAAATCCCTAAACCCGCTTTATAGTACAATGAACTTGTAACGAATTTACTGTTTTATAATTTTTATTTTTCATACTGAAGGCAATGATCCCGGACCAGCTGCATAATAAGGTCAATATCCCTTCGGTATAATCCGTCGTTCATTCATCGGCTATCTCCATATTTGTTTGTCTCTCGATAATCTTAATAATGAATATTGTTCGAATTTATCGTCACACAAACATCTTTGACTTTATATTTTACGAAGTTTATTCGTATATAAGAGTATATTATAGATCATAAAAAAATACAATTGAATTTTGTTTGTAATCTCCAAACTATAGAATTGGAACTGAGTTTAAACGCGATCTTGAATCAAATATGACTTAAATTATAATTAAACCTACTATAATATTTTTAGTAGATCTCAAAAGTAAAATAAAATAAACGTTACACATTCAACAGCCTCGATTATTAATATCCTGCGTCGGGGGTGCAGAAACAATATTATACAGACACGAGCACAAAAACTGGGATTTCATGTCCGAGTTACAATGGAAAATAATTAACTCTAGTGATTCCTCTTTTATAAAAATACCGAACTCCATTAATTTAGTTTTTTTTTAAATTTAATAATTTTGCTACATCTACATCATTTCAGTTCCAGGAGCTTGTTTCGTTACATTTGCGCATCGGAAATTCAGAACATAAACTACACAGAATCCGCAGAGTCATACATATCATATATATTTTATATCATAGGAAAATATCTTTTACGATTTTAGGTCATCCGCAATATTATCTGCGGACACGGGATGGTATCAGAGCTAAACATAGTAGGTAATAAAACTATCTGTCTGATTCTAAGTGGTCTTGTATCTGATAATCTACATCCTTACTTAATATTATGAATGCGAAGGGAAGTTTGTTTTTTATTAGCTCACCATTGTAAAATTATGCCACACGTTGTCACGGGTACAGAGGAAGACATAGGGAGTCTTTCATTCAAATACTTGTATGAGTATTGTTTGCGAGGATTGGAGAGTAGGCTGTGTGTGTGGCTGGTATGGGCATGTGGAAGTGTGGAGGCTCACTGATTGTGATTGTGATTTGGAGTTGGGAGTATGGCACTCCAGATCCAGAGGAAGACTCAAGACTAGGTGGAAAGATGTAGTGTTTTGGGCATAAGGGAGTGAGGGAGAGCAAGCTGACCGACGACGACGTCGAGGTTCGAGCGAAGTAGAGTAATACAATAAGGAAGGCTAACATAACATAACATGGTGATGCTATGTGGGATACATAGCCAGGACCACTCTCTCCGAGAGCGAGTTTTTTTTAAATTAAAACATGGGTAAGCTCTTGAACTCCATCGAGCGCGAAGGCATAGATTAAGTCTACGGTGAAGAGAGCTTATTCATAAGAAGCCTGTGCAGTCGAACCTTGAAGAGGTTCTGGTTGTATGCTTATGGAAATACAGAAGAATAAGCTGGAAGAGCATTCCACCCCCTGATAATGCGCACGATTATGAATGAAGATCGAAAGCGTATAGTAATAGTATTTCTTCAGAGAGATAAAAAAATAACTAAGACGATCGTCCAGCCTAACAACTCGTCTTGCTCAGATAAATGAATAGCAACATGATGCTTGAGGCGCAGAACTCTTCAAAAATTTTAACGGAACATATCTCTAAAATCGAGCGAGTCGCAAGCCTATGCTAGTATTATATAAATGTTACCTTGGGAAGTTCAGGGGCTCTGTCGATCAATGAATGTCAAGGCCGTTGCTAGCTGGCGCGGGGATCTGAATAGGCTGGCTCTATGATTGATGATCTAACGTCTTAGGTTTGGCCGGATTATGATTTTATTTCATATTTTCTGATTTTATCTCTCTCTCTAAGATGGATGATAATCCATCTTAGGTTTATGAATGTAGCCTATGATTACGTAAATGTTACATGCTTGTTGAACCCTGGTTAGGAGGAGATCGAGGAAAGAGGAAGAGGAGCTTAAAGATCGAAACGCAAAAGTTGGGATACCGTTACCTGATAATAATGATAATGATGATAACACCGAGATGTTTCTTTCAATATAAGGAATAATGGTGTCGGTTGTATGTACAATTACTTCATTATTTGCTCAACAATTCTTTATAATAAGCTTTCGTACCATTGTTTCTTATTTCACTTAGTAAATAGCTGGATCCATTGAATTACCATTAATTAAGGACCGGCCGTCCCATACAGAAAAAATGTCCAATCAAAAACTTATTATAATATATTATGGACAGGAAGGGCAATGGAATGGAAGGGCCATTTTAACAAAATAATAAATAAATAAATAAACGCTGCACACTCAACAGACCCCATTAGGATAGCGATATCCTGTGTCGGGGGTCTGGAAACACATACAAGGACAAGGATAAATATACTCAAACCGGAACCTGCATGGCCAATGCAAACATATGCTTCGAGCGGAAATCGTACCCGCGACCTGTGGCGTTTAAGGCAGGTTCGCTACCGCTGCGCCAGAACGTCGTCAAAAATGTCTAAAGATTCGCTGGTGCTCATTAAATGCTGGTGCTTATTAAATTCTCACTGACCCAAAGAAACTAAAACGCCTGTCCATAATATAATAACAAGTTTTTGATTATAACATAATTATTCTAGGTATGTATACCATCTTAATAGTCGATAATTTTCAATCCGTCGCTTCATTAATTGTTGCTAATTACCTTTATTTTTTTTATAAAAATCATAGACGTAATATTTTTATTACTTACAACAAAGATTTTGCTCTTTATATTAGAAAGCGCCATCTATGAAAGAGTCTTTCATAACATAAAACTGTGTTGTTGAATAGATGGCGGTGTTATTGTTCATAATTATTAAGAAAGCCAACTTTAAACGGTCGTCGGTTTGATCCCGGTTGATTACGTACTAGATTATTTTTTTGGGTTTTTGAACTTTAATAACTTAACTTTTATTAATGACTAACGTTTAATTTAACAGAACTTTTAACAATATAGGGTACAGTTATAATATGTTATTAACAAAATCGGTTTTATATTTGCGTCATATGATATATTGAACGCAAAATAGATTGAAGTGTTTCACAATGTTGTATAACGACGTCAATACAATTTTGGTTCAAATATATTTAACTTCTACTCGTAATGGGAGAACGGTGCTGTTTTAAAAATGATGGGAAGTAACGGGAAGCAGCAGTATTCTTTAGTAGTTCAGATTCGTTCAAAACTCCTAAACTACAATTATATCTTACCCCTTCCATTTCGTTCTCTGGGAATCTTATTCCTTTTAAAATTCAACTTGAATTGTTAGTCACTTCCTTTTGAAAGTTGATTCAAATGTTTCTAGCATATTCATTGATGCTGAACCTAGCTTAAAAATAATATATAGCGGCCTTGCGGTAACATGGCCGCCGCTTTCCGCACGCTATTTCGGATGCACCCGCACTAACCGGACGACTGCACGTCTGAACTGTGACGCAGACGAGAGGTTCGCTCTGACGTGTACTTGTTATATTTTATTACATTAGACTTATTTTATAATGTATTTATTTATTTTTTGTTTAATGTATAGTTATAGTTAGGTCTTTTGAAAATAGATGACGTAAAAATTATATTCAAATTATAGCTTTCGCCCGAGGTTTTACCCGCGTGAATAACGATTTTGAATTTGCCACATTTAATGCAATATAAAAATAATGGGTTCGCCATACGAGTTTTTATCCCCTATTTCACCTTTCAAGCTATTCAAGCTTTTTGGACATAATCGATCTAAGTATTAAATTTTTATCAAAATCTGTTCGTGAGTCGGTGAAAGCGTGAAAGACAGACAGTTACATTTGCATTTATAAGGAATTTCACTGATCAATGGCTAATTTGATGGCGTAAAGAACTAATATCATATTATTTATTCATATTTTATTTTATAAGTGGTATTATATATAATATATGTTCATTAAAATTATATTATATTAAAAAAAATATTGCTACACCACCTACCTACATAATTATTTTGGCATAATATTTCCTTCACCAACAGGTTGTCTGGCAGAAATTGCTTACTAGTAATAAGGCCGCCTGTTTGTACCACCCTTATTTTCTGTGTTTTGTTGTTAAAATTTGTTTTTAAAATTTAAATCCTGGTGTACAATAAAGTATATTATTATTATTATTATCAGTAGGTACTGTTGCGTTTCGTACGATGAGTGAGAGCATCCAGAGGCCAAATCCAAAATCCCAATCGCACCCCTCTGCTCCGTGCCGTACGGCCCGTATGCCAACCGTCATTATATAGAAAAGCCAAAGCTGTATAAGTGTCACAGATACATACATATCTGGCTAGCAACGTACAAATTATAAGTCGCACTTCACGAGTTCACCGACATTAAGCTGGCACGTACTGTATTGGATGCATCCATAGCATATATTGATCCCGGAAACGAATGACTGCGAAAATATATAGTTTTACTTAAAGTCACCAGTATTTTTAAATCGATATGTTTGTTGGAGCGATATAAAATATAAGAACGATCAATTCGGGTGTATACTTCTGCTATGTTATGCAATATAATCACCTTTTATGGATCGATTATGATGATACTTGGGTACCCGCCCTGTGACGCTCTGAAAGCCAGTAGGGCCAACAGCAATACACATTCCGAAAAAAAAAAGATACTTTGGTTGATGTTAAATCTTCTTTAGCGCTACCGATATGGTAGTGACGTCACACAGCAAAACTGGCGATACGCAATGGCCAGTTTACATTAATATGTGTGTGCGTCCAAAATTTTTAATTAATAGTTTTGTTTTAATTATTACAACTAACTCTTAAAGTTTCAAGATTTCACTTCTGCCAGTAGACGATTGTCTATTGTTTTTGTTATCATGCCTAAAGGTGGTTCCATAGAAATTATGTGATGTATTTAAGGAATTCGGAGATAAGAGAACTCTAAAGTGTAACTAATTATCCGTAATCACTAAATTTAAATTGTAAGTTTACACTGTCAGTGTATCTTAGAGGTCGGCCGTTCAATTCGTTTGCTGTTTTATTTAAAACAATCCTAATAATCGTTGTTGTAATTCACTAGATCTTTTCTCTTGAACGAAAATAAATTTATCTGCGTCTGCGTTTGAAATTTCTTAAAAAATATTTACAATTTAATCAATTACGAAACTTGTCTAACAAAACTTTCCAATGTTTTTCTTATTGGTTCGCGTCTGCTTGTAGCAAGCACATGTCTTATTTATTCGCTCGGGATAAAGAAAATTCGTTTAAGATCTTCTCGCCGTCAGTTAGAATGTGTTTCTTTGAGGGGCATAAGATTTAGAAGTAAAGGTATGATATGATAATGATATTTAAACAATAAACGCTACACACTCAATGGTCCCCATTAGGTTAGTAATATCCTGGGTCGCCTGAACACACACGGATAAGTTCAAACACCCAATTCGGAAAACATGCCTGTATCGTTACAAACATCTGCTCTGAGCGGGAATCGAACCATTTTGACATAAAAAAATAAAAATAAAAAAACATCATCAGCTTACATTCAAACTATTATCGTCATGAAATTAATATAAGATTTGGATCTACAGTTGAAACATGATATACATATTTTAAGCCGTTTTCGCAAAAACGACTATGACAAAGGTTGGGTCTTTTTGATGTCGAATGTAATATATTTATGCTATACATTTGGATTTCACTTTTTTTGTGCCGTATGTCAATAGTGGCCCTTCTGGCCTTGACAGCGCCTCCGGGCGGGGGATTTAACCCGAGCACCCCTGACCTTGGGCGTTTATTTAAGGATCTCTTTGTCACCGACACTCAGTGGGATGTCTGATGTAAATTAATGCTGTGTATTCGGATGTTGTCCTTTGTGACAGTGTCTCGTCCTTATTGGTTAATTTTAAATTCTTACTTCTTTATTATGAAGTGGTAAAGTTTGTTCGTTCGCAATTATGTTTTAAATACATTCGATTAAAAGATATTTTTTAATAAAATTATGGACTTGAAATTAGTACCTATATTTTGCGCTCAGCTTCTGTCCGCGGGTGAACCAAAATGATCAGAAAAAGAGTTATAACGCGTAAAAGAAAATTTCTTCCCAATTTTTTTTTGTTTCTACCTTTTCGTTAATATCTTTATCGTTTTTGATACTACGAGAAATGCTACGTGCTAAAGTTGTAGAGGATTTAATTTCCTAAATAATGTTGTTACTAATTTTCTGTGCGAATAATAGTTTGTAAAAAGTAGTAGAGCGTAAAAATAATTTGAACCTCTTATTCAAGATGGCCAATCTCTTTTTTCTGATTCTGTATTGCTATTGGCGTCACCGGGCGGGCGGCCGAGCCACAATGGTTACGGCCTATAATAAAGCGTCAAATCCTCTCCTGGGCACCCAAAAAATAAAATTGTATCCTTTGACTTTTTCAACCCTTAATGTAACTTTGCAATCACCTCTAATAGCTTATAGCTTTGAATTGATAACCTATTTATGTATAATGTTAACCTTATTACTAAGAATGAATAAATAATTAAGTAGGTACATAATAATAAATACGCCTGTTAAAATTTAACGAGCAACAAAATTCTGAACTACGTATTAGCAGATATAAATAGACGGGCGCTTGTTATTTATAAATTATGAATAAATAATTTAATATTGAATGAACGCTATCAACTCCACTTCAAACGACTTTAAAAACTAGCGACCTTTTGATATCTAATATTAGACGCAGTGATCGGTTATTAATTAAGTCTTAAACTTTGAAGAGTGACGGGCACTGTCTACTGAGTTCTTGATTACATAGTTATAAAGTATGTTAAAGTATATTCGATCTTCTTTTACCAACAATTATTCCTGTTATTATATTTACCCAGGGTCTGCTTATTACTCTTATCCGGATTTGACAGGTTACTAGATTTTTACACAGACCGATTGTCATTTGAACTCCGCAAGCAACCCTAAGGGCGAACCAGTAACTCATTGCATAAGAGAAAATTACCTATCAAGAGTGAACGCGTATTATTAGATGTTATGATAACAACCGGGACCGACAGCTTGACGTGCTCTTCGAGACACGGTGGGGAGAAAGAAAAAAAAAGAACCGAAGCCGTGACCGTCGAATCTCTAAGCTGGCTCGCTGCCAGCACGCCACAACGGTCGTCAATTTACAAGTATATTCGAAATGATGAAATAACGTCAGTTCACAATTTTCGGGGACTTGGCGTAATATTAACCCAAAGTAGAATTAAGAAGCTGCTCTTTTTTGTAAATTGTGTAGATAGTAGTAAAAAAAGAAAGAAGGCCACAGAGATTCGCGATCCGACGGTTGACTGAGCAATGCAATAGCCATCATTTTTTTTTGAGTTTTATTATGGCCATAAATACCATTAACTGATTGGCGTATTAGTTACAATTATAATAATTGACACTTTGTTTGTCACTAAATTGATTTCCAAAATAAATGGATTGTCAAACAACATTTCCTGAGCCTTTAATGAAATTATTACAAAATTGAGATCATAGACAAAATATGTTTCTTTACGTAGCAAACCCTGCCCCAAGCAACTTAATGAGAATCAACAAAAATAACCATAAACTGCTAATGAATCACGTAGAATATACAAACACACAAAATTAAAACAATCTTGTAGTTTTACAGTAGTAGAGCCATGTACCTCTCAGCACAAATGGGCCGGCTCCATCCGGGAAGTTTTACTACTGTGACAGAAAATCGGCGTAAAGTAAAAGTATCAGTAGGTGCTGTTGCTCTTGCGTTAAGTGAGAGCGCCGGAGGCCCATTCTTCAACCTCATCTGTTCCCTTCCTTTTTTTCCTTTTCATTCCTTCCTTCCTATCCCTTAAGTCGGCCCCGCGCATGTGATACTTTAAGTATCACGTGCGTTCATAGGTTATGGTGCCTGTTTACCATCAGGCGGGCCGTATGCTTGCTTGCCAACCGTCATGAAAAAAGAATCTACTTTAGAAGTCGGTTAGTTATTATTATTTTTATGAAAATGAAATACACATCGGTCTCTTTTCACCGAAATCCACGTAACGTGTTTTGTTATCAACACGTATTGACTTTCACTTCCAAGAAAGGTTTTAAGCGAGGTTAGCACTTCCAAAGAAGTGCTTGTTCGTGCTTAATAATAATTCATGTATAGTATAATAATAATAATAAATAAACGCTACACACTCAACGGCCCCCATTAGGATAATTATATCCTGTGTCGGGGGTCCGGAAACATTCACAATGACAAGGACAAACACAACCAGACCGGAAAACATGCCTGTACGATGAATACAAACATCTGCTCCGAGCGGGAATCGAACCCGCAACCGTCGAGGCTTAAGGCAGATTCGCTACCCACAACGCCACAACGGTGTCAAACGGTGTAAAAAATATATATTAATATTATAAAGTTGAAAGAGGAACGTTATATTTAAGTTGGACACGACAAATGGAATACGATAAAAATGTCGTTGCGTCGTACCGTCGTATACCCTGGCAGACGAGAAAAAAATCATTTAAAATGCCAAACGTGGCGCTGGTGACTTGGAGTATCGGATAGGCATGTATAATTTGAATTTATTGCGGTTGAAAAACGAAGGATGTTATATATTTTTTTTTATTATAAAGAATATTAGTCTGTAACAAAGTAAATACAATACTTATAACTATAAAGGGTTGTACTCATTTTGATGAACCGGACTGTTCCTGGCCGACAGTTGCTGGTATGAGGAGTGAGTTAGACTTTCTTTGATTATAGAAAAAGATTTAGTTATTTCTATTTCAAAATTTAACCGTGTTTTATTGTATGATCAAAGTGCAGATGCACAATATCATATACAATAGCACAGTTTGGTCTTATCCGAATGATATAATACGATTGTCTGTGCTAAAATTTAAATTGTGTATTGTAACCAAAATTTGCTTAATGATTCTTTTGTCTGGTTGTCTGAAACTATTTGTAGCACGTGTTTAGTTGTATAGTATATAAAAGTAATTTTTATTTATTTAAATACGCTACATAAATTACGAAATAATTATCGATCAAGGGTGCGGTGGAACACGCACAGTGGAAACTGAAGACTTGACGAGGATGAATCTTTTTATAAATATTAACAAATTAAAACCAGAGTAGTGTTATCGTTTAAAAAAATACTAACTTGTTGGACAAATAGCATGCGGGTTAAATCAGGTGGTTAACTTTTTGGATTCACAGAAAAAACTCATTGAATCTATTTGACTGTTTTTTGGAATCGTATACGATGACGAATATCAGCGGTAGTGACGTCACTCGTCATCAGACCACACCAGTTCATGGAAGCGAATGATTCAAGCGTGTGCCGGTGGCGGAATTATCTATCTGTTTATGCAAATATTGTGTTTAATGCATGCTTATTGAGATTACGATCAATTTTATTTGTATGTGTTTTTATTTTAACACAACGCACGATTACTTCGCACGATGCACGTCATCTTCTTGACTTGTTCTTGTAGCGAACCTACCGTCAGAGTTCAGTTCTTCAGACTTTGTTTGGCGATAATTATCAAGTAGATAACAGTAATTAGAAATGCTTTTTGAAGTCTTTACTCTTATACCCTTATTTCCCCTTCAAATAAGCTTGTAACTTGCGATAGGAGTGGCTACCAAAATAGGCATAGGGGTCAGGATCGAACCTGCAACTCTCGCGTTATCGGAATTTGCCCGTTTGTCATTGAAGTTTTGAGGCTTTCAATTTTAACATTTTACGTCACATGTAGCACGAAGCGCTTAATTGAAACCTATGAGGTCACCCATATATAAATTGACCGCGCCTAAAGTTGCTTAACTCAGTCGTTGGTCGTCTTCGAGTTTGGTTCAGTGTCTTTATTTTGCAAGTAAATTTCTACCTAATTCTTTTATTCATAACTGAATACTAAAACTACCTCCGTTTTATTGTGTTTTTAATGAGGTCAATATGTTGCAAACTAAATAAATTATATTCGTATTCAAGAGCACCCAGCAGTATACCTTCACTTGCTAGGTACTTCAATTTCCCAAGAGGGGTCGAACTCGGGAATGTCAATGCAGTAGCCTTATGCAGCGACCACAGAAAACTACGTTATGCCTTTTTATGTCATCCTCAACCTATGAACGCTTGCGCTATTTGAAGTCACATGAGTTGTCAGTCCAAGGAGTAGGAGGGATCTGAACGGACCAAAAAGGGCGGGAGATTGGGTCTCTGGCGCTCAAAATCATAACTCGAAACAAGTCCCCGACCGATGACAGTCATTCGATATGTTACTCAATATATTCGAACTGTCTACTATCTATAAATAGTATTATCTTATCTTATCTATCTTACTTATCAACTATCCGCTACGCAGGAACTTCACCTTGTTCAAGATATATCCTTTGTTTAATTGTAATGTTGATGAAATTCCTCTTATTATAGTAAAAAAAATATTTTATTCTAAGGATGAACTTTATAATATATCAGTCACACCTCACTACCTGTCAATATTTTTTTATCATAGAAGTAATTGTGTGAATAAATATTTTATTTATCGTTTTGCTTAGAACGGTTGTCATATATTTTTATAAGTATCTATAAATTACTTAGATGTAATATGTACCTGATAGCTCAGAAGAATGATGACAAACAAAGCAACTGCTAAAATCTGATGCAATACAATCTAATGACTCAGTTTTTATGATAAATAATTGCCGTGTTCTTCACGGTTAAGGTGAGATAAAAATATATCATAACAGATTCACAGTCATTTAGTTTTTATGACGGTATATTTACGATTCAAATTAAAATGCTGCATTTGTAACATGCATTTATAATAAGGGTTGCGAACATCAAGGACTATCATCAAAGGGTACAAAGCATTCATTGAAACCCACGAGTGCTATCCGGACAGTACACGATATTGACAAAGCATCTCAATTTATCATCGTAAAACGTAAACAACACAACGATACGATCAAATAGGTCAGTATAGATCAACGTTATCGGTCACCGTTCCCCTGCGACCGGAGCCGGCAGCCGTCACCCGCCGGGTAACGGGTTACTACTTAGTATCATACGAAACTTCGCATCGAACGCACGTATCGCGTAGGATGCAACGCGAAGGCGTACGCAATACGAGTTTTTACATCAATTGTTTCTAGTGATCAGCTGATATTAGTTGTTTAAGTGTGTGTACAAGATGGGCCAGTCATTTGGAACGAACGGCGGCGAACAGCGGCATTACGTGAGAAAGGAAATTGGTACGTTTCATTGTTATGCACTTGTGAAACCTCTCGTATCCTCTGCAGCTGTACCGATGTAATCGTGTGCTGCGATTTGTGATTAATTTGGCTTTGTTGAAAGTGAGGTCATATCTTTATTTTTACGTCTTTATATAGATAATATTTGAGTGGCAATAGAAAAGTGGAACGAGTCTCGCATATTATTAGTACATTTGCGTATTTTCCTACGTATTTTAAAACTACAATGCAGCTAATTACGAATCTGAAAGTTCGATTGTACGGAACGTTTGTTACTCAATCCCATTACAAATGCTTTACAAATCGGCTTAAAAATACGTCTTCGGGCTCGGATTATAAAAAGAATAAAATTAACCTTGTTTACGCGATCTTAGAATACAACTTGTTAGTAATAGTAGGGGAGCCCAAGCGGGGATTTCGGGATTTACTAAAGCGCGTCAGATTAATATACAGGGGATACCTTGTACCCGGTTAAGTACCTCCACAAAACATGAGGCCCATATATAAGGCCGCCCGTAAAGGATACAGGATCAGATTAGTAAAAAAATTGACCATCAGAAATTCTCGAGCGCGTCAGATTAAGGTAGGGTGA
Organism: Hestina assimilis; assembly: GCA_023373885.1. NCBI lineage: Eukaryota > Metazoa > Arthropoda > Insecta > Lepidoptera > Nymphalidae > Hestina > Hestina assimilis. The sequence continues at coordinate 14,072,581 of CM041753.1, forward strand.
GTTAATTACATCCTAAAAGTGTATATTCCACTAACCTGACAATTTGAGAGTGACGTAAAAAAAGGAGGGCAAAAAGTTGTAAAAAAAACGTCATCTCGACATTCTCGAGCGTAGCTAAATTTTTTTATTTTGAAGGAAATAATTCAAGAATAATGAAAAATATATAATCTGACGATTTCCGCAAGCCGAAATCACAAAAATTCGTCGATAAAGTTAAATGCGTGCAGTTGCGTGATGCCTACATTTCCTTCTCCGCGTTTCTATTCCTCTCTCACTCTTTCTCTATCTATTACTCTCTCACTCCGTCCCCACTCTGGTTTCTGCTGCCATGACGCCATCACAGCTGATCATAAAGACACGTGGTATAGTCTGTTAAATGTAACTTGAACCCTGCGCAGTAACACGTTTTGGGTCTCAACCGTATGCGGTATGAAGGGGGCAGGGTTTAGTACACTCGCTCACGGTTGTTTTAGCTCTTTAATAATAAATTATTAAAAAATAAATTAAAATATAAATTAGTTTTGTCAAGTGTGTTAACATTTATTTCGAGATAATGCCTCGGATGAAGATGATGATTAATTAATCAAATAAATATAAAATATTAAACTATTTTAAGCTTTTTTTAAGTAATTTTTTTATAAATACATTTATTCTACTAAAAAGCATACACTTATTTAATTGCATGCTATTTCCTGATCTTTTCAATTAATTAAGTTTAATGATTTAAAAGAATAGAAGAAAAAATTTTTGACTTCCCGCTAAGAAAAATTAAAAATTTTAATATTAGTTCTTTGAACTCAGGGAGCTCAAAATATCACATTAATTATATTTTGAGCTCAAAAATATCATAAGTACAATTTTAAGCGCCCAGGAATGGAATTAGCGGGAAGTTGCAGGGATGGCCTTTAAGGTGAACCGTTTTTCTAATTTTTTTGTCAGATCAGCCGAATCCCTCTAGATAATCGTCAGATTATGAGACAGTATGTTTAGAACATAAAAATGAACCACATATATCTTAATCTGACGCGCTTGAGTATTTCAAAATGGCGATTTTTTTGCACATTATGAAAATGACCACCAGTTTGCGTCCCATCGAAATCGTCAGATTAGTGAATGAGAGCTTTTTTTGGTGCACTTAACACTCCCTTAGAAAATCTGACGCGCTCGATTAATTTTTTTTCATTTTCAACCCTTAAATACAACCACCCGCATCATGCAAACGATCAGATTAACATACGTACATTATTAAAAATACGTAGGGCATTGATGCTATCAATATCTGACGCGCTCGAGGATGTCCATGCAACAGTTTTTTTTACATATTTAAAAATCTATAGCCGCTTCCCCCACCGATGTAAAGGTATATATCATATAACATTTTTTTCTTCTTATCATCTAAGCTTTGCATCCCAATAGGTCTCTACAACGCTCGAGTAAATCCCCATTTAGCATCGTGGGCTCCTCTACCATAACGCGAGAACGAAATTGTGGGAAAAGCGAGCAATATTATGAAAATGTATATTGTTTAAATTACATTTTAGTCAAGATAGCGCAGGAATTATTGTTATACTTCTAATAAAATTATAACCTATGATGTTGTACGCAATTTATCACAAACTCGTACAGTAACTTCGGTTGAGGAATTATTCATTCAAGCATAGAGACTATTATAACTTTAGCAGAAAATTTAACGGAAGTTTAATTCCTACCTTACATTTTCAAATTGAAAACCTATCTTAACTTAAACAAATTTTTTTCAGAAGAATTTTACTTGTAGAATTTAATATTTATTTTTATAATTTTGAAATAATTATATTTGTAGCAGTTATATATAAAACCTATTTGCGTTGTTACAAGAAATAATCATTGCTTGTCAACTAACTCGATTCCGATAATAATTAATTTTGTAGTATTTTAAATATCATTGTAGGCTTTTTCACATTTAAGAACGTGGTTTAAACAAATAAAAATAAAACCACTTCAATATTCATGTTATTTGCACATGTTTCTACGACGTACTTATACAATAACACTGCTGACTAAAAACTAAACAGTATAGATAATCTCTAAACAGCGCAGTACACATCTAAAAATATCATTCTTTTATATTAAAAATAAAATTAGCACCCATTTTTATAGTTCAGCGTAGGTTGCTGTTATACAGTACTACCTACAACTAAACGATCGTAATTGTTTGTCACGACAAAGTCATTGTCAGAAACTCAGACAGCCAGCAGATATTAATAATATTTACACATGTAATTAACGCTAAGCGATTGTATCAAATTGTTGATACCGTAATGCGTTGGTTAAAGTAAATCCTCTTTTGTATCACGTGCAGATATCAAAACATTTATGTGTAACTGCGTATGTTTCAATAACTGATATGATGTGCGTGTTTATGTGCCTATATATACATAATACACATGTTTACGTTTAGCGTCTATCGTTGTGGCGGTTTCAGACCGGCGTTTTCGCGCTTAAAAAAATTGAACGCGCATATATAGGCTTTTTCCGGCGTGTACGCTCGAAGCGGTGAAAATAGCATATTTCAGATAAGCGTTTTAGCGTGCGTACAAGCGTTTTAGTTTTTCGAGGCGTTACGTCGCTCTTACGATGACGAAAAATACCGAAGGGACCATATACGCTCGCAAACAAAATGCAAGCCTGACATCATTCATCACGATTCAAAGTTGCGCGTGGTAAAAAGCGCGCTTCAAAAAACAAGCGGCTGCCCTCGTATTCATGCTTCGTTTTCATAGAGACTTTGAAATCGATTCGATCCCTAAATATTTAAAGCGCTTATCGCAAAACTATGTCGATCAATCTATCTTCCACTCAAAACCCTTGAATAGACATGCTAGTATCTATACAGATGAGATGACAAACCGACTAAATAAAGGCATCCTAAGCACGTCCTACAACACCCTGACGATAAGATCACATTAGACAATGCTCCATACACAGCTCAAAACACGCACATAACACCTTCCCCGCCGGCGAAGACGAGATCCCTTGTGCCACACGTCACGATTCGCTCATACCGTCGGGTGAGTCCATCAACTACCATATACCATTCGAGATGCGCTCGGAGCGCTTCTTTCATTCCCGATTCAAATTTGAATTTCTTTTTCACGACCGGGCCTCAGACCGGCTCTCCCACCCGGTGATGCTGTCAAGGTCAGTAGGGCCAACAGAACTTTAAGAAAAAAACGCTCGTGTAGAACGCTGGTTTGTAACCAACCTTAATAGCCCGGCTTTGTGGCGTCGCTCCATTGTGTTTCGTATGCAGAAACGTTCCAGCTTTTAACGTTATTGGATGCAGTTCTCAAATTACGTATATTAACCGCGTTACGTTCACGTTAACGTTTGTTGTTGTGGTGTTTTGGTATTGTATTAGTATTCTTTGATATTACATAACTTTACTCGACGGTTATATGAGGTGTTTTTCGTGATAGTGTAACGAACAGCTGGGCGGGTTTTCAGCGAAAAAGGTGTAAAAATGAGTCTATTATTTTAGCTTTGGGAGTGACATAAACTATTAAAATGTTAAGAGGAAACGATTACGTTCGTAAATAGCAAGTGGCATATTGAGTCTTTGTAATAAATAAATTAAATATCCTTGATAATTGTCAGTATTTTTTCTGTTCATTTGATATTATAAAAACGCTCGAGTATACGTAGCGTACGTGATCTTCGAACAGTACGTGTGTGATCGGTTAAACGTTGCCTATGCCTACTGTTTTTATAAAGCCGTCTTTAAAACGGTTCGAGAATTTTTAACACATGCCTGAGTGTGAGAATTATATTAAATAGTTGGTCGATTAAATCACGCGTGTATGCAAAAAATAGTTAGCAGCTGTCTTACTGATATCTTCCACGAATAGACGCTTCAGTTATAAAGTTAGACGCTCTTCTCTTCCAGTTCGTGTATTTCTCCACTGCCCCAAGTTCTTCCTCAATGTAGTCTCTCCATCTATTGCTAAACCTTTTTGTCGTATTTTATGATGTGGTTTCCAAAGTAAAATTACTTATTATTAAATATATAATAGTAGTAGTACATCCATGACCCACCTCGACAGGGGAAATACTACCCTCTCACAGAAAATCGGCGTAATGTAACAGTATTTTTGAGTTTTGTGCGATGAATGAGAGCACCGGAGGCCCAATCTCCCACCCTCTTTTTCCCTTCTATCTCGTTGGTTCGGCATGTGATACTTCAAGTAACTTGCGCGTTCATAGGTTGCGGTGACTGCTTACACCATGACATGGTTCTATTAATCAAATCCTGCCACCGATATTTCAGTTACATTTTTTTTCTCAGTAGACTAATTTTTTTAGCAAATAATAGCAGAAACTTGTTTCCATTTAATAATTTGAAATATTTCCTGACTCATATCAAATTTATCAATTTAAGAGTCTACGCGATATAAATAAAAGGTTGATAAAATCTATAATAATCTGTGAATGGTCGGACAGACGGATTAAAATTTAATTAATAATCATTCTCGGTGTGAATTCCAGGGTGTCAGAAACTTGGTGGCTTTAATCATTGTTACAGTTTAGTAATCAATCTTCTTGCTCTTCGCACAAAACGCAAAAATACCTACTGATACAGTTACTTTACGCCGATTTTCTGAGGGAGAGAGGTAGAGGCGACCCATTTGTGCTGGGTGGAGGGAGCACGGCTCTACTACCCTAAAAATTGGGTCGTAGAGTATAGTAGTTGGTTTCCAATTTGCGAACTAAGTTGGAGATACATTCTCTTAATCTCTTATGTCGCAATGATTGCAACAGCAGGGACACCACGTAATTATTTAGGCAATTAATAAGAGATGATGCTGCGTGTTAAACCTAGTATTTTATTTTAATAATATTTTACATTAATTCTAAAGAGTAACATCCCACGTTACTTGATTGTATTTATAATTTAATTTGTAATTCGCCTTCGCTCGCAATAATCGTATTTTATGTCATATCGCAGCTACAATTCTACATTTGCCAGCAGCTGTGGTCACGGCCGCGTGACCACCACAAATGGTAGATGGTATCAGAAGTACGACTCGTCTAAATTATTTATATATTTCACGCGAATGGTCTCTCATTTTCTATAAAAATATGTCTTAATAATATATTGATCACATAAAAAAATATCGTATATTGTAAAAAAAACAATAAGTATATTTTTTGATTCAAACTCATGAAACTTACGTAATTCTTGTTTTGTTTTTTTTTATTCGTGGCAAAAAGTTTTCTATATACAACTCCATGTTCCCATCTAAATCTATACAAACTTCATCATATTCGGTTCTTTCGATCATGAAATTTACCCGTAAATTAATAAATTTATAAGAATAAATTATAAAAGAAGTCAAAAACTGGCACACCTGGAAGCTATTAACGTAAGAATTGAATTGGAAAGAAGTCTAATTTAATTAACCCACCAACTAACGATTAAATTACAAAGGTAATAAGAAATCAAGATTAAAAATGCTATCTATGAAATGTAGTCTGATTTGGAAGATGATTAGGGAATTTACTCCTATGCGGTTGTTAGGCACAGGTACATAACAGCATACCGGAACTCGATTTATTTAATTCAAGCGCAAATAAATTCAATTTTTTTTTTCTGCGAAGTGGTTTAATAGCACTCTTTAAATTTGGTAATTTTATTATAATTTTGCTAACTGGTGAAACTGACGAGCTTTTATTATTTACACATGCAAAATCTGGAAGGGTGACTTTTTGTTTGTCTTTCATGACAAAATTACTGAACATATTTGGATGAAATTTATTACCTGGATCAACATATAGGGTATTTTTTTCCAAAAATAAAAATTAAGGCTCCCTAATTAACGAAGCTACATTAGGCGAGAGGAACCGCGGCCACAGCTAATGGATACATTATGATAATCGGGTAGAATAAACAGATAGTAAAAAACATTTCTAGAATGAATTTAAATAATATATAACAGTTTAAGCTGTTGTTTTTATCGTCACAGTGCAAGTGAGATAACGCGCGATAATAGTGTCAATATAAATATTATTGTTGCGTAGAAGTAAATAAGATAGGCACTTGTAGAATTTGTGTTTGATCATTTCTCGAATTTTATCTACGCGTCTTAATGAGTCTTAACGGCACTCAATTAAACATTCTACATCGGTAACATGTGTACAAGCTCACTTACATATGCAAAGCAATCTTTTGTGTATAATTAACTGGTTTTATATTAACTTAATTAACTGGTTTTTACGAGTGACTTCGTCTACGAACGTACGTTACGTGATACTGGTGCCAGGCCTCTGAAAGCCGGCTTGGGAGATACCAACGCATTGTGAGATATATACAAGTGTCCGCTGAAAAGCAGTAATATGTTTTTACCCTGAGTTTGTTTCGCCGGTTCTTCTCAGGTAGAGGTTTAATTTTGGAGCCGGTGGTAGAATCTGACTTTCAACAAATAAGTGTAATGCTTTTTATGTTGAATAAAAATATTTGATTCGATTTGATTTGACCAAATGGTGATTTTCCGGAGCAAAAGGACGAGCAATTTTTTAAAATATCCATATCGCATTTCAAACAAAGTAAAAAGATTCAAAATCGAAAAATCGGTTCGCCTACATACATACATTCGAACATAGAACCTCCTGCTTTTTTAAAGTCTGTTAATTCATGCCCGTCAAAGTCGTCGGATCTACAGCAATGGACTTGTATAAAACTTATATAATTCAAGAGAATTAGGAAGTATTACTTATTTTAAAGATAGCATTTAAAATTAGTCCATACAAATGAATAAAATAACGTGTTTCCTTCCTTATAATAAACCTAAATAACCTTCCTTATAATATTAGTTATATTCTATTCTATAAATTCTAGTGTTTAAAAGAGTATTGATGTGGGCCCTACCGGCCTTGACAGCGTTACCTGGTGGGAGAAAAAGAAGTGCCGCTAGTAGGAATCGAACCAAAGCGAAGTTGAACACTTTATTATATATTACATTTCTAAGATAAAAAATATTGAAAACATTTTTCTTCGAAATCGTTAGAAATGTTTTTATTAGGAATACTCTGAGTTGTTTTTAATAAATACTTACAACCTTGATATTGTTGTGTAAATTGCATATATACAATAGTCACATAAATGAGAAACAATTTTTTCATGATAAATGCGGTTGAGCAAATTGAACTGTATTTTTGTTTTGCGTCTAAAAATATTTTTGTTTTTATGAGAGTTGTAACGCGTTTCATCAACATATTTTTAGATTCTAGAAGTTTTAAATATATAGTATAGTTTTTCTCGAATAATTTTTAAGTTTTATATTTCCGAGATTTTTTAAACATACATGTAGATATTTTAAACGTCCTTTCCTAAGTGTCTAATTATTGGTGGCTGCCATCATCATCATCATCATCATCCAGATAAAGCTGGTAACCGAATGAGCCGTGAGCGTTGGCATCCTTATGTGGTTGACATTCCATCCACTGGCACGAAGCGATTTTGCCCAACGTTTCTGATACGAACCGCTAAATTATGGAACGCTCACCCGGCTTCCATGTTCCCTGCCAGGTATGACATCAATACCTTCAAGTCAAGAGTGAATAGGCACCTTCTAGGTAAGCGCGCTCAAACTTAGACCGCATGACTGCTTTCCACAAGCCATGATTGTAGTCAAGCGTAAGCCTATCATTATAAAAAATATATATACATACATACAAACAAGTTTTCATGTATAATATTTTAAGATATATCTCATAATAAATAGTATACTTGAATATAAAAAAAAAAAATGACAACAAGACGTTGAATTTAATTTTTCTTCATATGAGACTGTTAATGACGCGAAGTCGGATGGAATTATTAATAATGTTATGAACATAATACCAGAATGATTATTGTTATCAAGCGAGCATGTTATTAGAACTCGTTAGAGAAATATTGAATATTGTTAATATACAAACAAGAGAATTCTCCGTAACGAACTTCCGAGTTCATTCGCATTTGAATAGAATAATATGCTATAACTGCGGCTCCCGTTATTTTACTCCGCAATTGCTTATTATTTTAAGTAGTACAAAAAACGGTAGTGGAGCCTTGCATTAATGAGCCGGACTGGGGAAGTTATTTGCTATGTCCTTATAGTTATTAGAGTCTTACCACAACAATCGATCGATCGTCCATCGACTGTGGAGTGGTTCCGATCAACGTCAACTAAACCGTTCTACCATCGATTGATGTCATCCGTCAACAATCGACCAATCTGAGTGGTAGCAATTACCCTTTCATAGAATATGAGCTTTAAGTAGCTGTATTGGTATGGTTGCGGTTTCCAGAAGCTCAAATTCTATCTATTATCTGCCTATTCCCGCCGCCGCTCCTACATCTTGGGTTGGCAACTCTTATGTAGCACCGCTTCTCATAATGCTTTCCCTTTGCACGATCTTTGCATAAATAAAGCGAAGCTTAATCGTTAGTTTATTCGAACAAAAATAATTAACAAAATATCACTGACGTAATGCTTCGATTAGTCGTACATAATCACTAATTGGTCTAAAAGAATTGGCGGAACTGAGGAATATTGTAACATAATCTTGTATAAAATAAAATCTCTACATACTTCTAAAACATGTAACGGGTTTTCATGAGATTTTCAACATGAATTATATGTATAATTTTTCACGGAAGTTTAATTACACCTATATGAATAATAGCACCCCGAACGAGGGCAGGTGACTAGTATCTTATAAAGTTATAAAAAGTGTTTTGGTCGTGTTTATAAATAATAAAAAATAAAAAAACATTTTACGATCCACGATAATAATAAAATTAATGATAATTTACTTATGTAGTAACAAAGATAACGGTTTTTTGTTTGTTTTTAATTTGTCCACACGTAATGAACGAACTAAAAGCAATTAATATTTAGTACATAAGTACTTATTCGATAATTTAAGTAATAGTCAAATTAAAACGCAGTATATACAACGTAGATATGTTATATATATTAACTAGTTATAATGACAACAACAAAGATTAATGTGTGTATAATTATGTGCATTGTTTGTTCTTGAGCGTGTTTTCTCCGTGCAATATTAAGTTTTGTGTTAATCATATTAACAGGGAAGCTTAGTATATGATTAAACATGATAAGCATTGTGAAAATTTATTAATGCTTAAACAACAAATATTTCATCAAAGTGGAGTTGTAATTTTACAAACTTCATGTAATAAATTTACGAAAATGAATTTTGTTATTTATACTTATATTGCTTCGCATAAAAATAAGCATTATTCGGAAAATTTCTTTGCAATTTTCAATTAATTTACTTTACACTTTTTAATATCACATGTAGGCTCCGATTTGATCGATTAATTTTTATTAAAATAGCAGGTGTTCTTTATTGTCACCAAAACAGGTTTAACTACTGTTTAACTAGTTCTTTTTAATTAATCATGCAGAGTACTAACAATAATATTTTACTTTAATTTTTATGTTTTAAATAAATCTTTCAATATAACTTCAAAAAGAAAGCAGGAGTATCTTAATTCGGTGTTACTTTTTAAGTTTTTTTTATAATAACTTATAAGTCGACTTTACAAATCGTTTTTTTGCAATTAATCAAAAACTTTTTAACTCCGGTTAAAATTAATCGAGTTAGGGAGAGGGAGGGTTTTAAGTTAAAGAGATGAACGTAATTTTTAAAAACTCGTAGGTAGTGCAAAAATAATTAATTAAAAACACTAATCCTTAATTTTCAAGATCCAATTTTTTTGTAAAAAAAGATATATGATCTAATCTGACAAGGTCCCCTAGGTATCGCAAGCGCCCATACGTTCAACGCTTACCACCAGAGGAGCCGTAAGTTTGTTTGCCACCGTCATCGTGGTACAAACAATAATTTTTTTTTTTTTAATTTTGAAAGTAAGGCAGATGACTCTACTCCACCTGATGGTAAGTGGAAATAAAGTCCAAACGCGAAGGCGGCTAACAGAGTTGCGGAATGCAACCGTGTTAGCCACCCTTGCCCTGCCTACGCGCAAGATGCCTCTTCACGCCTCGTTTGAAGGAGCCCAGATCGTAAGAAGGAGGGAACATGTGAGCCGGCAATGAGTTCCAATTTTTGGAAGTACGACAAAGAAAAGAATTGGCAAACTTCTTTGTTCGCAAAGGAATTGATTCCACAGTTAGACGGTGACATCGGAGACCGGCACGCGTAGTTCTTGTAAAGAAAGGAGAGGGAGGTATGATGGAGAATAATTCCTCTGAACACTCGCCGTGATACATTCGGTAGAAGGCGCTTAAAGCGGCAATCTCACGACGCAGTTGAAGAGATTCGAGGGTGTTGGAGACCTCTTCATCGCCAATGATGCGAATCGCTCGTCGCTGCAACCTATCCAGGGCTTCGAGCAAGTACTTAGCGGAGCCATCCCAAAGGTGCGAGCAATACTCAACGCAAGACCGTACCTGAGTTTCGTACAACAGGCACAGTTGCTGTGGCGTGAAATAACGCCGCACTTTGTTCAGGACTCCGAGTTTACGTGAGGCCATTTTAAGTAGAATTATAAAATATAAAGTAAGTCGACGTCATGGCCTTGTTTCAAAAACAGATATTTGTAAGCGTATCCAATGAATTTATCGAACAAGTGAATTTAGCCTTGAGTGCGGCAATTGTCATTTAAAAAAAATACAAGAACAAAGGTTCCCCTTGTTGTCTTGTATGCATAATATTTGTTGTTACAACGAATTGTTGATGACTCTATGAATTTATGATACTTTGTTCCCGACTGCCAGAAAGAGAGTAAGGTTTAAGAGTGTGTGTATTTTTGTCTATTTCTGGGGCATGCTTTATAGACTTAAGACTTGACAGATTTTGGCGAATGAGTGATTGTTTGATTCGTTCTAATATACAGTAAAAAGTTAAAAGTGTTATAGGGTACTAAAAGCACCGAGATGGGCCAGTAGATGTAAACTTAACCGAATATCTCGTTCCTCTTTCCCGCCGGGACCTAGCTCCGCCAGATCCGAGCGGACTCGAACGGAGCGAGAACTCAACATAGTGCTTGAGAGGTTGTGCGCTAGCTCGTTCTACAAGCTTAGACGCTTAATCTGTCACATGCACTGAGGCTGGTTACCGGGAGGGGCATGCCATGACTTACGATTTCCTGTCCATCCGATATAAAAAACAACGAAACATCTTGCCAAGCGGGAATCGAAGCAGTGACCTTTTGCATTTAAGTCAGGTTCGCTACCATTACGTCAAAACAGTCATCGAATATTCAATTATATATTTATATTCACGATATAATTTCTGTCTCAATTTCTTACGCCTACGTTTAAGTTAATACGATTTTTTTAATTGTGTTTGTTTAATGTCGTCGATACGTGAGAGGGTTTCCGTTTAAGCCAAGATTAAATGCCATGTACCAATTTATTTTCAGTTTAAACTGAAGTTTAAGTGAAAACCTCTAGCCGTGTTGAGCGATTATTGACATGGGTAAATGTTATGGGTGCGCGTCACCGAAATGCGTCATATAACGCGTTATGTCAGACTGACTAATATCAATAATTTCAATTCACAAATTATGATTTGTCAAGTATACTATAATTAATTTAAGAAATAAAAGCAAATACAGTTACTCCAAAGTTTCAAGTTTTCACCTCTATCGACAGGCGCCATTACTGTCTTTCTTTTTTTTTTGCTTAAAAGGAAGACACCATTTCATTTTACTGTGCTATGTATATATGTATTTGTTTACATTTAAAACAAGTACTGTAGTGTACCCGATAAGCTTATAAATCACGAAGTCGTTGACCCCTATGAATATAAGTACTCTATAATAGGGGAATGTTAAAATTATAACATTAATTGTATGTTTTCTACCTCTATGTATGTTTCCATTTTTCAAAAATGATTTCGATAATTATCATGATCTATCTGAGATAGCGAATGTAACTCTACAATCTCTCGCTCTCCTAAAACTTTGTCGTTGAAGTTAGTTAAACATTATCTTTTTAAGTTGCTACTTAATTATATTATATACTCTATAAATATTCCTACATCACTTAATGTAAACAAACTTAAGATTCACTTGACACAGTCACTCTGTCTCAGTCACGACTTCGCCTAACTTTCACTCGGCTCTTATCTAAACAGGCCTGATAGACTCTGTATTGTCTATCTATTAGTCCCCCCCCTTTATCCCTTACCCCTCGCCCCTTAGCCCTCCTGTCAAGCGCTGCCGGTTATATTTAATGAGGCAACGGAACTGGTTGCAGAGATTTTCGCAAGTGTAAAAACCGGTTCAGTGGCCGGGGCGAAATCGTTCCAATTCTGAAATTAAGCGCCGATTACACGCATTCAGTACAGAAAAGCCTCAATAGCTTCTCGGTAAAAGGGCCGACTGCACTCCGCTAACGCGAGAGTCCCGGGTTCGATCCTGACCCTGACCCTGACCCTGACCCTTGGGCTATTGTCGTACCAACTCCTAGTGCAATTGCGGGCTTATTTTGAGAGGCAATAGGGATATAAGCAATGACTTTAAAAAAAAGTATTGCTATTTTTTTTTATGTGGTTACAGTGATTATGATGTTCCGGAGCGATGCTTTGTAATATTATCATTCTCAGTTTCACAGTGAACGAGGTCATAACTAACGCCAGACAGCGAATTGGATTAGGTAACCGACATAAGTTTGAAAGTTTTTAATCCTAAGCCTAAGGTTCCTTATAAAGAAGATAATTTTATTATATTAGTAGATTAAAAGGGTAAAATAATTGCCCCACCGGTGACGCTGTCAAGGCCACTAGGGCCAACAGCAATGGACATTCCGAAAAAAAAAAAAAATAAAATAAAATAATTTATTTTTTCCACCGAATTAAAAAAAGAGGATGTTTTCAATTCTGTAGTATTTTTTATGGGCTCGAATTTCGTTAATAATTTATGTTTCTTACCTCCGAATTCATGTCTTTTTATCGGTTATTTATATTTTTCATATTTTTGTGATAGCGTGAGCTAAGTATGAGAGCAGAGTAGGTTAGTATTGTAGCCTTCTGAAAAAAAAACTACAGAACCGATTTATATGAAATTAGGTATACAAATAGCTTATTACCTGTAATACCACATAAGATACTTTATACTCCGAAAAATGTTAGATTCCTGTGGGAACTTATATTGCTCTCAGAGGCACGATGGGGAAGGACGAACGTCCACACCGAAACAGATGTCTATAACAAACATCAGCTCCGAGCAGGAATCGAACCCACGACCGTTGAAACTGAAAGCAAACTCGTTACCATCAAGCCGCAACGGTCATAATATATAGTATTATAATGACAGTGTAAATACATCGAAAAAAAAATGTACGAAAGATAACAAGTTTTTGTATTTTTATAAAAAAGATATCACCTCGTTCAATATACATACATATGTATGTAAATGCCTTGTTTTAGTCAATACTAGCTCCGCCCGCGACTACTTTCTCTACTGCACGAAACCCTAATTCTTTTTCGAAAATAAAAATAGCCCAAGGTCAATTCATATAACATCAGCTATCTGCCAGTGCAGGTCCCGTTAAAATCGGTCTAGCCGTATCAGAGATTAGCCGGAACAAACAAACAGACTGACAGACATAAACATTTTTAAAATTGTTTTGTTTTTGGCATTACAAAAAGACACTATATTATTTATTTGTATAGATAATTTAGAAATACCTATACGTTACTATGGGCCGATGGCACCTTTATTGAGGAAGTTTGAGGGTTAATAATACTGATATCGCAACGACTCCGTTAACCTCTCTTTGTCATTGTTCACTGCATGTGTGCACTGCTGGCATGGTAGGGGTACCAAATAAACACATTCTAATCCAAAAGTCACAATTAAATCACCTCCAACTAAGACCTTATGAAGAAAAGTTACTAAGTTGGCAACAAGCATAGTAGTAGGTGCCATTCAGGGGTTGCCAACCTCGAGATATTGCTTCTTAAATCTTCTTTGCCCAGTAATTTCACTAGCCTACATTGTCACTCAAACCGAAACATAGTAATACTGCTTTATGGTAGAATATTTGAGACTACGGTGGTGACCTAGCTGGCCTTTTGCAATAAAAGACCTACCACCAACCCAATTAATTTGACATTTATATACTTTTAGGGTTCCGTACCCAAAGGGGGCCGACAGTCCATCCGCCCGTTCGTCCGGACCGCAATCTTAGGTAGACACTTGAAATTTTCACAGAAAGTGTATATCTGTTGTCGCTACAACAACAAATACTTAAAATAAAATAAAAAAGCAATAAAAGAAATGGGGTCCTCATACAAGACATATTGCTGTATCTCATGAACTGTAACATATAAAACGGTGGGAATTTTCATAGATCGTGAATTTTAATGCTCTATATAATAACAAAATAATAAAAACTTAATAAAATTTAATTTAAAAAAAAGATAGTTCTTGTATGGATACACCCATACGACATAAACGCGATATTTTATCCTACTATGGAACCCTTTATGTCGGAGTCCAACTTTTTCTTGGCCAGGTTTTTATACAAAACAAACCTGTCAATTTTATCTACAGACTTAATAAGTTGCATTCGGAATTAATTTACCGGCTGCAATCAGACTCCCTGACCTCGCTTTTGTCGGTCCATTAAAATATGACTAAACGTCTACAGAAAATAAAAATAAAAATGTGAATAAATATTATTTATAGCTTTTTAGTTATAATACTAATCCCATAAAAATATAAAATGTAAAAAATGCCAGTCTCGCAAAGCAGTTCTTCTACTACAAAAAGTGGTGAGATCTCATGTATAACTACGCCTGAAACGTGGCAGTTGTACGGCAATTTATTCTACTCATATAAATACTTTTAGATTCGTCGTTATGAACGCTTGCTTGAAGTATCACATGAGCGTTCCTAACCCAAGAGAAAGGGATGCGAAGGAGCAGAGTGGGAAGGAGAAGGGTGGGAGTTTGGTCCTCCGGCGCGCTGACTCATCGTACGCAACGCAAAAGTACTAATATTACTTTTCGCCGATTTTCTGTGAGAGGACATACACCCGCTCCTTACTTTGTTGTGGAAAAAGGAAAAGTTTAAATGTTTAGTGCTCAAGAGAACTCACTTATATGGTTTAACATAAGATCTAACAAATTTTTATGGTAGAAGAACGCACACTGCGAGACTTTTTTTTAATTTAATATATTTTTGATGATTTAGAAACTTATAAACTTTATTTATTTAAAAGTTTATAAATGTTGATAACATTTGGCGCGGCGGTAGCGAGCCTTAAGCGTGTGGTTGCGAATTCGATTACCGCTCGGAGCAGACGTTTTTATTGAGCATACATGCATGTGTCTGGGTTTGCATTTTTGTCCTTTGGGTGTGTTTCTGGGCCCTCGAAACAAGATCTCACTATCCTTATAGCCTTTGAGTGTGTAGCGTTTGTTAACCTAAAGTTATATCAGTTTATGTAATGAAGCTTCCAGACCCTCGCTGTAGGGTCATATATTTACATTGCTGGTGGTTTTATTCATTACATGGTAATGTCTCGTTTCCCACGATAAACATTTACAATGCGATGTGACACTGCTTAGCATATCGACTGTGCGAGACTATAACTTTGATATGTCATTGAATTAATTAATTAACACAAAATCCAAATTTCTATATTTATCCGTATAATCAACAGACTTGGGCAGAGAATACCCACACACACACACACAGTGACAAGTCTACGAACACCTTGTAATACTTAAATACTCGACGAGTGCTGTTCGAGAGGAAATTGGCTTAAAGTCGAGTTGTACTGTTTCTAAAAATGGATATTTTTTGTATTAATATATAACATGCAATAACTCCAATTAAGACCTAATAAAAAAAATATTAAAATGAATTTCATTACATTTCCCACTAATATTATTCGCCATCAATGTAATTTCATACCGAACCGAACCCATGCCACCGCATGCAACTCCTTAACAAGCCGAACCTTCCCACAGACGTTTTTCGATAACATATTTCTTATAACGAGCTGGTAGAAAGGATTGCATTATATGATGTATGGCTAAAAAATTTTAAAGTAAACAAAATTAATGCCCAATTTCCCATGTCGACATTAAGAGCTCAGTTCTGTGATTGACCCACCGAACTGAGCTCTTAAAGTCGGGTATGGTCTTATTCGTCTTTTAACTGAACGTCGCGCGTCGCGATGTTAGCATTTGGTCAAAGCCAATATCGTGTGATCTTCGCTTCGAATGTGTATTGTAGTTATTTTTCTTTTTACAGAGCCGGAAGACAAGTTTTGGACAGACGTTTGAAATATTAATAATAATAATCGGTACCGGTTTTTACTGTGACAACAAATATTCGGCTTGACTTTTTCCGAGATATTTAAAATAATTTTAACAATTATCGTTATATTTCAACAATTATATACAAAATCTTAAAAAATTATGCACCTAATCTTGCCTCATGAATCACTCTGCCTATGGTGGAAACGTGCACGAACAGACCGACGCGTCAGTGTTCTTGTAATGTGATGATGAGTGATAGGTTTATGTTCTTACAGAGCGTTTGATCGGAACATTACATAATATCTTTTACAGCGACTTCATAAACCAAATAATTACCAGTGGTGGACCACGCGGTCTAAACACTTAAGTGTTCCGCAGCTTGGTGATTTTTCAGACTTTAAATATTTACGAAATAATATTGACCGCAAAAATAAGTTGATAATTTCATAATCATTCTGAGTAATTCATTTTTGATTCCTAAGAATACGGTTAAAAGAAATAAAACTGTTTAACGTCACAATGATTTGAAAGTATTTTCATAGAGAAAAAAGAAACTTCAAAATCTTTAATATTGTTAGTGAACGTGTTACGTGGAATACACACGGAATGTTAAAAGTCGTTTTTCCGCTTGTAACACCTGGTATATACAATTATATTGTCATTTATTTATCTTATCGAGTCCATGACTCACCTGAAATTATTAAACCTGTATGCAAAACCTTTAAATTACTTTATGTATAAATGACGTAAGGAAAAAGGTATATTTTACAATGTATAATGTTCTATACTTATATACTACTAGGGTCTTCCCTAATAGTTCTTCTTCTTCTTATCGAGTGGTTAGTGGCAAAACTAGTGTCAGAGTTGTTCAGGTCTATGACTTGACTTTTCAACTGTTGTTAAATTGATTGAACAGCCGGGACCGACTTTTTACGTGCCCTCAGAAGCACGGAAACGCTCATGCGATCACCCATCTAATGACTCACCGCGCCTAAAGTTGCTTAATCCACCAATCGTTTACCGATCAGTAGGCGCACTTGGCTATGAGCGTATAATACTCATTGTTTTTGGTATGTCATACCCAGTGTATATTAATGAAAATATCATTTAATTTTTGATAACAGATAACAGTAATTGACTTATGTCATAACATATTGTCACATAAAATATTGGCTCTCATTTTGTAGCTACCACTCCGCCATTTTTTTATCGGTTATGATATCAACGCATATTAATTATGAATGGATAATAAATATAGACACCTCAATACACTATGAAATTTTATTATGACCTATGTGAATGTGACTTTTGTATTGAACTGTTGAACTTATTCAAATACAGTTCAAATAAAAATAAATTAGGTTTTTATTCAGCATCAATTTCCAATAATTATTTTATAAATGTTATTTAATTTTCTTTTACATTTCAACTTTAAAATAACAATCTTTTGTTTTTACTTTACAAGTATCAAATTATGTAAATCACAGTTATTTTAATTTTATACACAACCATACAACCTAAACCTCTTCAAGGTGCGAATACACAGGCTTCTTATGAGTGGGCTCGCTTTAGTGCAGACCTCATCCATGCCTTCGCGCACGATGGAGGTCAAGAGCTTACCCACTTTTAAACAAAAAAAAAAATTATAATTTCTTTGGTTGTATGGTTTTTAAAATTAAATTTCAATTAAAATAATAATAATTATATGACCTTAGCTAGACCGGGGGTCGTTAGGTTTTAGTAGATAGCACTGATAGAGACGCTAGCGGTAACTCCTACATTACCATAGCCTAGATTAGAGGTTCGTTCTAAACACTCTTGAATGTAGATTATAAAGTCATAAATAGATTTGTGTATATAGCGGTCGTTAAATTTGAGATAATAAATGTAGCTAAAATTAGCAGAAGTTTATAGTTTTCTATTTTGCGATTTCTTACGATGTATTTATGTTAAATACAGACCCGACAATTTAATCAGATGACTGAAATGTGTTTGACATTAGCAATTTAAATGTCAATAGTTGTTGTTTAATATAATATATTCCATAATTTAATATATAAATACTAACCGTCTGCACTCCTTCTCCGTAAGCTGATAAGCGTAAGCGTAGCAAGTTATACTATATATAACAAAGGTCATAGCCTCATCAGGTCCAACGCGATTATTAAGGTATCCGAAGCTTTCTTTTCACTGATAAAGATGTTTGTCGTTCTAGTACATTGCAACTGTGGTAAATAATAATTACAAAGGGTTGTAGTTTTACTATCTTATACTTGTAATTAAAAGATCTTTTTATCTCCAAAAGTCTATTTGTCATAATTGTTATGATGTTTGATTATGATGCCGCTGGTAAACATATGGTTGCTAGGTTACCGGAAGGTAAAGTGAGTTAATTAGTGTAATCTTGCCGGGAAAGAATCGGACACTATTCTGTCTTACTAGGGACCAAAAGCAAAGTTTTCATAATGGTAGGAAAAAAAAAATATTTATCTGAAGACTAAATCTAGATTAAACACTGTACGCTTGCAAGCCTAAAAGCCTATTACCAACCTAAAGGGTGTGAGTATAAAAAAGTATAACTTCGAAATATAAAATTGACGCATGCGTTAAAAGGAAATTCCTAACAATGTTATTAATTAATGGCCAAGTGCGTGGTGCAGTGCGCACAATGAAAGCTAAAAGGTTCCGCAGTTTGATATAGAAGAATCTATAGGAATTTAAATACTAACGAATTAAAATATACCGCAAAACAAGTCTGTCATTTCGTAGTAATTACATGTACGGAATGCTACCCTTAATTTTTATATATTCTATTATTTCAGTACAAAATTCTGTAGCGGTTCATAGAATACACCTATTTACTTTATTCGTTATTTAAATTCGTATACATACATACAGACGAACATGACGAAATTATAAGGTTTCTGGTTTTGCCATACTACTACAGAACTCTCAAAAACGAGGGTAATTTTAACGATGATTATATTAGGAGGGGTCGTAAAGTACACAAATTTTACAATGTTATAAACATACTGTACCCCTCACTTTGACAAGCATTAAAGGGTATGACGCATCGAGAACTCGGAAACACTAATTATGACAAAGCCTATGACACAAATTATTTATTTCCCACGAACGGGGAATCGAATTTAGGGGGCTCGTACACCTTCAATATTATTGGACTTTTGCCAATGTTTCTCATTTTATTTTTCAATACTAACAAATTTTGCACAATATTATTGACGCCTTACGAACGTTGCCAAAGATTCAACCGCTGTAATCACAAACCCCTAATTACCTTATTTCAGAAGTCGGTGCGTAGCCGCTACATACTGCACCGATTTCGAAAATATGTGTCCCTGAACTGCAATAGGTGTCCCTGATTTCTCCAATAACTAGAGGAAAGCTCGGGACCCACTATTCAAATAAAAAAGAATTATCCGTATCGATCAGTGGTTCGTAATCAGGTACCTAATAAAAAAATACGGTCGATTTGATAGTCTCCATCTTTTTGAAGTCGGTTAAGATATAAACAAATGGAAATCAAAAATAAAGTTGTTATTTCAAGTACAATAAATATATTGTACTGAAAGTTGTATAATGAATTAAAGTGGCTTTAATCCACACAATATGTTATTCTTTACAAGGTTACAATCTTATACATTGACCTTTTGAATTTCTGATCTCAATATGTATTTCATGTAAAAGTATTATGCGGTTGTGTTGGATACCATATCAAATATTTATTGATAATACATCTCTTTGCATATATTACTTATCGGAGTTCATTTTTCTTTGTCATAATATTTGAAGATTAACGATTCTCGATATATATATCTTATCACTACATAGTATAAAACAAAGTTGCTTTCTCTGTCCTTGTGTATGCTTAATTCTTTAAGACTACGCAACGGATTTTGATGCGGTTTTTTTTAATAGATAGAGTGATTGAAGAGGAAGGTGTGTATGTATAATAACATCCATTAAATAGTGGAGAAAAAATAAATAATTTTTGAGGTTTCTAATGTGATGTCGTAAATAATTAAATTCAACGCGTAGCGCGCGTTAACGCGTAGCATATGCTTGTATTGTCTGGATGTATTTGTCCTTGTCATTGTGCATGTTTCCGGACCCCCGACATAGGATATAGTTATCCTAATGGGGCCGTTGAGTGTGTAACATTTATTATTATTATTACTTTCACCGCGGACGAAGTCGCGAGCAGAGGCTAGTATGATATAAATAGAAATTCTCAAGCAAGTTTTTAATTATCTCCTTCCTCGCCGCGGTTAATCCAGACTAATACTGTCTTTATATAAGTCTTTATGCTCTTTGTTCCGTAAAACTTTGGCTCCGCGACAAAGTATCCGAGCCAAGTTGCACTTATTTAACTTTAGTGCGCGCCAATATATTATATTTTAAATCTGTTTGTAAATATTAATTAGTAAATTAACCTTATTTTTCACTATATATGTCCACGTTCGAGTCGCGTTCTCTATAGAATAAAAAAATTAGTTTGATTTTTGTACAATGGCTAATATTATTTCATTTATGAAACCTAACTAACAGTAAACACACTTGTTACATGAATGATGTGTAGTAAAAGTCAAAATCGCTTCGGAAATTAACCGGAACCAGCAGACAAGCAGATATTAAAAACAGACGCTTCAACAACAACAGATGGTGGGATTTTGGGCCTGAGTCGCACTCGCTCACCGAACGAAACTCAACAGAACGGATAGTTCTACTACTCCTACTACAATTATAATCTGTAAGAAGATATTATTTAAAGTCGTACCGGCCGATAGCGTTCGTAAAAAGCAAATGTCTACCAATAAAACAAATGGGCACGGCAGTGCCATCGTCAAGTCGAGCAAAGAGCCGTAACATCTTTTCTCGAAGCGACTGGAGGCACTTTTGTAATTTTCTTTTGGATAAAGTTAGAAGTTCGAATTTTTAGAGATCAAGGGAACTCATTAAAACTAGCTATATTGCCATAAAGCTAATAATTAATTAAACCGTATAGTTTAAGAATTATCACTAATAGTCAAAGTTTCGTGATCGTCAACATTCTAAGTTACTATATATAATAGCAGTCACACAAACTTCAAATTTTGAATTTAGTTAGCTTAGTATTGTAGGCTACAAAGAAAGGAAAAAATCTGAAATAAAATAAATAAAAAAACTTTTGAAAGAACTTTTTTTTACATTTTATGTTTTAATGCGATCTCTGCTTATAAGATTTGTTAAGTTTTCCTGGTTGCTCTTATGCAACGATTATACTAATATGCTCCTTTTATATTCATTTTATTTTAAGAATATCAATTGGTTAGATTTTTTAAACTTAATTATAAATTTTAATCTAATCTTAATTGCAGGAGACATTTTTTATCTTTAAAATTATGTTTTAATTATGTAATGAATTATTTATATATTACAAGGTTGAGAAAATAATGCTACGTAATAAAGATGCAAACATAATGTCTATTGAAATATTAGATGGAAATTAACGTGTGACCAGATCGAAGACCTTCGTCAGGGACCTGGTTTGAATGTTTTATTCTCAATTGCCATAAAGAAAAATATGTAAATAAAAAAATACCCACCAAATTAAGTAGAAACTTTATAACTCCAATTAAAACTAAGGAGTAGGAGAGGTCTATAACTTACTTTGCGAGAGGGGTCAGGTGTTTTTAAACATTACAATACCAAGATAAAATCACGGTGGTAATATTTGTTTGACGACGTTGTGGCGCAGCGGTAGCGAAGCTGCCTTAAGCGCCACAGGTCGGTTCTATTCTCGCTTGGAGCAGATGTTTGTATTGACCATACGGGCATGTTTTCCGTTCTGGGTGTGTTTGTCCATGTCATTGTGTATGTTTCCGGACCCCGACACAGGATATAAATATCCTCATGGGGGCCGTTGAGTGTGCATCGTTTATTTATTACTTATATAGTATTACCATATTACATTAGTAGTAGTTAATATTTATTTATGTATAATAATTTATAATGTTAATCAGAACATTGTATCGATTATATTCAGACGATAAGGTATTTATGCACGATTTGCATTCACAAAAATTATTTTATTATTTATTAAATAAGAATATCATACTTTATAAAGATTATATATCTGAATTCCTCCTACATTTTAACCGACTTGAAAAAAGGACCAGGTTATAAATTCGTCTTAATTCGTATACATTTTTTTATGTACTCTATTACTCCAAACCTCAATTTTTGTTTGATAGAGTATAATTTCTAGTTGGTCCCACAGTAATTTCGTCAGGATCTGATGATGAAAAAATCGAATCTTCTTCTTCAAATTTTGTAGTGCAATTTTGATATATTTTTTAAGTAACTTGTCCATTTGCTCCGGAAGAAAAACCATCTGGTGGTGTGAAACTCCTAATTATAACCACAGGAAGTCACCGAAATCACACAACATACATACATATTTATTTGCGATAAAATTAAGTACTTTAATATGTCTTTTTAAATACTTTGTCCGGGAGCAGACGACTATACTCCACCTGGTAAGTGGAAGTAGTAGTCCAAATTCTAAGGCGGCTAATACCGTTGCAGACGGCGAACTGCACTAGCCGCCCTTGGCCTGCCTGACCACAAGATGCAACTGGTTATACGCTGGCTGACCTCGAAACGTTAACGAGCAGTTACTTCACGAGTACGGTGATACCTAACCAGCCGGGCATTTAATCCCTCCCACCAGCAAAAGATCACCACTAGGAAGCAAGTTTCCTCACGATTTGCTCGGTTTTACGCCTCTGGCTCTGAAGGTAATGTCTCGCATAACCCAGCTAGATGCCACTGTTCTGTTATGCCGATATTAGAAAAATAGCTTTATTAAAAAATATATATTTTCAGCCTATTATGTAAGGCCATAACTCCAGTTGTCACCGTAAACAATTTGTAGTGGCGAGGTCGCGCGTGTAGACCCGACATTATCTAGGCCAGCCATGTTAGGTGCCCTATCATGCCATTTCTTTTTATATATTCAATTCCCATTGAATAAATCCATAATAAATTTAGTAGCAAACAATCTCAATAACTCCACTGGATCATAAATTATTTTTAGTCTCTACAAATTTTCGTTTTCGTCAGCTAACACAGTTTCACGCTCTACTGTGAAACTTATTCCAGTAAATTTGTACAGTGCAATTATATTTGATTTCTAGATCATGCCGAAACCAAATAAAAAAAATCCAAAACTGATTAAGACCACGGAGAGGGTTATAGGGAAAAGATATAATGTAGTATGAAATATTGTATGGGGAGCCAATTATTTCTATATTTTATCAAAGGTTCCAGGTGCCTTATATAAAATAATTATTCACGCGGGTGTAGTCGCAGGGAGACACTAGTATATAAATTAAATTATTCAACAGTGATTGATTAATGTCTAAGAAACAGTTTTCTTAGTTATAATTTTTCCTCACCATACTGTCTGTTAATATCTACTACACACAGACAGAGAAATTTAGTATGTGCCTACAATAAATAAATAAACGCTACACACTCAACGGCCCCCATTAGGATAATTATATCCTGTGTCGGGGTCCGGAAACATTCACAATGACAAGGACAAACACAACCAGACCGGAAAACATGCCTGTACGATTAATACAAACATCTGCTCCGAGCGGGAATCGAACCCGCAACCGTCGAGGCTTAAGGCAGACTCGCTACCCACAACGCCACAACGGTGTCAATGTAGGTCACTATTAGTTATTTACCAGACGGAGACAATAATTCTAAATTAAAAAAAAAACAAATTTATTAAGAGACGTGGGAACTATTTTTGCTTATATTTAAATAAATTTAAATTATAAAAACTATAAGAATATTTAATGTTTTTTTGTTTGTTTAAAATTATGTTACAAGATTATTCTTTGCTTTTAGTATATTATCATATTAATTACTTCCGTTCTACTTTAAATTTATTAGATTTTAACAGTTCTTTGCAAAATATAAAATCGACATTAAAAATTATTCTAAGTTTACGTTCGCCGCAAATAATAAATAAAACCATTTGAAATAATACGGTGAAATTACAATAACCCTCAATTAATTGTCGTTATTTTAATTATGTATTTAAAATTTCGGTATGCATGTGTAGACAAAATGTTCAAGTAGTGAAATGTGTTCCAGATTGTTTTGACGACGTTGTGGCGCAGTGGTAGCGAACCTGCCTTAAGCGCCACAGGTCGTCAATTCGATTCCCCATCGGAGCAGATGTGTGTTTTAACCATACATGTTTTCCAGTCTGGGTGTGTTTATTCTTGTTGTTGTGTGTGTTACCGGACCCTCGACACAGGATATGACTATCCTAATGGAGGCCGTTGAATGTGTAGCGTTTACTTATTTATTTTCTCTAAAGTACTGTCTGTCTGGCCCTTGGAAGGACAACGTGTCAACGTGCCAGGTCAGCTGATAACACAAGAAAGATAAATAATGATAACAACAATCGGCCAGACGTACTACGTAGCTAATAAACACGACAACGAACTCCCTATCTACTTTATGCTTGTTTACAGTCAGATATAATTATTGACTTCCACTTCAAAACAATTACTACAGTGCATTGTAAACAGTTTGAATAGTGCTTTAAAAAAGAAATTGAAATACATACATACAAATAAATGAAATTGAAGTTTCCGTTATGTCGAAATATATATATGTAGGAGAATGGAGATTCTCATAGACATCGTCATCAGTGGTTACAACTCTTGTGGACGTCATGTGGGTAAAATGCAAGCACAAAACAAGCTGTACAATATTTATTGTGGATTTAATCCTTTTAACAAATCATAGTATCAGATATATTCGAGCCGTGGGTTCGGCGCACCGATCGACTTCACCTCCCAACATTCTAAGAGTGATCCAACTCGATCCAATCACAATGTCACAATATATCTTATTCCCGTAAAACAACATAACTTTTGTATCTTTTCTCACTTTCTTCACTGACAGCGTTCAGATGGTGTCTCGACCCCTACTAGAGGTTTCCCTCTACTCGATATGGCCAGTATTATAACAACTTAATAAAAATTTGTACGATATTAAAAGGTGATAACAAATAAAATTAAATTAATTTATGATCTAAAATAAACAAATATCAGTAAAATTATTAAAGAAAAGCTCGTTTATCATCCAACTCGGACATATAATATATAATATATAGCCGCATAGCCAGTAATTGATACGATGTTATTATAAATACGACTAAATGTATAGAATAGTCTAGTAACAGAGAAAGAGAGAAAGGATTTGGCTGAGATTATATTCGTCCTGTATTCCTGAGTCATGAAATATAAAAAAAATAAAAACAACTTTGGTTCAAGCTTGTAAATTGATAGTTCCTGACGTCGCGTCGTGCGATTAATCGTACCGGAGGCAACGATTACAGCTACCTCCCCGGTCGAGCCGATCCACTCACGCCGAAAACATCGAGGTTCTCTAATACAAATACAATTACACTTAGCTGTAGCTAGTATATTGATATAGATTTAGTTACAGATATATAATAAACCTATCTATATTTACATACCAAATGGTTGTGGTCTGCTCCTAAACCACTTGTACCAACGGTAAGCCAAGCTAACACTATCAACCGTTGAATGATGGAATTTTAAATTATCATATCTATACTACGTGTTATAAAACTGTAACAGAAGCGCTAAAGCTGTATATTATATTCTAAAATTGAGACGCTCATAGTCGAGTGCTCCCACTGATCTGTAAACGATCGGTAGGTTAACCAACTGTAGGCGCGGTCAGTCACTAGATGGGTGATCGCGTAGTGGCATTGTAACAGAGCATCTCCGTCCTTCAGAGGGCACGTAAAAAGTCGGTTCCGGCTGCTGACAATTTGACAACAGCCGAAAAGTCAAGTCAGAGGCCTACGGGCGACCTAAACAACTCTGACACTAGGTTGGCCATTAATTTGATAAGAAGAAGAATGTTCTAAAAAATACGATGGCGTCTCGTTTCTAAGAGCAAAACGCAAAATGCTGTCCATTGACGACCGTTATGTCTATTATAAATCCATATATTCCGGCGTGGTTGGTTTGAGAACTTCTGGCATCTAGAGTCCTTTACAGATTGAAAAAATCTGGCGAATTTACATCTTTATTAATATTCTAGTTATATTAATATTATTATACTTGTCGTTAACTTTTTAATAAGCGGGTTGTTTGTTTCATATTTCATAATTTATTTTTATGTATTGCACTTTTTCTTTTCGGCCGGCGACCTCCTGGGTCAGGCTTCGCGACCCCTCGTTGGGTCAACACTGCTCTAGGTCGTTCGATTATAAGTCCATCTTATATAAAAATGCAAGTTGTTTATATATTTGCATACGTTTATATTCCAGAGCGCTGCTAGGTATTAAGCCTGGGCTCATTAGCTCGAATGTGGGGCGGGCGTTAACTGTCCATTGTGAACAATAAATTATGAGAAAATGTAGCGAGCTATCGCAGAGACAATCAGACAGACGTGCGACTAAATAACTATCATTATAGTATGAACTATGACAGACTTTCGAGATGTCTCATGTGTTTTATTTTATTCAAAAGTTATAATTATTAAAACAAATATTTAAATATTTTTTTTAAGATTTTTAAATTAATTTTTTTTATAGGTCATAAACTATAATATATGTAATTTAAATTTTAATCTTGTATCCGTATCGTATTTTACTTTTTAATAGTCTGAATCATTTATAATTCCTTAATTAAATTTATTTTAAGATATTTATAACTATAATTTTAAATTTATAATCAATTCATATTGATCGCTTAATTTTTTATATTAATTTAATTTTAATGTAAATTTTTATTATTATTAATATAAACTTAACATTTCAATTTAAAATAACCGAAACACGCATATTAAGACAAGGATAAATGTATGATAATAATTGGCAAACTTGTTATAAGTACGAGTTACAGTATTTATTTGCATTTTTATTGGACGACCTTAAACGCCTTAACGACGTCTTAAAGTTTTAAAACAATACAATTTACATTTGTTAATTTATAATGTAAAAAACCTTGTTCCAAATATATAGAACGCAATAATAATATATTTTCTTATATCATGACGGGTGGCAAACAGTCATACGGACCCCCTGACGGGAAGCAGTCACAGCAACATATGCACGCGCGCGATACTTGAAGTATCACGTGCGCCGAGCCAGCCCATTTGTGTTAGGAAAAGCATGGCTCTACACTACTATAATAAAAATAATTTCATTACTCACCAAAAGAAATACATACATAACAAAAGAAAGGCATAATGGACGAACACTGAATAAACGAACCTACTCAAAACACCCATTAGGATATACCTATCCTGTTGGATCAAAACTAACTCACGAAGTACAACCACCCACACAAGAACACATGTCTGTATGGTCAATACAAATTTGTCCCGAGCGGCAAACGATTCACGACCACCTCTGCTTAGGTCGTGTCAGCGGCGTTTTTTTTTTTGATAATAATGCAAAAAAAAAATCTTTAAAAATTAGCTCCTAAAGTCATAAAAATTGTGTCCACCCCCCTAACATTTGAACTATGGGATTTAAAATTCTGGAAAAATTTGAGCTTGTAGGACATCAAATAAAATTTCAATCACATTTGGTTTGAAGAAGATAGGTCTACAAAGTTAAGAGACATCTACATTTTTTTGCAATAACTTTGTTTTTCATATAACTTTTAATAATTACTATAAAATTACCAACTTATTTTTGCAGTCGATTTTAATTCGTTATTATTTTTAAAGGCCTTGAGATTCTTCAGATACCGCTTTTATTATAATAATTGTGTTATTCAATATACATTTTTCTTCTATACATATTCATTTCTTATTTAATATTAATATATATTATTATCTTATTATCGATTGGTTAGTGGCCAACCTAGTGTCAGAGTTGTTCAGGTCGCCCGTAGGCCTCTGACTTGACTTATCGACTGTTGTCAAATTGTCAACAGCCGGGACCGACTTTTTACGTGCCCTCCGAAGCACGGAGACGCTCGGTTGAAATACCACTATGCGATCACCCATCTATTGACTGACCGCGCCTATAGTTGCTTAACCTACCGATCGTTTACCGATCAGCGGGTGCACTCGGCTATGAGCGTCTCATATAATATATATATTCATTAGTATTCATTAGGTAGTATTATTCATCCAAATAGGATTTTTTTCAAAATATAATTATACATTAACCTGTTCACTTTTTAAAACGTAATCAAGAAATATTACATTTTTGGTAATAATGGTAGCGATTAATAAAAAAAAGTTGTCGTTAATTTTATGTCATTAATTCATTAATCGATTGAAATTGTGTATACAGCTGAAAGGGTTGCTTGCAGCTTTAGAAAAATATTTCCATTAACATACACAACACATACATAAACGTCAGCAGAATGTATAAGTTTCCTTCACTTAATAAAAAAGTAGATGTGATGGCCATAGGCAAAGACTCTGCAGCTTTTTTTTATGTTACTAAGTTGGCAAGAAAGCTTACGGCCCACCTGATGGTAAGCAGTTGCCGTAGCCTATGAGCACATGCAACACCATTAGTAGTTGCGACTCATGCTTTGCCAACCTCGAGATATTGGTTCTTAAATCTCCTTCGCCAAGTAAATCCACTATCTTACAGTGCCCACAAACCGGAACACAGTAATGCCAAAGGCACTACTGCTTTGCGGTAGAATATTTGACACTGCGGCGGTACCTACCTATCTGCACTGCACTGGTGTAATAATCTATGCTGTGAAGAGATTATCCCAACAGCGCGCGATGGGGTCGTCACGTCCCGACGCCTGAAAAGCATGCAGCTCTCGCGCTTCAAAAGTTTGAATAACAAATAAATGTCAATTTTATTTTATAGATATAATATTTCAAAGCTGATCTCTTTTAAGCCAGACATGAAATAAATGAGACAGAAATAAAGAATTTTCAAGGAATAAAAAAAAATCTAATTCCGCATATGCAAATTCGATTTAAATCTAGGTATTATATAAACCACTAATCACACCGGGGTCAATAGAATTATAATTTATTATTAGATATATTTAATCCGATCAATAAAATTTTAATATCATTTCTGCCAGACGATTGGGTATTTAGCACTGACCTTCAAAACAATTGGAGTGCGGTTTTATATGGCACAAAATATCAGAATATATTTAATATCGAAGCAACGCCAAACAACTGGCTGGAAACTAAAAAATACCACCCTGCGCATGCGCTGCAACAATCTAGGTTGTAATTGGACTATTTCCCTCTCATTCTTACCTTTGCATATTCTTAGTTTTAATTTTTTAGCTCGAGCCACTTCATTAGTGGCGCTGGTTTATACTCCAAGTTTTCTCAAATTCAATTCTATGTATTGATGTATGTTATCTATGTGATGTATCTTCAGTCTATATTTTTCTCTATATCTATGGTTTAGTCTATACATATTATGCACATAGTATTTTATATAAACACCTATTGTTAAGTGAATCAGCGTAGTGTGAAGGATACGGCGAGGCAACAAGAGTGAAGACGAGTACTCCTAAATAAATGTCTCCTTATGTAACCATACATTCAAATAATCATCCCTACGTTCTTAGCCTAGGCTCGACCTTGGGACGGATTCAACTTGAGGCCCCCACCGGTGACACTGTCAAGGCCACTAGGGAAAAAAAGATCAGATAATAAACAAAATTGCAATTGTTCTCTCAATGGAGATATTTCCGAAAAAAACAATTGACATGACTATTTAGTCCTTTTTTAGAACGAAGTTCATTAACGCGGGTTACAGGCCCAGAGCGGATGGGAGCAAAATCGAAAAAAGTATAATAAGACCTTTTTTGAGCATTGCTACCATATCAATAAACCAAAAACAAATTAAAACTCATTTACCTACATATTTTTTTTTATATTGGCAAACGTTTGCCTTGCTGACGTTTAGATGCAACTGGTTATACTCTGCCTGACCTCGAAACGCTGCTGAAGAGCCGTCTCTTCACGAGTTTTTTACCACGGTGATAGTACCAGCAACAAACTCTCAAACAGCCTCAGTAGCTCTACCATATATGCCGAATTCTGATGCGAGAGTTGCAGATTCGATCCGGATTTCTTGGGCTAACGCAAATCGAAGATGTAGAAATATTAGTAGCTAGCATCGGACCGCGATTTCGCAATGACACTACAATTGGCTTCAGGGATAAATGAAACATTTGTAAGGAAATAATGATCCATAAAACATATCTATATCAAATTTAAAGCATAGTTTTCCGAAATAAAAGTATTCCATGCGTTAATCCAGATAATAAGCTATTTGTGTAAAAAAAATTATCCAAATCTGGTTAGTCGTTTTTGCGTTTTTGAGTAATGTACATCCAACGACCAAACAATCAAAAGTACAAACTTTCACATTTATTATGTTAGTGGGATGACTTGAAATGGAAATGAAAGTGAATCGCCCAATCTAATCGGAAGTACTGCTCTCTCACAGAAAATCGGCGTCAGGTAAGAGTATCATTGGTGCTGTTGCATGAGATGCGATTGGTGCGATGAATGAGAGCGCCGGAGGCCCAATCTTCAACCCCTCTATTCCCTTCTTTTTTTCTTTTCTCACCACTTCCTTCTTGTCTCACCCAGGGAGGGTTGGCAACGCGCATATGATACTTCAAGTATCGCAAGCGTTCATATGTTACGGTGACTGCTTACCATCAGGCGGACCGTATGCTTGTTTGCCAAACGTTATGAAATAAAAAAAATATATCTTTCGTTATATATAAGGTGTTTCACTTTAAAATGCGGTAACTTTGCGGGAAGCTTCTATAAGTGTAACAGATCAAATTCTAATTACGATATATGATGTATCTTTTTGCTATATTTTATAAAAACTATTTTCATATCATCGCTCGAACTATGACTCTAGCTGAATAAAATCTATACTTCAAGCCGTGCGCTACGTCACATCACATATGACGTAACACATAGCGCGTATAGCGGCATTGACCTGAGTCACCGACCGCGCGCCCGGTGTGTTATGTGTTTATCACAAAGTACGTGGATACATTATGACAGTAGTGTAGTATCTTGTCTGTAGCTTGCATGTCGTTTAAACTATCCTTCGCCCTTTCAAAAGTTCTTGTTCCAGCATCAATCCCGGTATTTTGCCCAGGGTCTGCTTATTACCCTTATCCGGATTTGACAAGATACTAGTTCTTACGCAGCGATTGTCATCCGAACACCGCAACCCAAGGGCGAACCAGTAACTCATTGTATAAAAGCAAGTTACTAATATTATCAGACGTTTTGATAATATCGACCGCCGACAGCTTAACGTGCTCTCCGACGCACGGTGGTGAGAACCATAAGGACAGACACCCGGACAGAGACAGATATTAATAAGATCAAACCAATATCCACCCCGAACGGGAATCGAACCCGGACCGTCGAGTCGCCATAATTTGACTTCTTCAGAAACCACTATGATGAAATAATAAAATCAAACTGCGAGTTTACGACCTACCCCACGTAAAAAGTCGTTCATTTTTTAAATAAGGTTATTGACCGGTAGCATCGCTGGACGGTTTTGTTGTCGCCGCTACTTGCCTTGCCTACTTAGCGCTCCACATAGATTCAAGACATCCCGCACCCCACACCTTAATCGAAATTTACTAATTTTTTTTTTAATAAATAAAACATGAATGGGTTCATCAATACTATCCGCCTCGCACGGGAATCGAACCCGTGACCATCGAATCGGTGGGCTCGCTACCTACACGCTACAACGATTTTATGCAATATTTACCTGTAAAAATTACCAAGACCGTATTCATAACGCGTATTTCATAACTCAGTGGAGTAGCCTACAAGAACAATAGCAAGATGAATATTAATCTGTAAATGTAGTCTCAAAAAGAATTGAATGATTGTCTATTATCGCATGTCCCAAATAAAGGGTAAAACTTTTCCTTAACCTTAAAATTTGTTTTTTTTTTTGCAATATTAAAGATTATCGATTGTAAAAATGTTATTTTAATTTTTAACTGAATTTCAATACAGTTGAAAAATCAAGCAAATTACAGGAATATCTTTATCTTCACAAATAACGCAATAAAATATGTATAAAACTTATACTGCTATAATTCAGTATCACACATTACTAAATAAAACATACGTAAACAGAAATGTACATCTGAATTAGCTCAAATGATTATTATTAAAAACTAACTTTAAGAGGGATAACTGTTTGCGATATTAACTTTATACTACAGCTCACACAAGTAGGTACGCAAGCGAATCAGCATTTAGTCATTGACCTCCCTATTTATTCACTGATTTTCCTTCACACTCCTGTCACTTTAAAAATATCAGTTAAAAATAATTCAATCCATCCAACTAGAAATCTATTATTTATCGTTAGATAAGTAGTTAGTTAGATTACTAATTTTATTTTTAATCAAGATATAATTAGTCTAATAAAAATAATTCTAATACGTATGTTTCCAATTAAATATTCTTTTTAAACTCGCCGATAAATCGACTAATAAAAAAGTAAAAAGACCTTATTACAACCCTACAGTAAGTATGTTATTAAGTGATATCGCCGCTGTATTTTTCGGCCTTTGACATAAACCGCCTTCAACGCTGTATTATTTCGGCCTTTGACATAAACCGCCTTCGCCGCGGTCGGTGTTTTTTAAAATGTAAACAAACAGAATTAAAGTAACCTTATTACTCAGTGCATAAAGTTTATTTTTAAAGGCTACCACGTATAAGATGTTCCGTTCTTTGGTAAAACCCGCTGTGCGTGTCTTATTGTTTCATCGTTCCATTCGTTACAAAAACTCTGATCGAGTAACACGTCTCTACCGCTGTCTTCGTAATTTAAAATGTCGACAAAAAATATTAAAACGAGTATTGACGCGAAATAAATTTGTGTTACCGCCTAAAGTGAAAATAGAAATGCTTGATCGTTTGTTGGAGAGTTGTTTGCATTCATATCACGCTCATTCAGTGTTAGCTTCAACTTCACTGTCAGCGAAAATTGTTCGTGATCCAGCAATAGAAAAAATGGAAGTGGCATTGTCATTATGGATCGAAGACCGCTAAAATCAAAACAAGGACGACCTGCCAGTGTTTTAGCGTGCTAATAAGAAAGCGTGGTTAACAAGTGCCATTTTTTGTGACTGTGAATTCCGGAATTGTT
Organism: Hestina assimilis; assembly: GCA_023373885.1. Lineage (NCBI taxonomy): Eukaryota > Metazoa > Arthropoda > Insecta > Lepidoptera > Nymphalidae > Hestina > Hestina assimilis. The sequence goes on from CM041753.1 coordinate 14,106,113, forward strand.
ATGTTTCTGGAGTTGAAATTTGTTTAAAAAAAAAGGATTCAGACTTTAAAGTGGTTCTAGTTTTGGACAATGCACCAGGTCATCCTCCATTTTTTTTTAATAAACAAGTGACATTTTTACCTTCCAACACGACGGCTTTGCTTCAACCTATGGACCAAGGAATAATCCAGGTCTTTAAGCTCTATTACATTAGACGAACCTTCAAAATCATTTTGAATAATATGGAAGGTGATATGAATCCTGATATGAATGTTATGGAATGCTGGAAGAAATTTGACATAGCAAAATGCATCGTTGGAAGAACTGAAGCCATACACATTGAATTCGTGCTGGAGATAACTGTGGCCTGCTCTGACTGTGGAAAATGACGAAGAATATGTGCAAATGCAAACTATTACTGCAAACATAGCCGAAATTCCGAGTGGAATGGGTACGAACAGATAGAATCAAGTTACATTCAGGAGTTGCTTGTATTGCAACATTAATATTTGACTGAAACCGACTTGGAGGAAATGTTAAATTCACAGCCCAGTGAAGAAGATGCTTCAACAAGCAATTTGGAAATGTGGTATTTAATCTGAAAAATTTTAGTGAAGGCTTAAGAATGGCAAATGAGCTTTGTGATTTCTTTATGAAAATTGATCCGCCTATGGAACGAAGTCTTGTTTTCAAGAGGCACATTGCTAATGCAACTGCTGAATATCTGTGTGAACTGAAAGAGATTTTAAAAACTGCCAAGCTAGAAAAAATTACAAAATTCTTTAAACCGTTGCCTAAGCCTTAATTTAATAAGTATGGTCAAAAACTTCAATTAAATTTATTTTTTATGTTTGTTTTTTATTTTGTCAGCTAGGAACGTATCTCCTATAATGCCATATAAAATACCATTTCATATTCACTGTTAAGAGCTTTTACTGTACTATTATAATAATTTTTGGTCAGCTTTAATAATAAACTAATTAATTAATTATAATGTTAAAGTACAATAATTAAATTTATAACTTTTAAAGACAAACGTATTTTGTTTTTGTTTCATAATTACGTATACTACGTAATAATAACTGCATTCACTAAATATCATCCATACTCGCCGGTATTTCCCGGCGACTAAAGAGTTTTTGACGCCATTGTTGCTAGGGGGAAGAGGGCAAAGGCGGAGTAAAGATTAGTAATTAGTATTGCCAGACTTTTCAAGAAAAGTGCTACTTTTGTCATTACAACCAAAATTATAATATTCTGTAACTTAAACTTTAAAATATTATTTTGCCAAATAAAATTCCACAAATACATGAATTCAATACAAAAGAAGCTCAAAATATTGTTTGTAAAAATATTAGTATAAAATGTATATCATCTTTGTTCGAGTATTTTTTTAATATAAAAAAATTTCTTTTTCCGTATTGTTTTAGTTAATTTTCACATGTATTTAATATCCTAAATCTTAACGTGCTTTATAACTCGACACCGTAATTTCCTTAAATATTTCGAAAATTTATATCTTGCCAACACTAGGCGCTACACGTATATCTATCTTGGGAGGGACTAGGATAAAAATAAGGCGTGGGGATGTGACGACCCCATCGCCCGCTGTTGGGATAACCTCTGTCACAACAGAGATTATTCCACCAGTGCAATCAGTCACACTGGTGGTAGGTCTTTTGTTGCAAGAGGCCGGCTAGGTAGGTACCACCGCAGTGTCCAATATTCTGCCGCCAAATTGTAGTGTGTAGGCACTACTGTGTTCCGGTATGAAGGGCACTGTACGCTAGTGAAATTACTGGGCGAACGAGATTAAGAACTAATATCTCGAGGTTGGCAACGCGTGAGTGGGACCTACTAATGGTGCTGCAAGCGCTAATAGGCTGCGGCAGCCACTTACCATCAGGTGGGCCGTATGCTTGTTTGCCAACTTCTAACATAAAAAAAGGCTTGGTCTACACCACGGGTTTTATTAGTTTAGTTAATTAGTACTATTTTCTTGTAAAAAAAATTATTATCAGTTGATGTTTAAAGTATCCTACTCCATCGAAAAGTATTCAATGTTTGGAATTATTTTGCATTACATAATATTGTACATATTAGCTTTTGCTTACCCCTGCCGTTCTAATAATAGCAATAAACAAATCTTTTTTTTTTATTTCACGCGGGTAAATTGAAGACATAAGTATTTTAATTACATACTAGCAGTCGCTCACACTTTACCCGCGTAAAATAAAAAAGTAATTGTTTTGTTGCTACTCATTGGATAAGAGCAATTTACTTATCAAGATTTAACGCTTGTTATCAGATGTTATTGATAATAATCGGGACCGCCAGCCGAGGCACGGTAGGGAGACCCACACGGCCAAACGCCCAGACCGAGACAGAAATTTAACAAACACCTGCCCGAGCGGGAATCGAACCCGCAACCGTCGAGACTAAAGGCAGACTCGCAACCCACAACGCCACAACGGTGTATTTGTTAATTTAGTTACGTTCGACAGAAGTACATACATCCACAGATAAAAGCCTCAATAGCTCAACGGTAGAAGGGCTGGCTCTTAACGTGAGTGTGGGAAGTTTCTTTTTTGTCTACTTTTTGATTATTTGGAGGGAGGACCATTAATAACAACTATTTATAATTAGAAAAAGCATCTAAGCATTTCTAGCAGAAATAAGCATTGCTTAGATCAATTTTTTTATTATTTTTTTATTTAACTAATTATAATTTTTAGTAGAAAAATATTGAAGACTTGATTTACTATAAAAATTATTTTGTGGAACTTATACCTACTGAACATCTTATTTTTTCAGTTTGGCGTTTTTTCAAATGAACATTCTGTTTGTATGCCATATTATGATAGCGCACGTATTATTATTACTATTGCTACTTGCTACTAAACGCTAGCGTATCAATAATTTGACGTTCAGTGCGCTACAAATTTGATATTCAGATAAAGAAATTAAATTAAAAATTTATCTGCGATCGATCGATACATAAAATTCGTCAAAATTAATTAAATACAATAATAATAATCACGAGCGTAATCGTATGGCATACAGTAAATGAATATTAAAAAAAGGTTTTAATACTACTATTAAATGATTTAATTAAATCAATTTTAATGATTCAGCATTTGAAATTATACTAAATAAATGAAGGTGGTTAGGTATAACTAATTCGCATATGCAGTCACAGTAACGACAGCGTAGTGGTTCTGTGGCTCCGTATGTAACGCGGCATCCTGAGTTCGAATCTTCACTTCACAGTAGTTTTTTCTTATTTTAAGATTAGTTTTGTTTTTTTGTGTTTTCTTATTTTAAGATTTTAAGTTAGCCGTCGTGTAAAGAGGTCACGAACGAGCATTACCCAACAACTGTCTATTGAGACGAGGCGTACATCATTTAATATGTAAATTAGAGACATAGATGTGTTCATTCTGTTCTAAAAGTATTGAAATTGTTATAAACAGTTTGTGTGGATAAATCTAAATCAAAAGGCGTTTTAGATTTCTTTTTGACCCGCACACCACCAAGACCCTGAACTTGCTAGCCGTGGTCTGGTTTTGGCAGAGTTCCAATCATTTGTAAAAACTCTCCTGGCGTCCAAACAATTTATTTAAGATTAAGTAACTAGTGGTTTATAAATATTATAAGTATACTCAGCATCTGCTGTCTTATTTTACGTAAACCCGTAACACAATTTATTACTTATCACGCATTGTGTAAATTATTAAAATCCCCAACTCTCAAAATCAGAGGATAAAAATTTCGGACCAGTCAGGTCAGCTCGGCTAACGGCCCGAGGATTTCCATTATGTATATTAAACAAACCAGCTGTGGTAAAAGTAGACTCATCAGTCCACAAAATGTTGTGGCTAGGGTCTTCTAAGAGCCACCCGCAGTAATATCCGCCGGTTGCAAATATTGTATACGTGTATAATGGTACAGGGGGCCATACCGTGCTACGGCTAATACCAAAGTCCCGTTTTGTATCTCGCCCGTCTTGTGCTTGCCATGGGACTATTTAAAAAAAAAGTATTTTTTTTTTGTAAATAAACATTTAAATGGGTCCTCCTGGAATCTAACACTGGAGGCTTAAAGCTATCATAGCTCCTCATTCTTTGTTCAGGGCCAAGAATGGTTCGCTCACTGGGGCGTTTCCCGTAACGTTTTAGAATTTTTAGAATAATAGAATAATTTAATTAGAATGCTATGGGCATTACCACCAACATTCTAATATTTTGAAACTTTTACTTCAAATATCATTTTGTTAAAAAGTATTCCATAAATTTACACAAGAATTAAACATAGGAATGGGACAAAATATTGTCGACGACGACACGACGTTGTGGCGCAGCGGTAGCGAACCTGCCTTAAACGCCACAGGTCGCGGGTTCGATTCCCGCTCGGGGCATAATATGTTTGTATTGACCATGCAAGCATATTTTCCGGTCTGGGTGTATTTGTCCTTGTCATTGTGAATGTTTCCGGACCCCCGACACAGGATATCACTATCCTAATGGGGGCCGTTGAGTGTGTAGCGTTCATTTATTTATTTAAAATATTTAATTATTGTATGTAAAAATATTAGTAGAAAATTATTGTTTTTATTCAATTATAAATTTTAAAACATGAACAAAAGAATCATAATTATTTACTTCTTTCTATAAACTCTACACTGTAATTTCTTTAAATCTATTATAAAGATAAAAAATTTGAATTTTTGTGTGTATGTTTGTAATAAATAAACTCAAAAACTACTATTTAAAAATTCTTTCACCATTGGAAAGCTACATTCACCCTGATTGGATTTAATTGGATTGAAAAGATTGGGATCCTTACTAAAACTTAACTAACGTAATCCAAAGTGTAAAAAATTGCCCTAAAACGTCTTTCGTCGCATGCGCTGTGGAAACTATTGATGATAGAACAAAAGTATGTTCTAAAATATTAAATAACATATTTTCAATAAAATAAATAATAATATCAACAAAGAAATATAAAAAAAATATTATGTCCACCCGTGCGAAGCCGGGACGGGCCGATAGTATTTCATAAAATTATTATTATTATTATTATAACTTGCCAACACTGAGCGATAGACTTTACACGTGTAACTATCTTTCAAGGACAAGTTAAGCTTGGTCCAGACCAGGCACTTGTACGGTAAGGAATTGATTATTTTTTCTGAAATATGCTTAGCGTGAAGATTTCTTTTTAGTTATGGTAATTACTATAATTATATTGTGAAAATACTTTTTATCAGTTAATGTTTAAAGTACCTTACCTACTCCATCGAGAAAGTTTTTGACGTTTAGAATTATTTTTGATTTCGTAATATGGTATACATATTAGATTTTACCTGTGATTTTGTTTGTGTCAATTCAATGTCAATCAATTCAAGTTTTTGTTACAAACATCGGTTAATGTACAAGTTAAAATTCAACTTTGTACTCCATTTATCATATTACAATTTATTAATTTTATATGCGCAACCGTTGTGCTCGACGACCATGTAAAAGTTATTTTTCTGTTCCTCAGGAACATTACCTTTTTCTGAATGAACTTTTCATTCATTCATTCATTCTGTATGCTTTCTAATACCCCTTGACCATGTCTATACAAAATTTGATAATGCTGGTCATTGTCGAGTAGTTAAGGTGTAAAAGTGTAACAACTAAACAAACTCACATTTCCCAAAATGTATGAGCGCCGCTTTAGGAAAGGCGGCACTTCAAAAGGCATATTTTTTCAACGATTTTGTAAAAGACATATTTTTTATTACATACTAGTGGTCGCTCGCGACTTCAACCGGAAAGAATCAAAAATATCATTTGTTTTCTTTTTTATATCTAAGGCTCCGGTCATCGTAACAAGATAATTACTATTTAATAGTTTTTAGGTAATTTGCTGCTTACAAACATTAATGATAAAATGTGCAATTGACGATTTCTTATTTTAATTTTTTCCTTTAAAAAAGTTTAAATTTTTAGTTTTAATTTAAATTTTAGTTTTTTTCCTTTAAAAACCGCTTTCAAAGTAGGTTACTGACTTAACATGTTTGTGTGCCATACATAACACACACGTATTATTATTATTAGACGACGTTTTGGTGCAGCGGTGGCGAACCTGCCTTAAGCACACCTGCCCCACATGTTTTTATGGACGATACAGGCATGTTTTCCGGTCTGGGTACAGCCACAGGTTCGATTCCCGTGCGAGGCGGATATTTGTATTGATGAACCCATTCATGTTTTATTTATTAAAAAATTAAATTAGTAAATTTCGATTAAGGTGTAGGGTGCGGGTTGTCTTGAATCTAAGTGGAGCACTAAGTAGGCAAGGCAAGTAGCGGCGACATCAAAACCGGTCAATAACCTTACTTGGAAAATGCCGGAGTGAACGACTTTTTACGGGGGGTAGGTCGTAAACTCGCAGTTTGATTTTATTATTTCATCATAGTGGTTTCTGAAGAAGTCAAATTATGGCGACTCGACGGTCCCGGGTTCGATTCCCGTTCGGGGTGGATATTGGTTTGATCTTATTAATATCTGTCTCTGTCCGGGTGTCTGTCCTTGTGGTTCTCACCACCGTGCGTCGGAGAGCACGTTAAGCTGTCGGCGGTCGATATTATCAAAACGTCTGATAATATTAGTAACTTGCTTTTATACAATGAGTTACTGGTTCGCCCTTTGGTTGCGGTGTTCGGATGACAATCGCTGCGTAAGAACTAGTATCTTGTCAAATCCGGATAAGGGTAATAAGCAGACCCTGGGCAAAATACCGGGATTGATGCTGGAACAAGAACTTTTGAAAGGGCGAAGGATAGTTTAAACGACATGCAAGCTACAGACAAGATACTACACTACTGTCATAATGTATCCACGTACTTTGTGATAAACACATAACACACCGGGCGCGCGGTCGGTGACTCAGGTCAATGCCGCTATACGCGCTATGTGTTACGTCATATGTGATGTGACGTAGCGCACGGCTTGAAGTATAGATTTTATTCAGCTAGAGTCATAGTTCGAGCGATGATATGAAAATAGTTTTTTAAAATATAGCAAAAAGATACATCATATATCGTAATTAGAATTTGATCTGTTACACTTATAGAAGCTTCCCGCAAAGTTACCGCATTTTAAAGTGAAACACCTTATATAGGCTATATATATAACTATGAATATATAACCAGTGTCTATGATCACTCGCGGCCGTCGTGAGAAGCTTGATTTGCTAAATTGACACGTGATAAACTCAAACTGTACTCGTCTCCTTTCAATTGATTCTAGTGTGATGTCATAATATTGCCTGTTTAGATAAGATCCGATATTGATAGGAAACTATGTATTTTAATATCGCTGTAATGACGTCACTATGGATACGCCATCCACTGTTTTTTGATAATCTCACGAGAATATAAAATTTTTCGTTTTTACAGATAACAATACTATGCCAAATTTCATACAAATCTGTTCAGTCGATTTTACGTCATTGAGTAACAAACATACAAAGTTCCACATTTGTCATATTAGTAGGATACAACATGTTTTATTTTTGTTGTAAATGTGATTATCCTTGAAGTTTGTAAAGGTTGTTCTTTTTTACAGCATTGTTTAGAACAAGGATAAATCGTCTGGCATTAAACGTTTAAGCTTGCAGATTAGGCGACACGATAATTGATTAAAAATAAATTATTTAAATAATTATGTAACTGCATATCAAGTTTTGTACTATTTTTATCATTGATATAATTTTATTTAAACAACGACACTCCCCTTGTGAAATGGACGCAAATAAGCAATACCATGTCAACCCACACGAATGTCATTTCGAAAAAACGCGTTTGAAAATTTTGAACAACTTGCTTTATATGATTTTTTTTTTATGTATTGGTCAAGTTTTTGGCAATTTCAGATGTATGCAAGTTATTTTACTTATTTTCACAAAAATAAGTATACAAACTGCATATTTCGTATATAATATAACCCAAAACGTTTAACATAATACATAAATTGCATGATTAAAAATGGCTTTTTTAGAAGTTTTAAAGCTTAAAACCCTACAAACATTAAAGAAAAATGTTCTTCAGCCATTTACCAACTACCATTACTTCTGCATATATAACTCAGTTTTTTTAATTTTTGGGTTGACATGGTATAGCTTATTTGCGTCCAAATAACTACTATATACACAATAAGGCTTCGCCCGCACGAATAACGATTTTAATACAATTTTTGAACCCCCATTTCGCCCCTTCAGGAGTGGAATTTTAGATAATGTTAAACACATGTTTATCTATGTTTAAAATAATGTTCACCTAAAAATAATGACCGGTCAAGTGCGTAATGAACCACACACTGTAGGGTTCCGCAGCTTGACGAGTAAAAGAATCTTTAGATATTAACGAATTAAAATCGACCGCAAACGCGTGGTTCACTACGCACATGACCGGTAATCATCAGTATATTATTACTAACTACTATTTATTACTAACGACTATTTTATTGTTTTCGTTGCGTTAGTTATAATTAGAAAAGTTTATCTGCTCGGCTTCCTTACTAGAAATAGATCTTTACTAATTCCAAGTAGATAAAAAAATCATATAATCATATAAAACAGAACACAATCCTTTCCTACTTAGAGATAATCCAATAACCAGGGAACGGATGGTCGAAGCAATTTGGCAAATGTTCGAGCTGCCCTGGCGCGTCCACACCATGGCATGACATGACATGGGGCAGTAGGCTGACTGTTTATTAGATACATAGCACAAATTAAAGCGATTCATTCATTGCTATATATATTATAACCATACTATTAATATTAATGTTTTGATAATAAGTCATTAGCATAATATAAGACGGCTTAAAAAATAAATGATGGATGTTGCTCTTGATCATTCTGAATAAGCATTATTCAAATGTGTTTAAGCTTACAAAAAATTAGCATTGCAACTTCCGCGTAAAAAATTGCCACCAAACTGAGAACAGAAAACAAGACTGAGTTCTTACAGTTTTCATTGCTAAGTTATATAGCTTGATACTGCACTATACGATGCTATATCTAGTGGATAAAAATGTAGGTAAAATAAGAGAAATGAAGTTTTAAAAGCGTGGACTCGAATTACGTTTGTTTGTTCGACAGTCAACTGCCTCACCTTGAGAGGCGCCCACACGGCGCAGGACATACCCTGCCTTATAAGGCGTAAGGATTCAGGCCAGGTATTTGTCAGAAAGGCGATGTTGTAAATAAGATAAATATCACATGGTGACACCAAAAATCGAATTTCGTTTTCATATCGTAAATTTCTGGCTGTCATGTATGATTGCTAATTTATCATACAAAGTTACGAGATGTCTACAAGAGGCCCAGTTTGGGACCTATAAATAAACGTTACACAATCAACAGCTCCCATGAGATTGGGTATCCGGAAACACATACAAGGACAGGCACAGACACAACGACACCGGATCACATGTATGCTAAATACAAACATGTGCCCCTAGCGGGAATCGAACCCGTGACCTGCAGACCCGTCCTTACATAGCTTGCAACATAATCGAATAAAGACAGCTTGTGACTAACTTCGTTTCATTGCCTTGATGTTCAATTTAGGAAAGACCATCAACGATAGAAGGGCTTGTCTATAATTGTATACAGTAAGTCTATGAATTGAAACATGTAAAAAAGACAATAAAATGTTAGGCATCAAGTCGTCAAGTCAATTGATTATTAATTCATTAAAATATAATAAAAATCTTAAATGACTAAAGGACATGGACCTCTCGTTAGGCAGACACCAATAAACAAATGCCTACATCTGGCGCCGTTCGGCTGAGTCATTACCACTAAGGACAGGAGTACTTTAGTACGATTAATTTAAAGCGAGCAAATAAACGCAGTAGGTCAATAACCTTATATATTTAGAGCAACGTCTTTCGACGGGGTCGTGACCCCATGACATTTATGATAAACATATCTTTTAAAAAATCGCCCGAATGTGAGTCGGACCCCGGCACTGTAATAAAATAAGTTTTATTTACATTTTTCTATACAAAGTCACATTTAGTTGGTTTGTTGTTTTGTTGACAGCTTGCCGATTGAGTGTATTAGCGTTTCTAAAATAAGTAAAATAAATTATTAAGTGAAACAAAAAACCCGACTGCATTAAAATACCTACTAAAAAGCCAATTATACATTTGTATTAAATCGATTTCGATTTATATTCAATCGATTTCGATTGAAGTAAGAATTATCAAAATCGGCCTACGCGTTTGGTCTCTAGAGTACCTCAAAGGGCAAACATACGAGTAAAAACTAACTTTAAATTGTTATGTATCCTTAACTGTTATTTAACATAAAAATAAAATAATTACCGGTCAAGTGCGTGGTGGATCACGAACTGTAAAAGCTAAAGGGAAACCTTTAGCTTGATGAGACCTAAATATTAACGAATTAAAATCTATCGAAAAATAAGTTGGTAAGTTCATAGTAAAAGTTAGTGGGACATGGAATGAAGAACATAATTTGTATGACTTTAGGAGCTAATATCTCACCAACTACTTTCTTAATCAAATAAGTGATTTTTTTATCCCTTAGTTACATTTATGGACCTTAATTTTTATCTTTTTTACCGCAAAATTCTGTAGTGGTTTATAGAATACACCTAATTACTAAATTTCGTAAAGATAGATACAATAGTAATATGACTGCGACGGACGAAAAACGACAAAAAACGGACATGACGAGATGGGTTGCGTTTTTGCTATTACGCTACGGAACCCTAAAAATGAGAAATATTAGACGGCGTTACTTTACTAAGCTTATCGATATCTTTTAACAATATTATCTTTATGTAATTACTTGTGATCGGAAACTAAGAAACACAGGACGTACAAAACAAAGTAATTCTCAAGAGTATAAAAATAAACACAAAACAGATCGCAACAGTCTTTAGTATTAATACTAAGCCATCATTGATTATAATATAATTTATGTTCTTTATTTATTATTATGTTGACATTTATACGTGTACGTCATCTAGCAGACGGGCTTATTTCCTTATTATATAGAAATACTAGCTTCTGCCCGGGGCTTTGCTCTTGTGAATAATGATATTTAGTGAGGCACTTTTAAAATAAAATAGAAACAATTAGGTCCCCATACATTATATCATCCCTATTGACGGACGGGTATTGGCTACTTTTTATATTTGGCGTCGATGGTTCTGGTGCAATTATTGCAAGAGTTCATAGGTTGCCGTTACTGCTTACTTATCAGGCGGCGTGTGCTTGTTTATCAATAGCCATGACATAAAAGTTATTATTCTATACCTCGGAAACAGTACCTACAGATTTTTGTAGTTGTAATATGTCCTGTAGTATGGCTCTTGATAACCCCACAGGAACCGAACATTTTTCCGGGAAAAAGTACCCAATGTGTTAATCTCGATAATACGCTGTATGTGTGCGAAATTTTATCCAAATCTGTTCAGCAGTTCTTGCGTGATTAAGTAACAAACATACAAACTTTTACATTTATTATGTTAGTAGGATAATCATCATTAAAGCTTTGCAATAAAATGAAAAAAAAAATAACTTAATTTAGCCGAGAAGACGCGGCGGCGGATGCGCACATCTAACGACCGCGCCAACGCTGATATATATTACTACAAAAAGATTTTATGCTATTTATAAGAATTTATTGCTATTTTTTGTCGTTAAAAATACACTTCATTAAGTTTAAGCACCTTCTTCGTAAACATTTTAATAATAAAAAAAACTTATATATAATACAAATATAACGTATACTTTGCATGCATGCATGGTCATTTTAAAGAGAAACAAAGAATGTGATTTAGCGACGTCAACGCAGATAATCATAAATAAGGCCAAGAAAGTAGTTGACGTTGCGATGCAATTTGAAAAATAATACTTAGGAATAATATTTAAAAAAAAATGGTATAGATTTAATTTTTTTTATAAGTTTGTTTGTTTGGTTGAACGCGATATAACATCACGATACGATACTTGTAATAAGAATGAAAGTGCGGGCGGGCGGTAAGATGCGGTTAGTTTTTAGAACAAGGCGGTCACACCCGACGGAAGCGAAGCCGCAGGCACAACTAGTCGATAATATACAAAGTAGAAAGTAAATTGTAAGATAGAGTTTTTATAAACCCTCTTCAAGAAGAGGTACGTTATTTTCGTGATTCTTCATTATTATGATTACAAAAATGGTGATAATCTCAAAGTATAATGTCCATTTTCACTAACGACAAACAACGTCGCCCAACTAAGTACCGCCTAATGTAAAGCGACGTACAAGCTATAGCTTCTGTAAAAGTTGCCCAAAGCAACATACTATATTACTATTAATATTATCTTATTGTTTCGAGAACTCATAGACATATTATGTGCGTAGATTACGCTTTATCTACGTATCCAATAATATTACCTATCTAATAATATTGATAAGAATGCTGTTTAGCTAAAAATAAAAACATTAATTTATTTTACCGTTATTTTAATTTTTAGGTCACTTCTATAAAATAATTGTAATTTCCGCTTCGAACTGCCTACTTTATTGATGAAAATCTTAGGTTTTTAAAACGATATCGGCTATAGAAAAATAATTTTAATTTATTTAAATATGTTGAATATATCTAATATAAATAAAACATTTAAAATTAAATAAATATATTAAAATTCATATTCGTTTAGGAATCATTTAAATTCTACAATATAAATTTTATCGGCAACAAAGTTAAGATTAAAATGTTAATTTCCCTCAATATCTCCTGCTGCATTCTGATCCTTGGCGCTTTTGTCGTAAAGCTTGGGACTCAAGGTGGCTTTCGCAACTTTGACTTGTTACTCATAAAAACTACAAGAGTGGGATACGCTCTAGTGGTGGAGCCAACAAGTACGAAGTGAAGTTCGGATTAGCAGATCAGTTTCTTTAGCAGTTATGTACTCATGTTATGTAATTGTAACGATATACTACCATAATTTTAGGTGTCAGAATTTCAAAATTAAAACAAAGGAAAGGATTTAATATAGATTAGACATCACATGGGGTGGCGGCATCAGCTAACACCTCTCCCAGTTATCAGAAATGTAATTATTTATGTTAGTAGCTTATGGCGTCGCACAAAGGATTTATTCGTCGCGTTCGCGGTAATGTGATCGCTCTTTATGAGGTGCGGCCGGGGGCTGGGCTTCCTCGTGTTATTGTTTATTTATTTATTTAAACTTTGTTACCACACACATATAAAACAAAAACAAATAATATAAAGTACACTGTGTCACAAAGGCGACCCTATCACTAGTGATCATTTCCAGACAGCCATGTTTCTAGATACAAAACGCAAAGTAAAAGTTTTTTTAATTCAAATTCTGTTCGTATTCGTACGTTTTAATACGAACAATTCTAAAAGTATTGTTCGTATTAAAAGTATTGAAGTTGAAAGACAAAATTGGAACATCGATATTAACAAGTAGTACCTACGACACCTATATTGTATTTTACCGTTTTCGTTATTTTATTAGTACCTTTTTCTTTAATGAATTCTGGGAAATCTGTACAAGATGTTCATTTAAAACAATATTTCAGCGAATATTCTACGAGAACTTCTTTGTACTCGTATCTTAGTAAGATTTTTCCTTGAAACAAATCTCGCCTCCATTATTGTATCGAGAGGTTTTCTACCCGGTTCGTCCGCTTTGTGTTTTCGTTCCAGTCTTGAAAGCGGCTTAAATGTGGAGCGCTGGTTCTGTATAGCGTAAAATATCATAAAGTATTCAATATTGAAGCATGCCCTATAAAAACATGAATTCAGTAGTTCCTACTTTGTGGAACCAACTTGCGCCGGCGGTCTTTTTGAACCGACACGACCTGGGAAACTTCAAGATAAGAGTCTTTTCTTTCCTTGAACGCCGGCAACACACCTGCATACCCTCTGGTGTTGCAGATGTTCATGGGCGGGAGTGATTGCTTAGCATCAGCCTCGTGCCTTGTTGCCCCCTCTTACATAAAATCAAAGAACTATTTTCGTAGACGCAAAAAATTTTTTTTTCCATCAAAGCACAAATTCTGTGATTTTTAGCATAATGTGCCTATGTTTATATTATCATTATCACCTCTTTTATTTTTATACAAAAAATAATTAGCTACTTATCTTGTTCCGAGCTTATCAGAATAAATCTCATTCATTATTATCAGCTGTTATCGAGTGGATACGTTATGACGATTGCCCCTACGTTTCCTTTATAGATATGAGTAATGAAAAACAAGGCTATTATTAGCCTCAATACACTCGTGCGCATCGTGTTTTTATATGTTAAAAAACATTTTATTTTGTACTAGCGCCCCGGCAGACGTTGTATACTAATAAAAAAAAAAACCTGGAATCTGACCGCCATAGAGAGTAACGAAAGTATTATTTCTTATACAAAAATACTTATTTAGGTTTTCTTAATTTTCGATTCGGTTAATAATAGTGCGCAGCCGGGTGCGCAACTCACTCTCTCTCTATCTTTATCATACAACCTATTTAAATATACATACATTCGGAGTTGAAGAAAAAACGTAAGAAACTTAGTTCCTGACGATGGTCTCCCGACCGCACAATTTTTTTTCTAAGACGCTAATGCCCGTGAATGAGACTAATCACTTAGGATTTTTTCGCCACGATCAATCCTAAGCCTATAGTCTAAGTCTAAACTATACTTAGATATATAAGTTTCATTTATTTAAAAGTATAAAAACTATCAATAAAATGTTAATTCATTTTTCAAATGCACGTGCTGTTTGCCTCACTTCGACATGATCTATTTAATAAATTAATGCGTTATCTATAACAAGAAATAAGCTTTAAATTCAATTATTGAAATAAAAACGACAATCGACCTCAATGGCCAAGCCAAGCGGTGATAGTGGACAAATGTATTTGAAGGTTATTCAATAGACAAAAAGAAACGACTCATAGTACAGCCATACTACTAGCTACTACTATAGAACTACTAACACAGAAAATTGGAGTAAAGTGACCGTATCAGCAATGTTGCGTTTCGGGCGATAAGTGAGTCACGAAGGCCCAATCTCCCACCCCCTCTGCTCCTTTCTCATCCCTCCTCTCCTAACCTTTGATTTGACAACGTGGATATGCTACCTCAAGTATCTCTCCTATAGGTTGTGGTGACTGCTCACCATCAGGCGGACCGTATGCTTGTTTGTATGATAATATATAAACTTATTTCCATGTCGTGAATTGTATGAATAGACCGATGCGATCAGTTTAATGGGTTGTGTTTCAATGCAATATACTATTTAATTGCATTAATCACGTTAATTGGATGGCCTCGTTGCCTCGACCCGAGCGCATTGATTGCTCAATAGATAACTGATAACATCAATATCTCTATAGGATATAATTATCTATATCAATTATGTCATTGATTAGTCATTATAATATACATAACTCATTAGGTTATTCGATTTGTATAAGGTTTTCAGTGTGTGCTCAGAAACCCGGACATCAAAATTTTCTTATGAGATGCTTAAGTAAACT
Source organism: Hestina assimilis (assembly GCA_023373885.1). NCBI lineage: Eukaryota > Metazoa > Arthropoda > Insecta > Lepidoptera > Nymphalidae > Hestina > Hestina assimilis. The sequence continues at coordinate 14,121,672 of CM041753.1, forward strand.
GTAGCACAGTGTTGTTGTTTAATACTTTATTGCACATTTAACAAAGTAAATAAATGTACAAAGGCGAGCTTAATGCCTTATGGCATTTTCTTCCAGCTAACCTTGCTTGCTGTGGAAAATAAAGAATGTGCAAATCGAGGAACATTTAAAAATCAGAAACACAAACTAAAAAAAATATATAAGTTAAGAACTAAAAACATTTATACATACATATATGGACGCAAATTAGCAATACCATGTCAACCCACACAAATGTCATTTCGAGAAAAACGCGTTTGAAAATTTTTAACAACTTGCTTTATATGATTTTTTTTATTTATTGGTGAAGTTTTTGGCAATTTCAGATTGATATAAGTTATTTTACTTATTTTCATAAAAATAAGTATACAAACTGCATATTTCGTATATAATATAACCCAAAACTTTTAACATAATACATAAATTGCATGATTAAAAATGGCTTTTTAGAAGTTTTAAAGCTTAAAACCCTACAAATATTAAAGAAAAATATTCTTCAGCCATTTACCAACACTTCTGCATATATAACTCAGTTTTTTCAATTTTGTGGGTTGACATGGTATTGCTTATTTGCGTCCATATAATACTTACTTAAATGAAATAAATTAATTAATTTATATATTGAGTTTTCGGTACGTTTGCTTTGAATTTGATTTTTTTTTTCAATTTTTTTGAGGTGTAGGCCAAACATAAAGTACCTTTTAGACTAACACGTATATAAATTAAAAAATGCAAACTAAGCACTATTTTACTATTTTTTTTCCTACAATTTTTGAAATGTCAAAAGTGAGAATCTAGAGAAGTTACTACTTTAAGTATATCGCTCTTTTAAACTCTTAAAATCGCCTAATCTCACAATTCAGCACCATAATTCGGATTGGCTGGACAATATTTCCTTTAATTCTTTAATCTGATTAAACAATTCCTATCACTCGTACTCGCCTTTATTTTCTTTCCACATAAAATGAAATTGCTGCTAATACCTACAGTATACCTGGCTAGATTTCTTAGACTTACCGACACGTACCGGTAGCACTGATAGTTGTTATAAATAAATAAAAATAAAACGAAATTGAACGCTTGTTTGCACTGTTTAAACATCATGTCGCTTTCAGTTAGCGCTGCGCCTTATTGATTGCGCGAGTACCGAAGCGTTGCATTATTCATTGATTTTATTTAGCATTGTTTGTGGATATTTTTTGCTTCTCCTAACCGGATGAAATTATAAACAACTAGCTTCTGTCCGCGGCTTTGCCCGCGTGAATACCGTTTTGGAAAGAGGCACCTTTATTGCACTACAACTAAATGGTTTCCCATACAAGATTTCATCTCTTATTTCACCCTCTTCACGTTTTTTCTCAACAAAAGTTCCCTACGCTCTTGTTCAAAGTGCCATCTATATCTGTACCTAATTTCATCCTAATCAGTTTAGCATTTTTTGCATATATGCGTTTGTTATATTAAATTATTGGAAGGAAAATTAGATGTTAACGCCTACTAAATTAATATAGCAAACATTCGGCTATACGCGTTTGTGTACATACGTATTTCACAGTATGCAACTCTTTGAGAGATACTTACATACTGCTTTATTGGATTAGTTTTAAATATTGGTATACTACTTTTAGTGTCATTGTCAATAAGCTCAAAACCCATAGAAGGTTTCTATTAAGCATTTGATTTTCGTTGTTGCTTGTAAAGCGTTCATTATCCATATTTAGATCCGTTTTGAAAACGTAGACCTTAACAAAAGGTAGCGGACTAAAGTCCGGCCACGCAAGTCCTAGTTATGTTCCATTGCTGGTGGTAGGGCTAAAATGCCCATCTGGTTAGCTGCCACGGTACGTTGGTGAAAAACTCGTGAAGTGACTGGTCGTCTACTCGTTTCGAGGTCAGCCAGTTGCATCTTGCAAAGAGGCAGGACAAGGGCGGTTATTGCAGTTCGCCTTCTGCGATGGTATTAGCCACCTTCGCATTTGGACTTTACTTTCACTTAGCATCAGGTGGAGTTGATCTGACCCCGCGCTAAATAAATATATTTAATGTGATCTGATAAATTATTTATAGGCATTATGCGTTAGTTATTTTTCTGTGTTTTTGAGTTGCGTAGCTGAATGATAAAAATAGAACCTTTATAAATTCGTCATGTCCATCTGTCCGTCCATAAGTATGTCACAGTCGTATTGCTCGGAGTCTTGGCTGTATCTATACGAAATTTAGTGAATACGTGCATTCTATGAACTGCTACACAATTTTGTAGTGAAATCCTAAAGTATATAAAATATAAGGGTAGCAGTACATCCATGATAACTGAAGTTGAAAAAAAAAATTTCAACGTATGGCAACTTGTGAGGTATCTTTGCTTGTGAACTCCTAGGTCACAAATTTTAGAGATATAATAGATACAAGGATTTCCCATAACTTTGTTTTTCATATTACTTTTACTTATAAAATTACAAACTTATTTTTGCGATGGATTTTAATTCCTAAATATTTAAAGTCCTTAAGATTCATGAGCAAGCTGCGGAACCCGTTAGTTTCCACTGTGCGTGGACCACAACGCACATGACTGCTAATTATTATTAATTAATATGATTGCTATCGTTCACATACATACAAATACATACAAAAGCTGTCACGAGATTCAGGTTAAGTCAATAGTTGAACAGTTTGTAATATTAGCGTCATTTTTCACTTTAATTTCCGTTATGTGTTGATTCGTCACACTCCGTCACTCGCACACGAACAGTTACTTCTCCTTAAATCATTGTTCTGAAAAACATGGTCACCTATTTGGTTTTATTATTTGCTTTAATTATCGAGTTTTTTTGTTTCTTTTCATATAATTATGTTTTAAAACTGGCTTTGCTCGCGGCTCCGCTCGCGTTATGTAGTTTTTTGATGATCCCACGGGAACCCAACATTTTCCGATGATAAAAAGTATCAAAAATATTTAATAAAGCTTTAATAATTTTAATGTGTGTATCAAATTTTACTAAACTACCATTACTTAACTATCATAAAACCAATAAAAGTTGCCATCCCTAGTAGTCTCATGTAAAACTTAATTATTTATTAATGATCCAGTCTTCACTCCAGAGATATAGACCAACTCTTATAAGAAGTGATAGAAATAATTGAGCTTAACTTATTTAGGTGCTTTGTTAATTTTTTAAATCAAGTTTTAAATAAAGATTAAATAGGCACTTCCTAGGCATGCTCCACCATAGGCTGTGTCATCACTTCACATCAGGTGTGATAACAGTCGCGATAAGCGTCAGCGTATGCATTAAGAAACCTTATTACCGCTTCGGCATACGTAAAGTTATTTAACTTTTCAAACCTTTCATTTTTAAATACGCCTTTAATAAAAATTTCATATGCAGTTTACGGAAATACCCTGAAATGAATCGACCAAACAATAAAATATATGCATACGTCGTCAAACTATTGTCTGTGTATCTATACAATCAAATGTCTCCCTTGTGGTCATGCTTTTGAGTGCATTTTCCTGAGGCAATGTTATATTCTTACTTCCGGGCCATTTTCAAATGAAAATCCCGACGTCCTGTAGGAGTCTAGGAGCACTTCCTCGTAGTCGCGACGTATCGATCGCGTGCGACGCCAGGTGGCGAGACTATATACGGCTTATCGCTTCTGCTTCTTTGTTGTAAATAATGTTGCAGCTATATAGATAGTTCGACTTGAGTCTATGAAGGTAGAGTATGGATTTTAATGTTGTATTAGCTTTTCAAGTACACATTTCATTATGGACTACATTACATTATGGACACATTTTCACTGGTGGTAGGTCTTTTTGTTGCAAGAGGCCGGCTAGATAGGTACCACCGCAGTGTCCAATATTCTGCCGCCAAATAGTAGTGTTTAGGCACTACTGTGTTCCGGTTTGAAGGGCATTGTACGCTAGTGAAATTACTGGGCGAACGAGATTTAAGAACTAATATCTCGATGTTGGCAACGCGTGAGTGGCACCTACTAATGGTGCTGCAAGCGCTCATAGGCTACGGCAACCACTTACCATCAGGTGGGCCGTATGCTTGTTTGCCAACTTCTAACATAAAAAAAAACATTACTTAAATTCTATGCTTAAGGAACTGCAAAAGAAGGTTTGGTTATCTTCTTTATTATAAATAATTAGCAGTCAAGTGCGTTGTGGACCACGCACAGTTGAAATTAAAGGGTTCCGCATCTTGGTTTTGAAGAATCTTAAGGGCTTTAAAAATAATTACGAATTAAAATCGACTGCAAGAATAAGTTGGTAATTTCATAGTAATTATAAAAAGGTAATATGAAAAACAAAGTTATGGGAAAAACTTATGTATCTCTTAAATTTGTAGACCTATCTTCTTCAAACTAAATGTGGTTGAAATTTTATTTGATGTCCTATAAGCTCAAATTTTTCCAGAATTTTAAATCACGTAGTTCAAAAGTTAGAGGGGGGGACACAATTTTTATGACTTTAGGAGCTAATATCTCTACAACTACTGCCTTAATTAAAAAAGTCAAAATCAAACTTCTTTATCATTTTGAAAGACCTATCCAAAGATATCTCACACGTTGACATACGTTGAATTTTTTTTTTTCAACACTCAGTTACATGTATGGACTGCTACCCTTAATTTTTATATATTTTAAGATTTTATTACAGAATCGTTGTGCGGTCCAGAGAATATACCTATTTAGTAAATTTCGTACAGATAGAGCCAATGGTCTCCGAGTAAAATGACTGTTACATACGGAAAGACGGACAGACGGACGGACGGACAGATGGACATGACGAAACTATAAGGGTTCCGTTTTTGCCATTTGGCTACGGAACCCTAAAAATGACCCATAATTATTTAAACAATTTGGAATAAATGGGGTTTTCGATTCGACTTTTTTAATGGCTAACTGTTATTTATAGTGAGCTTGTCCCATAAGAATCATGATGATAAATAATGAATAATAATAAATAAACGATACACACTCAACGGCCCCCATTAGGATAGTTATGACCTGTGTCGGGGGTCTAGAAACATTCACAATGACAAGGACAAACACACCCAGACTCAAAATATAATCAACAGGTTTTGTTCTTTTATTGTAAGTTAATTTTACAGGTTCTGAATTTTAATATTCAGTACAGTAATCATCTTAAAATACCCTTTGTATTTAAAGAAAGTTAGGTGGAAGCCCGCCTGTAGCTGTACGAGTGCCGTATCCAGCTGTACCTGAAACGTAAACAAAGAGTTATTTCGCTCGCCTGCAATTTATTTATAATGGCCCCTTAACGATCCGCAGACTCCTTTTTCGAGGTTAAATGTAACATTATAAAGTCTTATAGCGACGTATGAACATTACAATTTTAAACTTTGTTTCGGTATTGTTACGCTCTTGACATTTTCTTGTAAAAACTTAAAAATCTCCAATGGCGGATTTACCAGCAGGCTGAGTAGGTGTGAGCCTAGGGCGGCAGATTTTTGGGGCGGTAAATTTGTCGACCGAATTTTTTTGCTACCTTATAGAAATCACAAGTTCTGTATGACGGTTTTCTGATGTTTCACAGGTAGAATGCCACAAAGCCGATGACTTCCCCTCTAAATCAAATCAAATCAAATCAAATATTTTTATTCAACATAAAAAGCATTACACTTATTTGTTGAAAGTCAGATTCTACCACCGGCTCCAAAATTAAACCTCTACCTGAGAAGAACCGGCGAAACAAACTCAGGGGTTTTATCTTTTTTTATATGTATTTTTTTAAACTGATATTAGTTTACATATTATAATCACTGAAAAGCCTGGAGTGACTGTCTCATTCCCAAGGCGTGGTGTCCTCAAGGTATTCACCAATTTTATAATAACCTTTACCACACAAACGTTCTTTGATCTTTTTTAAAATTTATTTATAGAAAGTTTCTGAACGCTTTCTGGGATCCTATTGTAAAAACGTATACAGTTACCTTTAAAAGAGTTACTAATTTTATGCAGTCTAGTAACTGGCATTGTTAATTTATGTTTGTTCCTAGTGTTAATGTTATGATTATCACTACATTTAGTAAATTCATTAATGTTCTTATGTACATACATAACATTTTCAAAAATGTATTGAGAAGCAACAGTCAATATATTGATTTCTTTAAATTTCTCTTTTAAAGAATCTTTACAACCAAGATTATAAATTGCACGAATAGCTCGCTTTTGCAGCACAAAATTGTATTTACATCAGCCGCGTTACCCCAAAGTAAAATTCCATATGACATAATGCTGTGGAAGTAACTAAAATAAACTAGTTTGGCTGTTTCTACATCTGTTAATTGGCGAATTTTTCTTACCGCGAATGCTGCCGAGCTAAGTCTATTCGCCAATTTAGCAATATGGGGGCCCCATTGTAGTTTAGAATCTACAGTTATTCCAAGAAAAACTGTAGACTCCATAATTTCTAGTAATTCTCCATTTAATATAACATTAGACTGAACTTGTCTTACATTGGGCATTGAAAATTTAATACATTTTGTTTTTTTACTATTTAACAGTAAATTATTCACACTGAACCAATGAAGTACCTTAGAAAGAGCATTGTTTACATCGTCGTAATTAGTACTATGTCTTTTAATGTTAAAAATAAAAGAAGTGTCGTCAGCAAACAATACTATTTCTTGAGCTCCTTCTACAAAATATGGTAAATCGTTAATGTAAACTAGAAAGAGAAATGGGCCGAGAATGGAACCCTGTGGGACTCCCATATTTACATTTATACCTGGAGATCTCTTACTGTTTACGTCGACCTTCATAATTCTATGTTGTAAGTAAGAAATAAGAAGATCGAGCGCAGTGTCACGTATACCGTAGTGCTTCAACTTCCTGACCAACGTCTCGTGTTGTACGCAGTCAAAAGCCTTAGATAAATCACAAAAAACACCAAGTGCATCCCGTGACTCTTCCCAGGCATCATAAATATTAGAAAGAAGTTTAATACCTGCGTCAGACGTCGAGCGACCCTTGGTAAAACCAAATTGATTTTTATGCATTAATTTATATTTATTAAAGTGCAACAGCATCTGATTTAACATTATTTTCTCAAAAATTTTACTAAGAGTCGGTAACACCGATATGGGTCTAAAGTTAGATGGGTCTGATGTACAGCCAGACTTAAATAACGGTATCACTTTGCTATATTTCATTAAGTCAGGAAATATTCCACACTTGACACAATCATTAAATATGGTCGCGAGATACGGTGCAATAAGATCTATAATTGAGCTTATTACTTTTACAGACATGCCCCATAAATCTCCTGTTTTCTTCATATCAATCGTTTTGAATACATTAATAATGTCCTTGGGGCTCACAAAACTGAAATTGAACTTAGTTTCACATGTTTTGACACTATTAATAAGTAGTGATTCAGCAACGGTTGGAGAAGAAATTAATGATTTTCAGTTGTCAAAGCTGGAATGTCAGCAAAATACTTCTCAAAAGCTGCCGCAACATCCTGGTCTCTTGAAATATTTTTATTATTAATGTTTAAAGAAAAGTTAGTGTTGCGAGATTTGACTTTTCCAGTTTCACAATTAATCACATGCCAGGTTGCTTTAATTTTATCATGCGAATTTTTAATTTTTTCTTTAATATGTAGAACTCTAGCCGCGTTGCAAACCTGTTTAAAAATTTTAGAATACATTTTGAGATAATTGATAAAAGATACGCTATGATTAATAGTTTTTTCAGCATAAAGTTCATATAACTTTTGCCTACTTTTAAATATTCCAACTGTTGCCCATTCACCAAAAGTCGTTTTATTACCTACATAGACTGTTTTAGAAGTAAAAATATTATTAAATTCATTTTTTATTAATTTGAATAATTTATTATATGTTAAATTTGGATGGTCATAATCTTGAATGTATGGGATTATTGATAGAATATTACTTCTAAATTTCTCAATACGTTTTGTATTCATAGGAACAAACATAACTTTCTCATTGTTATTTTTAACAGTTTTTGTTTCAAACGAAGCGAATTGTCCACAGTGATCAGAGGTAAGCTGATTACGTATTGATTTGCTGAGTGGTACTAGATCACTGAAAATGTTATCTATACAAGTAGCTGTCGAGTGGGTAATTCTAGTCGGCTCTAAAAATAAATTTACAAGGTTATATGATTTTAACAATGATCTGAATCGAATAGTGGTAGAAGTACTGTCTAACAAATTAATATTGAAATCACCACATATTAAAATATGTTTATTAGATCCAGATAGTTTTTTAAGTATATCATCCATAATATTTTCAAAACAATCATATAACCCACTGGGAGGTCTGTATACACTTACAATAATGAAACAATCAAGCTCGATACAGGCTATTTCAGTAGTGCATTCCACAGAGAGGCTCACAATATCTTTTCTTTCCTTACATTTCAAAGTCTTGTTAATTATAATTAGAGAGCCACCCCTTATGGAATTTTCTCTGTAAAACGCACTAGCTACATAATGTTTACTAAAATTAAACATATTTTCATAGCTTTTAAGCCAGTGTTCAGTGATACATAAGATACTGATATTATGATAATTCAAAAATAATTCTATTTCATTGTCTTTACCCATTATGCCTTGTATATTTTGATGAAATAAATTAATATTATTTTTATAATTCTTATGGCTATTCTGAAAAAATGGGTTGCGTCTAATATTGCAAGAGGCTGCCTCTTTTGTCTTAAAATTTAATTTAAATTATTTGGAACAGATTCCAAATGTTTAAATGTCAAATGATTACACTGCTCAATAGAAGCAGCGGTCGTATTAGCCAAATACTTGGCTGTATTGTAAAATAAATAATATGATAGCGAATAAGCTATCTGTCTCATATAATAATTAGATAGGCTGTACCTATCATATGTCAATATATAAGATTTATAATTTATAATATTATTGATATCAATTAAATGAAATTTATCATAATTAATATTATTTAATGTCAAATAATTACTATATGAGATAGTATGTAAATAATTATTTAAAGTATATATTTTTTGATTTTCTTGCGGTATATTCTTAATGTAAGGAAATGTGAACACGATAACTTTTTTAATATTAGTTATATTATATAATAAATCAAAATATTGTCTTATGTGTTTCTTGTTCACATTTCCCCTTCTCCCAATTAACAGTACTATTGTTGTGTTAGGACAGTGAGTTCCTTTTATAATTTTTTCCATAATTTGAATATAAGATGCACCCGGCATACAAAAATTTTTAACTGACTGCCCCTGACACATGTCACTTAATAGTACACCCAGACTTTTTCCTATCTCATCACTATAAATATTAATATAACTGTCACGAATTTTGGGTGTACTATTATTTTTTTTGTTATGGGACTGCTGTGATTCTCCAATGGCAGAGACGAATTTGTTGTTTTAGACCTTGGCTCTGTATAAACTGATAAGGAGTGTTGACAATTACACTCATATTTATGAAGGGATTCAACGCGTTCCACATTGTAATTACTCAAATTAATCAGTTTATCCAGCGCCAAGATATGCTCAGATATTTCATTCTGAGCAATTTTATATTGTTTATTTATATAATCCAACGACATATGTAAGGAAGAGATCTCAGTTTGGAGAGCCTTCACATCAGCCTCATAACTGGACCTGATATTTTTGATCTCTTTTGAGTACAGGTCAACTTTAGATTTGAGTGCATACTTTTGTTTACAAAGCTGAACATTAATTTTGAAATATTTTTGTGTTTTAATAAATGTTGTGTTTTTAATTACATTTTTAATTTTTATGTATTTTTAATTTGTTTTGCTTAGAATTGGATGGGAAACAACGGAGTCATCACCAGTCAGGTCTACAGTAGTAATATCATTTTTATAGGTGGTGCACGCTGGAATATTAGAAGTCTTCCCAACCAATTCTCTAAATAAATTTTGTCCTTGAGAGGCCTTATTATCTAAAATTTCTGATTTCAAACATAATATTTGATCTTGAGCCTCTTTAAGCTTAACATTCAGTTCAGCGGTGAGTCTGAGGGCACCCTCATACTCATCTCTGCACTGATCAAAACCATTTACAATATTTTGCAAATTTTCATTTTCTTTCAATGTATCTGTATAACTTACTTGTCATTGTGCATTTCGAGTAGCAAACTTCCATATTCTACAGTTAAACGGCTACTTCAACGCCCCCCAACCAGTAATTGATGTTTTATTAAATTGTAAAAATAGTCTAAGGTATGATAATAATTGTAGAGGCAAAGGGTGCTAAAAGCCTTACAGCGTATACGTCGAAATTTTGTAAATCTCAGATAGAAAAATTCTGAAAAAGGTTATATTACATGTATTATTATGTTGATGCTTATTATAAATTATCACCTATTTTTTTTGCAAAAATATGCTTTTATAAAACTTCACAACCTCACCATGTTTTAAAAAGATATAAACAGTTAACAAATCAAACAAACATTTAGGATTAATAATAGATGGATGACTAATGTTTTGTTATTGTTTTCTTGTTACAGGTAATTATACTTCTCCACGTTTGAGATAGCTGCGAGTTTAAATTAAAGGTATTGTAATGATATTCGGACGGTTTATAATCCACAGACGGGCGGAGAGTGGAGCGTAGCATTATATATGTGCATCCTTTAGAAATGCATTTTAATGTGACTTGGTCTATTTCACTAATAATATTAATGAATAGTTAATTAAAATCTATGTAATCGTATAAACTACGTCACCGCTGCGGTCAACCACCGCCGAAACTTTTGTGACGAGGTAATTAATTTCCGACCCGATACTTCTTCTTCCCAGCATCATCTGCTCCGAATGGGAATCCAACCCGCGATCGTCGATGCTCAAACCAGGTTTGCTACCATCACGCCACAACGGTCGTCGACACTTACACAGAGCATAGAAACTTAAGCGACAGTTCTCAGGCCAGTAGAAATATTTCTAAAGATATAAAATGATGATTTATACAATGTTCATTTGTAGCTCAGTTGAGGAAACCGTGAGGCAATAATATCCGCTAACACAAAGGATACAATCATACGTAATATCCTACGCGAAAAATAAAGCTTAGTTGTTCATACGTACTGAGATATAAAGATTACAAACCTTCCTGACTACAAATCCTTTTAGAACCGGTTCAGCCATTTAAGTATTGAACAGACAGATTGACTTTCGCATTTATAATATTAGTGTGCATATGACATTGATTGCTTATTTAGCATCAGACGAACCGTATGCTTGTTTGCCAACCATTTTATATTTTACTTCGTCGTTGAATAGATCATTAAAATAGCATTGACATTGTATAAATTGTATTGCTTATAGACGTAGAGACGGTATCAGTAATTTTTATATATTCAATTTGTCAAATATACTACGACAAAATATTGATATCTAAAAGGAACATTTTGTATTATTTCAAAATTCGCTTGGTGGTAAAGTGAAAAGTTTTTTTCCTACCTCGATTAAAAGTTCGGTTTCTCTCCCTTGTAGGAGAGACAAAAGTGATTCTCTCTCGGCAGGTTGACACTAATTATCTCAGTTTATCTCCCAGTAACCTAGCAACTGTATGCGTTAAGCTAATCCGTCGTAGTAAAAAATTGTCTACACACCACGGGAGAAAATTAGGACATTGCCACCTGGGATTGTCGCGATTGACAATAAGCCGCGGGTAAGAATTAAGCCTAAATGTGTAATGTACTATTATGTCTTTTTCGAATAAGTATTTTAACGTTGAGTAAACAATTTTATTTTGTAATTATATATATTTCTTTTTATAGTATTGACTTACTAGGAGTATTCTATTTGTTTTTCTGAAATTAAAGCAAATCAACAATGATGGCGGTCTTATTAAATTTTCGACAGGTTTTTCTCATTAATATTGATAATATGTTATTGATTTTTAGTCAACTTCAAATTCTTACTCAATTTAGTTTTTTGTTTGTGTATTGCTCGATATTTTCTCCGTTTTTGACTTGATAATGAAATTTATTTTAAAAACATAATGTACTCTCCAAAGTGTAAGAGCCAATCCGCCATCGTTCAATATAATTAAATATATCTAGTCTATATTGATTACGAGATTTTAATTATGGCACGATTTGCCACTGTAAAAACATAGTTGTACCGTATTTCGTTTGTTTTATGTCAGAAGGGGCAAACGGGCAGGTGGAGATCACCGCCGCCCATTAACATCTGCATCACCAGAGGGCATATCGGTGCGTTAGCGCCCTGTAGAATACACCTGGTTATGCGCTGGCTGAACTCAAAACGACGACCAGACACTTCACAAGTCTTTCACCAACGTACGATAGGTAACCAGGCTGGCCTTTTAAGCCCTCCCACCAGAAATGTATGTCCATTACTGGTGGAGTAATGTACTTATATGATTGTAAAGAAATAGAAATAAATTTAAAATAAAATAAATACAATTGAAGCATAACCTATTCGTTTAAATTTAATTTATAACGTCTATTACGATCTTGTTTATCTCACAGCTTCCAATATGACGTCACGCATCTGCGGGAAGCATCGGAACAACGAACATTTGTTAAATGCGCGATTATAAATTATTCTAGGCTAATTACTTTCGAAAGGAGCTTTAGCTATGGGGAGTTGGATGGGGAGGGGGTTGTGATTATATTAATTTAATTAATTATGTTTGTGTTTTTTCCTTGCCTTATTTCTTGTAAAATAGCCGCTCCTCTGATACGACAATTTGTTAAATTTTTTATGTAGTAGTAGAGGTATGTTTCTTCCCGTACAAATGTACCAGTTCGACCCGGAAAGTACTACCCTCTTACAGAAAATCGGCGTACAATAACAGAGTACTGTTGCGTTTCACAGCGATAGCGAACCTGTCTTATGGGCCAGAGGTCGAGGTCTTTATTCCCGCTCAGGACCGATACAGGGTGTTGATTGTACATGTCGGTCTGGGTGTGTTTGAGCTCGACATTGTCTGTTTCCGGCCAGACCCAATGCAGGATAAAACTACCCCTAGAGTATGTAGCGTATATTTATACCTACCACCACCGCACAGAAAGAATATACAAAAATGTTAATAGTGTAGCATACGTTAGAACTCGCTATCTTTGTTTAAGGTCTCCGTCTTCTATCCACTGCGCCAGCTCGGCTTAAATGTTGAACAGAAAGTTCAGTATTCGTGTGTAACATTATATAAATAGGCTTAAAGGCTTTGTCGGATACATTTACACGTGTTTAATTATTTATATATAATGAACTTCTGTTGTTAATATTATGTTCTAGTTCTCTAGCATGTATAATGTATGTAAAAATTGATATTTTTAAAAATATAATGTCATTATTTGATAACGTTGTGGCGCAGCGGTAGCGAACTTTTTTTTTGGTCTTTATAGGACCTGGCCCCCATACCCACTAAAACCCCAAGGTCCCGTCTAGCGCCATAGTGGGACATCGCGGGATCGCCGAAGCATTCAAGCAACCGCGACGCCCCGGCGCTTGCCCCGAGGGGCCCACCAGGGGCGGCAACTTACTACCGCCATACATACATACTAATACATATATAAAGATATAAATATACACCCCTAGCGCTTGCGCGCCTAGGCCTTACGGCCTCCGCCTGGGCCGGCTTCGGGAAGTTTATTTTTCAATAAACTCACGAAGCCGGCGATACCCCATATATACATATATAACATATATACAAATGTACACCAATACACCCCCTAGCGCTAACGCGCTCAGGCCTTGCGGCCTCCGCCTGTGCCGACTTCCCGAGTAAGCCCAGAAAGTCGGATATAACTATCCTAATGAATGCCGTTTAGTGTGTAGCGTTTATTTATTTATTAGTTATATATTTAAAAAATATATATATTTTACTGGTAAGCGTATTCAAAAAACATATTTACATATATATGTCGCATACCAGAAGTGAGGTTATTTAAAATAAATATGCAGAACCGCTGAACCTATGCAGGTCATCGGTTCTGCTATGCTTTTAAGCACAATAATAGCAATACGCTGCGTATCACATTTTGATTTTAATTATTATGAGATTAAGTAAGGTAATTTGATACTAAATTCACACATATTTAAACAAGAAGATTTTAGGAATGAAAAGCAAGTAAATTAATATTACAATTTTTAATAAAAGTGCCATACAGACTACTTACAGAGTTTCTGGTCAAGAGGCAGGAGCAAAAGTGATTTCACAACACAAATCATTTGCTTTATATAGCGTTCAACAATATTTCAAAATTGCTTCGATTTTTAATAATTTTTTCGAAAATACAATTAAAGGCTGCCAGGCTCAAATTTTAATCTAAATTCTTTTTAATTCTTAAATAAATGGCTTTTATTACAAATGTCAATGAAGTAAATTCACAATAAGAATTTATGTAATAATTTTAAGACTTATCTATGCTTATTTAATTAAGTGATGAATCGGCGCGGCGACATATATATATGACTGTCGAACTTCGTTAGCTCAAGCCGACCATATTACGGACATTTAAAGGATAGAAACATCCAATAACTCTTTAACAGCACACTTTTGGATACACACATAAAATATTTAGTTATTCAGTAAAGCATTGTAACATTTTGTCATAATAATAAATATTTTCTGTACAATATTTTCTTTAGAAGTCGTTGCTAAGAAAAATATCGGCACAAAAGGCATTGGCCAAAAAACATATATACATACAGTCGAACATACAATCTGTTTTTTGAAGTCGTTTTGAAAAATTCGTAATGTCTTACGTCTATCTATGAAATATTTGCAATACATCTAAAATATCTATAAAATTGAAATGAAGTGAGGTCGGATAACTAGTCCAAATATACATTTAATATTTATTGTAATAATAAATGCTACACAACCCAACTGGGCTATTAAGATAGTTATATCCTGAATCGAGGGTCCGGAGAACAAACATTACCACATCGGTACAAATATGTGTAAATAATAATAATAAATAATAAACGCTAAGCACTTAACGGCCCCCATTAGGACAGCTATATCCTGTGTCGGGGGTCCGGAAACATGCACAATGACAAGGATAAATACACCGAACCCGCGACCTGTAGCGCTTAAGGCAGGTTCGCTACCGATGCACAACAACGTCGTCAAATGATTAAAATAAACTGCCCCTAGCGGGAATATAACCCGCGAACATCGGGTTTAAAAGGTCGCTATCACTACACTGGAGCGATCGTTCTCGCATTATAGTGATACGGTTAGTCGGTTACGCACGAAAATGGAAGCAATTCCCTCGTTGCCTTATGACACATAATACATCTTATTTTAACAGCCCACGGCTGAATTAAACTTTTTTGGGTTCCGTACGAAGCTACTTAGCCTAAAAATTTCTATGTATCTCATGGCACTAGTTCAGTTAAAGTTTGTACAAATATATCCGTAACTATGGGCACAATGACGGTGATTTTTTGTACCTCAACGACCATGCATACTGCCCATTAATATCGACCCGTTAGTTAATGAAATAATTGAAAGGACTGTTCAAACATATTAGCTCCCATTCGCGTTTTATAAGTTGCAAAACCCTAAGACCCAGTTTTGATTTCTAACTAATTAAGCACGCTGGAAGCAGCAAGGCTCTACCATCAAAAATATTTTGAATCTAAATCAGAATAAATAAGTCAAGTAATTACATGTGTGTTGTGTTAGTGCCTAAATGGAAAATCGAAAATGTCAAAACTCAAAAATAATAATCCTAATAATTGTGTCAATTTGAGTTTTTAAAACTATTCCATACGCTTGCGAATAGGTGCCGATAAATTTGATGCGATCTTAAAATTTCGGAATTATATTCCTAATAGTTCGTTTGACCTTTAAAATTGTGTTTACGATTCTATAATCTTTTATAGGTGCCCAATAACACATGCGTATTGTTACACGAGTAACTTTTTTATTCGATTGAGTAGGTAGAATTCAGTTGTTTTGATAATAATAATAGTAAAGAATCGTTAAATATATAATTCTTTGTATATGATAACTTTATACAAACATCATTTTTACTGTAATGTCGATAGTTGGTATACATTGTTGTATTCCAAGCTTTTGTATTTCAATAAGTCTCGGGCTGAAGCGACGGGCAGTCGGCGGCGTGCCCTGGGCGCCGGCGGTCGTGGCCGGGCTGCGCTGCTTTACATTTCGATGTATAGATGGCGTTATATCTATCATTGCGAATAAATCGCGAAAAACATATATCTAGAATAATATAGTGATTTAGTTTGTCGCTTGATTTGTTTGGATTTGAATTTGGAAGTGACTGTGATGCGTTAACGATACAGAAACAGCAGTTGTCTTTATTTGATTATTTTTGAACTCTAAATCCTTCAAGTGATATATTTATCTAAACATCCAGGTTAAAATTAATTCGCGTAGTCTGTATATTACTTACAACAGCTATTTATAGTACAATGATGCTTTTAAATTAATTTCGCTTTGAAGCTCTAAATTGCGCTAATGACTTGACGACCGCGAAACCTAAGATTATTTGAGATTGCTGTCGTACGCCTAAATACCGGGTTTAATTAAGATGTTAATTACAATGTTGTTACAGTGTTTTGTAATTAGTACAATGTAACGATTTAACACGGTATCGCTAATTGATCTCGCCAACAGCAATCGATTGCTGTGTAAACTATGTTTGATTTGTATAAACAGGGTTGTGTAGTAATGTGAGTTCGTAGTTGCTTGTTATTGACGTGTTGTACTCGGTATTGACTAGCGTTGCTCACGGCTCCGCTCGGGTGGACCACATTTTTTTTATAAAGAATATTAGCAATGCTTATTCACGTCATTACTAATACTCCTATTGCCCCTCCAAAAGCACGTAGCTTACGTTTCTTATGTCATGAAGGTTGGAAAACAAGCATACGGTAATGGTAAGCAGTCACTGCAATACAAGCGCGTTGCCAATTGAAGAGATAGGAGGAAAAGGATGAGAAGGAAATAAAAGTAGGGAACGGAGGAGATGAGAGATTGGGCCTCCGGCGCTTTCTCTCATCGCACAACCAAATGCAACAGGAGGTACCTACTGATATTTTATCCCGATTTTCTGTAAGAGGGTAGCACTTCCCCGATGGAATCGGGCCATTGGTTCTGGGAGGAGCACGGCTCAACTATCGTTAACTTTTACAATAAATGGACACAAATAAGCAATACCATGTCAACTCACACGAATGTCATTTCGAGAAAAACGCGTTTGAAAATTTTGCACAACTTGCTTTATATGATTTTTATGTATTGGTCAAGTTTTTGGCAATTTCAGATTTATGTAAGTTATTTTACTTATTTTCACAAAAAATAAGTATACAAACTGCATATTTCGTATATAATATAACCCAAAACGTTTAACATAATACATAAATTGAATGATTAAAAAATGGCTTTTTAGAAGTTTTAAAGCTTAAAACGCTACAAATATTAAAGAAAAATGTTCTTTAGCCATTTACCAACAATTCCGCATATATAACTCATTTTATTCAATTTTGTGGGTTGACATAGTATTGCTTATTTGCGTCCAAATATTACAATACATTTAGTAACTGCTAAATTGGTGACGGCTGCTAGGCATTATACCTTGTCGTGAAAGAAATTCTACGACGATGAATAATATAATGTATTTACATAAAGAAATGCTTTAACGTATTTTCTAATGTAACATTACAAAACAATTACCCCTTAAGCCTTGAGGGGTTGTATTTTGTATTTATTATTAAAGGATTCAAAGCTTAACTTTCGAAACTTTGAGATTGTTCGAGGCATTGTTTTCGCTTTTACTCTTGGAATATCGAACTCGTCTAAATAATATATTTAGATTTAGAAAATCTATATGGTAATTACTAGCTTTTGTCCGCGGTTACACACGCGTGCATATCATTTTTAATAATAATAATTTTATTGGTAAAAAAATTTATTTGTGAATCGCCCTGGTAGCTAGGTAGGTGTTTCGGAAAAACCTGTGTTACAGCCACCAGCTTTTCATCTTTATTGATATTAAAACATATTATAACTTTTAATATTATAAACATATATAAAATTTTTAAAATAACTTAAATAATTCAGTATAATAGAAAAATAAAAATAACATAAATACTTATTAATAAAGTATTTATATTGGAATATAAGTAAATGGTTCAAGATACACATTTTCATCTCCTTAATCGTCTAAGGTTTTTTCCCGACAAGCATTCTTGGCAAAAAATTACGATATACTATTATAATAAGTACTTAAGTGTAAAAGAACTGCGTTGCGAGACTTGGATTTTTATTAAACTTATTTATATTTCATCCTACATGTTAACCGAGATAACAATCAATCTGTGTACCAAATTTCATCAAAATCCGTCGTTATTTCGTGATTTAGTAACAAAAATCTAAACATACAAACTTTAACATTTATAATATTAATACGTTTATCTTTGTATAATATACTAGCGGCCCGCTCCGCCTTCGCACGGGTATAATATATACAGCCTGTGTCATTCACTAAAAAATGATTAAAATGGATCCAGTAGTTTTGATTTATTCATTACTGCCCGTGGCCCGCACGCGTTAAATGTAATTATTTACGACATCACATTAGAAACCTCAAAAATAACAGTTTTTTTCTCCACTATTTAATGGATGTTATTATACATATAAACCTTCCTCTTCAATCACTCTATCTATTAAAAAAACGGCATCAAAATCCGTTGCGTACTTTTAAAGATTTAAGCATACATGGGGACAGAGAAAGCGACTTTGTTTTATACTATGTAGAGATAATCGCTTAACCACTTATGTATGTGGTTGATTTCGAAATAGACTTTTTAGTGATTTTCATTATTGCTCATTGAGGATGCCGTGAGATGTGAATGAATGAAGCTATATAAGTAAAAACATTTTCGGGATTACTGTTATGTACATAAAGATAAAAATAATATTACGTTTCAAAATAATTGTATAAGGTCCACTTTTTCCTGCCTCTTGGTATTTTGAGTAATAGACCTTAATTACTATAGACAGGTCCTTACTTCTTCTTCTTCCTAGCATTATTCCCGGTACTATACGAGTATTTTACCCGGGGCCAGCTTACTACACTTGTCCGGTCTTTTGTACTGGTGGTGGGTCTTTTGTTGCGAGAGGCCGGCTAGGTAGGTACCACCGCAGTGTCCAATATTCTGCCGCCAAATAGTAGTGCTTAGGCACTACTGTGTTCCGGTTTGAAGGGCATTGTACGCTGGTGAAATTACTGGGCGAACGAGATTTAAGAACCTATATCTCGGACCCGGGTATGTCCTTAAACTACGACCAAGACCACTGGGGGATGGGCAGCAGCATCCCTATAGTGCGGTGGAGACACTGCGATCGCCAACCCGCATGCCAAGCGTGGCGATTATGGCATTAACCCCCCATGCAATACGCACACAAACCACGGCCCCGAGTTTCCGGCGACCCCCAGTGCTCTGGTTATGGTAGCGGCCAGGGTACTCGCGGGGTCAGGGGTGCTAAGAATCTCCGGCTAAGATCTGGCTACCAGCAACGACGACTCCTGGCCCTGGCAACATATAACACGCGTACACTGCGGACCGACGAAAAAATAGCTGAACTGGAGGAAGTATTAAGCAAGTTGCGTTGGGATATCATTGGGCTATCTGAAGTCCGAAGAGAGGGGGAGGACACGATAACCCTAAAATCCGGCAACATGCTCTGTTTCCGGGAGGGCGACCAACAGTCTCAGGGAGGTGTCGGGTTCATCGTCCACAAGTCCCTCGTAAGCAACGTTGTGAAGATCGAGAGTGTGTCGGCTAGGGTGGCGTACCTTGTACTCAGAGTATCCAAGAGATACTCGTTGAAGGTCATACAGGTATACGCGCCGACGTCGGCACACTCCGACGACGAGGTGGAGGCTATGTATGAGGATATTTCGAAAGTCATGCAGAGCACCAAAACCTATTTCACCATTGTTATGGGGGACTTCAACGCGAAACTGGGCAAGAGAGACGGTGAAGAGCTGAGAGTGGGGCAATTTGGAGTTGGAAGTCGGAACCACCGGGGCCAACTACTTGCTGGCTTCTTGGAGAGGGAGGGACTCTACATGATGAACTCCTTCTTCAAGAAACGCGAGCACAGAAAGTGGACCTGGATGAGTCCCGACGGTGCTACAAAAAACGAGATTGACTTCATCATGTCGACAAAGAGGCATATATTCAATGATGTCTCTGTGATCAGTATGGTCAAAACCGGAAGTGATCACCGTCTGGTAAGAGGCACATTGAATATATGTGTTAAGTTAGAGCGTTCTCGATTGATGAAGTCTACGCTCCGTCCAGCAACAGCCCCAATCCAAAACCCCGAGAGCTTTCAGCTAGAACTCCAAAACCGTTTTGATTGCTTAGGCGGCGATGTGGACGAATACAACGACGGCTTTGTGGAAGCTGTCCATAGTACTGGGTTTAGGTTCTTTAAGACTCAACAGAGTAACAGAACCAAAAGGCTCTCTGTCTCCACTCAGAGACTCATCGAGGAAAGGAGTAGGATGGTTCTACAGTCTTCAGCCGATGCGACTTTATACCGGCAGCTCAACAGACAGATATCTAAGTCCCTGACCCGTGATCTGCGCCAATTCAATACAAATCGTATTGAAGAGGCCATAGAACGGAATAAGGGCTCTAAGGTGTTCTCAAGAGATCTGTCTGTTGGGCAGAGCCAGCTCGCCAAATTAAAAACTGAAGATGGTAGAATCGTTTCATCCAGACCTGAAGTCCTGAGTGAGATAGAACGCTTTTATGAACAGCTATACACGTCAACTAGCAGACCCGAAGTTGATCTAGCGGAAGATCCTAGAGCTAGGCTGACCCGACATTATACCGAAGACATCCCGAACATCAGCTTGTACGAGATTAGAATGGCTCTTAAACAGCTCAAAAACAACAGCTCAAAAACCCGGTGAAGACGGAATTACAGCCGAACTTCTGAAGGCGGGTGCTACACCGGTCCTTATGGCCCTTCAGAAGTTGTTCGACTCCGTCTTACAGGAAGGGAGAACGCCAAAGGCATGGAGTAGAGGTGTGGTGGTACTATTCTTCAAAAAGGTGACTACACCTTATTGAAGAACTACCGACCCATCTCACTTTTTTGCCATGTCTATAAGCTGTTTTCAAGAGTAATTACGAATCGTCTCGCACGCAGGCTAGATGACTTCCAGCCTCCCGAACAGGCCGGTTTCCGAAGAGGCTTTAGTACCGTAGACCACATCCATACGCTTCGTCAGGTTATACAGAAGACTGAGGATTATAACCTGCCTCTCTGCTTGGCGTTCGTGGACTACGAGAAAGCCTTCGATTCGATTGAAACCTGGGCTGTATTACAAGCTCTCCAGAGGTGCCAAATAGACTACCGCTATATCGAAGTGCTGAAGTGTTTATACGAGAACGCCACCATGTCAGTCCGACTACAGGACCAGAGCTCGAAACCTATTCCATTGCAGCGGGGAGTAAGGCAAGGAGATGTTATTTCTCCTAAGCTATTTACCGCTGCACTGGAGGATGTTTTCAAGACTCTGGACTGGAAAAGGCTAGGCATCAATATAAATGGCGAGTACATCACTCACCTTCGGTTTGCTGCCGATATAGTAGTCTTGGCTGAGACCATGGAGGACTTGAATACTATGCTCGATGACCTCAGTAAAGCTTCCGAGCGAGTTGGTCTAAGGATGAACATGGATAAGACGAAGATCATGTCAAATACCCATGTAGCACCAACTCCCGTTACAATCGGAGGCTCTACACTCGAAGTTGTTGACGATTATATATACCTAGGACAGGCTATCCAGTTAGGTAGGTCCAACTTCGAGAAAGAGGTTAATCGTCGAATCCGACTCGGTTGGGCAACGTTCGGGAAGCTACATCACATCTTTTCGTCCATTATTCCGCAGTGTCTCAAGACAAAAGTCTTTGACCAGTGTGTGTTGCCAGCGATGACATACGGATCCGAAACGTGGCCGCTCACCAGGGGCCTCATAAGAAGGCTCAAAGCCACTCAAAGGGCAATGGAAAGGGCTATGCTGGGAGTCTCTCTGCGTGATCGCATCAGAAATGATGCCATCCGCAGTAGAACCAAAGTCACCGATATAGCCCTCCGAATCGCCAAACTAAAGTGGCAGTGGGCAGGGCACATTGCTCGTAGAACCGATGGCCGTTGGGGCGGAAAGGTTCTCGAGTGGCGACCACGTACCGGAAGGCGCAGCGTGGGCAGGCCCCACAAGGTGGACTGATGACCTGGTAAAGGTCGCGGGAGTCCGCTGGATGCGGGTGGCGCAGGACCGGTCATTGTGGCACTCTTTGGGGAGGCCTATGTCCAGCAGTGGACGTCCTTTGGCTGAAATGATGATGATGATGATGATGATATCTCGAGGTTGGCAACGCGTGAGTGGCACCTACTAATGGTGCTGCAAGCGCTCATAGGCTGTGGCAGCCACTTACCATCACGTGGGCCGTCTGCTTGCTTGCCAACTTCTAACATAAAAAAAAACACGGTTTTTACACAGAGCGATAGCCATCTAACCTCCTCAACCCTAAAGGCGAACCAGTAACTCTAACATTATAATCAGGGGTTATGTGGTAACAACCGGGACCGACAGCTTAACGTGCCCTACGAGGCACGGTGGATTCAAAAGGACAAACGCCCAGACCGAAACCGATATTTGTAAGATCAATGGAAACATCTGCCCGAGCGGGAATCGCACCCGCAACCATCGAGGCTAAAGGCAGACTACCTACAATGCCACAACGGTGTCTGTTCGTTATAGACAGGCCATTCCTTATACATCAAATGTTCAAAGATTCGCTGGTGCTCTTCACTTCAATTTTTTTTTTTGGCAAACAAGCATACGGTCCGCCTGATGGTAAGTAGTCATCGCGACCTATGAACGCTTGCGATACTTGAAGTATCACAAGGAACAGGAGGGACGGGATGAGAAGGAAAAAAGAAAGGGAACAGAGGGAGATTGGGCCTCCGGCGCTCTCACTCATTGCACGAAACGCAACATCACCTAAGGATACTGTTACTTGACGCCGATTGAGAGTAGTACTTCCCCGGTCGAGCAGGCGTATTTGTGCTGAGAGAAGCATGGCTCTACCACTGTAAATTTATTTGTATATATATATATAATTGCTGTCTAATACTATATTTATAAAGAGTTAAGAAAATTAAATGTCTGTATAGGAGATACAGACTTTAAAAACTTTTTTTTTTAGTTGGGTTAAATGTGTGAATGAAAGCGAAATTATTTTGGCATCCAAATAGTTTTAATAATGACTACAACCCAGGTACGATCCAGGCGGTAATAGAATTTAAGGTCTAATATGACCTCGCTCCTAGACGGCAGGCCTCATTGTGGCTGAATAAAATATATTTAGTAATAAATAACAACTATACCTTAGGTCTCGGGATACATTAATCTTTAAAATAAACTAAATTTATATTAATATTATAATTAGGAAAGTTTTGATGGATGTTTTTTTTTATGTTAGAAGTTGGCAAACGAGTATACGGCCCACCTGATGGTAAGTGGCTGCCGCAGCCTATGAGCGCTTGCATCACCATTAGTAGGTGCCACTCACGCGTTGCCAACCTCGAGATATTAGTTCTTAAATCTCATTCGCCCAGTAATTTCACTAGCGTACAGTGCCCTTCAAACCGGAACACAGTAGTGCCTAAGCACTACTATTTGGCGGCAGAATATTGGACACTTCGGTGGTACCTACCTAGCCGGCCTCTTGCAACAAAAGACCTACCACCAGTAAATGTTTGTTAATCTTTCACGCAAAAAGTACTGCCCGGATTTGGCTGAGATTCGCTAAGCACATAACTTATTACCTGGATTAAGATATAGGATACCTTTTATCCTAGAAAAATGATGGGTTTCCGTAGGATTATCAAAAAACTACTAGCAACGCGAGTGCAGCTGCGAGCACTGCTAGTATTATTATAAATTTCTTTACCAACTACAATACGTAAATTACATATTATTCCGTCCGAAGGTTTTGCTTGTTAGTTTTTTTATATCTTTATCAAAATCATTTATGGTCTTAAAAATTCTTATTATATGAACGATTCGAAGTGGCGATTCGTATTTTTTTTTAAATAATCAAACTGCTACATGTGACAAACTTTTGATCTTTGTTTTACCAAAGGAGCGTGAAAGTTTATAACAATACAGCGTGCATAAAGAAATATACTTACATATATATAAAGTTACCAATATGTATATGGCACAGTTAAAAACCTTAAATTCATATCATTAGTTCGCATATCAGTAACACAGCTCGGTTTTATCACCTTTTGTGTAGTTGTTTTCTCCGCGCCGTTACGGTTGGATCCTTTTACCGCCCACTCTAATATATTACGTCTCCCAACGAGAGTTTTAGCCGGGTATCTCACGGAAACGTGGAAACTTTTACCATTGAATAAGCGGCTAACTTTTAAAATAAATGCGGCTAATGAAGCTAATTTCCGCTCCTTGCTTGCTAGTTAGCGGCCAACCTAGTGCCAGAATTATTCAGATCGCTAAATAGACTTAGATGTTCTGTTAAATAAATCACTATGCTATGACGTACAAAAATATTATCAAAATAGCTTCAGTCGTTAACCCGGATAAACAATAAGATAAACGGACATTTTAATTTTGTATAATATGTAATAAAATATTTTGCTTAATTGCGCAGAAAATAAAGTGTTTATCGCTATTATAATTTCTAATAGATTTATAGAAGTAATAGACTTATCCAAAATAATTTCAGATTTTCCTACTGTCATATTATAATCTAAGTGAGACAGGTGACACGAAACTCCATTGGAAAATGGTGACACTTTAACCTGTAGCGTATTGGATTACAATCTATTGTATACGCTTATAATATTACGAGATATCAGCAGTTTAACATAACAGGCAGAAACAAAACGCCGAAGAAAATGTCTAAAAAGCCATGATGTTTTCGGCTTGAATGCTTCAGCTCGCTCAGGGACCAGTATCCGTACTGCTGCGTTTCGTTCGATGACTTTGTCTTTCCTTTTGTCCCTGCTTACGGTCTATTACTACTACTACTATTTATATATTTATTGATACACCAACTGTGATTTGTAACATAAGCTATATTGTACAGAGTATTTTCTAAGATGATTTCAAACACTTAACAGGTATATTCAACATTAACAAATTTGCCTCGTACTAGGTTAGTTACAAAAAAGAAAAATAACTAAAATATGATAAGATGAAAAAAAAAACAATTGAAATTAAGTTGTGGGTGATAATAAATATGAAATGAATATTATGAATTTAAAAAAAAAATCTGCAGCTATATATCTGCCACTATAGTTACAACGCTCCGTTCGTCATAATAGTTTTACGATGTAAATTTGTCACAAGAGCTGACAAAAACACCATTAGACCCAGTGACCCGAATAGTTCCGCGGCGCGGGACTCGTCAATCAATGTACCAATTAAGATTAAGGGCGCGTTTACGTATTTGACGAAAAATAGATGTATTTCGATCTAATTTCCGACAAAATCAAAGTAAATTAAATGGAACTTTTAATTGCTATGAATAGATCAGGCCTTTATCTTTAATAACGCTGTAAAAAATATGAAATTTTCTTATTATTTTTATAGTAAAACCGATTTTCCGGAGCCTCTTCACACCAAATTATCGATATCGAGCTGAGTTTAGGTAGCCTTTTAAACTATTTCTTACGTGATATCAATTTAAAAAAATACCTCTAATAGTAAGACATGTTCAACTCAAACCCTAGGAAGAGATATTTATAATAATACGACACATTAGCTCAGAAAAAATAAATATCAAATGTATCTTTTTCACATATTTTGCTTCTAAAGTTGTACCTTAAGCTGTTGCATTAAGGCCTATTTTGTTTGATGACTGCCATGATTTATTGTTCAAAATTTTCTAGTAAAATATTAGTCGGCGCTGAGACGCCTTCGTGAGTGGACGCTATGTCGCTTGTAAGCAGGAGGTTATATTAAATAAGATCGCTAAAATATAATATTATATAGAAAAAATTTACTATAACTACAACTCTTGATACTTTATTTTAAGGATAATTTGATAAATATTTTTTTTTTTAGAGATTAAAAATTCTAATTCGTCTTATACTTATTGCTCAGACCTTAAGGTATACATACCTGACTGCTAGTGGAAGTCTCGGATGATTGTAGTTTTTTTGCCGTGTTTGGGCTCGTTACTATGAGACCTTAACACCGAACTTGTTGGAGTGACCTGAAGGTCTACTCCGATGACTGATACAGGATCTGCAGCATGAGTAGGGTTATGTGTGCCGTGTTCGGGCTCTATTTGTTAGGTACGGTGAGACCTTACGTCCGAACTTGTTGGAGTGATGTGAAGGTCTACTTCGATGACTGCTACAGGATCTGCAGCATGAGTAGGGTTATGTGTACCGTGTTTGGGCTCTATTTGTTAGGTACGGTGAGACCTTACCTCCGAACTTGTTGGAGTGACCTGAAGGTCTACTTCGATGACTGCTACAGGATCTGCAGCATGAGTAGGGTTATGTGTACCGTGTTTGGGCTCTATTTGTTAGGTAAGGTGAGACCTTACCTCCGAACTTGTTGGAGTGACCTGAAGGTGTACTCCGATGGCTGATACAGGATCTGCAGCACGAGTAGGGTTATGTGTGCCGTGTTTGGGCTCTATTTGTTAGGTATGGTGAGACCTTACGTCCGAACTGGATGGAGTGATCTGAAGGTCTACTCCGATGGCTGATACAGGATCTTCAGCACGAGTAGGGTTATGTGTGCCGTGTTTGGGCTCTATTTGTTAGGTATGGTGAGACCTTACGTCCGAACTGGTTGGAGTGATCTGAAGGTCTACTTCGATGACTGATACAGGATCTGCAGCACGAGTAGGGTTATGTGTGCCGTGTTTGGGCTCTATTTGTTAGGTACGGTGAGAACTTACGTCCGAACTTGTTGGAGTGATCTGAAGGTCTACTTCGATGACTGCTACAGGATCTGCAGTATGAGTAGGGTTATGTGTGCCGTGTTTGGGCTCTATTTGTTAGGTACGGTGAGAACTTACGTCCGAACTTGTTGCAGTGATCTGAAGGTCTACTTCGATGACTGCTACAGGATCTGCAGTATGAGTAGGGTTATGTGTACCGTGTTTGGGCTCTATTTGTTAGGTACGGTGAGACCTTACGTCCGAACTGGATGGAGTGATCTGAAGGTCTACTCCGATGGCTGATACAGGATCTTCAGCACGAGTAGGGTTATGTGTGCCGTGTTTGGGCTCTATTTGTTAGGTATGGTGAGACCTTACGTCCGAACTGGTTGGAGTGATCTGAAGGTCTACTTCGATGACTGATACAGGATCTGCAGCACGAGTAGGGTTATGTGTGCCGTGTTTGGGCTCTATTTGTTAGGTACGGTGAGACCTTACGTCCGAACTGGATGGAGTGATCTGAAGGTCTACTCCGATGGCTGATACAGGATCTTCAGCACGAGTAGGGTTATGTGTGCCGTGTTTGGGCTCTATTTGTTAGGTACGGTGAGACCTTACCTCCGAACTTGTTGGAGTGACCTGAAGGTCTACTTCGATGACTGCTACAGGATCTGCAGCATGAGTAGGGTTATGTGTACCGTGTTTGGGCTCTATTTGTTAGGTAAGGTGAGACCTTACCTCCGAACTTGTTGGAGTGACCTGAAGGTGTACTCCGATGGCTGATACAGGATCTGCAGCACGAGTAGGGTTATGTGTGCCGTGTTTGGGCTCTATTTGTTAGGTATGGTGAGACCTTACGTCCGAACTGGATGGAGTGATCTGAAGGTCTACTCCGATGGCTGATACAGGATCTTCAGCACGAGTAGGGTTATGTGTGCCGTGTTTGGGCTCTATTTGTTAGGTATGGTGAGACCTTACGTCCGAACTGGTTGGAGTGATCTGAAGGTCTACTTCGATGACTGATACAGGATCTGCAGCACGAGTAGGGTTATGTGTGCCGTGTTTGGGCTCTATTTGTTAGGTACGGTGAGAACTTACGTCCGAACTTGTTGGAGTGATCTGAAGGTCTACTTCGATGACTGCTACAGGATCTGCAGTATGAGTAGGGTTATGTGTGCCGTGTTTGGGCTCTATTTGTTAGGTACGGTGAGAACTTACGTCCGAACTTGTTGCAGTGATCTGAAGGTCTACTTCGATGACTGCTACAGGATCTGCAGTATGAGTAGGGTTATGTGTACCGTGTTTGGGCTCTATTTGTTAGGTACGGTGAGACCTTACGTCCGAACTGGATGGAGTGATCTGAAGGTCTACTCCGATGGCTGATACAGGATCTTCAGCACGAGTAGGGTTATGTGTGCCGTGTTTGGGCTCTATTTGTTAGGTACGGTGAGACCTTACCTCCGAACTTGTTGGAGTGACCTGAAGGTCTACTTCGATGACTGCTACAGGATCTGCAGCATGAGTAGGGTTATGTGTACCGTGTTTGGGCTCTATTTGTTAGGTAAGGTGAGACCTTACCTCCGAACTTGTTGGAGTGACCTGAAGGTGTACTCCGATGGCTGATACAGGATCTGCAGCACGAGTAGGGTTATGTGTGCCGTGTTTGGGCTCTATTTGTTAGGTATGGTGAGACCTTACGTCCGAACTGGATGGAGTGATCTGAAGGTCTACTCCGATGGCTGATACAGGATCTTCAGCACGAGTAGGGTTATGTGTGCCGTGTTTGGGCTCTATTTGTTAGGTATGGTGAGACCTTACGTCCGAACTGGTTGGAGTGATCTGAAGGTCTACTTCGATGACTGATACAGGATCTGCAGCACGAGTAGGGTTATGTGTGCCGTGTTTGGGCTCTATTTGTTAGGTACGGTGAGAACTTACGTCCGAACTTGTTGGAGTGATCTGAAGGTCTACTTCGATGACTGCTACAGGATCTGCAGTATGAGTAGGGTTATGTGTGCCGTGTTTGGGCTCTATTTGTTAGGTACGGTGAGAACTTACGTCCGAACTTGTTGCAGTGATCTGAAGGTCTACTTCGATGACTGCTACAGGATCTGCAGTATGAGTAGGGTTATGTGTACCGTGTTTGGGCTCTATTTGTTAGGTACGGTGAGACCCTACGTCTGAACTTGTTGGAGTGATCTGAAGGTCTACTTCGATGACTGCTACAGGATCTGCAGTATGAGTAGGGTTTTGTGTACCGTGTTTGGGCTCTATTTGTTAGGTACGGTGAGACCTAACGTGCAAACTTGTTGGAGTGATCTGAAGGTCTACTTCGATGACTGCTACAGGATCTGCAGTATGAGTAGGGTTATGTGTGCCGTGTTTGGGCTCTATTTGTTAGGTACGGTGAGAACTTACGTCCGAACTTGTTGGATTGATCTGAAGGTCTACTTCGATGACTGCTACAGGATCTGCAGTATGAGAAGGGTTATGTGTGCCGTGCTTGGGCTCTATTTGTTAGGTACGGTGAGACCTTACCATCCGAATTATTGGAGTGATCTGAAGGTCTCCTTCGATGACTGCTACAGGATCTGCAGTATGAGTAGGGTTATGTGTGCCGTGTTTGGGCTCTATTTGTTAGGTACGGTGTGACCTTACCTCCGAACTTGTTGGAATGACCTGAAGGCGTACTCCGATGACTGATACAGGATCTGTAGTACAAGTAGGGCTATGTGTGTCGTGTTTGGGCTTGTTTTGTTAGATATGATGAGACCTTACCTTCGAACGTGATGAGTAGACCTTCAGATCACTCCAACAAGTTTGGACGTAAGGTCTCACCGTACCTAACAAATAGAGCCGAAACACGGCACACATAACCCTACTCATACTGCAGATCCTGTAGCAGTCATCGAAGGAGACCTTCAGATCACTCCAATAATTCGGATGGTAAGGTCTCACCGTACCTAACAAATAGAGCCCAAGCACGGCACACATAACCCTTCTCATACTGCAGATCCTGTAGCAGTCATCGAAGTAGACCTTCAGATCAATTTAACAAGTTCGGACGTAAGTTCTCACCGTACCTAACAAATAGAGCCCAAACACGGCACACATAACCCTACTCATACTGCAGATCCTGTAGCAGTCATCGAAGTAGACCTTCAGATCACTCCAACAAGTTTGCACGTTAGGTCTCACCGTACCTAACAAATAGAGCCCAAACACGGTACACAAAACCCTACTCATACTGCAGATCCTGTAGCAGTCATCGAAGTAGACCTTCAGATCACTCCAACAAGTTCAGACGTAAGGTCTCACCGTACCTAACAAATAGAGCCCAAACACGGTACACATAACCCTACTCATACTGCAGATCCTGTAGCAGTCATCGAAGTAGACCTTCAGATCACTGCAACAAGTTCGGACGTAAGTTCTCACCGTACCTAACAAATAGAGCCCAAACACGGCACACATAACCCTACTCATACTGCAGATCCTGTAGCAGTCATCGAAGTAGACCTTCAGATCACTCCAACAAGTTCAGACGTAAGTTCTCACCGTACCTAACAAATAGAGCCCAAACACGGCACACATAACCCTACTCGTGCTGCAGATCCTGTATCAGTCATCGAAGTAGACCTTCAGATCACTCCAACCAGTTCGGACGTAAGGTCTCACCATACCTAACAAATAGAGCCCAAACACGGCACACATAACCCTACTCGTGCTGAAGATCCTGTATCAGCCATCGGAGTAGACCTTCAGATCACTCCAACAAGTTCGGACGTAAGTTCTCACCGTACCTAACGAATAGAGCCCAAACACGGCACACATAACCCTACTCATACTGCAGATCCTGTAGCAGTCATCGAAGGAGACCTTCAGATCACTCCAATAATTCGGATGGTAAGGTCTCACCGTACCTAACAAATAGAGCCCAAGCACGGCACACATAACCCTTCTCATACTGCAGATCCTGTAGCAGTCATCGAAGTAGACCTTCAGATCAATCCAACAAGTTCGGACGTAAGTTCTCACCGTACCTAACAAATAGAGCCCAAACACGGCACACATAACCCTACTCATACTGCAGATCCTGTAGCAGTCATCGAAGTAGACCTTCAGATCACTCCAACAAGTTTGGACGTTAGGTCTCACCGTACCTAACAAATAGAGCCCAAGCACGGCACACATAACCCTTCTCATACTGCAGATCCTGTAGCAGTCATCGAAGTAGACCTTCAGATCACTCCAACAAGTTCGGACGTAAGGTCTCACCGTACCTAACAAATAGATTCCAAACACGGCACATATAACCCTACTCATGCTGCAGATCCTGTATCAGTCATCGAAGTAGACCTTCAGATCACTCCAATAATTCGGATGGTAAGGTCTCATTGTAACTTCCTAAACGATCACAAGCACGGCACACATAGCCCTACTCATCTTGCAGTTACAGTAGCAGTCGTCGAAAAACATCATCAGGTAACTCCATCATGCTCAGGGGTAATATCTTATTAATTTTTTTTTATTGACGACAATAAAAAAATATTCATATAAAACATTTTTATTACCTATAAATAACCTTTAAATAAAAATAATACAAATAAGGAAAAAAAATAGTTTTACAATATTTATGTACACAAAGTATACAAAACAAATATGACTATTTATTACTTACTAACATGACAACGTATAAAATATACCCACAAAAAATTAAACATTTAAAGTCTCAAAATTAGTTTACCGTTCATTATTCCCGCCGATCACAGTCGTGCGCTTGTGTGATCGTTTCGTGTGAATGTAGTAGTGCGATTCGCTACCTATCTATTTTGCAAACGCGTCCTTAAACGACGGGTACTTTCATATTTTTATTGCAGAAGTGAAGTGTGATTGAGGTTCTTATGGATGGAAGGAGTTATCATTTAAAAAATCTCAGGTGTTTCTTTGTTTTATTAAACCCCATCGCCGGCTGTTTGGATAACTTTTGTTACAGCAGACATTATTCTACCAGTGGTATGTTTTTGGTTGTAAGAGACCGGCTAAGTAGGTACTACCGCAGTGTCAAATATTCTACCGCAAGGCAGAAGTGTCTTCGGCATAACTGTGTTCCGTTTTGAAGGGCACTGTGGGCTAGTGAAATTACTGGACAAAGGAGATTTAAGAACTAATACCTCGAGGTTGGCAACGCGAGAGCGACACCTACAAATGGTGTTACAAGTGCTCATAGGCTGCTCACCATCAGGTGGGCTGTATGCTTGCTTGCCAACTTAGTAACAAAAAAAATACTGTAATATTTGCTTTTAATACTGCAGTATACATTGGTTATTGTTTTTACTGCGACTTCTAGAGTGACCTTGATGATCACGTTCACTTTAAATTATCCGCATTATTTAATATTATAATAATGTTGTTATATAAGGAAGTGTTTTGTATATATTGTAAGTTGTATAATATCGGGGAGTAAATAACAGATAGGCACAGTGAGTCAACTTCCTAAGAGCTTTTGTTGAGGGGCTGTCACATAAGGAAATTAATTTAATTGAAATGATAGTTTTACGATTTATAAATAATAAGTATTTCTTATAGACCACTTAACTAATAATGTACATTAAACTTAAAGGTAGATAGGATTTCTTAAAAAAAACACATTCTACTAATAAAAATACCATTAAAACGTTGTGGCGCAGCGGTAGCCAAGCTGCCATAAACGCCACAGGTCGCGGGTTCAATTCGTGCTCTGAGCATAATATGTTTGTAATGACCATGCAAGCATATTTTCCGGTTTGCGTGTATTTGTCCTTGTCCTTGTGTGTGTTTATTTATTTAAATGGTGCCAATTTTCAGTCTAGGTTTTTATCTTATATATTTATATATTTTATGATATCTCACAACTCCTTGTAGTAGAAAAACTGCGTTGCGGGACTTGGACTTTTTTGTACATATATTTTCGATTTATATTTGATTAGCTTCTTCGGTGTGACTTTTTTGGTGCATTTCATTAAATCTCTTCACTGCCTTACGAAAGAAGTCCTAAGACAAAAATAAATACAAATTATTTTTATACTATACAAATTGAATTCACAGGTTAGCGACCTCCACTAAATCCCACTTGGCAAAAAGAAATAGTTTTAAGTTTTAAAACAAAATTTTTAAAATCTAATTCTGTGGTAAAAGATATCCGACCTATTTGGCAAAACTTAGCATTTTTTTATCACTTAAATAATACGAAAAGTATACAATTTATTTCTGACAATGTTAAAATTTAAATTGCGGAAAATAAAAAAAATGTCGTTGTTGTGAGACAACTTCCTCGCACAGTCATTAAATTAAATAGAGCAAAAAATAAAGATTTACTCTCACATGATATCCGCTAAATACATTTAAGTGGAAACCAAATCTGCGAGCATTAATTAGCGCAAAATATTATTCGTATTCTAGTCTACCTATATTATAAATATTATTCGTATTCTAGTCTATCTATATTATAAATATTATTCGTATTCTAGTCTATTGCGTATTCTAGTCATCTACCTTTGGTAAGGTAAAATAAAAACAAGTATTTTCACTTATAAGCTTTACCATTTACCTTGTAAAGAAGAATATTAGCAGAGCATTGAAATAAACAATTCCCCCCAAATAAATATATTCATTGAATTTATATAACATGATTATTCCCACGTCCGTCCAACGACAGACATTGACAGGCGACGAGCCCTGGATCCGAATAAATGTAAATCCACTTTACATTCCTGTCTGATTGACATATCGTCTCAATTTGACAATACAAAGAGATATTACAAATTCTAATGCACAATTAGCATTGGGTTTAAAAGTTCTTAACGTGAACGGAACAACACGATTGTGGAGGTTTTTTTTTTATGTAAGAGGGGGCAAACGGACAGGAGGCTCATCTGATGTTAAGTGATCACCGCCGCCCATGAACATCTGCAACACCAGAAGGCATGCAGGCGCGTTGCCGACCTTTAAGGAAAGAATACGCACTCCTCTTGAAGGTTCCCAAGTTGTATCGGTTCGGAAAGACCGCCGGCGGAAGTTGGTTCCACAGAGTAGTTGTGCGAGGAAGAAAATGTCTTCTAAATCGGATCGGAGGTACAACGTGTATGTGTAACATGTCCCTCTAGTACAAAGGGAGGATCCTCCGACCAGGCTGGTGATATTGCCTGGCGATTCGTGACCCAACGATTTACGTTGGGAAGTTATATAATTATTATATGGTAAGCCAAATTAAAAACTCTGATAGCGCGATTGAGGATTACGACCATATAGTCCTTAATATGGTTGTGTAGTATAGATGTCGCTATAAGTTCGATAGCTTGATGCGGAATTGTGACGATTTTGTCTTTCTTATCTCGTTGCGTTGTGAGTTTTTTAAACTACGACTGGTGCCAAACTTTTTCTGAATGAGTCCGAGCACTGAACCCGGTTGAATATAGGACAGTCCTCGAGTTGGCTCAAAGGTAATTCCATCTTTAGAGTGCTTCTGGCATGACTGAACCACTGTTGTTAAACTAGCCTGCGGTCTTGGACGAGTGATTACGCGATAACAGTAGTGTTGTAGTTTTACACGCGTGTTGACGACCCAAATACCCAAAAGGGAGGAGGAGTGGGGAAGTTGATAAAAGGTATATTAATATTGTTCTCCGATTTTACTCAGTGAAGGAAACGCAATGGTACAAGTAATGCTACAACAAAATATCGCCCATATTCAATAGTATGTCTCCGTCCTAAGCGGCTCTTTTAGCTAAAAAATACTAAGTATTAGTTCTCTGTTAGCTACTCATCTACAATAATTGTCATTGTAAAATTTTCAGGAAGAGGAATTTAAATTTGTATTACATAAAATTAGCTTTTTTGTACAGCTTTGTACTAGAATTACTTCCTTTTAAATATAATTACCGTGAAATTAAATACAGAACTCTATACAGTTCATGTTATAATTTGAGGAAAACGAGCGAAATTCACATCGGAATATGACTTATCTTGCTATATACCTGCAAAACACTCCTTGCCAACATGGAAGACCAGTAAAGATGGTCTACATCTGCTTAAGGATATAAATCTTCTTTGTACAATCAAATGTAAAACACTAATGCTTTGTCAACCCAGTGACCTTTAATAAAGTATTTTAACCACGGCAAAGTTCCTGATGTGTTAAAATTTCACTGATTGTAACCTTTTAACCTAACCCCAGTAAGCCCAAGGTCCAGCTCAGAATCCTTTTTAAAAAAAAGAAAATTAGCAGTGGTTTTCAAGTTATTGACTCTCAAAATTAACAATGAATTCTAAGTTAGTCATATCAAAGAATAACAATGAGCACTACGCTATATATGACAGCTTACTAGATTATTCAAAAACCAAATACAACCCGACCTTCGCCTATACAAATGTCCGACATATTTAATCAAACATCATTAAAAGATTAAACATCGTTTTTATTATTATACTCTCTTATCTTCCATCTACAACTGAGCCAGGTATCATCCGCTGATTTACACCCAGAATATTCATCTATTAGTACTATCTCTATAGAGCAATTATTCGAACTCAGTAACTTAAATATAATATAAGTTCATTAGCTTTGGCGACGTCAATTTGAAGGCATTTCATGTACGCTATCTAAAAAGTTTGACGACATTTGTCGCGCAACGTAAATTACAGGGCGATCCTGTTATCTCCCATTCAACATGTATGAAATAAAATTAGCGGGTGTTTCTTTCTTGTCAATGTTATATAATTTTGTACAGCTTTCGTCAAGTCATAGGCTTGGTATGTAATCAGAATTCTTCAGATCATCCTGGTATTTTATTTGCGTAAGCACGGAAAAGGGAAGTATCAAGATTCTTTGTTCTAAATGACCAGCAAAAAGTATGAAAATAGCCCTTAAATCAATCCACGTCGTTATTTTCAGGCGTTGATTGATGCGTATAGCATTATTATATCCTACTTACATTGTGAAAACAAACGATTTAGTCGTTGTTCAAATTTTTTGCGTTCTCTTTATGAATTTCCTTTTTCTTTAAGAATCTTGCTTGGTTAATTTATCCCAAAAAATATGCTTTGTTATTTGTTTTAGAATGTTGTGATCCGTTTTCTTAATAGCTTGGCCGGAAAACAAAAAGTAATCGGAAAAACTTGGCGAAAACATTGGCCGTTACGGTTTAGCTCCCTAATTCTTCTTTGTTCGTCAAACGCCGAACACTATACCCTTTATTTCATTTTTGCTTTACCGGATTTTCATCCTTATTCGTGGAGAATAAAGATTATATTAGAAAAAACTATTTTATAAATAATTTTTGTCCCGCTGTATATAAAACTGATAGTTGCAATCCGGCCGTGTCACTGTCATGTAATTTCTGATTCGGTTCCAAATAAGTCTCATCTCTGGACGAGTTCGGTGGTCATTTTCTATGATATACAATTGTATTTCTACAAAAGAAATCAGCTTATATAATCTAAGATTAGATACTGGTTATAATTTAATTAATGAATTACCTAAGACTTATATAATCTAATGTAATTTGTGTATAATAAAAATAAAATGTTAAATTTATCTAAAGTTGTAAGTCTCAGGGCCAAATGGTAAACATATTTTTTAATGCAACACTTAACTAGGAATTATTCTAGGTCTAACTAGGTAGGTATGCTTAGTGCGTGCAAAAACTCTATAAAACTAGAATTTATTGCATTAAGTCCTCAAGAAAACATTCAAGGGCGGCCGTATTCTAGTAGCCCATAATTGTCTCGGTGCGAAAAAGATTTGCCACACGCAATGCCGCGTTAAAATTTAGGGAAACACTTCGTTAAAACGTCTGTAAGAAAATCGTCGAACCGGCGACCGAGAGTTATTCGTGGAGATCTCTGCCGTCATAGCTCTGGATCTAATGTATTGACGGTACGGCTTTCTTTATTTTCCATTTCATTACCCAGAGTAGGAGTGAATTTATAGTGCGGTTCGTTACGTGACCTCCACGGCGTTTGTTGTTGATTTTACCGTTTTTACGCAATGAATGTTTTAAATAAATATTTATTTATATAAAACATGTAAATTCAATCATTTGTGTAAAGTGATTTTGTCAATTTTTGATTTTTATTTTCATAAATCGTATTTAAAAAAAATGTTTTAATATTTATTTAATAGAAATTAAGCTTTAAGAAGGCTGTACTTAATTAGTTTAAATGAAAACATGAACTGCTTTATGCAGGTCTAGAGTTCAGTGAGAAAAAAACTGCTTTGAATAGTCGATCAGATTTTTCAATGGATCGTGTTTTTAACAACCTATAAAAAGTTATCAGATATTCACTATAAAAGCAGTAGTGAAATAACTTTTTTTGCAATTCGCTTGGACTTGAAATCAATGTGGAAGCGGTCTTTGGAAAAACGTATTTCATACTTATCGGTTGTGAGTTCCAATTACAAGCCATGAATTTTATGATATGCATCACGTGTATCGACTTTTGAATTCGGTCAAGCGTCAGTAGCCCAGTAAATTCGTACAACACTTAATTTTATGTATGAAACTGATTGAAATACTTCCTTTGGTTATCTCGGTTTATTGGGAAATTCCATCAGGGAGTAAAACGACTTAATCAAACGTGTTTCCATTTACACAGTCTATTCTTGCCTCGCCTGTTGACACACGTACGTAGCGACAGTCATTACCCCCGGAGTAGGTGCGTCGGAAGCTATACTACTGTTTACCGAACTCGTAGACTATGTTAATGTGTCAATCATTTGTTTTTGTGTGTATATACAACCCTGTGAAAAAGTGACGCACAGTGACCGTAGCGACGTCACAGCTCGCGTGCCAAATGAACGGAGGCTATACGTGCTACTAGGAACCAGTTGAAGTGACTCCTTCGCGGCGAACGTACGCTTAAAGTTTTTTTCTAATATGGAAAATAGTTAAGTGTAGTTTGTTATAGTGTCGCGTGTGTTTTTGTGGCGCAGTGCGAGTGGTGTTGGTGATGGTGTGTTATCGGACGTAAAGTTTGATGGTGATAATGGGGATTATAATAGGGACCTGCGTGCCTGATTCGGAACCCGATTCGGCGGCGTACGGCGCTCAACACAGGCGTCCACCAAGAAGGATTCTATATGGTAATATTTTAATGTAAACAAAATTAACTACTTAATATCTTAAAATTAATTTAAGGTAATTGAAAGTTTGAGGAATATTTTTGGAAAGTTATATAAAATATTAATAATTTTGATGTTGATATTTCTAACATCACATTATTTCGACTACAATTTTGAGTAACTATAAAAGATTAACATGACATTATATTTGTGAAATACAATTGTTGTAATTTAAAGGTAAACATTGACAAGGAATTCAAACTCGTTCGCAACATATACTTCCTCTTCCGAATGAGCACAAATCCAATCAATAGTTTATAATTTAATGCAATTTCCGACCTTCATTACATGGGCAGTAATAATTACTACCGCAATCAAGTTCATGTAAATGGATAATATCCATGATCGCAGTCAGACACACCATAAGTTAACTGTCACCGGGAATTCACCTTGACTCCTAAAAAGGTTCGCAAGGTAAATCGACCTTTATACGAAAGCCATACCGGGGTGATAATTAAGCATTGAATCGCTGGGCACGTAAGCTCAGCGCACCGCAGTCGCTACTCGCTCGTTTATAACATTATCTCTACACGACAGTTTTATAATGACCTTTGGAAATGGATTCGCCGATTGATCTATGGGTTTCGATACGGTTAATTACTTTTAATTAAAGCGGTGTACTCGATAGTAGGGGGACTGTTTTGGTAGAAAGTGTGTCCTGAACACTAGTGTGTTCTACACAGGAGTAAAGGAGGGAGACGCTTATATCTTTCGTTTTGGCTTGTTCTTAATAAATATATGTTTCATATTAAACAACAAAGGATCTTTATCATCAGCAATTTCACTTGTACGTGTGCCAAAAAACGTCATTCATTATTCCTTGTCAACCAATTGTACTTGTTGTTGTAATCTTATTTGAAAGGACATAACAGTTTATATCTAAATTTCGGCAGTAATTTGGCGCGGAATTTGCCAATGTCAACAGGTGAGCTCGGACTATTATCACAGCCATTACCATAGTTGATAACTATTCAATTACTCTGATCATTGACCCTCTTCGCTTACCTGAAGATCACAAATATAATAGTCTTTGATCAGATGTTCAAAATTTACATCAAACCCACTCACGAACAACAAATAAAGAATTATCAAAATTGCCTTACAAATGCCGAAATTTAGGGTCCAAAGTCCTTTTTGAAGTGGGCATATATCGTTGCCGTAGGTATAACGCGTTACAATGAAAACGAAATAATCTGTTATTTCTAAAAAAAAATAGTAATTTAGAGGAAACATAAATGTCATGTTACAACACGAAAATGACAGGTATATTGCGTCTAAACTTAGACATTATAATGAGTATACCCTGATGTCAGCACTTTCAAGTTTCAAGGGTAGACCCTGGCCTGTGGGCACGCGATTACTTGTTGAATGTTGTTTTAAATAACCAACTTTTCATGCAATATTTATTTTTAATAAAATGTATAAACACATATATCTTTAGATAATATCCGTTTCGTTCTGTACATTTTTTATGCGTCCTGCTTAGCCAACAAGCATACCCACCGGATGATCGCTTGCAACACCATTCACTGTAGGTGTCACTCACGTGTTGATAACCTCAAGATATTTGTTCTTAAATCTACTTTGCCCAGTAATTTCATTAGCTACAAATCTACTGTTGCGGTAGAATATCTGACGCTGCAGATGTACCACCGTAGATTAAAATATACCACCATATCGTATCATGAATCTTTGATACAGCATTATATAGATCCGTCAGATATTTACAGATATCAATAATTAATTGTTTACGGTGAAGTTTGTCCGCATCTAATTCGACTTCTAACTTCAGCTGTGCCCGTGTCTCCGCTCGCGTCTACTGTATTATTATATATGCGTGTTTTTACACCGCACAACTCTAATTCTTTTTCAAAAATGAAAGTTTCTTCCGTCAAAATCGGTACCCGTTTATATAAAATAATAAATAGGCATAACTGTAGTAAATAGCCGTTTCAGAGATTTGTCTGAAGACACAGACCAACATATTAATAATTAGGTTTTTTATAAGTATATTTATATACACATTCAGTAAAAACAGTTATTTTGATATTGTAAACAAACACTCCAAATTTATTTATTTTCGTGACAGAATTTATTTACGTTCGTGAAGCAAATTACATTGTAAACTTATAACAATTCTTTTTAGAAACTTAATGAAAATAATTGAAAAATAATAAGGAAGTTATAATTCTTGTTTTAAAGCTATCCACAATTTACATGATATTTTTATTATTTTAAAAGTATTACGTGACGATTAACATGTATGCGCTTTAATGCTAGATGATTCTCGGTGTTTAGTCATAAGGAAAATATTTTCAATCGAACTAATTAATAACGTAATAGAAATCATGACAAAGTTGTTTGTTGGCTCTATTAAATATTTTTATAAAAAAACTATTTAAAAAGCAAAAAATATGTATTTTCTACACAAAGTGTCAGATGCCCTGGTGCTCATGCGTAAATTCAGCACCAACGCAACGAAATGCAGCTAGTCACAAACTTGTAATATAATGAAATGAAGTTAGCATCAGAAGCTTGCAATATAATCGAATAGAGCTAGAGTATGTTTAACTTCGTTTCGTTGCGTTAGTGTTGAACTTAGTTTTTTTAGTTACTTGAAAAGGGCCGGTCTTTATAGTAAATCAATTATTTTCTACAGAATATATTTGAGAAGCAATATTAGTAAGTAATTTACAGAAGTCGGTGCTAAAGAAAATATCCGAAAACATTATAAAATGTGAAGGATTCCCTCGATTTCTGCGAGATCCCATCATCAGATCACCAAATTACAATGTGACCAATTTGGAAACAAAAACATACGTATAGTCAAGTAACAAAATAAGAACGTCTTCATTACCTTAAAAACAAGTTACGTAAGTTTAAAATATCTGTTACAGTGTCAGGTACATTCTGAGATATTAATTTTTTTTAATTAAAACAGTCACGACCTACGTCTATACATTACATTTTCATTTTATTAAATTTTAAACTAAATAACTTACTCATATTCATCTATTACATCCTATTAAAGGAAGTCATCTTAAAACGATTGAGAAATATTGTAACTATAATTATATCAGTATTATAAAGCATCAATAGCTATATGGTATAAGAGCCAACTCCAGTCGGTTACCGCGAGAGTTGTGGTTTCGATCATGACCCCCTTGGGCTTTTGCCATAGCCACTCCTAGCGCAAGCTACGAGCTTATTAAGAAAGGTAATAGGAATATTAGTAATGACTTGAAAATGCAATGCTAATATTCTTTAAAAAAAAAGTATAGTGAAAGATCTAGAATTTACTTATTTTAAGGGCTACGTACCTCAGCTATCCGTCCGTCGGTCTATTTTAAAATAAAAGGATATAAAAGAAAACTTGGCATTTTTATCCCCGCACAAGAAACTGGATATTTTTCTTTTATAGTGGTACGGAATCCTTTATGTGCGAAACACAATTGACCGTTTTTTTTACAACCGCAAAACTACTGTGGTAATGTTTGATCTAACCTGAGCAATTATGTGTCATTCCGTGGGGAACGCGC
The DNA here is from genome assembly GCA_023373885.1 of Hestina assimilis. NCBI lineage: Eukaryota > Metazoa > Arthropoda > Insecta > Lepidoptera > Nymphalidae > Hestina > Hestina assimilis. Next base: position 14,163,380 of record CM041753.1, read on the forward strand.
AACGCAATGGATTGCAAATCTCAGTCATAACTGGTATATTAGAATCTAAGCTTCCTCTAATTGCTGAGTTCCAGTAACTAGTAAGACGTCAGTTATTAGACTGCATAGAATTAGTAACTCTTTTAAAGGTACTCAAAAAGCGATCAGCAAATTATGTTAATCAATTTTAAAAAGTCAAGAAACGTTTCTGTTGTAAAGGCAAGGCATCTTGGGAATAAGATAGTCAGTCCAGGCTTTTTAGTGAACATAACATGTAAATTATTTTCACATTTAAAACAATATAATGCCCGGAGTTTGTTTCGCAAGCCCTTCTCAGGTAGAGGCTTACTTTTGGAGCCGGTACTAGAATCTAACTTTCAACAAATAAGTATTATGATTTTTATGTTGAATAAATATATTTAATTTGATTTCATTTTATTGTATGATTGTATCGGGCGTTCTTCAACTTCTAGCATTTAATTTGCCAAACAATTACGTGTTAATTACATTTAAATCTTTAAGCATATTCTTGGGTACACCTACGTAAAAGTACATTGATTCAGAAGTAGATCTAGGAGGTGCTACTAGTTTCCTATAGCTTATAGGAGAAGTCAATGGCGAAGGTGTAGCGGGTAGTCCTGGACACATTGGGCAAAGAGCGATAGGCGCAACTGCTATAGGACACGGCATGGCCAAACATGGTGGTGGCGTTGATTTGACGCATTGTGGTTTCGGTATGCACGGTCTGTGGGTGGTGGTCGTTGTCGTGGTAGTTGTTGTTGTGGTTGTGGTGGTTGTGGTAACCTTCAACGCTAATGGTACCTTTTCCTCGTCACATGCATCGTCCACTTGTGCCGGAGTTATACAGTCATCAGCGGTTACTGAAAAATTTTTATTCTGTAGAATTTAGACCACGTAAAAATAATGTTAAACTAAAGTTTCGTGATGAAATACTAACACACCAAAAATACACTCACCTGACGTTTCCTGTGGATAATCGCTACCTGAAGTATCTTCTTCATTTCTCAAATTGAGTCTCGGAGCGCCCGTCAGCCACTCTCTCCGTCTCTCCTTACACTCTTCACACATTGCACAAAACACTTCCAGCATATCGGGATACTCGTTTTTAGCTCTGCAACGTCTGCAGGCGATACGACAGTTGACGACAGCTGTATTCAACGGAAGAGTCGAAAATATCCCAACAAGAAAGATCAACAGCATCCTGAAATTATTATACCTAAATAATTAAAATCACTCGTCGTTTGGACTAAGATATAGTTGTGTTAATTTTAAATTTGCACTTTATTTTGTCACGTAGTGTTTGTTACTTTCTAATCTCGGCCTAATTTCACTCAAGTTTCCAATTTTATACCAGGCTAATTTCTGGGTATGATTTCATTTTTATATAAAATTTACATGTAGTTGGAAAATCGTTTTGTGTCCACTGCTGATCTAAACTTTTAGCTCTTGGTCTTTCTCAGATGGCAAAAAACGGTGATAATTTTATTTTTAACCACTGCTTTTCACCGAACAAGTTTGGTTTGCTTGCCACATTTCGTCATAAATGAACAAAGTCATGTACGGGAAAGTATAGCTTATTGATTATGAAGGAAATATTTAAAAAAGGCAATAGCTTTCGGATTTTAAAGCCACAATGCCACCTTAAAATCAATACACATTTTTACGTATTTTAACAGTGACAATAATACTATCGTCTATCATGTAATTTATAGCTATTCATGTTTGTTCAGGCGTTGATGAATTGATCGTTTTCTGATAACGTGTAATTTGGTTAATGGTTTTTTACCTAAATTCGATACGCTCGTACTGTTCGATCCAAATTAGATTCTGAATGTGGAATGAATTTAATATAGATATAAAGACGGATAAACATTTGTCGCTTAAGTAGAGCTACCGTTAATCTTAGATGAGATCCGGCACAAGTTTCGCCAAGTTTCCCTCGTGATTTGTTCAATGCGATTAAGATTCTACCCGATATAGTTTCCTTTCCGTATTATTGGATCTTTGGCAACAATATCGACTTATCCACAACACAGCCGCACTAATGCTGAATTGTTTTATCGAATATTCTTCTGATTAGTAGAAGAAGCTCACACATTGTAACGATCCCATCGCCCGCAGTTGGGATGATCTATGTCACAGCAGAGATTATTCCACCAGTGCGATCATTCACACTGGTGGTAGATCTCTTGTTTCAGGAGGCCACCGCAGTGTCAAATATTCTACCGCCAAATAGTAGTGCTTAGGCATTAATGTGTTCCGGTAAAGGACACTGTAGGCTAGTGAAATTACTGGGCAAAGGAGATTCAAGAACCAATATCTCGAGGTTGGCAACGCGGGAGTGGCGCCTACTAATGGTGTTGCGCGCGCTCATAGGCTACGGCAACCGCTTACCATCAATTGGGCCCTATGCTTGCTTGTCAACGAGTAACATAAAAAAAAAACATAACAGGCTTACCTTTGAACAAAATTGTATTTGTTTTTATTAAAAGCTATCTCCAAATTTCGCTGAAAATTGGATGGATATTATATCATTTACTAATGGAAATTTCTATTTTCAGACACTCGGCTATATTAAATTCTCTTCAACTCATTTCATTGATGTTTCACAACGTTAAACAGTTATATGATCATTTCTTAGAGCCCGTCTCGTTTGTGTTCACGTCTGAATTCCCTTGCTTTATGTATCGGAATTATATCAATGTATACCTTATGTGGAATTCGCGCACTTGTTTTACTGAATGCCATAAAATCTAACGACTTTGCTGCGAAATAACTCGCTCGAAAATTTATACGCGTGAGCGAGAAGCCGTAAGGAAAACGTGATGTTTTTAAACTTCTTTCCTAAATTTATATCCCTTTGATGTACTTCGGAAGAATTCATCGTCTGAACTTTGTTAGATTAAAACATGGCTGACAGGGAACATTATGAAAATGTTTCTTTTAAGTTTATTAAAATAAAATTGCGTGGTAAACTCTTTGTTTATATTCTTAACTGTCTGTCAGAACGTCATTCTCGAATATCAGCTGTAGAAAAAGGTGTATTTCTTTCTATTAAGTCATGAAGCATATTTGGGCTAGATAATTGAAATTCTATTAATTATATATAATTCCATATAAGCTGGCCGGGATACAGCTGTAATGCCACAAGAATAATATTATAATAACCTATCCTAGGTTAAGACGGACCGCTTACCGAGACGACGCGACGGTCTGTATACCAAGATGCATTCATAGAAACGTACAATAAATCAATAAATAAATTCTGTAAGAATTAAATAGCAAGCCTTTATCATTTCGTCATAATATCGATTTTTTTTATAAACTATTAATGAACTGACCGTCAGGTGAAAGCTATGAGCGTTGAGGCCGACACGCAGGATAAACGCGCACGCTCGACAAACGCTCGTGTGGTAACGACCTTACTGTTGTCGGTTACCGTCCGTTACCTTATCGATGAGTAAGAGCTGGCCAAAAATTCCTGCTTCATCTGTCCCCTATTATTTCCTTCCGCTCCTTCGTCCCTTTGTCGGCAATACGTACGTTACACTTCTGTTATTACAAGTACTCATAAGTTACGGTGACCGCTTACCATCAGGCGTGTCAGTCGCTTTCATGGCATTAAAAAATATCCGACACGGTCCAACAAGGTAAATTATATCTTTGGTTGGTATTTAAAGTGATAAATGAGTGTAGGTAACGCTCTCTGTAAAGAGCCGTTGGAGAAACCGGATTAAAATAAAGATAATTATTGTGCTGTTATTTAATGCAGCTGCTTATATACATATAAATAATATGTATAAATGTAACTTCCATTCCATTTTCATTTAATAATTCATATGTAACAAAAGATGAATCTATTAAGAAAATGTTTCGTATCAGATGACAGATGCGATAAATGTTTAGCGTGAGTCTGTTGAATTATTTAATTCATATCGCTATTTAATGAACCGTGCCTCGGAGTGCACGTTTAGCTGTCGGTCCCGTTTGTAATTACATAACATCTGATAATAATCGTTAACAATTGAGAAGTAAATTGCTCTTATCCAAATCCGGATAAAAGTAATAAGACGCTGGGTAAAATAAAATAACGGGAATAATGTTAGGACGAAGAATATCTCTATTTAATAAATCTCTCTTTGCGTATTATTTTTATTTATAATTTAATTTTTTTAAAGAATATTAGCAATGCTTTTTCAAATCATTACCAATACTCCTATTGCCCCAAATAAGCTCGTAGCTTGCGCTAGGAGGGGCACGACAATAGTCAGGTCAGGATGGAACCCAAAAATCACGTTAACGGAGCTGAGTCAACCCTTGAGCTATTGAGGCAAATTAAAATTAAAATTTTATAATATAAGTACCTATGTTAATAACGTTTTTAAATGAGCCTATATTTTATTGCTGTAGGTACATGTCGGCTTATCAACAATAAGTTGAACGCAATATCATAAACGAGTTTAAAAAAATAATTAAATTTAATTAAACAAAGAGAGGTTATCGGGCCTTTTAACTATTCGGCATTTTTTAATGATCAGTTATCAACTGTAATGTGGTTATACTTTTAATTATTGTATGTTAATAAAAACTAAAAATTGTATAATTTAATTATTATTTTAAAACAACACTATTCTGTAAATTAAGAATTTCTGGCATTTGGGAACACATACAGAACAAGCAAAGAAACACCCTTGCTACGATAATATATGTAAGGGCTACGTTACGCTACGGTTTTAGGGCTCCGTACCGATAGAGTTTCAACGGAATCCTATTACTAAGACTCCGATGTCCGTCAGTCTGTCAGCGGGCTGTATCTCAATAACCGTAATAGTTAGAGAGTTGAAATTTTCACAGAATGTGTATTTCTATTGTTTCTACAGCAGCAAATACTAAAAATCGAATAAAAATTAAAAAGGGGCCCCTCACACATTAAACTTGATATTTTTCAAGTATTTTGCTAGCGGTGGTGTACGATGCACAAAAACCGATACTATAGTAACAAACCGTAAAAATCAGTTTTCAAATAAGGCCTTTTTAATACTACTACTACTTATACTGCCCTTGTAGTAATAAAAAATGAAAATCGATACATAGCTAAATAGGTTACAATTAATGCGCAGTAAAAATGCTTATAATTACGTGCAGCAAAATAAGTGACGACGTTGTGGGGCAGCGGTAGCGAACCTGCCACAAACGCCACAGGTCGCGGGTTCGATTCCCACTCGGAGCATATGTTTGTATTGACCATGCATGCGTATTTTCCGGTCTGAGTGTCATTGTCTTTGTACTTGTATGTTTCCGGATCCGACGTAACGGAGGTGTGTGTAACCGTTGAGTGTGTAGCGTTCATTTATTTATTTTGAAAGTGATATTGAAGTTATAAGACGAAAATCGAACCCACAACGTCGAAACTGATCATAGAAACCGTATAATGTGACGATGGGCTGACCGTGTCGTAAAATGTTTAGAGAATAAGAAATTTCAACAGTTTTCAACTTTATCCCGACTAAGTTTTATCGCGACGGTAAAATAGACAACATCTTGTGGGAACTCCTAAAGTCCCGACGAAAGTTCTACCGTAGATGAAAGGATTAACTCGTTGATCAGAAGGTGAGCGCGGCTTCCTAGCAAGATCTTTTTTTTATCACATGACGGTTGCCAAAAAAGGCGATCGCATGATGGTAAGCAGTCACCGCAACCTATAAACGCGCGTGAAACGTGAAGTATTACCGGTTGCCAACCCAATGGATAGGAAGGTAAGGAGTGAGAAGCGAAAAAAGGAAAGAACGGAGGGAGTGGCAGATTGTGCCTCCGGCTGTTACTTTACGCGGATTTTCTGTAAGAGGGTAGTACTTCCCCGGTCTAATCGGACCAGTTACGCTGGGAAAAGCATGGCTCTATTCCTATATTTTAATCCAGGTACCCGTGTGCCTAATTGGATACAAATTAGTATCGCCGCTACTGAAATAACTGATATGGGTTTTTTCGCGTTCATAAAATATGTCCCAAATCTCAAATATCTTTCATAAATCTAAAATGGAGTATTGAAAATGTTTACGAGATATTTTTTAATATTAATTTAGAAAACTTCGCCAAATTAATTTATCTTAACATTTATTTAAGACTCGCGAAAGTCGTGATCCTCGTGAAGTAGTAATATAGATCTTGATATCAACTTGTCAATAACATCTTGATTAAAGCTTTACAAATTTGCGACATGCTTTCAATAGTCAAGAAATATTCATTAGTGTAGTCCTCGCTAATTAATTAAACGTATACTCTTCACAAAATAAACTTCGATTTTATTAATAACTAGCTTCTGCCAGCGGCTTCGCCCGCGTGAATATCGATTTTAATACAAACTCTAAAACCAGCCAAAGACTTGACACTAACAACACTGTTATTTAATCAGTTCAAGACATAACAGCGAACTTTATAGTAGAATCTTCTTCTTTCTAGCAGTATCCTGGTATATAACCAGGGTCTGCTTATAACCTTATCTGATTTGACGGGTTACTAGTTTTTACACAGAGTGATTGCCATCTGACTTCGTCAAACCGAAAACCGAACCAGTCGGATAAGAGTAAATTACCTATCAAAAGTTAACGATTATGATCAGATAATCAACCGGGACCGGCAGCTTAACGTGCTCTCCGAGACATGGTGGGATGGATCATTGATGCATTGTGGATTTCACAAGGACAAACGCCCAGACCGAAACAAATATTTATAATAAATATCTGCTTCGAGCGGGAATCGAACCCGCGACCGTCGAGGCTCAATGGATCGATTTTATAGAACATTTTATACTTAATAGATTACCATCAGCAATAAAAAGTATATACTTTATCTCGCAACGATTAGCCAATATAAGGCCAAATATTATTTTAACTCAAAAGCTTTTACAGCTTCATACATACGTACTCAAGAAATACAACCTCTAAATTACAATAATCTTACGGCCACCTGTTAAGGCATTGCGTTGTCTATTAAGGGTCTAATTCTGTTAATTATACGCTTCAATGGAGTCTCGTTAAAGCGACAACAGAGTCTCACGCCCGTTTCAAACAAAGACATTAAAATTTGAATTCTAAATCTCTCATTAAAATCTATCATGGGATTTATTTAAAAATAATAAAAAAGAAAACGCGTCACTATTCAACAAATATTACTTAATTTAGTATTCTATAAAAGGTTATTTGCTCATCTCTGTTTATACAAATAAATAAAAAAATAGACAGTCATGTGGGCTGCCGACCGAAGTAAAAAACTTGTTTCATTTCGTTTTGTTTCGCTTCGCTCAGTTCCACTTTAATCCACTCCACCCCACCCCATACCACCCGCCTTTATCGTCGACAGGCCCAAATTCAAACCGCCTGCCTCATCCTTTTATCGTCTCATCGACGAGGACCATTTCTGTCTCCCCTCATTCCCTTGGTCATCTAATTCTTCTCTTGTTGCAAGCTTCGAAAGAATTTATCAGTCCATTAATAGACCATTAATAGATTTAAGTAATATCAGTCCATTAATAGATTTAAGGCGTCGGGATGTGACGACCCCATCGCCCGCTATTGGGATAACCTCTGTCACAACAGAGATTATTCCACCAGTGCAATCAGTCACACTGGTGGTAGGTCTTTGTTGCAAGAGGCCGGCTAGGTAGGTACCACCGCAGTGTCCAATACTCTGCCGCCAAATAGTAGTGCTTAGGCACTACTGTGTTCCAGTTTGAAGGGCACTGTACGCTAGTGAAATTACTGGGCGAACGAGATTTAAGAACTAATATCTCGAGGTTGGCAACGCGCGAGTGGCACCTACTAATGGTGCTGCAAGCGCTCATAGGCTGCGGCAGCCACTTACCATCAGGTGGGCCGTATGCTTGTTTGCCAACTTCTAACATAAAAAAACCATTTAAAAGTATCCACCCAGACAAGATACGTATCGTACCGGAGGCCATTGTAAATATATCGCTTTATTATTACATATCGATTACATATTGTTACCGGCGGAGCCTTTGATGCCACGCCACGAAGCCCACCAAAAAGATAATAGATAAAGATATCGTATATTGGTTTTCGTCCGTGACCTCGTCTGTGTGTGCGCGGTGATGCGGCCATTTCATTAAGACGTAACTATTGTCGTTATCTTTGCGGAGCTTTTGTTATGTAATAAAATAAACAAACCTCCTTATCAAGCTTTTTGTTGGTTTTTATATTTTTTTTATTGAATCTGTTTGATTCATAACTAGCTTTGATGCGCGGTTTCATTTTTGTTAATATAAGTATTGTTACCATAGCAACGTTAACCGTAACAGTAATCGTCCAACAATCGTGGCTCTATTAAATGGGCGCAAATAAGCAATACCATGTCAACCCTCACGAATGTTATTTCGAGAAAAACGTGTTTGTGCATATATAACTCAGTTTTTTCAATTTTGTGGGTTGACATGGTATTGCTTATTTGCGTCGAAATAGTAGTTTTAGTTAATAATAACAATATGTCAATTATATTATTTATTAAAATTCAGAAATTAGACCGGACTGAAAGCGGTCAATACAAACTTAATTATGCCCAGAGCGGGAACGTAATCTACCACCGTTGGAGTTTAAGGCGAGATTGTTATTACTGTGCCACAACTGCAACAAAATAAATAAAAATATGGTCGTTTCGTGACAGCCCTACATCGAAGGACCGCTTATTTCGTGTCCTAGACAGGACTGAAATCGTAATGTTTGCCAGCTAAAAGCTTTGCCACGCAAATATTTACTATTTCAATTTACACACACATTATAGCGATGTGTAACATTTATTAATAATACAGTCCGATGTTGTCATTAAAATTTGGTACACTAGGAATGGCTCCCTTGAAGAACACGCTAGGTACTGGTATTTTAAAACTACCGTTTTATTTATTGTCTATAGCTTGTGGTTTAAAATTAAAATTTTATAGAATAGCATGGCTGTAGCTCAAAAGTCTTTGTTACTATACTGAATAAAACCTCATTCTCATATTCATATTTTCGTTGACATTTATTTGAATATTTGGAATAAGCTCTCCACGATTTGGACAAGGGTTGAGAGTTTGATGCTACCTCATACATGCTAAATATTTTAAATGCCGCTGTGTAATTGTATCATTCCGCGAAAATAATTAAAATGATAAAACGATTAAAAATTTTTTTTAAACGCTGCACACTCAACGGCCCCCATTAGGATAGTAATATCCTGTGTCGGGGTCCGGAAACATTCACAATGACAAGGACAAATACACCCAGACCGGAAAATATGCTTGCATGGACAATACAAACATATTATGCTCCGAGCGGGAATCGAACCCGCGACCTGTGGCGTTTAAGGCAGGTTCGCTACCGCTGCGCCACAACTTAAAAATTAATTAGTTTTTTTTGAGGTTTGTAACAAAAAAATGTTGTTCATTTGATTTTATTCGTAATTAAAGTATGTTTTCGTGGTACTCGTGGATAATATGCGCTTTACTTTTATACTATTATACATACTGAACAATGTATCTTTGTTTTACATTAATATAAATACATCGTATTGACGACGCCGCAGGTCGCGGGTTCGATACCCGCTCGGAGCAGATGTTTGTATTGACCATATAGGCATGTTTGGGTGTGTTTGTCCGTACCATTGTGCGTGTTTCCGGCACTCCGACACAGGATATAATTATCCTAATCGGGGCCCCTTGAGTGTGTTGTGTTTATTTATTTATCGTAATTTAATCGAGGTATACTGATATTACATTAATTTATTAACAATTCTAAATATCCCCTTGTCGATTACAAAATTAGTTACTTAATTACTAACGCGACATTGAGGCTAATAATTGGTCTCTTAAGGGCGCGTTTACGTATTTGACGAAAAATAGATGTATTTCGATCTAATTTCCGACAAAATCAAAGTAAATTAAATGGAACTTTTAATGACTATGAATAGATCAGGCCTTTATCTTTAATAACGCAGTAAAAATATGAAATTTTCTTATTATTTTTTATAGTAAAACCGATTTTCCGGAGCCTCTTCACACCAAATTAACGATATCGAGCTGAGTTTAGGTAGCCTTTTAAACTATTTCTTACGTGATATCAATTTAAAAAAATACCTCTAATAGTAAGACATGTTCAACTCAAACCCTAGGAAGAGATATTTATAATAATACGACACATTAGCTCAGAAAAAATAAATATCAAATGTATCTTTTTCACATATTTTGCTTCTAAAGTTGTACCTTAAGCTGTTGCATTAAGGCCCATTTTGTTTGATGACTGCCATGATTTATTGTTCAAAATTTTCTAGTAAAATATTAGTCGGCGCTGAGACGCCTTCGTGAGTGGACGCTATGTCGCTTGTAAGCATGAGGTTATATTAAATAAGATCGCTAAAATATTATATTATATAGAAAAAATTGACTATAACTACAACTCTTGATACTTTATTTTAAGGACAATTTGAAAAATATTTTCTTTTTTTTGAGATTAAAAATTCTAATTCGTCTTATACTTATTGCTCAGACCTTAAGTTATACATCCCTGACTGGTAGTGGAAGTCTCGGATGATTGTAGTTTTTTTTTGCCGTGTTTGGGCTCGTTACTATGAGACTTAACACCGAACTTGTTGGAGTGACCTGAAGGTCTACTCCGATGACTGATACAGGATCTGCAGCATGAGTAGGGTTATGTGTGCCGTGTTTGGGCTCTATTATTTGTTAGGTACGGTGAGACCTTACCTCTGAACTTGTTGGAGTAACCTGAAGGTGTACTCCGATGACTGATACAGGATCTGCAGCATGAGTAGGGTTATGTGTACCGTGTTTGGGCTGTATTTGTTTGGTACGGTGAGACCTTACCTCCGAACTTGTTGGAGTGACCTGAAGGTGTACTCCGATGGCTGATACAGGATCTGCAGCACGAGTAGGGTTATGTGTGCCGTGTTTGTGCTCTATTTGTTAGGTATGGTGAGACCTTACGTCCGAACTTGTTGGAGTGATCTGAAGGTCTACTTCGATGACTGATACAGGATCGGCAGCACGAGTAGGGTTATGTGTACCGTGTTTGGGCTCTATTTGTTAGGTACGGTGAGACCTTACCTCCGAACTTGTTGGAGTGACCTGAAGGTGTACTCCGATGGCTGATACAGGATCTGCAGCACGAGTAGTGTTATGTGTGCCGTGTTTGGGCTCTATTTGTTAGGTATGGTGAGACCTTACGTCCGAACTTGTTGGAGTGATCTGAAGGTCTACTTCGATGACTGATACAGGATCTGCAGCACGAGTAAGGTTATGTGTGCCGTGTTTGGGCTCTATTTGTTAGGTACGGTGAGACCTTACCTCCGAACTTGTTGGAGTAACCTGAAGGTGTACTCCGATGGCTGCTACAGGATCTGCAGCATGAGCAGGGTTATGTGTGCCGTGTTTCGGCTCTATTTGTTAGGTACGGTGAGACCTTACGTCCGAACTTGTTGGAGTGATCTGAAGGTCTACTTCGATGACTGATACAGGATCTGCAGCACGAGTTAGGTTATGTGTGCCGTGTTTGGGCTCTATTTGTTAGGTACGGTGAGACCTTACCTCCGAACTTGTTGGAGTAACCTGAAGGTGTATTCTGATGGCTGCTACAGGATCTGCAGCATGAGCAGGGTTATGTGTGCCGTGTTTCGGCTCTATTTGTTAGGTACGGTGAGACCTTACGTCCGAACTTGTTGGAGTGATCTGAAGGTCTACTCATCATGTTCGAAGGTAAGGTCTCATCATATCTAACAAAACAAGCTCAAACACGACACACATAGCCCTACTCGTGCTACAGATCCTGTATCAGTCATCGGAGTACACCTTCAGGTCTCATTGTAACTTCCTAAACGATCACAAGCACGGCACACATAACCCTACTCATCTTGCAGTTACAGTAGCAGTCGTCGAAAAACATCATCAGGTAACTCCATCATGCTCAGGGGTAGTATCTTATTAATTTTTTTATTGACGACAATAAAAAAATTCATATAAAACATTTTATTACCTATAAATAACCTTTAAATAAAAATAATACAAATAAGGAAAAAAATAGTTTTTACAATATTTATGTACACAAAGTATACAAAACAAATATGACTATTTATTACTTACTAACATTACAACGTATAAAATATACCCACAAAAAAATTAAACATTTAAAGTCTCAAAATTAGTTTACCGTTCATTATTCCCGCCGATCACAGTCGTGCGCTTGTGTGATCGTTTTGTGTGAATGTAGTGGTGCGATTCGCTACCTATCTATTTTGCAAACGCGTCCTTAAATGGCCGCATTAAGAATGCGTTTCTGGACGATGCAATGAGACTTTAATGTGAAGAACAATTTACTATATAAATATTCAATTAAATTTTTTGATTTAATGACACTTGTTCCGTCACTATCAGGTGGAGAATATACGAAGGAAACTAAATGTTGTCGAGAATAAAAAATAAACTTTGGAAACAGGCGAAATAGTAGTTATCTTTAATCCGTAATCTAAATCAGCAAATAAATAAACAAAATTTAGTATGTTGTATTTTTATTGACTGACAAAAGTCAAAGCAGCATTCTTTCGAACTATAGTGGTAATAGAGTCATGCTTCTCTCACCACACACATCACACAAATGGGCCGGCTCGACCGGAGAAGTACTATCTACTAGAAATCGGGCCAATATCCCTCGGTTCCCTTCATATTTTCATTCTCATCCTGGGTTGACAACGCCCATGTGATACTTCAAGTATCGGTAGCTTTCATAGGTTCCGGTGACTGGTGACCATCAGGCGGACCGCTTGCTTGTTTGCCAACCATCACCAACCGTTGTTTGACATAAAAAAAGAACTCGATGACTAGAACTATATTTCACTCGACGTAATAATTTCTTAAAATTAAATCATGATTCTGTGATGGGTATTTTTAACATAAACAAATTTTTTCCTCCGCAGGTATCAAGTGTCCAGTATGCAGCAAGTTCGTATTGCCGGACGACATCGAGTGCCATCTTGTAATGTGTCTCACGCGGCCTCGCCTCTCATACAATGGTGAGTACAAACTGTGACTCTGAACTTTAAGTAAATAATTTATCTACAATGCGATTCAAATAAGAGTAGCACCGCCCAACGCGCAATATTGTGGCGTCTCAACAACAATTTAGTATTTATATTCAAAGAGCACGTATTTTAAATTAGGCGTTGTAAATACCTATTTTGCTCATTATGAAATAATAAAATCAATAATCTAATTATATCAGTCAAAAAAACAAATGAAGCACACTTTTTACTCAGCAACGTCTTCCGAGAAAAATATTCTGTAGAAGATTTTCTTTGCGTTTTAGATTTGAAGTCGGAATTTTTTCTATTTCTATGTTAATCGCACTGTAGTAAATTTATTTAGTAAATTAAATTGCACGACTTTGGTTAATGTTATCAAAACAAACGCCGCGGCGCTCGTTTGCGCGCTTGGTGGAACGCAATGAACGTTTATCTTCGCTGAGTATACATTTAATGCGGTTGGAAGTAATTTTTTAAAAGGACAAGTTATTTCCCCAGTGTATAGTAAAACTTTACTGAGGTTTTAGAATGCATGGTTATGAATTTTTAAACTACAATTTATCATGGAGGTAACTTTATTGATTTTTATTATGACCCGGATTTTACAGCGTTTTTATTGTGATTTATTGATCATTAAAGTAGGCAAGCATACGACCTTTTTGATAGAAAGCTGACCGTCCGTTTGCCCGGGGGTGGGGTACGGTTACTTCTGCAGCACGTCGATGTTCTAGTACAATTAATGCATTCAAATTATTTAGCTTCTATACCAAAAACATCAATTCTATTTTCTTAGTGAAATTGGTGAAAGATAGTATTTTTGGCAATGAAATGGACATTAAAAACTCAACGTCGATATTATGTTTTCCAGAGGACGTGCTGAGCGATTCTAAAGGCGAGTGCGTGATCTGCCTCGAGGAGCTATCGGCCGGCGACACCATCGCGCGCCTGCCGTGCCTCTGCATCTATCACAAAGGGTCAGTAGCCGCTACATATGTGACTAAGTTGTAAAGTAAGCATACGACCCTCCTGATGGACTGATGGTAAGCGATTGCCGTAGCCTATGAGCGATTGCAGCACATACATTTACGGGTCCGTCAAACCGAAACACAGAAAATATATATTGTGACTTTACGATTGAATAACTGACACTGCGGTGGTACTAAAGGCGTACCACCAATAATCCATATATATATATATATTTTTTTTATTATAATATATTCCATATACACCACTTCCACTTTTGATCATTTCAACTCAAGCAGTGTTTTATTGAACAGGAATTTATTGCACTCATTTAAAGTTCACCACAGGTTTTGTATATCAATCAATCTGATTACTATGAAGTTATTAAAGTTTGAATATCTAGAAAATACAAATGAAAACTTAAGAATATGTATGTATTATAGTAGACTTCACATAAAACGTTGAACTGCATCTCTACACAAAAACTAAAGCTAGTCTTGATTCAATTTTAATTTTTAAATTTCATTATTACAATACCTTACAAGCTTTTTTAGTTTTCCATAGAACATTTTAATAACTCTAGAATCAAGATAATATTATGTTTATTGTAATCTAAGTTATTGTGGTTAATCCAAAGTGGTTATTAACCTTTTGACAGGCTACGAGCGGTCAGATGGCTATCGCTTACTGTATATAGTTATGAAGTAGGTAGCAATTAATAGTTCGCTTCTTTAGCTAAGACGTTGTAAGGCAACGTGTAAGCGAAGGATTAAAAACTAGGTCCACGAATATTTTTTCACATAAAAAAAAAATTCTGATTTTAATGAATATTTTTTCTCGTTACAGATGTATAGACCAATGGTTTGAAGTAAACAGATCGTGCCCCGAACATCCCGGCGATTAGTGGCCGCGCCACTCCACCTCCAGCCCCGGGCTCTGGCCTGGCCCGCGGCGCCACGGTCTGGCCGGTCGCGCCATGGGCGGGCTCACCGCGCCAGGACGAGGCCCTATTGTGCCACGATGAGGCCTCAGTGTGCCACGCTGTGGCACAAAGTGCCGAGCGATGGCTCGCGGTCGCCACGCTCCGGCCTCGCCGGCCAGCCATGCCCGAACACGTGCCATTGTCGCGAGTGATAATTTTATACAATGAACAGACTGCGGCCTCAGGGCCTTGTAAATATAAACTTATGCTAGTGAGATGTTTTACCATTTAATGAATTAAAATTAAAATATAAAAATAAACAAAAAACAAAGACAATCATAGTAAAAGCTAAAGGGAATTTCTCGGTGGAGTATTATATATCGTAATATATTAATTGAAAATTTTACATCGTTAGTGTTTCGTTGAGATTCGTTTTACAATTCAATGTGTAAGGTACCGCCGCGTGCACCGCGTTGTACGTTCTTGAAGTGTCGTCGGCTCGCGCGACACACATATCGGTTTCGTAGCTTATGTATAATATTATTATATCATTTGATCTTTTTCATCTTGATAATAAAGTTGATTTGTTTCTAAATTTTCTACAATTGTTTTATTTCTATCCCACAGGACAGATTTGAGAGACTATTTTTATTATAGAACATTTAGATTATAGAGAAATAGTTCAGTGCCATCTATCGAAAGCTTGAAGCAGCTTTTCTTCAATAAGCACTAAATAGCGTTTGCCACTAAAATAAAACACGAAATGTTTTGAAACGTTTTATTTATGTCAAAGTGATTACACAGAGCTGTTAACGCATGAAGGAGCGATGCCGCGGGCCGCGCGGCGCGCGCGCGCCCCAGCCGCCGCCGCCTGCCGGCGAGACAGAACGACACATATTATTAATATTCATAGACAAAAGCACACAGATAAACAAAGAAAACAGGTTCAATTATGATTTTTTAGAGTTCCGTATCCAAAGGATAGTAATGAAACCCTAATAGAGTCCTAAGCTATAGTGAGCAGGTTGTATTTTAAAACCTATTATAGTGTCAGTATTTCTGTTGAACAAAAATACTAAAAATAAAGGGTGTCATACAAAAACTAATATTTTTTCATATGTTCTTGCTATACCTCATTAACTGAAACAGATAATAAAATATCATACAAAAATCTTGAATTGTCCTTCTAAAGTGCGGAACCCTTTATGTGCGAGTCCGACATCCACTCTCTACATACACAAGTCTGGCCTCACCCATCATGTAGTGCGCGGTCTGCGCGAAGTGGCCGAAGTGCTGGCCGCCCATCTCCCACGCGCCGCGCCCGCGCCTGCTTCAAACATTTAACATAAATAAATAAACGCTACACACACATGGTCAATACAAACATATTATGCTCCGATCGGGAATCGAGCCCGCGACCTGTAGCGTTTAAGGCACGTTCGTTACCGTTGCGCCCCAACGTCGTCGATGTTGTTAAACATTTAGGTCGAGGATTTATAGCCTTTAAATGCCAGTGTTTCAATATTTAACAGAGCTCTTCACTTTTAATTATTTAACATAATGATAGCTTAGCGGATAACGTGGTATAAAAATATATAGAAAAAATTACAACGATTAGCTAAAAAAGGATTAAAAATAAAATGATTACAAGTACTTCACTAAACATTATTGGAACAAAAACAATATAGTATTATTTATGTTATGATATAGTAGCAAATGATCTCTCGGGGTGTAATGTAATATTATGTTTGTGTGTGTGTTTGAGAGGATGTGTAAATGGGAACTAGTTAGTGGGGACTTATATGTCTGATCGATTCAATCACTTTGTTAATACAATTCTATTAACGTGAGGATTAAATTTTGGTATTATAAAAAAATATTTTCATTTCATCAAATTGGTGAAGGAAACGTAGAAATGAAAATTGTTGACGAAGTTAGTTGAAAACTTTATTAGCTATTAATAATGTTGGTTAAGATACTAATTCATTATGTTAACAGTTTGGGATATAAACACGCTGACGACTACTGCTATTAAACTTGTATTGGGCGCAGAGCTCAGCAATAGTGTATTGTTCAGTGTGTAGCGTGTAGCAGCTGTGTGTAGTGTGTAGCGTGCAGTGTGCACACGATGTGCGGGTTGTACTCACAGCTGCCGGTAGTGCGCGTGCGGCGCGAAGCGGCCGCGCTCGGCGCCGCCGCGCCGCACTCCACTGGAATTCCAAAACAGTTTATTATTAATTTTAAACATCATTTCATTAATTTCTTTTCTCCATGCGTTGTCAGTTATTTGTTTGCAATGTTATCCGACAAAAAATCTTCTGAATTTAATTCCTTACTTTTTCATTATCATTATTAATTACTTACATAGAATAAAACAAATAAATAGTATAGGAAAAAGGTATATAAAAAATAGTTAAGTATATTTTTAATCACTGTCACTCATTGGGATGACACCTTCTACATAATTTTCAAGTGGTTGGGCCCGAGAGTTATGCGTCTACCCCTCATTCCGCATTCAGTTGAGACCCAAAAATGTGTTAGCACGCATAGTTCAGCTCATATCGAGGGAGGTATAGGTGTCGGAGGCGTCGCTCACCGCGGCAGCGCGTAGGGCTGGTGCAGCGCCGTGAAGTCGTCGACGTGCAGCGAGGGCGGGCGCGACGTGTTGGGCGGGCGCGAGCGGAAGGCGTCGGCGCCGCCCTCCGCGCGCACGCGGCTCAGCGCCACAGCGGGCCGCTTGTCGTCGGGCGGCAGCGCCTCGGGGCGCGCGTCGCGGCAGCCCGCCAGGCGCCGCACGCCCGCCGCCAGCGCCTCCGCGCCGCCCGCCAGGTGCGCCGCCGCCGTCTGCAGCACGTCGCACGCCGTCTGCGGGCAGCGAGCCTGTACCTTGCGACGGTGGCTATCGGCCGGACCGTAAACTTATTTGCCAGCCGTGGTGTCATAAAAAACAACCTTACATCCCGCCCGATGAACCGGAAGCCGTCACCGGAGCCTATACGCGCTCGCAGCACCAGAAGCACTACAAATTCGTTATCGACATGGAACGGATAGAAAAGAGAAAGAACGTACAAGAACATATAAGACAAAAAAGTTAGTCTTTTGAACATACGACGACCGATATCGAACAAGGAAACAGTATGGTAACTTCAGAATATATGTTTAACCTCAGTTACTTCACCGATTGAGCACCTCATGCAATGTTCGGAACCATACAGTACAACGACTTAAATTTAATAAAAACGTTATAATATAACATTTAATTTAATTTAACGACCGGCATAAAATTATATTAAATTTATAAAACACAATAATATTTATAAAAGGCAGACAACACTCTACCAAGTCACCATCACCCATATACCAAACACACCTAAAGTTACCCAACTGGTCACCCACTACTTAAATTTAGAAAAATAAGCGACCGCACACACGTACTAATATATTCTATCACATTCTCTCGCACGCTAGATACTTTCCATACATACGTTTGTCTCATTTTAATGTCACTTTTTCATTTCATTATTTAAAATTTCACTTCAAAAATAAGTTAGTAAGAATAACAAAACCAACGACTTACTAATTCCGTGTCATTGACGTCGTCTTCGCCGCTCGCCGGCGGCACGTTGAGCCAGTAGCCGGTGGCGAGGCGCTCGTCGTTCCCGTCCCCGATGCAGTGTATCTGCCGGGCGGCGAACTGAGCCACGAGGGGCTCCGGGGAGGGGAGAACGGCTTCTACGATTTCAGGGACCTCCTCGGTTGCCTTGAGCTTTTGTAAGTTGGTGATGAGGAAATTAGCATTGGATAGCGCTTCTTCATCACAGTTACGGTCCTGAAAAGTTATGTTTGTTTTTGAAATTTCATTGCATTGCATTTTTAAAATATATATATTTTTAGTATTAATACTAGAAAAACTTTTTACTTTTAAATTAGAAATAATACAACCAAACCATATTAAACCTAATTCTGTAACTCATGAATACTTTATTACTTTGAGGAGCTGTCAACAATTCCACTTCTTGAAATGTTGCTTTTTCAGATCAAATGCACCCAAAACGCAATAAGTATGCCAATAAAATTTGAAAAGTTACCTACCGGATCCCATTATCAGATTCAAATTACTAGTATACTCTTTCAAACAAAAAATTGTCTTCGAGTAACAAACATACAAAAAAAAACATTCAGTTGAATTGACAAAATTCTTCTTATTGAAGTTGATGAACAAAATTAAACAATAAGACATGAGTCCTAAAATTTAAAATTTTGATTTAAAATTACCTTCAAAATTTTGTCGAGGCGCAAAATTGGATGTTCATCATCTGAACCGGAATACCCAACCATATCAGCCATCTCTGACAATGTTAATGTACTCTTTCTCCCGACAGCGCCCTCTCCTTCCTCAACTTTTAAAATTCTTATCAAATCAATGTATAAATTCAAACATTCGACTCTCTCCTCTCCAGAACCTTCCAAAGCCCATTTGCAATATTTAGCCAACGCTTCTCGTCGCCTCGCTATTAACTTTCTAAATTGTAGAAACCCAAACTCATGTTCTGTTAATACGAAGTATGCTCGTATTACTGACGAAGCGACTGAGCAAGTCTTGTTTGCTGATTGTAGACAGTCAGCTGTTGCGTCTAGAAAACCAGTTAAGGCATCTTTGCTGGGCAATGAATTCGATAAAAGGACTTCCATTGTTCCATTTAACGGCGTCAATGTCACTTCAATGTCACAGAATGCGGCTAAAGCATGCGCAGCATACTCTTGGGCCGCTGAATGGTCACTTGATAAATTCGACAGAGAAAGTATATTGCAAAGTGCTATTGTTATATCGTTGGACTTAGGAGCTCCACTGCTCATAGTGTATAAAACGGCACATTTTACAGGAGCATGTGATACTAAACAGGCTAAAAATCCAATTACTCTCGCAACGTTCGCGTTCGCAGGCTCTCCTTCTTTCAATTCTTTCAAAACAGCACCGACAGCAGCTCGTGCTACCGTAGCCGCAGTGTTGGGAGCAAGATCTGCTATCTGAACACAAACACGACGTAGCATATGAACCACGGGTCGATATGTCGACATGCATATTATCTGTATCATGTCTATTAAATCATTTGATAATGCATGCAAATGGGCTGACCACATGCGTCTCTCATTGGCCGCGTCAGCCAATTCCCTGTCAGATGGCGCGGTTTTCGTCTGCATTGGTAATGGCAACGGTAAGAGTTCAGAAAATATTAATAAACCAGGGACAAAGGTATATGGAGCTGTCATAGTGTAGGAAATTACTTCGGAACAAAGAGATGTCCATGGCCCCCGTCGTATTGAGTCACCATCCTTTGCGTCGTCAGCTATCGGTTGAGCGTAAGCAAGTAATGCTCTCACAGCAGCCTCGGCAGCTTTCGCTGCGGTTCTATAACCAATGCACCCAACTGGAAATGTTTTCGCGATACCGTAAGTCTTCAATATTATGGGTGCCGCAGTCAGGTCTCTGAATCTCGGTCCTCGACAACGGACCACTCGCGCTAACATTTCATCTAGTAGTCTCAAGCAAGGGAGTAGGATTTGTGCTAACTGGAGTCCCCTCACTGAAGCAAAGAATGAAGTATGCATGCTTGGTTGATCGAAATGCGTAGCCAAGCGGTCTAGTATCCCAGAGATGTGGGCAACACCGTCTAAAGAAAATAGTTGTAGGACGTTGTATTTATATTTAAGTTCCACATATTCTTCAATAGGAGATTCACAGACCACCGACACATTTTGTTCGTAGTCGGAGATACAGAAATGACGTAAAATTCTCAAGCAAGTCATTAGCTCACCCGGCAAGTCAGCAGAATGTTCCAGACTTGTTTTTAATATCTCTACACACTCAACTAAGTCCTCTCCCGAAAGAACATTGGCATTTTCGACAGGCTTAAGATATGGAATAACTTCTTGTAGAACACTCGAAACGCTTGGTTCAAATCTATCATGTTCTTTTGAAACATTAATCAATCTTTGCCCATACTTCTTTAAAAATGGAACATTGGCTGCGTATCTGACTGCTGAGACAATTAACTCTATGGCATAACCTTTAGCTGGTGATTTTTGTTTGGATGGCGATTCACTTTTCCCTTTACATTTCAAATCATTTTCAAATACCTCCATAAGACACTCAGAATTCTCACCCATAACTATTACATTTGGAACAGCAGTTTTACCAATATTGCCAAAACTGAGACAGTACAAAGACTGCAATCTATCAATTAATTCATTTTCATCCATTTTTCCAGCTTGCAGATCACTAATTGAATTCAAATAAAACATCGCTTTCAATCGGTACGCAAGCTCTAAGCCAACTATTTGCAGATCACTGTAGTTACTTAGAGTGCTATCATGAGGATACGGCGTCTCCTCGGAATTTTGCTGTCCATAAGGTAGCTCTAAAATCTTGAAAAGCAACTCACTCATTTCCATATTTTTGTAAAGAAATTTAAGTCCATTGTATGAGTTCACCAATTCAAAAACTAGATCATATATTGGACTGGTAATAACCAAATTATTAGATGTTGCTGGACAGGTCAATAAATATAGGCACACTTCCAGAATGCGGTGTATATCGAAGAACTGGAGAAGTATCTCATTCGAACATTCCTTACTTATTTCAAACTGTGCAGAAACAGGAAGAAATCTCTTGGGTTGAGAGAGATGGAAACATTGTGATCTATACATGTAGATAATTTCTTCAAATGATTCTACAATAAAGTTAATTTCCTTTTCTGATAATTCAATATCATCCGGCTGATTGTTTTCAGCTGCAGCATTATTAAATTTTAACACCAAATCGTGCAGTTTATTTAACACTTCATATATATTTAGTTTTTTCAAAAGTGCACTTAAAGAAAATTTAACCCTTCCCAGTGGATTTGCCTGCATCATAGCTATTAGAGCTTGATAACCATTCATTGGTTTTCTTGCGCTATCCGCTTCATTTTTATCAAATTTAGGATAGATTGCACTTTGCATAAAATGATCAATTGCTTCTTTTGATGATAGGCACGCATTTAATGATTTCAGTATCATTAAGCGTATGCTTAATGCCATATACTCTTTAGAATACATCTGTATCAGCTGCATTGGTATGTTAATACCATTATTTAACAGCATTTTCATTACTTGCCCGTTATGTTGGTGAGACATCAATGTTTCGGCAAGTCGAATACCACATTTCATGTGTCGTATTTTATATGTTGGCTGCTGCTGAGCTAGTGCGAATTCAAAGTTTAATCCAATCTTACAGAAAGTAACTAGTAAATTATAAATATCCGCAAATTCATCACACAATTCCGATCTATTGTATATGCGAAATATTCTCAATATTAGATCAGTATTGGTGCAGAGACTAGTCAATGAGGAGAATAATTGCTCACACTGATGAACCCAATCCTCTCTTGATGAATTATCAATTTCCATGAATGTGCTCGAGAAAAACTTTTGTTCTCGTCGTTTCACAGCGGTCGTGACTTCTGATATTTTAAGTAAGTCAACATTAGCTTCACATAATTCGTCAAAACTGGCACTCATAACATCTTTGACGTCATCCCGTTTAACATCGGCAAGTTTAGTTATTTTATTAACGTGTTCGTACTTTCTCCATTCGGCTTTGAATGGATTGTAATATTTAATGATGTCATCAATACCACAATACTCATTAATATCGTACTCGACTTCCATGTAAGAGTTGGCATCTAAATCATCACAAATATCTTCATCTGATAGAATTGGCTCAAACGGTTCAGCATCCATCGAACGTTCGTCGTCAATGATACGGCCCGGTGATTCTACAGCCTTAGGAGTTGCAGTATCTACTATTGGTACAGTAACTAAACTGGAATGCTGAGTGTCAACAAAGGCACTATCAACTTCTTGAGAAGGGCTCCTAATAGAAGTTTTATGCCTGTAACTTTGATGATAGAAGTCTATGCGTGGTATTTGTTTACTATTTCTGTCGTATTCAGCAGCATCTTCTGATCGTACAGAATTAATAGGACTCGTTGTTTCGCCTTCTCTAGGTGACATAGGGCGTCTACTTTCTCCCGGCGGTGTCCTCGGCCTTTTTCTAGGATCATCACGACTTGGGGATCTGCTACCATAACTAGATCCTCGCATGCGACTGTACGGCGAATGTCTCTTTCTGTCGTATGGCGTTTGCTTATCATAAGAAGGAGCACGTCTCTCATATGAAGAGCTCCTTTTTTCATAAGGTGACAATCTCTTTTCATATGGTCCACATTTATCATATGGGAGTTTACGTTCGTAAGAAGGTGCCCTCTTATCATAAGGCGAGCGCGGCTCATAAGAGCCTCCGCGCGATCGATCGTAAGAAGCATCACGATGTCGTCTGTAATCTTCTTTTTTATAGGATCCCCTGTCCCAATCCCGATCACGATCTATACTGCGTGATCTCGATCGGCTGATCGGTCGATATTCCCCTTTCACAATATAATCTCTATCACGGCTACGAGATCTCGAATGGATTCTATCCATGTCCCTACTCCTATCGCGATGTCGTGATGATTCCCGGCTCCTTACTCTATCGATAGAGCGTCTACGACTTCTGCCATCTCTTCTATCTCTTTCTCTATCTAACTCCAAAGAGCGAGGACTGTGACGTAGCCTATCGCCTTCCCTTTCACAACTTATGTCCCTTCTTTCCTTCTCCCATTCATTTTCCTCCATATGATGGTAGGTCCTAGGATCTTTTGGACCTTCATTCTCATAATATTCATTCCTGTACAACTGACTATCATAGTTCTCAGGATAAGTAGTAACTCCATAGGTTTCAGGATTGCCAGCAGCTACATTGCTTGTATATGCTGGGATCGGATTTGTAGGTTCTGGATTCCAGTCAGAAGACTGAGGAACATTAGCAGGTAATGCACTAATTTCACGGGATACCGGCCTTGAAATATTTGGAGGTGGATTTGAACTCACTGGAACATCTGGCAATACTTGAGTCAAATTGCCATAGACAGCCAATGTTATTGTAGTATACCAACCTGAAAAATATAAAGATATAACTCTTACTTAAATTTAAATTCTATAAAATTTATATTTATGTAAGAAGAATGCTTAGATCTGAATTATCAGCACAGATCAAATTTCTCTCTATAGAAAATAGCTATTTTGTATGAAGATAAAAAATTTGCAATTTAGCCTCAATTTGAGTTTCACATTTTTCTGTATAAATACTAACAAATGTACTATATAACATTGTAAGTGCTAAACAGCCAACAAAGTGTGCTGAAGCAGCCATACACAGGCTTATGGATGCTGAAGCACGCTTATTTTTACTTACGGGTACTTAAGCATGTGCATGTATGAGAACGGACAAATTAAGATAGCCTGATGTAAATGGTTGGTAGCTCTTTATATTTTTGTTAGTATATTAAATCATGCAGAAGGTTAGACTTATTATTGACCTTTCCATTTCATATACAAATTGCTACTGGGTAATGCATACAATGTATATTCAAATATATTCAAAACCATCCAGCTAAATACTGGTTGATGCTTAAAAAAATAATATTTAATTTATAGGTAAACATATTGTTACATAGATTTTTTTTTTATTTACCTCCAAAGGACTGTCTTGAAATGACTTAGTTATTAAAAATCATTCATCATCATGACTTTGTTCTCAAAAAGTCATTTATTTATATACTAAGAATGACAAGTTAAACTTGCAAGGTTAATTTGATAACCAATTAATTTGTTCATATCTTAATATTTAAAAAATGTTTAAATGCTAAGAAAAGCAGTCCATTAAATCCAATATTTCAAAATGTATGCCAGAATTCATCTTACATTCCCAAGAAGAATAAATTGTATTTATATAATGACTTTTCAAACTTTATATCAGCTTCATATTTAAAACAAATAACAGGTTTTATATTTAAGTAAATGTATAATTCAATTTCATTATGAATGTCCATATAACAATAACCTATTTAACATTTCAATATTATTTATAGAAACATTTACCTCTAAGTACTAATCCATCAGTAGGAATCCTTGGCTGTTCCACATCAGAGCCACATTCCATATGTATTTGTCCATTCTGGCAGTAATCGAGACTGCCCAGCGCTTCGAATGTGGAGGCACCGGGCTTACTCAGGTCATTCACAAAGAAGTCAATGTGAAACTTGGTAGGGTTTGTGGCCCCTAACCTTACTCCACCTGGAAAGTCACCTTCCACACGAGCTCCCAGAGGAATTATTCGTATTTCTCGCACATATACTGATTTTGGAAATTGCACCAAATCTAAATTCAGTTCCTGAAACAGTGATGAGCTTTAATCGATAATTTTAACAAGAATTTATCATTACGTTTTTAAACGAATAAGTATATTATATTAGTAATATTGCGAAACTTTGAATATATGATAACACTTATTACCTCACTTGTATCGTGTGAAAAAGTATCAAAAAATAAAAGGTCCGGCTGCTCGGCAGTCATTTTGTTGTTCTCAGAAATCCATCAACATAAAGGCATAAAAACTTTACACATATTTGATAAGCTTATGCTAACACAAATCATGCAATGTACTTCATATAATTATATCTAATTATAATGAAATCAGTAAACACTTTAATCCCATAAAATTAATATATTATTTTGCCTTTTTTGACAAATTACATCATACATTTTGTCAAAAATGCAAGACAAGAAAGACATATATATTTTACACAGATACAAGAAGAATAGGTATTGATTAGTCTGTCGGCGCGTTCCGTTTCACTAAGAATATTAAATTAACACTGTAAATACTATCAAAATAATCTTTACATTAGATATTTCATATATTGCGAAAATACAAAAAATATTTTTAGTAACTAGGCGCACAACTAGCCACTCATACTACCTAGTTACTAAAAGAATATCATAAAAGGCTTTGTATCATAATCAAGTTAAACTTTCAGATTGTATGCTTATTTTGCAAAAAAAAGTAAGGGTAGTTTTGTTAGTAACTGCCATAGATGAGGCATTTACTAAAGATGTGGCATACAAAACTTTCATTTCACTTACAAGCCACCCTATTCATGTTAAAAAGAATAAAATATTCATGAAAGTTGTTTTCATTTTATTGAAGTAAAACTTCTTTAGAATCGTTGTGATTTTGTTTGTTGTGTGACAACGTTGTGGCGCAGCGGTAGCGAACCTGCCTTAAACGCCACAGGTCGCGGGTTCGATTCCCGCTCGGAGCATAATATGTTTGTATTGACCATGCAAGCATATTTTCCGGTCTGGGTGTATTTGTCCTTGTCATTGTGAATGTTTCCGGACCCCCGACACAGGATATTACTATTCTAATGGGGCCGTTGAGTGTGCAGCGTTTATTTATTTATTTATTTATTTGAAATCGTGCAACGGAAAAAACGACTTGTAAGAGACACAAATACAAAAATGTGTAGGAAGAATGAGACAGAAATATACATACTATTTTATGTTATCGGTCTCTCCTTTTTGTGCCATGCTTTAGTAGCCAGAGCGAGAGAGCAAATGTCGGTGTGTATGTATATATATATATGTATGCGGATGCGTATTACAGCTTTTTAGTAAGAAGTCAGAAGCAGAAGTTTTACTGATGGTAGGTCTTTTGTTGCAAGAGGCCGGCTAGGTAGGTACCACCGCAGTGTCAAATATTCTGCCGCCAAATAGTAGTGCCTAGGCATTACTGTGTTCCGGTTTGAAGGGCACGCTGTGTAAGTCTACGCTAGTGAAATTACTGGGCGGACGAGATTTAAGAACTAATATCTCGAGGTTGGCAACGGTAGGTGCCACTCACGCACCTACTTCTGGTGCTGCAAGCTCTCATAGGCTACGGCAACCACTTACCATCAGGTGGGCCGTATGTTTGTTTGCTAACTTCTAACATAAAAAAAGTCAGCGTGGTGTGTTATTATTTAACAGTGTTTGTGAATATTTTTATATCTTGTTACATATATTAATCTTATTCTTTTGTCGATTTACTAAAGTTTCATTTCTATCGTATGTGAATCGCACTCACACCTTTTTTTTTTCATTTATATCTTCAATGCATTTTAAAGTCATTATTAATAAGCCTGTTGCCCATAAAGGCTCGTAGCTTGCGCTAGGAGTAAATACAAACGACAGTACTTAGGGCTTAGGATTAGGTCGCGCTAAAGGAGCAGAGTCAGCCCTTTAACCGTTGAACTATTGAGGTTTCATCTGCGAGCGATTTTATAAAGAGTTTGTCTCTTTTCCACCTAGCCGAGAGCAAAAGCCGGGTTCAGCATTCTGGTGCCACAGGGCCGCTCACAAATACATTCTGATAATCAGAAACACATTGGAGCAACCACCTAACTTTACGGGGTGCAGTCTGTCGTAAAATGTTCCGGGCCAACCCTCGTTTACCAGTCGTTAACCATCATCGGCAGAATTCGACACTGTTGAGTCTGCACTACGTAGAAGTGACAGACTTTGCATCCCAACGTGCGTGTACGTGAGGAAAGGGAAGGAGATAGATAGTAAGGGGGCATAGAGGGATCAGATTTTGGGTATCTGGAGCTCTGATTAATCAAAGGAAGCCGATTTTTTTGCTTCAAATCAATATACGAGAAGATCCTCGGTCGAGTAGCACCAGTGTTTATTGGTTTGTACTTGCTGTTCTAAGTATGTACAAAGCAATATCTATATTATGAATATTTTATGCCAGTAGGAAATTTTTCAATAGCTATAATACGTTTTATAATTTATTTTCTATTCAGGTACTCACTAGTAATTAAAGTGTCGAGTCGCCTTGTGAAGCGCATCAGATACCGGATATCCTGTTGCAAGATTTTCAAGTAAAGTCGGACATGTTATTTCCTCAGAGAGTCTTTGAATATAAAGTCCTATATAGTGAACAATTTTATTTCTAAATAGAGAAATATCTTGCAATAAATAATAAAAGAATTAATACGCCGAAAATGACGGTAGAAGAGGAAAATAAACATAAAAAAATTAAAAGAAATAAAGACAAAACAGGAAATAATGATAATAATGAGAAAACTCTTTTCAGTTTAAATCTCTTTCGTAAAGCTTTGGATCACTAAATTTTACTCTTCATATTTTTTTCACACCGGCCGCCCTAAATGAAAATAGATTCTTAAGGAGTAAACTCCAAAAATGTGAAAGTACATATCGACGCAAATAAGCAGTACCATGTCAACCCACAAAAATGAAAAAACTGAGTTATATATGGAGAAGTGTTGGTAAATGGCTGAAGAACATTTTCCTTTAATATTTGTAGGGTTTCAAGCTTAGAAACTTCTAAAAAGCCATTTTTTAATCATGCAATTTATGTATTATGTTAAACGTTTTGGGTTATATTATATACGAAATATGCAGTTTGTATACTTATTTTTTGTGAAAATAAGTAAAATAACTTACATAAATCTGAACTTGCCAAAAACTTGACCAATACATAAAAAAAATTGTTGAAAAGCAAGTTGTTCAAAATTTTCAAACGCGTTTTTCTCGACATGTGGGTTGACATGGTATTCCTTATTTGCGTCCATATATAATATGTTTTTTCTCAAATCACGCAAAAACGGCTTAACGGATTTCGATGAAAAGCTTGCTGTCTACATAAACATAATTATAATAATTTTTTATTATGGGATATTTTTATCCCGAAATTTTTCTGAAATGACTTTTCGATTGTTCCTATTTTATAATTTTAATAGCGTTTGCACTTAACTGCTCCTTACCATCAGGTGGAGTAAAGTCTACAGAGGTAAATAAAAAAAAGACAAACCGACAATATCATAAAAAACAAGTATTAGGTACTGAGTTCAGTATAAGTGTTTGTTTGCCTTGTGATGTCATCATCAATATTAGTATTAAGGATAATGGTTCGATAATAAAATTTATACTAAATCTTTTCAAGGTTTTATGTAGAATTAAAACCTTATTAATACCCTATTTTATACATCTTTAAACAAAAACGACAGTCTTAATTCGGCCTTCTTCTTCTTATCGAGTGGTTAGTCGCCAACCTAGTGTCAGAGTTGCTCAGTTCGCCCGTAGGCATTTGACTTGACTTATCGACTGTTGTCAAATTCTCAACAGCCGGGAACGACTTTTGATGTGCCATGCGAAGCACGGAGATGCTCGGTTGAAATACCACTACGCGACCACCCATCTAGTGATTGACCGCGCCTAAAGTTGCTTAACCTATCGATTGTTTACCGATCAGCGGGTGCACTCGGCTATGAGCGTCGTTAATTCGGGTATTTTTTTACATGGTATTTTGTTTATGTTACCCAATTTTTTCGCTGTTTGTGAAAGAATGGATATAGGTATTGTTGGCAGATTCTCAAAGTGTACAAGATGGATTTTCTTAAACTACAAGTAAAATTAAGAACTGATTTTATTTACGATTATTTCAACTTTGTATATATTCATATTTCATAATTTTGTTTCTTTGCCTAAGGCGGTCGAAGATTGCTTATATTAATATAAAAACTTCCAATTATCAAATTCGTACTAAACGCTTTTTCCGACAAACGCACGACAGAAATGGCATCGACGCATACGTTTTATTTTGAAAACATATATAACAAAATTTAAGGCATATTCCAAGAAGATTCAACAATTTCAAAATCCATTATCGCGAAGATTTACTTGAAAGACAAACAGAAACTTCAACTTTATTTTAAACTTTAGATTGAAATTGATAATTATGAATTAAAACAAATTCTGTAGGTTCCTCTTGCAAAGCATTTCTAGAAGAGACTTTGTTATCAAAAGTCATACAGCACATAGTTACCAAAACAGACATAGCAATAAAATAATGATCATTACCCACCCATTTAAACTTTTATGGACAACTTTCCAGATTTTATGAGTCTACAAACTTCTTTATACATTACATACAACTAATATTTTGTTAAGTTTCTAGCTGCCATTTATACTGTTTTTTACACGCTTTTACTCAATAGAAGTTGGACAAAAGGTGAATAAAGAAACGTCGAAATGGCATCACGATCACGTTCTATTTAGAAATCGATGAGTCGCAGATATTTATTTTGTATTTTCTATTGATTGCTTTAATTACTTGTTACTTTTTCTAAATAACCTTACTGTAGTTTATATTATCAACGCATCCAACAAAACTATTTTAAAATATTACTTAAGACATTTTATCTAAAAGTTCACAGTAGAGTTTTATTAAGTCTTTTTGTTTTACTCAAATAGTATTAATAATATGCATCTTGATTTCTTGTATATCATAATGGTTGGCAAAAAAACATACGGTCCGCCTGATGGTAAGCAGTCACCGCAACCTATGAGCGCGCGCGATACTTCAAGTATCACATGCGCGTTGCTAACCCAAGGGATATGAGGTAAGTATGAGAAAGGAAAAAGGAAGGGGGAAAGAAAGGGAAAGGGGACGGTGGGAGATTGGGCCTCAGGCGCTGTCACTAATCCCACGAAATGCCACTCTACTGTTACAATATGTCGATTTTCTGTAAGACGGTAGCACTTCCCCGGTCAAGCCGGCCCATTTGTTGTACGAGGACCATGGCTCTACCATTATTCTATTAAAATACCATTGGTATTTGCCTACATTTTCTGCATATTAACACTTACCCCACTTCCATAATACTTTATGTTCTGTGACATCGCGCATGGTACTACCAGGCTGTCGGGCTTTAGAAAAACAAAGATGTTTTCCTACTTCGTAGGTATATTGCCGCCTGCATTAGGGTTGTTAACAGTACTATAATATATAGTATTGTACTATATTTCGAGTCTGAGTACTATATATTGTTTAAGAAATATATAGTACACAAAGATACTCTATTAACTACACACCAACGAAAGAACTTGGGAAATCACAGAAAAGACATTTTTAATTATGAACTCGATATGGTTAGAAGTGAGAAATAAAAGTAGTCTCTCATTATAATTTTATTCAATTTTTGTTACTTTCTGTAACTTCATTTTTTTGCACTATTTGTTAGTGTAAATAAATAAATAACAGTTCTTTAAATAACAATTTTTTTTTTCATAAAATATTTTTTTTAAGTGTAATATATTTTTAATCTGCTTGCTTCTTTATGCTTTATGCTTATTTTGGAAAATAATATTTTTTGTCGAAGAAATGTTGGCAACCCTAACCTGCACGGCCATGTAATTACTTCTAGGTATTTCCTCAAGCTAATTTGCTAAAAAATATGGAAAATATCAAAAACATATTTATTATTTGTAGTTTTTCCCCCTTAAATGTTAACATATTTAAATATTATTTTTTGGTACCTAATAATTAGCATATCTTAGGAGGTAATATCAAATCAAATCAAATCAAATATTTTTATTCAACATAAAAAGCATTACACTTATTTGTTGAAAGTCTGATTCTAGAAGAATCAGACTTTCAACAAAATTAAACCTCTACCTGAGAAGAACCGGCGAAACAAACAAATATATATATAATAAATATAACAAATAAATATAATTTTATATTAATCAATGACTTTATTGGTCGAACCAGTTTCTTCAATACTTCTTGTATAACTTAAGGTAGGTTACTTACTACAGTTTTAAGCCAAAGAAAAGTCAAATAAACCGGCCAAGTGCGTGTCGGACCCGCACATACACGGTTCCGTATCACCATATAATGACAATATGAATTTTTTTTCGTTTTTTAGTGGGTACTCGTTATTGTAGTAACAGAAATACACATTCTGTGCTATGACGTTTCGTGACATACAGTCCACTGACAGACGAACGGTCGTTGGCCCCTTTGTGTACGGAACCGTAAAAAGAAGGCTCTATATTTGTAATGTTTATTTTTATGGACCAATGTAACATAATATTTAGAGATTTCTCGAAAACGGCTTGGCGAAAAATTTAAATAATTTAAATGGTTTCCGACATTTTCTTCTGGATCTTAAAACAGAACACTATTGCTATGGGAGATCGCTTTAAAATCAAATTAAATTAGCAGCCTAATCGCTTGAAAGTATGGAAATGCCTTTATGTATGTCCAATAATTATTATGAGCACGACAGGCTAATTCCAAATTAGTATTTTACGCACGCTTAGATATATTAATTGATGTCACAATCTTGATAAAAACATAGACATTATAACGTTTTTATTTAAGTTTTTTTAAGTTTTAAATTATTATGATTCCGGCATGGCATTGTTTCAATATGAAAATTCAAAAGTTCATATCAGAAAAAGTTTTGTAAGCAAGATATTCGTTAAAAGTTGGGAGAAAAAATGGCGACTGTCATGTCCGCGGGGTGCGGGGGTGCGGGGTGTTTACTCCTGCGAGCTACCTGCCAAGTTGTCGACCACCTGTGTGAATGGTGTTGTCAGTAAGAAAATATATGCCTGTAAATGTGGGTTTTTTAAATCTAATTTTACATTTTATTTCATTAAAAATTTTAATGAATGATACGAATACAGAAAAAGATTTTACTCATAGTCGACCTTAGTCAGTATGTTAGTATTACAGCCAGTGGTTATTAAAGAGATTTTTTTTACATATAATTTCACAATAGAATAATAATTGTGCAATCTATGTTAATTATAGCTCTACCAAGTTTTAGTTTAAACAATAAATTTGTATTATTAATTTATAATTTATGTATAACTTATAAAAAGCATACTACTCGTAAATATGACAATAATTTGTAGTAAGTAAGGTTTGCTTAACGTTAATTGTTATAAAAATTCATGATTATGAAGTGCTCAATTTTGAAAGCGTTTACTTAAATCAGTTTAGAATATAATAGAAATGTTATTAATAACCTTTATTATTATTAATATTATTTATGGCTCTAAAGTTGGATTAGTGGAGTAATTTACGTAGTTTACAACTGCGACGTAAAACTAAGTATTTAAGTACAATGGGCGCATTGTGTTCCAACGCTCGCCACCCCACCTGAGCCGGCCGGCCGGCAGTCGCTCTCGCGCGCTCGTTCAAGACGCTAGCTTGTTGCCGGTGTGTTCACGAGACACGTCACCAACTTTCGAAAAAGTAAAAACTTTCTCAACGAGCTATATCTGTCAATAAAAAATTACAATACAATAAAAAATTACAATTTGAGAGAATTAAAATTTCGGTAGAATTGTAAAACTCAAGTGCGTGTGAACAAGTGTAGTGGTGTACGGTGTTGATGTGGTTTCTAGTGATCTGAAGATGCGGGGCGCCGGGGAGGCGTGCTGGCTGCTGGCGGTGGTAGCCCTGCTGGCAGCGGTCGCCGCTCAGACGGACACGAGGCGATTATCAGGTCAGTAAAAGTAACCTAGAAACTTTTGGTTACTTTCATAACGACGAAAACAGCTTGCTATATTTACATTTATTACTAATAAAAAATAATTTTTGTAAGTTGTACTTGAAGTTCTTTCATGTCTTATTTTAGAAAGATTCGAGCTAGCGGGTAGATTTGATTCTTTTTGATTTGAGAAAGTTCTTCAAACTGTAAACATTTTACTTGGGTAATTTTTGATTGTTTTTTGAATTGTTGCTAAGTTTTTGTAGGTAGGTTAATGCGAATCGATTTAATTTTTTTTTCACCTTTATTTTATATCACTAAATATGAAAAGTGGCTGTAAAATAAAGAGGTTTAAATTGGTTTAGTGACGCTGACGACCGGTATTCGTTATCTGTGGAGCTAAGTCGCGGTTTCCCTCCGTTCCCTGACCCCAGTTGAACAAGACATACTTAACGTTTCGCTCTGTTTAGAACTAGTTTATTTTATTATGCCTATGTCTAAAAATATTTAAATGTTGTTCCTCAGAAATAAATTCTATATTTGACAAATATATTTTAAATACTAACTATAAAAAACTACTACTTTTGCTGAAGGTTTTTTTAATCTAAACATTTTTCCTTTTCTTATTATTTAAATTTGAATTAGTGCTTTGTGTTTCAGCGATTTTAGTGTTTTAAAAATGAAAATTACGAGGACGTAATTGATTATTTTGTCGTATATAACAGTATTTTATATAATTTGTACCATTTTCACGGCTGAGTGAACGTTCGCGTTTAAAAGACTTCAACGCGTAAGTGTCGAGTAGAAGTGAAATTCTTTCAGGTATTGTTCAATAAAGGTTCACAATATTTTATTTTAAAGGGTTTTATTTAATGATTTATTCCGTATCTGATACCAAATATTCAATTATTTATAAGTTTAGTAATCGGTATAAAAGATATAATTTTATTAGTTTTTCGTTAAATATGTTTGACTATTAGGATGTAGATATATTATCATTTTTTAAAGTTTTTGGGATTAAAAAATGTAAATATGCGCATATTACTCACATTTTAGTATAGTACATACAGACACGTACACTTATACGATACCCTGATTCATTCATCGGATAGTCGACATTGACCAACGGAAGTCGGATCGTCTCGACGTGTCACTAAACGAGCTACTTCCGGTACTAACGCGAAACAATACATTAGACCATATAACACTACAATAAGACTCAATTTCGTTCCTCAGTCGTTTATTAACCAGATTATATTGAGAAAATATAAGAGCAATCACTTTCGTGTCATTCGATTTTAAATTCTATAGCTATTTCGTAAGGTTCGCTTTTGTTTTGGGATGTGCTTGACCCCAATGTCTATGTAGGTTATATGTGACGTTTCTGCTTACTATATCATCTAATACTAATTAACTATATTAATTAGGATATGATACAAACATGAAAACACACTGAATGTTTGTGATCGCGAGTAATTGATTAGCTCCAAAGCTTTGAATAGTTTTTTCTTTATTATTAAAGTTATTCAAATATTTATTATGTTTAGAAATAGCGCTCTGTTTTTTTAATGAAATGAAACCACAAAGCTTTAATTAAAAATCAAAAGATGATAAATATTAAAAAATCGAACTAAATTCAATTTAAAATATATAAAATACTAGCCGGCCCCGCAGAAGTTATCCTGCCCTGAAATAAAATATGGGACCAGATAGAAAAAGATATTTGTGAACAGAAGATACAAAATTTGTGAAAACGTGTGAAGTAAAATTTAGATTTGTATGTATTTTTTGATGCTATATCATTAAAAAAAACCCAAAAGAAAAAATTAATTGAAAATTTTAGAAACATGAAAAAAAATTGAAGATTCTAGATAAAAATCGGTGAATCCGTTTCGGAGAAGTTCGGTTAAAAGCACAGCGCCACGAGAATTTTATATACTAGACTATATTTGTATATTTAACACAGACAAATACGCTCGCAGTCGCTAGTCTTAAGCATAACAAAAGGTATATATCAATAGAACCTTCTTAAGATCCCAAGAGATCCAATCAAATTTATGAACCGACGACATGACAACCTAAGTAAATAGAATATCTTTATTCGTGAAGTTTTTTTTGTTGATTTCGCGTAATAAATGTCCGAGAGTCGATTCACTTTCTGCTTATCAGCAAATTTCCTGAACTTGAAGTAGGTAAATCGAACGACCTACATATCTTGAATAATAATCAAATCGTTTATTAAGTTATATGATTTTATCTTTTTTTTGTCCATGAATCAGCTATTTGCTATTTCTGTTAATAAGTTTATATAGATTCAATGAAAAGTAAAAGGTATATTTTGAATTCGGTTGTTTTTTTTTCGGCTGTTCTCGGTTTGCGTCATTAAAAAGAAAAGGAAGAGAAGAGGTTCTCACTGAATTTTTATGTTTGTTACCTCATAACTTTCGACTGGGTGTACCGATATTGATGATTCTTTTTTTATTTGAAAGCTGGTGCTTCCCGTGTGGTTATTTCAATTTGGTCTAGTTCTGATAATGGCATACATGAGAAAACCATAGAAATCTTAAATTTGTAATAATCATTAAGTACTATCGTTACTAAAAAGTCTAAAGTAAAAAAATTGGAAAAAATACCGACTTACCGAAGTCGGTGCTAAGTAAAGAAAAATAGAATTTATACCTTTTTCCGCTTTAGTTTTGAAATCGGTATCATTTTCTAAAAAATATTTTTTAATTTGAAATAACCATAAAAATTAGCTATAATGTTGTTGACTTTCGACTCTTTGGTAATCCCATCAAAATGTATTAAGCCGTTTAAGAGCTTATATCGGATAAATAGAGAGAATTGGTTTAATGTAATTGGTGTGGAAACCTTAAAAAAGCGAGAAAATATGCCAAAATAATAATATTGCCGCCGAATGGACATTTACCCTACACACAATTCGATTCTGGTAAAATAGCCATGTCGCAATTGTAGGTGGTTTTCTAAATCTGTTTACCTTTTAAGACATTAATACACCTATCTAACTAACATTAAGGAATCGCACCTTTTAACTCCTTATACGCTATCAAGCTTTAATCTTTATACGTATAATCCTACTGTACGTGTGTATGTCACTGAATTCCTCCTAAACAGCTGGACCGATTTTGATAATTGTTTTTGTGTGTATTCCTGTGGATTTGAGAATGGCTTAGATTGAGAATTGGACCCAGTATGCTGCTATCGGGCCTCACTTTTTTCATTTTTGTGACAGGACAACGTCTGCCGGGCCCGCTTGTATATTATATTGACGTTGTGGCGCAGCGGTAGCGAACCTGCCTTAAACGCCACAGGTCGCGGGTTCGATTCCCGCTCGGAGCATAATATGTTTGTATTGACCATGCAAGCATATTTTCCGGTCTGGGTGTATTTGTCCTTGTCATTGTGAATGTTTCCGGACCCCACACACACACAGGATATTAGTATCCTAATGGGGGCCGTTGAGTGTGTAGCGTTTATTTATTTATTTATTTATATAAACATTATAATATATAAAAATTATAATATTACTTATACATAAAAAGGTAATAGAATATAAAGGTAGCATGACAAAATTAAAGCGAGAATTACTTTTTTCCGAGGCCTCTGCGATTCTGTCTTCCAAAGTCTAAAGATTAATATAATCAACTGTCTGATTTTTTTGTTTTAAAAATAACATATGTTTAACACACACATATCTTCAAATTAACGAAGTCTTTTAACATTTTATGTATTATTTTACACAGCACATTTCTATGGAAATTTATGGAATGCATTGTGTGATATTTTTAGCTAGGAGAGATTAAGCTAAATATTGAAGAATCCTGGAATAGTATTTCGCAAAAAATGCTTACAACCTCTTAGCATTAGAGATTTTATTGTAGGTATGATACAACTTACAAAAATAATTTAAAACTCAAATTTTAAAAGAAATTCTAATAAAATAATTCAACAGAATTTTCCACTGCATAATTCGTAAATAAACTCCTTCCGTCCTTGTCATTCGGCATATGTGTGAAGACTGAAGAGACATCGCGGACTGGTTCGCGACACCTTGAACTCTGTAGCCGCTACTCATTACATAGGGTTGACTGAAACCAGTTTTTTTGACAAAATAAAATTATAACGTACTTTTTGCCAGTAGCTCACACATAATTACTTAAATGTGATTTGTGTCTTATGAATATTTTATAAAA
This sequence comes from Hestina assimilis, assembly GCA_023373885.1. Lineage (NCBI taxonomy): Eukaryota > Metazoa > Arthropoda > Insecta > Lepidoptera > Nymphalidae > Hestina > Hestina assimilis. The sequence continues at coordinate 14,200,828 of CM041753.1, forward strand.
GATTTGGTTTTGATTTGATTATTATATGAGATTCAAACTAAAAGATCGAATCATTAGCTCATTGGATTGAGCGAGTGTGAACTCGATAGAAGCGTACTAAGTTTTAAGGACTTTTATGTGATGATTCAAATAAATATAATGACTTTCCCGAGCGAAAATACATACAGAGATCATTGACTGCAATGGCAGTCTACTCACGGTACTCAGGCTAGAATGGTCGGCGATCCACTACAAAAAATATGTAACAAAGGTGTTATAGTAAAATCAAATAAATTCTTGGCTAGCTTTTATACATTAGTGAAAGTTATGACGTTAATCACTATTATACATTCATTAAGAAAGACTTAAAATTTAATGGTCTAAGATACGTATAATATATATCTTTTATCATGATGACAATGTAAAACATCTGTCTAATCTATTGCTTTCTAGTAAGCCTTAAAGAAATTTATCTTTTTCAAATATTAAATTAAGTAATTTATTTTTAAAAGCAACGTTTTTAATAAGTAATACAATTATACTAGTATTATAAATGTGAACCTAACTACATATTTTATACTACATATTTTTTATGATTAAACTGCTAAATATTATATTATTTTTAGAAAGTGTATTCATATAGATTTTAAAAAATGATAACAAACGTGGACAAAATTGCGGCTAAAACGTAATCTACAATATATGCTAAAAATATATTAGATTTCTTTTTTTGCTTTGAGTAAATTATAGTACGGATTATAATTATTATATTTTCATTTATATTGAAATTTGGCAACCCTTATTATATTAATCGTTACCCGCGAACCATTAATTTCGCATGTGTGCGATATATTTTTAGTATACTCGTTTTGTAATTATACCAGAGAATAATTTGAAAAGTTCATTATTTTTAACCGCTTCAAAATTGATATGAGCGTCTGATTTTTGTGTGTATTGACATAACTTCGATATTTTTCGCATTTATAAACAAATGTTTTACATCTATGTTTTGGCGGTAATCACGATTAATAGTAGTAGAGCCGTGGTCTTACTAGCACAAATGCGTCGGTCTGTCCAGGAGCAGGAAAGGAAGCAGTAAGTACCCTCTCAAAGAAAATCGGCGTAAAGTAACAGTATCAGTTCTGTATTATTTTGTACAATGTCATAGAGAGCTGAAGGCCAAATGACCCACCCCCTCTGTTTCCTTCGTTTTTTACCTTCTCATCCCTTCCCTCTTATCCCTTGGGGCGGCAACGCGCATGTGATACTTAAAGGTTTTGCAAGCGTTCATAGGTCGCGGTGACTGCTTACCACCAGGCACCGTATGTCTATGTCACCGTCATGATATATAAAAGCCGTATTCACATTGCACGCACATACTTACATACGACTATCGGCATTTGAAATCGGACAGTTGTTTTATAAAAACAAATACTCCATCTTCATCCCCCATTGAACCCGACTCCTTACCTCATCCCTTCCTCCTACTACCGTGGGTTGGCAACACTTATGTGATAGGTATTACAAGCATTCATAACCACGGGTTTGAAGGTCACAAAAGACATATCACGCCAAATCCAAGTCTTCGTCAACCGCTGTCTTCGTCGTATACTCGGAATACACTGGCCCGAGATCATATCTAACGAAGATCTGTTAGAAAAATGCCATGAGTCCAAGATCGAGCAACAGATCAAGCGGCGCAAATGGAAGTGGATTGGCCACACACTTCGCAGAGATTTCAATCATATACCCAAGCAAGCAATGGATTGGAATCCTCAAGGGAAAAGAAAGCGTGGTCGTCCTCGGCAAACCTGGCGACGTTCGGTATTGGCGGAAACTACAAGCATCGGGATGACATGGCCTGAAATAAAGCGTGAAGCTCAAAACCGTTCGCGATGGAGGACTACTGTGGACGCCCTCTGCCCCATCTAGGGGACATAGGACATTAAGTCAGTAAGTCATAACCACGGTAACTGAATACCACCTGTCGGGCCGTAAGTTTGTTTTCCACAGTCGTGCTAGAAAAAGTAAACTCTTATTAAAAAGCCATTTGAAAGCCCAAAATAGAACCTCTACTTTTCAGCTGTGGGCTCTCGTGCCAAGAAAAAATAAGCGAACAATTCTGTCACGTTACTTCCATGGGAGCTAGCGGATGTAATTAATACATTTGTATCTTACTGTTAGAACAAAAAGGATTAAAAATATGCTCTTGTGAATTCAATCTTACGTCCACATTACATAACGTTTTCTATATGCGCTATCCATAATCTCATCTAACAAACAAATTAAGATCAAAATCGCCTCACGGACCGCTCTCATTTCGTATCGTTGGCATCCTCCTTTTTTTAAGAGTTGTTTAAGAACTATTTTCAGTTAATATCCGCTCTTTGATGTTACCCAACATGGAAGTGGAGTGTAATGTGTTAGGTAACGATTACACATTGCAACTCTATAGATTGTATTGGCAATGCTGGCACGCGATCGGTGAAACTCGAGGAAGTGTTACGACTCCGATTACCAGCGACTGGACTGTTTCGAATTCGTTTTTATAAGATTCTAATCAGATTTCACTAAATTACATTCGTAAAGAATCAAGTTTTTATCAAGACGAATTTTGTACAGATATCGATTAGGCAAATGACTAAAAACAATTAAATTTTATATCGAAAAGATGAATAAAGATGGAAACTTTCTACCGTTTATTTTACTGATTTTAATACATACTCTGAGCCACCCACCCCCTCCCCCTTTTTGCAAACGTTGAATGTCATACTTATTTATATCGACAGCCAAAAATATAAGTCTCAAGCTTTCCATACAGATTTTTATCCCAACCCTTTCAACCCTTTTTTCGCATTAAAAAGTAGCCTATGTACTTTTTCAGGCTCTAGACTATTGTGTACAAAATTTCTTTTAAATCGGTTCAGTAGTTTTAGCGTGAAAAGGCGACAGACAGTCAGAGAGACAGAGTTACTTTCGCATTTATAATATTAGTAAGGATTAATTTTAAGATTATAATAGGATTAATTAAGCTTTATTTAGAAATATTCTTCTTATCTTTATAAGTAATGATTGTATAATTATATAGTATTTTGTTACTAAAAATGTTCTCCGTTAGACGTGATTAGTAATTTGATTATAAGACTTCACGTAATAATATTAAGGAATTCTGTTATTATATTGGCTTTTTCAGACGGATTGTGATAATTTTAAGGCATATTAATTAAAACTTATTGTTTCTTCAAACGATCAAAACAGTTCTGCTGTTTTTTTCCTCATTATTCTACAGAAATAAATTAATTCTCAACATCGCGTCGTCACTTGTCAAAAACAAAAACTTTTGTCGAGACTTGCTATAAACATCGTTTAATAAAAAAAAATATAAGAAGGAAACTTTTACAATTATTTAGAGAGACGAACTGCTTATGTAACGGTCAGGGATTTGTTTCAGGCGTTCAGATTTCCCCTCCCGGGCTGTGCTGGTTCGGAGTTTGAAGAAATACAACTTTTATACGTCTCGTTCTTTATTCACTGTTATAATCCGACTGCGATACGGTGATACAAAAGTCATTATATAAATATGTTATATTGGTTTCACAACTAGTGCGAGCATTGTCGCGGTAGTTTTATTGGCCGACCAATCAGCGCAATGTTGATTTCTGATCGTTTAATTTCTACTTAATGCTGATTGGCCGGCGTTTCTCGAACCTGTCTCAACGTGTTGAGTCAGGTCCGTTGGCATGCATATACAAGTGTAACCCTATAATAATCTATTTATCTATTGAACATATTATACATAATGATATAAAATAATATTTACAAAGGCAGGAGTAACTTATCTATTACGTACATATAATTTACTTATTTTAATCCTATTCTAAACAATATTTATTATTCGTCGTATTACGGCGGCCACGTAGTTTTTAGGCGACGTAGTCAACAGTCTCCCCGCCAGTGCACGAAGATCCGGGCACTCCATCTTCCGGCTGCGAAGTCGCCGTCACGAGGATCAGCCTTGACGTCGGCCTCCGCAGCACTCCGCCCCTTGTTCTTACGTTGACGACGCGGGTTCTTCCATCTGGTCCCGGGAACGTCGTCTCGATGATTCCTCGCGGCCACGTGTTGCGCGGCAAGGAAGAGTCTGCGATGATCACGACGTCGCCCTGATGAAATTCCGATGTCTTTCTTCCTTTCAGTCGTCGTGGCATTAGCGTGGGGAGATACTCTTTGAGCCACCGACCCCAGAAGTGGTCGGCCATCCGCTGTGCCGTCCTCCAATCTGGCTTCCCTATGAGGTTGCTGTCTTCGTACTGCCCCATCATGGTCAACCCGCTAGACCTCCCTATTAGGAAGTGGTTGGGGGTCAGTGCTTCTTCGTCCGATGGCTCAGTGCTTAGATGCGTCAACGGGCGAGAGTTTACTGTGTGTTCCGCTTCGATCAGGAGCGTGTGCAGGACCTCTTCAGGTGGGCTGCGTTCGCCGAGCACGGCGATGAGCGCCGTCTTCACTGACCGTATCAACCTCTCCCAGGCGCCCCCCATGTTCGGAGCGCCCGGAGGAATGAACTTCCAGATGATGCCCTCCTTCTCGGCTGCTTCTCTAAGCTCTTCCTTCTTTATTTTCAGGGTCTCTTGTTTGAGCTCGTTATTGGCCCCGACGAAGTTCGTTCCGTTGTCGCTATAGATTACTCGTGGGGTTCCTCTTCGCGCGGCCATCCGTCTCAACGCCATTATCATAGAACTGGTAGTTAGTGATGCCGCCAGTTCTAGATGTACCGCTCTCGTTGTTAGGCATGTGAAGAGCGCGCCCCAGCGCTTCTCGTGGCGCCGGCCGATGGTCACGTGCATGGGGCCAAAGTAGTCGACCCCGGCGCACGTGAACGCTGGTTGGTGGTAGGTCAAGCGTTCTCGTGGCAGGTCACCCAGCGGCGGCGTTTCGGGCTTCTGTCTTCTTACGATGCACCATTGACATTCACGGGTTACTCGACGAACTGCGTTGCGAAGGCCTGGGATCCAATATCTCTGTCTGAGCTCGTTCGCGACGGTAGTATGATTACCGTGATGAAGACGTCGGTGGTAGTGCTCGATGAGAAGCTGCGCGATCTTATGTTTGCCATCTAAGATAAGGATGTTCTGATTTCTCTCATAGTTTTCTATTTTTCCGGTGCGGCTGTTGAGGCGTAGCAGGTTCTCGGCGTCTAGCTTCACGTCGATATTCTTAAGACGGCTAGAGCTTTCTACTGTTCTTCCTTTACTTAAATTAGCGACGTCTCTCTGGAACGACTCTCGTTGGCTCTGTCTTATAAGAGCCTTTTCCGCTTTCGACAAATGTTCTCGTTCTAGTGGACTGTATATTCTGATTTTTCCCATTATAGCGTTGTTATCTCGTTTCTTCTGTCGACATTTCTCTGCGAATATGAATAGGCGAGCCGTGGTTCTCAATAGCTTCGACCAACAACTGAATCGGGCTGGGTCTGGAATCATCGGTTCTTCCGTGATTATGGTTAGCGCTGCGCAGGTCATCCGTTTTTCTTTCAAGCTTTCCTCTTCCTCGTTTTCCTTTTCTATTTTCTTAACCGGCCATTCGGATTTCGGTCGATACAGGAAGGCGGGCCCGTTGAACCATCTGACTTCGTCGTTGAATCTTCGTGTTAGGTCTCTCGTAGCGTCGTCTGCCGGGTTTTCTTTCGTAGGAACCCAGCGCCAGTCACATGGCTTCGTCAGGTCCTCGATTTCTGCCAGCCGGTGTGCGACGAATGCTTTGAAGCGACGCGGATCAGCCTTTATCCATTGCAGGACGGTGGTTGAGTCCGACCAGAAGACCTTAGATGTGATCTCCAGGTCGGACTCCTCGGCGACGGTGGTGGCGAGTCTCGCTCCAAGCAACGCGGCTTGTAGTTCCAGGCGAGGTATAGAGATGGTCTTAGCGGGCGCTACTCTGGCTTTGCCTGCGATCAGGCGCACGCAGACTTCCCCTTCGTCGGTCACAGTTCTCCAAAATACTGCTGCAGCGTAGGCGCTCTCGCTGGCGTCGACGAAGGTATGTATCTCTCCGACTCTCGAACCCGACGTCAGGCATCTGGGGATTCTTAAGCTTTGAAGTGTCGCTATGTCTTCCATATACTGATTCCAGACTTCTCTTTGCTCCTCGGTGATGGCCTCGTCCCATTGTATCCCGGTTCTCCACAGATCTTGAATCAATTTCTTTCCCTTGATGAGGGCAGGAGCTGCGAGTCCCATGGGGTCGAACGTCGACATTACCGCGCTGGTGACTTCTCTTTTCGTCGGTGCTCTATCTCCTCTGCTGACTTCAAGCGGAGTGTTTCTCAGCCCGACGTTGAACGCCAGTATGTCGTCTTTGACGCTCCATCTCATACCGAGTGTCTTCTCTTCGTGTCCGAGTTTCTTTTCTGTAGGTATCTCTTCTTTCTTCAAGTCGATTAAGACTTCTTCTTTATTACTCGCCCACTGGCATAGCTCGAATCCGGCCGCTCCGTGTATTCGGTTGACGTCCGTTGCGACGCGCTTTGCTTCTTCGATCGTCTCGAAACTCTGTAGGTAGTCGTCCATATAGTGATGTCTGACGATGGCTTTGGCTGCTTCCGGTTGCTCTTTTTCATATTTCTGAGCGTGTAGGTTTTTAACGTAGATCGCGGTCGCAGGCGAGCACGCTGCGCCGAAGATCACTGACGTCATACGATATTCGCTAGGCTTCGTTCTTCCTTCGTCTTCTCGCCATAGAAACCTAAGGCTGTCGCGGTCTTCTCTCCTCATGCTGATTCGCAGGAACATTTCTTTAATGTCGGCGACGACTGCTACAGGGCCCTCTCGGAATCGCAAGAGTACCCCAAAGAGTGATTGGAGTAGGTCGGGTCCTGGGAGCAGTGCATCGTTCAGGCTCTTCCCTTCGAATCTGGCGGCGGCGTCGAACACGATGCGCATCTTCTTCTTCTGAGGGTGAATGACGGCGAAGTGTGGCAAGTAGAAGGTTCGTCCTGGCGTAGAGGATAGCGGAGCTCTCTCTGCGTATCCGCTGTCTAGCAGCTTCTTGATTTGGTTCTCGTAATCCGCTTTGAGGGCTCTATCCTTGTTCAGTTTCTTCTCGATGCCCAGGAGTCTGTTGTGAGCTTGAGCGTAGTTGTTCGGCAGTGTTTCTTCTTTCGTTTTCCATAGCAGTCCAGATTCGTATCTTCCTTCAGGCAGTTGTTTCGTCGTTTCATCTAGGACGGTGAGGGCTCGTTGATCGGCGTCGTTGCTAGGGCGTCGTATTCGTATACCGATCGAGTCCAGTTCAAAGTGTTGCTTGATGAGATTCTCGATTTTCTCTTCTTTGTCAACGTCTCGACAGTGGTTGACATAATTGACAGATACGGCGGCGCTTCCCGTGCAGGATCCGTGCAAGACCCATCCTAATCCGGTGAGTGAAGCGGCAGGTTCGTTGCGTTTTCCTTTCAGAATCTTTCGAGAAACTATGAGGTGCCAATTATCCTGGCCTATCAGGAGTGACGGCTTCTCTTTTTCGTAGGAGAGTTCGTTGATCTTATTCTTCAGATGGCTGCAGCCTTCTATTTCTTCTTTGCTGATGTGCTGCGCGGACAGGCATAACCCTTCGACGGTGCGTACCCCGGTGAGAGTTCTCTTGTCTCTTCTGTGTGCCCCTTTGATCTTGAGGTTCAGCTTCAGAGAGTTCTTTTTCTCGACTACCTTCCCACCGACTGTCTCTAGTATGAGCGGAGCCTCTTCGCCGGTGGCTCCGATGCGGGCGGCGACGTTGGCGTCCAGAAGAGAGACTGTAGACCCTTCATCTAGCAGAGCTAGGATGCGAGCGGATCTGCTCGGACCATATATGTCCACTGGTATCATCTTCAGGTACACTCTCGTTCCGTCAGCGGTTGCGTACACAGTTTTCACAATTTCGTTCTTTTCAGTTTCTTGACTGTTCGACGAGGCTGGCTGCTGGGGCGGTGCCGTCGTTGTCTTCGGCTCCGAGTGCAGCATAGTATGATGAGGACGCTTGCATCGTTTGCAAGGTTGACCTCTGCAGTCGTTTCTCAGGTGCCGTCGGCGTAGGCAGCGGAAGCATAGTCTCTTTTGTTTCGCAATTTCCCACCGTTCATCGGTTGCGGCTTCGCTAAATCTGGAGCACTCTGTGAGCCAGTGTTCGCCTTCACATTGAAAACAAAACTTCTTATAGGTGTCTTGATTCGCGGCGACTATTTCATAGTTGACTGTGTTCACAGGATACCTTTTGTCAGGCTTTTTCTTCGCTGTCATCGTTTCCGGCGGTGCATATGTGCCACATAATTCGGATTCATGATCTAGGAACGTCTTGAGTTTCACTAATTCCGGTTCATCTTCTCCAGTGCTAGCGTTGAAGTCGAGCCATCGATAACGCAAGATCGGTGATAATTTTTCTATAATGGACTTGCCCATTTCTGGCGAGTACAGGTAATGTGGTTTATTTAAAGCACTGATGGTCGTCACTGCGTTACTAATACGACTAGCGAAAACGCATATGTCCCGCGGCGTGTCACCGACTCGTGGCAGTTCTTTGATCTTCTGTAGCTCGGATAGTGCTAGCTGGTCTGGTCTTCCGAACCTCCGTTCCAGTGCGGAGATGACGGCTTCGGGGTCCGATGCTACGAACAGCAGGCTTCGTACAGATTCTTTCGCGGCGCCTTTGATTGCTTTTCGTAGTCGGGCCATGTTGTGTACGTCGGTACACAGGGGTTTACTTTCTTCATAGGCTCGCTTGAACGGTAGCCAATCTTCCGGTGAGCCACCGAAGTCGGGTAGGTCCCATGTCTTGGCAGAGACTTGAGTGGCTGGCTTGACCTCGTGGCGGTGATGATGGCTTCCGCGAGTTCTTTTTCATATCACTTTTTATTGAAGGTTCGCACTTACTTGCTTCATTGGTTCATCTAGGTAGACCGTGGTGTGGTTCACCCAGTTCTCGACATGCGCTGACTTGTCTAGTTCAAATTCTTCGTCGAATTCCTCTTCTGACTGGTAATGAGTCAGCTCTAATTCTGTTTCAGCCAAGGCGACGGCGTTCTGCGCGGCTATCAATTGCTTTCTCTGCAATTCCAGACGGGCTTCCATTTCTTTTCTTTTCGTCGACTTGGTCGATCTGGTGGCGGTCTGCTTCGATTGCGGTATCACCGTTTCTGAAGACGCACACGGTGGAACTGTTCTTCCTCCAACGTTCTTCATTTTCATAGGTTCAGGAGCGGGCATGACGTGCTTCTTCACAGACGGGCGCGCGGTCGATGCGTGAGCGGTGTCACCAGGCGCGGCACGCGGGGCGACATCGGTAGTCACGGTACGCGAGGCAGAGGGTCGCGCTCTGCCGGCAGGAGCGGTCGGCGGAGGCGCGCCGGACTGCGGTGGTGCAAGGCGCGGCGCGGTGGTCACAATACGCGAGGTGGCGGCGGTCTGTCTCGAGCCTTCCACTGCAAGGTGCGAGGCGGCGTCCCTTGCAGAGGCGGCGGTGGTGGCGGCGGCGGACGGAGGCGCGGTCGCGGCGGCGGCGGCGGCGGCGCGAGTAATTCGTCCAACCGACGAGGTAGCTGAACCTGATGCTGGCACTGATGCTGTGGTCGCTTCGGTTTCCGTCGTGGCGGGCGTGTTCATCGACCAGTCTGAAGTTTCCGTAGAATCTTCTCTTCCAGATCTTGATCGCGTCGGTGAGCTCGAACGTACGAGGGGCATTTTCTTTTCTTCAATTTCTTCAAATTCTTGAAATTCTTGATATCAATTTTCCAATCCGTCGTAGAAGGACCAATTGTAACGGTCAGGGATTTGTTTCAGGCGTTCAGATTTCCCCTCCCGGGCTGTGCTGGTTCGGAGTTTGAAGAAATACAACTTTTATACGTCTCGTTCTTTATTCACTGTTATAATCCGACTGCGATACGGTGATACAAAAGTCATTATATAAATATGTTATATTGGTTTCACAACTAGTGCGAGCATTGTCGCGGTAGTTTTATTGGCCGACCAATCAGCGCAATGTTGATTTCTGATCGTTTAATTTCTACTTAATGCTGATTGGCCGGCGCTCTCGAACCTGTCTCAACGTGTTGAGTCAGGTCCGTTGGCATGCATATACAAGTGTAACCCTATAATAATCTATTTATCTATTGAACATATTATACATAATGATATAAAATAATATTTACAAAGGCAGGAGTAACTTATCTATTACGTACATATAATTTACTTATTTTAATCCTATTCTAAACAATATTTATTATTCGTCGTATTACGGCGGCCACGTAGTTTTTAGGCGACGTAGTCAACAGCTTAGTATCCATGGATTCAACGTGCGGGCGTTGGGTCCATCGTGTGGTAGAGGCAGACACTCCGAGCAGTTCCCGGGACTTGCGACCCTGGTGTAGGTTTAAGGAGGCCTCATTTAATAAAATAGAATAATCCCATGTTTTAGTAATAGTTAAGTTAGTCCCGTAGTTTGTAGTCTAGTAAATTCTTGTCCCCAAATCGAACTCGCTAACAATTGGAGCAAACAGACTTGATTGGTGCCGCGGTTATTAAGGCTGATCTCTTGCAAAAAATTCTAAATAATATTATATTATCAACTTTCTATAACTAACGACGGCCTATGACATTGTCTGAAGAAAGCATTAATAAAAATGAAAAAATATTTTTTGTATCACAAAAGTGGTAAAAAGCGTCCAACCCGACTGAAGAGGTAAACATGTGTCATGTTCTACTTGTAACAACAGTCGCAGTACTACCAAGCACTGCCACCATGGATTAGGGAGATAGTAGGTCGAAATTAAAGGTACAGATAGGTGAGAAGTTTGTGCTTCCAAGCGTGAACGACAGGGGACAATGGGTATATTGCTTAAGTATGGCGGTATTATTCCCAAAGTTCGCAAATCTTCGTAAACAGCACCAGGGCATTCATCGACTTGTATGACTGACAACGCGAAGCACGCAAGATCAATCTTAAGTTCTTCGAATGTTGAGCAAAAAGAGCCGGGCGATGCTATAGGAGATATGTCAGGCAAAATATTACTATGATGAAAATAATAAAACCAGCCAATTGCATTTTGGACTGCCATAAAAAGGGTTCCGTACAACCGTAGAATAAAAATAACAAGTTTCGTGTGTAACAGGCAACAGAAATACACATTCTGTGAAATTTTCAATTCTACCTCTTACGGTTTATGAGATACAGCCCGATGACCAACAGACAGACGGAAAGCGGGGGCTTGGTAAAAGGGTTCCGTTGGCACTCTCTGGATATCGAACCCTAAGAATAGCTTTAACTCGTAATGTAGTCCCTTGTAATGCTCTCGCAAAGATAATGTAATATATTTTTTCTTACTTATTCCATTTTCATTATCAAAATATATACGACATGTTTTTTCTAAGGCTTTTATCATTCTACTAATAAAATTGAGATTGACAAATACTTCAGGGACCGTCTGCTTGACGAATACATGATGCGAATAACCTGATTTCATTCCTTTGTCAACATACATTGAATTATCACTGTGAGGTTTAAAGACTTACGTTGAACAAAGCGAGCGATGTATTATTTCCCATGGAAATTGTATTGAATTGTGTGACGGTCAGTGACTTGTTGGAATTTTTTTTGATTATTAAGTACCTGAAGCTTATGTTGTTTAGATAAGGTTTATTTTCCTTTGAGCTGCGTGAATGCCAAATATAGTTACCGCTTTTATTAAATGTATTCTTGAGTTATAGCTTTGGATGGTTACTTGTTAGGAATATTGAAATAATGACTTAATTTGAGATTACCAACAAATATTTTTTTTGGAACAATGTTTGTTAACGCGGCTTACGGGTAGTACGATTTAGTAGAAATCGTCACGTAACGAAATGCTCTATGCTGTGTGTGTTTATCGAGCTTACTACAAGCAAATGAAAACACGATCAAACTTTCTTTCTCTGTCCCTGTCGTAGGAAAAAACGTTAGGATCTTTGTTCATGACGGGTCCCCAATCGCACAGTATTTTTTTTGTAACATACTGTATACCAAAACATACATTCAAATTCAAACATACAAATTTTATCCGCGTACATTCCATAGACAGATATTATAATGTTATAAAAATTAGGCCTCCGAAAAACCCGCCATCTTTGAAAATTCGGCCATGTTTGTAACATCCATATTTCACCCGCCAATAAGTTTATTTCGGAGAGTTCATTAAACTCTGTCCTCAGAAAAATCGCTGTATCATCAAACTAGTTAGATACCGCTGGTACGAACACTTTCGCCGTGATGCAATTATAGGAAGAAAGTTATAACGAATCGGCTACACGAACGACGGTCGGACGCGTGATGTGCTTACATTTCTGCTGAATATAATAATTGGATTATTGAGTAATATATGTATAATTTAGTATTGTGCTTAACTCGAATGTTTTATGCGGAAAGGTTACTTAACGTTGGTACTTTAGCGGTTATTGCTTAACGTGAGATTCACAGATCACAGAGGTTCACAGATCGCTAAAACGATCAGTGGATTAAATAACTTTAGGCGTGGTCAATAACTGGATGGGTGATCGTTATCGTTATATTTGTTATCAATCTAGTGATAATCGGAAATTGAAGTCAGAGGTGTTTACGGGCGACCTAACCATCTCTGACAATAAGGTTGTAAGTCTGACATCTTGAATCACGTTAAGGAAGCTTCTACTACATTAGAAAATAACTCTAAACCCTATGCCGTCACGTTTGAAAGGTACAGATGAGTCCATGACAAAATAGAATTTCCAATTTTCATATTTTGCAAAATATGTACTCACTGTACTGTATGAAAATACGTACTGCAAAATATGTACTCACTGTACTGTATGAAAATACGTACTGCAAAATATGTACTCACTGTACTGTATGAAAATACGTACTGCAAAATATGTACTCACTGTACTGTATGAAACTACGTACTGCAAAATATGTACTCACTGTACTGTATGAAATAATCAATACAAAAATCGTAGAAAAATAATTACCATAATTTGTTTGTATTCCGATTTTCTGTTCAATGTAGGAAACTAAATAATAAACAGTAATGCATCATTGTGTAGATTCTACATATGCATTTCCTAGGAAACGTTTTAATGATAATAATTTATTTTATAGGAAAACACCTTCAAGTCAGAGGTAAAGGTGCTTCTTTAATATATTTTCCTTAACCGCAAGTAAGACTGAAATTTATTTAATATAATATTTAATATATTATTTTATTTATTGACAAAAACATAGCCATATTAGTAATACTAGCTTAGAGAATAACAATAGGTCTTAGGCTAATTAGAATTATGACAAACACAAACTTCTGCTGACCCTCAAACTAGGCGATAGGCCTGTATCTTGAGGGTTACAATACAACTAGATGTCCGATATAGCCCGTGTACGTAACAATCTTATTCTTATTTGTTTCCTAGAATCAGTAAATAGTTTTTACTTGGTGCATTTGTTTTTTAAAAAGACAATCTTCTATTTTCTACTTTATAAATAAACGGATTTAGCGCGCCGCGGCTCTGCTCGTGATGTACCATTTTTACTTCAGTGCATGGAACCCTAATTCTTTTTCTAAAATAAAAGTAGTCTAAGTTACTCCTTATTCCATCAACTAACTGCCAATAAAAGTCCCGTCAAAATCAGTCCAGCCATTTCAAAGATAAGCCGGAACTAACAGACAGACAGACAGACAGAAAAAATGGTAAAAATGTTATTTTGGTCTACGTTCCCTATATATATTCATGTACATGTAGTAAAAAATGGTTATTTCAATATTACAAACGGACACTCCAATTTTGTTATATGTGTAGATAACGTATGTCTCTCGAGTAGCATGCTTTATATAGAGTTCTCTGCAACAATCTCTTTTTTATAAGTTGGGTAATAACGATGATTAAATAAATGAAAAAAATCTAACACAGCTAAAATCGCGACGTAGATAGTTGCTAATGTTATAGGCATAAATTCTGTCCTTGACTTAAATTTTTAGGTTTTCGCATTCAACCCACAAAAGCCTTACAACGCCGTCGTGTCCGATTAATACCTGATTTGCGTAAAATACGAAAAAAAATTAAAATATTGTTTTCTACTAAAGCTGCACTGCACTGTACTATAGAAACTACCTCCTACAGACACTTTACAATAATTAAAATAAATGCTATATTATATTATTAATATTTCAATGTGACCTTGGTTAACATAGCTTTGTTATTGCTTGAAAAAGTCACGATTTTATAATAAAATCTATAATAAATAACATATGTTTTACAACGTGTTTATCATATTTAAAATACTTTAATGTAAACTATATACTAATATATTAAAGGATGCTTTAAACACATGTATTTTACAAAACAAAAATATAAAAAGGCGTAGCGAAGTAGGAGCAAAAAGGGGTAGCTGCCCCACCCTGGATCTTGTAATTTTGAACATTTTGAATTGTTTAACCCATTACCATCGGTGGGAATGGTTATTTTGCCCCGTAGGCCATAAATTAAGATTATGCCCTGCCTTCCCTTAAAATCCTGGCTACGCCCATGATTGGCAAAAAATAAAAGGCAACATTTTGCTGCAACCACACTGCAGTTGTTTTTTTATGTAAGAGGAGGCAAACGGGCAGCAGGCTCACCTGATGTTTACCGATCACCGCCTATGAACATCTGCAACACCAGGCATGCAGGTGCGTTCGTGCGCAGAGAAAGGTCGGCCCTTTCTCTTGAAGGGTCCCAAGTCTTATCGGTTCAGAAAGACCGCCTGCAGAAGTTGATTCCATAGAGTGGTTGCGCGAGGAATAAAGTGTCTTCTAAATCGTGCTGTTGTGGGTTTCCAGATATCGAGGTTGTGAGAATGAATTTTTGTAGTTCATTTCTAAGTTTTGGACATTTTACTTCAAAACTCCGTAAATAATGATTAAAATTCATTCTATTTTTATTTTAAAGAATATTTACAAGTTAGTCTCATAGCAATTTCATGAAATAAAGATGTTGCGTAATATAGACAAGAATATGTTATTGGTAACTCTTTTATGTCCGAAGTCGGTTAAATATCTGTGAAGCTGTTTTGACTAAATATAGAAAATCGACATATAGTTATTATAAATATTGATGAACTAAGCCACTATAAATATTTACTTGAAATGTTTAGGAAATTGTTTTGGGAATATGCTTGTTATTATACTATATTTGAGAACAATGTGTGACCATTTGACACGAAATGGGTCATGGCTAGGGTTGCCGTACCCGTGCCCGTACTTTATAATAAAGTTTTGTACGATATTTCGGGTAATACTTTATACTCTACGAGAATAGTAAAGTACGGGAAAATACTTTATTTAGCTGGATCCTAGTTTTCTTGACTGTACGGAATTATGTACTGCACAAAAATGACAGCAAGAAGGCTGACGATAATTTTTTCATACTTGTATAAGGTAATTACAATTTTAACGTCTATTCCTGCGACATCAGCATACAACGACAGGTTTTTCTGTGAGGTAAATATGGCGAGACGAAAGAAACAATGCTTCTCTGAACCGTACCAAATGTTTGTTACTTATTTATTTTAACCTCAAGGTGTTTAGGAATAATTTGATAAATCTTGCGAAAATCAATAAAAAATATGAACTTTAATATAACGATAAAAACTAATTAATAATACTTTATTTTGACACTATGTACTTTTATTTCCTAACTTGAATTAGATCCACTTTAATTTCAAGAAAAAAAAGGTTGCAACGCTAGTCATGATTGACTTAAGCACGATGTGAAGTTTTGTGTTATTGTTGACGAACTTCGTGATAAAACGATATTTTTCCGTGCGTCGTTTGATTCGTCGCAGTTCATTTAGTTTTCGATTGTGTGTTACATTGTCACCAAATATTTTACTTATTCGTCATACTAATATTTCAATAATATTTTCGTAAAATCTCGTTTGAAACAACCAACGTTCCCATACAAAATGACCCGAGGGCTTACCATGAACTTTTAGTAAAAGTACTATTTCGATCCCATTCAATTTTAAATAATAACGATATAGCTAATTTTTGGTAAAGTCATTTGAATCGCAATAACAGTAAATGGTAAGCCCCTGGTCTCCTCAAACATTTTATTTCCAAACAAGCTGTGCCTGCGGTTTCACCTACGTTTATGGTTAATGGGTCGTAGTGTGATGTTATAGAATAAATTTGATTAGCATAAAAGATTGTATTGGGTTAATTTTAAAAATAGGCAAATGCTTTCGCGGATTTCTTTTAGAACTATTAAAGGAGACCAATTCCATCATACATCATTTAACTTTAACTGTTTAAGCAGTGCACGCAACGGAAGCGTTCAAGGGAATATTTTTTCTGTTTTTGCCATATTTTTCATTGACGCTCCACCTCTATTAGTCGTAGCGTAATGTTATATTGCCTATAGTCAAGAGCTCCTGAGATTAATGCGTTCAAACAAACAAACCAACAAACAAATTAACTCTACAACTTTATAATATTCGTATAGATACTTAAAACACAGATTGTTGAATAATTTTGTGAACTTATAAAACTACTGGTTCGATTTTGACAATTCTTTTTTTAGCATAAAGATAACGTTATCTTACAAAGTTTAAGTATTTATTTGGTTATTATAGATAACCTCGGGTAATAATAGTTAATGTCGCAATAATGACGCTACACGAGTATAGTAAAAACTTTATAAATCTAAAGTAGTCCACGAGAGATTTGCTAATGACAGTCATGTTCAAATATGAAAACTATTACAAGTTAGTAAGTTTACAAGCGGTAGGCCTGTTATTGCAAGAGGCGGGATAGGTACCCCGGCATTGTGATTTATTCTACCGCAAGGAAGCAGGAAAATTACTGGGTAAAGGAGATTTAAGAACAAAAAGAATATCTCGAGATTAGCAACGCGTGAGTGACACATACAAATGTATGGTGTCGCAAGCGCTCATAGGCAACGACAACCGCTCACTATCGGGTGAGTGTGCTTGCTTGCCAAGTTCTAGTAACATAAAACAAAATATACATATGATTATATTCTGACCTCCGTAACCCCTTACGGTCAAACCAGTTAGTCATCGTATTATGATGCTATGTGATAACAACTAGGACCGTGCTTTTGTAGAGCCATAATGACAACGACACTACACTCGATGCTTATACGAATTTGTTATTGAATAACAAAATCGACTATGGTGAAATATTATGCAACATGTGTTTAAAAGACTCCCACATCTTGTTTATAACAGCCTATTAATTTATTATAATAAATTGATAGTTTTAAAATTAGGAATTTTAATTAAAGCAATATTAACCTACATTTATTGAAGAGGAAAATTTTTGTAATATTTTTCTCAGAGTCTTCAAACCATTCATAATACGAGACGGAACTTATATTACGTGCTATTAAATGGTAGTAGATCGTGATCGGTACCGGCTGGCACCGGCGCGCGCGCATACCTAAACTACATAAGTACACACTAAGAAATGTGCACGTGTGTGCGTGCTGTTGGTTAGTCAGACGGCAGCTACACCTATAGTTGGTGTTTAGGGACTTTTATGCGTACTGAATTACTGATGCATCACTTTTTATCAGAAGAAAGTAACAAGGTTTAATAAAGAGTTCACAGTTCCATCCGCGAGTTTCATAGTATATTTTAACTCTTTAATAAAAATATCCTATAAAAACCTTTTAAATAAATACGGCAAAATAGCACGGCTATACAACTCTTATTTAATTTTATATTTGAAAAATATAAATATAGGTATTGGAAAATGCATTTTTTTATCTGCCCTGGAGTCAAAATCAAATCAAAATTATTTTTATTGAAGTAGACTTTTAAAAAGTACTTTTAAATAGTCAAACGCTACCGACGGTTCGGAAGGTTGATTCTATCGATAAGAACCGACAAGAAAGTCGACAGTTACTCTTTTCAAATATATGTTTTTACAATTGTATTCTTTCATATAAAATTTGGTTCTATCGAAATAATAAATAGAAAAAAGTAAAAAAATTTAATATAAAATATCCAAGAGCGTATGTCTATATGATTCATAAAATTTTGTAAACCTTCAAACGTTTCAAGAATTTACCGCTCCTCGTTATTTTAATTAAATGTGACAATTCCGTCACAATGACAGTTTTATACAAGTGTCGACATCTATTGTCTGTTATAAAAAACTCATTTGTATTATCTGTGGGAACTTGGAACAATGGGGCACAGAATATAACAATATTGTGAAAGGCGGGTGAAAAATCATTTAGCCTTTTTACTTATTTTGTGATTCATTATTTGATTAGGTATTTCCTTATTGTTTTGTTGATTTCTATTTTTTTATTCTAATAATAAATGTATATTTACATATTATATCTAAAAGTTGTTTCCGTTATCTCATAATAAATAAAGCGGTGCTTTAATTTTTGTTTTTCGCCAAAAGTAATATGATATATGTACTTTTGTTAATGTTATTTAAAACACGTTTGGCTTATTTTAATAATTAATTTAAATAAGTAGTAAATATTCATTAGGCAGTGCCTACCTATGCATATGGTGTAAAATAAATATTTAGTCTAACACTGCGAACGTACGTAACTTGTAATTTGTATACACTGTTGTTATGCCACATGTGTAGAACCAATTAATATAAAATATATAGTATATACATCGGAGTCATTGCTTAGTTTATACAATATCTAATACAACAAAAACTAGCAAATCGGCAAAAGGGTATTTGTCAATTCATTTATGAAGTTTTAAAGAGGTGCTTTAAGCTTAATTAGATGCTAATTATTAAAAATATAAGATGATAATCGTGTTTTGTCAAAACCGTTTGTGTTATCTTCCGAGAGTCTTCCACCTGGGCATAATTTCCCATGGCAGGTCTATACGTCCCTGAACAGACTTCAGCTCAGATTGCTCGAAGCAAGGACAATATGTTCAGGATACTCATCTAGATTGTTTGTCCGGTGTAAAGTAAACGATGAATCTGACATCCCTGCATACCGTAAAACCTGCACGCAGAAAGGTCTGACGGCAGATTCCGACAACTTTCAATGTGGCTGCGTTTTCGGCCACAATATATACATGTTTGCCAGCGAATCCCAAAGAAGAAGATGTGTTATACATTGAAATTTGTAGAAATAGGGATCGAGAAGTTTCAGCAAAATTAAACAAAGTAATGTAAAATGAATACGAGTCAAGAATAACTGAAAGTCTGGAATCTGTTCGTCTGTGAAATCCGGATAAACTTACTTAAGTCTGCTAATTTGGACAATGGAATTTGTTCATGACTTATTTTTATCTTTACATATAGAGTAAAATATAAAGATACTAGCTTCTGCAATGTGTATCGATTTTGAATACAAAACTGCGAACCCACCCCTACAGGGGTAGAATTTTGAACATTTAAGACACGTGTTTCTTTATCTTAAATTATTCTCCAAAAAACAAATTTTCATGCTTCTTCCTAAAATGACGTACATCCCATACAAATATTTCAACCCCTTTTTCAGCGCCTTAAGGGTTGAATTTGGAAAAATCCTTTCTTATTGCTCGTTTACGTTTTAAAAACAACACCTGGAAAAAATTTGCTTTCTAGGATTAAAGGCTTAGTCTGGGCGTAGTTATGTATGTCTATGTGTGTTTATAGGTTATGTCTATATGTGTATTTGTGTTGTAAATGATATATTAGTTATATTGAGGTATATTGTAATACAAAACTGCTGATATTCGCAGCTCCAATAGCGATCTGATTTAACATTGTTAGGTATCCTACAAGTTTTTAAATACAATACAAAAAAAAAAAAATTAAACTTATCCAAAGCATGAGCACGGAAGAAATTAAAGTTAGTTTTCTTAGACAGACATAATAACAATCAGAGTTTATGTTTTACAATATGCAAACATTTCTCTTGTAAAACACACAGGACGCCAGACTAAGCCGCTTTCCACCAGAGATGTGCAAGGATCCGTAGCGAGGGATGTATTTGTAAGAATCCATAGAATCGGTACATTTATCTATTCCCGTCCAGTGTAGCTCTTGTGGAAAGGGCTAGGTAAATAAAACGATTCATCCTTTCACAATTCTGGTAGAAACGCAGCCTCAAGTTGGTTAAGTGTTAAGAAAACGGAAATGCTTTCAAATATCGTAATTTCCATAAATAACAATTTCCTTTCCAACAGTTTCACAGTTCAAACAATAAACGAGTAATGTCTGTGTACACAGTTAGTATGCAGATATAATTGGGACAAGCTATCTTCCGAGAGCAGGCTGAATGTTTAGACGATATAATTAGTCTTTACTTATTTGTGTGTCGTTTCTTAGATACACGAGTATAATAATTATATGTGTGCATTGTATGTATTATGGAAGAAACTTGATGTTAAAGAATTTAATGAGGTTTTTTAATTTTATAAGTTGGCAATACGGTATGCGGCCCATCTGATGGTAAGCGGTTGCCGTAGCCTATGAGCGGTTGCAGCACCATAAGTAGGTGCCACTCACACAGTGTAATTCAAATCGGAACACAGTAATGCTTAAGCACTACTGTTTGGCGGTACAATATTTGTCACTGCGGTGGTACCTACATATCCTGCCTCTTGCAACAAAAGACCTACCACCAGTGTGACTGATTGCACTGGTGGAATTATCTCAACAGCGGGCGATGTAGTCTTAATATTATTAATATGTAATAAAAAAATAATTATTATAATATATTATCCTACGTCAATTTTCGAAAACAGTCGCAAACAAACACTCTGCTCTAATAACATAGGTCCATTGACACAGATAGGTTCATAACAGCTAATAAACCAGACATTGTGGTTTTTTTTGTGCATAAATTCTCGAAGGAGCACCAACAAGTATGAAACTTTTTTTCAATGGCAGAGCCTGTTCATATATTTGCAACAAAAGTAACAAACAAGCTATTGTTATCAGCATTCTAACAAATCGTTGCCATCCACCATTGGTATCACCATTTTTTGCCACTTGGAAAGAGAAATAGGACATACAGTAGAAACGACGAGGTGTTAAGAGAGGTTGGTTTTCGACTCTGGTTTCTTATAAAATAGAACAGTGTAATAATTAATAATATTTATTGCATTTGAATTATAACATCGCAATAGCTCCGTTATGGTAATTCAACCAAACACGTGGCCTATTAAGATTCTCATCACAATCGTGATTATTAATAATGATAATGGTTCTCTGAATTTAGTTTGATTGATATACAAAAAAATCTAAGATAAATAATATAAATAATTAACTCCACAATCTACGCTACAAACGTATATTTGTATTGGCCATTCGAATCGAGCCTCGAGTGGGTTTCGAACCTGCAAGTTTCTGCCGTTAAGGCAGGTGCTTTCTGAAAACGGTCGTCACGATGATGAAATGTAATTGATACATATTTCAATGAGTTAAGTTTTCAATTTTAGTAGATGTGGTAAATAGTTTTTAAAATAGTTAATAATTTGTGTCGCCAAAATCTAACTCCTTACTTTTTTACATACTTATTAGTTTCTCCAGCAGCTTTGCTCGCGTGAATAATAATAATAATAATAATGTTGTAATGCGGCACCTTAATTGCAATACTACTAAATGTATATTTCTATACCAACATTTATCAAAATCGGTTCAGAGATTTAGGCGTGAAAAAAATTATATTTTTTTGTAACAAATACTATTCGATTGAAAAACAGCAATAACTCTGGATTCCATAAGACGCATCTATATCGAAAATCAAATCTTGTTTGCGTAATTTTACCCAAATCTGTTCAGCCGTTTTTGCAAGGTTGAGTAACAACCATCCAAACATAACAACTTTAACATTATATGGGTAGGATTATTTTATCTTCTTCAAAATCACCCAATATATAAATTTTACTATGTAGTCGATAGTGTTGCCTGTGAAGTGTTGTTGGCATGTAGGACACGTAGTAAGGAAGTGCCGACTTCCGCCCCGGTGGCTCGCGAATCGAATTTGACCTTTATATCCTCCGTGAACTACGAGTACGATAAGTTAGACCTCATGAATACTTTTTTTATTTTGAGAATATACCGTATAAACATACTTCGTCATTCTAGTGTCCTAAGCTCATCGTCGACACAAAAAGGCTAAAGAGGATATAAGGAAATTAGGCCTCCGGCGTTCCCCTTCATCGAACAAAACGCAACAGTACAGGGGCTACTTCAATAGTGATAGCGGCAAGGCTTAGTACTTATATTAGCTATTTTAGCTTTAAAACTGTTTATCGTAAACTAGTACCTACTATCGTCAGGGCGTGTTAAAAACGAGGCTGCCTTTAGCCTCCATGAGCGCGGGTTCGTTTGGCCTTGTGGGACTGTGGGTATGCCCACCACGGTAAGCTATCGGTCCCGGTTAATATCACATAGCATCTCATAATAATAGTCAAGTCTTGATAGGTAATTTGCTCTTATCCAATGACTTACTGGTTCGCTCTTAGGGTTGCGGAGGTCGGATGGTAATCGTTCTATGTAACTAGTAATACCTGTCAAATCCGAACAAGAGTACTAAGCAGACCACGGGTAAATACTCGTATAATATAGGAATTAATGCAAGGAAGAAAAAGTTTTTAAACTAGGGACATAAGGACGAAACTATAATGGTTTGTTGCCATTGGCTATGGGACCTTAAAAAACCAGCATTTTTGGACTATTTTTGTTATGGTAACTGGTATATTACCGGTATATAACCGTCGGGATGTGACGACCCCATCGCCCGCTGTTGGGATAAACTCTGTCGCAGCAGAGATTATTCTACCAGTGCAATTAGTCACACTGGTGGTAGGTCTTGATGCAAGAGGTCTGCTAGGTAGGTAGCACCGCAGTGTCAAATATTCTGCCGCCAAATAGTAGTGCTTAGGCATTACTGTGTTCCGGTTTGAAGGGCACTGTGCGCTAGTGAAATTACTGGGCCGAGGTGATTAAAGAACTAATATCTCGAGGTTAGCAACGCGTGGGTGGCACCTGCTAATAGTGCTGCAAGCGCTCATAGGCTACGGCAACCACTTACCATCAGGTGGGCCGTATGCTTGTTTGCCAACTTGTAACATAAAAAACATAGGTATAAGCTAGTAGGATACATGTATAAATAGCAGTCTGCTGTCATCTCCGCGCATGCGCCCAAGGTCGCTTCATAATCAGACAAAGGCTTTGTCTGTTTGTTATTGCGATAACCTCAAAAACCGTCACGTTTTATTTACAGCATACTTTGTCTTCTACGATGTTTCTTGTTTTACTATTAACAATATAATGAATAGAAATTTGTTATGGAATAAATAAATTGTTATAAAATAAAACTATGGAGTCGAAACGTATTAATGTCAATGTCATAGAGTTCATTCAGTGTTATAATGAATGTGAAAGTTTGTATTTTTGGATGTTTCTAAATCACGCAAAAATGGCTCATCAGGTTGGGATGAATTTGACACAAATATACATTTTTATCTTTTTAGACGCCTGATATCAGGGTAGGGAAAAAAGGAAGTTAATGGATTGGATGGGAGGTTGGGGCTACGGCGCTCCTGACTCATCGCACCATACGCAGCAGTACTTACTGATACAGTTACGTTACTTTACGCCGTTTTTTTTTTTAAATAAATAAACGCTATACACTCAACGGCCCCCATTGGGATAGTGATATCCTGTGTCGGGGTCCGGAAACATACACAATGACAAGGACAAATACACCCAGACCGGAAAATATGCTTGCATGGTCAATACAAACATATTATGCTCCGAGCGGGAATCGAACCCGCGACCTGTGGCGTTTAAGGCAGGTTCGCTACCGCTGCGCCACAACGTCGTCAAATTCGATTTTCTGTGTCAGGTCGAGACCCCGGTTTTCTCCGGTCGAGACGGTCCATTCGTGCTGGGAAGACCATGGCTCTTCTACCATATAACGTTTTATCTAACTCAATTCACTCAATTTCTTTTTAAATAATTTTTGTGTCGATGTTTTAGCAAGCTTTATTATCTTTAGCTTTATTAATTTACTTCTGATATTATAGTGTTTTTTTTTAAATAAAATGTATGTTATATACACATGGAGAAGGGCAAACACACCCAAACCGGCAATTATGTATGGTCAATACAAACATTCATTTCGAGCGGGAGTCGAACCCGCGACCTACGACGCTTAAGGCAGGTTCGCTACCGCTACGCCACGACGACGTCTAATAACGTAGAACAACGTAGGATACTTGTTATCCCAGAAATTGTTAAAGGAACAGTCAATACTCTCAGCTCAGTTGTAATAAAATAAATAACCACAACATTTTGGTTGCGCGTATTTATTTTTAAATTTGACAGCGTTCCATGGTATTAACATTCCGGATCGGTTGTAGGTTGTAGCGTTTTAGCAATTCAAAACAGCTCGAAAACGTCGTTCTGTTTAAAATTCACCGCGCCTTCGAATTTGTTTATTTTATAAAATATTTTTTGACGTTTTATTTACCTCTAAAATACTATTTTTATTGAAATTTGTTATCTTTAATTATTGGAGAAGGAATTAATTTAGAGTCTAGACTATAATTTTTATAATCTTTTACTCGAGAATCAAACGGATTCATAAAATTTTATATTATTAAAATTTCCAATTCTTAAGAATGTTTAGTTCTTTTAGTAGCTAGCTTTCTAATATACTCGCTTTTGACCGCGGCTATGGCACCAAATTGGATTTTTTTTTATATAAAGAATATTAGTAAGGCTTTTTGAAGGCATTACTAATAGTCATACTCCGGCTACAAATAAGCTCGAAGCTTGCGCTTGCAGAGGGTACGACAATTGCCCAAGGGGGGTCAGGATCGAACCCGTGACTGTCACGTTAACGAAGCAGAGTCGGTCCTTTTACCGTGGAGCTATTGAGGCATGAAATGTAAATGTCAGGACAGTTGTTTTACGGGATCAACAGGGTCAAAATTACCACTGGAACGGGATCAACGGAATCAGGAGAGTTGTATGGAAAAATCTTTTTTTCGTAGTTTATAGATCTCCCATCTTTTACTATGTTCCCGGAAGAAGGCGGGCGGACCGCTGGTAAATAAAAAAAAAAATACTCTCAAACGAATAATGAGTCAACATATAATACACACATTGTAGATAAGTCGATGTTTAATAATTATAAACATCTTAAGTTTTAGTGCTAATCGCACGTTTAACTAATAACAAAAATATAGAAAACTAAAATTATGTTTAGCAGTTACATTCTTACTTTATCTGAAAACCTATTCTTATTCTTATTTATTAATTTTAACAACGTATTACATATATTATCATATATTTACATATTATATTATATTTGAATGTCTATATCACAAACGTCTCATTATATCTGTAACTCCAAAATCACGAAAGCTTACCATTCCACTATTAGAATGTACAGAAACACTTCAAAATAAAAAGTACAGTTTATCTTTCATTTTAAAAAAATCTACATTTATGAACACACACTCAATATATTTCCAAAGGCCATTACACATAAGGAAAAATATATGTATTAAAGATGTTGGATAGTAACTTAGCAAATGATCTAGATTCATTAAGTATTGAGTGTCATTCTGTACAAAAACCAGAGCTTTGTAAAGCATTATTTTCAAAACGTCACAATTTCAAAATAATAACATTTAACATAAGAAGTCTGAAACAGAATTTTGATTACTTTTTAGTAACCTTGGCTCGACTACGTATACGTTTTGATGCTATTATTCTAACTGAGTGCTGGCTTAACAATAATTCCACTATTCCTCAAATTCATAATTATGTCAGTTTTAATACAAGTAAATTTATTAACCAGAGTGGTGGTGTGGTTGTTTATGTTAACAATATTTGGAATATTTCCTGCTCAGAACCTGATATTGAAGAAGCTAACTGCCTAAAGATTGACATAGGCAACACCATCACGCTGTTAGGTATTTACCGCTCACCATCATTTCGAAACACAAATAACTTTTTCCTTTCTTTAGATTCTATCTTAAGTAAGTGTTCACCGACTCTGCCTCTTCTTATAGCAGGAGATATCAATATCAACATATTACCAACTGCAGACTGTAATAGTCAATTAAATGAATATCTCTGCCTGACAGCTGAATACGGCCTAGTGCCAGCTATAACTAGGCCAACAAGGAAGGAGTCTTGTTTAGATCACATCTTTATAAGATCGATAGCCACTGTTACAGGTATTGTTTGCACCTCAGATATTACTGACCACGAGCTTGTAATGGCTGGCATGTCTGTTACTACACAGAACACTAAAAGGATTAAAGAATATTGTGTTAAAAAGGGACATAAAATCAATTCAAAAAGATTTGAAACTTGTAAATTGGGGTGTCATCCTAGGGAAGCCTGATGTAAATGAAGTAGTAGCGGCTTTTACAAATAAACTGCTACTAATTATCAATAATCACTCAAGTAGTCATACAGTTAGTCGTTCGAAACAAAACATTAAACCATGGATTTCACCAGGCTTAATTCGTTCTATGCGCCACCGTGATCGCCTACATGCACAAGTGAGGCGTAACCCTAATGACGAAACGCAATTAATTATTTATAAGCGCTACCGTAACTTCTGTAATGACTTATTGCGAAAACTTAAAAATGCTTACGAAAGCAAGAAATTAAAAGAATCTCAAGGAAACCCAAAAAAACAGTGGAAAGTTATTAAAAACATCTGTTCCTTATCTTCAACGAAAAAGGAACCTATAGAACTACTAAATGTAAAAAATACAATAAATGAAAAGCACTCAATAGACATATGTAATCATTACTTCTCAACAATTGGACAAAACCTAGCTAACAACATATTAATGGCACTAAATACTAATCAACAAAGCTTATCATCCGGAATAAATACAACATCACTTTCACCGAATTCATTTTTTATGCAACCAACTGATGTCTTTGAAGTTGAGTCAATCATTATGCAATTGCAAAATGAAAAGGCTCCTGGCATTGACGGGTTAAATAATCTGCTAATAAAACAGATTAAAGACCAAATTATCGTACCTCTGACAAGCACCTTTAATTACAGTATATCCAGCGGTATTTTTCCAGAAACGTGGAAATTAGCATGCATTACGCCGATTTATAAATCGGGTCCAAGAAACTCACCAGTTAGCTACCGACCCATCTCTCTTCTAGGAGTATTCTCAAAATTACTAGAAAAACTTATTAATAAACGACATAACCTATTTTGAGAGACGGGGTATTATTTCTGAAAGGCAATTTGGCTTCAGACAAGGCAAGTCAACTGAAGAGGCGGTTACACTACTAACAACTCTTGTCGCATCTCACCTTGATAGGAAAAGAAGCTGTGTCGGTGTATTTCTGGACCTTGCTAAGGCTTTTGACACCGTCTCAATTCCTATACTCCTCAAGAAACTTGAGATTGTAGGAATAAGGGGTACCCCATTGGAGTGGTTTAAAAGCTACTTGACAAACAGAAAGCAGTGTATGAGACTAGGTGGCCTTCGAAGTTCGGTTGAGAACGTGACTTTCGGTGTTCCGCAGGAAGCATCTTAGGCCGACACTATTTATCTTGTACATTAACGATATCCACAGACTTTCATTAAAACATGCGAATATAATATGCTATGCCGATGACACTGCAATTATATTCGATGGGCTAGAGTGGAAAGATGTAATGTCGAACGTAGAGTCCGGTATGTATGAGATAAACCGATGGCTTCAAAAAAATCTCCTTACTCTAAATACGTCTAAGACTAAATTTGTCTGTTTTTATAAAACACTATGCAGCGGTCCTCCATCGGCATTAACTAATGCATATATACACTCGTGTGAAAATGATACCAACAAGTGTAACTGTACTGGAATAGAGAGAACTAATGAAACTAAATATTTAGGAATTATTCTGGATCAGCAGTTAAATTTCAAAGCTCAAATCAATGCAGTATCAGGACGAGTGAGAAAACTCATATATATTTTTAGACAATTAAGAGATGTAGCTAGCTTAGAAATCTTAAAAACTATATACTTTGCTCTCTGCCAATCAATTTTGACGTATTGCATTGTCTGTTGGGGTGCAGCATGCAAAACCTCTATGATTCAACTGGAAAGAGCTCAACGTTCACTTCTCAAAGTATTATTACGAAGACCTTACAGATACTCTACCGAACTCGTTTATACAGAATTTAAGGTATTGAGTGTACGTAAGCTGTTCATTCGAAAAATATGTCTCTCTTTTCACAAAACTGTTACTAGCTCCAATGATTATATTGATATGCTGAAACGTCGTGCCCTTAGAGTACCACTCCCTAAAGTCAAAACTGCCTTTGCAAAACGGTTTGACCCATTCATTTCATCTTTTATATACAATAAAGTAATAAAATTATGCGACATTAAATCATCTACAATAAATGAAGCTAAAAAAGCACTCTTCAACTGGCTGGTCACTTTAACATATGAAATGGTAGAACAGATTCTCTCCGTCTCCCAGTAACCAAATAAAAACGGGATTTGTTTGTGTTTTGTTAATCATTCATTTATTTATTTATTTATTTATTATTATTATTATTTATTTATTTTTATTTTATTTTAATTACTGTTATATTATTTTTATATATTTTATTTACTTATCTATATTTTTACCAGTACTCATAAATAAATTAAATAATTTAGTTTTAAGTTTTATTTTAATTCTATATATATTTTTTTACTGTTATTAGTTCACTTTTTGTTTTTTTATTTTTATACACGTCTATGACCGTAGGTGCAAAGCTCTCTGTAATACGTAAGAGGGTATCCACGATACAAGCTTGCTTAGTGTGGATGCCACCGTAAGACTATTCATGGAGTCGATTCAGCAGACAGGCTATACATTGCATCTTGCATGTTATATCAAAAAAGGAAAATTGTCTTGTTTTTTTTTTGTTTTGCTGTTTTGCTGTTAATTAATAAATAAAAAAAAAAAAAAAAAAAAAAAAAAAAAAAAACATTGTGGTTAACTATTAATGTGTCATATCTTAGTTGTGGCTATAAACATTTTTATTTAAACTTTATTTATATTGGAATTGAATAAAATATACAAAGTACGAAAGTAAGTTTTAAAAAAACCAATCACCTTTAGGCTTTTGATAGCACCTACTCATAAAAGAGCGGCCCGCGACGGTCATATGTTGATAATTGTTGCATTGCGTCAGATAGACTAGTACCTGTAAGCTTCCCTATTCTACACATGTTACTGGCGACATTTTTCAGCGTATTTCGCTTAGTTCTTAGGCAATATGGTAAACGATGAAGTACTTCTCCTATTCAGCTGTCTGGCAGCTGTCATCTTTTTGTTGTATGTGTATTGGTGGTGGCCCTGATGGCCTTGACAGCGTCACCTGTCGAGTACTGAGACCCAGCCGTGAAAGAGTCAGCCCATAAGTTTGATTCCCTTCTTAGGATGCCTCCTGCGAGGCCGAACCACAGCTCAGATCGTCATCGGGAATGTGAAATTATCTAAATTCCTTTAAATCACATAAATTTAACTAATGAAAAATAATAATGCGCCAGAAATTTAAGTTTTGATTGGGAACAAAAATATAAAAGTTATATAGTAATAGAATTCAAATTGTAATTAATTATTATCGTCGTCGATCTACAGAAGTCCACTACAGGTCTGCTCTAAGTCATGCCACCGGGAACGAACTGGCGCTGTTTGCATATCGATTCCTACCGACTTTTAAATTCACCTAGTGGGAGGTCGGCCGGCGCTGTGTCTTCGGCATTAAATTATTAAATTATTAATCATAACTAATGATTCATCTAATATAAACATAAATTTCATATTAATGAGTAATTAAAACGAGCAACGTCTACTTGGAAGTGTTTTCTTTGTAAGGGAATATTACAGAAAAGATATTGGTAATTATGTCTATGTTATATGGAGAAGTATTTATAAAATGCCGTCTGTCGTATTTATTGTGTAATTTACCGGCCATTTTAGGTTGCCTAAGCTTATGGCGATTGAGTAATGATCTACGAGAAGTTAGCAGATGTCTGAATTTGTTAAAAGTGTGTCTTTGGATGTATTTGCGATGCTTCTTTACTTAAAAAGTATGATATGGTGTGGTCAGTGAAAGCGACCACTCACCAGTGAGTTCCTCATATCCCGGTTATCCCCACTGATAGGCATAATATTTTATTTTTATTAACCGTTTTTTTGTTAAACCTGGTTTTTGGATGTGTTGTTTTTTAAATAAACGCCACGCACACAACGGTCACCATTAGGATAGTCATATCCTGTGTCGGGGGTCCGGAAACATACACAATGACAAGAAAAAATACGCCCGGAAAATGTGCCTATATGGTCAATACAAAGCTGTGGCGCTTAAGGCAGGTTCGCTACCGCTGCGCCACAACGTCGTCGTCGTTTCGTAACCCGTTTGTTACATATATTTAGTTAAATATTTAATCTCTATAAATATTTAATAATTACATTCCTACTAGTAGGGAAAATGAATTGATGGTAAGGGATAGACTGATCTTAAGTTTCTGTATTGTTGACATATTTTTTGTCATATTCGTTTACAGATAATAAGACTATATTTTTAATATTGTACTGTTTTAATAATTTATTTCTATCTTTTTCAGGTAATAAAATCAAGAAATATGTAAGTTAACATAAGTAAAAACGATTGAACTGCTCTCGGACGTTTCGGACTGTATGTCGTAGAAGAAATTCTGAGACATGTAATGTATCTGCCAATCCTAAAGAGCCCTTGCTGGTGTGAAAAACTCGTGAAGTTACTGGTCGTCATTCTCGTTTCAAGATCAGCCAGCGTATAACCAGTTGCATCTACAAAAGTTCGGTTGTGAACCTGCATATACTTCAGTGTTGCAGATGTTCACGGTAGCGGTAATCGCATAACATCAGAAGAGCCTCCTGAGTTTTTGCTTCTTATAACATCCAAGAGAGCCAATATAGCTTTTTCATTTGAAATATTTTTATCATAAGGACCAAACAACTACCTATTTGACGACGATGCTGTGGCGCAGCGGTAGCGAACCTGCCTAAAACGCCACAGGTTCCGGGTTCGATTCCCGCTCGGAGCATAATATGTTTGTATTGACCGTGCAAGTATATTTTCCGGTCCGGGTGTAGTTGTCCTTGTTCTTGTATGTTTCCGAACCCCCGACACAAGATATCACTATCCTAATGGGGGCCGTTGACCGTGTAGCGTTTATAAGAGCCAATTATATTTAAAATAAAGCATAAACATCATGTTAACTTGATCGTGGTCGGGTAATAGCCTTAGTATATAATGTGTAACCGAAACAATATAGGCTTACATTAGACAGCCGGGCGGATATTGAATAATAAATAAAATCCTCCGTAGGTCTAACACCTAACGCTACGTGATTTATCGTAAGCTTCGAGATAACATGGAAATAGAATACCTACTTGTTTTTTTTATTATACCAATACATATCCATTATTGATAATTCTTGTAGAAACAGTTTTGTAATTGAAATGTTTAAGCCTCAATAGCTCAACGGTAGAAGGGCCGACTTCGCTCCGTTAACGCGAGAGTCGAGAGTTCGATCCTGACCGCCTTGCCCTATTGCCGTACCCACTCCTAGCGCAAGCTAAGAGCTTATTTGGAGGGCAATAGGAATATTAGTAATGCCTTGAAAAAGCATTGCTAATATTCTTTAAAGAAAAAAAAAATAGGATGTTTCTTTAAAATATTAAAATAGTGGCAAACAAGTGAGCCGTACTTACACGTACGTTTGAAATCGATTGGATCTGTAGATATCTGAAGCGTTTATCGCATAACTACTTCGGTATAATCGTCTCCCAGATGTACATATTTATAATGTCGTATGGTCCGCATGATGGTAACCAGTGGCCGCAACCTTGTGATACTTGAAGTATCACATGCGCGTTGCCAATCCAGGGGAAGGGATGAGGCGGAAAAAAGGAAGGGAACTTAGTGGGTGGGAGATTGGCCCTCAAGCGCTTATTCGCTCGGAACGTAACAGTTATGATGCTGTTACTTTACGCCGATTTTCTGTGAACTACTGAGTATAGTGTTTTGAATTGTATGTTATGTTTCTTGTAATTATTTTTAGCGAGAAATGGACAGTTAGGAAGAGGAGATACTTAAAAAAAAGTCTACTTATCATTTACCTATCTTATATATTTCCAAGTACACACACATAAAAATTGCCACACACTATTACATTTAACTCACAAGTAAAAGTAGTAAATTATGAGAAATCATAATAACATGAAAATTCCCTTACAAGTGTAATTACTATAGAATTGTAGGTTTTCTAAGCGATTGGGGTCAAGAGTGAACGGCGTCAGGGCTCATTGTGTGATTGTTAAACATTACTTTCTTGTGACTCTCTGCTGTACATAGGGTCAGTTCAAACGACTTATACTCGAACGAATTATACTCTACTACAGAATAAAGCGGAGTATTCTACTAATGTAATACATGTGAAAGTTTGTATGTTTGGGTGTTATAATGTTTGTTACTCAATCACGCAAAAACAGCGGAACGGATTTAGAAGATTGTTACCTGGATTAACATTTAGGATACTTTCTAGATTGGAAAAATGTTTAGTTTCTCGTGGGATAAACTAAAAACGAGTTACAAGATTTTAATTTCGATATATATGTGTCTTATGGAATCCAGACTAATTATTATTATTCAATCTAATATTAAAAATGTGAAGGTAGCTCTCTCTGTCTATGTACCTTTTCACACCTAGCGATATAGGTGAACAGGTTTTGATGATTTTGGAATAGGAATAGATCGGACTTTGGACAAAAACATAGAGCTTTTTGTCGTCGAAATAGGGGATGCAAGTTTGTATGGGGAACCAGTTAGTTGTATTGCAGATACTGGTCTGGGTATATACTATGTGCTCTACCTAATTTAGAAGCTGGATTAAATTTTCTCAATAAAAAGTGCGATAAAAATTAAACTAATCATTTAAAATTAAAAGTTACTTCGCTTCTAATAGAATGGTCAAGAATTCTTTTAGATTAAAACAGACAACATGACAATTTCTCGTACAAAATTTATTTTTAAAATTTTATATGGATATTTACTTTATGAGAAATATGGTCAATCAAAATAAGGATTTAATCTTGTCGCTGTGTACTAACATTTCTTAAATTATTTACTTACACATGTAAGCAAGTAAATGCAAACATTTGTATATAGTGATAGAGGCATAATCCAAAGATTAACATACAATGAGGGTGAACGACCTCTGACGTCACTCATCTCCGGATGTCGTATCAAGATTTTTGATGTACGATATTAGATTGGATGGTCATAAAATTCCGTAGCTTATTTGTAACTTACAGTAAAATTCATGCAATTAAAAAATATATATCTAGTCTGTTTAGAAAAGAATAGGCGACTTGAAACGCCTAAGGAGCTTTGGGAAACTTTTCATGTATACTTTTCACATTCTATGAAAAATTCAGTTCTCTACCTATTACGGTTCATAAGATACAGTCCGCTGACTGGCAGACCTTTTTTTTTTACACCACGATGGTGGCAAACAATCGTACGGCCCGCCTAAGCCAAGCTGTCACGCCTGCAAACCCAGAGGTATAGCATGCGTGTTGCCGACCACTTAAAAACCTTTTTAACGTTATCTTGAAGATAATGTAGCGTGTTACGAAAACCGCGGCAGGGAAGCTCATTCCACAACCGGAGGGTTCGCGGTAGAAAATCCCTTTGGAATCGCACCGTGCGTGACGATTTAGGTTCCATATACGTGGATGAATAACCCGCCGATGGCGAGCCGGCGATGGAAAGTTGCTGTAGGCATCATTTCAAACAATTCTTCGGAACATATCCCGATCATATTGTACAAGCGGTAGAATACGCATGATGTGGCAAAGTCTCTCCTTAGTAGACCTAAAGGTTCAATACCGCTTGTGAGTCCCAAATTCATCGTCGTCAATTCGCATTGCACGTATTTGAACCAAGTTAAGAGGCCCAAGCTGGTATCACGGTACTCCTGCCCAGTGATGATAACAATACACCATATGGGGCCGGACTTTCAGCGGATAGTGGAGGCTTAGTAATAGCCTTTCTTTGGGTACAAAACTATAAAAATGTTTGAGGTAACATTAAAAATTACACAACCTATTTTAATCGGCAATCGATAATAAACCAAAGCATAGTAAATCTATAAAGTGTATAAAGTGTACCACTTTATGATGATTTTGAAGCACATAACGCTCGCACTTGACCAATATACAGTCTCTTGTGGTCCGTGTGGAAATCGTGTCACCCAGATAGTACTCTTGTTACTGACCTGATTGGATAATTTTATTTATAGTTGATGGATGTTTTTAAAATATTTTTAATGATTTAATGTTATTACATATGAAATAGTTTTTATTATAGATATTATATAATTTACAATAAAAAATACCACAAATATAGCCACCATTAGGACAGCGATATCTTGTATCGGGGCCGGAAACACAAAGTCAAGGGCACACACACCCAGACTGGAACACATGTCCGTATGGTTAATAAAATCATCTGCGCCGAGCGTGAATCGAGCCTGCGACCTGTGGCGCTTAGCGTGTGTTTGCTACCTGTTTGCCACAATGTAAAATACGTCAAGTGTTAGGCTATATCGTGTCAAATAAATAGTCACTCACTGACCTTAAAAAGTTACTCTCCTTCTGACGTAGGTGGGTAATATAAAAACCCATTTCCCCAGTTAATTATCACTTTCAACCGCGTCAAAGTTTTACCGTTAATTTTTAACACGAACATTCACACTTTTAACAAAAAAAAGTCTTGTTTGATTAGCATTCATCTGCTTACGAAGTGATTGACACAAAACAATGCGACACACGCGTTTGTATAGACGCGGCTATTGACCTCACACGCCGTGACATTTCGTCACGTCATTGGCCTCTGAAGAGAGACTTTTGGATTTGTTATGGCAGATTTTATCTTTGAAATTTAAAAAGTAAACGAACAACGTTGTATTAAATTCATTTATGCTTTTTAAATTTTTTTAAAGATATCTAGCAATGCTTTTTCAAGCTCAAGGGGATCAGGGTCGAACCCGTGACTCTCGCGTTAACGGAGCAAAGTCGGCCTTTCTACCGTTGATCTATTGAGGCTTAAATTTTTTACCATTAGGTGAATTTGAGTCATCATCCCCATCACCAAAAAAACTCATAGTCCATTATATAATTTTGAAGCCTCAATAACAAAACTGTAGAAGGACAAAATCGGCTCCGTTAGCGCTGAATTGCGGGGTCGATCCTGACCTTATTGGGCTGTATTCGTACCCACTCGTAGCGCAAGGTACGAGCTTAGTAATGCCTTGAAAAGCAATGCTAATATTCTTTAAAAAAATAAGATCATGTTCGTTTCCACACCATTTCCGTAACAGATTATCCAACGAAAGTCGAGCTTTTACACTAGTTTTCGCAACAACAAAAACAAATATCCCTTATCGATTTCTCGTAAACAAGTCGCCTGTAACACGTCCGTACCACGGATAGGGAAAATTCTCGCGAATTTTTCACGACGAACAAACCGCGAATAACTCACGAACTATGCACGCTTCGCACGCGTTATTGGCCAATTTTATTGGACGTTTTAAACGTTTCGCCGACGTTAGAGGTCCCGAACCCTTTTACCTTAAATTGGAATTCGTCTGAAGGCCTTAACATCTATTGAGTATTTTATAGATTAATTTTGTGTATTTTATTGCTTTGGGTACGTCCGATCATTTAATTAAGACGAGTCTGTATATAAAATTAATTGAGTTTCAATGATCCATAAATGTTGTTTTACTAGCTTACAAAGTGATATATCTTATTCAATGGATGATAGTTTTGCAATTGTGAAGTTCAAAGTTGAAAGAACCTGTTGCTCTATGAGTTTTCGTGACTAGCGCACGTTCTGCAGTGGTAGAACCATGCTCCTCTCAGCTGAAATGGGCCCGCTCGACGGTGGAAGTACTACCCTCTCGCAGTTCTGTGAGACGTGTGAGACTGCCGGAGCCCAATTCTCCCTCCCCTTTTGTTCCCTTCCCTTTTTTCTTTTCTCGTTCTTTGACATAACACCGTTAAAATGTATAAGAATAATTTATTTTTATACTCATTAATAAAACTACTATCTAGGACACGGAAAAATGAATCCCGTAAATTTTGTGTAAGCAGTGACATATACCAGCCATCAATCGACTTCTCACCGATACTCTAATATATTGTTTCGATATTAATCTAACACCGGGATATAACTAAATATTGTTCTATTAAACTAAATTGTTAGGATAAACATATAGTATATAATACATATCATAAAAACTATCTGGAGCTTTTCTTCGTTTTATTTGGAAACCGTGTATTTTGGAAATTATATTTAGATACGAATTACATGTTTTTTTTTATGTTAGATGTTGGCAAACAAGCATACGGCCCACCTGATGGTAAGTTGGTGCCGCAGCCTATGAGCGTTTACAGCACCATTAGTAGGTGCCACTCACGCGTTGCCAACCTCGAGATATTAGTTCTTAAAGTTTCTCGTCCGCCCAGTAATTTCACTAGCCTACAGTGCCTTTCAAACCGGAACACAGTAATACCTAAGCACTACTATTTGGCGGCAGAGTATTTGACACTGCGGTGGTACCTACCTAGCCGGCCTCTTGCAACAAAAGACCTACCACCAGTGTGACTGATTGTACTGGTGGAATAATCTCTGTTGTGACAGAGGCTATCCCAACAGCGGGGTCGTCACATCCCGACGCCGGTAAATTACATTAAATATGGTTTATTATTCTCAAAGAAAAAAGGAAAAAATAATCGGACTGGAGACATCTGGACTCGAATGAAATTTTCTAAAAATAAATAGCTAGATCGATTTATCGCTTCGGAAACATACCAAACAAGCCTACAAAATTTCATGATAATTATTGGAGCCGTTTCCGAGATTCAGATTATATGTTATACAATAATTGCTCGTTTAAAGGTATCAGCTTAGATACATTACCGGCTAGCAGTTAGTAATATATAACCTAATCTTAAAGACAAGCTTGTGGCCTTTGTCAAAACATTCGTAGGAGTCATAACATTGTGAATTAACTTGTATAATAATAGTTAAACTTTTCTTAGACAATAGTTTTTATATTATGTATTGGGTGTTACTAACGAATGGTTTAATATTGAACTATAATTATAACATTAATATCGGTTTTTACGCAGGGTCTGCTTATACTCTAATCCGGAATTCACAAGTTACTAGTCTTTATACAGAGCGATTGCCATCTGACCTCCGCAACTCTACGGGTGAACCAGTAACTCATTGGATAAGAGCGAATTACCTGTCAAGAGTTGATGACAGCTTAACATGCTCTCTGAGAAACGATGGGTAGACTTACGACAAACGCCCAGATCGAAACAGATATTTATGAAATCAATACAAACATCTGCCCCGTGCGGGTATCGAACCAGCGCTACCGACACGCCGTTAGTCAATGAACAATGAATATAACATGGCTGTATTTAATCCCCCTTAAGATTGTCAGCCGATTATGGAATTAATGGAACCATATTATAAATTAACATTTCAAATTTTAGGATTATCGATAGCGTAAATGGACCTGCCAATTGGGTCTTACCGTTATTTCCTTCTAAGACCCTTCCGAAACACTTCTGATAAATGGAAATTTGAGTTGATGGTATTGATTCTGACCGAATGATATTTATGAGTTTTTAGGAAGGTTGATAAAATACATTTTCGATTTCGTTTTCGATATTGTTTATTTAATTGAATTGTGTTGCTTTAAATTTGATTTCTTTGTAGCTGTTTTTAAAATCATTCCGACTATTGTTTTAGATCAATAAATCACTGATGATTTCAACTTTAATTGATCTGATAATATCATTTCTCAGAAGATTAAAATAGGAGTTTTAGAATAAATAATATTATATCTTTGTATGAAAATAAATAGGTATGTTATATTATTTTAAGCATGATTTTTGTTGAAATTTAATCTATAATTTGCTTTCATATTTCCTACCATCTGAAATCACTGTATTTTAGAGATTAGGACCGATGTGATTAAAGAGGCGTAGTTAATAAATAATAATATTGATAATAAAAAAACCCTGATTCAAAGAGAGCAAATGATTACGTTTAGGAGACTGGATCTGTGGTCATGAAATATTTTATTTCTATTGGCCGGTGTAAGGGTAGACACATATATAGATAAAGTCAATAGTCAATTCTTATATAATAATTTTTATTTTTGTCGCATTATAAAGGTTTTGGGAAGTTAGAAAAATCATCTCACGTAAAACATCTCAAGGCGACTTAGGCTGTCTCAACTTACGCAATAACGACTAAGTGATATAATGTTGGAATACACTAAGGAAGTCGATATGAAGAATTATTGCGAACGTTATTGTAACTCAGATACGTGCCGAGCATCTCGCACTAACTGCTTGATATATTTTCTCGTAATGTCTTATCTTGCTTAATTTCTTTTGATTTTCTCGTGGCATCGTTTTTAAAATTGTGTTCATTTATAATATATTTTTAATCTCACATATGTGAGAAAGTAGCGTATGGCTGATGGTTAACATAATATTGGTTGCTTCCAAGTTGAGAGATTGAGAATTTCGTGACCCTAGGTGTAAAAGGAGGGAGAGGAGAATGTGGAAGAGACAAGAAGAGGACAGAAAGAGTTAGACCATAGGCCTTCGGTGATGAAACTAAT
This sequence comes from Hestina assimilis, assembly GCA_023373885.1. NCBI lineage: Eukaryota > Metazoa > Arthropoda > Insecta > Lepidoptera > Nymphalidae > Hestina > Hestina assimilis. Next base: position 14,239,568 of record CM041753.1, read on the forward strand.
AGAAAAAAATAAAGGGATTTGGATGCAGTTATTAAGGAGTTTTTAAGTTTTGATGAGCTTGATCCGTTCCTTACAAAATATAATAGGAAATGTTTCTTGAAAAACGATTTAATAATCCATAAAATTTAATTTGCTTTAAACATTAGGTGCTCCTACCTAATAATTTAAATTATTTTGATGTCTTTTCAAATTACATTAAAGCGTTTTATGGTGATTGATCACTTGAAACGATATTCAATGAAAATTTCAAGAAATATCCGTTTGAGGATAAAGCTTTCAGGTCAAACGAGGGTTAGACTTCATGGCCAGTGACTCGCAAGACGCCCCGGAATTAATAATGACGGTAAGATTGTCTTTTAATGGTATAACTGGCATAAAGTGCCCGCCTGTCCCGGCTTATCGAGGGCAGTCGTAAACCGCAGCCTGCGCCTATTGAGTGCCCATAAGGAAACTACCATCATTATGATGTCCCGTCGATTTGTATGATATAGTAGAAAAAAACGTTTCAAAACAGCCGGGTACAAATTTCATGCAATATCAATTTGCTTTTCTACTTTATTAAAACTCGTGCCTTTTTTCTTAAACAGAATATAGATCATTACGCACCGAGGTAGGACATTCACACCCGTGGTTTATTGATAATCGTGACAATCGCTGGTGGCAATATCCTAGTTTTCTCCCGTGATTTTTTTCCTACTATGAAATGTTAGCTTTTTGTCCCTGCTCCATAAACATTAGAGATAAACATACGATTGCTAGGTTACCGGGAGGTAAAGTGAGATAATTAGTGTCATCTTGTCGCGAAAGAATCGGGCACTTTTGTCCCTCGTACCAGAGACTAAAAGCGAACTTTTCATCAAGATAAAAAAAAAACATATTGCTATTTCATTCTGGTATAAAGTATGTACATAGTAAGATGTAATCTATGGACAATTCAGCAGCGATTGTCAGCATTTTTCTTTGAATCAATTTAATTTTACCGAACTAAGATAAATGCTTCTTACGCTGAATTCGAAATTGCGTTTGAACGTAATTTTACTCATTTGTAAGTCTCGAAGATATATGGTACTATATTTCATTTTCAATTATACGTCTATTACAAATTGATATCAATTTTTAATATGATAATTTAAATTCGGCTGTCGTAATGCTCTTTATTAATGTCCTATTGGGCAAGGGTCTGTTTTGGTGATAAGGAGTGCCATTGAGAGCAAAATCTAACTCCTTAACAACCCTAAATGGCCTAAAAATAGAAATCCTAGTAAAAGAAGTACAGCGGTCCAAACAGTGCCACTGATTATTTAGTTTCTAGATATGTTCTCGATACGTATAGTGCTTCCTTATGTGCCTCATTACAAGCGCTCTTCGAAGCGACAAAACGTAGCAGGAGACATTGGATCTCCGGTAGTATGTCCTATCTCCGGTTGAGTTGGCTGTCATGTCGGTAATAAGGCTTTGCTACTTATAAGTACCATCTATACCACCTCGATGTGTGGAAATCCACAACAGCGTGATTTGGAAGATATTTTCTTCCTCGCACAACCACTCTCTGGAATCAACTTCCGCCGTTGGTTTTTGCGAACCGATACAACTTGGCAACCTTCAAGAGAAGAGCGTATTCTTTCCTAAAAGGTCGGCAACGCGCCTGCATGCCTGCTGGTGTTGCAGATGTTCATGGGCGGCGGTGATCGCAAATTATAAAATATTTGTTTAAAAAAATAGCATGCTGTTAAGTTATTTAAACTAGCGCAACCGATATCTGAAACTTGGGATATTAATGAAAGTTGTATGTAATATAATCTTTAGTTCTATATAATAAAACAAACACATGGTCCGCGTAATGAAAAGCTCTAACCATAGCCTATTTTACTCGTAACTATTCAAATATATCAGAAACTTGTACGAAAAGTATTATGTTTTTATTCATGCACGTTAATGCTCACAATTGTAGGAACGTTACACATTAAATGGGACGGAACACATTAGTTTTGCGTGTCTTGGCAATTCTGGTGTTGTTAGTAGAAGACTTGACCAGACCTACCTGTTATAGTATTTTAGTCTTTAGAACATTGGAATAAGGAGGTTATTTGTATATCTTACTATAGTTTTCAGTAAAAGTAAATATGGCTTGTCGCGGAATTGTAGTCGACCATAAGGTTTGGTTACCTGCCAATACGCCATTAGGCGTTTCTTTGTCATGGCATTTTTTCATGAATAGTCAATAAAAACTCAATTGTTTTAACACTTATGTACATGACAAGTGAATTTAAACAGTGCCTTTGTATTAAGTTATTTCTGTGAGGTACTTAGTCGTCCTTTAACAGCGCGACTATTATTTGCAAAGCGAGATAACTTGAGTTGTCCCTAGTGAGTGGATGTATGGATTTTTATATGTTACAAGTTGACAAACAAGCATACGGCCCACCTGATGGTAAGTGGTTGCCGTAGCCTATGATCGCTTGCAGCACCATTAGTAGGTGCCACTCACGCGTTGCCAACCTCGAGATATTGGTTCTTAAATCTCTTCTGCCCATTAATTTGGATGTGTGTTTGTTACTTTTTCACGTAAAAACTACTCGACAGATTTTAATAAAATTTGTTACACACATAGCTTATTAAATGGATTAACATATAGGATACTTTTCACCCTGAAACAATTTTGGGTTCTCGTGGGATCATCAAAAACTATATAAGCCACGGGCACAGCGGGTCTTTAATAAAAGAACATCTACATAATAATAAGTCAATGAAAGTATTACGAGTACTGAGCACTACGTTTACAACTTGACTTTTAATAATTAAAAAAAAAAAGGGAAATCAAAACGATGAACTGTTAGTATAACCCACTTAAATCCGCAGCAAAGTAACTAAAAAATAAAGCATTTCCTATAAACCACGATAGTGTCAAATAGTCATACGGATTACCAGATAGCAAGCAGTTATTGTAGCCTGTACAAGAAATAACACCAGTGGTAGAATAGTCCACAGAGATTCAAAAGAGGGAGAAGATAAAGGAAACGAAGGATTTTGGGCCTCCGATACTCAAACTTATCGAAAGTGTACCAGTGTCGATGTTGCTAATTCATGTGAATATTCCGTACGAGTATTGTCAGGCTATTCATGCCCGAAACAGCGAGGCGTAAACTCATTTAATATTAAAAAGAAATACTGTGAAACTTAATCGTTAATTTAATTCAAAATCCTATTATCATGGTGCCCTATTTACTTACCCGTTGCTCGTATTTTGTTTATTTTTTTTCCTTTAGCGGAGCCAGTAAAAATGTCAGTTACATTTATAACAGGTAAACCCACAAAGGGTTGTTTAATCCAACTCTCTGTTTCGAAACCGAATGTATAATATTAAAAAAATGTATTAACATGTACAAAAGTTTAAAAGTGGTTAAAATAATAAAATATTTAAAAATAAGCTAGTTTTGTTGTACCTGACTTTTTTTTTATTGGTCTGCCTGGTATATAACACGGCTTAAAACTACATTGTAACCTGAAGACATTAATAAATACAATATTGTTCAAACACGAAAAGTATTTTTTAGTTCTAAGTTAGTTGGGAAAACGAATACCTACATAAACTCATTCTTATTTAAGGTTATTATTGGTTATATGACTCTGCATCTTTTTTTTAATTCTAAAATTCCTAAGCTCTTGACCTCCATCGAGCGCGAAGGCATAGGTGAGGTCCATAGTGGAGTGAGCTTACTCATGAGAAGCCTATATACTCGCACCCTGAAGAGGTTCAGGTTGTATGCGTTCGGAAATACAGACGCCGGAATAGCATACACACACCCACTCTCTGGTCGAGCGAATTATGAATGAAAAACGAAAGCGCATAATTCATATATTGTGTATATCGACCAGATATGGATGCGCCTGGTATCCCGGTAGAAAAACGACGATGGCGCTTTGGGATCATGGAGCTCATCAGCACGCTCCCGAAGTAGAGTCTATAGAACACCGACAGACAAGCGACTTTACGACAGCGACAAAGGCTATTTATTTATTATATATTTATATTTTCAAACACCAATATTTTCAAGTTCGTCCGCGAGATTAGCCTCCATGACGTCATAAACGTCCCCCCCAATTCCTGGCGAGTCGCCAATTGTCCGGGACATGCATTATCCGAATGAGAGCTCAGGCGATAGGATCAGCGTCGACTAGATAATATAAACACTTGATATATTGCCTGCTGTTCTGAAAGCGTTATTTGAATAGCTTGGATTTTGTTTTGAAATTTTAAAGAGGGTTAACTCTGTTCACAATACGACAATTGCGACAGCGACGGCTCATTTTTATTGTGGTCTCGTGACTTTAGAATATGGAGGATACTATATGGAGACTTATACAATTCTGTAATGCAAAGAGCTTTCCTGGAAAAAAGTTTTACTTTATTAAAACTATCTTGTGACATTTTTTAACTTAATGTAAAATTTAACGGCTGAAACTCACGTTAAATCGGTTTAGTTACCGACTAGTTTCGGACCTATCGGAGGCCCTTTATCAGGGCTACGTTCACGGTCGCGACCCGTCTCGCACTGAACGTAAGTTTCCATTGATATTTTACATATCATCGATTTTGAAGAAAATATTATCTTATTTGTTGCTTTTTATTAATGTTTATTGAAAAAATTCGAACGCAAAGCTTATTTGATTTTTTTACTAGACTAAGTTTGCAAACAAGCATACGATCATTAAAAGTGTTTGACTCAGCCTGCGAGCGCTTGCCTATGCCTATGGTGTTACACCAAACATTGGTAGGTATCAATTACGCGTTGCAAACCTCGAGACATTGGTTTTAAATCTCCTTTGGCCCATAATTTCACTAGTTATAGAGTGTAATTCAAATCGATACACAGTACACTGCTTTACGGGGGAATAACTGACACTGGGGTGGTACCTACCTTGACTGCCTCTTGCAATAAAAGGCCTTAGGGGCTACCTTAATGTTTAATGTAAAATAGAATTTAAAAATATAATCAATGATATTATTTCAGCGTACATACATCATTGGTTATATAGCCATATCGTTTCGCTAATCGCATACCATCTAATTACAATGTAATCTTCCGTCTTCCCAGACTTGAATGGCAATTGTTCTTCTATCTCTCTCGCACCTATCACGATATAGTAGCGATGAAAGAGATAGACTTGAATCACAGCGGCGTGGCTGCGCGTGCGCTGCGAACCGTTACCTTACGCTATTTCCATGTAATAAGCGAAAGCGTTTTCTGTTTCTAAAGTGATGCGTTGTTGATTGATTTTCTTCATTACTTAAGAGTGTGGAAGTGGTCATGATTGGGCAGATTTTAAAACCAGATAAGTACCAGCCATTTATCTTATTGTGGGTATCGTAGGACTTGCGCCTTATCGTTTGCTTTCACAATTACGAAGTCTCAAAATAACTGAAATAGCGATGTCTTGCAGTATCAAACATTTTAAACAAAGCTTAGCACAATGAAATGCTGGCTTAACTGGCAAGCTGGCTGGCTTGGCACTAGGTTGGACTGGCATTCGAGGTATTACGCGTTACTCCAGAGAAAGATAATTTTTCGTACACCTACTGTTAGAGACTGACTACCTTTGTGGCGTGTTGGTAGCAACGTTACAAGGAATTCAGGATACAGAAACATAAGCAGACCCTGGTTAAATACCGGTAATAATGCTAGGAAGAAGTCCAGCTTTTACAGACTGAATTTGATATTTGTCACCGCTAAATATTTTTTACGTTTATTCTGACAAAAATCGCTAATTCACCCGCTGCTGCTTGTCTCTTGTTCCGGAGGTCAATAAACCGTTAGCAATTTCGCTCGCTTTAGGTTTATTTGTGGGGTAAACGGATCGCGACTATGTGGGTTACCGAATGGAGAAAACATCGCATTTCGCTTTTTGTATCGTTCTGTGATTGTCTTTTTGTCGCCATTTCTGTTTTCATTTGTCTGTGTTCAAGACGCTGAAACTCTTTATAATTATCATTACATTAAATCCTTATTGAATAGAATATTCTAAGTAATATTATTAATGCGAATGTAAGTTTGTGTGTGACGCTTTCACGTCTAAACCGTTGAACCGGTTATGATGAATTTGTGCATAGTTATAGATGGTATGGAGACCGTTACAGTCGAAATTTTCACGGATGATGTATTTCTGTTACCGCTATTACAACAGATACTAAAAAACAAAATAAAATAAATATTTAAGTGTCTCCTATACAAGAAACGTGATTTTTGCCCTTTTTTGCTGGATATGGATAAAAGCAATGGGTAGACGTTTGAAATATTAATCAAATTTAAAATAAAATTAATATTTAAGGGGGCTTGCATACAACAAATGTGAATTTTTGCTGTTTTATAGATAATTGTACGGAATCCTTCGTGCGTGAGTCCGACTCGCACTTGGCCGGTTTTGTCATTCCCGTTATCACTTCTCTAAATTACATTGTATATTTAAATTTCTAAATCATCTCATGAAACTATGTTTTTCACGTCGGAATAAATTGAATCTGTTTCCGAAATTAGCAAGAAATTCAACTTACGACAGTTAGTGACCCACTAACCGGCCTTTGTCAAATAACTGGATTTCGCCACTTTAAACTGGGTTATTATATATTTTACTTTCATTTTTAACATAAGCATTTTACAAGGTTCGCTTTCTTCTGAAATATAGACTTTTTTATTTGACACTGTTTAAATATATATTTATACTACCGTTGTGTACCGATTTTTATTTATTTCACGGAACCCTAATTATTTTTTCAAAATAAAAGTAGACTAAGTTACTCTTTATAACATCAGCTATCTGCCAGGGAAAGTCCTGTTAAAATCAGTCAAGCCATTTCAGAGGTTAGCCGGAACAAACAGACAGATAGACAGACAAACAGACAAAAGTTTTAAAATATAATTTTTTATGTAAGTAGCGTACATACTTTAATATGCACTTAATGGTGAGCTGTTAATTTAGAATTACAAACAGACACATCAAATTTTATTTATTTGTAATAGATTAGTAAGTTTCAAGCGTCGATTTATCAGATACCTCTGGCCTAAAAGACGGAAATTTGAAGCCTCAATAGTTCAACGGTAGATGGGCCGACTTCGCTCCGTTAACGCGAGAATCGAGTCGAGTTCGATCCTGACCCCCCTGGGCTATTGTCGTACCCATTCCAGCGCAAGCTTCAAGCTTATTTGGAGGGGCAATAGGAATATTAGTAATGCTTTGAAAAAGCATATATTCTTTCAAAAAAAAAAAAATCGTGGCGTCCGTGAACGCTGACGTGTGGACGTCCATAATAGAATAGAATAAACTTTATTGTACACCACTAATATACATTATGAATTTAAATCACTTATACGAGTAAGTATCTATGAATGTACAGGTAGACAGTCTTATCGCTACGTAGCGATCTCTTCTCATAATCCATATCAGGTGGTACTATCATCTCGTTTGTTCCCTTTTATATAACGAATGCAACAACCAGTTTCTCAAACATCAAAATTGTTTTACAATCGATAAAGTCTAACCTATACAACATTAAGCTGAATTAAAAAAGTATCTTCAAGTATATTATTGTAAACAGTACGAAGAAACGAACAGTAGGCTCACTCTGGGTCAGCACCAGAGGCCTTAAGTCTTACTCGATGTGTCCTTCTTTCCTAACTCCTACCCCTAATTCGGTAATATCGCTGTGGACATAGGCTACACTTCTTTAAATCAGATCGCAGCATGCCGGCTGGCGGTATGCTTATTTGGTACTGTAGTGGCATAAAAACGCCACTTAAAAAATAATAAATCGAAGCTAGATTAAAATATGAAAGTTATAGTGTAGTATTCATAAGATGGATTGCACACCGTTGTAGCGTTGCGGGTAGTGAGTCTGCCTTTTGTGTCGATGATCTTACAAATATCTGTTTCGGTCTGGGCGTTTGTCCGTGTGGGTCTCCCCACCGTGCCTCGGAGAGCATGTTAAGCTGTCCGTCCCGGTTGTTATCACATAACATCTGATAATAATCATCAGTAATAGTCCGGAATAAGCAGACCCTGGGAAAATACTCGTATGTACTGGGAATAATGCTAAGAAGAAGAAAGAAGAACGGTGGTATTCGTAAGATGTCTGCGGTGTTAGACGTAGTAATTTTCACTGTTTTATTCAATTGACATAAATATTTTATTTCACACGTTGGCAATATAAATTTTTAAAACGAATGGGAACATTAAAAACTCGTTATTCCATATCTACGAGCTACTTACTATTTGTTATGGAGTTAGCTAGCACCGTCTCGAATCGAATCCGATTAAAGTAGAAGTCATGGACATTAAATCAATTTATTGACTATTTACCTACTTTCTAATTTGACTTGGTAGTTTTTGCGCGTTTTTTCCCGATAAGAATATTGTTAGAACGGGATTTCCATGTAATTTTATACGAATAGTCTTTAAATTATTATTTTCCATACAAAAAGTCATTTTCAAATAACTGTTTATAGCAAAATAATGCTGCGATACGTGTGTGTATTTTTTGTTTAATATTCATTTAAAGAATGTAAATGAAATAATATTGCAAGTGTTAATTAGACCTTCAATAGTGAATAAAAAAAATATTCTACCCTTTTTAATGTTAGGAATAGCGTTAGCGCGCCTCGCTACTAGGTAGTCATAGTGTGGGACTCACCACTCTTCGCGCGGGAGCTAGGTTGTACCCACCACGGGCTCACTTGCGCAACCAACCGTGCCGCCCTGTTGCGATCGCCAAAGCAGGGCGCCCCAGAGCACTCGGGACTAATTTTTAATTTCGTGTCGTGATTTTAGAAGGTCCTTTTGTTCCACCGACTGGTACCAAAAGCCCTTGCAAACGTCAACAAAGGAAGCCCTGGGTCCTAGGGCCCTCTACGCTGTGTCTTATTTTTTTACATCAGGTTTCAATAAATTCTCCTCAGCCTGATTTAATCTGAACTTACAGAATGAAAAAAAGTAAGTAGGCATTGCTTTAAACATTATTTCAATATATAAAGTTAAATGAGTCATAAAACAAATATATTTTTTAACATTAAGAAACACATAAAAAACGAGTGAAAGTAACGTCTGTCTGTAGATACGCATGACGGGAGAGTGTAATAAAAAAAATAATTTGCGTCACGCTTAAACGATATCAGCACGAAGTGGTTTTGTTTAACATTTACAATACAGCACTTTAACATATTGAATTTTATTAATGTGCAACTTTTACATCTCAAACGTATGACGTAAATATAAAAAATAGAATAAATGTACAACAATACCAACTATTCTATGGAATCAACTTCCGCTGGTGGTCTTTCCGAACCAATACGACCTGGAAACCTTCAAGAGAAGAGCGTATTTCTTCCTTAAAGGTTGATAACGTACCTGTATGCCCAGATGTTGCAGATGTTCATGAGCGGCGGTGATCACTTAACACCAGGTGAGCCTCCTGTCATTTGCCACTTCTTTCAATAAAAATGCGAAAAATAAATCTTAATCAAATCTTGTCAAACAATTGAACTGATCTTAGAAATAGTTTGAATCTTTAAATATAATTTATTTACAACCTATATGTAATATGTTGTACATATTTACAATTAATTACTAACTATATATGCAAATAATTAAAACTGTACAAATCATGTCCACGGGGAATGGTGGCTATGGTGCCTATGGGTGGCTATGGGTGGTGGAATGCTAGCTGCATTTTCCCGCTGAATCGCAATCCCGATTCTTTGAGCGAAAAATTAACCAGCCTTCCTGTTAACTGTGGAGCCAATGAGTCGGGGTGTAATATCTTTTAGTAATTGTTTTGCACTAACGCTCCATGGCCCAAGTGTTTCTACTGCAAACGGCATATAGATGTAATTTATAATAAGTGATAAATACTTACGCCGCTTACAGAACTCAGTTTGAACATAAATACATACATACATACAGGAAAAAATTAATAAATCCGAGGAAGCCAGCTTCCTCGTAGCGTCTCACTCACTACCGTGAAAATATTATTTTTAAAAAAGTTGTGTTTGCTGTGTTGAGTCTGCCAAAACTAATAAATAATCATTACTTTTTTGTGAATGCTACCTAAGTTTGCAACTAATTTCAAAGACATTTATACAATACTAGCTTCTGCCAGCGGACTCGCCCGTGTGATTAACGATTTTAATACAAACTTTGAACACCATTTCAACCCTTCTGGGGTGGAAATTTCGAAAATGTTAAAATACGTGTTTTATTATTTCTATATATTGCATTAAAAGTGTCTCATCAATCGTTATTCACGCGGATGAAGCCTTGGAAAGAAGTTAGTATTTATATATTTACTTTACTAAAAAAAATGAAAATAATAATTTTCGCAAACATTTTGCTTTAGAAACGTCAACAAATATAAATGAAACGACAACCTCATTTTATTTTATAAAATACCTATCATGTAGTCTTCTAACAAAAGACTCGGAGATGTTTAATATGCATATGTACATAAGATAAAATTAGCAAATAGTGTAGCGCAAGAAAATATATTACTTAAATATTCTCAAAGATAACTCAAATTTACTTTTCAGAAAAAAATGATTCATATTTATTATAAACATCATTCATAAAAAAATTATACAACTTTAAATGAAATTTATTTGTTCGTGCAGTTGTTTTATATCCCACAAACTTACGTTTAAGCATTTGGACTCTAATTATTTTTATCATCAGGTGGAGCAGAGATATCTCCCCCTAGGACAAAATAACAAAAAAAATTGTACAACTAAGGGTGGCTACAGAACAACGTTTTATACGAACGTATACGCACATTTTTTGAAGCGCGTATAAACGCACTTTTTGCCACGCGCGCAACTCGCACGAGCGTTCACACGCTTATAATCTCGTATACTCGTGTAATAATTTTTGAACAGTTAATGGTTTCAGACTAATATTTTATTTCGAGGTGCGCTTTGAAAAACGAGCTCATATGCTCATATAAAACGCTAGTCTGAAAAGTGCTACTTCCAGGAGTTCGAGCGTTCCCGCCGGAATAAGCCCGTGTACGCGAGTAAGGGCTGAAACGACCGTATACGCTCGAAAAATAAATCGCTGATCTGAAACCGCTCTAACGGTATTGCAATACTTTACGCATTTAAAAAGTAACTTGGTCAACATTTCTTTACAATACCATAAGCTATAGCACGACGTGAGAGTATTGTTTAAGCGTGTCGAATTCATATTTCATTGCTCGCACTAAGAAGAATTGAAGTCACCGATATCAATCAATATAAGTAATGAATGGCCATAACTAATTGTCGGCAAATGGTTTATTTTTAATAATAGCCCGTTACTAGTTAAAATGGGAATATTAATTAACACTTATTTGTTATTTTAATAGCATTTCAAGACAGACTATTCGTTTTCTATAGGGCTCCTTATTATTAAGGAGCAGGTTCTCAATTCGTTTGTTACTTCATCATATCTTTCGACCGTGAATTAACCGATTTTGATGATTCTTTTTCTGCTTCCCGTGTGGTCCTATTTAAATTTGGTCCAGTTCTGACAATGGCATCCATGGGAAAACCTTTAAATCAAAACTAAAGTCTTTGCATTAATCATTAAGTACTATCATCCATAACTACAAAATATGAAATAAAATATTTTTATTTAAAAAAATCCGAACTTCAAAACTAAAAATAAAATATTTTCTTTATTTTCTATTTTTTTTTTCTAAAATAAAATCTTTTTAAAACTTCTTCTGTTAACGCCACCTGACAGTGAATAAAAAATCAATTATGTTGACATTACAAATTGATACTTCAATTTTATGTATTTATAAAAACTATACGTAATAGGTAATTCTACACATAACGATTTGTCTCCTAACAAAGACGATGGCGTATATACCTGTGTTAAATTGCTTCCAATCAACAGTAACAAAGGTTTGATTACGAGCAGTTGGACAGTGGTCTCTGATTGACGCGTGTGTAGCCGGCTCGTGTTGACGCGTCAGCCGTGTCAGACACACAATTAGTGCTATATTCAATGCTCACTAGCAAGTGCGTCACTAATCGAAGCTTCTAGCATTTATGCTATATTTCGAAACTACAATTTCATTTGAAAGCGGATTTAAATTTAGGGTTGCAGGGAAAAACAGAGTTCCCTACCCAAAGAATGCCAACCCACCTCTGTCCGTCCATCTGGCAGCGTAAATACCTAACGAGCCGTTATATATAGCGGGTTAAAATTTTAACAAATTTTGTATTTCTGTTGCCGCTGTTGCCAACATCAAATGCTGTGAATTTTTTTTTTGAATTTTAAAATAAAGTAAGTCCCCATACAATTAACTTTTTATGTAAGAGTTTTTCTTATGTAAGAGGCTGCAAACGGGCAGCAGTCACAGCCTACACGCCTCCATTGTGATAGTTATATCCTGTGTCGGGGGTCCGGAAACATACACAATGACAAGGACAAACACACCCAGACCGGAATACATGGTCTGTATGGTTAATACACACATCTGATCCGAGCGGAAATCGAAACCGCGACACAATGTTGTCAAAGACTCGAATGAGACAGACATTTAAGAGGAGGCATAAGTACCTTATGAGGATAGAGGAACATGCATAAGAAATTATTCCAAGATACGCAGAAAACCCAAAACTCTATCAGGGGCGTAGCCAGGATTTAGCGCAACGAAGGGCAAAATATTAATTAAGGGCCTAGGGAGCGGCAAAATGGCCATTCCCACCACTAGCTATTCGTATGATAGACAATAATAATATTTCGATATGAATACAATTAAAGTAACATAACTACTAATTAATACAATTTGCACGTCTCAGTTGTGGTTTTGCATACTACAGTGAGCCTACGGTTTGACGTGTATTTACGGCTGGCTCATGATTACGTGACGGACTGACGAGACAAGTTGATTTAACGCATATCTAAACTGAATCCTGACGATTTATGTCATAAAACATAACAACTAGCTAGCAACTTTGTAAGGAAAATATATTATTTTCACTGTTGTAGTCATAAATTAAATACAAGTACATGGATGACCGAAATTTGCTCGGTATTTAATTTTTTGTAAAACATTTTCTAAAAATGAATTCTAGCTAGATCGATTTATCGCCCCGAAACCCCTGCAAACAATATTTCATGAAAATCGGTTGAATCTTTTTCGAGATTCAAATTATATACATATAATTATATATCTAAGAGTTTGTTTGATTTATTTATCATGTTACAATATAGACGAAAGAGGTGGTAGTCTTAATACAAAGTAGAACTGATTGCTATTGACACCTATCGTATCTATTATGGTGCGTTTTTATTCAAGGGATCTTGGATGGACGTGTTATGAGGCAGCGCCTATGGCGACTGAGGCACTGATTGATAAAATTATTACGGAAGACACGAACATCAACCACGCAGATCCTAATTTAGCGGATTCTCCGACATATGTAATACAAGAATCGCTCGTTTAATAGTATTAAATATAAAATTAGTTTTGTTTCCTACATTGCAATTTATAATTATCTCTACAGAATTGGTTTATATAAACTTTTGTTCGTGTTCTATCGAGTTCCGTTACAGTGAGATGTGTTAAATATTCTGATGGCCTAATTCGTTCTGAAATGTTAAAACTTTCAAAATACCTCCATCATACTTATGTCAGAAAGCTGTCGGCTGAAATTACTTTAAACAATTTAATATGAAGTTTACTGTTTCGGAAATATTAACGTTGTTATATTTAATTAAAAATAATTACCAGTCAAGTCCGTTTTGGACTACGTACGGTCGAAAGTAAAGGGCTTTATACGGTAGTAGGTCCATGCTTCTCTCAGCACAAATACGCCTGCTCGACCGGGGAAGTACTACCCTCTCACACAAAATCGGCGTCAAGTAACAGTATCCTTAGGTGCTGTTGCGTTTCGTGCGATGAGTGAGAGCGCCGGACGCCCAATATCCCACGGCTTCTGTTCCCTTCCTTTTTTCCCTTCTCATCCCGTCCCTCCTGTTCCTTGGGTTGGCAACGCGCATGTGATACTTCAAGTATCGCAAGCGTTCATAGGTTGCGGTGACTGGTTACCATCAGGCGGACCGTATGCTTGTTTGCCAACCGTATTGACATAAAAAAAAACAGTTTTTATGACTAGGAAACTTAGGAGTTAATATCACAACAATTACTAACTTAATGAAAACAATCAAGTTCGGCGACGACCTTGTGGCGCAGCGGTAGCAATGCTGCCTTAAGCGCCACAGGTCGCAGGGTCTATTTCCGCTCGGCAGCAAATGTTTTTATTGGCAAATGGTTTATTTTTAATAACTACTACTACTAACGTTTGTCCTTGTCATTGCGAATGTTGCGGACCCCGACACAGAATATTAGTATGCTAATATATAAGGTTTAACGATATTTATTTTCCATAATGGCACAAGTCACTTACATGGAAACAACAATTTAAAAATAACTGAATGTCGAACGTAAAAAACAATAATAGTTGTACTCATTTAATCACTACATAGTATAAAACAAAGTCGCTTTCTCTCTCCCTATGTATGCTTAAATCTTTAAAACTACGCAACGCATTTTGATGCGGTTTTTTTAATAGAAAGAGTGATTGAAAAGGAAGGTCTATATGTATAAAACATCCATTAAATAGTGGAGAAAAAAAAAAAAAAATTGAGGTTTCTAATGTGATGTCGTAAATAATTACATTTAACGCGTGCGGGCCACAGGTAGTAATGAATAAACCAAAACTACTGGATCGATTTTTATCACTTTTTCATTGAATGACATAGGCTATATATTTTATACCCGTGCGAAGCCGGAGCGGGCCGCTAGTGCATTTATAATTAAAGTAATTTTGAATAATGTGTTCCGATAATTTAGTCTTAAATATATTAAATGAGCTCACATCTTTTAAAGTAGACGGTAATTTATTGTAAAGCTGTGCACCCTCATAGGTAAACATTTTTTTACCAAACTGGGTTCTGGTTTTAGGTTAAACAAAGTGACTAATATACGTAATTTCATCACAATCAGTTTAATGGCTTAGACAGACAGAAAGAGCTTCTTTCGCATTTATAATATTAGTTATTATTATATAGAAGCTGAGAAAGTATAAAAATTATATATATATAAAGGCGAATCAATCAAGTCATGTCATATTATCTGTAGCACTTTGTCTTAATAGCGGCGTCTGGAAAACGGAGAGTATTGTAAAATAACAGCTGGCTTACTGTGGAAGGGTTCTTAATCTAAGTGGCGGTTTGAGGTGTATACATATGGGCGTTTACGATCGTTTTGTATGGAATTATTAGGGCGTGGGGTTCACGGTTGGAGTGTCATACACAAAGTGTAAATTTCGCCAGTAATTAAAATAGAATTAGATTTTATACTAGACTTGCTTCAGCCTGTTAAATTTAAATACATACATATATAATTTTCATATATTTCGGACATCACGCACCGGCTCACCGAACTGGCTACTGTATGTCAGATTTATTGGTTAGTTACTGCTTTGCTTTTTGAGTTCTGAGATTTGCTCGAACAAACAGACAAAGGAAAATGTTATAATTAAATTGTACTAATTACATACCATAGTTTTTATGTTGAATAACACATTTGTTAAAGACGGTTAACGGGATTTGTTAAAGATAGAGAAGAAAGGGAGCCAAAGGGGTGGGAGTTTGTGCCCTGGCGCTTTCAGTCATCGCACGAAACGCAACAGTATTCTGTTACTTTACGCCGATTTTATGTGAGAGGATAGTTCTTCCCGGTCGAGCCGACCCATTTGTGATGGGAAGAGTGTGACTCTACTACTAAAATTATTGTTTATGATATTTTAACGATCATTTTGGAATACCACTTGATATGAGAAATAATTATGTAAACTGTCCTTGTAAATTTTACCCTTTCTTAATTTTAAATCAAAATCAAATTAATTACTTATTCATTACGTTAAATGGTTTTTAAGTTAATTAATGAACTTACCCTTATTAATCAATGCTGTACTGTTAAATGAGATTTAAAAGTTATTCATGTGTCCCTGCCTTACTGGCGTCATCATTATTAAATGAAAGGTAATTGTCAAGCTGTAAATGGGATCCCTTGTGAGCCTTCGTTGTGTGTGTGTGTGTGTATATTAAAGGACTGATATATGTCACACATTTGTAGGGAAACCGAGATGGCCTAATGAATAGAAAACGTACTGTTAAATCAAAGTTGGCAACTTCACAGTAATACTAGAGGTGTCACCATGCGGCAGGCAGGAGGAGGTTGAAAAAGATTGAAAAAAGACAAAAATAAGGGTGAAGTGTGTGTTAGCCCCGCATAGTGGAAAGTAAAGGGTCCTGCAGCTTGATGATGAAGAATCTCGAGGACTAACTATTAACGAATTAAATCTACCGTAAAAATAATTTAGTAATTTTATAGTAATTATTAAAGATAATATGAAAAAACAGAGTTATGGGAAAAAATTATGTATTTCTAAAGTTTCTCTTCTCTTTAAAATAATTATCGTTGAAAGTTCTTTTGATGTTCTACAAATTCAAGTTTTTCCAGAATTTTAAATCCCATAGTTCAAAAGTTAGCCCCGCCTGGGCACAATTTTTATGACTTAATTACATTATGACAATTAAACTGACTTATGACTTAACAAAATTCTGTAGCGGTTCATGGAATACACTTATTTACTAAATTTTGCATCGATAGAGCCAATAGTCACCGATTACAGTGACTGTGACATACGGAAGAACTGGCGTTCATGACGAAATTATAAGGGTTCCGATTTTGCCATTTGGCTCCGGAACCATAAAAAAACAATTCACATAAAACAGTACGGATACTGTTACCTCACTTCCCATCGTTATTCTGTGAGAAAACAGCAAAGCTCTGCTACTAAAAGTACAGACAATATACAAACTTTTACATTATATTTTGTAGTAGTATACAAACATCTTATCCACTGAACTATAACTAGACAAAGATACAATTCTAAAGCTTTAATACCAGATGCATTAAACAATGGATTGTTTCCAATCAATTAATCTGCTAGAACAGCTATTTGTATCGGATGTTTTAAACCTTATGTCGAAGAGCATAGGATTTAGAATGTGAGGTTATTTATTGATTTAACTGGGTTATACCACGGTACACTGCTCCTTGTTATTGCTTCGAGTAACTCATAATAGTAAGAAATGTTAGAACTTTTAAATGTTCTGTCTTATATTACGGTTATGAAGTTGTATGTAATTATAAAGAACGATTCGATTCCCGCTCGGGAACATGGACATTGTCTTTGTGGGTTGACCACATGTGAAGATGTCAGTCTCGGTTATTATGCCATAGCATCTGACTTTTTCTTGCGAAAATTAGATGGTCATCCGGCATAACAACTTCAATAACGCGGGCTTTGCTAGTGAGATGTAATAAAGAAAAAGTGTTAAATATTTAATTTTTTTAGGCTAGGCACCTTCTGGGGTCTGCGGAGCAATTTTACAAAGTTTCGTCATAATCGGATGGCTTAGAAATGCAAGGACAAACATATTATAAAGATTCCTTTTTTATTTATATACATTGATTAATTAAGTTGTAATAGACTTAAACGCACAAACAATATTTACAAAATTATAGTAGTCATAAATTAATCGGTAATAAATTTGAATTCATTAACATGACCAATAAAACCGAATTGCTCGCCCCAATTCGCACACAGTTTTCATCCAAATGTCCGAGTATTACCGCTTGTAATGCCGGTATTACCGATATCCGGTAATCGCCGGTAATCGTCGGCCATTGACGCGCACTTGCCGGTAATCGGCTTACAAGATTAACCGGCTCCCAGTAATACTGTTACACGAACGAACGCCGGCTTGTGGTTAATATGTCTTTGTTAATATGGTAATTGGTTAACTACATAGCTCTTTGTAGTTGTTGTTATAATTAAAAAGTGGTAGTATTTTTATTAAAATAAGGTTTAAGCCTTTCTTAATCGGTATCATAATACCTGATTGTACCTGGTTTTAAATTAGCTCCTATATGTTTAAAGTCCTTGATCAGACCATCTCAAGATTAGTATGGGAGCACTCTTGAAGCATTAGGCTATATTTTTTGAACTTATGAAATAAGAATTTCAAAAAAAACATCGTATTCACCTTAGATATTGTTCAAAGAAAAAAAAGACACGAGAATTTTTTTTATGTCAACTAACTGAAAAATATTATTTCTTAATTCTTTTTAAATAAAATAATATGCATAAAAGGATGAATATTTTATTTATACTTTATATTGAGCATATAATTGAAATAGGGTTTTTACTGGCTTGTAAATATTGTAGTAAATAATAATGATACATATTTAGCCTTATCATAGTTTTTTTTTTTTTATGTAAGAGGGGGCAAAGGGGCAGGAGGCTCACCTAATGTTAAGCGATCACCGCCGCCCATGAACATCTGCAACACCAGAAGGCATGCAGACGCGTTGCCGACCTTTAAGGAAAGAATACGCTCTTCTCTTGAAGGTTCCCAAGTCGTATCGGTTCGGAAAGACCGCCCGCGGAAGCTGATTCCATAGAGTGGTTGTGCGAGGAAGAAAATGTCTTGTGTTTTTTAATAGTATATAACTGATACCTATATCAATCCTTGTATTAAGAGACCGGTGATTTCTAGGCAAGGCAAGCACTAATAATTTTTTTGTTTACAGGTAAGCCAGCAACCACCGACCACACCCTCCATATGTAAAGAGTAAGCAACAAATTTTAATAATACAATATTTCAATATTCCGATAATATTCTCTATCGGAAACACCAGTGTTAAGTATCACTATATTTTAATTATCATCTCATCGGTGGAGTTGGCGTCGTCCCAAGCGATAATATGACAAAGTTATATCCACTAGAACTGCCAGCCTCATCGTTTTTAAATAAATATTTTTTTTATGTTACATGTTGGCAAGCAAGCATACGGCCCACCTGATGGTAAACGGTTGCGGTAGCCTATGAGCGGGCGCAACACCATTAGTAGGTGCCACTCACGCGTTGCCAACCTCGAGATATTGGTTCTTGGACGCCGGAAATGGAACACGCAGTGAGATTAATTAGAAATTTAGTAGTAGCAAAGCCATGCTCCTGCTACCACAAATGGGCCGACACCACCGGGGAAGTACTACCCTCTCACAGAAAATCGGTGTAAAGGAACAGTATTAATACTGTTGCGTTTCGTGCAATGAGTGACAGCGCTGGATGCCCAATCCAATGTGTTATATACCTGATTTTTACCTTCCTCATCCTTTCCCTCTTATCCCTCGGGTTGGCAAAGCGCATTTGATACTTCAAGTATATGTGATACATCAAGCGGACTATAATATGATTATCTGCTAACCGTCATCATTAATAATGATAAAAAAAGTTTTTAATGACTCTGAATACTAATCCGCTACAATATCAGGAAACATATCGACGGTAGAAAGAAAAATATATACATATATATATATATATATATATATATATATATATGTCGGCGCGAATACGAATTATTTGATCATGTCACTGGCAGTCTTTAATTGTATTTTCGAAAAAAAATATTAAAAATCGAAGCAATTTTTAAATATTGTTTTTGTAATGAGATTATTCAAAAATATGTTGTAACATCAACTTCCGTTGAACGCTTTATAAAGCAAATGATTTGTGTTGTGAAATCACTTTTGCTCCTGTCTCTCGGCCACAAACTCTGTAAGTAGTCTGCATGGCACTTTTATTAAAAATTGTTATATTATTTTACTTGCTTTTCATTCCTAAAATTATCTTGTTTAAATATGTGTGAATTTAGTATCAAATTACCTTACTTAATCTCATAATAATTAAAATCAAAATGTGATACGCAGCGTATTGCTATTATTGTGTTTAAAAGCATAGCAGAACCGATGACCTGCATAGGTTCAGCGGTTCTGCATATTTACTTTAAATAACCTCACTTCTGGTATGCGACATATAAATTCAACCAAAGTGGCTTTTCATTTGTTTTTCCTTCCCACCGTCGCGTCGTCATGTATTTGCCCATAAAAATAAATAATCCCTATTTTGTTATTTTATGTGATTTTTCGATGAATTTACCCATTGATTAGCTTTCTTAAATTAAAATCCGCATTTTAGTTCAACGTTCTAAAATCCCGCTCTTCTTGAAAAATGATCTGGCAACATTTTCATCCCATTAAACCCTATTTTATAGACACTTAACATTTTTCACTGTAAATCCTCGTTACTGAGTGGTATTAAAAGATATTAAATATTTTTTTAATATCACGTCGCTGGAATCTCGCTTAAAACCACACATAAAATGTTTCTAACTTTTCCGAGCAATTTTACCGAGGCTCGCTGTAGGTGTCCGTTGTAATCATCCGGTGCCGGATGACGGGTATTATAATTGGCAAAATGCCACACTATGATCGCGTTCATGAAATAAAGTATTGTATGAAAAATGTCAAATCAGATTAACGATATTAGTCTGAGGTACACCTTGAAACTTACATACACAAAAATAAATATTAATACAATAAAGTTCGCAGTGAAAAATGCTCATGTTTCATCCGCTAATATTCAACAATACATCATACATACATCAGCAATATTACAGAAGAGACGATGAAGATATTTCTCTCAGCATCATCATCAGCATATCCTCTGAGTAGGTGTCGGAATAGTGAAGGTGTCAGCCCCAGCCTCACCTTTGTTTCGTAACAGAAATTCGCGTTCGAAAATAAACAATAACGGTCTCAAATTACACTTCTTCGGCAGTAGGGTAAATAAAGCGAACACCTATATTTAAGATTTACAAGCTGTTAACTCGGAGTCTGTCTTTATGCACAGATGTACATTAAAAGTCACCATGCAAGAAACATTAGTCGGACTACTTGTTAGTACATACCATGCAATATGCATAGCATTCTTTGGTATTATGTCCTACTCTTCGTTTCGTTGCTTTCGTTTTCGAATGTATTTTAAAGCTTCTTCAGAGTTTCGGACCGATTCTTAAAAGCCGGCTCGGAGTTGTGCTAAAGAGTTGTAGAAACTGGCTGTCGGACATAACGCTTCAAGAGAACGATTATATTTTAATTATAATTGTTTTGGGCGAGTTTAGATTATTCCGTTTGTAATTTTAATGACGTTTTCGTTTCAAATCATACTTACGTTATTGTGACGACGAAGTGAAACATATTTTAAAAATAATTAGAACTACTGTAAATTAAATCCTTCTAGAAAATTATGTGTGAAAATGTGCGAACTCTATAATAATTTATCTTTTTTTCTTTCTTTAATTGAAATACAACTATCGGTCACCTATCAATAGACGGCCCGCATTGTAACCTGCTTAGTCCACTGATTTTTGAAGGTCCCATAAATTCTACTATTAACGTCTAATTATTTGAAAAAGCAATTCCTGGTTGGGCTGTTGATTCATTTCGAAAAACTTGGTCTAAAAAGTTTAAAAAAACATTATATCAGTTTAAGACCGTAGTCCAATAGGTTGACTTTATAATATATTTTCCACTTAATAAGAAATGTCCAGACAGTTATTATAGAAGGAAAACTAGAAACGATGCTGTAAATCTTTATTCCAGCGTCTAATTGCCTCGAGATGGCGGTCATGTCTGATATTAACCGCCCGCGTCGGCGTGTCTGGAATATTATTACCTGAGCTTTCGTTTTACTTAGTCTTGCATGTGTAACGCACTAAAGCTTAAGGACTCGTTATCTGAGGCTTAACGCCGTAGCCTCCCGAGGACTCCCTAGGGAGTGTGCGTGTTTTTATGATCACGACACGCACATTAAAACTATTATTTGTTTTTAAATAAATTACAAAATAAAAAAAATCCCCAGCACCAAACTAAATATACCACATTCCCTTTCAATATAGTGTACATAATTTTACTCGTCAAACCCTTTTATTTGATACTCATGTAACTTGTGCTGGTGGCCATATTGGATTTGAAATTCATCATAGTATATAGTATTCTACTTGTAAAGTTCTTTCATTTGATATTCACATAAATTAATTAACTGATGACCGATTTTCATCAAACCTAGCTAAGAACACTCCTGACTAAAAAATCCAAATTCGTTTCATCTGATCGGGAACCACAATGCCACAGACCGACACACACACAGACAAACCTTTAACATCCCGTTCTTTTTGCGTCTGGGCATGAATATGAGATTTTAAATGTATTCGACAACTTCGCTGCGCTTCCGACACAGTTGCTCAAGTCTATTAACTTCTCAAAAACTCCAAAATCGGTAGGGGTAGACAGAGCAAGTAGGCGATTTGAAGCTGCCATACAGTATTTTTTTAAACAATAATTAGCAATGCCAAGGCATTACTAATATTCCTATTGCCCCTCCAAATAAGCTCGGAGTTTGCGTTAGGAGTGGGTACGACAATAGCCCGAGGACTGACACCTTTATCGAATCCTCGACTCTCGCTTTTACGGAGCGAAGTCGGCCTTTCTACAGTTGAGCTGTAAAGGCTTTTTTCTTTTAGTTTTAATATTATCTTATTTGCAATTCAATACTAACTATATTTACAAATAATTAAAAAATAAACTATATTTACAAATCATGTCCACGGGGAATGGTAGCAAGAATGCAATCCGCATCTCCCCGCTGAATCGCAATCTCGATTCTTTGAGCGAAAAATGAACCTTCCCTCCTGTCACTTGTAGAGGCAATGAATATCTTTTGGGTGTAATATCTTTTAGAAATTGTTTTGCACTAACGCTCCATGGCCCAAGTGTTTTTATTGCAAACGGCACAAAGATGTCAATTTTGAATTGAATAAGTTCATTATTATTATTTATTACTTTTTCTTTTAATAAGTACGAGGAAGCAGCTTTTGTTTTTATGATATTTTTATAGTGTTTTATTATTTTTTCGTGGATAAAGTCACGTTGAGTGTGTAGCGTTTATTATTATTATTATTATTATTAAAAATTAAACGCCATAAAATAAAAAATTTGGTCCAGCGAAATATAATGTATTGTTTTGAAATTTTACATTGTCTACAAAGTTATATAACTTTCGCATAATTTACATTCAATTAAAAACGGGCGGTTTCATCGTTAAAATTGAATTTGTGAATTTGAAACATTAGATTGTCAATTTTAAGTTTTGTGGTGTCTGAGTATAAGACCGTGCGTTTTTGTGACTTATTTTATATAAGCGACCCGCCCTCATTTCGTTACGTGGTCTAGGAGTAAGTGGAAATACAGATACAGACGCCGAAAGCGACGTTATTTTATATTATGTAGATATTAGTAATTAAACAGAATAAAATTTAGTTCCTAAATTAATTGGGCAATGCGTGGCGTGCTCAATGATAAGTAGGCCTTTACCGAAGGCTTAAATGCTTGTATCATTAGCAGTAGTTAGTATGCGAGTGTTGTATGGAGTTATCTCTTATCGATGACAACGTAAGGGCGATTACGGCTACTTGATATCGATATTCTGTGCGACGATAGTACTTCCCTAGTCGAGCCGAAGCATTCATGCCGAAAACAGCAAGGCTCTATTAATTCAAATTATATTGCTCTATAGCAAATGCAGATGCATAATGATTTGTTTTCATGCTACAATAGACGATATTAATATTTCTATAGAGGCACGAGCGACCGCAAAACGTCATTTCCACCCCATTTCTTCGTTTATTGTCATGTCACTAATGGAATTAGTATTTTCATAATAAATATCTGGTAATGTACATTGTTTTAATCGATGTAACTATTGTTCACTTAAAATAGTGATGTAATTGTCTAAATATTATGTTTGTATTGCTTTAACGACTGAAAGAATTGGGTCAAATAAGTGGTTTTTTATTTTATTTTATAAATAAACGCACTCAACGGCTCCCATTAGGATAGTTATATCCTGTGTCGGGGGTCCGGAAACACACACTATGACGACCTGTGACGCTGGTTGGTTCGTTACCTCTACGCTACAACGTCGTCAACGTCGTAATTTGAAAAGTGATTATTCTATAAAAATATAAAACATAAACCGTATACAGAGAACAAGCTTTTTCTTACCACGAAGGTGAGAAACAAATGGACGGCCGTCCCGATGGTTCCCAGTTACCTTAGCCTATAGATACTTGCTTTTTTTAATTATTTTTTTATTTAAAGGCCTTTGTACGATGGTAGTTCTTCCACGGTCGGCTCATCAAAGATGTTAGAAAAGTGCGGCCCATTTTGTTTATAATTAGTAACAAATAATGCAAATAAAACATGAAGGCTCGTTTTTTAGCTTAGAAATTCGTCAAAGGTTGGACCCAAATTCATCCATAACCGAATATATTAAAACTTAAACAAGTCGTTTAAAGTTTTACAAACCTTTGATTTTTGTTGAGTTAGCAAATAATTAATCCTCGATAGATTTCAGTTAAATTTTATAACAGCTTAAATATATTTTCGCTTTTTAAAGACACAAACACAACAAACACGTCAGGATGGTGAAATCGTCAACAAGTCGTTTAAAACTAAACCGTTCCTTAGTTGTTGACAGACTTGTTACTCTGTAGCGTTGTATGCGATTTCCGCTTCGCAAATATTTATATGGGCATGTCTGTCGGACTAGGGTTGTGAGTTGGAGATAAATAGAGGGAGAAAAAATTGACACTTGGGACGTTATCAGTGGTTTGGTTAGAACTCTTGCAGTTGTGGGTATCGAATACGTTTGGTAGTCAACTTTATATAAAATGCTTTTGGTTTGGAAAAGAAAATATTGATAGCTGTTTGGCGATTAGGTTGAGTTTTATTTTTAGGGTTTCGTACTCAAAAGGTGCCAACCCCGTTACTAAACCTCCGCTGCCCGTCTATCCCTCAGTCAGTGGGGTCAGTCAGCTCAGTCAGCTCAAGAACCTTAGTCGGTAGAGGGTTCATTATTTATTTAGTATTGCCAGGATTTGAAATGATAAGAAATGATATGATGTTAATTAAAATGCTTGAGATCGAAGGAGCTTACTTTTATTTGTTGACCCTCTGATACCCACGACCCTCAGCCACTCTCATCCAGGTCTTAAAGGCCATCCTGCGAAGATCATCACTACATTAGTTAGTCTGTGGACGTCCGCTACGTTTGCCGATCTTTGGTCTCCACTCATGACTCGTTCACTCTCCATCTACCGCCAGCTCGCTAATCCAGTGGGCTACGCTAGATCCCTTCGTTTCGAATTCAACCATTTAAAGAAACTTCGAGCATAGCCCTTCAATAAACTGTGAGTGTTGACGTATGTATGTCATAACGAGTATTAAGTCTAAAGAGCACACTATTGTAATATTTCTTTTATATATATATTATTGATCAATGTACGCATTGATCTTGATTGTACTTAATCTTTGTAAATAAACACAGGAACGGAAGCTTGTTTTATATTTATGTAAATTTATAAAGTATTCAGTCTGTTAGTGCTCTATTTAAATACCAAGTTAGCGAGATCTCTTGTATTAGTGCAAGAGCATGCTTCATCTGCATAATACTTAATAAATTCCGCTTCTTTTGTTTTTATGTATTTTCGTAAAGATTATCCTATCAAAAACATAAAATGTAATGTAAAAAAATCCAAGTCTCGCAACGCAGTTCCTTTTCTACAAAAAGTGATAAGATCTCATGTATAACTACGACTGAAGCTTGGCAGTTATACGGCAACATATTCTACTCATTCAAACAGTTTAGTGTCGTATTGTACGGTAACCATAGAATTACTATAAGAACAAGAACAATCACTTGTAATTTAATGTTAAATAAACTCATACTTTATAGTTAAATATTTAAGTTTAATTTTTCAATACTTCATACTAAAACAAAAATTTGTTCGAGAAAGAGACACTAAAAAGTAGCTCTGTCCCTTTCCCACAGGTTGCCCTTACAAAAAAATTATTTGATAAGGTGGTAGTTACACAAGTTCCCAATATATTTATAAATTGTGGCTTAACGAAAGTATTTTATAATTAGAAACAATTGTTACTAAAATTAATAGTTATGATCGTAATATAATAAGCCTTTAAATACACCATTTTTGGTTAAATGACTTTAAATAAAGGAAATATTATTACTATTCTGACAACACAGTTCAAAATTTACCAACAAATTGGCGTTATTTAGGTTACTATAGTAACGTCAAATTTTCATATCATAGATTGGGCTCTTCAGAAGCCTTTTTAATTGATTTTCTTAGAAAAATGGTGAACAAATGCATTATACTGCCTGGTTGTAAGAATGAATCTTATCCAGGTTGTGGTAAATCTTTCCACCTGTAAGTAATTTTGTTTTATAAGAACTAGGGTGACTCTGCTATGTTAAGTTCATAGGCGATTCTTGAATTTTTTATTAATTGTTATTAATTTAAAATTTAAAAATAAAGTCTTTATTTTAGTATTAAAAATGTCATTTTAATTTAGAAAAAAAGAATGGATAAAAATAAATATAATTTTATTATATTTTCCGACTTACATTCCACTACTAAAATACCACTGGTTATTTCTAATAAAAATAATAATATTCCAATAAAATAATATATTGGTTCTAATTTAAATATATTAATAGTATGCAGAAATCAAGATGATTCAAGTTTGTTTTGGTCCTCAATTATTAACAATTATGGTGTTTCGATTAGATAGGGATAAAGCTACCATTTGGAACCTCTCTTTTGACACAGAAATGTTGCTTCAGTGAGCTTTCTTGTTCTTAGTATTAATTCTATGACGTAACATACTCAACTCATTCAAATACTTTAGTGTCGTACTGAATTCCTGAATTGCTTCGAGAGAAGGATAATACGGCCGTGCCGCTTTTTTGTTCGACTTGGCGCGGCAATGCCGTGCCCACAGATTAAATTACTAAGCGTCATTTTGACAAGCAACAATATTATTGACATTTATAACCGATTCCAAAAAATCCTGAGGTTTTTTCATATTACGTTATATGTTCCCAAATTAATTTTTTCGCGAATCTGATTTTAATGGTTAATTCTCTGATATCATATTTTTAAGAGGTATAGGTAATTAGCTCGTATACAATGAGTTACTGGTTCGCCCTTTGGGTTGCGGAGGTCAGATGGCAATCGGTCTGTGTAGAAACTAGTAACCTGTCAAATCCGGATAAGAGTAATAAGCAGATCCCCGGTAAACGCCGGGATAATGCTAGGAAGAAGAAGATTACTATATGTCGGAGAATCCGCTAAATTACGATCTGCGTGATTGACGTTCGTGGTCTGCCTTGATAATTTTATCAATCAGTGCCTCAGTTACCAAAGGCGCTGCCTCAAAATACGTCCATCCATGACTCCAACATGATCCCTTGAATAAAAACGCACCATGACATATACGGCAGACGTCAATAGCAACCAGCTCTACATTATATTAAGACTACAACCTCTTTCGTCTATAATGTAACATGATAGATAAATGAAACAAACTCCCACATATAGGTATATGTAAAAATTGTTATGTTTGATGATTATGAATGTAAATTAGTAATCTGTTATTTGTTGTTAGAATTAGGACAATGGTGAGTGCGTTTTGTTTGTGTGTGTTAATTAAAATACTTGACATTTACACAATCTACGACGTCACCACTATAACCTTCCTTATTATTTTATTTATCTCACCTCATCCGGTTGTAACTGGTTTGATAAAATCATTAAAATATAACTGTTTATTTTATTAATGTTTACTGTTATATTTTAATATGTTAAACTATTCATTAGGCTTTAATTAATGAAATAGCTTTTAGGTAT
Source organism: Hestina assimilis (assembly GCA_023373885.1). Lineage (NCBI taxonomy): Eukaryota > Metazoa > Arthropoda > Insecta > Lepidoptera > Nymphalidae > Hestina > Hestina assimilis. Next base: position 14,267,349 of record CM041753.1, read on the forward strand.
AATAAGAAATACCCGCGACACCACCTGCGTATGAATTTTAATTAAATTCATTGTTGCGTTAATGATAACATCTAGCCCGGTGACGCTTTCAAAGCCAGTAAGGCCAATAGTTATATCTCTCTAACTTAACTCGTGCTGTCATTAAAGCCATGCTTTTTCAAGTCATTACTAATTCTCCTATTGCCCCTCCAAAAACAATTTGGAGTGGACCACCCATAACATTTAGAGATGTGAAAAATAGATGTTGACTGATTCTCAGACTTACACGATATGCCTACAAAATTTCATCAAAATCGGTCGAGCCGTTTCGGAGGAGTTTGATAACAAACACCGCGAAATGAGAATTTTATATATTAGATTTCAGTATTGTTTCAACAATCTGAATTCTACTTCCTAGTGTACATTTGTTTGCTATAAGCCTTTTATGGCTCGCTTTATTTAGAAAACATTAATTGTAATGTTTAACTTAATTTCGCCTTACAGCCCATGACGCTAAATGTGCTTATTCCGTGAATAAATTTTCTCCAGTTGTAATTCCATTTTCTGTTATCACAATGTAAACTGAAATAAGTCTTACTGTTGCATCGATAACGTGCATAGTGTTGCTTAGTATAATTGTTCTCGGGACGTCCAGAGTTTTAAAAAAGTGCCCCGAATTTTCACTAAGGCGTCCCGTGAAATACTTTATCCACACATTTACTGATATTCAATATTATAGTCACTGCTTATTTCGTACGTTACTTTATGTAACAAATATGTCCCATAACCTGCCCTTCACTTATCTGTCAAAGCACTAATTTCGCTTTGTTATTGTGTTCTTTTTTATTTCTCCTTTGTTAATAGCAATAGAGCCATATTTAAGGGCAAAAACTAAATCATAAACTATTAACTTATTATATTGTTGTTTCTTTGGAAAAAAATGTAAATTTTACAATATTTCCCGCGTGATGACAACATAAAACGACGATGACTGCCTTAAGTAACTGACTAATATCAACTTGATAACAGTCGGAACCGTTTTTTATTATACCTTCACGGAGACGCTAAGTTAAAATAATAGTATGGGTCACCTATCCATATACTGACCGCGTCTAACATAGCTGAACTCAATGATGATTTGCCAGTGGAAACTTCTGTCTGTGTATATCTCCAAATATAATATTGCTATACATTCCTAAATGTAACACGAGTAACGTAACTCACTAAATCAGTAACAAGTACGTGTACCGTCAATAAATAACATCAAACTACCCGCTACGGTTAATTATTATCGCTCTGAATAAGGTTTATCGAGCTAGCCGTGTTAGTTTTTGTTTATCTGTCCATTGTTTCTGGTGGGAACAATGAGATCGGTTATCAGGATAATGATGTTTTCTGACCCGATGAGCTGGACTTTTGACAGTTCGCGGACTTTTTGTCAATGTTTTTATAGTATTGATATATAAGTATCATTACATACGAAGGAATTTTATATATTTAAATTATATATATATATATATATAAATTGTGTATATAAAAACTCGTTCGTTTGTCGTTTTTATTTTATTAAATAGATATTTAAATAAAACTGGTGCTAGGCCTTTTTTTGCAAGAGACCGCCTAGGTCGGTACCAACGCAGTGTCATATATTCTTCCACAAAGCAGTATACGGTTTCGGTTTCAAGGAAAGAGGTTGGCACCGCGTGAATGACACCTACAATTAATGAATGGTGGTGTAAGCGCTCATAGACTACGATAACCGCTTACCATCAGGTGGATCGAATGCTTGCTTGCCAACTTATTCACATAAAATACATATTTTTAAGTTATTTTAACATTTATTTAGTTAGCGTAATATTTCGATTGTTATTAAAAACAATAATCATTAACTAGTTGACTCAATAGTAAACATGCTAGCAATACATTTCTGTTTCGTAATAATCGAACGAATCTTGCAATACATAAGTTTGCATACAATATGTGAGAATACTTTTTATAGATTACTATTAATGTATGTATATGAGGTTAAATTTGAATACTAACTTGTTTCTTATCTTTCTTATAAACCCAGACATCATTAAGACAAAAATAAATAGCTCTTATGTTATTACAACATTCCTCGTTTTTATAATCGCCAGCTTATTATTCGTATACATTTCGTAATTTATTATGTCATCTTTCTGTCGAGGGGATTTTCTTCAGGGATCTTAGTATGGGGTTCTTTTAAACACAATTGATTTACTTTACTTACATATATTTGCTACGGTCATGATATATATTTTTGTATATATTCCAAAATAGCTAAGCTCTAGACCTCCACCGAGCGCGTAGGCATGGATGAGGTCTACGGTGGAGCGAGCTTACAACGTGCAAACCACCCTTACAATTTTGTATCGCGATTTGCATTCGCAAAGTGACACCGTTGTGTCGTTGTGAGTAGCGAGTCTGCCTTTAGTCTCGACGGTTGCGGGTTCTATTCCCGCTCGGACAGGTGTTTGTTATAAATATCTCTTTCGATCTGGGCGTTAAGATCTCGGTCCCGGCTATAACACATAACATCTGATAATAATCGTTAACTCTTGATAGGTAATTCGCTGTTATCCAATGAGTTACTGGTTCGCTCTTAGGGTGGTGGAGGTCAGATGGCAATCGCTAGGTTTAAAAACTAGTAAACTGTAAATCCGGATAAGAGTAATAAGCAGACGCCGGGTAAAATAAAATACCGGGAATAATGCTAGGACGATGATGATTTACATTCACAAAGTCTGTCAAGTTAGTTTGCCAATACAATGGAATATCTCTATCCGGTACTTTGAAGAGTTGATAAGAAACTCTATAGTTACTATTTCGTATTCAATTCATACACGAACAACTCTGATTTCAGATTCTAATCTAGAATCTTGCATGAAAATCAAACTAGTTCAATCAGTCTATCTATTATCTAATTTGATAATAATTTGACTATCATAATAAAGAATTAAAGTATTTTAGATTAACAATAATCTTTTTTGTAGTGAAGTATCATTTTGTGTTCCAATTTTTTCTAGCATTGCATGCACTTGATGTTCCAGTAAAGAATTACGCTCGACAGAGTCTGTATCGAAAACGAAAAGCTCAAAAATCCTGTCCATATTCCGTTGCTGAAACTAACATCGAAAAAAAAATGAACCCGTTATAGCTGAGCGAAATTACAAAAAAGAATACACTCCTCAAACGAAAAATTTCGACATTCTTCAGCTTTCCATAAACCATTTTCTTTTTAGGTTTTACCTGGAATATTGAAAATCGGGTTTATAACCGTATTCAAAATACTAAATCGTGTAAAAAATTAAAGTTTCAGTTTTTAATCTTGATAGTGCCTAAACCTTAATCTCGGAAAGTCCTTTCAAATCAGCATTAGTAGTTACCAGGTGCTTTAAAGCTTTAGACACAGTAGGAATACCATTTTTTCTTAAAAAATAAGAGACTGTCTAAAATGCATATTATAGAAAAGTATACTAATGTTTACTTTTATATGATATATGTCGTTACACGATAACGCCACATTGACTCTGCTACATCAACAATATAAAAACAAATGGCCCCAAACACATATAGGATTAAAATAAAATAAATTCTTTATAAACATTTTATTTTATTCAAATAACCTTAAAAGGCAATGTTAAATTAAACATAACTAATGACAGTTATCAAGAAAAATCCACCAAATGTCAAAAGTCTTGGTCACCCCAATCCCAAATGACCGCTTGACCTTCTAGTTCGGAACTAACCTCACTTAGGCACCCAAATTAGTTTTTAGTCGGCAATTGTTAGCGAAAGTTCCTCATCGGCTCAGTTTCGGTTTGTTTTTTGGTATTCCAGCCAGATGGTATTTGGTATTGTTTGATTAATTAAATAGTTCACAATTTGTTGTAAATCTCTTTATAGATTAAGGGTAAGGGGTATTTTGAATAGGATTTGATTGTTTCGGGTAACTGTGTATAATTAATGAGTGTTGTTTGGTGATAAGCTACAACCCGGCTTCGTTTCCTTTGCTCTAATCCGTTTGAGATTTTGTTTTATGGCTTACAATGTTGTATAAAATGCTTTCAAAACGAGATTTTTACAATAATCTGAAATGTAATATAAATCTGATAATCATCCATTAAAGGGATTGATTAAAATATAAGATCATCAGCCCATGACTTCGTCTGCATGGATTGCCAACTGATAGCCAAGAAAAGTAAGATCACCTGAAAATTTCACCGACACATCATACACATAGATTTTCATACACATATATATTGCGTAATCGTGTTTTATGAAGTCGTCGAAATGAATATTTAATAGAAATACATTGATATCGGCCTCTTATACGTGTCACAGCATAACATTATAAATTGCTATCGTTTCGCCGCGAGCCGTCATTAGACTGTAATACCGGATGTAATTTAGTTAACAAACATTCACTCACCCTGACATTAGCACTCGGCTATCTAATAATCGGTTATCAGTAGAGCCATGGTCCTCCCAGCACAAATGGGTAGGCTCGACCGGGGAAGTACCACCCTCTCACGGAAATCGACCTAAAGTAACAGTATCTGTAGGTACTGTTGCGTTTCGTGCAAAACCGTCACGTAACGAAATGCCGTGTATTGTGTGTGTGCTTGTGTGTATCGAACCTTCTACAAGCAAATGAGCACACGAGCAAGTGAGTGCCCAGCCGGGTGCGCTACTCTCTCTCTCTATCTCTCTCTCTCTATCTCTCTCTATATCTCTCTATCTCTCTATCTCTCTCTGTCTCTTTTTATCATATAAACTATTGAAATATATAGATTTCATTTCGAAATACATTCGGAGTTGAAGAAATAACATAAGGAACTTCTTTCCTGATGGGGTCCCTGACCGCAATTTTTGTTTTTAACCCTACTGACGGTGATCACCCTAACTAGTATATAAACAAACAAGTTATCTGCGTTTATCCATGTACCTGACATGTCTGTCACCTCAGATGGTATAAGAAAAAAGTTTATGTCAACACCTTACAAATATCGTAGTATATTTGCTATTTATCACAGTCCCCCCGAGTGTAATAGGCTGTGATAGGGATTGTAATTTAGTGAGTAAACATTTACACAGTCTTAAATTAATAGTCGACGAAGATCTCATAATTGGGTATCGTAATTGGAGCAATTAAATTGTATTAATAACTAGCTATTCCCGCGGCTTCGTTCCCGTCTCGGTGGGACCGCCCTTTTCCACAAACTAACCACATCTTATCGCCCGCGCGCACTTTCTTTATTATTGCTCGGCTTCTAAGTATCGTATCATGATGGTTTATAGCCTTTACCCTTCCCCAAAAAATTTGTTTTTAAGTGCAAAAAGAATCGCGCTTTCAAACAAACAAACAAACAATTTTTCCGGCGTCGGTATGTGACGACCCCATCGACCGCTTTTGGGATAACATCTGTCACAGCAGAGATTATTCCACCAGTACAGTCAGTCACACTGGTGGTAGACCTTTTGTTGATAGAGGCCGGCTAGATAGGTACCACCGGTGTGTCAAATTCTGCTGCCAAATAGTAGTCCTTAGGCATTACTGTGTTCCGGTTTGAAGGGCACTTTAGGCTACTGAAATTACTGGGCAGAAGAGATTTAAGAACTAATATCTCGAGGTTGGCAACGCGTGAGTGGCACCTACTACTGGTGCTGCAAGCGCTCATAGGCTACGGCAACTACTTACCATGAGCCGTACGCTTGTTTGCCAACTTGTAACATAAAAAAAAAACAAATTCTTCTGCTTTATAATATTGGTATAGATATAATGACATTAATAGTTAATTAAATTTATTTATAATTAAATCGCATATTTATTAACAGACCAGCAACTTCCAATCATTTAAGTAGGTCATTGAGTCTTTACCAATTTTGTCATTTAGATAATTTAATAATGTTTGATCTTCATAATAATCTGTTTGAAATATTTCATGTGAAAAGATTACGAAATATCTCCCGTTGTAGTAAATTTCAGAATTATTTCTTTGTCATAATCCTTTACGGGATTCTGTAATTTATAAATTTGTAATTCTAGCGTTTGTTTTAATTGAAAATATTTTCGTTAATCATTTGTTATGAGTTGCTTTGACTTGTTTTTGTAAATTTCATCACGCGTGATGCCCTGTTTATTGTAATGGCTTGTAATGGCTTTATTAAAACACAAAAATTCTGTTTGCAAAAAACTATTTAAAACTATATTTATAAATTACTACATGAAAATAGACGGGAAAAGAGGATCTTGGAATTTACAACCAGTATGGGAACATCAACATCATAGGGAACATATCTGAGAGTTTTATGACCTTGGGTTGGTTGACCGGTGCATTGGTAGAATCTGACTGTCAGGAAATAATACACTTATTTCATGATACTTTACATATTGAAAAAAAATATAAAAATTTGGAATTCTATGAATCGTCATATAAATTTAAAAAGTATTTTTCACACTTATAAAGATTTTTCGTTTATATGTCATTTAATTTTATACATATATACATTACATTGTCTCCAACAGATTTAATTAAAAGATTTATCACATTTTATGATGGTTTATTATGAGCTAAATTCTCTCCCGTCGGATTTAGCCCTGTCAGGTTTTTAGCTCGTTAATTCGGATTTTGTGTAGGTGTCCTTAATTACAGTCGTAAGATAGCAAAGGTATCAAATGTTAATACAATATTTTGGTAATAAATTTCATTTTATAATCCTAAGTTCCTTCAAACATTTTAAATTAATTCTATTTTTCAAATATGCAGAGGTTGACGATACACATATAATTATACTATTACTTGTATACAATATTGTGATTAAAATATTTGGCTATAACTTTAGTTCAATTGGTGTACGTAACCGACTAGGGACGCATCGGAGGTCCTTTGGGTGAGTGTTGCTGCGTCCGCGGTTGCGACCCGCCTCGCACTATTTAATTAAGTTAATATTTTAATATATCCTTATAGTTCGGTTAACAAGAAATTAAATTTCTAATTATCAGATATGACATTTTATTAATAAGGTTGAATTTGTAATGAAGTACTTCAACTTATTCCAGTCATAACATTATTAAATGTTATTGTTTTAGTTACATTTTCAATGAGCTAGTGTAGAGATTGAATTTTCAAACTGTCAAACTAGAAGCTCAGCTTTACTTGAACTTTGTATACAGACTTCTTTGTTAATATTTCTTGCCATAAATAATAAGACGTCGAAAAACTTGTTCTGAACATTTCAAAGGCATTTCAAGTTGGACATAATGTATTTATTGACAAGACTTTGTAAAGTTAGTTTAACTTAGATTTAAGCCTTGGTTGGGTTCAGCCTGTTGGTGCGAGTCCTTACTTACGTTCCATCGACACTATTTATTTAAGTTAGCAGTAAAAGTATAGGAATCATCAGGTGCGTTTTCTTTCGTTAGCAGTAGCAAAAATTATCAAGCGCGTTATAATTATTTAGCAGGAGTAGAAAGAATCATCAAGCGCGTTGTATTTATTTAGCAGTAGTAGTAGGAATCATCATCAGCGTTATATTGATGATAATGAAGGATGATGTAAATAATTATATTGATATTTTTCCCGGCGTCGGGATGTAACGACCCCATCGCCCACTGTTGGGATAACCTCTGTCACAACAGAGATTATTCCACTAGTGCAATCAGTCACACTGGTGGTAGGTCTTTTGTTGGAAGAGGTCGGCTAAGTGTCAACCACCACCTAAAACCACCGTCTAAACCGCCGCAGTGTCAAATATTATTATTAAACAAGCACCTCTCAAAGCGCCTGAGTTTCCGGTGAACCTTTCCAATAAACTTGTTCATATTTTTTTAAATATGAAATAATATTATTTATGACCAACAAATACTCATTAAGGATATTGAGAAATTATTATAACAGAGACCTCATAATGTAATAAGTTATCCTTACTTCTTTAATCTTCCTTAGTTAATATTATAAATGCGAAAGTAACTCTGTCTCTCTGTCTGTCTGATTTAAATGAAATTTGGTACACACATAGTCTAGAGCCTGAGAAAGGACCTAGACTAATTTTTAATGCGAAAAAGAAGGGTTGAAAGGGAGGAAGAAAAGTTGTATGGAAGTATCGTTTTTTTAGAGTCAAAAGCTTAAAAATTATTTTTAGGCTGTTGATTCGATATAAATAAATATGGCACTCAAAGTATGTAAAATACTCAAAGTATGCAGGGGAGATTCAAAGTTTGCATTAAAATCGTTATTCAAGCAAGCGGAGCCGTTGGCAGAAGCTAGCTACTGCATACTTATTAAAGATAAACAACAAAATAAATAAGACAAGGAAATAAAACGTACTCGTTTAAATACGATTTTGTATTAAAAACTTTGTTTAATTAAACCCAGGTTTTGTTCTAATGTCCCACGAAGCATAAACAGACCGTTATTTCAAAAATCACACGAGAACAATAAGTTTTTGACGCGGCGGCAGTTTTTCAATTATAAACCGAGTTTCGCTACTTTAAATTTTCGAAATTCATTCGCGTACTCGTTAGACAGACGCCATTTTAAATCGCAAAATGAAAATGAATTTCGTCGAATATTCAGTTTTAACGCTTCAAAATTTAATTTTGACGAATGATCGATTAATTGACGGTTCTTTCTACACAGCGGTTTTTTTGTTATTTATTGAAGTTAATATATTAATCATACCATTACTTTCTTTAATTTTTCGCGATTATAATAATAAATAATATTTTATCATTTGACACTTAAAATATTTTTATAATATTTTTTTATTAGTACTTTTTTAGGTCGTAACTTGCCCTTGGAGTGAGTACGACCATAGTCCAAGGGCTGAGCCCCGAACCTGTAACTCTCGTGTTAACGGAGTACAGTCGGTCCTTTAAGCTATTAAGCTTCATCAGGCATATAGCGTTTAGCGTATTTAGATTGAGAATTATAGTTAGTTTCTTTGTATTATGTATCAAAGTTGGCAACAAAAATCCTTTACCAATCAGAATCTACAAAGAATATTTAGTATGACATGATTTTTCGCACTATAAATTTATGTTTCGACACAAAAGCCTGCGATACCGTTTCACCTCGTGCGGAAGCAATCAATCCGCTCGTCGAAATAAAAAGAATAGTAAAAATGCGAAACTACCCACCGGACTAGGTTCTGATCGTCTCTCGATTCAACTCTCACAGACCACTGCACATTGTATAATTTTTTAACGGACCAGTGTATATTTAAGGACTTTGTTTTTTGGAAAGAGTTGCAATATTAAAAGAATTCTTTAACTTTATTTTCAACCTCCAACGGGACGACAGGGTGCTATAAATTTGACGTGTCTGTGTGTGTCTGTCTGTGGCATCCATGTTCCCGTATGGTTGAACTGATTTTGATTTTTTTTATTGAAACGTGAATTAGTCGGTAATATAAAGCTAAAGCTTGGCAAGTAGAATTCTATACACTATGATAAATTTCAGGTTCAAAATGGCCGCTAACGCAAAATGGCGAATAAAACACATTTGTCAGCAGCTACTTTTAAATTATTATTATTTTTTTATAGAATAAATTTTATTGAGATATTGCTGTTTTGTAGCTAAATCGCAAAGCGGAACTCCTATTCGTCCTATCTATAGTATGTCAGTATTATGTATTTCATTGGTTCGTTTTTTGATCGAGAACGGTATCCACCGATATACACATTTTTCGTGTAGTATTTTGATTCCTGGTCGTGTATTTGTCTAACTCTGTCATGCTCGTGTTTCGAAGCGCGTAACGATGGAATTTTGTACGAAAAACGACTTTTTAAACCTTAGTTAGATTATATTACTACGACGACGACGACGACGTGGCGCAGCGGTAGCGAACCTCCCTTAAACGCCACAGGTCGCGGGTTCGATTCCCGCTCGGAAAAATATGTTTGTATTGACCATGCAAGCATATTTTCCGGTCTGGGTGTATTTGTCCTTGTCTTTGTATGTGTTTCCGGACCCCCGACACAGGATATCACTATCCTAATGGGGGCCGTTGAGCGTGCAGCGTTTATTTATTTATTTATTTATTTATTACTTGTGGTGAGACAGATTATATGAGACAGATCTTACATTCGGAGCCTAATATTTTTGTATACCTTAGAAACATACTAATGAGGGTTTTCTTAAAGTATTAACTTCAAACTATGAAGATGGAGGATGGATTGATTATAGAGTGGCAGTTGGTTCGAATAGAGAAACATTTATTATTATATAAGATTTTGATTTGTTTTGTTATCATCATAACCATGTCAACCGACATCCGCTGCTAAACATAGGCCTCAACTAAAGAGTGCCATAATAACCGGTCTTTTGTCACTCGCATCAAGCGGACTTCCGCGACTTTTGACGACCACGACATCAGCCCACTCATTTTGATATGCGATTGCGAATTTAAGTAAAGTCCCTTAGCAATTGTATAATCCAAAGTTTTGCGAGTGTAATTTACTAGGTATTGTATTTGAAAATCGAAGCAGAATGATCAAATTTATATTTTTGTTTCTTATTTATTTTAGAATAGGTCTTGTACGACTTAGCCTCAAATTTTTTTTTTTTTTTATGTTAGAAGTTGGCAAACAAGCATACGGCGCACCTGATGGTAAGTGGCTGCCGCAGCCTATGAGCGCTTGCAGCACCATTAGTAGGTGCTCGCGCGTTGCCAACGTCGAGATATTAGTTCTTAAATCTCGTTCGCCCAGTAATTTCACCAGCGTACAATGCCCTTCAAACCGGAACACAGTAGTGCCTAAGCACTACTATTTGGCGGCAGAATATTGGACACTGCGGTGGTACCTACCTAGCCGGCCTCAATCAGTGTGACTGATTGCACTGGTGGAATAATCTCTGCTGTGACAGAGGTTATCCCAACAGTCCAAATAAATTGAACTTAATGCTACAGATAGAAAATGTATTAAATTCAGCGCTTGAGGTAACTTGAGCTGATAAATCAGACGATTCTCCGACATTAAAGTTACATTTGTAATAGAATAGGAAATTTATTTTTCGTTTCGTCTTCGTAAACTTTTCCGACGAAATCGGCAGAATCGCGAGACGCCATCGTAAGCAAAACTCCGCAGACTCTCGTATTAAAACATCTCAGTCAGCTGAATTTTAGAAATACAATAATTCATATCTTACGCAATTCTATCCTATTCATGCCTTTCCCAGCACAAATGGGCCGGCTCGACCGGGGAAGTACTACCCTCTCGCAGAAAATGTGCGTAAAGTAACTGTACAGTTGCGTTTCGTCCGGTGAGTGACAGCGCCGGAGGCCAAATCACCCATTCCGTTCCTTTATTCCCTTCTCATCTTTTCCTTCCTGCTCCTTGGGTTGCCAACCCATGCGCAGGTTATACTTCAAGTATCGCGCGGCCATAGGTTGCGGTGACTGCTTACCAGGCGGACCGTATGCTTTTTACCAACCGTCATGAAAAAGAAAACGTTTCTTGAAGTAGATAATTTCTTTATAATCAACCAGTAATCCGTTTCGCTTCGTTTCATAGGATCGCTTGATTACGATTTTCGAACCCTGTTTTATACTAAGGCTTCTTTGAAAGATATTTGTCGAAATTCTACGTAGTAAAACCTCAAATTAAAATAAGTACCTGGTATTCAAAATTCCAGTATAATCCAAGAGATTAACCCAACCGATTTAATGAACAGAGGAGAGCCGGCAAACTGTTAAAATTTTTTTAAAAGTATTAACATAAAATTTTTTGTTTCAGGTATGAAAGACGTATTCACTTTGAAAACCAGCACGCTAAATGTAAGCTAGTTATAAAGTAACAAAAACACAAACATTTAGTTAAAATATGCTAAACTTTATTACAGCGATAACAGATGTTTAAAAAATAGAAAACAATGCAACCATTATAAAAAAATAATACATCCTTCCATCCTTATTAATATTGCGACAACTAAATGTGAAAGTAACTCTGTCTGTCTGTCACGCCTAAATTGCTGAACCGATATTGTTGAATTTTGATACAGGGTGACCTTGCAGAAGGACATAGGCCACCTTTTAACACGAAAAAACGTCTAGAAGGTAATGAAATAAAGGATGAAAGATTGTATGAGAAAGCGGTTATTTATATTCTATATTGCATTAAAGGTTATTAAAAATCGTTTTTCACGCAGGCAGAGCTGCTAGCAGAAAGTGTTTAAATATATAATTACTTTCATACTCTAATTTAATTTGACATTTCACAATCACAAGTAGCATGTATACACGCAATTATCTAAGATGCAGATTCCCCAAGGATACGTCGCTTTGCTCGTACGCCAGAAGTAATTAGTGCATTCTGAAAGCACTTAGTGATATGTACGTATGTGCGTTTGTAATTGTAGATGAAGATTAATTTGTCGCTTAATAATTTAACCTCTACGGAATTATCTAGGATAGGTCGTTGCAACGGTAGTCCCAGAACCGTTGTGGTATACTGGTAGTAAGTCACGATGGTCGCTGGGTCGATTATCGTCAGGAGCAGATGTTTGTTATAAATATATGTTTCGGTCTGGGTGTCCACTTACCGTGCCTCGGAGAGCACGTTAAGCTGTCGGTCCCAGTTGTCGTCCATAACATTTGATAATAATCGCTAACTCTTGATAAGTAATTTAATCTTGTCCAATGAGTTACTGGTTCGCTCTTTGGGTTGCGGAGGTCAGATTGCTATCGCTTTGTGCAAAAACTAGTAACCCGTCAACTCAGGATAAGAGTATAAGCAGACACTGGCTAAATACCGGGATTAATGCAAGGAAGGAGAAAAAGAAGGTTTTTGCCAACTTGATGGTTTTGTAAATCTCAATTCAACCAACAACGTTGCCTGATATTTTGCATTAAAATAAACAAATAACCTATTATTTGTTTTTGGCATAATATAAAAAAATGCATAATAGCTTAAAACAGCCATCTTGCTGCACTTTGTATCTGGACGCGAGCGCAAATATTTCACAAGATGCGATGACGGGTAAAGTCCTCCTCACACTGGAGCCTAACTTCAGACCATTATTTAATTTCCAAGATTTTAATTAGTTTGGTTTGTCATATTCCATTAAAGAGTGCGGTGATGAAATCGATAGAAAACATTGTGCTCCGCGCACGGTCACTAGATTGTGCTGGAGCGTTTCCTTCCTACCGATGACGTCCCAAGCCTAGACTCGACCTTGCAGGAGAAACCCTTGGAACGGACCCAAGTTGAGTTCCGCGCGGGCTATCAATTTTTTACCGGCCGAGGGCTAAAATTAATGGACAGATTTAAATGAAACTTGGTACACACATAGCTTATTACCTCGATTAACAAATAGGATACTTTTTATCCCGGAAAAAATGGGGTTTCCATGGAATCACCAAAAAACTACATAAAGATAGCGGAGCCCCTGACATACACATAGTTTATTCAATAAAGCAAAAACATCTTCGTACAATATTTTAAACCCAGTAACATTTTGGTTGATAACTTTGAATTAATTGATGGTATGTAATAAATACTACAGTAATAATGTTTATTTGTCGATTAAAAAAATACAATGGTTTGACCGCGTCTTTATGTTATCTGCGACAGTTTTGTAAGCACTTGCTTTAATGCATTAGCGTAATGGAGAGCGGGTGGTGAGTCTTAGAAAAGTAAGTGGACAGTTTCAAATTATACGCCATTTTTAACCAGGATTTACTTGTCTTATATATCTTTATTTAGCAGATATATATCGTTTACACTGTAACTGTTACAACTGTATTAATTGAAATTGGGATTACTTGAAGTTTTTTGTTTGAATCTAGTTTGCTTTCTTAGGGAAAGTCTGCTAGGTAGGTTTAGAAAAATGCTGGAATTGAATTAGTCCCTTAAGTATTGGTTATGAAACAAAAATCCAGTATTTCATTCATATCTAGTCAAAGTTTTTGTTCTTTTACACCACGATGGGTGGCAAATAAGCGGTTCATCTGATGTAAGCGTTTAGCTTAGCTTACGATTGCTTGGAATATTGGTAATATTTTTTGCAACATTTTAATTTTCATTTGTATCAAAATGAAAAAATATATAAATAAAGAAAAGTGAAGGAAAAGGCTACGAGGATTTTATTTAAAAAATAATCACATTACAATTAGTTGTTTTTATTATGTAGCAATATCAGCATTCGCAATGATCATAAAGATGGTACATTACGCGACAACGTATGACAGCGTGGGAAACTTTCACCGAGCCGCCATGGGAATCTAAACACGTAACGACCGTGTTACTACAACTACTACTAGATATAACTTGTACTTATCAAAGCCCAACATATCCTCGTTAAAATACTACTCTCTAATGTGTATTAAAAGAAGGTAAAATTAGTTTGTTTATGACTACAGTGGTGTCGTGCTGGTAGGGAGATGTTTGTTATATCTGTTTCAGTCTGGGCGTTTGTCCTCGTGCTCCTAGTCGTGCCTCCGAGAGCACGTTAAGCTGTCGGTTCCGCTTGTTATTATAACATCCGATAATAATCGTCAACTCTTGATAGGTGATTTGCTCTAATGGTTCGCTCTTTGGGTTGTGGAGTTCAAATGGTAATCGCTCTGTTTAAAAACTAGTAACCCCTCAGAATAAGAGTATAAGCGGACCCTAGATAAATACCGGGATTAATACCAGGAAGAAGAAGTAAACTTAATATAAATAATAATTATTAATAATAATTATATAAATATTAAGTACTAGGAGATAGAAATAACGCTACACACTCAACGGCCCCCATTAGGATAATTATATCCTGTGTCGGGGTCCGGAAACATTCACAATGACAAGGACAAACACAACCAGACCGGAAAACATGCCTTTACGATTAATACAAACATCTGCTCCGAGCGGGAATCGAACCCGCAACCGTCGAGGCTTAAAGCAGATTCGCTACCCACAACGCCACAACGGTGTCAAGATATTTGATAGTAATAAATGTAAGGTTTCAAAAGTAAGCGTCAATTAAAAATACATTGTAAACATGTTTCACAAGATTTTCGCTGTTTTCGTAGACTTGAATTCGCCAAGACTAATTTGCTCCACGTTTGAATTTATTGTAGAATTTCATAACGAACGACCGGTTGCACAACTAGTCAGATGTGTTCCCTTGCTCCATCGGACGATGAACTCCACGAAAGGTTATGTCAATTTATGAACTGTAAATATTGAGACAATCCATCTATGTGTTGCAAGACGTTGGCAAATAGTCTGAGAAAACAATGGCACCCAGTACGCTAACCGAAATTATTTCACTGAATATATTTAGTTATGGCTCAGTCCAGTCTAGTAGTTTCAAAAATTAAATCAAATTCTCAAACTCATGACCAAGATACCCTGCAATGAGGTGCTGGAACAATTTGTAACCCCTTATGAAAAACTAATTTATGATAACATTTAAAAGCTGTCAGGGCAAGCATGCTATGGCCATCTAAAACAATCTTTAACCGCTAGTTAAAGTAGTTTGTTATTTGTATTTCAAAGTCTATTATTTATTTAGATTATTTATATTTAATTATATTGCAATCTCTTCCGTGGTCATGTTTATAAAAGGCAGATTTATAAAAGGCAAACCAGCGTCGCAGTTTATAGTGTTACATATGAGCTAAGAGCAACATCCGCTGAGTCTCCGCTCGTGATACTTTCTAAGTTATGATGTATTCTCTGATTTGGTACTAAATAAACAATTTGCCTTTCTTTCTTTCAATAACAAAAACTGAATAATAACTGAACAATAAAATATCCTGAAATTGAAAAAAGAAAAATCATGACTGAAGTAGCTGTGAATAAAAAACCGACCTTTAAATCAGACCTTCCATTTCAGTGCTAAGAATATAACAACCCTCCTCTTAGAATTCTTGGTTTGAAAGTACAGAACTCGTGAAAAACTATACTGTTTCCAAGAAGTCTTAAATCAAACTTTCTCCGAGTCCTTAATTTCGGTAGACGTGGTCACTGCCAACTTTACGTCTTATCAAACAAATGAATTTACCGAAAAGTTTTTTTGAAGAAGTAGGTATGCAATGGTTTTCTTACTTATTTCAAACTAAAGTTACGCTTAATTTTGTGAAAAATGTCTTTCACGCAATTTTCAATTTGATAAAATCTTGACTAAAGTTCTTCCAAGTGGAATAAAAAATATTATAAAGTTTTGTTATCACTGGCTAAACACTGGATTATAAAATCCCTACTTTATTATAAAATTATTAATTGCTTAATATTATAAATGCAAAAGTAACCCAGTCTGTAACGGTTCCATGCCTAAACCATTGAACTCGTTCTGATGAAATCTGGTACTGAGATAGACTACACCTTGGTTAGGCACGTAGGATACTTTTTATTGCTAAATAGGCTTGAAGGGGATTAAAAATTGTATGGGCTAATAATTATTTCTATATTGCACTAAATTTAAAAATTGTTATTTACGCGCGTAAAGCCGCGGGCAGAAGCTAGTTTTTATAAAAAGATAACATTAGATACGTTGTTGCCGACGTTGCCAATCCAAGGAACAAAAGGGAAGGAATAAGAAGGGAACAGAGGGGGTGGGAGATTGGGCCTCTAGCGCTCTCAATCATCGAAACGCAACAGTTCCTACTGATACTGTTACTTTACGTCGATTTTCTGTGAGAGGGTAGTACTTTCCCGGCACTACTACTCTAACTATACGTAAAAGCGAATATCAGTATATTTTTTTCAATCACTTTTTTATACATTAGACTTTATGAAATATTACACTTTATTCAGTTAATCCACAAAGAGTATATTATGAAAATTTGTAGCCCATTCGTAAAACCACAATTGTGTTTCACATTCAAAAGTTCCAGATGACCGCTGGCTTGATAGCAAATTTTGGCGCCCGATGTGGGATCTCGCCTAAAATCTAATATCTCTCCGTAGGTTTGAAGTTGAATATTGTTTCCTGAATTAAGCCAGTTGCGAAGCGTGTACAAATAGCTTTCTAGCTAATTAGTTTCAGTATATGCTGGCCGGTTCTAGCTATTAACCGCTCGCTTATAGAATTAGCTTGTCAAAGTACATTTAAAATACTTAATTTGTGTAGATTTATTTGTTAATTAATTTAAATTACTATTTAAAACTACTGTTAATTGTATATTGCGCTGCGCTCGCGACTCCGGTACGTGGTGTACCGATTTTTCTTTATTGCACGGAACCCAATTTCTTTTTCGACATGAAAACCAGTGAAAGTCACGTGAAAATCGGTCCAGCCGCTTCAGATATTAGCCAAAATAAACTGACAGACAGACAAAAATTATAAAACTGTTTGCATTCAGTGAAAAGATGTTAAATTGGAGTTACAAACAGACACTTTAATTTAATTTTTTTGTATAGATTTTATGTTGTATATCTGTACATAATCAGCTATTATGGTGGGTATATAATAACGCTGCACACTCAACACAGATATTGGCATACATATACTCAATGTAGAAATATTGTTTATATCAGCAAACTTTAAAAGTTCTTAGATATTCATTTACAAAGTCACTCAAGTTAGACGTGACGTCACTACGGACTCAGAACTTGAAACCCTCTGGGGCGGAACCCATGTATTATCTACGTCACCGTCACAGTGATAAACTTTTATTTGAAGCTTTATCACAGTATATGTAAATAGTTGCCTGATATTGCAATTAAATGTCCATCTGGACTTCGATCTGCAGATGCCCCAGTGGGTACAAGGACTTATTATATATATTAGACGTAGACTTAACCCATCCACAGTCCAGACAGTAGAAACAATATTTAAACAATTAAATTGAGTCAAATGTGGTTCTTCGTGCTAAACGAAGGTAGTAGGTTCAAATCCAGGTCAAGCACCTCAAATTTTTGAAGTGCTTTTTGGTGAAGCAAACTATACCTACCTCTATCTACCTCTTGGAAAAAATTCTGAGACATGTGTATCCGCCAATCCCCGTTGGAACACCGCGGTAAATTAAGCTCCTAATCCTACTCCTTAACTCCTACTCCCTTACTCCTCTCTTGGCTGTTACTTATTTAACTTTTATTCAAATTAATGAAGAAATAATCTTATCTTAATAATTTTAAGACTAATGTCAATCTCCTACTCACCATCTATAGGCATTATACTTGTCTATAGATTTCCAAAAAGTTCTTTCAAATGCTCGTGACGTTTCCATTAAATTCCAACTCTGAACCCCTTATGCATTATCTCGGCGTGATCTTTTTTTTTTATATGTAAGAGGGGCAAACGGGCAGGAGGCTCACCTGATGTTAAGCGATCACCGCCGCCCATGAACATCTGCAACACCAGAAGGCATGCAGGCGCGTTGCCGACCTTTAAGGAAAGAATAGGCTCTTCTCTTGAAGGTTCCCAAGTCGTATCGGTTCGGAAAGACCGCCGGCGGAAGTTGGTTCCACAGAGTGGTTGTGCGAGGAAGAAAATGTCTTCTAAATCGCGCTGTTGTGGATTTCCAGACATCGAGGTGGTATGGATGGAACTTAGAGTTTTGTCGCGATGTCCGATGGTGAAATTCTACCGGCGGGATCAATCCAAACAATTCCTCAGAACACTCTCCGTGATATATGCGATAGAAGATGCAGAGTGATCCGACATCTCTACGCAATGCCAAAGGATCAAGCCGATCGGAAAGACCTTGATCGTCGACAATTCGAGCCGCTCTACGTTGGATGCGGTCAATTGGAAGTAGCTGGTACTGGGGAGCCCCGCCCAGAGGTGAGAGCAGTACTCCACGTGTACTAATTTTATGTTTATATAATATGAGTAATACTCGGTTGGGTCATGAACAATTTTATTCATTTATTATTGCTATTTACTAGTTATGTGTTAGAAAGGCCAGTAATTATGTCCGCTCACAGATTTAAGATAATAAAAGAAATATTAAAATTGTTACTTTTCAAAAGTTTATTGACTTCTAATTCCTAAAAATATTATAAATAATAATGTTGTTTTTCATATTGCATTTCTTATCAAGATCGAATGTGCTAAAGAAGCGTTAATTTTAATAATGATGGTGCAAGTGTGTCCGTGTAGCGAGGTTGCCGAGTCACGTTGCGCGTTGCCGGCGCACGCGCACCTGACACCGACTGGCACTGAACTTACGAAATTTACATAACATCTAATGTTTTTATTTTATAATTAAAATTACAAAAATATCTTAAGTTTAAATAGCCGTTGACAACTGGATCGTGCAGACTTGTAAGTATTATGGTATTCGCAAAAAGCTATCGATTTTCTAATTACACTAGCGAGTTCGGCAGACGCTGTCCTGCCACTAAAAAAAGTCGGGGACCCGATAGCAGCCCACAAAAATCATGCATAATATATATATCATAATATATATATATATATATATATATATGCTATAGTGGAATATATTATTACATTAAAAAAACGGAATGGAACCGATGGCTGTTGGGGCGCAAAGTTCTCGAGTGGCGACCACGTACCGGAAAGCGCAGCATGAGCAGGCCCCCCCACAAGGTGGACTGATGACCTGGTAAAGGTCGTGGGAGTCCGCTGGATGCGGGTGGCGCAGGACCGGTCGTTGTGGCACTCTTTGGGGGAGGCCTATGTCCAGCAGTTGACGTCCTTTGGTTGAAATGATGATGATGATGATGATTAAAAAAACATAACAAATGTAAATGAATTGCATGAAATTCTAAATCCTAATTAAGAATATGAGGAAAATATGAGTAATATTATATGTAATTAAATTTTAAACAAAAATTAATTGAATAATCCAATTTATTATGCTTTTCTCAAAAATGTTTAAAATTCATAAACAGAATTTAAGAGAGCGCCATCTTGTAAAAATTTCAAATTCCAATGTTGAGAAGTCCCGTGGCGAATTAAACGAAAAATGTTTTTGAGTGGTATTTGCATACATTTACACATAATTATACTTATCACGGAGATTGCGTCATCTCGTCATTGTTGTAGAATATTCACGAAATATGGTATTGTTCGTTAGTATTATGGTATCAAAACGAATGTGGCATGTCGTCGAGTAAGTTGTTTTCGGGTAAATTATGATCTTTCGTATTGGGATTGTCTCGGATACAAAGGAGGTTGTTAATCATATGTCGGGTACTCGTTACTCGACTTCATTATCTTGTTCGCTATTTATCAGTGAATTATGTTCTTACAGGTTTGATTAGGGCTCCTTTGTAATTAATAGGACTACTTTCAGTATAAATAGAGGATTGTTCAGAAAAGTATTGGTCTTCTCCAGAATAACCTAATGGATAGAAAACGTATACTTTAACCGAAAGACGCGGTTTCGAATCCGGTCAAGCCCCTCCTAGTTTTCAAATACTTAATTTGTTTTTCGAATTTATCTTGTGCGTAATGGTCAAGAAAAACATCGTGAGGAAGCCTGCATGTTTTATAAAAAAATCTAAGATATGTTTAATTATATACCCGCCAATCTTAACGGTGGTAGGGTTTAAATGCCTGCCTTGTCAGTTAACACCGTACTTGTGAAAAGATTTCTCGTCGCGTTTTGAGATAGCCAGCGTATAACATATTTGAATCTTGCGGGTAGACAAGCCAATGGTGGCTAGGCAAGCGCGCTTCACTTTAGGCTGTATAACTACGTCACATCAAGTGTGATAACAGTCAAGCGCTAGCTTATGAGTTTAAAAGAAACGTCCCAATTCATACCGCAAACAGCCAGGCTGTAAAGAAAATAAAAACGGAAGTCGCATTATTAACCTGTTAAAACAGGATAAGAGTAAAAAGTTGATTACGTACTCAGTTATAATAAAGGAAAAATGAATATTTAACATCGGGATCAGCGACTAGCGAGTGTTTATGGTAATAAATTCTGAAATTCAGCCGCGGGATTATTGAGGGCTGTTTGTTTTACTTGTGTTAAATCAACAGTGAATTAGTATCGTAAAAATATTACTGAATTATATTATACTAACTCAATACACGCATTCGGACCCTTTAAGATAGTTAAATCATGTGTTGGAACCGGAAGCAAACTCCACACACAAATCTTACTCCTCGCTCCTTCTTCCCAGATTTCATTTGCCTCTGAGGGAACATTTTCAGTCTTAAGCTCTCCGACGCCACCGGTACGCTAGACCTCGAACTGAGGGCTCCGATATGACGGACGGCCTCAATAGCTCAACGGTAGAATGGCCAACTCCGCTCCGTTAATGAGAGAGTCGCGGGGTCTAAATCAAAATCAATAATATCATAGTATAATATTATATCCATAATATAATATTCTTTAAAAGAAATCCTTAAAGATAACTTACAGCAACTCCAATTGTCTATCTGCCTTAATTTATCGATTTATTTGTTAACAACAGAACTATATATTACTTAGTGTCGGGTAAATTGAAATTTCAATCTTAAGTAGATCCGTTGGAGATAAGTGTCTACTAATTATCCCGTCAGAGCTTCTGTGAATATTAATCAAAGGCAGTTCACCTCGTCCCGGCTTGCCGGCACACTTTTAGTGAGCTACTCGTGATCTAGTTTATACTATATACCACATGTACTACATATTTATATCCGTAAGACATCAACAAACTATTATATTGTAATGATTACTATAAAAATTGACTTGCGACTTAGTAGAAGTCGTCACGTAACGAAATGCATCGAGCTTACTACAAGCAAATGAGCACACGAGCAAGATCTCTCTCTCTCTTTCTGTCCCATGTCTCTTTTTGTCATATAACCTATTGAAATATACAGATTTTATTTCTAATCACATTCTGAGTTGACGAACAAATGTAAGGAACTTCGTTGACTGACTTGCAACGCGTGGGTGATACGTATTCTTGCAACTTAATTCAATAAAAAAAAATGATTTCTATTTCTTGTTTTATGTATAATAACTCTGGAAATATAGAGTGTTCTTCTCCCCAAATATACGCAAGATTTCTTTATATTATCATGCATAATATAAACTACCCGTTTTCATTTCTGCAGTCATTATGTTGAATGTTCTATATTGTACATATTATTATGTATGTAAAATTACAAAAGACAAGCACAGCGACATGGGGTGTAGACAAAGCTGAGATGTAACCGCCAACTAATATTTGTCGACCGTTACGATTTACAACACAAATATTTCACGCGCGCTTCAGAAATAGGACACGAAGTTAAAACTATTAGAAGTGATAACGAATGTTCTAAATTTAAATAATATACTTGGACTAGATTCTGCCCACGGCTTCGCTCCTGTTTAACATAGACCTTCTTATTCATTTAAAGCTTTAAACATTTTACACATTCAAGTCTGGGATACAAAAACACATGTTTCTTTATCTATAATTTTACACCAAAAACAAAGTTTCATGTTTCCAGTTTTAAAAATGATGGACTTCCATACAAATTTTCAACCCCTTTTAAGGGTTGAATATCAAAAAGTCCATCTTAAAGTTTACGTTTTAAAAACAACATCTAAGAAAAAAATCAGCTTTCTAAGTCCAATGGCTTAGGTTATAAGTCAGTCAGGCCTTCTCTTTTTTATATATAGATTAAGTATGCTAAATTTATGGTAACTGCTGTGTTGCTCCGAACTGACACTTATCTATTGCAATCAATTGAACTTTTTAGGTGCAGAATAATATTAATACAATATATAAATTATAAATCTCTTTTTTTGTTCAAGGCCTAAATCTGGTTCTGTCTCGTTCACATGCCACTTCTTCTGAAACTCTCTGTTCTATGTATTACATATACATATAAAATATATATATGTGACAAATGTGAGCACACATTTAATTGATGTTTGTTTTGATTTGACGTAAAACGTTTGATGTATTATACAAATAACAGCATATATTTCTATTTCTGAACCGTAAACAGACTAGATTGAAATAGCATTTATATCGGTTTTTCAAAATTTTCATAATATATTCATAATAAAACAATAATTAACTTAAACCGCCACTAAAAATTAAGTATTTGCACTAAATAAGCCTGACATATTTTATCGATTTCCTTCAAAATTTTATCGATTTTCTTCAAAATTAACATGGGAAAATCAAAGCCTAAATACATATTTTTTTAAATCAAATGATAATAATTCTTTAAAGAACCAATTTACCTTTCATGCACGTTAAATAATTTTACTTTTAATTTCTTTGTCTTCCAGAACTCTATTTCGGTTTAAAGCTATAAAACTCTTTAAAAAATGTCCCGGCATTGCAGATACAACACAAGTACGTAGCACGGAAATTGAATCAATCAACGCTAGACGATCCTCTATCCTTACACTGCCTGCCATATTCTATATCTTGAAGATATATTTTGATAAAATTTTATCTTCTTTTCTGTTACGTTGTTGTTTATTTGAATATTTTTCGTTATACTTTGTAAGTGAAACTAAATTTTATAATAATTTATATCAATTTCATTCTTGCCTTCAAAATCTTTCAAAAGTTATCGATATAACAGCTCAACGGTTAAAGGTCCGACTCCACGGTTTCGATTCTGACCTTGGGCTATTGCTGATTTCTAAAGCAAGCTGAGAGCTTTTTTGGAAAGGCAATAAGTACCCCTATACGTAATGACGTAATGAAAAATTATTGCTAATACTCTTTAAAAATATATAATATAATATATAATAACGACGTCAGTCGCTTGGTAAAGTAACGATAATATAATATATGTCGGAACCGATGATGAATACTGGATCTCCACGTACTCTTGGCTATGACTCTTGGCTATAAATACGAATATGCAACGAAAAGCAGGCCATTGCGATATCCAGCAACCTACCCGCGCTTCCGACAGTCGAAGTCAACGCTAAAGTCGTTTCAAGACACATTCTTTACTCGACAGCAGAAAGGTGAAGACGAATCTAAACGTTCCTTATACCACTTACTATACATGTACAGTTGTACACCCACAAGATTTCCGAGGATTGCAATTTTTTTAAAAAATTCAGCCCTTAAGGGGGTGAAAAGGTGCTTTTAAAAAGTTTTATAGAAGTTCGTTATAGAAGCATGAAGCATTGTTCACACGGGTACTAATATTCCACCCCTGAATGCTTGAAATGGAGGTCTAAAGATTGTATTAATGTTAACGCGGGTGGAGCCGTTTGCAGAAGCTTCTTATTAATAAAATCGCACATAGCAATCATTCATTGTTATCCAGTAGTTACTCTTTTTTTTTTTTTTTTTTTATGCTAAATGTTGGCAAACAAGCATACGGCCCACCTGGTGGCTACCGCAGCCTATGAGCGCTTGCAGCACCATTAGTTGGTGCCACTCGCGCGTTGCCAACCTCGAGATATTAGTTCTTAAATCTCGTTCGCCCAGTAATTTCACTAGCGTACAATGCCCTTCAAACCGGAACACAGTTGTGCCTAAGCACTACTATTTGGCGGCAGAATATTGGACACTGCGGTGGTACCTACCTAGCCGACCTCTTGCAACAAAAGACCTACCACCAGTGTGACTGATTGCACTGATGGAATAATCTCTGCTGTGACAGAGGTTATCCCAACAGCGGGCGATGGGGTCGTCACATCCCGACGCCGGTAAAATACTCGCCAATAAATGGTATTTCCACCCCCATCTCTCGACAGCCGGACAGTTAATAGAATATTTATTGAATAAGACGGCGCATCTGCTTCCAACTTATTAGATAAACCCTTCCATTGTTGTGAAAAGTTCCTAGCTACCCTGTTCCATTAAAATTGCTTAGCCAGTACAATATCACAATATTAATATGGCCATGTAGTTTTCGCTAGTGTTGGTACTGTTATTGCCGGGGATCAAAATCTTCTAATTTTGCAACATGCAGGACGTATGCTTTTGCTATTCCCTTGCTTCAAAATAAAATACAGTATTTGTTTATTGTAGAGTGGTGTCTTCAAACTTTTTCACTAATTTTATAATAGCCTTCATTGTATAAATTTTTGATTATAAACATATAATGTTTTAATTATAAACAGGTAATACAAAAACAAATTATTGAAATCTCTCTAAGTGGTAACGTAGGCGTTTCAGTCTTCCTTTTACCTACGAGTATTTCGAGAATTTCAATCATAATTACTGTGTAATGTTTTTATCCTGTCGCCGCGACTGATGGATGGTGACACGAAGATGGATAATCGTAATTGAATAATATAATTTATTAACCTGAATTGTATTACATAACGCAATTGCCTACGCAGCCAGAAGGCTGTCGCTTTTCGGCAGAAAAATTCGTTTCAGCGAGGTAATTGACCGAGCTCTCAATCGAATTTAACTTTTAACAAGTTCAGAAAGAAACTACTTAACCTGCCTAATCTAAAACACGCTAAACTAATAACTAACCTGCCTGTAAAAGTTTTCCTGACATGTAACTCTAACCACTCGTAGGCATCTGTATAAAATGTATAAAATTTAGTTTTAATTGTACATGTCAAGAAAAAGAACTTAATGATTTTTATGAATGGATCATCAAAATACCGCTAAAGGACTTTTGTAATGCTACGAGCATATGCAAATCAGGGGAGGAGAGCTGCGAGGGGGAGACGAAAAAGTAAGGAATCAATGGCGATGGGAATTTGGGCTTTCGACGCTCTCATTAAAAACGTTACAAAAGCTTTAATACTGCTTCTTCACGCCGATATATGGATTATTGTGGCATATGTGGATAGGCCTTAATAGACTTTGCAGACAGATTTGCCGATGCAAAACTTAAAGCAAGGGGTAAATAAAACCCTAGCCTAATTCCATGCGATTGCCGTGTCCCTAATGGAGGTTGGCAACGCGTGAGTGATACCTATAAATGAATGGTTTTGCAAGCGCTCATAGACTACGACAACCGCTTACCATCGGGTGCTATGTATGCTTGCTTGCCAACTTAGTGACATAAAAAAGGGTCAGTATTGGTATTTTGTGAGATGATAGTACGTCCCCGGTCGAGCCCATTTGTGTTGATAACAGTCAGGTTCTTTTTTTTTTTTATGTTAGAAGTTGACAAACAAGCATACGGCCCACCTGATGGTAAGTGGATGCCGTAGCCTATGAGCGCTTGCAGCACCATTAGTAGGTGCCACTCACGCCTTGCCAACCTCGAGATATTAGTTCTTAAATCTCGTTCGCCCAGTAATTTCACTAGCGTACAATGCCCTTCAAACCGGTACACAGTAGTGCCTAAGCACTACTATTTGGCGGCAGAATATTGGACACTGCGGTGGTACCTACCTAGCCGGCCTCTTGCAACAAAAGACCTACCACCAGTGTGACTGATTGCACTGGTGGAATAATCTCTGTTGTGACAGAGGTTCTACTACTACATTGCTTCAATAGAGCAGGGAACGTTTAAGTTATAAAGTCTGAAATACTTTATTACATTTGATTGCATACGTATAAAGGCGAACTACTTATTTAATTGTTTAACTACTTATTTAAATTTTTACTGCAATCTCGCGAAATGATCGACCAATTTTGTAATTATTCTTTGTCGTCTAAGTGGCAATTTTATGACGCAAACCTTTCTATTCAAAAAGTATCAACGACATAAAACCAGTTTTTTATTTGGATGGAGTTTATAAAATATAATAGTATGATTTTGTACGAGAGAAGCGAAGCTCAATCCCCATTCTCTCCTTTCTATTTCCATTCTTTTCCCCTATTCCTTCTTTAGCAATACAATTTTACTCGTATAGGCTACGGCGATCTGTTGGCGAAGGCGGACTTTACGCGATTTTGACTTTTTTTTTCAAATAATATTCAACTATTATAGTTAATATAAATATTGCAGAAAAATTCCACGAATAATGTACTATTGTGTAAAAGATTTTTTGTATATTATCCAATCTCTCATCGACCTTATTAAGCATAAAATATTTGGAGCGAACCGTACACTTTCAATAGATCACATATTGTACTGTACGCTACTGCCATTCTAAAGCTAAGGCCTTTGTGAAGAACTTCGTGCCGAGACGACAATGGATTTTCGGTATTTCAATAGTCTACTTCTTAGATGTATTTTTTTCTATTCTATACTCACATTTTATAGCGATATTATTAATCTATGTTAATCATAGTTTATTAACAGATTTTTGAAAAAAAAAAAAAACTGTACGACTGTAATATACTGAACGTATTTAAATGTTAGTTTTTTTGGACTTTTGCATATTATCTAATACCTTTAAACGAGAAATTCTTCTATATCTGGATCTCAGAAACGGCTCTAAAGATTTTCATGAAATTTCGAGGGCGATAAATTAATCTAGTTAGGATTCATTTTTAGTTAAAATGTCGTTTTATCCGTGTTTTCAATGAAAACTCCAGTTCGAGAAAGTATGACTCTTCTTGACATCTATTGGCGATGTAATAATACTATTATTGCTTTAAAGACCCAGCAAGTCAACTAGCAAGCTAAACTAAATGTACTTAAGTAGATGGTGTTGTAAAATACTATACATATTTCATCATTATGTAATTTATATGTAAATAATTATAATTTCCAAAATAACACGATTTACCAAAAAATAAAAAATACCGAGCAAAGATCGGTCATTCAGGTGCTTTATATTAATGTCTACTGCGATCTAGAGACAACTGCACATCGCCAACTCAACTCTAGCATCTAGAAAAGTTAATGTATAAGTCTATTTATGTTAAAATAACTTTGATTGATTTTGATATTAATTAAGATCACGCCGATCGGTAACTCGGAGGCGGAGGTGTACGATAGCTTGATGTAAGCTGCAGTACATACATGTACTGCAGCCTATGCCTAAGCCTATCACTTATGTTGATACTTCAATACAAACTGTTATTAGCATAGTACTCTAAATTATAACCACTAATAAGTAATGACAAAAGTTGCCACCAAGCTAGAACGGTCGTCAAAATAATTCATACTATCGTATTAGACTGTGAAACCCCATTTCTAAACCACTTACTTTAACGACATGTTAAAACAATGCTAGAATACTGTCAATCAACGAAAGGAAGTCTAGGGCCCGATGATATTCAATTGATTCCAATTTGATTAGACATCCGCCCGATGAGGGGACGCCTCGATCATTGTTAGCGGATACAGACCGATCGTTGGTTCGGCCTTTACACTTACAAAGATTATTACATTAAGATGTTTTGGTGGATTGATAGATTAAAGATGTCAATTCCAATGAGTAGGGTTCGTTGGATTTAGATTCCAATAAAAAAAATCTTCTTTTGTATAATTGTGGACGTTAATCCAAACCGTTGCCATATTTTTAAGCAAAAAAATATTAAAATGACTACCGTTGTGGCGCAGTGCTAGGGAACATGCCTTAAACACCACAGAATGTGAATTTAATTCCCGCTTGGGCGGAGGGACGGAGAGACAAACGTGTTCTGATATCTTTAAAGTTCGCTAAAATCAGGCGTCAGTCGTAGAATCTTTTTAGAAATCTTTCAATAGGTACATTTTTAGGGTTCCGTAGCCAAATGGCAAAAACGGAACCCTTATAGTTTCGTCATGTCCGTCTGTCCGTTTTTTTTTTGTGTTTTTTTCATCAAGTCTGTAGTTATTGAGATATAAGCTTCTAAAGTCATAAAAATTGTGTCCCCCCTCTAACTTTTGAATTACGGGATTTAAAATTCTACAAAAATTTGAGGTTGTAGAACATCAAATGAAATTTCAACCACAATTGGTTTGAAGAAGAGAGGTTTACAAATTTAAAAGATATATAAGTTTTTCCCATATCTTTGTTTTTCATATTACATTTAATAATTACTATGAAATGACCAACTTATTTTTGCGGTCGATTTTAATTCGTTATTATTTTTAAAGCCCTTAAGATTCATCATAACCAAGCTGCGGAACCCTTTAGTTTCAACTGTGCGTGGTCCACAACGCACTTGACTGCTAATTATTTTAAATAGAATATTGACAATGCTTTTTCAAGTCACTACTAATATCCTATTGTGCCTCCGAATGAGGTAGTAGCTTGCGCTAGGAGTAGGTACGACAATAGCCCAAGATTCAATTTACAAGTTAATTTTAAATTTTACATGAAATATATGTACCTTATGATTTAAAGTAATAAATCATAAGGTACATTAATTCCAATTTTTGATTGTTGAAACCATCATAACATTTATTAATTATACATAACACTTATATAAAAACTTTGTTTCGTACGATGAGCACATCGGAAAACAATAAAATGGTCGGTTAAGTGGCCGGCGCTGTGGCCATGACCGCGACGTGTAGTCCCGAGTACACTCGTGGTCTTAAGTAGTAAATAATCTTTGACAATCTCAATTCTTTTACGTTTCCCACCTTAATAACAAGGGAACATCAAGCGGGACATATTCATTTAACAGCGCGGTATCGCATCTATAAATCAGCCTGGCAGACTCTCATCAGAGCAGCCGCAGTTGACACACGATGACTACGTGATGGTAATTTGTTACGTGACTCACGGAAAGCTCGTTTTTTAACCAATTACATGTATGTGACTCGCGGAATTTTCAGTACCGCGAGACGTTGTGATAATTGATCGGTTAAACAGGATTGAGATGGAGTTTTTGATTAATCTTTTGTAATATCTTGGCTTGAAAATGCGTAAACGGCTTATTACTCCTTCGCAGAATATTGGGATTTAACATTACACATTCTGTTGTGTTTTGTTCGACGCAAAACCGTCAGAAGCCCGCCCTCCTATAATTTTTATCCAATCCCTTTTCGTCTCTCCTTCTCTCTCATCCTAACCTTTGATATATAAATGTGCATGTCATACTACTGATAGCACTGCTATAAACAGACCGGGCAGAACAGGCAGTACTTTTATCATTAAAATTTTGGTACAAATAACTGTCATCCCTATCTCGCGCTGCACATCACTATCTCATACACACAAACTGAAATAAATATCTGTATGGGTACAACAAATATCTGTCTTGAACGGCAATCAAATCTGCCAGCAACGGCATTGTAAGCAAATAAATAAATAAATAAATAAATAAACGCTACACACTCAACGGCCCCCATTAGGATAATTATATCCTGTGTCGGGGGTCCGGAAACATTCACAATGACAAGGACAAACACAACCAGACCGGAAAACATGCCTGTACGAATAATACAAACATCTGCTCCGAGCGGGAATCGAACCCGCAACCGTCGAGGCTTAAGGCAGACTCGCTACCCACAACGCCACAACGGTGTCTGCTGCACACAAAATTTGCTGCCACAACACTAAAATGATTGCTATTTCTGCTGTAAGTAAAAACCTAAGTATTATTGTTACTAATTAAAACCTGGCTTAAAACTTTAGGTAAAACCTTGCTTATTGTTCTCCATTTCGATCATTTCATAGAGCGTTTTAGTGACCATGATTTTCATTATCTATATAGCTTATTAAATCAAATGATATGGTCTATGGAATACATTAAATGTACAATTTCACAAAGAATATGTTTAGTTGTATAGCGCATAAGCAAGTAATATCTCCGGGCAAGCTGCCCTCGAGGAGCAATGCTCGTCAATGCTATCGCGCTGAGCCGGCACTTGGGCGGTAAACTAAAATTGCTCACAGTAATTGTCGCTATCTGCCCTACGGAGCTACAGCAGGCACTAGCCCGGCTATTATCCTTACAGTTTCCAAGTACTTTGATAGGGAATAGTGAGAAGTGCTTACTGTTGATTGGAGACGCAGCGCTTTTGGACGATATAAATTGAAAATTTTATGTTTCAAATAGAAAACAGTTTAAAATGAGCGCCTGAAAAAAACGCTTGCATTTGTTTTAAAGAACTGTTTATGTTAATATTTACAGTCTGTTGGAAATTCAGATGCACTGCAGATGATTGAGCCCACTATCGCTTGTAATCATTAACGCTATGTAATTATAATATATGGATAAATATGGGAGTCTATATGCTTATGATACATTATAGTATGTGACCTAAGTCCTATTATCCATGTATTTATCGATCTTATAAAAAATAACTTATATTTTTTTTTTACAATCACCTCTTATTGTTGCTATTGATTTTGCAACATGCTTACTACGAAACACAAGTTTTAACATTTTCTAAAATTCCAACCCTAAAGGGTAGAAATGGGGGTCAAAATTTGTATAAAATCGTTATTCAAGCTGGCGAAGCCTTCGGCAGTGGCTAATATAATGTATCGCTTAGTATATCTTCGCTAGTACAATGAAGCAGCTATCTAAGTCGTGTCTCTAGACATAGTTAGAACGTTCCCTTCAAATGCAAACACATAATACTTCGTTGCGGTGCAGTTAATTAAGATGTTTGCGCTAGAACCGCTGTCCATGTAGAACTTTGTCCCTTGCGATTCAACATTTAGAAATAGACTTTAACTTGTACATTATAAAGACTATTTCGCAACAAATTAAGATAGCACAGTAAGTAATTTACTTGAAATTTGTCTTTAGGTCGTGTTTTGTTTGTGTTTCAAAAAGTTTTACAGACAATTAGCATGTTTGACGACGCTATGGCGCTGCGGTAGCGAACATACCTTAAGGTCACAGGTCGCGGGTTCGAAACAGGCATGTGCTCCGGTCTAGGTGTATGTGTCTTTGTGTTCCGGAATAACAGGATTAAGTATCCTTATGAGGGCCGTTGAGTGTGTTACATTTGTTTATGTTTGGGATTTATTTGTAAGACTGGTTCTGGACGTGACGTGTCGACTGTGACATATTCACCGAAAGGAACAGAAATCATAGATTAACAAATAATTATGACTTGCTTATAATGGTATAGAGGAAATTGCCTGGTCAATATTGACGAAGATATTATCTAAGTTCATAAGGTAATTAATTGATGTCAGCGCAAAAGGTTATAGGCTGGTTGTAGACATAAGAGATCCGCACCTTAAAGGTAAAAACCAATACCTTATAGATATAAAACACCCCTGTATAGAAGAAAGTTTGATTTTGTACAATAGTATATTTTATGCCATAGTAGATATTTCTTTATAAATAAAAGAAAAACCTCTTAGATGGTATGAACATGTCCAAAAAAGATCTGGGGACCACATGGTAAAGCTTGCCCTCAACTTACCCATAACCAAACGCGGACGTGGAAGACCACCTGCCACTTGGTTGACGACGGTTGGTAATGACCTGATAGAAGCTAATTTGGACACCTGCAAGGCAAAAGACCGAGCACAGTGGAACAGAAGGACAAGGAAGACGTATCCCAATTGATATGGGATAAGGACTAATGAAGAAGACAAAGAAGTAAATATTTCTTTATAAAATGCAAATATATCGTCATATCTGGACATCCATACTAATATTACTAATATTATTATTAGCTGATTAGTTTGTTTGTTTGGTTGAAGGCGCCAATCTCAGGAACTACTTCGGTCGGATTTGAAAAATTCCTTTTGATAGTGAATTCCTTGAGAAGAAGGGCTATAGACTATGTAACATTATGATACGATACATAAAAGCTGAGCAGTCATAAAGTGGCGGGCGATGGGATATGGTGAGTTGGTGAACAGCAACGCAATAAAGAATTGTTCTTTTATTTAACTAAACATAACTATGTAGACCGTGCGAGCGAAGCCGCAACCAATACGGCACCTAAATTTACACCTACGAAGTTTAAGTCTTCGCCATACATATATATCAAGTTAACAATCTAAATTTCTTCTTCTTCGTCCTAGCATTATTCTCGGTATTTAATTTACCCAGGGTCTGCTTATTACTATTATCCGGATTTGACAGGTTACTAGTTTTTACACAGAGCGATTGCCATCTGACCCCGCAACCCTAAGGGCGAACCAGTAACTCATTGGATAAGAGTAATTTACTTATCAAGAGTTAACGATTACTTGCCCCAGCGGGAACCGAACCCTCAACCGTCGAGACTAATGGCAGACTCGCTACCCACAACGCCACAACGGTGTCACTAACAATCTAAATTGAATATAATTTAATTGGAAACATATACGGATTCGTAGCGGTAATGTCGTCTTTGTACAAATCAATTAGTTAACGGCACCGATGATCGGCTGATTGATCGTGCGGGTTTCAGTGCGGTCTAATTTAAACAATACTCGTGTATCGGTTACCGATGTTCCCTATCGATTCTATTGCTTTAATTATACGTTTGTTAACAATTTATTACATACACGAGCGACTACCGACCACTCTTGTCAAGTTAATGAAATGTATAGAGTTTTGTTTAATTGTGGAATCCTATTATATTCGTAGTTTTTGATGATCCCATGGGAACCCAACATTTTTCGAGACAACGTATAGGATACATATAGGATATATGTTAATCTAGGCTACAAACTATCTGTATTCCAAATTTCATCCGAATCCGTTCAATACATTTTTGAGTGAAAGAATAGCAAACATCCATCCATCCAAACTTTCACATTTGTAATATTAGTGGGATTAGTGGGAAGTAGAATACTTGTGGTAGGCCTTTTGTTTATGCGGCCGGCTAGGTTGTTACCACCAGATATCCTAACGTAAAGCAGTAGTGTATTTTACATTACTGTTTTTCGGTTTGAATGATATTGTAAATAGTGCAATTACTGGGCAATGGAGGTTTAAGAACCAGTATTTGGAGATTGGCAACTCGTGAGTGACACCTCCAAACGTATGGTGTTGCAAACAATCATAGGCTGCGACAGACGCTTACCATCAGAACCATATATTGCTTTCCAACTTAATCCCATAAAAACAAAAAAATAGTTATAATATAGTTTAAATGACCAGTCTTTTCGACAAATATAATACGAAAATTACTGAACCGATTTTGATTTAGTTATTTTCGTTGATTATTAATTGTGTCTCGATCTGTAATTTTGAAATTATATTCCATGATTTCTTATTTGTAATTTAATTAATGAATTTTTATTGTTAACTTTTAATTTTCGACGACGTTGTGGCGCAGCGGCAGCGAACCTGCCTTAAACGCCACAGGTCGCGGGTTCGATTCCCGCTCGGAGCATATATGTTTGTATTAACCATGCAAGCATATTTTCCGGTCTAGGTGTATTTGTCCTTGTCCTTGTATGTGTTTCCGGACCTCCGACACAGGATATCACTATCACAATGGGGGCCGTTGAGTGTGTGTGCGTTTATTTATTATTAATTTTATTTTTTATTAATTGTTTCAGGTATGTTCCAAGCCAGTAAAAAATATTGGTGAATTTCCGAAATATATTGAAGTAAGTTCTCGTATTCTGATTTTATTTTAAGCTGTATAACCCGACCCTTATAGCCGTAGTGGGTCGCCACGGGTTCGCTTGCACTGCGTTGCCCCGGTGCTGAGCGTCAATAACAGTGCCCTAAAGCCCCCTCCACCGAGATTAACTTTTTAATGAGGTTGTTTTCCTCTACGACGTGATTTTTTAGACAGTTTCTCCTCCTATTCCATCGTCCGGGACCCTAAGGCAAACGTCAAAGCATAGCGCCATAAGGCACTCTCTTGACTAACTTTTTAATGAGGCTATTTCTCTCTACGACCGTCGTTATTTTATTTTTAAAGACGTTTTCTTCTCTTCCGCCTGTCGGGTGCCGCTCACGAATCTATTCTGATAAATCAGAAAAGTACCGAAGCAACCCATACTATATTAACATCTGGGTCTGACAACCCCCACCCTAACCGTCAAGCCAGTACTCAGCTGTCGTCGTTGAAATAGCTTCGTGAACCTAGCACATGTTTTTCGCAGACTTTGAATAACTTAGCTATTTAGTTTAATCGAATTTCAATAGACTTCACTCGCCGAAACAAACTCTTCTGACGAAAATTCTGGACACTACATAATATGATCTTATTGTCCAAAATTTTTCATTTCATTCTTCATTAACCTTAACACAGGTTATTTAAGTAACCCGCAAAGGTTAATAAGTTTCACCAAGGTCTGTCTTACATATGCACAACAAAACATAGCATGTAAGCATAATGACATGTAACTTGTAACATGTAAAATTTTCAGTAATAAACTTATTATTATTATTAAAATTCTTCAGTGGTTTTTAATATAAAATGGGTAAACTCTTGACCTCCATCGAGCGCGCAGGCATAGATGAGGTTAAGTTTAAGTCTTCAGTTAGTGCATGTGGCCAGTGATGCCGTAATTAGTAGTAATAGTGATGACGACTCCGGAATATGGTTCCTTAGTTCATCTTAAAAGGATGACGCGTCATATAAGCAAGCGTCAGCGATGGAGGGAACTATGCGTTATTTTATTCATTCCAAATTCGTAAACTCTTTAATAAAAATAAAATACGCGAACATGGTCGATATATGGAAATAATTTTATTCTTATCTATGGTATTTTTATGGTATCGTAATAGCGTATAGTGTATGAAAAAAACAACTAATGAGAGACTTGTCTTTCCTCTAACCTTGGTTGGTTTTCTGCTAAGCGGTTTTGAACAGTTTTTTTAGGTTTCGCGTTTTTTATTTAATGATGATGAATTAAGTGAATAAATTGTATAGATATATAGATTTTTGAAACGTGGTGCGATATGAGATTATTTACAATACATTATTTTTTTAAATATTGACCTTAAAACCATACTTTTTTTATGTTACAAGTTACCAAACAATGACCACCTGATAGTATGGTATGAGTGGTTGCCGTAGCCGATGAACGCTCGCAGCACCATTAGTCGGTGCCACTCACGCGTTTTCAACCTCGAGATATTGGTTCTTAAACCTTTGTCCAGTAACTAGCCCTAGCCTACAGTTCCCATCAAACCGGATCACAGTAATACCTAAGCAGTAGTAACTATTTAGCGTTAGAATATTTGACACTGTGGTGGTACCTACCTAGCCGACTTCTTGCAACAAAAAGCCTAGCACCAGTGTGACTGACTGCACTGGTGGGAAAATCTCTGCTTGACAGAGGTTATCCCAACAGCGGCAATGGGGTCGTCACGTCCCGACGCCGGGAAACTTTGATAAAACATATATTACTAATCTTATCATTACACTACTGGGTCATTGTCCTGCCCAGAAAATAAAAAAAAGGTTGATAGCAAACTGAACCACTGGAACACACAAAAATGCCATCAAAATAGGTCCAGCTGATTAACGAGTTCAGTCACATACACACGGACAGAAGAATTATTTATATTAAGATTTAACTAAATTTAGATTTATATACTGCCTAAAAATATCGATGATAAAAATAACTCATGTCAGCTTTTTCGTTCTTTTATATGAAAATATTAATGTATAAGCATTTTTTCGTAATTTTCCGCTTCAGTGTTTTTGGACGATCGATTGTGTACCATTGCCACGTCTTTAAATAATTTAACCTCATTTAGAAAGGGGCTGTGTTTTGTTTGCTGTATTTTTTGATTTAATAAAATTAACTTATTTCTACAGAATTCAAGGTCTAAGATGCCATACAATTAAGCATATATCCAGCTTTTGTACTGTTTTCTGTTCTATAGTATCAGTCGAATAAATTTAATTAAATATTTTGCGAATGTAAAAATATACATATATTTTTTCTGCTGACGGCTATAATCAAGGATAGTGGTGTGAGGCGGACAGAGACAAATAGAGCCGTATTTCTCACCGCACCTGTTGCAGACGTGCGTCAAATTAACACGATTCAACATATGTGCCGTACGGTTTTTAAGGTACCTAATTCTTGGCAGCTTAGCTAAGTGAAGACCTTTAGCGCAGTGGTTGAAAGCCTTTAGCGCCTGGTCCTGAACAAATCAAGTTTTTTTATTCAACATAAAAAGCAAAACACTTATTTGTTGTAAGTCAGAACCTCTACCTGAGAAAATCACCAAAATTAAACCTCTACCTGAGAAGAGCCGGCGAAACAAACTCAAGTCATCAACGCTAGTGCTAGTGGATAGATAGGTAGTGATTTTTATTGAATATTCAAACTTGTGAATACAAACATATGTAGGTTATGATAAAGGCCACCATAACAAAAAGTGTTGAAAATTCACTGTGATATAATGAATTAATGTGTCACTGGTTACATAAAAGGTTAATACGGTACCTCTCTTGTGCTCAGGTCACCTAGCAACCTGTAAAATCAAATTATTTCAATCCATAATCTGTAGTCTTTAAACCAGACTCTATAATGTAACTGGTAAAATTTTATGAAGGAGAAATATTCGGCATACAGTAATTACTAGCCGACTAAGCTTGATGTTAAAATAATAACGTCATATTTTTGGCATTCAATAATTGTTTCTTAAGTATAATTAAAGTGTTATTCAATTATTTATATCTTGCTAATGTTTCACATCAAAGTACACTTTATCTTAAGCGTTGATTATAAGCGTTATATCAAATAAACCAGCTAATTCACCTCGTAAAACCCAACGCCCGTGACGTCACCAAGTCGGTAATGTCCCTCTGAACACTGGATTCTACGTTCATCCTGTGCTTTGTCTCTCTCACACTCCGCATATACATGTATAGCCCTGTCTCTGTCGCTCATTATTATTTTTTTATCGCATCGACTACAAGCTCGTTACTTATGCCAATCACGATACAGGTTTTTCATTTTTGAATTTGTATTTTTTTTCCTTGTATAAAAAAAAAAGTTTATAGGTATTGGTTGGTATTTATATATGTTAGATCTTGTATACCTTCATATATTTATTTTTTTTAGGAATCTTTCTGAGTAATATAATAAATAAATGCAATTTTATGCACTTATAAAATTAGATAATACAACACAAATATATTAAATTAAAATAAATAAACGCTACACCCTCAACGGTCCCCGTTAATATGTCCCGTGTCGGGGGTCCGGAAACAGACACGAGGGCAAACAAACCCAGACCGGAAAACATGTCTGTATAATCAATACATCTGCTCCGAGTGGGAATAGAACCTTATGAAAGGTTCGCTACCGTTGCCCCACTACTTCATCACAAAAGTGATTAATAAAAGAACGCCAATTCCTAACGAGAAAACATATTATGAAAAATTTCATTACATTCTCAATGTAAATTAATAAGCCCGCCTGCCACCCAACTTATTAATAGCCACTACTGGTACTACTTAAACTTTTTATAGCCTATAAAACTTCTATAATTAAATTGAATCTAAAAGCACGTTTTTTTATTTAAATTAACCTAGCCGTCTTGCAAAAAAATAAACTTATGAGCCATTTGGGTAAAAATAGCAAAGTAATGTGGTGTTTTCGAAGAATCAAAAAAGAATTATTAAAATCGATCTAGGTTCGAGGAACATCGTAAATATGGTACATTAAATATTGACCTTCACGTAAAATAAAGAATAAATTCAAGCTCTTATTTTTGAATGAATTTGGAATTATAATGATATAATTATTATCTATCGAAAATCGTACAGATTTATGTGGGACTTCCACACATTTTCTTTGAGATTTTTTAGTTTATAGAAAAGTGGTTTTCAAATTAATACCGGACAAGAATATCCTATTAATATTAAATATGCGAAAGTTTATGAGTATGGATGGATGTTTGTGTCTTTCACGCAAAAACTACTGAATGGATTTGAATTAAATATGGTACACAGATAGTTTACAACCTGGATTAACAAACTGTTCCTGTGGGATTAACAAAAAACACACTGCTAAACGCACAAGAGTTAAATTCCAGTATAAATGGGTCTTATGGCATCCAGTAATAATTATTATTATACAAACTATTGTAGCATATTATAAATTTGAACGAGAATTGTATATTCCGTTTATTTATTTAAAAAAAAAAGTTCCATAATAAATAATAATGGCTTATTAAAAATCACGTCGGCGTAGCCTGGGCAAAGACTAGCTATCATGAGATGAGGATGGAAAAAAGGAAGGGAGCAGAGGGGGTGGGAGATTGGGCCTCCGACGATCGGCGAAACGAAACAGTACCTACTGATACTGTTAATTTACGCCGATCTTCTGTGAGGGGGTAATAATTACCCCGGTCGACCCAGCCCTTTAGTGCTGAGAGAAGCATGGCCCTCCTACCGTATAAATGAAAACATCGTACTAAATATCGAAAATTCTTTCGCTTAAACAACACGTAAAGCAAAACCATCTCTGCGCCATAAACATCGAGTCTAATTAAAACAGCGGTGGATAGCGAAATAATTTCATTAGCAATTTAAACAGGAATGTGTATTTCGTTACGTTTTTGCATTCGAACGGAACTGTACTAAATTAATATATATCCGCACAAGCTTTGGACTGCGGTTTTACATGTACTTATTACTATTTCACATTGACTATTAAATAGGGGGCTTTAGGGAAGTGGAGCCAAATTTTTCCCCGAGTCTTGCTTCGACGTGCTTCTTATAATTGTGGTTCGTTCAAAGAGTAGAAGCGAGGCAGAAATACCTAAATCATTTCCCAATCAGCTCATCCTTAGACTTAGACTGCTACCCTTAATTTTTATATATTTTAGGATTTCATTACAAAATCGTGGTGCGGATCGAATACACCTATTTGTTAAATTTTGTATAGATAGAGCCACACAGAATTAAAAACCACAGAAGTTTTACGCGACGTATATCCCAATCGTTGTTTATAACATTATTATAATAGCCTTACAGCCAACACAAACGCGGGAAACGCAGCGAGAACAGAGGTCCATACATACAATTTTATAATTAGCTTTTTTAAAACGCACATAAATACCGGGACGAAATAAATATTTACAATACGACGACATTGTGGCGTAGCGGTAGCGAACCTAGCTTAAAGCACCACAAGTCGCTGGTTCGATTCCCGTTTGGAGTAGACGTTTGTATTGACCATACAGGTACTTATTCCGGTCATGGGTGTGTTTGTCCTTATCGTTGTTTATGTTTTCCGACTCACTATCTTAATGGAGGCCGTTGATTGTTTAGCGTTTACTATTTTTAATACAAATATTTTGTCCAAATTAGAATCAAATGATTATCTGTCAGCAACAGAACCATATTAGCTGTCGCTGAGCTTGAAGTGTCAAGGGAAAACGAGGGTGAAACAGCGACGCTCGAGTACTTAAAATAATCCCCCGTGATAACATCAATGGCAATGTAAAAAACTGAATTATATTTAACAAAGTGGAGCCAAGCTGATTTTTTCGTCCAAAATCAACAAAGCTCGCCCTGAGGTCAACCTGTCGGAAATTTTATGTATTTCATATTTATTTCTTTACTACACGAGCTTTTTGCTGCGGCATCGCATGTAGAAAAAAGAATCCACCTTTCTTGAACCTTTACTTTTCTATATCCACTAATTATAGTTATATTTTGAAGATAAAGTTTTCATCAAAATCTGCTCATCACCTAAATTGTACATATGTTTTTTACTCTTGCCCAAGAGTTATTATATCCCGCATTCGGTTGAATAGGTCATCATTTCAAAAGGTTCATCGAAATCAGTCGAGTATTTTTGCTTTTTAAAAATCTGTGATTTCGAGGTAAGGTATCATAGCACGTACAAACACATTTTTTTATAAAGATCTTCAGCGTACAGACATATTTCATACGACTTTTTCATATTAGTATTTTTATAGAAAAATAAACAAATATTTTTATTTCTTTTACGTTTTAATTTTGTTTAATTTACCTATAATTTAATATAAGTCACTCGTCGCCAACTCTCAGCGACTAATTTCCCGCTCCCAGGGATTACAGCCTCATTTTAATTTTGTCTGATACGTTGAATGCGCTGTTACTTTGGAATTTAATTTAGTACGTCCAATTAGATTTTGGGATTAGTTCAAATAAATATACATTAACGGCCTCCAATTATTTATCTCGTAGTCACTCAATGATAAAATAATCTCACTTTTTACTAATATTATAAACGTGAAAGTTTGCATGGATGGATGGATGGATGTTTGTCACTCTTTCACGCAAAAACTAGTGGATAGATTTTGATGAAATTTGGTACACGTATAGCTTATTATCTGAATTAATATGTAGAAAACTTTTTATCCCAGAAAAATATTGGGTTCACGTGTGACATCAAAAAACTACATAGCGCGAGCGGAGTCGTGGGCACAGCTAGTTATATTATAATTAAATTCTGGCTAACTTATAGCGATAGCGGTGCTTTTAACATTTTTTCAATCTCTCATATTTAAGAGCTATTGATTTTTGCTGTTCATTTGCCCTGAAGGCAATTAAATAACTTAAGAAGAGGAGTCTGAACTTAGTCTTTGGCGTCTCGGCTTAAGTAAGTAGTAAGTATACAAAGGTTTGTCTCGGTAATGTTTTGCAAACTAACAGATTGTTTTTATGCAATTAAACTTTTCAAATTAAAACGATGTTTGTTGTTTTAAAATGTATAAAGAGCTGCTTTTTATTTTAAAAACTAATTTTAAATTGTGCGCCTTTGCTGATTGTGGTTGAAGCCTATAGTTTTTTAAAACTGTTTAAATATATAGGTTATTACGCAAGTAGCTGACCCTGTAAAGGCCGTGAAGACCTGGCCGGATTAAAATTGTTGGAGTCCTGAGAGACTGAGCCTCGGCTACAGGATAACTTTTCTCTATTTAATAATAAAACGGAATGTTTTAGGGTTTTACAACGATCTATATAATAGTCTACCCCTATCTTAATGTAATACATGGCGTAATGGCTATATTCAAAATTACAGCTTTAACAATTACATTGTTGACAGATAATATTTGAACATAAATCTTATTTAAAAATTCACTTAGACTCGCCTTCGAAATATAGACACAAATTGACGGCCATCAGACGTCAGTTGCTCTCAGGGGCACTTCGATCCTCCGACAAAATGTCAGTTCAATTTGTCTCCGAAGACGCTTCAAAAGCACTAACCGTAACAACTAGTGTTGAGTGTAATGAGTCACTCGTGGTGACGTGAATAATTTGATTTTTCTCAGAAAATGCGACGTAGTTCAATTGAAAATATTTCACGAAGGGATTTAGCGTCATTAAAAACATTATTCATCCACACTTCAGAGAGAAAAATTGCAATAGTTTATATTGATTTTGTTTTATCGGCCATCTTGCATCAAATAAGGCAAATATGTGTTAACAGTGTTAGAAAGTATATGTACAATTTAATGCGTACTGATTTAATGGTGATAATATCCGATTCATTAATTTATTTAATACTAATTTATTATGTATTGTTTTACATTGTGACTTAATAGCATAGCGTTATGACGCATATTTAATCTCGTCTTCCGCTTTTCCCTCATCGCTTAAAACGTAACCGCGTTATCAGTGTCAATGACCGCGGTTATCACAAGCGGCCGTGACCTCGTCTTCATTACGCCTGTTAGCGATCTGTACTCCACTTTCGTTCATTGCCAACTCGGCTCAGCTATGTGGTGTGGTTTGTTTATATAACAACTCAGTTTACTGACGTATTTCTGAACTAAGACTAACTCCGTCTAAGATTAAGTCTCCGGCAGATATACCTAATACGATATTCGATTCTTGTTGTAATTGTTTGTATTGTCCACAAAAAGTTTGATTAGGTGGTGAAATGGATACTTTTGAACCCAGAAAATGTTATTATGTTCACTTTGTGCATTAATCTAATTAATAAATTTATTAATAACGTTGTTGCTTGGTTTAAATCATTATTAAAGAAAATATTTATATATAATAGAAAATAATATAATAAGTTGGTTTAATGAATCAACGTCCCACCTACTTGAAACGTCTTATAGGACCGACATCAATTTGAATAAATTGGTCTCATCTAATTAGGTTTAATACTTTGTGAAACTTCAATCTAAACTTCTGGATGCCTTGATCAGAAATTCATGTATGAAAAGATAAAAAAGAAAAATAACATTATAACGAATAATAATAATAATTATTATATTAACTAAATAGAAGATACTATTATTATATTGATGGAATCCAAATAACTTCAAAAACTGCCAAATTTGTTATCATAATCTCTTTCATTTTGAATTTTGCTAAAAAAATAATGATATAATATTTTTACATAATAAAACGATTTCCATTCTCTGTTCTGAATTAATAAAACGAGTTCAGTAAATAAAATCACATCCATTTAATATGTTTTAGACTTTCTCTGAATCGCGGCCATCTTGTTGACCTTTTATATTGTATACTAAAGATAAGCTACCGATCGCAAATATCAACTTCCCACGCGATGGTCTTGAGCATGATCAATTGATCAATGATCTATATCTAAGTTAGTATCTAGTGTAAACAATATTTTTTCAAAATACTGCTGACCTGACTGGCTTTGATTGCGTCACCGGGAGGATAAAATTTTAATATTAGCCCTTCTTAGACATGGAAGATTGTATCATTGTAAGTCTAAGAGTTTACCTGATTGGATGGAGCTTTAAGTAGGGCAGTAGGGCAAAGCAGCCTATAGAGAAAAAAGGCAAAAATTCTGTAGTTTCTATCAAATGCGTGCGAAGCTACAGAAAAATGCTATTTATTTTATTTATTTATCACTTTTGTGACTTAAATAATAATGTCTTTTAGCAAAAATAGTGATATACATTCAGTTAACACTAGAAACAAAAATAAACTTTGTAATCCTAGCTTTCGTCTGCGTAAAGTCAGTAATTCTTTTAAGGGGCTAGGTATTCGCATTTTTAACAAAATTCCAGATTGCTTATTGGAACTGCCAGTAAGCAAGTTCCAAATGTACATAAAAATAAACTTATCAATAAAGCCTATTACTCGTTAGATGAATATTTTTCTGATAAAAATGCTTGGGACTCTTAATATTGCTGGATCTCATTCAAGAACCAAATTTTATATTAAAAATACAATTGTAAAAACAT
Source organism: Hestina assimilis (assembly GCA_023373885.1). NCBI lineage: Eukaryota > Metazoa > Arthropoda > Insecta > Lepidoptera > Nymphalidae > Hestina > Hestina assimilis. The sequence goes on from CM041753.1 coordinate 14,311,021, forward strand.
ATATTTGAAAAGAGTAACTGTCGAGTTTCTTGTCGGTTCTTCTCGATAGAATCAACCTTCCGAACCGTCGGTAGCGCTTGACTATTCAAAAGTACTTTTAAAAGTCTACTTGAATAAAAATAATTTTGATTTTTTGATTTTAATGTTTTACCTTAATACAAATTAAGAAGAATTAAAATGTAGCTAAATTATAAAAGGCGTGACCGCTCAGCATATGCTTCATAAAATGATAACTTTAAGCAGGACATTCAGTGCATTCTATTTTTATATAAGTCGTTGAATAAAATTATAATATTTATATAATTCTAATACAATCAGCAGACCAGCGATTACATAAGTCAGAAAATACCAAAGTATTACATAATATTATGTAGCCACTATATATTAAACAAGGTTTCGTTTGTTATTTTTTTTAGAATTATGTTAATCTATTTTAAGATAACAACACTGTTTGACTTGTTTATTCTACTCTGTTTGTCAACTGAGTTAACAATGTTAAGTAGCCATTGAGGAGTTTTAGTGTAATCAATGAAATAAATACTTAATATTGATAAAGAATAGGTACCAAACTAGCAGATGGCGACAATTTTTTCAACTCAAAACCTAATGTTATAAGGCCATAAATTAATGGGATTTTTATCTAAGGTCAAAGTATCAAATATAAACAGCTGTTAATAATGTTCATCAGTGTTCGCATTACAGATTTATCTCTAGACAATCTGTGACTAAACCTACCTTACATTATATATATAATATAGAAATAATATATATTTAAATAAATACTAATTAAAATGCACGAAAATAAATAGCATAAAACTACGAAATTGGCACATGTATCGTCTAAGCGGCCAGGACCCTTGTTACGTTGTGTTCGTAATAACCCGTGTTCTTTTAGAGCATCAGAGGCAACAGGTTCAACTTGACAATGGAAACAATAATATCTTATTTATTATATAGTTTAATTATATTAGTGTAATATGATTATCATAGTAAAAATATTTATATAAGACCGTAAAGGCTAAATGGTGAGATAATAAATATATCCCTATACTTTCAACACCTCTTACGAGTAGCTGAAAGTAATCCGCTCCTCCAATTCTTATATACTTAAACTCTATAGTAAAAATATAAAGAAGAGGGGAGATCGATGGCCCCGCACACGCCACCGACTGTGGGCTCCAACCATAGCTACGAGCCCTCCCGGGTAAGGGATAGGCTATTTATAGTGCGCCTGCGACACACAATTTGATTGTTATAACGTAAAGGACATAGTCCTGGTAATTTATATTTATAGTGATTTCGTTATCGGGACGCAAGATTTATTCTTTTATATTGTTCTTATTTTCATAGCATAAAAAGGGATCAAGCCCTGATATTTAGTAATAGTATCGATTAAGACCGAAGTCGCATTATATTTCTTATTCATTTTGTATGAGAAGGCAAAACGCCATAATAATTGAGGGACAAGCCCTGGTCATTATATATAAGGAAATAAATCCCTGGTTCAGATATGTATTCGAACATTAAACCGCCAGGCGGCATTCCGTAAGCACAATGCTATAATCGTCAACCTCACCTTAGTGAAGTAAAATTCATCAATAATAATAAATAATATCATTTATAACGTATATTTGTCATACCACTATATGTGGTTAATATAGAGTTTATATTTATCATAAACTTCACCTTTGTTAAGGTATTTTCATCAATAATGCTATTTATAGCGTATATTTCTTTTATCACTATATATGTGTAATATAGTATTTATAATAACCTCACCGTAGTGTAGGCAAATTCATTAATAATTATATTTATAAGTATATTTCTTTTATCACTATATATGGGTCATATAGTATTGATAATATTCAATTCTTTATAATATCACAACCGCAATTCCTTAAAACTAAGTCCTACCTAACCCTACCTAATTGGTATTTAAATAATCGCATTGTCTTATAATTAATATTCGTGGGCTTATATCGTATTCGTAATCGCATTATCTTACAACTAATATTCTTTGATTTATGTCGTTTTCTTATTATAGTTTTATATCATAAAAACCATAGCACTTGCTCACGCAAAGTACCCTTTGGCTCAATACTCAAACATACATCCGAATCCAGTTCATTATTTAAGACGTGATAAACACGCATGATAAGAGTTAAGCAGGCCACACTGTCTAATACTAGTTAGCTATCTCGAAGTGAGAAGCAACCAGTTGCCCTAATAGTATGACATGCTACAATGTCAATTATAAAAATCCCTATTGCTAAGCTAAGGGGGCGTCTCTAATAAGAAGACGAGTCATTTTGCTACAAACGATATATAATATTCCAGCGCCTCAGCAACAAACCGAATTACATCACGGCATCGACTTAAGTCGCACCACCGCAGCAATTCTAATCTGTATCACTGGGGCCGCTTCAGCAATGGACCTGAGGAAACTACTGCATCGATATAAATCGCACCACAGAGTCAACCTCATGTCAACATCACATCAGCAAAGTCAAAGGACCTCACTCGAGGACACTATAGACATGACCAAAATCATATCGGAGCCTCATACTTAAGCATCGGGTCAACTAAGATTAAAAATCCTCGGGCCTCGCTTAAGGACACTATAGACATGACTCAGGCCACATCAGAGCCTCAAACTCAAGTATCGGGTCAACTACAACTCGCCAAAACATTATACACGTATACAGCTGAAATATAATTATTTATTAGTTATAACGCATAAATTCTTCCCAACGCATACTTTTAAATCTTCATTGAATTCGCTTCTTCTTAGGTTTCAAATAATCCATTAGATTCTGAAACATAAACAATATTTGCGCCGAAGCATTACTTTCACTTTTATATTCACAATTACAATATCACATAATATTACAGAAACGAAGTAAACTTCGTTTCTTAATATATATCAAACATATATACATTCATAATTGACGGACCCACAAACCGTCATTAAATATTTAATTTATAATAATAAATTATATTCAATATATTTCAACGATATAAATTTGCCTTAAACATGTATAGATCATATTATTCATATTAGATCTCTTTGCCAGTAATCATAGACGGACCACCATACCGTCATTATTTATTAATTATTGTATATATATTTAATATATACTTTATATATATTCTTTGCCATGCATCACCAATCACCATTAATAATATGTATAAAAACCATATACGAAGATCGGAAACCTTAACTAGCATTCTAGCAGCATGGCCGCCCGAACGCACCGTCTTGGTAAATCGTCCACATATACGCGGGGGTAGAGACGTCAGACGGGCACTCACAAAGCATACGCTCGGAGACACCTTCGCCGACACCACACCCCTTATATATGTGAAACAGCTGCAATGACATTCGGCACCTGACTCCGTGATTTTCCATACATTTTCCTTTTTCTATGGAAATTTTCATACAAAATTTTATAAATTTTTGATTTTGTAAAAATATTATTTTCGGGGTATGTCCATACTTAGTATTACGTTGCACATAGTCACGTGGTCGGCAAACGATTTTAAGGTTAAGCAACTTTGGGTGCGGTCAGTAAATGGATGGGTGACCGTCCAAAAATAGGTTCAAATTATAGAAATATGAACATATTTTAGAAAATATATTGTTTTAGAGATTTAAATAAAGTGTAGTGTTGAGATCGTCACAAATCTCAGCCAACGCCTTCAGGTTGTAACTGTACAAATAACCCAGTTGCACGTCAAAATGTCCTGTTCATATTTTACTTCCTTTATATTAATGATGATAATGAAGTTAGTTCAGCAATTCTCCTACTTTTAGCGAAGGAATATTTGCGAAAGAGCTGATTTCTCTGCAAAGGATGGTGAAATTATAAGACACAAGTCTTTGAATATTGGATAAGCTAAACGTGTTCTTTAATAATTGTTAACAATGTTTTTACAAATGTTATTTTGTATTCTAAATCCTGTATTCTTATATAGATATTTACAGGAATTATTTCTGACATTTTAACATTAACCTTTTATTTAGACACGCCATGGAACTGTTATAGAACTACTTGATTTTTTTATTTGCTTCTATTTCATGAAGTAACATGCGCGTTGCCAACACAAGGGGTAGTAGAGACGGGATGAGAAGGAAATGAACACAGGGGGTAGAAGATTGGGCCTCCGCCGCTCTCACTGATCGCACGAAACGCAACAGGGCCTACCTACTGATATTGTTACATGACGCCAATTTTCTGAGAGAGAATAGTACTTTCCCGGCAGAGCCGGCCCATCTGTGCTGGGAGAAGCTCTATTAAAAATGTATAATGTAAACATTAGTATATATTACTTGCAAATAGCTAGCTCTTTTGTGTTTTAAAATTCCCTTGAAATTATACCTGCACCATTTAAGTGTGGCATTGAGCCCAAATACGGTACGGCCGAAATTACTTTTACCGCCAAAGTGCCAAGAGATTTTCTAGATGAAAATGTTCTTTTCTAAAGAATTTAAATCCGTGGATTTTAGGATGTTTGTTCTTCATCTCGATTTCGCCCTTTATTCGTATGCAGCTTGTGGCTGGCGTTGCTACTGCATAGAGAACTGCATAGAAATTTAGTTTCTTTGACATTCTAAAATTATCTAAAGATAAATCAAACTTGCTTTTCCACATCTTGTAATTACGATTATATAACATGTTAATGTTTTTCTTATGACAGCTTTTCAAATATTGTCCTTAGACTAGTCCAACTTCTTAAATAGGTTCTATAGCTGTAATCACACGACATTTCGCCATGTGCCAACATATATTTTATAGGAACCAAAGTTTTAATTAAAAATAACAAACTAATTATTCTTAAAAAAGTAGACACTATACTGTATTCTACTCTTATAGAAGTAGTATATAGTACACGTTTGTACAAACTCTAATTTTTTCGAAGTGACAATGACGCCTACTTGTTCTAAAGCAGTTACGCTAAGAATTGGCACATAACACGATGCTTCTGATATTCTAAAAATGTCAAGATGATTCTTAAGATTATTTTAAGTGGCCAACAAATCCAAATGTCCCATACTTGACAAGGCCTAGTTTCGTATTTAAGTGACTATTTCGTTCTTAATCCATCCGTTTCATAAACTGGTTACAATTGTATGTAATTAGTACCAGTGGAAGTAATTGTAAAAATATTATTAAATTAAGATATTCTTGCTAGCGTGAGAGGCCTGCGAAATTCCAGTTATACCTAATTATTTGTACAAGTTTTATTGTTGTTTTCAATTTGGATGATCTTTTGTGCGATATCTTCGTGGAATCTAAACTGAGTTTAGTTCTCTTTGTAAGGGTATTATTCTTCAAGGCTATTTCGTATACGTTATTATAACGAATAATTGTCCTTGATTGCCTATAAGTATATGAAGTCGGCCGTAGTTTTTTGTGTAAACTGTCTAACTATAACGAATTTTCTTTAAAAAAATTGTTGCGGTCGAAATACCCCCGTCAGGAACGAAATCACGTTTGATCTTCAACTCAGAATGTACTTCGAAAAAAAATCTGTAGGTATATTTCAATAGGTTATATAATAAAAATAGACAGGGACAGAGAGAGAGAGAGAGAGAGAGTTTGCACCCGACTGCAGTTGCTCGTGTGCTCATTTGCTTGTAGTAGACTCATTTATCGTAGACTCGGCATTTCGTTACGTGACGATTTCTACTAAATCCCACTTCGCGTAAGCCGCATTAAGGAACTTCGCCCAAAAGCTCCTCTAAAAGTATATACATAGTTTGTAAAAGTAAAGATTGAATTTATCTGTGATATTTTAAATATACGACATAATATGGTATACAAAGTAGGTTATATGAAAACTAGTTCTAAGGGTCACACACACCGAGTGCCGTTACCTCACACATCTTTGCTAATTCCAACCTGTGTCACTCTTCACTAGAGAGACAGCTTGTTTAACGCACACAACACTCCAATATAAACCTTAACCCATTTATTTACAGTCTATTCTATTTTGGAGTATGAATAAGATGTCCTAAGTATTGTCTATGTAAAACTGATTCCATTGCACTTTAAATTTAAAGTGCATAATTTTAAAGTCCAAATTTGGTATTGTTAGAAGTTCTCATTGAGGTGAGTCGTTTGTTGCTTTGATTTTGTAGTTTGGACTTTAAGTTAAGTTAAGAAGGCTTGTATTCGTCTGTCGTGTGAGGTCGGTTTGCTTGTTCGCTCGTACCAGCCGGTGCCAGGCGCAGCGCCGGAGTCGAATACAGTTACAAATTGCTTGTGTATATCGATTGTTGAATGTTCGTACTTCGTAGTTTTCTTCATTATGAAACTTTGTTTTTGTGGTACTTTAGTTTGGTTCATAGTTGAAAGGTCTGTTTGTAAACATACTCGAACACTTTAGGTGTTACTGGCTTACTGGTAATTGATACTTATGCGCATGCCGTGTTTGATTTAACAAGGTCTCACATTAAATTGTTACCGGTGAAGCTAATGCTGTTAAAATTTTCCAAGGTTTAAATAAAATTGAAATTCCTATGAAGTATGTTTGAATGAAAAAGAAAGCAAAACTGAAAACCTTCCGAACGTCCGAATTATTTTATTTTAGCACTGGTGGATTTCGATAAAAATTTAAAAAAGACATCTAAAATAAAACCTGAAAATTATTCGCAACTCTAACATTTATATATTTTTAGATTTAGGATTTGTTTTTTATTTTGTGAAATGAATTTTAGGAGAACAAAATATTGAGTGCTATATATAGTACCAAAGTAGGTAGTATCTATACTTGTGTCAATATACAGGCTGTAACTTAACCACATCGGTACACATATTTTAATATCTGTGGTATTTGTGTTTTAAAAATGGCTGCTATAAACTTATACTTCATATGTGTAAGTTAGATGATGACGTGCTAAAGGGATTGTCCTTATCTAAAAATCTTATCATATCACCCGAATAACTAAGACTGTGATTATATACGTCAGATATTAGTGTTAACGTAAAATAAAATCTGAGCAATTTGTATTATAGGTATTTTAAAATGAAAGTACTCTGACCTCATTGTCCGTATGTCATTGGGTATAAATTAATTTAATTATATGTATTACAATGTGTATGAAATCGACTAGTATATTATTGAAATAAATCGAAAATCGACAGTGTAGAAAATGTATATATTCTAACGTCAAGAGAAAAAGACGGCGCAGATGCTAACTGTGGTTTGGCTGCTGATCCTCGGCATATTTCGTGATCACGTCAAACCTTCCAGAGTCACCACTATATCCCCCAGCTCTGACTCCAATTCAGCCTATTAAAAATATAAATATTTTTCAACATATCAGACTATGCCGGTTGTCGTTAATGTGTCCTAGCGACCCTCTGTAACACACTTTACGAGCGGTGAGCGGGTTCATCACATGATCGCGACCTTCAGCGAATGTTTAGGTCGCATAAATTAACCGTCTTAATTAAATCCGCGGCCCTTTCATAAAGTCAGAACAGGGTTGGCCAAGAGCTTTGTCAATTTTTATTATACTACAAACGTGGCAAAACGCATATGGTCACCTTAGCACCAAAGGCATTACGGTGCGAGTACTCTCTCATCAAAAGAAGAGTGAGTTAACTTTTCCAATGTCTACTATTTACTCCACGGTTAGGATTTTGAACTAACATTTTAAACCTCAACACAAAATTATAGTAGGTGAATATTTTTGTGCGACAAATGCTAATAATTCGAAATAGTGTCAGCTTACAACCCTAAACAGTAACAGGGTTAGTTATTCTTCAGCCGGACGTATTATACTGAGGTCGACAATTGTCTTGATAATATTATACCCCAGTTGATTAAGATAGTGCAAATTGAGTCAGCCCTGTTTGTAAAGGACGGAAGTTTAGTGTTAGCTGTCGTGATGAAGAGATTATGGATGCAATTTAAAATTAACTCATTTATTAAAAGGTGTACTTCACGTTTCTGATACACAAAAGAATATACAACTTAAAGAAAAAATTGTCCGGTAACATTCGGTATGTAATAAGTTGAACCTGCCATAAGTGGGCTCACCTGCACTCATGTTATAGTCCACGTTGAAATACTACGTGTGGACAGACCCTTATAACTTTCTCGTCTTGAATGTTTTCACGCGTTTTTTTTTATATCATGACGTGGCAAACAAGCATAAGGTCCGCCTGATGATGAAGCAGTCACGACAACCTTTAAACCAACCCAAGGGATAGGAGAGAAGGGATGAGAAGCGAAGAAGGCGGGTTGGAAGATTGGGTTTCCGGCGCTTTCCTTGAGCCGGCTCACTTAAGCTGAGAGCGGGGCTGTAATATTAAATGCGATGAAATGGAAATAAAAATGTGACCCTAATTTCTGGAAAGTTTTATTTTTAAGATTAAAGTAAGATTATTAAAGAAATATTATGAATGAAAAATGAAATCATTACTCTTATGAAATGATTGCAAATATATAATCCAATTTATAATATAAATTGTAAGTTTCTAGAAGATTATTCGTATAATGACATTTTGTGTAATAGAAAGTACATTCAGACAAGGCCAATCCTTTATCTTAAAAACCAATTTCAATTGTAATTCTAGTTTCAAAATAACCTATTCTTATTGAGCACTTACACTTACTTAATAGTCGAGGTCAGGTTACAATTACTGACGTAATAACTTTTTTATATAAAAGAGGCTTATACTTTAGGGCCCTAGCAGACATGCTACTTTAGCAGCAGCGATCAGTAAATGCTGGGGGCTTATCTTTAACTTTTATTACGATTCACGACGACCAAATCAATCCGATTCAATTCTGACAGTAAATCGATTCAAATTTTATATGAACCTGACGTATAAATATAGATGGTATGAAAGCGTTATAGCCCAGTTTAAGTCGTCATTTGAATAGCAATAAGAATTAATGGTAAGCCCCCTGGCCGCAGCTATTTCGCACGCTCGAAGCAGCGGCTAAAATACTATCCCTGCGCTAACATTCAGGTGCTTCTTCTTCCTACCATGTTACCCGATATTCCACAACAGCGCGATTTAGAAGACTTTTTCTTCCTCGCACAACCACTCTGTGGAATCAGCTTCCGCCGGCGGTCTTTCCGAACCGATTCGACTTGGGAACCTTCAAGAGAAGAGCGTATTCTTTCCTTAAAGGTCGGCAACGCGCCTGCATGCCTTCTGGTGTTGCAGATGTTCATGGGCGGCGGTGATCACTTAACATCAGGTGAGCCTCTTGCCCGTTTGCCCCTCTTACATAAAAAAAAATATATATTCACCAAGGGTTTTGCTTATATTGGTATATGATTTAACGGGTTACTAGTTTTTACACAGAGGGATTGTTATCTGACCTCAACAACCAGCAAATTATATATTATTATAATTAGCATATATAAAATATTTTATACTTGTGAGTTAAATAAACAAGCTATTTAAATTTGAACAGATGTTCATGATACATGAATAATAGCTATGTACCTGGTATTGAATCCACATGTGCAGTTAACAATTAGGTAAAGAATGAATAAGTGGTATTTATAAAGTCAAATAAAGTCATGATGAATTATTTCGTATTATGATTCATTCGATTTTAATAATATTTACTAATGCCCACGTAGAGTTTAGTCTAAGCACGTTCACTGATACCGTGTCGAATTTGAATTGCCACGTATACTATATTATACTCATTAATCATTGACTTACTATAGATAAGGACCGGCCCTTCTATACAGAAAAAATGACCAAAGCTTCGCTGGTGCGCTTTCGTAAATTCAACACTACTGCTACGAAATGAAGTTAGTCACACACTAACTTTATTCGATTATATTGCAAGCTTGTGACTAACTTCTGGTTCCTGTGATACAGTTCATCTAGGTTAGGAACCAGGTACTCTAAATATTGTAAATCTGTATGTATTTTGCCACTAAAGAATTTTATTTGATTTGATTTGAATTTCGTTTTACGTCAAATTTACGAAGGAGCACCAGCGAGTCTGACATTTTTTTTGTATGGACGGTCCTGTCCATATATAATCAGTCTATGTACGTATATAAATATTTTGATGAGTTGATGCGATGTAGCTTGGGATATGATAGAGGCAAGGCGATATATAAAGCGAAAACCACAGGAAGAAACTAGTTCATTAATACAAAAATTATATTGATAAAACACATGTTAAACACAAGACAGTGCTAGCAAAACCAAAAACTTCAATAAATCGATTAGAATTAATTCGTTTATTAAGCTATGATTTAGTTTATTACCGTACAATTCCTAGAATAAACCTACACTGTTTGTATTTCTAAGTACAAACCGACAGTCGTTAACAGCATTGTAAAGCTAACGGTATAATAGTCGGAGCATAAAATAATAAGTCTCACAGAAGCCACTCGGTCCGTTACTGAATATCAATGAAGGCCACTCGACGTAACGGTGGAACGAATGTTCTAATCGGAATATTGACTAGAGATTGTTTTTACGTGTCCCTTTAAGGGTTTTTGTCGCTCCCTATTAGTATGACGAATTTGTGTTGAAGGAAAACATCTTAGAGATACATGTAATGGGAGGAAATAGAAAACGTATGCTTGTAATTGCTCATGTAATGGATCTTTTAAATAATTAAATAGTAGGCTTCTAATACCCAGATCTCCCAGAAGTGGCAAACAACAGTACGCATATGGTAAACTTTCATCGTAGCCTAGAGATGCTTGATACATTAGTGTCCCAGCCGTGTTGCAGAGCACAAAAACTCTCCCTACCGGAGAGAAAAGTGTGGGATGAAGGATGGAAATTTTGACCTCCATCGCTCTTAAACATCAAAACGAAATGCAATAGGAGAACATGAAAGCGAAGGTATTGTTTTGTAGGATTTTAACTTTATTTTAACTTCAGCCGGGATTAAAATTAATGACGAGGCTTGGTTGAAGGTGCTGGCACAGAGACGTGTACGTAGAAACAATACATATAGAATCTCAAACCCCCTTTACAACTATTCTGTAGTTGCCAGTGGTGAAGTCGCTGCTGCATGGGTATATTAAGCCACGCACGTAAGTGTTATTTGAACTCTTGACGCTGTAAGAATATTTTGACAAAGATGCCATAAGGCCTAAACATTTTATAGGAACAGAACAAACAAAACGTAATTAGATTACTCGTAGACAGTTTGACTGGCATTGATGACGATGTCTGACAGCATCGTTAGCGCTACAAGGCCACGATCACTATAGACAGGACTGATAATGGCGATTAATTGACGATTTGGTCACGGCTATTGTTACAGCGCTTTTATAGTTGTATATATATATTTTTTTATGTTAGAAGTTGGCAAACAAGCATACGGCCCACCTGATGGTAAGTGGTTGCCGTAGCCTATGAGCGCTTACAGCACCATTAGTAGGTGCCACTCACGCGTTGCCAACCTCGAGATATTAGTTCTTAAATCTCGTCCGCCCAGTAATTTCACTAGCGTACAGTGCTCTTGAAACCGGAACACAGTAGTGCCTAAGCACTACTATTTGGCGGCAGAATATTTGACACTGCGGTGGTACCTACCTAGCCGGCCTCTTGCAACAAAAGACCTACCACCAGTGTGACTGATTGCACTGGTGGAATAATCTCTGCTGTGACAGAGGTTATCCCAACAGCGGGCGATGGGGTCGTCACATCCCGACGCCGGGGAAAGTTGTATATCTTTAGAGGTTTTAGGTTCAGGTCTAATCCTTTCGTTATAAAATATAATTTATTTCACCTATAAATGATAACTTATATATTACAGATATATTACAGTAGTAATATAATAAAAAGTAATATTCATATAAAGATTGTAATTATATATCAAAAATGTAATTTTGTATAATTTAATTCACCTAACACACGAATATGTCAAAATGAGAAAGAATGTTCGTCAGGCCTAACTTCGCTTATGAAAAAATTAATACGAAATTCTCGCTCTCATAATGTAAGGTTCCCTGGAAATTTTCATTAGCGGTCCCTGGAATGTAATTTCCAGGAGTGTACGTCGGGAGTACGCTTAATTATGGCGTTTTTATTGTTGCAAGTATGGCGGCAGATGTTTTGGATTTTATGACGATGTATGCTTAGCATAGTACATTGCAATTTTTGTAATGAAGAATTTAGTATAATTTTGCTATATTATTTATGACGTAGTGGCGCAGCGGTAGCGAACCTGCCATAAGTGCAGGCATGTGTTCCTGTCTGGGTGTGTTCGTTCTTGTCGTTGTGTATGTTTCCGGACCCCCGACACAGATTTTTCGGTTCAGAAGAAGTGGGCACCTATGACTAATATTGTAGAAATAAGTAAGAATTATCATGAAATTTAATAATTCCTATTTACGGGAAAAAAAATTCAAGCTTCCGAAATTTTCCTCAAACAACTCTCAGAGCATCTCCAGTCCGCCCTCGAGCACGTATCGCGCCCTACGGCGCCGCCCGTCATTAAAGTCTCTCGCGTCACTTCGCAGCCTCTCGGCAAGGTCAAGGAAACCTTCTTATTTGACTTTTACCGGTAGTGAATTTTTGTAAATAAAATTGTAGAGTTGTTTAAATGGGGCCGACTTATTTGCTCATTATCTAGGTTGACTTTTTAAATTTAACAAGTTTTTTTACTACTTTGTTTTTTCCTCATCGTATAATGAACATGATTATTAATGCATAAATAATGAGTTTATAAGTAGACAAGATCGATAATTTGTTAATTTCAATATTTTTACGAAGTTTGTCAGGCTTTGTCCTAATTAGCTATTGCGATGTCCATAGACATAGAGGACAATAGATTACACGTATGTGGCGTAAAATGACAAAAGGTGTACAAACTAAATCGCCATGAAACCAGTGGCTAAATAATACCATCGTAAGCATACCGAAACCTCGAGTGTCATTGGTCAATATCTCAGGCCCATTTTTTATTTTAAAATTTTATTTATTTATTTCGGACCACTTCATTGGTGGCTAGTTGATCCGTCAATCTTAACTAATTTAAATATATGGGTTAGTGGCCAACCTAGTGTCAGAGTTGTTCAGAACGCCCGTAGGGCTCTGACTTGACTTTTCGACTGTTGTCAAATTGTCAACAGCTGGGACCGACTTTTTACATGCCCTCCGAAGCACGGAGACGCTCAGTTGAAATAGCACTATGCGATCACCCATCTAGTGACTGACCGCGCCTAAAGTTGCTTAACCTACCGATCGTTTTCCGATCAGTGGGTGCACTCGGTTATGAGCGTCTCAGTATTTCATTAATGCCTTGTTTATCATATAATCAATTATGACAAGGACAGACAACACCAGAACGTCTGAAGCGATGCCGCGTAACGTAATTACTCTGTTAAAATAACTATAACATTTTCTAACAATACCCGTATAAATGATAAGTCATACAAAGCCAGTTTAAATCGACGTGTTATCACGTGTATCGCATTGTCAGCGGTCGCCTTCCGTCCTTGTACTTGACAATGGCGAGGCGGAACTAATATCCTGAACAGCGAATTAATGCGTTCTACGTTTTTTACACTAACGCCATCTATTGAAGGCTTTGCAAAGTTTTTTGTAAATAAAATTCACGTAGATATTCATTATGAGTTTTGGATAAGACTTCTTCATTCTCGCTCGAACGAGAAAGTACTACTCTTTCCCAGGACATTGACTTGAAGAATTCGTACTGTGGCGTTTGTGTGTCGCATGGCCAAATGGCCACCATCTCCATCCGTTACATTTTCGTTTTTGTTAACATTTTCATCTCCATAGGAGGAAATACAGGTCCTTGTTTCAAGTGGCAACACACTGAGTAGAGATACTAGTAACGCCATCTGTTGGAAAACTTTAATGTTAGAAAACTTTAAATTTGTCCATCTGTTGTGATAATCATTATACTCTAAATTTTAACATAGTATAAATGAAATTTAGAAGGTTTATGTAATGTTTGAACTTTTGTATACAATAATGTATATAATAATGTAATGAATGTGTGAGAAAAAAAATTAGGTATATAATCAAAGGGAAAATCAATTTTTTATTTCATTTACTTTTTAAGTGTGGTCTTCTAAAGTCATATCCGCTTCAAGAGTTGTGCCTCCTCTAAAGTCTAACTAAACTAAAAAAAGATAATAAGTTTGAAAATACAGACTTGTAATGAATTTTTTTTGGATATGATAATTTTTGTATAGTTTTGATACATGATTTTTTTTAATTTTAAGTTCAAAGACTTGTGCTACATTTTTTTTTGAATAACTTGCACACACACAAACACATACCAACAATCGCAAAGTAAACTATTGTATTTTATATCAACTTTGCGTTTATCATAAACATTTGTGGTCAGACACGTATTTTTTTAAATTATGTGTATGATTTTGTTTTACTAAAAATAATGTGCTTGACATTATTTTAAAAATAATATGTATTGATCGGGCCCTGCCGGAGGGGCCTTAACCAACACTCTGGGTCAGATGACTCGTAAGCCTTCTGCCGATATTAAAACGATGGAACCTGGTAGCAAGATTGGTACTTACAGGCAGAATTCTCCAGGTCCCCGACTGATGAGACGCCCTTCGTGTATCACTCTGAGCTGGTTCCAGTGGGTGACAAGGGTGGCAGAGTCACGTGGCTAGCACCTAATATGGCTGAATGCGTATAATGTCCACACACGTTCACACCGATCACACAATATTGTGTTTCGAGTAAATTCAAATGGCGGCTGCCGCGGCGGCGCAAAGTCGACTCCCGAAGTCCGCGCGTGCGGTGCTTGTCTTTTTTTTTTTTTTTTTTTTTTTTTCGTTCCGTTGCGGGTCGACCAATCGGAATGTCGAATCCGCCGTATGCTCGTATGATGAGCTCCAATCAGAGCCAACCAAATTCCATCGATAATGATATAGAAAATATTAGATTGAACGAATAGTGAACATACCGCCCACCAAAATACAGCTGGTATTTTCCGATAAAGAAAAAACTAAAATGACGAATAAAACGAATAACGAGTTAAATAAACCACAATACTAAAACAAGAATTATAGCTAGCGTATTAACGAATAAAACTAAGTTACAAATACGAATATACTATGAATTATATTAGGGACTAATTAGTTTATAACGAATTACTATTCTAGGGGAAGAGGGCATAACTTTACAAGAGGTCGTTTGACATTCCTGTCTTTTGTTTTAACCGTAGCCACCCGCACGATGCCATTGGGGCCCGGATGCAATTCGATTACCCTTCCCAAAGACCATTGCAAAGGTGTACGATTGTCATCTTTAATAATGACCACAGAATTTAACGGTAATGGTTTAGCTGATTTCGTCCATTTTGCACGCTGGGTTAATGAATGCAAATATTCATTCCTCCAACGAATCCAAAAATTCTGAAGGAACGATTGGATAAGTTGCCAACGGCTCAGACGGTTTATACTCGTATGAGAAAAATCCGCATCTGGCACTGCAGTAAGCGGTTCCAAGGTCAAGAAGTGACCTGGAGTCAAAACGTTTAAGTCATTTGGATCGGCACTCACAGGGCACAGCGGCCGTGAGTTTAAAACCGCTTCGATTTGTACAAATAAAGTGGTAAGTTCTTCGAACGTTAACACTTGATTGCCAACAATACGATAAAGATGCGACTTTGCAGCTTTGATCTGAATCTCCCAAGCACCGCCAAAATGTGGAGCGGAGGGGGGATTAAAATCGAATTTAATACGTTCAGCTTGCGAAGCCTGTTCTAATAATGAAAGATAATTGTTGGCACCGATAAAGTTTGTACCACAATCCGCATGAATTACGTTGCAATGTCCACGACGTCCTACGAATCTTCTAAGCGCTGCTAAAAAACCGTCGGTTGAAAGAGACGAAACTACCTCAAGATGAACGGCTTTTGTGACTAAGCACACGAATAAACATAGATAAGCCTTGTCCATCCTGGCACCACGATGTGTTCCGACTTTGATACGAAAAGGTCCACCGAAATCAACACCAACAATGGAGAACGGTTTAGCTTGGTTTACACGAAACGACGGAAGGTCGCTCATGAACGGTTCTAATGGTTTTGGTTGCGTTCTAAAACACCGAACACATTTCGAAAGACAGCGACGAATAGCTCGTTTAGCGGATAATACCCAAAATCGTTGTAAAATCAAAAAATGTGTAGTATTCTGACCCGTATGGCAGTATTTTTGATGAATGGATTCGATTAGTTTGAACGTAAATGGATGATCGCTAGGTAAAAGAGCTGGGTGTTTTTGCTCGAATTCTAAACCAGAATGAGACAGCCGACCGCCCACCCTGAGAATACCTTCCTCATCTAAAAACGGGTTAAGCTTACGAAAGGGTTTGGGTAAGATTTGATTTAATGTTAACTGCTGAATTTCTTTTGAAAATGACGACTTTTGAACGAATTTAACGATAAACAATAACGAATTATTATTTTCAACTTCCGTTAAAATAGAATCCAGTTGGCGATTGCGGTGATGCGGTATATAATATTTACCACGGTTTAGCTCTTTAGGAGATACCATCGACATGTGACCAGACTTCCTGTAATCATCCATGAATTCCGAGTACTGTTTGCGTAAATCATGGTCACGCTCGAGTCGTCGTTCAATGGCTTTGAATCGCCGTAACGCAATCTCTCGAGAACTGTCGAACGTCGGTTCGACTCCGTCTTTAAAGGGAAGACGGACTCCATATCTACCTGAAGAGTCGCGAAAATGTTCGATAGAATATTTAGCTTCACACGCAACCTCATCTGGGGTGAGCGGTGAAGCATTAGGGACACTATCAATTTCCCAAAAACGCTGTACCATTGACGCTAAGTCGTCTGATTTGGGTAAATATTGAAATAACGAAGACGTAACGAGTGGCATTTTACCAAGTAAAAGCCAACCGAAAACCGAATTGATCGCCAAGGGTCGATTAGCATTGCCCTTTATACGTTGATCGATAAGTGATTCCGCAAAAACGTCAGCACCTAATAAAATATCGATTGGACCAGGCACGTCGAAACCTGGGTCTGCTAACGGTAACGATTGTATGTGAGACCAACCTACGGTATTAAGTTTAGCTATTGGTTGATCACCACAAATGTTAGAAACGACATGTAAGTCGAGATCGAATGACGAGTTACTATTATTTGATATAATAGCACAACGAATTACGCCAATTATGTCTGCAGTAGTGCCTCCTAAGCCACTGATATTCGATTCGCATGGTAGTGGCTTAAGCTTTAGACATTGCATAGCCTTTTGCGTAATAAAATTACTCTGGCTGCCGGTATCGAATAATGCACGGAACGAATGAGATAAGCCGTCCGAATCTACAATTTCAACTATAGCTGTAGCAAGAAGTACGGTTGTATTCACAGATGGTGAAGGTTTAATACGCATAGGCGAATCCGATAGTTTAGCAACGAGAGACACGGATTGTGAGTCGGTACTATTTAAACGAGTGGGAGATTTATTTTCAACACGATCCTTATGAAGTAAGGTGTGATGTTTATGTTTACATTTTAAGCATCGAAAGATTGAATTACAATCTTTAATTTGATGAGATTGTTTTAAACAGTTAAAACACCATTTTTTGTCATGCGCGACAGACATACGTTCGTCGATTGACTTAGATAAAAACGTTTTACATTGGGAAATCGGATGCGAATCTGAACAAAAGGAACATTTATTATTTGAATGGTTTGTTCTATTCTTCGAAGCTAACTGTTTATTATCCTTGATCGAATTGCTTGCTATCAATGCATGAGACACGTATGAACGTTTCGTGTAGTTGGGAGCCGGCTTAGTTACATTTTTAATAGAAGAAATATTTTTTACATTTTCATTAAAATGACTATCACGAATCAACGCTTCACATTTCGAATTTAAAAACTCTTTTAGTTGTAAATATTGAGGAAATTCGGAATTACAAAATTTCTCCTCAAATTCGCGACGTAGCTTCGTGTCTAATTTCGATAAAACATGATAAACAATAATAAAATCCCAATGTTGAACCGGAAGATTGATTTTCTTTAATATACTTAAATTTTCATCAATACCATCTAACGTGCGTCGAAAGTCACTCGCGTTTTGAAATTTCAGATTAAGATTAAGGATGTCCCTCCAACAGCTAAATGCTAATTCTCGCTTATTTTGGTATCGAGCCACTAACGCACTATACGCGTCAGCATAATGATCAGTGGTGATAGGGAACACGCGTACAAGGGCTAACGCATCATCTCTTAACGACGAAGTCAAATAATGAAACTTTTCTATTTCCGTAAGCGAGGAACAGTTATGAATCAGCGCGTTATATGTATCAAAGAATTCCGGCCAATGTTTAATATTACCTGAAAACGTGGGTAATTGTATTTTAGGTAACCTAAGACGTGACAAGGGCGATTGACTATTGTTATCGATAATAATGTGTGACGAATTTAAGTCTGCCTTCGTTAAACTACGACGAATTGACATAATTTCGAAAAAAGTTTCATCAAAACGGGTCCGTATATTTTCATCCTCAAGACATTCCTCGGATTCGTCTAACAACTCAAGAATTGAAAAGTGCGCATGTTCGAATTCGTTTGTGTATTTGCCTAATTCCTCACAATATGATAAAAATAAATCGCTAGAAGCGTCTCCACTCTGCACGGAATTACCGACCTCTAATGCCTTTGTAAGACGATTTAAAGCTATTGTACGTTTTCTACGTAAAGACGGCAAATCATGAATAGTATAACTTTCTGTTTCAATATGTTTAGATTTAGATCTACTCGTAGAACTAAGTTTACGAGTAGCCCGCTTCGTATTGAATGACATGATGCTATTATGAATAAAATAACACAAATACTAAACAATTGAACAGACGATTAACGTTTTGGAAACAGGTTTTGATACCTACACAGCGCCCGGCACGCAACAGTGTAAGTTCGATAATGTACGTAAACAAGCAAACAAATGAAATAGTTGTAAAAAACGCAAAGCAACATACACGATGTATATGTAACGAGTTAAATGTTTACTTGTATAGACGATAATATAATATTGTCTATTCGAATATTTTAGAAACAATTCTGAAAAACGATTAATTAACAAAGAAAATACTAATTCTCTTCGTTACGTATGTAGGTACATTTAGTTCACGTAAACGAAAGGTACGATGACGATTTTATATTATTATTACAGCCGATAATTTTATATAAAACACCGATATTTGTATAAAAATGGTTTATGTATGATCCGTAATAATTATGAATAAACTATTACAGCCGCGAATTAAGTACATAACCTCGATACGCAAAAGATTGTTTTATATAAGATCCGTAACAATAACGAATAGAATGTGGCATAGGAATTTAGTACAGCCGAATAATTTACATGCATAAACACCGATAAAACTAAAATTGTTTGCTTATGCCTGCGAAAAGATCTGTACCAACACAAATTTCAATAAATATAAAATTGTCACAGCCGATAGATACATATAAACACCGACAGATAGATACTTAGATTGTTTATACGTGATCTGTAACAATTCAATATGTTTTGTGAACGAATATTAACCACCTCAAAGCCGCAAGTCGATAATTCGGCAGATATGTGCGTACGTACGTACGTACATATAAACCGAAACGAATATTATAAGAAATATTTAATTTCTCATACGAGTATAAACGAATGAACGAATGGTACACCTAATGAGGGTATATTTTTTGATCGGTAGACCCGAGTGTGAACGATCGGATAATAGTGATAATAGTAAATTACAAATTGCAAAATGGCCGAATGAGTTTTTAATTCTATTATTTAACGTATTTAAGTATTGAATACGAATATACAAATTAATAAACGTTAAAACTAACTTGTAATAAGTAATTAAATGAATTTTAAACATAAAATATGTAATAAAACGAAATAATAACCTAACGAATAACGAATTAAATTACATATACGCTTTCACTATATAAACGAAAAATACCAGCCATATTGATTCTCTGAACAGCTCAAATTGACACTAATAGGGGGTACTCCTCCCGGGTTTCGGCACCATAAAGATGTATTGATCGGGCCCTGCCGGAGGGGCCTTAACCAACACTCTGGGTCAGATGACTCGTAAGCCTTCTGCCGATATTAAAACGATGGAACCTGGTAGCAAGATTGGTACTTACAGGCAGAATTCTCCAGGTCCCCGACTGATGAGACGCCCTTCGTGTATCACTCTGAGCTGGTTCCAGTGGGTGACAAGGGTGGCAGAGTCACGTGGCTAGCACCTAATATGGCTGAATGCGTATAATGTCCACACACGTTCACACCGATCACACAATATTGTATTTCGAGTAAATTCAAATGGCGGCTGCCGCGGCGGCGCAAAGTCGACTTCGAAGTCCGCGCGTGCGGTGCTTGTCTTTTTTTTTTTTTTTTTTTTTTTTTTTTCGTTCCGTTGCGGGTCGACCAATCGGAATGTCGAATCCGCCGTATGCTCGTATGATGAGCTCCAATCAGAGCCAACCAAATTCCATCGATAATGATATAGAAAATATTAGATTGAACGAATAGTGAACATAATATATAAGGTATTTTTTATTGCAGCTTAGTATTAAAACTCGTTTATGATAAGAATCATATCTTCCTATTTTTATACGTCAAGTATGCTAAAACTGTCAAGCAAGATAGTATTTTATAAAGCACTTAGGATGCGAGTATAAGTATTTCCAACAAATTGCTTTAATATACCCTTATTGATTGTCTTGTGCGAGTTGACTATACATCGGGGACTGCCATCTCACTACTACTAGTTTTCTTAGAGATCTAAAGAAATAACTAGATAGGCTATGTTTTTATGTCATGACGGTTGGCAAACAAGCGTACGGTCCGGCTGATGGTAAGCAGTCACCGAAACCTATGAACGCTTGCGATATATGAAGTGTCAAATTCGCGTTCCCAACCCGAGAGATAGAAGGGAAGGGATGAGAATAGCAGAGAGGGGTGGTAGATTGGGCCTTCAGCGCTCTCACTCACGCATAAAATTAAAAAGGAAGGTTAAAAAAAGGATATTTTTTTAATAATGTCTTTTGCGCCAGTGTTCTACTTAGCGCCGACTTTTGCTGTAGAAGATTTTAATTTTCTACTTTTAGTTTTGAAGCGGGTAATGTTTTACTTTAAGTTTAAAATTTATTATATATCAAACCAATATCAAACAGTCATTAGGCAATTTTGTCATCTGAAACTTATAAATAGTATAGAATGCATATTTTGAGTGCATTTTATTTGAAAGCACTCGCATTACGTAGTAGAGGTTACGGTTGAGCGCTATTTCAGTAATATAAGTCAATAATACTGTACATTTATTGAAATAGATTCCAGATTTCCCTCTTCCGGAATATTGGTGGCATCTGGAATATATACGACCGGAGCATCTGTGCTTACAGAAGCGCACAGCAACGTCGACTGTACCACAGTACTGTTTATAATGAGCGATCACATACACATGAAATCTTTGAAAACAATTTGTGGAACTTATTTCATTATTCTTTGAAACAACTGCATTTTTAATACAATGAAGAATTCGCAGACCATTTATTCACATACACTTTTTACAGAGTAACTTTTTCTAGTACATATTGCTGCTTATTATTTTATCTAGACTTTAGATATCAAGATTTTTTAGAAAAGTAAATCATAACAAGTGGGAGCAACAGTTTGATGATTAATAAAACTATCAGAGCCAAGCAGAATATGTACCAATTACAATCAAATTGCTAAAAACATTTTTGAAGATTAAATTTTATCTATAAAAGCTAGGCGCTGTTGTCTGTCGGACACTGTAAGTGGTTCTTCTTTAATTACTAAATTTTTTGGCTGTGTCTTTTCATTACATAAATGTGGTACAAACCCGAACGTAAGGTATTTTAGCTTTTGTGACTTCTCAAAAATTCCACTCAGTTCAGTTAAGAATAATTCATAAATTTTAGAATAATCACAAAACTTAAGCGAAAGTAATGAATCACTCTAAAAAGGAAAATAAATAACCAGTGTGAGGGGATCTGAAACTAACAGATATTACTTATATTGAAGCAATATTTACATTTTTATAAAATAAAACATTACATTTCAATAAAATTGTTATTGTAGTGGGACACACATCGTGTGTGGTAAATCCTTTTGAAATATAATAGTAGATATTGCACTGTCGGGATTTAAGACGTCTGTTGGTTTAGCTTTTATTATTTTGAGCAAAGTCAATGTCCTGGACGTGTCGCGACTCTTTTATAGCTACGTTTACTAACTGTCGCTCGCAAAGTTTCTTGCTTTTCTGTTACATATGTACTTATATACTATATATAAATAAATAAACGGTTCCAATTTAACGGCCGTCATTACGGTGACGTTACTATACTCCTCTTCACAAATGAGCTGGCTCAACCGCGAAAGTACTGCTCTCTCAAGGAAATCGTCGTAAACTGCAAATTTCATTAGTACTGTTGCGATCCTTGCGATGAGCGAGAGCGCCGGAGGCCCAATCTACTAACCCTTCCGTTTCCTTTCTTTTTCTTCTCTTCGTTTTCTTCCTTGGGTTGGCAACGCGCATGTGACACAACTATCGCTACTAGCCAGACCGTTCTAATGCTTTTAACGTGACACAAGATACTTCGTCCCGTTACAAATAATTCAAGCTAGCTGTCCCGAAATCACGTTTTGTTCTAGAAACAACACCACGTTTTTTGTTCAACGGAAGAAGGCCACAAATAAGCGCGACAGCTGTAGGTTCGATCCTGACAACCTTGCCCCTACTCTTGAGTGCAGTGCTCACTCTTAGCGCAAGCTTATTTGGAGCTTATTTGGAGGAGTAATAAGAATGTCTTAATATAAGAATTAAGAGCACCCTTTTACGCATAAAATATCGGAATCTTATTTTTAAATCAAAGTGTGCGTATTTAAATCTAACCAGGAGTTTTTTATAAACCTGCAAGCGAAGAACGCCAGACAATATATGGCTTTATTGGCAAACTGGCCAATCTCTCGTATTCTCGTAATTTATCTTTTCAACGTTTTTTGCCCAATAGTACCACATTAAAACATCTTAAACCATACAATCGTATTTGACGCATTTCACGCTTCCCTCTGAAAATAACCTGTGCATGTTGGTCACGAAATATTTAATGCAAAAAAATTCTAGAGCTATCGGTACGTATCGTTTTTGCATACAAAAAAATTAAAATGTATTTGCGGAGTTAGTTTTAATATATAACTAACGAACTATTGACAGGCTTTTTTTTTTTTTTTAAAAAAAGGATCAAAAACGAAAAACAAGCTTATATGGTATCCTGGTGAGAATAAGGTGCCGCTGTTTTCTGGTAATACCAGTCGCATTATCGTTGCCACCTAATGAAAAAAATGAAAAGGTGAAAGTTTAACCTACGTTTTGGTCAAAAAATTCACTTTTTTCACTATACAGATGTTTTGAAAGTAAGCAGTGATTTCCCAGTCGAGCTAGTATAGAGTATTAGGGCCCATCCATAAATTATGTCTATATATGTATGGCAAACGTTTCGTTAGCCTTAATCTAGCCCTCAGATGATTAATGAACTAACTAACTATGGAACCCAAAGCCCTTTAAAATACCTATATTACATGTCTATTTTAATCTCAACCTTTCCTAAAACCTATTATGAAAACTTTAACGAAATCCTGTATTTCTCGGAATAGCCAGCCACAAATGAAAGATTTCTCGGGAGACTTTCATCCCATGTAAGAATTAATGAATTGTTATTGAACGTTTATAATTAAATAGTGTATTTGATTATTAAATATTATTTAATTTATATTATTTGTATAAAGTTGTCTTCTTCTTGTTGTGTTCTTTGATATACTACTCTACTACTACAAACTACTACAAATATCTAAATCAAAATGACGAGGTCATCTTTCATGTCACTCTTGTGACATGTTTACTGGTGGTAGACCTTTTATTGTAAGATTGCAGTATAGTGTTCCGGATTGGTGGACACTGTAGCTAGTAAAATTACTGGGCAAAGAAGATTTAAAAACCAATATCCCGAGTGAATGAAAACTACAAATGTATGCTGTTGCAACCACTCATAGGCTACGACATCCGCTTATGTCTGTTAAATGTAAGTTGAACCATGCGCAGTAACACGTTTATGGATCTCAACCGAATGCGGTATGAAGAGGGCCGCGTTTAGTACACTCGCTCACGGTTGTTTCAGTTCTTTAATAATAAATTATTAAAAATTAAATTAAAATATAAATTAGTTTTGTCAAGTGAGTTACGTATACCAATTCTACATAAATCGCCTAGAGTGCATAAGTCCATATTTCCACATAAGAAATATGAACCGCCGTGTCAGCGTCGCAAGCCTCAAAAGGAGGAACCGACACCCGCCGGGTGCGGGCCGTGAGAAGGCATTCTTTGGTCCCACTTCGACCGGGAATCACTAGGCTAGTTAGGTTAAAAATGTATTCTTTTATTAATAAAATTTAATTTAAGTAAAATGGAGTTTCTTTTGCATCCGGCGGCTGTAGCAATACGTAACTGGCGCAGTCGGTAGGATTGCTGTAAAATAGAGTCGTTGTATCGAACACGGCCGTCGGCAATCCGAACCTACGGGAGCTGCAGTGCAAAGGAGAATCTAGACATCGATTCGGCAAAAGAGATGAAATTGTAAGTACTTTGAATCGTTCTCAGTCCTTAAACCCCCAGATATATCCTTATATGTATTTTATTATATGTGTTCCATTGTGGTCCCATATATGTACTTTTATTGATAAAGAATAAATAAAAAGTCAAAATTTATAATTAGGATTAATAATATAATTATAACTAGCGTTTCGTTATAATATTTTTTTTTATATAAGATAAATGTTAAAATGAAACAAATCGTGGACGTCGGTTTCAACTCATAAAGGTTTAGCGTTAAAGATACGTAGGATAAAACATTGCTCCAGTAACATTCAATACGTAATTATGTACAAAGCTCTTTAAATGATATCTGATTTCGATTTATTATACGATTTTGCATTTATATTTTAAATCACTTTAATCAGGTTAATGCGGTCAAGTAGTCGTTGGTCACTTTGATTTCCTAAATTCCTTAAATATATATTTCCTTACTAATATTAAAAATAATATAATTATGACAAATCACAAGTATATAATTTTTTAGAAAATATGAAATCTGGCTTTATAATAAGCCTCACGCAGAGTAAAGATATCGGAGGACAAATTAATTTAATACACTTTAGTAAATGATTTTTATATAATGATATAGTTGTCGTAAAATTATAATAATTAATAATTTACAATTTATTAATTCTTTATAGTTATATTAATCCCTAACTCCAAATCCTATTTCTATCTCATCCGTTCCCAGCAACCTTTGAGAAAGATTTTAGGTACATGGAGGCTGAATGCCCGAAGACCACTAAGTGGTATTTATGGTGCGAAGATAAGCCGACGAAAAAGAAGAAACCATTTCTCAGCAAAAACTGTCCCTACAATCCATAGACCTGACAAAATTACATAACGCCTTATAACGGAAGATCGACCACCTGCAAATGGTGATAATGAAGACCCTGAAAGCTCCACGGCCTTTCCAGCAACATTTTCGTTAAAAGTCGGAAAATAGTTGCCGAACTGCGGGGGGAGGAGTTACGTATACCAATTCTACATAAATCGCCTAGAGTGCATAAGTCCATATTTCCACATAAGAAATATGAACCGCCGTGTCAGCGTCGCAAGCCTCAAAAGGAGGAACCGACACCCGCCGGGTGCGGGCCGTGAGAAGGCATTCTTTGGTCCCACTTCGACCGGGAATCACTAGGCTAGTTAGGTTAAAAATGTATTCTTTTATTAATAAAATTTAATTTAAGTAAAATGGAGTTTCTTTTGCATCCGGCGGCTGTAGCAATACGTAACTAGTGTGTTAACATTTATTTCAAGATAATGCCTCGACCACAATCAACTCAACACAAACAAGGAGACGGGAGAGAAGGATGGTATTTGACGTTTATAATTATTTTTTAAAAGAAAATAATATAACTAATTCTCTGAATAATACTGCGGAAGATACGAAAAAGTCTGTCTCACTATTAATAATGTACATTAACTTTTTTTATATATATAGGTATCTTTTTTCTATACTATTTATTTGTTTTATTCTATTGAAGTAATTTATAACGATAATAAATAAATAATTAATTGAATTTAGAAGAAATAATAACTATATTATATACTTAATTTCGGGTTCCCACTTTATAAAGAATCGATTTAAATATGACGAAACCAATATTTTTGTCTAACATTTTTGTCCATTATTGTACCTGCGCAGAAGCGGTCATTTTGGTTCAAGTTACATTTAAGGAACTATACCATCAGATAGTTCGTATACTTGCTTGCCAACTTAGTAACATAAAAAAACATAAATAGGTTTAATAGATACATCAAATTAAGGAAATGAAAAAGATTGCATATAAAAGGTTATATTATCGTCATGTAACGCATTCGTGACCGGAAAGGCAATGACAGGTGATCGTTGGAAAATCATCACAACCATAGAGTATTATATTGGTAATGACCTTAACAATTTATGATAATTGTTACATTATTTACAGCGTTAAATAATTTGTTTATTTGTTACTATTAAGAAAAATTGTGTCTGTTGAAAAAGTGTTTTTAAGTTACATAGCTTGTTTTGTTAAGGCAATAAGCATCATACGATGAGACCTAGGGACTGATTAGAAATTATTCTACTTAATCAAGTAAAAACGGCTAAACGGATTAGGATCAAATTTGTTACTGTTAATTGATATTGTATCAATTTCTACGTGACTTTAGGGAAATAAGATGTGCTCAATTGGCACAACTGGTATCTATTAACCTAAGAATTGAAGAATTAATCTGGTAATATTTAAGTTGACTATAAATCCAACAACTAAACCGTATTCCGCATTGCACATCGGAATACTAGTAAGGCAGACAGTGTTACTATTATAGTTACAACTCTATGTACATACTATGAAGTGAAGCCTTACATTATGGTATATACACGTAACTACGTTTACGATGTAGTGCATATTACGACAGTTGAAAGCGTAATGAGCCTGAACCGGAAGCAATCCACGCGCGGAAGTGACGTAGCACCTCATATCCGCGCGGCTGATTGTGACGCCATCTTGATTATAAATTATTGTTATAATATGTTATTGAAATCAATATTGTGTAGATTTGTATGATTTATAAGGAAATTTTGACTTGATTGGTATTACAATTGTTAAGTTCCAGGTATATCACAATGCTACTCTTAGTAGTAGTAGCTTGGTGTTGAATACTTTAATCTGACATTAAGTTTGTAAGGAATGGCTTGTCTATAGCGTATAGTAAGTCTTTTAGTATATCCCTTAGTTAGAAATATGTGTATTGTGTTTCATTCGAACAACGCCGGAGGCTAGAACACTTGCTCTTCATATCAGATGGCTCCTGTTCAGTTGCTCCTCTGTAGCATAGGATACGATAATTGCTTTCCATCAGACAAGCCTAAGATTGTTTGTATTCTTAGGTAATATATCCTGTGTTATCGATTCAGATTTTTTTCAAAATAATTTGTATAGTACAAGTTTCTGCCCACGTGAATTACAATTTTTAACGGGTATCATTAAATCATATACTTTTTTCCACCTTGTTCTGTTTTTGCGACACTAAGTAACCTATAACCATCTCCATAGGCCCCCAACTATATCTATAACAATATTCATAATGATAGGTGCAGTGGTATAGGCGTGAAAGCGTCACAAACCAATTAGTAATAATTCAGGATATTTAGTTCAATTATGCAATGCAAATAGTTTTTGTATACTTATGCCACTGGCTGTTGACATCAGATATCTAATGATATAATTTAATATACATTTTGTAATCTGATTTAAGTCTAACAATATCTCTTGTGTCTCCAATGAAGGGTCTAAAGCAGCAATCACTACCATCTCGTCGTGTCTTGTTAAACTCTCCACAAACTGGGTCAACATCTAGACCTGTCCGTGACAGAATGCTAAGTGGCATCCAGGTAGAACCTTTTGTTTCGATAATTCTAAACCTTAATTATCACAGTACCTATCTATAGGTATGTATATGTTAGAGTATTTATTTTTAATACGATGTTACAGTAGAGACGATAGAAGTTGTAGTCTGTGATACAAAAAGTAAAGACGGCTTTCGACATTCGTCCTATATGTTATGGTGCGTTTTTATTCAAGGGATCATGGATGGTCGTTTTTCGAAGCAGGGCCTCTGCCGACTGGTTCACTAATTGATACAATTATGATGGCAGACACAAAACATCAACCACGCAGATGCTAATTTAGCGAATTCTGCGACATACATATTACCTGAACCTGACTGGTATTTTCATTTGAAGTCCCAAAAGGGAAAAAATTTAAGTGGAAATATGGAAGTAGAGTAAATAGTTCTTGGTTTTTACAACGAATTCTACGTATTGTACGGACGTCCATCTAAGTTTCCGAAATCTCATATTACACGAGACATTTGCTGGAAACATTAAAAAAGGTATATATAAATTGCATTCTTGTCCAATCTCATGGCTCAACTGGATTTACTGAAATGTTACGTAAATCGTTAAAAGTAGTAGCTAGGTATAAGGTTGTAAATATTGTAACCAAAATGGGAAAATGGAAAACTCATAATTTTATATAATGCACTTATTAAGCAACCAGCTATGAAGCTTAACGATGAATTACGGCTTCCTCGAGGGCTTTGTTTCCCCGAATTTTTAATATTACGGATTATCATTCTCCCTTTGTTTAGCGGAAGATCTGTGCATGTATTACGTTAAGTTGCCGCTGACAGCTTTTTATTTATTTTGAATAATATTTTGAATTGCTTATATATAATGGCATTATCATGAATTTTGGGAAGACGCCGTAACAAAAAACAAACGCAGGTCAGGAAGTATAGGCTTCATTTCCAAAATGGTCTATTCTCATTTATTTATAATTTGTTTTATTAGTCATGTAAATATACCTTATATTATAGAGTTCTTAACCTGGGATACGTAAGAGTATTGCTGTGATATGACTAACTTGGGAAGAGAGATATCTTTAATAAATGTAATTCGCAATTTTATGGTGGCGGTCATCTTGGATTTGAAATTTATCCACTGTCTTTAGTATTCTACTCGTCAAGCCCTTTCGTTTCATACCCATATTGTGGGTTGTTAAAAATATGTAATCCGTCAACTTGAACCGATTTTCATCAACCATAGCTAAGAACAGTTTATCCGTTTGTGAGCTACGATGCCTCAGACAGACACACAGACACGTATACAACATACACTTTTCGTCGTTTTTGCTTCGGGGGTTAAAAAGATAATATGACGTCGCACTATTTTCACAAAGTTATTCCATACGTCCGTTCATTCTTAGTAATAAAGTTTCGTGTAAAAGATACGCACATTTCACGATCCGTAACACAATCTCTTGACACTTTCGTTTCGATCAGCACTTCACGCACCTTTGTACTTCTCCGTCATAAATAAGAATTGCTACCGGAAGGTCCTCAAATTTTACGAGCGTCGAAGTGAAGGTTTCAATACCTTTAGCAAGATGGTGTATCGTATGTCTTCTTTTATGGTACATATAAAAGATGAATAATTTCAGTATAGAACGATTATTAATCGTATTTTTTAAATACAAGACTTATGTTTGTTTTGTCAAGGAAAATTTGGGTCATCTGTGTTGTTTGAGGCGATGGCGCCTGTATGGATTTTGGTGCAAGGTGTTGGTTTTCAAGGCTTCTTTGTGACTGCGTCATGGCTTACCGTTTCATATTCATTTTGATAAGACCATAACGTTTTTCTTCATTAGATGTAACAACTATTTTTAACTAAGCATGGTGTCATTGTATTTCAAAAATCAATTTAAAATAGAAATCTCAAACGAGGAGTGAAGAGGCATTTTTCGCGTAGGCAGGTCGGGGGTGGCTACCGCAGTTGCCTTTCGCAACTGTATTAGCTACCTTTGCGTTTGGACTGTACCGCCACTTACCATCAGGTAGAGAAAAGTCATTGCCTTCCGTTTCAAACTGAAATAAAAAAATATAGCTTCAAATTTATTTTTGTCGAGAAGTTACGTATATGTAAATGTACAATTTATTAGGTCTAATGCTAGAATCTTAGCCCTTGATTTGAAACTTCAACTACTACGCTTTAAATGGACATTGCCACAGAAACTTGTAGTTTTTCCGCACTGTTTCGTAAACGTTGTTAAACTTTATAGTAATTGGACATGATCCGACCCTAAAACTTTAACGTAACTTTTCTACTACGTCCCTTATCTTTTACGACTGAGGCTTTCTTGAATGAACAATTACTGTTTAACACAGCATTTTTGGTACCAACATACTGCTAGGGTTACAAATGAAGTTCTCAGATCACTCTTGTCTGGCCTGCCGGCTTTTTTATTGTTAAATCGTCAGGTAGAGTTGTTTAAAATTACTTGAATTGACGACATTGTGGCGCAGTGGTAGCAAACCTACCTTAAGCGCCACAGATTGCGGGCTCGGTTCCCGCTCGGAGCAGATGTTTGTATTGACCATGCCGGCATGTGTCTGGGTGTGTTTTTCCATGTCTTAGTGTGTTTCCGGACCACCGACACAGGATATAACTATCCTAATGGGGCTCGTTGAGTGTGTAGCGTTTATTTATTTATGTATATTTATTTCATTTTAATCAAAGAATAAGCAACTGTGTCTTTTCACTATTTAAGATGACTTCGTTTCTATATATCAAAGCGTACTTCTTTTAATCGTTTTATAAATGAAATCTATATAAGTAATTGCTTTAACTTTCTTACATGTGACTGAGTTGGCACGCATACGCCCCCGCCCCTGATAGAAAGGGTTGTCGTAGCCGATGAGCGGTGGTACTTATCTAGTCGGCCTGTTACAATAAAAGGCTTAAGACCATCTTCATATGTATATCGACTAATATTCATTTAAAAACAAGATAAAGCTGCGACAAAGGCTTAAACAAAGAGAGAGACAGAAAAATAGTTTTTATTCCATGAATAAAACAATAAATAAATATATTTTTAAGCTTTTTTGATTAGGTTGCGCGTTTTGAATCGTGTAATGTGTTATTATAGCAACGTCCGTCCTTTAAGCCTTAAATACGCCACAGACTGCGATATGGGATAGATGGGATAGGGTGACCAAAAAAGTATTAAAACTGTCTATAAAAATAAATAAAATTTAACTGTTCAATTTTCACTAAATGCATATATATGAAAGTATATACGATACATACATATATATATTTTTAGTTTTTATCTATCTGTTTGTTAAGGTTTATCTCTAAAACGGCAGAATTAATTTAACACTACTTACACTGATACTTACGCAGATAGCTGATGTTATAAGGAGTAACTCAGGCTTTTATTTTAAAAATATAATTAGGGTTCAGTGCAGTAAAGAAAAAGCGGTACACTATGCGTAATTAAAATGTCTAACTACAACGAATATTCTTTTAAATTAACCGATACAAAAAATATTTTTAAACGATATGAGCCTTTAAGTTGGGAATATTTATTAAAAATATTTAATAAATTAAACGAAAAATCCTGTTACATTCAACGGCTATAGTCACACTAATGTAGGGCAGATATAAATGTTAATGATTTAATTAGTCCGGGCGACGCGGGATTATAGGATTTGCTTTGGCCGCGAGCTGGCTGATGTGACCGCTTTACGTCCACGCAATACTGTCTCAATGTACATAATGTATATCATTTATATACATAGAGTAGTAGAGTCTGGCTGTTTTTGATAGCAAAGAGCCGGCTCGACTACCTTTTCCGTCAGAGTCATCCGTAACTTGCACTCTACAGATACGAGTAACATTACGTTCGGCATAAACCGCGCATCTTCTCGAAGGCTTTTCTTCCCCTGATTAATTGGAAATCATACCTTATTGTTGTGTCTTATTCGATAAATGAGTGCATGCATTGAGACGTTAATAGGCGGGTCCGCTCACTGATTGGTAAACGATCGGTGGGTTAAAGTTACAGTGATCGCATAGTGATATTTCAACTGAGCGGCTCCGTGCTTTGGAGGGCACGTAAAGAGTAGGTTCCGGCTGCTTCAATTTGATAATAGTCGATAAGTCAAGTCAGAGGCTTCTACGGACGACCTGAAGAATTCTGACACTAGGTTAGCCACCAACCACTCCATGAGAAGAAGAGGAAGTTAGTGCATTGAAAGTCCAAGCCATTTGCTTTCTGGGGTTCCTTCTTCCATCTGTTGTCTGCAGCACGTATGTGAAACTACTGAACGTGTTGCAAGAGTGTAGTGTGAATCTTACCATCAGGCGGGCTTTACGCCTGTTTGCCACCATCGTATAAAATTTAGTATAAACTTATTTTAATATTTACATTATATTATCATGAAATTGTGCTCGCCTTAGCATGTAGATTGCACAAAAGATGTATTGCATCCAGCCGGAGACGTCTGACTTTAGAACTTATCATCCTTACTAGATTTTAGAACGTAGTGTGCCTTGTTAAGGTTGATATTTGTATGTACAAAATGAAGACTTAAATTCTTTTGATAATTTTTATTTCATTTCATGAATATTAGATTTTAAAGCGCCAAGGCACATCGTGCACTCTTGACGTATTGTGTGAACGTCGGAGACTTGAAGGTCTCTCATATTTAAATAAAATATTCTTGTTTGTACTTAAATTAACGATGACTATAAAATAATGATGAATAACGATGACTGATAAAACTTTTAACCAGTTACGAAAATATGAAGTACATAGTATTTGCCGAAGAAAACTTCGCGAAGAAATAAAATAGATCAGTGTGTCAAGATCAACCATCAGTTTTTCTTGCGGTTCTCAATAGAGAAATAAAAATATTAATTGTTATTTATTTTGTTTCAGGTACCTATAACTTTGATGAAATGTACAAAGAAGGTATTAATAGCAGACGCCACTCAAAGGTAATATTTTCGTAATGATCTTTCCTCGTGATCAAAACATGTTATTGAAAATTGATATCACCTGCCTATAGGCACGAAAATATTCTTAAAGGATATCTTTCGTGGGCAAACAACTTACTAATGACTTACGTATTTTTAACCGTTTTTTAAAAAGACTATGTTTTTATAAGTATTGACGATTTTATTGACGAATTCAAAGTCACATTTAATTTAGCCATGTGTATAACGAAGCCTGAAGCTAGATTTCTTATAACATCTCCATGTTCATACGAAAATCTTATGACTGTAAATAACTAGCTGTGCCCGCGACTCCCCTGGCCTTATGAAGTTTTTTTTAGAATCCCACGGGAACCCAACATATTTCCAGGATGAAAAGTTCCTTATATCTTAATTCTTTTAAAGGCGTCGGGATGTGACGACCCCATCGCCCGCTGTTGGGATAACCTCTGTCACAACAGAGATTATTCCACCAGTGCAATCAGTCACACTGGTGGTAGGTCTTTTTTGCAAGAGGCCGGCTAGGTAGGTACTACCGCAGTGTCCAATATTCTGCCGCCAAATAGTAGTGTTTAGGTAGGTACTACTGTGTTCCGGTTTGAAGGGCATTGTACGCTAGTGAAATTACTGGGCGAACGAGATTTAAGAATTAATATCTCGAGGTTGGCAACGCTTGAGTGGCACCTACTAACGCTGCTGCAAGCGCTCATAGGCTGCGGCAGCCACTTACCATCAGGTGGGCCGTATGCTTGTTTGCCAACTTCTAACATAAAAAAAAAATACAGGAATCAGCTATGTGTACAAATTTTATTATATTTTTTTTCAAATTTTATTATTTTATATATTCTGTTTGCGTGAAAAAGTAACAAAAACCATCCATCTAAACAAACTTTCACATTTATAATATTAGTAGGATTGGTAGGATTATGTTACACACGGCAGTTGCGTTGCTACTGTGTTTAACACGGGATGTAGCTCCGTGAGGAAATTGTGTTTGCTTTTTTACAGTTCTATGTATTAGATATTGTAATTATTTTGTTAAATTGCTAATAAATGCTCATTAATAAACATAATGTAATTAAATATACTCTCGCCTGCAGTTATGTATTAGATTTGCACGCAAATTTTGCACGCTAACACAATGGAACTACAAATAAAAGTAACCCGTTTAAACATTGTACTAGTACATTTAATTGGTCATTTTAATTAATTAAATAATGAAATCAATTTTTCAATATTTTAACGAATGGTGGTAGGCCTTTTATTACAAGAGGCCAGCTAGGTAGATACCCCCGCAGTTTTAAATATTGTTCTTTAAAGCCGTATACTCTGTTTCGGTTTGAATTACACTATATTTCGAAGTTGGCAACGCGTGAGTGACACTTACAAATGTTTGGTGTTGCAAGCCCTCATAGGCTGTGACAACCGCTTATCA
Organism: Hestina assimilis; assembly: GCA_023373885.1. Taxonomy (NCBI): domain Eukaryota; kingdom Metazoa; phylum Arthropoda; class Insecta; order Lepidoptera; family Nymphalidae; genus Hestina; species Hestina assimilis. The sequence continues at coordinate 14,345,459 of CM041753.1, forward strand.
TCAGGTGGTTCGTAGGCTTGATTGCCAATTTATAAAAATCTGAAGCTTCGCAGATAATATCAAAATCGTATGAACGGAGGGATAAAATTCAACCCTCATTGTGTTCTCTCTAAGCCTTCCACCGCAGATCAGACAAGTAATCCGATTATTTTTGTATCAGACTGTTGAAAAGTTGTGAGATATACATTTAGTATGAAATGTTATGTTACCATTATAAGAATATACATTCTATAAAACTACAGATTAGAGTTACCTATTCTCTATTATTTTCGATAGGTATATAATGAAAAGAAACCACTTCTGCATTGACAACGTTGAGGCGTTGTGTGTAGCGAGTCTGCCTTTAGTCTCGACGGTTGCGGGTCAGTTCCCGCTGGGGCAGATGTTCATTAAAATTTCTGTCTCGGTCTGGGCGTTTGTCCGTGGGTCTCCCCACCGTGCCTGCACGTGGAGAGCACGTTAAGCTGTCGGTCCCGGTTGTTATCACATAACATCTGATAGAAATCGGACTAACTCTTGATAAATCTATTGCTCTTATCCAATGAGTAACTGGTCCGCCCTTAGGGTTGCGGAGGTCAGATGGCAATCGCTCCGTGTAAAAGCTAGTAACGTGTCAAATCCGGATAAGGACGAAGAAACCACTTCTGCATTATCCTGGAAAATGAGTTGTTCACGGTGACTAGACTATTTTCTTATAACATATTTTTTTCTAATAAACGATTTAACTTATAAAGACCAATTATGATCTAATTCGCCGCCACTACAATTAGTAATAAAAATGGTTTTATTATGACTTATAACGTCTATTCTGTTAACTCAATTCAGAGTCCTTTACCTGATAAAATTCAGACTCTCTTGATGCCCTGGATCGGTTGCAGCGACGCGCCGTTCGAATTATTGTTGATGTGGAGGTCTCTAACACCCTCGAACCTCTACAACTGTGTCGCGAGATTGCCGCCCTTATCGCTTTCTATAGACTACACCACGGCAAGTCTTCAGAGGAATTATTTTCCCTTATGCATCCATTTTTGAATGGAAGGGGTAGCCCTTCCATTCAAAAACTATGCGTGCCGGTCTCCGATGTCACCGACTAACTGTGGCATCAATTCCATCGCGAACAAAGAAGTTTGCCAACTCTTTTCTTTGTCGCTCGTCAAAAATGGAATTCTTTACCGGCACACGTGTTCCCTCATTCTTACAACCTGGGGTCCTTCAAACGAGGCGTGAAGAGGCACCTTGCGGGTAGGCAGGGCGAGGGTGGCTAGTAATTTGCCCTCCGGCGTTATTAAAAAAAAAGGTCATGCTGAGGAGATGAAATACACGATATACAATAAAACGAAATTCATAAGACAAAATAACATGGTTCGTTTAAAAGTCTAGTAAAGACGGAATAAAATGGTGGAAGGTTCTTTTTTGCGTCTCATGACCAGCTTTCTCTTTTGATTTAACTTTGTCCCGCTTTGAAAAATAATACCACACTTTAGAAAACTTGTGCCAACCATGGATCCCTTGAATATCGCACGAAAAGTTGTATTTTTCACCAGACTTCATAAACTAGTCGTTTTTAATTCCAGTGCTTTTTTGGTGTGTATGCAACGCGGTGTCTCTAGTTTGTGAACCAATTTTTATAATTTTTGGTGCTCGTATATTTACACACACAAACACACACAGTATTTTAATTTCATGGAGATGAAACTACGGGAAGTTAGTTTAGTTAGCTCGTCGTTGCTATGGCGTTCTATTATCTATTCTCAAAGTTCTCAATTCAATCATCCTAATCAACATATTGATGATACAGTATTCCAAAGAAGCATTCGGTTCATATTTACCGCTTGTCATATTGAGGTTACACTAATCAGAATATTGTGTGAAGTTTATATCCTAGAATGTGCTAAATACCGTACAACTGTACGTATTGTCGACTTTATGGAATAAAAAAGTAGAAAGAAACGCAATAGTACGGAAACTGCTACTTCTCTCCGATATTCTAAGCAGTATTTCCCTGTTCGAGCCGGCTTGTGCTAAAAACACCAAGACCCTAATACAGTAAAATTATTTGATAGTATTCTATATAACGAACAACGGTCACTATCGATTATATTTCACATATTAATACTTTTATTATGACAATAACTATTAAAGCTCCAATAAATACGATACAGGCCGGTCTTGATGGGAGACCAGCGGGTCTTAATGGCGGTTGGCCGGAGATAAAATTTTATAAGATTTTACTGGTTTCACATTAAATAAGTCGATTGTTTTGTATTGTTTAGTTGGTTTTGTTTGCGGGAAGAATATAAACGTAATTGAAGGACTTTAGGGTTCCGTATCTAAGGATGGGAATGGAACCTCATTTATAAGCCTCCGGTGCCATTCCGTCCGTTGCGAGCTATTGTATGTCATGAACCGTGATAGGTAGAAAGATGAAATTTTCACAGAATGTGTACTTCTGTCTATTACTGCTACAACAAGAAATACTTAAAATATAAAAATACAATAATCTTGATATTTTATTTTACGGTAATACGGACGATATTGGCCAATAATTGGTCAAAAACTAATAGCATTATGATTTATGAGTGTTGCCGATCCATCCATTTTCAGAATAGAAGGGGACCTTAACACAAAACTAAGTTCGCATCGATTATAATCGATTATTATCTGCCCAAAGTTTCTTTTTATGTGAACAAGTTGTCAAACAAGCATACGAACCATCTGATGGTAAGCGGTTGCCGTAGCCTATGAGCGCTTGCAACACCATTAATTTGTAAATTTCATTCACGCATTGCCAACGTCGAGATATTGGTTCTTAAATCTCCTTTGCCCAGTAATGTCTTCAGCTACAAACTGAAACACTGTATACTGCTTTTTGGTAGAATAAATAACACTACGTTGGTGTTTACCTAGCCGACCTCTTGCCCGAATTAAAAGCCCACCACCAGTAAATCCTATCGAAGCCAGTCATGCCGGAACGAAGCCCCGCCATTTCCATTCCCTCTCTATATTGTTGCTGTATTAAATGAGGATATGCGGGTTATGATGACGTCATCCATACGACTACACCTCTTATTTTGCAGCATCTTCTATTTTACCACTCATCTATTATTAAGTCACCTCGTTCTTTTTAAAGGCGGATAAAATATAAAAGATTTTCAGGACTGGCACTGTTTAACATTAGATTGCATAATGAAACTTAATGGAAGTTCATGAATAAACAATTTAGTGTCAAACTAGCATTTCTTGCATCGCCGTTCGCGTGAACTACATTTTGTAGAAAGCTTTTATTTTAAAAACTTTATTACTAATGACATATTTGAGCTTTTGTTAATGTCGTCTCTACTCCCAGAGCTTAAACATACACATTAATATACTAAAAAAGAAAACGGTCAGTCTTTTTTATGCTATGAAGTTTGGCAAACAAGCATACGCCCACCCCGAGGAAAGGAAGGAAGGGATGAAACGGGAAAAAAGGAAGGTAAAAGAGTGGGCGGGAGATTTGGCCTCCGGCGCTCTCAGTCGAAATGAAGCACGAAATGAAGCAGTACTGATACTGATAGTATTTTCCGGGTCGAGCTGGGCCATTTATATTTAGCATAGCTCTATTATTACCAATATCAAGTTATAATTACACAAACGGACGGAAATATATTTTGATCGTATCGTGTGCGAACGGGAACGCGGTATTCATGTATACGGATGGCAATTTCGCTCCGCTGTTCAGTGCATTTGCATTTAATTCCGTCCTTGTCGCACATCCATTGACGGGGTCGCCTTCCCGCCACCTTACACGGGAATAGATTTGATTAAAATCTCGAAAGCTTTAAAGATTTCTCTAGCTTTATTTTTAGATAAGATTTTAGCTCCTAAATATGATCAAAAATATATTTTTTGTGTTTGTTTGTTTTTTTCTTTTTCTACTTTGTCTCAGTTGGCAACGCTCGGTGGCAACCATGGTTATTGTTGGTACCATAAGCAATAAATAGCTTTCAATCAAATGGGTTTGCTGATACATAAACAAGCAGTTTGTACGAAAATCAAATAAATCTAAAAATAGCTTCATTCAGTCTATATATAAAACCATGGCATCAAGAATTCACTATATGCTAGTATATGTATGTAAGCGTTGTGTCTCTCTTCAAACCCTGACACATTTTTTTGCCGTGGGTTAGTGGCCAAAAGTGTCACTTTTATGAAAATGATACTTGATATTTTCCAGCATCCGCATCCGGCTATAGGTGTCGACCAACCTAAGTAAAAACTCGATAAAGCCTCAATAGCTCAACGATAGAAAGGCCGACTCCGCTCTGTTAACGCGAGATTGTGGGTTCGAACCTGACCCCTATGGCTATTGTCGTTCTGCGTACCCACTCCTAGCACAAGCTATGAGCTTATTTAGAACGTTAACAGCAATATTATTAATGTCTTGAAAAAGCATTTCTAATATTCATTAAAAAAAACTATTAAGTGTTATTTCCGTACAATGTTCACATTTAGAGTTGTATTGATTTTTATCAAGAAATAACTTAGATTATCACAGGTATGTGTGATGAAAACTGCAAGCGATTTACGTGCTTTCTGAAACACGATAGGTGTTATACTTCCGAAGCGTTTCGCAATCTAAACAAGCAAGCAATTTGCGCGGGCTTACCGCGTCTGCCGGCTCACTAGTGCGGGTTCGATCTCGGCCCTCGCTAATCCCGGAAATTGCGGGATCCAACTCGAGTGTTTGTAAACTGCACTTATTGGATTTCAGCACCTTGCACGCTCCAAAGAGGGATTAAGAAGATTTCAAGTTTTCTATTGATAAGTGAAAGTAGTTAAATGCACTTAGGCTTGGTTGGGATTTTGATACTAATAGAAAGGTATTTACTTGATTGTTTTTTATTTCGCCTTGAATTTTTAATAAATAAATTAGTAATAGCTTTTAATTTTGGACCCCTCAGCGGGCAATCTAAGCCCTATGTCTTACTTGTTTTATAAGTCATTCATTAGTGAACTTAGAGGCTTTAATAATAACAATAATTACTTATTGTGACCGCGACTCCGTTCGTCAACAATAGCCGAATACAGCATTATTAATATTATTATTTTCAGAAATGGCCATTTGTACTTAAGTACTATCAATTATGAGCCCGACCATAAGCTTATTATCTAAGGTTGTATAAAAATATGTATTCAAATTAAGTCTCCAGCTCGAAGTACAGCAATGATAGTTAGCAAAACCTGCTACTGCAATCAAAACTGTGTCCCAGGTTTCCCAGCTACAACGTGCTCTAAAACTTCTCTCCTGTTCGTGAAGGTACGAGAACTTTCCAGATACTTCGGGAATTGTATTCATCGTAGTCGCTCCTGTCTGCATTTGGAATTCGTATCTAGTAATTGGATTAATAGATATCGTATTGTTTGTTGTTTATAAAAAGTTTCTGGTTAAGAGAAATTAATATTATCCATTGCGGTTAGAGGACATGTAGTATTATTATTTTCGTGGGAAAAATTTAAGAAAATTTCATGTTCGCGCCATTTTGAACCCAGACTTTAGTTAACAGGTTCCCTCTCATCTCTCATCTCTCGCATCATATGTGAACAATTATGTCTATCTGTGTGTACCTATTTGTGGATTTAACGTTTTCTACCTATTAGGACCATGTCGGTTTTTGTGTGTGTGATTATTCTAATAATCAGTACAATGATTTTAAAAAAAAAGTTGTACTTTCCATTATTTAAAAATTAACCCTATTCATTAATTAAAGAAAATTAAATTATAAAGAAAATTATAAATAAAACCAGTGACATGGTTCTCAAGAAAAACCCTTTATCTGTTTTTATCTGTGCAATTAAATTAAAAGATTTTTTAATTATACCCAAATATAAAGAAGGTTTATACAAATAGTTTAAAGGCCAAATGTCAAAATAATGAAGAAGATTTTATAAATATTATACTTAACCGCCTTAAAAGAAAATCTATAACCAAATCTTTAACTATCCAAGATAGGAAATCGGAAAAAGTAAAAAAGGCGCAAAATGACGTTGATTGTTCTCACTTTGAGTAATTTGCGGGGCGTCGGAGTCTTTAGCGCCGCGATCACTCGGAGGAAAGGAATTTCTGAAGGTTTATGAGGCGTTAAGAATGGAAATTAGGGTGACAAAGGCGGTTAGGTTGATTTTAAGGCCACGGCTTCGTTCAGCTGAGATATTTCTGACTGACGGGTTTAAAGTTGAAAAATATCCATAGAAGATTTTAAAGCCATTTAATTTTTTATTTGTTATTTATTGTTCGAGAGCGGCTTGGTAGGTACCACCGCAGTGTCACTTATTCTACGTAAAATACCTAAGTATTGAAATGAATAGTGAAATTACTTGGCAAAGGAGGTTTAAGTGCCAACATCTTGAGGTTGGCAAGTTGTGAGTGACATCTACAAATTACAAGCGCTCATAGGCTACAGCAACTTCTTACTATCAGGTGGATCGTATCAAGCATACCTTGCCATAGGCTGCCAACTTATTGACATAAAAATGTAGTAAAAGCAGTCTGGAAAAAATTACATTAACAATCGGTTATCAATTTATTTTTATTTCATGACGGTTGGCAAACAAGCATGTACGCCTGATGGTAAACAGTTATGAAAGCTTGAAAGCGCGTTGCCAACCTAAATAAGTTTGGGCCTCCGGCGCTCTCACTCATCGCATAAAACGCAACAGTAAGTGATACTGTTACTTGACGCCAATTTTCTATGAGAGGGTAATACTTCCCCGGTCGAGCCGGCCCATTCATGCTGGGAAAAGCTCGCCTCTAATACCGAACTTAAGTTGACTCTATAGAACGTATTCAATCGATTATCAATACTCACTGGTTTTCACGTCGTGCATATTGTATGTGCCATCCAAACTGTAATTTCCTTCATCACCCGTTATACCACGCGTTCGTGAAACTAACTATAAATATTTAAGTCGCATGATTAAAGCGAAATGCCATTACACATATATAACTTCGATTACTTGTGAACAGTGTTGTATTATTTATAGTTATCGTAAACAGTACTCTGACTAACTGACTAACAAACAATATATATATAATTGTACCAAATATTTTTTTTTGGTACTAATTTGGCAAGCATACGGCCTACCTGATGGTAAGAGGATGTCTTAGACTGTGAGCGATTAAAACACCATTCATTGGTATCACTCACGCATTGCCAACCTCGAGACCTTAGTTCTTAAATCTCCTTTGACCAGTAATTTCACTAGCTTCTGTGCTATTCAAACTGGAACACAGTAATATAAAATATATTACTGCTTTGCGGTAAAATATCAGACACTGTCGGTACCTACCTAGCCGGCCTCATGCAATAAAATGCTTACCACAAGTAAAAGATTTGGAGGGTGTATTCGTAAGAGCTGCCAAGAGTTTGAATTTTTTTTTAATACCACCCCTGACGCTAAGTTTTAATTGACATGTCGTTCAACCAAAAATCGGCTACACAAATTGCTGTGCAAAAGAAGTAAAGTGTCAATGCTCTACCGCAAGCCGTGTTTTGTTGTAATAAAGCCTTTCTGCTTTCGGCATCAATGGAGTGATTCGCCTCGGAAAATACTAGCCTCTCATGTGTTTCTGATGGTTGGCAAACAAGCATACGGTCCGCTTGATGGCAAGCAGTCACCGCAACTTATAAACGCTTGCGTTGCTTGAAGTACCAAATGCGCATTGCCAACCTAAGGGATATCAGGGACTGGATGAGGCCGCCCGCGATCTCACTCATCTCTGTTATTTTACGCCGATTTTCTGGGAGAGTGTATTACTTCCCCGATCGAGTCGACCCATTTCGTGTGGGAGGACCATGGCTCGACTTCTTCAAACGTCTTCTTTCTAGTGGCTTTTTTATTACTCTATCTATTCATGTTCTTTATTTCTGATGGAACACCTTTACTAATGCAAGTCAACTCTTTCGTAGACCGTTGTTTGTTACCTGTTGTGTATTAACTTATATTTCTTAACCAAAAGAATTTTCCACACTAATTCCGTCTAATACAATGCTTAGACAGCTTAATATGGCAAAGTGCATCAGGGTATAGTTTCTAACAAAGTTGTATCGTAGAGCGAGTTGCGGCGCGTAACTAGTTTAATAGTCTGCAGTCGAGAGCACGTAAACACAATCAAACAAGGGCCACATAATTGAACGTATCCGACTAACTTTGTTTTAATACAATATATATCTAATAAACCTGTAATAAAGAGGAAGATATTGGATCTACAGAGTGGAAATGCTTTAAATTATATATTACTAGCATCTGCCCGCGACTTCGTCCGCGAACCACAGAATTGACTGTAGAGAAAAATGAATCATTCTTAAGTAAATAATATTCCATAAGACTCATTTATACCGAATTTCAATTGAAACTACCTGTAACATGTTTTTGATAATCTCACAGGAACTGAACATTTTTTCCAGGATAAAAAGCATTCAATGTGTTAATCCAGATAATAAGCTATCTGTGTGCTAAATTTCATTTAGAGTTCAGCCGTTTTTGCGTGATTGAGTAACAAACACCCAGACACATAAACTATCACATTTACTATTTTAGTAGGATTATTTCATCACTTAGTTAAATACTCATGACGAAGATTTTGAGGCAGTCGCTGTGAATCAGCCTGTAATTGAGTTTGTATCAGCCAGTCTCAGGATATAATTATGACGTCTTGCCAAACAAATATTTGTTCATTTTAATTTATTTTTTAACGAAAGTAGAATAAACTTTTGCAAATATGAAATATGCAAATGATCACGTGATCGTATTTAGCTTTCGTGTGACAGAAAACTGTACTTCAAGTTTATAATTGACATGCAATAAAAATGCTAATTGAACCCGCGCCGCGTCGTGCGTAAACCGCCAATTACACGCGCGGCCAGGACGGAAATCTGTATTTAAAAGTGTATATACGCGTAGCCAAAATAATTTACAGGATGATACAAAGAATTAATACATATTGTGAACAGCATATTCTACCGCAAAGCAGTATACTGTGTTTCGGTTTAAGGTTTAGCCACAGTGTGCTAAAAACTAACAATGTAGCTGTGGTGAAATTACTGGGCAAAGGCATTTGCGAGCCACCATCTCGAGGCTGACAACGCGCGAGTGACACCTACAAAAGAATGGTGCTACAAGCGCTCACAGGCTACGATAACCGCTTATCATAAGGTCGTATCCTTGCTTACCAACTTATTCACATAAAAAGAGTACTATATAGGAGTTTTCTTAAGTAAGGAATTAATAATTTCTATCAGAATTTCAACTTAAAATATTAATGAAGTGCGGTTAGTTAGATAAGTTTCCCGAAGCACTATTTCTTTCTTTCATTCTAACTCCTTTGTCTTCCTCCTGATTGTGAAGCAACACGAATGAAATTAGGACGTTACAAGCGTAATAAGCTGTGACGCTTTAGCCTTATGACGGGTTTGCCAAACTTTACGCCCTCTTTGGCAGGTTGTCATCATGTTTTCAAAACTGAATTATCGTAATAAAGGTCTTAGTATTGTTACGTACTGCATACCCATTTATGGTACCAGTTTACCACTTTTTTACAAGAATTTTTTGTCGGATAAAATGATAAACGTCGTATTATACAAATTATTCAATAGATCAAAACTCGATATTGCCAATGACACGTCAAAACTACAGATAATATTTCACTCAGCCGTTCGGGGTCCACGTATTACCATAATGCGCTATAGAGCCCTTGCTTCCTTGATCGATGGCCCCCTAAATCCCAGGACTAATTCTTTATATAATAAAACGCAGTCAATAATAAATAAATCACAACAGTCCCATTTGGGATCATAATATAATGACCGACAGAACCTTATTCAGACTGGAGAAAATGCTGGTATGGTCAACACAAACATCTGTCTGAACTGAATCTGAACGGGAATCGAACCCGCTCCTGTGGCGCTTAAGACTGGTCTGTATTGACCAGGCATGCATAGGCTCCGGTCTGGGTGTGTTTGTCCTTGTATGTGTTTCCAGACCCCAGACACAGAATATCCCTATCCTAATAAGGGTCGTTGAGTGTGTAGCGTGTAAATAAAGAAAAAAAAAGATAATTATTCGCGGGCGAGGTCTCGGGCTAGTGCTAGTGTTAAATAGATGTATTTGATAGTTGTTTTTGTACATGCCGATTTAATCAAAAACAATCTCTGACAACGCGTCTATTGGTTTAATTGGCTATGTAGATTTGCCGTTGTTAATAGTTTTTTGTTATGATATAATTGGTTTTGCTTGATGTTGTATTGAAAGTCTTTTTAGGGTTCCGTAACCAAATGTTAGAAACGGAATGTTAAGTTTATAATTATTGAGATATTAGCTCCTAGTCATATCTGTCCCGCTCCCCCTCTAACTTTTGAACTATGGGATTTAAATGGAAATGCGTTGAGAAATTTCAGAGATATATAGGATTTTCTCTTAACTTTGTTTTTACATATTATTTTAATAATTATTATGAAATTACAAATTTATATTTGCGGTCGCTTTCAATTCGTTAATATCCTAAGGATTCTTCACCAAGCTGCGGAACCTTTTAGTTTCCACTGTGCGTGGTCTACAACGCACATGACTGGTACATTATTAACTAGTTATAGCATTTTTTGTCGATCGATTTAGTACAATGGCAGATGGTGGTAGAGAATAGACAGATGGTCTCGCCTTGTAAAAATGTTGAGAAATTGAAAACATTTGCGAAGTATTTTTTTTACCTTTTAATATTTTAAGGGAAGCGAAATTTTGGATAACACTTTGGGTATTTATAAAGGTCCGTCGAATCGCCGCCTCGGGGCACCTCAGACCTTTTTATTTGAGATCGCTGTAAACCAACCATTTTATTAGCATAGTTTTACGAAATACCCAAATCGATATAATATTTTATATGAATACTTAAAGAATGTGTTAAGCATCTTTAACAAAGTTATAAAACACTAGTGTCCCTATTGCTGTTTTATTGTGTCAAGTGTTAGGCAGGGCGGCTCGATACCTGGCCGGCGTGTAAGTTTTCTGTTAGCCAGATAATAACACCAGTGGCATCAAAGTGAGTTACCACCTAAGGTGACGGGGCACGAGAGAGTGAGAAGGACATGACATAGAACGAAATAAACCATGATCTTTCGGCGCTATAACGCATTGAACGAAACGCAATAGTATAGATACTGCTACAACACAGGTAATAATCTTTGTGAGAGTAGTACTTCCCGGTCGGGATGGTTCATAAGTATGAATGACCCGGGGGTTATATCCTTTGTCGGGGATCCGGAAACATGCACAACGACAACGATAAACACATCCAGACCGGACATGACTATATGGTCAATACAATATGCTGCAAGCGGGAATCGAACCCGCAACCTGTGGCGCTTAAAGCTCGCTACTGCTGCGTCACAACGTCGTCAAATCAATGTATTAGGCCGGCTAGGTAGGTACCACCGCAGTGTCAAATATTCTACCGCCAAATAGTAGTGCTTAGGCATTACTGTGTTTCGGTTCGAATGGCTGAGTGAAATTACTGGGCAGAGGAGATTTAAGAACTAATATCTCGAGGTTGGCGACGCGTGAGTGGCACCTACTAATGGTGCTGCAAGCTATCATAGGCTACGGCCACCACTTACCATCAGGTGGGCCTTATGCTTGTTTGCCGCCTTGTAATATAAAAAAAATATATATACCTTATCTTCCTTAACTTTTATCTTTCTATATATCACATCGTTGAGCTATGTCTGTTGCAATAACGGTAAATATTTCGCTCAAAGGAACATCGTAATTAACATTTTAATTAATTCCTTATGAAACCATAATTAAATAACAGATAACACATTACAAATTACAATATTTATATCCCTCGATATGGGATAAGTTTAACGCATTAAATAATCTAATTTTCTTATACAAAAGCATAATTCAGAATGAAAAGTAAAGTAAAACGACAACTATCGTAAATAATAGGATCACAAAAAACAATTTAGGTGCAGAGATCGTTGTTAAGTTACTGATATTTTGAGGAATTTCATCTTTTTTTGCATATCTTATGCAATATAAGAATATTCAATATCTTTTTTTAAATGGCGAGGTATCGTTTACCGTTATTCTTCTCCGCCTTCCTGGCATTATTACCGGTATTTTCACAGGGTCGACATATTACTCTGATCCGGTATTAACAGGTGAAGATTTTACAAAGAGCGATTATCATCTGACCTCTGCAACCCTAATCGCGAACCAGTAACTCATTCCTACCTATAAAAGCTATCGATAATTATCATAAATTGTATGATAACAACCAAGAACAACAGCTTAACATGCTCTCCGAGGCACGGTGGAGAAGCCCGCTAGGACGCAAGGATAGCCTAGACAGAAAACAAACATTCCAAAGATCAAACAAACATCTGGCCCGAGCGGGAACACGCCACAGCGGTCGTCTAACGCTATTAAACATAGGTACATAAAAAATTAATCAAATGAATTAACAATATTTAACTTTTGAAGTCCATTTAAAAGTTTTCTCAATAAATAACGTTAGATTTAAACTTAAACGCTAAACAAGCGAATAGAATTGAACTCCTCCGAGCGCTCGGTAATTACCAATAGTTGAGGGTGCATTTTTCAGGTGAGTTCTCCGTTCGGACGCCGGGCGCCGTCTCAGCACGCTTGATTAACTTTTTAATAGATGGCCTTGAAACAAGCGGTTGAAATTTGTAATTATAGCTTAAAACACTTAAAAAAAGAATTTAACAATGATTTTTCAAGGCATTACTAATATTCCCATTGCCCCTCAAAATAAGCTCGTAGCTTGCGCTAGAAGTGGGTACGAGAATATCTCAAAGGGATCAGGATTGAACCCGCGACACTCTCGTTAACGGTGCGAATTCGGCCGTTGAAGTATCATCATCATCATCGTCATCAGTCTTTTTCGGTCCACTGCAGGACATAGGCCTGTCCAGCTTTACGCCACTAAGCACGATCCTCGGCTGCTCTCATCCAGCTCTTTCCGGCCCCTTGCGAAGATCTTCGCTCCACCTAGTCAGAGGACGTCCGCTACGTTTGCCGGTCCGCGGTCTCCACTCAAGAACTGATATGGCCGGCCCATGGCCACAGTTTGCTAATCCTGTGGGCTATGTCGATGACTTTGTTTCTCTGTCGGATCATTTCGTTTCAAATTCGATCCCTCAGAGAAACTCGGAGAATAAAGCATAATGGTAAAATATAAAGTCATTAAATAAAAATATTGCGACTAGATAAATTTCCAGTTACTACCGATAATTTTTGAGTTTCATTAATTGTGTTATAATTTTCTTTGATCAGGGTTTTATTAACTTCGCCCAGCAGGCCCGAATGAATAATTCAGCTTTGATATCCCCTGAGTAAAAGGAGTCATCGAGGTTAGGATCAATTAGTGTGGAAGCCTTGCCGTAAATGAATTTGTATAGAATAGTTTCGAGCTGCCGTGAAATGTATTTCGGTATATTCTCTTAACGAGTACATGCCTTCGTTAATACTATTTATGTTCGCGGCTTCGCTCGCGTGGTTTACATAATTATTATTTAGTTTAACAATCAAATGAAGAAATTCTTTCGGTTTATTATTTTATTACTTTTCCACCAACTCACCACATCGCATCGCCCGCTCGCGCTTTCTGATTGCTCGGCTTCTATGTATCGTATCCTAATGTTATATTATAGTCTTTCTCAAGGAAAGCGCTAACAAATGCAACAATAATTTTTCGAATCCGGCCAGTAGTTACAGAGATTAGCGCCCTAAAATTGGTATAGATTTCATTTGCAATTTTCAAGTTCGCTTTGTTCGTGGCCCCAAAATTAAGTAGATTTCTAAAGAAAACCGCTAAGTCTAGTTTGCGATAAATAAATTCAAACCCCTCACTCCATTGTTTTATTTTAATTCTTATGTTTTTAATTTATCGCTGGAATCCCTTTATTCAGAGAAGCTCTCTGGAGTAAGAGCTTAATCTCAATATAGTACTTTTCTTGGAATTAACTTTGCGGTTGTAAGTAATAAATAAAATGTGGTGATGTTTAAATAAATGCGGCGTTTTTGTTTTTTATTTGTTCCTTTTTAATAAGAATTTCTTTTTAATATTAAAAGGAACTTGGCGAAGTTCTATGCGAAATCACTCAGCTATGCCTCCCAAATCCCCCTCTTTTAAGGCTTACATTTTTTTGTACAACAAAGAAATCAAACGATCGTACGACCTGCCTGGCGGTCAGCTAACGGTGATGGTCACCGTAGCCTATAGATGCCTGCAACAACACAATTACGAAGGAGTGAAAAGAGAATAAGTATGTATGTGATGGAGGTCGGCGGTTAGATTGTGTGTGAAAATGTTTTTTCACATATGAATATGAATTGAGATAAGCCTAGTGAGCCAACATGCGCGTGTGACATGTATGAAGCGTTTGCAGGGGGCAAATGAATCTACTTCACCTGAACGTACATGGAAGTAGAGTCCACACGCGAAGGTGGCTAATATGTTTGCGGAAGGTGAATTGCACTGCACTAGCCACCCTCGCCCTGCGTACCCGCAAGATGCCTCTCCACACCTCGTTTGAAGGACCCCAGGTTGTAAGAAGGAGGGATTGGTTGACGCGCATAGCGTATGCTTTGCATACCTTCTGAACCCGGGCTTTTAGTCACTGTTCTGAGAACTATAAAAAAAATATTAATTTTATATTCTATCAGAGATGCCGGCTGTGTCACTTGACTCGATCTAACAGTTTTTCGTATGGCTTTGTTAAATAAATGCTTAGTGCTAGAATGATCTCCTGCTGGAAGCCGAAACAAATTGACAGAGTAATTTATTACGTTTGTGAACGTACGACATAAAAGTACTTTGGTATCCACTAGTGACTAGATGTAAGCGGATTAAAACCGTTCCAATTGGCATTGTTTAGTAGAGATTTATGTCCCGCAGTGGTCGTTAAGTGGAATCAAATCATTTATTCTAGAAGGTAGGCATCTCAGCAATATCTTAATCATCGGATTTGGATCTTATCCAAGTCTTTCTTTTGTTGCTTACTATATGATTGACGATCGGGTATTTAAAGACTTGATTCATTCCCTTTCTTAACTATTTTTTCGAACTAAAAAATAGGACGGAATCTTAATGATCTTCGACTGGGGAAGTTTCACCTTTAACTGTGTTTATATTTTCCGATTACTCAACTGCGTGCGTAGGCTTCTAGAGGGTTACTTGTTTGTAACTCGATCACGCATAAAAATGGCTGATCAGATAAGTAAACTCAGTGAACTCTTAAGCGTCAAATTTACTGTATTTTAGTTTTTGATGCCCATCTAGCAATATTCACGGGCAGATACTAGATTATAATATTTTTAATTATAATTGAAATAAAAAATCTAATTTCTATAATTAATCAGAGATTCGACCTTAAAGTGTAAGTAGTAGTCTGTAATATAATATGCTTCTTAAGTCAGAATTTTTGTTAATTTTATTTTAAAAATTAAATTGCAAATTATTGAGTAAACAGCCAGTCAGAAAATAAAAGAGTTTACGTTAAACCTTAAAAAGATATCGTAAAAAAGTTAGATTTTCAATTACAGAGTTCTTTGTCTATTGAAAACACTGATATTAGCGAGTCCGATGAACCTTGTAATGAAGGTAAGCAAAGGTAGTCTTTCTACCTAGTACCTCTGTTTTACAACTTTTAAATACATAAAAGTACATTGTAGTCTTTTAGTAAACTTAGACATCTTAGTAGACTGAGATATTGATGTTATATTAATAAGCAGATCAATTAGTAAAAAATGTAGAATGAGGCTTGTAACGAACTGACGTTCTTTGTAGTACAGAGTACCGAACCTGCCCTTATCGCTTCCCGCTTGGAACAGATGTTTTTATTGACCTGAATTTCCTCCCCCTCCTTCTGTAGGGTCAGTAATACGCTTGTGATACTACTGGTGTTGCTAGTTCCAGAGGTCACGGCTAGGAAATCTATACGTTTTACGTTTTTCCACATTATTGGTTTAAAAAAATATCACTACATAATGTAAAACAAAGTCGCTTTCTCTGTTCCTAGGTATGCTTAAATCTTTAAAACTACGCAACGGATTTTGATGCAGTTTTTTTAATAGATAGAGTGATTGAAGAGGAAGGTTTATATGTATAATAACATCCATTAAATAGTGGAGAAAAAACTGTTATTTTTGAGGTTTCTAATGTGTCGTAAATAATTACATTTAACACGTGCGGGCCACGCGCAGTAATGAATAAATCAAAACTACTGGATCGATTTTAATCATTTTTTCAGAGAATGACATAGGCTATATATTTTATATCGGTGCGAAGCCGGAGCAGGCCGCTAGTACATTATAAAAAAATGCAAAAAGTGTAATGATGATGAACACGCATAGTACTTAAGCTTATAATACTACATGTTATGGTAAGAATGAAATGTAGAAAATCTAGAACAGTACGCGAACAATCTTGAACTCAAATTGTGATTTCTTTCCTAATCTTACTTTATGTCGTGTTATACTATTCAAGTTGTTTGATCAAAACAAATTGTCTCTGTACCAACAAAATATACTTAAGAAATGTCTTGGAAAAGTAATGATCTGAAACTAGGAACACGTCGCCATCCTTCCCTAATGTTCATAACACGGAAAAATAGATTTAATAGAAGTGCCGTTCCTTAACATTTTCGCAATTATTAATTTAATTATTTTAAAAAAATTGTAATCATTTTTTATTTGAATCGACTACATCTATCTTTAAAAAATCGTCATAGCTAGTAAACACCGCTTCTAGATCTAGATTATATTTATTTATTCTTCAATCCTTTTTGACGGTTATTATATGTAGTTGCAACAACAACGGTAGTTGAGTTAAGTTGTAACGTTTATAACTATATATATTTTTTCGGACAAAAGAGAAGCAACATTGACTCTTATTAGTTAGATTATGTTTCGTAAGATTAGATATTAAAATAAATTCATTTTTGTACACAATATTACTATTATACTTTAATATAATGTTTGGGTTTAGTTATTAAGCTTTTACTAGACTTGGCTATAATAAAACTGTGATGCAATATTAATTATATTAAATTATGGAGACCGACGTTTTCTTTAATAACGTAGAGACTTTTATAAACTACTAAACCGTAAATATGTACGTAAAGTTTGCCTAGATAAATAAATCTCTGAAAGTTATCTACCTGTCGATGCAACTCGTAATATCAGCTCAACTCTTACAGTGATTAGCTACGGTAAATAAACCGATAGAGAGGAAAATTTCTTGATGCCATTTCTACTGTACCTCTTTTCTAAGTAAAATATATTTTTCGCTGTATACACGCGCTAGGACATTCGGATGAAATATGTGTCTAGCCGCGCACACCAGACACACGTACGTAGGGAATACTCACTGCTTGCATTACTTTTAACCGTAACGAAAGGTTCTCGTACCATTCTCTATAAAAAACGGCAAAAAACATCTCTGTTGTAAGGGAGTTAAATATTTATTTGACTCTGTTTTTAGTATTTGTTATTATAGTGGTAACAGAAATACATCATTTTTGAAAATTTCAACTGTTTGACTATCACGGTTCATGAGATACAACTGGTGACAGACGGACAGACCGCGGAGTCTTATTTTTTGGTTAAAAAAAGAATATTAGCAATGCTTTTTCAAGGCATTACTAATATTTCTATTGCTCCTCCAAATAAGCTCGAGAGCTTGCGCTAGGAGTGGGTACGAAAATAGCCCAAGGCGGTCAGGATCGAACACGCGACTCTATATATATATATATTTTTTTATGTTAGAAGTTGGCAAACAAGCATACGGCCCACCTGATGGTAAGTGGCTGCCGCAGCCTATGAGCGCTTGCAGCACCATTAGTAGGTGCCACTCACGCGTTGCCAACCTCGAGATATTAGTTCTTAAATCTCGTTCGCCCAGTAATTTCACTAGCGTACAATGCCCTTCAAACCGGAACACAGTAGTGCCTAAACACTACTATTTGGCGGCAGAATATTGGACACTGCGGTGGTACCTACCTTTTTTTTTTTTTTTTACTTGGAGAAATGCAGTTACGCCCTCGAGCGCCGGGACGGGTGCAATGGCGCAGGAGGTGTGTGGACTCGGAGCCGAGCCCCTCTACCCACTAAAACTCCAAGGTCCCATCTAGCGCCATAGTGGGACGTCGCGGGATCGCCGAAGCATACCACCGCGACGCCCCGGCGCTTGCCCCGAGGGGCCCATCGGTGGCGGCAACCTACTGCCGCCATACATACATAATAATACATAGTATACATAAATACAATATATATATATACACCTTGGTGCGCGAACGCACCCAGGCCGTCAGCCTCCGTCTGGGGCGGCAACCTACTGCCGCCATAAATACATACTAATACTTATAATACATAAATACAATACACCACGGCGCTTTCGCGCCCCACCGACCAGGACCAGAAGGCCCCGGCAAACCCAACCAAGGGAGCCCTGGGTCCTAGGGCTCTCCCCGCCGAGACTAACTTTTTAATGAGGTTGTTTCCCTCTACGACCGACCGCCGTTATTTTTAAAGAGGTTTTCTTCCTCTACCGCCCGACCGGGGCTGAAGGCCCCGGCTAAGCACACCTCCGGTGTCGCAGGAGCCGCTCGCAGTCCATTCTGCGGTGGTACCTACCTAGCCGGCCTCTTGCAACAAAAGACCTACCACCAGTGTGACTGATTGCACTGGTGGAATAATCTCTGTTGTGACAGAGGTTATCTCAACAGCGGGCGATGGGGTCGTCACATCCCGACGCCTATAAAATTTGAAAATAATTTAATCGCCTATGTCAATAGGCGACGATAATCAGTGCTGAAGTGGCACAACTGGAAGCTATTACTAACCTAAGAATTGAATTTAAATTTAATCACAGATATTATTTTACAATTTGTGTACTTTAATTTTTTGGAAAATATTCAAAGTTTATTGAAATAAATTGTATATATTTTTACATACTTCAAATGTTTTGAGATGATAATTTATGCTTTTTTTATTTTTACAAATTAATGAAAATCAAATCGTTCACAGAGCTTCAAATACTATAATTATAAAGACATCAACACAGCACTACTCATTAATATTTCGTTCATAGGACTGTACAATGTTTACGTGGTTTTTAATATACCTATATGCCACTGTAGCTATCTCATAAAAATGCTAATAAGGCACACAAGCGGGCCACTAATTAATGCTTGTACACATTTTACGAGTTCCCAACTCGTTTTAAAGTTTTTGTAAAGTGTGCAACCTGTTTTAATATATTACATAAAATGGTGTCATCAATCAAAAACTTAGACCGCCATCTTGTAAAACGGCTATGAAATAAAATGGAAGAATTTTTATTTTGAAATTATTAGTTTAGCATTAGATTTTTACATTTCATTTAAATATAAGAGCTAAACTTCCACACTGGATGTTTCACTCAGCGGACTCTATTAGCAGTTATATCGTGGTTTGGGGTCCCACACACAAACGAAAGCACGCAGAGTGGAACATGAATGACCATAATATGGCTAACAAAAACATCTGCCCCATGAAATCCAATTGAGTGCCCATCTTTTTTTTTTTTTTTATGTTAGAAGTTGGCAAACAAGCATACGGCCCACCTGATGGTAAGTGGATGCCGTAGCCTATGAGCGCTTGCAGCACCATTAGTAGGTGCCACTCACGCGTTGCCAACCTCAAGATATTAGTTCTTAAATCTCGTTCGCCCAGTAATTTCACTAGCGTACAATGCCCTTCAAACCGGAACACAGTAGTGCCTAAGCACTACTATTTGGCGGCAGAATATTGGACACTGCGGTGGTACCTACCTAGCCGGCCTCTTGCAACAAAAGACCTACCACCAGTGTGACTGATTGCACTGGTGGAATAATCTCTGTTGTGACAGAGGTTATCCCAACACCGGATACTTGTCCAAGGGCTCAATATATTTTGTTGAAAGTTTCAAAAGTTTTGTCAGGTTATTCAAAGGTTTTGACTGTTTATGCTGATTTAATGTTTTGTTTTGGTCGTGTCGGGGTCATCAATATGGGAGTCTCAAGCCAATCCTTATTTTGATTAATCGTATTCCCACTTCCAATATCCATCAAGACCAAAAATGCGCATTATAAGACTCCCACATTCTTGACATTTTAAAGAAGAGACTTAAGAAATTTCATTAACCTAACTGAGAAAACTGCCTAAAATCTTATGAGTATTTTCCGTCTATACCCTACCGGCTACTTCTTCATCCTAGCATTATTCCCGGTATTTTTATGTACCCAGGGTATGCTTATTACAAAACTACAAAAAGCAAAATGTTATTGAAAATGTCTACAAATTATTGACACGTATAACTTTGCCACAAAGTATACCACAATTCTTGAGCATTGACCCTGAAATGATCGATCAAAGCATACTTCTCAAAGTCGACGTAGCGTCAAACCAAGGTTGAACCCATCTTTTGGCTGAGGCTGATTTATCGTAATTACCTATTAGTCGTCTGCCTCTTCTGCTGTCTCCGATATTATATGATCACTAGAGCGGAATTTATGTTAGCGATAAGATTGCTCGTTGATCCTGCACTTTTTTAATAATGACTTTTTAATCAGTTTTTAAAAGTTCAGCTGGTATTATATTATATTATAATTTGGTTTAATTTTAATCATCGTGACAAAAAAAAAATTGTCATCGTCTTCAGAGTGGACTGCTACTAAACTTTTCTATATTAGACTTTTTATCGACGAGCTTATGAGATGGAAAAATACTTCCGAAAAAATCTTAATGTAAAATCTGTAATATGTATCAACATCTAAGAATTTCTTCCAATTCAAGTAGCTTTTCTCATAACATTTTCCGTCACGCAAAAGTATGAGATGAATTTGATTTTTCCTGAATGCTGTTAGGTCTACTGGCCTTGACGATTTCACCAGGTAGAATTGCAAATATAACACTTGAAAAACTATCTCTTAAATTGTCCAGATTCGATCTCGTAACTTTTGATGAATATTAAATTTTCCATATATTGAATCATCGCGACTCAATACTTGGTATGCCTTTTTAATATTAGAGGGAGCAAACGGGCAGAAGACTCACTGATCTTGACAATTAATCATGAACATCTGCAACGCTGTTCTTAAAGGTTCGCAAGTCCTATTAGAAGGACCGGCGGGGAAAGAGGAAGAAAGCGTTTTCTTTCTCACACAACCCTTCCCTGGCCTCACCATCTCGATTTCTTGAAATCCGCAATAGCGGGATTTAGAAGTTTCAATTTCACACCTTTCATAATTTCCAAATTACTAGAGATTCCAAACCGATAGAATTAATTAAAATCATTCTGAGCCCTATCCCAGACATCTAATTATTTTATGCAGATTGGTGCGTGTTGACCCGAAGGCGTCCCCTGGGGTCGATACCCAATAGTTGAGGACCCGATAGTTAGTCTAATTGCTTTAATTGGGTTTCATTATTAAATGACAGATTGTGGTTTCATAAATATTTGAAGACCATTCTGGCAATCGGCTACTAAGATACACAGATTATATTTATCATTCATGTGGCATGTGTAATGATTGGTAAGAAAATACGTATATTTTTCACAGTTGTTAATTAAAACTATTCTTATACCAAAAGCGACTATTTGATTTAAGCACTTTCTGCATTGCGACTTAATCAAGTCTATGCGTTATTATTGCTAATATGTAATTAATATACTTAATGTAAGGTATTCACTCCAGGAAGTCAAAATAAATATCATGTACGTTTTCAAAATACATCAAACAGCAAGCGAGCGCTTTCAAAGAAAACTCGCCAGCTTTACTAAGTTTTTACGGTCAGTAAAAAAAATCTATTAAAAAATAATATATAATCGTGGAAGATATGAAAATTACTATAACATATGAAAAGTTTCATATCTTTTCTTATCCTCGTATTTTGATTTTAATACAATTAACTTCATTTACAACTAATATTACAATATATTTACAATTCAATATTAACTATATTTAATTATTTAAAAATAATTACAACTGTACAAATCATGTCCACGGGGAATGCTAGCTGCATTGTCCCGTTGAATCATCATTAGATTTTTGTAAAAAAATTAATGATTGCTAATTTTGACTAACTATTGAATTTAATATATATATATATATATATATATATATATATATATATATATATATAATAGTTTAACATTAAATTCTTGATTATTGCATATTATACTTTTGCAAAAAAAAGGTCATACTATGTACTCAAAAATATTATTTACGGTGTCTTTCTTACATCTTATATTGCTGTCTGTACCTTATTATTTGAAACATGTCGCAGGTAGCGGAACGTAATGCTACCCATGTTGTATACTAAAGATAACGAAATAAAAGCAATGTTATATAGAAATGATATTTAAAAAGAAACTTATCGGAAGTAGAAAGGTTGGAATAGGTATATTATTAACTTATTTAAAAAAAAAAACTAAATATACAGACGTCTATCCTACAGTTGTTATAATTTTTAATATACACCTTTATTAAAATCGTGTAGTTTATATATCTTAAAGAAGAAAGAGACGTCACTTTGCACCACTGTTTCAGTGCTATTTCCGAGATGAATTTAAAACATTACTAACCCATTAACGGTCCAGACAGACGCAATAATTAATAGTTAAACAGCGGACAGAAACCGTGTTTATACAAAAATCATTTATCTAGTCAGATAATAGAATAAAATTAACAATTTGTTTTTTTTTGTTTCAGGTAAAGTACAACTTCGCTATGACTCTGAAGAGACCCAATCTACATCAACCGACACACTATTCTAACGGATAATAAACTTTAATTATTCATATTCAAATACGTTAATTCATTAAAATGTATGTGGTTTTCATCAGGTAAATTCTCAATTAAAAGACAACAGTAACTGGTAAAACCTTAACAATCTTAATTACCATATAATGTCATATAAAATAAATTAATATCAAGTATTATATTTAATACATTAAAAATCAACAATTGAGTTTCAAATATTATCAACTACCCAGTTGCTGTCAAACTGTTTTAATAAAACCCCACGTTGAGAACATTATGTCTTGAGCACTCATCTAATGTCTGGGGACGTTTAATGTGAAATGTTCATTGGCTTATAATTCCTTCACACGTCACATTATCACGGGTAAGGTTATTAATATTAAAACTTTAATCTAATATTGACTCGTTGCGTATATCCACGTTGTGTAAAAAATAAATGCTTTTTATCGTTTTGCATAATGTATTATACCTTTTACTATTGTTTTCTCTAAACAATCATAATTTTAATTCAACTTACATTATTAGCAGAGAATCAGAATACCTTCCTGTATATTTTAATTTGAAAATAGCTTAATTGTAAAAATCACTTGAAGAATCATTATTTCATTCTATTTTGTCGTTAACATTAATCATTAAAATAATTAATTCTTGTTAAATAAATGCAGAAAAAATTCCTTTAATTTATAGTGATCAGAACGACTTTGAGTAATTTACATGTTGTATTTTAATAGAATTCGGTAAATATTCTAATGTATTTCTATGTTATTACTTTTAGTATTCACGTGCCATTTTTAATCTAATTTGTGTGATAAAGTAAATGAAAAGCTTTAGAGCCCTCGATATGAAAACTTGATTGTATCAAAGAGCCCACTCGCTCGGGACTGGTTAAAATATTCAAGGAAAAGATCCAGTATTTAGCCCATTCGCCGGCGGGCTAATAAGAACGCTTCCTTTGCTTGTAAAGAATAATATTAAAGTAAATATAATACTACCTGCATTTTTACAACAGTTTTGATTGTAAACGATTGAAAAAATGGTATCCATAAACTCTCCAAAATGTTCAAATTGAACCCTTGATCTTTACTTAAGGATATTAAAATAATATAACATAAAATACTCTCACAAAGAAAACTTGTACGTGCTAATAATGAAGGTTTAAATATTGAAACGAAGTGCAGCAATGAAAGCTGGCGCCCGACGTGGGCCCTCGTTTAAACGTTAGACAAACAAGCTCACAAACGAGAAGATTTCATTAAAAGTGTACATTGTTGAATATGCAAAAGTACTCGAGCCGTCTGATTGTATACATCCATTTAAATGAGTGAACAATTAGTAAATACAGCGGGAATCTCTTAAGCGATGATACCTTTTAGTTCAAATTGAAGATTTAATTTAATTGTGTGTACATTTAAATAAGAGATTAATATACAACAGAATCCTTGTAAAATGATTTAAATAAAAAAAAGCAATACAGTTTTTAGTGATAGAATGACGTCAAAATTTAATGAAAATAAAATGAATACAAAAATAGAGGTTAAAAAAATCATAGAAAATAGTGTTAAAGATAAGCACTAACTTGTATGATACGGATTTTGGGTCTTTTTGGCGTAAAATGACAAAATGGCGTATAATATCGAAGCGCCACTAAACGACTTACTGCGAACTTAATAATACCATGAAACACCAATACAAAACCTTCAATCTACTAAGTAAATTTATTACCGCCTTTATGTATAAATACATGCAGTTTTAAATTTTGCTGCTGCAAGCAAGCTGCTGATTTGGTGGCGCTAGCGTATCTTTCAATTTCCATCAATTTCAATACATAAGGCCATCTATCCATATCACACAGTTCAGTGATGATGAGACTTCTTGATCGGATGATGTTGACAGCTACATTTTGAATTTCCAGGACGGACCGGGCGCATGAAGCCTCGGCTTCCGAAGCCATTTTTAAAAAAGTTTCGCTTCAAAGGTATGTCGTAGAGGGCGCTTCTGTATTGTGTGCGTGTGCTGCTATCCAGATTTTTCCTTTAGTTACTATCCACAACTATTACATATGTTGTTATGTAGATTATCTGAAGTAATTGTTACTTTTTTTTTTTAAATATAATTATGCGAAAAATAGTATTTGAAATTACGGTTTTAAATTATCAACTATTTAATAAATTAGTTGATTTATACGACTTTTATATTTGGTTTCGTAGTTGGCTAGTAAGACTTTTTTCACCCAATAACATTGCTAAGCAACAGACAGAGCCCTGTAATAGATAGCTAAAAATTTAGACATTTTTTTCTAAGACCCAGAAGCCTTACTTTAACAACCGCATCATTGCAGTGTTTATCTGAATTAGGCTCCAAATTGTCTAAAAATTAAATATATTTTAATGAGGCTGTTACAATAGTAGAACCATTACTACCACCACTCTTATATATTTTCTTAGCTTCGTGTGTTTTTATTCAATTCTTATCTTTGGTGGCTTTCTTCATCTATTACTTATTCATTAAGGTAAGTGTTATTTTTTTTTCGTATATTAAATGCTTGTGTGTGTTTCTGTAACGTGGACACTAGAAATTGAGTGTGGAATTTTTATTTATATCATATACGCTAGCTTCAGTCCACGGCTTCACTTGTTTTAAATTATAATTATAGATGCTGATTTGCGTACTTGCCTACCTGTTTGCCAGATTCTTTAACATTTATGGCGGCTTACAATTATAGATAATTATTGATTGTATTTTTGTTTCTTTGTTAATAAAGACTGTAAAGTGCTTGACATCCCACAGGTGGGCTAAGCCTTCTAATAAAGGTTAAAAGTTTAATCCACATAGCTTAAATTCTAGTGAGCGGATATAGTTGCTGCAGAATATGTTTCGTGTGATGAATTTTTCATTTAGATGAAACAAATAATTCACTTGAAAACCCCGAGATGCTTGTCTGAATATAAACTCGTTACTCGCGACCTTTCCTTTAAAGTGTACGTCTCTGTATAGCATCTTAGAATGTATACCTTATTAAATTAAGGTGATTAGTAAGAAAGAAAGAGAGCTTATGTTACTTATTGTCTAATGTTATAAAATAATACAACAAAGGGATGATAGGAGAAAGTGCACGTTAATTATCTATTATATTTCTTCCAAACTTATATAAATTATTTCGATTAATTGCAAAATAATTTGTGTTTCCTATTTTGTTTTAATTTCGTCCGAAACAATTTGTACTTTATCCCATATTAAATTCCTGCGGTATTTGTTTTGGAACTTGTAACTAAACAACATCGATCCTTCGAAGACGCTTTTAAAGTTTTGAACTATTTATTAATATGAGCCCTCTTATACTACGCTAACTAAACTAATGAATTGACAAATTTACTAATATAAGTTATTATTATATAAATTTTACATTACAACTATAAAATTAAATATTTCTCCTACCGCCTGGTGAAATTGTTTAAGCCAGTTGGGCCATAGCAGTTTTAATATGTATTTTTTTCATATTCATATTTCTAAATAGGTGTTCAAAAATACAGATTTTTTAAATTCAATTAACATATAAAAAAAAGTGTCGGTATTTTTAGTCCTACCGATGCACAAAGTAAGCAAAGACTAATAAGATAAAGAATGGACGTTATTATAAAAATTATGAAATGGGTTTTCATCACTTAATTAAAAGCAATTTTAAATTTTCGTATTATCTTGTCACTAGCAATCGCATCCTATATATTTTTTATGTAAAATAACTCCTATATTTTTGAACGTAATTTAATAACCTAAAGTATCGCTTAATTTTAACCGCCATCTGTATCCAATTCAGTTTATTGATAGCAATAACGCCGGAGTAAATATTTGTGAAGCCATCGACGTGATAGACTTTGCTTTGCCGTTTTAATATAATAATTACGTTTCAACGCTGCTTTTGGTATAAGTAAATTTGATACTTTTAACATTATTAATAAATAAAGGCCATTAACTTCTGTTCACGATTTCCTTCGCATGGGGAGTTTTTACATATAGTCCCAGGAGTTGTACACTTGTACAGTGCTTCTGTAAACTCATAGAGAACACACTTTATGGATAGTAGAGCCTGGCTGTTTTCGGTGTGAATGTATCGACTCTACCGGGGTAACAGTACCCTCTTACAAAGTGTCGAGAATACTCAAATCAAATCAAATCAAAATTATTTTTATTCAAGTAGATTTTTAAAAAGTACTTTTGAATAGGCAAGCGCTACCGACGGTTCGGAAGGTAGATTCTATCGAGAAGAACCGACAAGAAACTCGACAGTTACTCTTTTCAAATATATGTTTTTTACAATTGTATTTTTAATATAAAATTTGGTTCTTGAATGAGATCCAGCAATATTAAGAGTCCCAAGCATTTTTATCAGAAAAATATTCTTCTAACGAGTAATAGGCTTTATTGATAAGTTTATTTTTATGTACATTTGGAACTTGCTTACTGGCAGTTCCAATAAGCAATCCGGAATTTTGTTAAAAATGCGAATACCTAGCCCCTTAAAAGAATTACTGACTTTACGCAGACGAAAGCTAGGATTACAAAGTTTATTTTTGTTTCTAGTGTTAACTGAATGTATATCACTATTTTTGCTAAAAGACTTTAAATTATTCCTAATATATAAGAGGTTAGAATAAATAAATTGTGACACCACAGTCATTATACCTATATCCTTAAAAACATCTCTTAGGGAGGCCCGCGCTCCTAAATTATAAATTGCCCGAATTACCCTTTTTGAAGAATAAAAATAGTATTAATGTCAGCCGCCTTTCCCCAAAGAAGGATACCGTATGACATAATACTATGAAAATAACTGAAATATACGATTCTCGCTATTTCTACGTCAGTTAGTTGTCTGACCTTCCTTATAGCATACGCAGCGGAGCTGAGCCTACCCGCTAGAGATGACAAATGAGCGTTCCACTGGAGCTTGGAATCCAAAGTTATGCCTAGAAATTTAGTTGTGTCAACTAGAGTTAAGCTTTCACAGTTCATTTTCAAATTTGGACTAATTTGTTGAACATTAGGCATCGAAAAGTTTACACATTTAGTCTTCTTTGCGTTAAGAACTAAATTATTCATGGTAAACCAATGTTGAGCACGTGACAACGTATTATTTACCTCGTCATAATTTTTTAAATTCCTGTCAACCTTAAAATTAACGAAGTGTCATCGGCAAATAACACAATATCACACAGCTCTTTTAAAAATATGGAAGGTCGTTAATATATATCAAAAACAAAAAGGGCCCAAGATGGAACCCTGTGGAACACCCATTTGCACGGAAGAGCCGGATGACATCACTCCGTTAACTGAAACCTTTTGAATTCTGCCAGTCAAATATGATTTTAGAATTTCTAGAGATTTACCCCTGACACCGTAAAAGTTAAGTTTACTGAGAAGGCTTCTGTGTTCCACACAATCGAAAGCCTTAGAAAGGTCACAAAAACGCCTATTGCATTCTGTGAACCCTCCCAGGCATCGTAAATATGTTTTAAAAGCGCTACACCTGCATCAGTCGTTGACTTTCCTTTGGTGAAACCGTATTGTTGTTGTACTATCTCGTTTCATTAGAAGCGGGAAACACCGAAGACCCTAAGTACTCCTTTGCCCCCTTATTTTTCGTAGCGGCCTTTACTGTACACAGAAAATAAGCGTCACCCACCCAGAGGGGTTCACTTCCTTTTTCTCTGCTTATCCCTTGCCTACTGTTCCTTGGATTCGCGATTCGTTCGATCCAGCGCACATATGATACTTCAATTATCGCAAGCGTTCATAGGTTGCGGTAATTGCTTACCAAAAAGCGGACCGTATGCTTGTTTACCAACCGTCATAAAATAAAATAAAAACACAAAAAAGTGTACTTTCAGGTGATCTCAAAATGAAAACTGGTTCAACCTTCCGGATAATTTTAAATTTTGTTTAAGTCTTTTAAAAGTAATGTTGATTCCGTGTTTTATTACGGAATTCAAAAAATATAATGTTACATGCTAGTACGAAACTCCCAACAAAAACTTCCAACGAGAAATATTATACTCTTATCAGCTCTTGGTTGCTTCGGTATGAGCCAGAGGTAGGTTAGAAGGATATGGAATGTATGCTATACATCGCTCTTGAACAAAATATCAAGTAAAGTAAACGTCACTATCAACGTTCAATGTACTTGTCGTTACAAGTGGTTTCCATTTTACTTGAGAAATATGGTGAGGATAAGCGTGTTTCCCTCAAAGGTAGAGACCTTTTTAGTAGTTTCCTTTAAACTGTAGTTTGTTGTTTAAAGCAGCGTTCAGATGTATACGTCTTCAATTTAGTTAATATTTCTTTTAAGCTAAAATTATAAAATATCGCACTTACATCGCCTCAAAAACACTTGCATCCTCAAAGCATTAATCATAACTAAGAGGATGAAGTAACTATGGTCCGTCTGCGAAGTACAATAGGGAAGCCGAAATGAAGTAGAAATATCCGTATTGCGTTTTGTTTAAATATATAGATAACCACTATAATATTAGATGGCCTCCGTCGCGCCTAGTAGACCGAGAGCGCTGCTGCTGGAGAGAGAGAGAGAGAGAGAGAGAGAGAGAGAGAGAGAGAGAGAGATAGGAGAGAGAGCAGCTGGCCCTACTGGCCTTGACATCGTCACCGAGCGGAGCGGCCGCGTACAGAGACCGAGTGGTGAAAAAGAGACATCCCTAACGGGGGCTCTGTTTGTTCCGGATAATCTCTAAAACGGCTGTACCGATTTTAACGGAACTCTCACCGGCAAATAGCTAATGTTATGTTATGTAACTTAGGGTGATTTTATTTTAGAAAAAGAATTAGGGTTCCGTGCAATAAAGATAAATCGGTAACCATGGGAGCGCAGCCGCAAACGCAGCTACTCACGAATAAAAGTTTTAAGTTTTTATTTTATATTTACAATTCGTCTGCATTTTTAATAAATAAAAAATATCTCTTGGATTATTTTCTTTACCCGTCGTGCAAGATAAATATAATTGTTTTTATAATATATCTTCTCATCAATAATATATTTTATAAACGCTTAGCGATTCATAATAGATTCCATTGAAATGGAAAAATTCAGCGAGAAAATTATAAATCAACAATACAGTAGAATTCCTAAACAGCCCATTATCGGCCTTTTCCATCCGTTGATGCAGGCTCCCCGCAAACTGACGACAAACAGTCACATTTTACATACTAAGATACATACATTATGTTATACTAAACAAATATTATAACATAATTTTTTGTTATTTATACAACAAATACTTTAACTTCAAACACAAATAATTATTATTCTAGAAATTATGACCTTGTTGAATGTTGGTAACAAGCTAGAAAGCGAACAGTGTTTGCCTTTTTCGTGTCACTGAGATAAAAACAATTACATTTACAAACCGTATTCAAAAAGTACAGGATTAATTTGGTTGTTTTTAGAAGATTTCGTTTGTTTTTTTCTAACGTCGTTACGAGTATCTTACTTTGACAATTAAATAGTATTGCCTATTAAAAAGTTGCATCCACATTATCAATAGACGAACATCTTTCGATGTACTTACACGGTTTTATGTAACCCTCCGCAAAAAAAAGGTTATCCGCCATTTCATGGTGGCGGCCATCTTGAAACAACACTTCCTCTATAATATACCTTTCAAACAAAATCAAAATTGCTTCATCCGTTCAGGAGTTACGATGACACAGATTGATAAACACTTAGACGTTAAACTTATAACTTATTGTTAAAAAAGTACTATCCGTTAAAAACCATAAATCTTATACGTACCTCGCTAACCTAACAACAGAACTAATAACAGAATGTCTAAATGTACGTGTATAGAGAGCCTTCTTTCACAACCACACTTTATGTAAATTATAAGGTTCATTGATATGCTTTTCGTTTCATTTCCGAACAGTTCCCCATTGAAACATCAAACGGTACTCTGCCGATACATTGTTTTACATAAACAACCCTTAAGAGCTCTAAATAGGGGTGGTTATGCTAAAACACATGTTGCTTTGTCGTTTTTCAGTTCTTTTTTTTCTAAATACTTTTTTTCGAATACTCTTATTTAATTTATTACGTAAAATAAACATAACAAAATGTTAACGGAATAAATGCGGATGTGTATTTTCTATAGTACAATGAAAATTTCGATCAGTCCAATTGGTATATACTTAAATGTTTTCTCAAATCATTTGACCGGGAAATTGTATTGTCTGTTGACCGAACTCGGGGTTTTCCGCTCGAGAAACACTCGCGTGGGCAAATATGGGCTTATAAATAGTTAACGAAAGTAAATAACGTAAAACAACCGAGGGAGCGCCGACTGAAGGGCTAAAACCTATCCAAAAGTTGATAAGCAACTTTATAGATACATACAATATTATTAAGATAGTTAAAACTGCCCCCTGTGGGCTTACAATAATTCTTATAGCGATTCAAAATCAATCCATTTCAATTCTGACATTTAGATTTTATATGAGCATGATGTATAAATATTAAATATATATCCAACGTAGAGAGACTCGAATTGTCGACGATCGAGCCCTTTCCGATCAGCTCGATCCTTTGGCACTGCGATCTTGAATCATTCTGCATCTTCTATCCCATCTATCAAGGAGAATGTTCTGGAAACTTGGAACCTTCAAGAGAAGAGCGTATTCTTTCATTAAGGGCACCGCATGCCGTCTGGCGTTGCACATATTCATGGGCGGCGGTGATCGCTTAACATCAGGTGAGCCTTCTCGTACAGAAACAAAAAACAATACAAAAAAATATATATGTCATACATTGGACGACATTTGAATCGCAATAGAAGTTAATGGTAAGCCCCCAGAAGTGATGTTTGATTTAGCACGGCTAGCACTGCTTTAGTTATCTTTGAAATAAATTTTGTTTTATTTCGACATCTTCGAATTCTGGATAATAATTTGTTTCGATACCTATTATTTTCAATGGTAGTTTTTAATTAACGTATAAACAGATTTGTAGTTGGAATCCGAAGAACTTTTATCTAAAGCTAATTATGACCTATGGAATTCATTGAACTACGTGATAACAATCGCGCAGCGTGTTGCGCTTTTTTTAGGTATAGCTAATAAATTATAATAATAATTTCTAATAATTTACAACTGATTAACATCACAGGTATACATAAAATTATTTTTCCACAGATAATTATAATGTGCACGCTAATTGCTTCTCCGAAGGCTCCATCTGCGCACACGAACAAATAACTCAAGCAACATTTCAATATGAATAACTTGTTATAAATATCCCCTGGAAATTCGTCCCGCCCATACAATACTTCTGAATATAAACACGAAAAACCCATATAGGAGTGTAAAATATAATAAAAAAAATATATTCGTTGCTTTGCATTACAATACGGAAGCAGATTCGGTTATATTTCACCGCGTTGCCATTCACAGCCAACTAAGGCCTCTCTCATACGTGACACACGCATCGTGAGCAAAATGTTTTTCTAACGATTCTATTACCCCGTTTGATAGCTATTCGTTTTTCCAGTTTAAATATTTCGTTTTGTTATAGACATTTGAAATAGAAGAGACATTTGTTACATTTATAATTATTATTACCATGTCTGAAGCAAGCAAGATACGAACGCCTTAGGATGGTAAGTTGGGAAGCAAACGGATACAGAGTACACGATAGCTTTGGACCGCACAACAAACGAAATGCAAAGGGAGTGCTACCCCTTTCTAAATTAACGGGGTTATACTGAAAATCGTGCTTTAGAATATTTGAAGTATTATTAAATCGTGTTCTTAAATCGTCTTATTGAAAGAAACGTCTTGTTAAATCTGTATGTCGTTTTAAATTTTTGTAGGAAAGTATGTTCAAAACTCCGGGAGTAAGGCAGTGTAGCGGCTTAAGCTTCTTTGCCCATTAGTGTGATATTACCAAGCAGTCACGTTACTCACTTTTATAATATTTTTTGATAAGGTAATTTCAAGATCATTTCTTCCCAATCCACAACATTAAGGTTACTTTTTAAGGTAATCGATAGCTTTTTAGCCTAAAAAAACTTGATGCTGTCGATTTGCTTGCTTTTCTACTATTTAGACGACACTGGGGCGCAGCGGTAGCGAACCTTTCTTAAACGCCACAGGTTGCGGGTTCGATTCCCGCTCGGAGCATAATATGTCTTTATTGACCATGCAAGCATATTTTCGTGTCCTGGGTGTATTTGTTCTTGTCTGTGTATGTGTTTCCGGGCCCCCGACACAGGATAGAACTATCGTAATGGGGGCCGTTGAGTGTGCAGCGTTTATTTATTTATTATTTATTTTATATACTAGCTGTGCCCACAGCTTCGCTCGCTTGGTCTACATAGTTATTAAAACCCAAATGAACAATTCTTTCTCTATTTCTGCTTCACCAACTCACTGTATCTCATGTCGCCCACCTGCCCTTTCTCTCTTATTGCTCGGCTTCTATGTATCGTGTCATGATATTATATCCTATAGCCTTCCTAAAGAAATGTGCTATGAAATGCAAAAGCAATTTTTCAAATCCGACTAGTAGTTCCAGAGATTAGCACGTTCAACTAAACAAACAAACAAACTCTTTAGCTTTATTAGTATGGATGGATAACCTTTAGGGTTGTCGCACACAGGACTTACGATTATTATATTTAAAAAAAAAACTGAATTAATTTTAAAAATAGGGATGGCAGAACTCCTCAAACTGGACTTAATTAACCGTAGTCTCTGCATCTAAATCCATTTCTTTAACTTTTAATATTTTGAAGCAATACAATGACATAACCGAGTGTATACGACGCCTAATATAAAGTGTAGTAAAGATGTATGGGAGGTGATTTAAATACTTTTTATGGGACGTTGTCGGAGCCCTTCCTTAAATATAGCGGTTATAGAATCCAGTTATGGCCTGAAATCTCGTGAATGGATGGATTCTTGTAAATTATGGGCCATTATCAATTTTACATAGACATTCGATCGGGACATTATGGCTGTAACATGCGTCTCGTGTCGTGATAGAGATATTATTACTTAAAATGAGGGGTTGTTGATGTATTGACTTTTCCCTCGGCACATTGATGCATTTATTTTTGAGATTATTTAAAGATTTTTTGTAATCGTCTCAGATTTAATGTTTTAAATTATAAATACGTTACAGAGTATATAAGAGAAAAATCGTTTTTGAGATAATGAAAAATGTTATTTTATTACATCAAGTATTATTATTCATATTGTTACGTGCTGGGGTTCGTGGTTTTGGGAATAAAAACCTGCTGAGATCTCTAAATGGGATCTTCTAGATCACACAACACAGCAAAAGAGACCAAAAGGACGACCCAGAAAACGATGGAAAGATTGCGTTGAAGAAGATCTGAGAGCAATAGGCAGATGGACAGCTTGGAGGACAAAGGCGAGAGACAGAGCGAAGTGGCGAACCATCGTGGAGGAGGCCAAGACCCACAAAGGGTTGTAGCGCCATAGGAAGAAGAAGAAGAAGATCACACAACAGAACTACACAAATCACAGGTCAATCGTAGTCCAAAGGAATAGCCGAGGTCACTAATTATCGCACTTGTTCACTGGTATCACTTGTAGTTTCTTCGCTCGTTGCTCAGAACTGAATGACTCAGTCGATGAGCCGGGCCGCTTATATAGTGTGGAACACGGGTTCGAGAAAGTTCCGTCTACGGAATGTTATACACTTTTCGAGAACACATCTTTCTAGAACCTACGCGAACGATGCAAAAATCAGAAAGGGTAGCAAGCGATTTTGTAAGGCGACAAGGTACACCGTAACAACATTAAAATAAATATCGTTATTTTTTTAAACTTCTTATTTTAAACTATTACATTCCATAACAAAATAAAAAGTAAAAACTTCAAAGATGTTTTAGATATCCCGTAACATACGCGCAAAAACAATCAACACGAATTGATAACCTCCTTTTCCAAAAAATACCCATAATTTAAAATAAATACTCATGCCATTAAATCTGTATCGAAATTTATCAACTAGTGTACCCGTTCGAGCTCATGTCACATTCACACAAACAGATGGGGTCCCGGGGGCGTGTTTACACCCGAGCGATACTGGAACCAATATATAGATCTCTTGAGTGTTCCATTTACACCAGTCTTTCTCAAAGTGGGTGGTAACGGCCCCTTGTGGGCGTTGAAGGCCAGCGGGGGCCGGTAAGGGCCCATAAAAATTGGGAATGTTCAAAACTTGACTATTTGATTTAATTTAATGTTGAAGCTTCAGACTAGACTAACATAGCACAATATGATTATATTAATCAAAGTAATGAATATTATTGTAGTTTTAATAAAAGTTAGAATGAAAAAATTGGGGGTGCTATTTATATTCAAAATGGGCGGTAAATGAAATAAGTTTGAGAACCTCTGATTTACACGGAAATTTCTTTACATTATCCATTATTTCTTTACATAACTATTTTGGAGATGACCCAATGGGGTCATCTCCAAAATAGTTTAACTACTATGTCTACTGTCGGAACTTTAAATAAATTACTAAATAAATAACTTAAAAAACTTAGCGTATACCATCTCGTGGTGCTAAAGTCGCCATATTTCATCTCTTCAGAACTAAGCATGCTATATCGAAGGCTCGTCACTACATTTGGCTCAATAATCAGCGAAATTATTAAAACAAAATTAATTTGTTCATAAGTGATCACCGCTGCCCATGAACATTTTCAACACCAGAGGGCATGCAGGTGCGTTGCCGACCGCCGATTCGGAAAGACCGGCGGTGGAAGCTGGTTTCACAGAGTGATTGTGCGAGGAAAAAAATGTCTTCTAAATCGCGCTGTAGTGGATTTCCCGACATCGAGGTGGTGAGGGTGGAATTTGGCATTATCACGCGATGTCTGATGATTAAATTCTACCTATATAATAAAGTGTAAGTTATCTATATTAATTAAATATCACAAAACATCTACGACCTATAAAAATTCAATCAACCTCACACAACCTCGTGCGACATTCTCAACTTCTGTAACTCGAATTAGACTCGCATCAGAATTTTCTGGATTTTCTATGTGTTCTATCCCTTACTCACTTCACCGTTGTACGTATACATTTTTCCCTCTCACATTTAGCTCAGCCTCCGAGTAACGAAATTTAAAAACAATCCCCACGAGTCGTGAGGAACAATTTATTTTGTTGTCTACGAGATTGTTTCACGATTCTCTATGGTAACATCAAGGCTACGTTGCTGGAGCGGGAAATATAAAAATATATATTATATTGTCTCCTAACTAGAGGCTAGTTGGTACCTGGATGACCAAGTATTTTTGTTCAATAGTGTTTTTTGGAAAATAATATATAGTTAAGTTTTTTTTTTAAACTATAAACTTAATCTTGAAAAAAAAAGAAAAAAATTATAGGGCTGGAGACATCTAGACTCTACTGTAATTGAAATAATAACATGTTTTGTATAAAATACCTAAATCTGATTTTTTATGAGTGAATTTGCAATGCAGATTTTTCTAAGCGTATAAACATCTTACAATGATTTCTTACTCGGTAATATTTAAGAGAATGTTTTTAAAATTAGAAACTCCAGTACATTTAAACCCGCTCCGCTCGTGATTGTGTCCCCACCTACTCTCCTCTCATTGAGCAACAAAATCACAAGTCGGTACGGAGCGAGCAGATTGTCCACAAATATAGATACATATGAGATAAAAATTGTAAAAGTTGTATGTTATAAATTAATTTATAATTTTATTATTTAATATAATGTTATTTGTTCTTACTTTAATGAACACAAAATTGAGAAACTATTAGATTATTAATTGTGTCAAAGGTATAATTAATGCTCTTCTGTTAAAAAGAATAGGCAGTTTAAAATGCTCTTCGGTGCACCGTGGTGGAAGCTGTGTGAATAACACTATGACTAAAAGATATTACTTTATGGTTTGTATAAAAATCTCTTTCGAGGATAAATTAACCATATGCATGCCATATGTGTTGAAAACTGTCAATTTGACGACCGTAGTGGCGTATTGATAGCCAGCCTTCCCTTAGCCTGGGCGGTCGCGGGTTGGAATTGGGTATTGTGGTAAATAAAATGTGTAAGAAAGTCTATAGACTTTTTCATTGTGTTGTGAATGTGTATGGGTAATGCTTAGTCTATTTTTGTGAGAAAAAGAGCAAAAGACCTCAAAGTTGCCAACTTAAATGATGGAAGAAGTGAAGAAGTAGAGGAAAATATGACAGAGAAGTTTGAGGGTTTTGGGCCTCTCCTCGCCCACTTTTAAAAAACAAAACACAACATTCTTTAGTATCTCATTCACACCGAAAATAGCTAATTACTAAGCCTTGAAAAACAAAGATCATTATGGTCTGTTAAATCGTAGTCACGGATGGCTTATTAACCAAAGTGGACCTTTAAGATGTCGCATATATTTTGATGTAGCGACATCTACACGCAACAATGTAAATCATACCCTTTTCGATCGCTATTTGTTCTCTAAACTAACGCTCTATATTCATAACGAAAACCGCACCGCGGGCGCCCTCATCCCATTTTCTTAGTGAATTAGGTTTAGGTTTACCCTTGCCTACCAATTTTCGCTACATTTTCCTTTCGAAAGTTTCTTGTAACTTTATAAGCAACTGTTTTATCTAATATGCTTCATGTACATTATATATGAAATCTTTTGAATTGTTTGTTTAATATATAATTGAATAAAGTTCTTCAATATTTTTGGGAGGATTAGATTTAAAATATTCGTATCAAGAAAAATCTTTCAAAATAAAGTTTCACGCCTTAAATCTTTAAGTTTTCAAGGTGTGTATTTCTGTGTGACGATTTAGCTATTAGTTTTATATTTTTATGAAATTAACTTAGGATTTATTTTTGAAATTAAATTTAAACTATTCAAGGTTTATTTTATCATATAAAAAAATCAATTTAACTACAATTTTATTGTCGTTGGCTATCAATAAAGCAATGTAGACAGATGCTCAAACAACGATATTATTCATATCCGCAAGGCTGTGACTACCGGAAGTAACAACGGTCTAAAGATGGCGGCCACTTGGCGCAACGCCAGTCTGCGGCCGGAGATCCACAGCAGGGGATGAATTGTAACCTTGTATATTAGGTAAATCATTTATGAGGTCTAAAAATCTTACAGAATTTTAACACAACCACATTTAGATCATTAGTTCCTTCTTACACCTACCTAAAATATTTATATAGTGTCCATTATGAACTGATTTTATAAATATATAATTGGACGCATATAATCAATACCATGTCAACCCACAAAAAGAAAAACTGAATTATATATGCAGAAGTGTTTGCAAATGGCTGAAGAACATTTTTTTTAAATATTGGTAGGGTCTTAAGCTTTAAAACTTCTAAAAAAGCCATTTTTAATCAAGCAATTTATGTCTTATGTTAAACGTTTTGGGTTATATTTTATACGAAATACCCAGTTTGTATACTTATTTTTTGTGAAAATAGGTAAAATAACTTACATAAATCTGAAATTGCCAAAAACTTGACCAATACATATAAAAAAATTATATAAAGCAAGTTGTTCAAAATTTGCACACGTGTTTTTCACGAAATGACATTCGTGTGGGTTGACATGGTATTGCTTATTTGCGTCCAATTATTGTATAGGGTATTATTCTGTGGTAAATCCATTTTAATTATGATGATCTGATTAAGGGTTTTGTATAAAATCAAAGCATTACTTCCAAATCTTTAATTACTCTTAATAATGTTGTTCCCAGGATTCGGGTGATGTACTTTTCTTCACATGATTATTATACCTTCAAAGTAACGACGATTCATCAGCCCTTAAAATGCGAGCATAATGATATGTAATTATATAACAAAAAATACACATATGTATTAATGGATCTTATTGTGGTGAAGTGGTAGCCCATTCGTGTTCAATTGTTGGGAAAATATATTTTAAGACGGGGTTAATGTGTCCATAAACCGACAGCCAACTAGATAAAAAGGGGATATCCTGGATTCAGTAAATTTTTTATTTGTTTTATTTTGTATGCCATTAGGGTCTCGTAGCCAAATAGCAAAATATCTTACAATTTCAACATGTCCGTCTGTCCGTCAGGCGAATGTCTGCCCGTCCATCAGTATGTCACAGTCATTTTACTTTGAAACTATAGGCTCCATTGTAATATATTTAATGATTGTGTTATAATTTGATTTGAAAAAATCGTCTCATACGCTAATCCTCAAGGTTTTATTTAAACGCTGCACAATCAACGGCCCCATTAGGATAGTAATATCCTGTGTTGGGGGTCCGGAAACCATAACAAAGACAAGGACAAATACACCCAGACTGGAAAATATGCTTGCATTGTCAATACAAACATATTATGTTCCGAGCGGGAATCGAATCCGCGACCTGTGACCGTTTAAGGCAGTTTCGCTGCCGCTGCGCCACAACGGCGTCAATATAAATGTTATATGTTAATGATCTAGCTTTCTGTATGGACAGGCCGTCCCATGCAGACAAAATGTCAAAGACTTGCTGGTGCTCCTTCGTTAATTCAACATCAATGAAGCGAAGTTAGTCACACACGGTAACTTCATTCGATTATCTTGCAAGCTTGTGATTAGCTCCGTTCCGTGCACCAGCAAGTCTTTGACATTTTGTCTTTATGGAAAGGCCTTTCCGTAGTATTAAGTAATACTATGGATCTAGGCAAAGTATCTCTTAGGACTCTGAAAAAGATAGTGAACGGAATTTCATGAATTATATGTATCTTCCAATCAATTCATTGTTTTGCATTAAGAATGTTTCATGATTAACGACCAACGTGGCACAGTGTTAGCGTAGCTATCTTAGATTTACCTAGGTTAGATTACCGCTCAGGGCAGATGTTTCTTTTGACTTTAAAGTCATTTGGTTTGGTCCGAGTGTCGTTGTCATATATGGACGCAAATAAGCAATACCATGTCAACCCACACTGTCAAATCATGTCATTTCGAGAAAAACGCGTTTGAAAATTTTGAACAACTTGCTTTATATGATTTTTTTATGTAGGTATTGGTCAAGTTTTTGGTAATTTCAGATTTATGTAAGTTGTTTTACTTATTTTCACAAAAAATAAGTAGACAAACTGCATATTTCGTACATAATGCTATATTATGCCAAAACGTTTAACATAATACATAAATTGCATGATTAAAAAATGGCTTTTTTGAAGTTTTAAAGCTTAAAACCCTACAAATATTAAAGAAAAATGTTCTTCAGCCATTTACCAACACTTCTGCATGTATAACTCAGTTTTTCAATTTTGTGGGTTGACGTGGTATTGCTTATTTGCGTCCATATGAAGGTAATCGCGCATAAATAACTTAAATGCTTCTTATATTACGCCCATCTCAGCTGAGATAAAAAGATCAGCTGATCGTAGCTAGCTGTCCTTTTATTTTTAAAGTAATTTAACCGAAGAGCAGTAATTAGAATCGGCGATAGCTCGTAGCGATACTTATCAACGACCATTAGTTACTGTAATGGGGGGTTTAACTGAATGCACTGCCTTTGTGATGGCCACGTATATCAGCTTTGGTTCAAGTTAATAGTTTTAAATGCTATTCTTAAGTTAGCACTTTAAGATATTTATATTTGGGCCTGGATGTTACGATGATCATTAATAAAGCATTAATCAGTGTTTTGGGATTTAAATGTAGGTATTTAATTTTTTTAGATTTTTTTCAAAGAATGTTAGCAATGGTTTTTTAAGTTATTACTATTTCCTCTCCAAATAATGTCGTAGCTCGCGCTAAGAGTGCGTACGTTCGATACGGTACGGTATATAGCCTAAATGGGTCAGAAGCTGCAACAACTCGCATTAACAGAGACGGCCCTTTTAACGTTTAGCTATTGACGCTTTATCAAGACCTTATTAAATTTTTTATTTTTATAATATTAATAATGGCATTTAAAAAACATTTGCATTAATATTTTTTATTATAGAAGATATGCTTTTTTAAACCCACTAATCTCTGGAATTCAGTTCTATTCGGATAATCTTATATTAGTTAGTTTATTGAGCAAGATTACAGTCTATATAACATCGCACTACGACCCCTCGGTGTGGAACAATAACCATAAACGACAAACAAACAGCAAGCGTGTAAATGGTTGAAACCGCGGGCAAAAGCTTGTAAATAAACTAATAGGGTAATAAATACATTACGGTAATTACATCTTGTGCTAAATTCGTCAAAGCTTATCTTAATAATTAATTATAATGTAAAGCTTATTTTATGTGTTGTAAATAGTCTTAAGAACTACAAGTGATTTTTATTACAAGTTATTTTTTTGTTGGTTTTCGGCTCCGATCCACATGATCGAAACAGTAGCCATACTCTAAAACATACCTTTGCGAACAAAGGACACCGCTGTGGTATTTTTCAGCTTATGAAAACAGGCAATTTTACTACAAACTTAACACTAACGCTATCTTTGTTAAATAAAATAGCGTAAATATAATAAATGCAAAAGTAACTTTGTCTCTCTGTCATGCTTTCACGTTTAACCACTATACCGATTTTGATTAAAATTGTTAGAGATAGACTGGACCTTCGATAATAGGTGTGAATAGGTTCAAAAATGAGGAGAAACCAATTATTTTTAGATATATCATTAAAGGTGCCGCATTAAAAATCGTTATTCACGAGTGTGAATCCGCGGGGAGAACCAAGTACTGTTGTATACGGATTTCAAACAATATACGTTGAAAAATTATATTAAAAAAACGTCGGTTCAACGCAAAATGTTTTATGCAAAGGCATCAATTACTACAACGTCATTTCCATCGCTCTCGGGATAAATCTGCAGTCGAGTTCGCGAGCAAATTGACGAGGCCTCGCTATGGCGTGTAGATTGTGTGTTCTTGTTTTAATCATAAATTTATGATCTGATAAAGGTTGATGTACTAAACCTCTAGATTGGAAAAGTAAGGAAATTGGAATAGATATACTCGTAAAGTTCCTTAACGCGGCTTACGCGTAGTGGGATTTAGTAGAAATCGTCACGTAACGAAATGCCGAATTCTGTGCGTGTTGGGTGTGTATTGAGCCTACTACCGGTTGCGCAACTCTCTCTCTCTCTTTCTCTCTATCTCTCTCTCTCTCTCTCTGCCCGTGTCTCTTTTTATCATATAACCTATTGAAATATACAGATTTCACGGAACGTTTTTATTTCATGGAACGTTTTTATTTCGATTTAATATTTTTTATTGTTTGTATTGTGTAAAAAAATTATGTTACGTTGAATGAATCAATGAAAGACATTTGCAAGGATTGAAGCAGAAAATTCGTTCGAGTAGATTGATATATAATAAGAAAAATTTAAAAGAAAAACAATTTTGACACGTTTCCTTATATAACAAGTAAGCTGCCGGTGGTCCACAACAAAACAAGATCCAACGTGAGGCGGACGAGCCCTCGGGAAATATACGTCCACTCGCGCGGAACGACTCATCTCTTAAGCGCATCTCGATTTTATCTTATTGCCGTATCTGTAGAAAATTATTTTCCATTTCACCGAATTCAAAAATCTTATGTTGTTTACGTTTGTGACGTGTTGGTAGAGTGCCTGCCTTCAGCCTCGACGGTCGCGGGTTTGATTCCCGTTTGGGGCAGATCTAACAAATATCTGTTCCGGTCTGGTCGTTTGTCCTTGTGAGTCCCCACCGTGCCTCGGAGAGCACGTTAAGCTGTCGGTTTTGGTTGTTATCATAGCATCTTATAATAATCGTTAAGTCTTGATAAGTCATTTGCTCTTATCCATTGAGTTACTGGTTAGGGTTGCGGATGTTATATAGCAATCGCTCTATGTAAATAGTAACCTGTCAAATCGGGATAAGAGTAATAAGCAGACCCTGACAAATTAGTAGGAAGAAGAAAAATATGGCTAGTTTAATAAAGACACAATGACTTAGTTATCACGGTTGGTGAAACAATTGTGAGGTGAGCCTATATCATTAGATGACAAGCTCGTTTGGTTATAAACAGCGTTATGAAACAACAATGTACTAAATCTACCATAAAAAAATAATAACCACCTTTATTTTATTTACGCAAAGAACGTAAAATGATTTTAAAATAACTGGCTGTGTAGCTCCTAACGAGGGTATAAACTGGCTGTAAAGGTCAGATTCGTATAATAAAAATGGTATAAGACGAGTGAGATATCTTACAAAGAAGTCAGTCTTATTACGGGATAACGAGCTTTGTGTTCCGCTTTCTTGGTTATTATGTTTATGGACTTATTATTGAATATTTACTTGGAAAGAAATATAGAATGTACTTATGTAATAACAGTCACAGAGGTTAGGTTACAAAGTATTAAAAACATTTGAATCATTCAGGTTTTTTGGTGTGGTATTGCCTCAAAGATGCCCGTGCTTGTTTGGGTGGTTGGCCGACTTATTCGAGAATCCACTAGGGACACATTGTGATACTTTGCGACCAAATAAAACCATTCCGTGGACCGACACAGGATGGTAAGAGGGAATCCGAAAAATTGTATTGGAAAGCGACGGGGACGTATAGAGCAATATACTCTATGTAATTATTGGGGATGAACTTAACTGTAAGATCTGTTATCATGTTTTTTTGTCGATATAGGTTTTTATGTACGTGAGTAGTAAAGATAATCGTGTCTCGTATAATAAGATACTTGTCTGGATAAGCTCTCGATTTCTGTCAGTACACACATTTCATAAACTTAGGCAATAATTATAAACCAATGTGTTAAGAACTAGAATTATTATGATTATAGTAAAATGCAACTTCAACCCATGCAACCTATGACATTCTTACATAGGATAAAATATTGGTTTAGAAAATAAATTTGTGAATTATAATTATTTTGTGTGTAATTGTTGCAAACTTTTTTTTACTCATTCATTCAAATTGCTTAAGATTACGTTTGTGACATTATTTGAATGTTTTAAAATTTTGTTTAACTTTAAATCATTTTATTTTCTAACGAATATGGATTCAATTTAACTCAGTAACTAAGTTTAAACTCAATACTCAAACTTCATTCTCGAATCGACGGGCGCCTAATGTAGCAGAAAATCCATACAGATCGTCGTCATGGTTACTCTCATTCTATAAAGTTTTATTTTGATAGGTTAAAATTAATTATACAGGATAAAATTTTAAATTTTACCCTTAGACCATCTTAACATAGGAAATGGCTAACATTTTAACATTTTAAAAAATTGTATTTCGTAAACAATCTTAAATTTTCCGTGATGGAAGTCAATGTATTATGCAAGGAAACAATGGAAAAAATATTAAGCCGCTCCAATATTAAGCTGATCGCTTGCGCCGTAGTTAAGCTTCAAACAAACATCGCTACAAACTTTTAAATTTATAATATCGCTAGTATCTGCTTATAGCTATAAGCTCGCTATCGCTTGCGTGAACAAATAAAATAACAAGCCCGTAAATCTTCTTCCCCCGGTTCCTTGACATCAGTCACACTTCCACTACAGTCAAGAAAAAAAGAGATTATTTCGTTCTTTCGAAACTAATTACAAAAATGAAATTAAAACATAATACATAATTTATATTGTATCTGTACCTGAACGGAGATAATTAAAACTGTGGCTTTAACATAAAAGTAATCTTTTTGCCTGAAGCTGTTGGTGATCCAAAAGAAAAACAGATTAAGCAAAAATATCTTCGCGTAAGTTCATAGTCAGCGAATTTCATATTATATTTTCTTGGAGAAGTTGGAAGGTTGTGTCAGACATACGAAATCATAATATACTAGCTTCTTTCTGCGCATTTATCTAAAAATTGAATCATCTATACATATGAATACAATCGAACTGTCTGTTAGTACTTAGCGGTAACTCTCCACGACAACCTTTGTCGTTCTGCTT
Organism: Hestina assimilis; assembly: GCA_023373885.1. NCBI lineage: Eukaryota > Metazoa > Arthropoda > Insecta > Lepidoptera > Nymphalidae > Hestina > Hestina assimilis. The sequence continues at coordinate 14,390,257 of CM041753.1, forward strand.
CAAAGGATAGTAGAATGTAATGTATATATTAGTATCTTCCTCAGCTTTTCTAAGATTTTTATGTTAATTATAGATAGAGGCGAGATATGTAAGTGTCTGTTTGTACTTACAAGAAAACTTACTGTCGGTTTGTTCATAGTGTTTATTTGTATTCCCATTTCTAATCGTATGTCACGCTCTGTAACTTTAACGGCTTAGATTTTTATCTAGATTTTTAGAAATAAGTAAAGTCACAATAGTACCAATTACTGTCTTAATAGAATGATTTTCTGACATACTTGCTAAGATACTATTATGATTTGAAAACATCGATATTATTTTAATTTTATACAATTATATAAAGCAAAAAAATCAATTTCAATGAAAAGAACATTTGACGCCATATATCTGACAAGTACAGACAATTAGTAATTAAAAAATCGTAATATAAAATCGACTCGCCCAACATCCAGTCTCCCCTGAATGAGAAACAATAGACTTCGATAATAAAATTTGATGACTTCACTCGTAAAGACCATCTTTAATACAATGAAATTAGGTAGGTTTTTTTGCCTTTTAAGTGATTACATCTTTTATCGGTCTCAACTAAAATTTATTTTTGTGACTGACTTTATTAAAGAGTAGGGTTGAACTACACAAAAATTTATTTGATAATATAGAAAGTCAGTATGAAAAATTTCTATGATAGAAATTAAAATATTCTAACTTTCAATACTTCCATAATACGATAATTACCACCCAATGCTATGCCAGTACTTCATTAAACCTGTAAAAATCATGAGAAATATACATCTACAAAGTCACCATAAAGACAACACAACTTGAAAGACAATATAAAATATTCCGATTTAAAGAATATCGGAAACTTTTCAACGCTCAGTCACAATGTCCTGGAAATAATCGTTGAATATCGACAGCGCTCACTAAAATATTTCCTATGTTCAGTTCGGAAGCCGCAAGCAGAAGCGCCCGAAGTTACAAACTGAAAATTTACCTCTACAAAGAAATAGTTATTTTAATGTGATGTTGAATTACATTTTTACTTTTTCTTTCGCTTTCACAACACAACTTTATATAACTGATTAAAAAAATAATATATTTTTAATTCCATTTTTTTATTATTTTAATGTTTCATACTTTATTGAATGTCCCGATGGTTGTGACGATGCCTTTGACGGTCTAAGATGCTACAGAGATGAGACCATTCTCTATTGTAATCTATTTCACAAAGTATAACAACCCAAACTGATTTCGCTGCTGTACGCAGCTTTTGTTCCGGAAAATACTACTATTAAATATATATTTGTTAAAGAATATCAATTGCTAAATTATATCGCAGACCAAATAATAACATATTCTTTATAATTGATAAAGTTCTGATGAATTGATTCATTTTATGATCATCTGCCTACAGACGAGGGTAAGAAAGGAGACAAAATGAGTGTGAGGTCTTTTCCTCCGGCGAGTCTAAAGGTGTATGTATGTTAAGAGTCTTGCAGGTTTAGGATGTATACGTTTATTTATAAGCTTGATCAAGGATAGAAGTGTTACCCTCTCACGGAGTGTGAAAAACCAGTGTCTGTATTCTTGCGATTTATCAATGAATGACACACACGCTTAGTCTAGGACTAAGTGTGTGTGTCATATTGAACGCTTTCATAGGTTACTATGACTGCTTCTGGTAAGCATTTCGGTAATCTAAATTTATTTTGGAGTTATGAAATTTCACGATACTTTTTATTTTAAACTGTATATGCTATTATTGTAGCGTCTGAAACGAGACGTACGTCAGTTGACCTGAATCCTCTAAATATTTATCAAAATTATATTCGAGATAAGTTCGACTTATATCATGTGCTCACCTCGAAGGCTATTGAGCTTCTGATATGGAATTTAGTGCATACCCAATATGTCTTAAGTTTAGAGACAGTTTTCTTTATGGAGGAACATAAAATGTTATGTGATTCTTTATTACTAGATTATGTTTTTAACTTGTCTTACAAATTATCTCATACTTTTGTACATAATTATCTGGGGGCACGGCAGTGCCCTGCCAAGTCGAGCAAAAAGCGGCACGGCCTTACTATCCTTTTCTCGAAGCACTTCAGGTCATTTTCGACGCTCTATAACTTTGTTGTGGATAAAGCTATAAGCCTGAATTTTCAGTAACCGAGCAGGCATTGTATAGACATGGTATATTTCAAATTTCATTCAATTTGAACCAGTAGTTTTAGAATTATAACTAGTCAAATTTTTTAATTTTGTCACTCACTGACTGACCGATCATCAAAACTCTAAGGCACTTCTAGCAGACATGGAAGCTTCAAGTTTAGAATATAATTAGTGTTTAGTGTATAAGTAAAGGAAAAATTAAAATATTTTTTAATTTCGCTCCAGTTTACTAGATACACCAACTGCATAAATAACTTTGTAATCGCATATAAATGTATAGAATTACAAAGTTATATTTGCAGTCAGATACGTACTTATATAATTTTCAACCTCCTATAACTTCGTTGTGGCTAAAACTAAAAGCCTGAATTTTCAGTAACCAAACAGGCATTGTATAAACACGATATATTTCAAATTTCATGCAATTTGAAAGTGTAGTTTAAGAATTATAACTAGTCAAAAATTTCTTAATTTTGTTATTTATTTGCTGACCGTCATCAAAACTCTAAGGCACTTCTAGCAGACATGGAAGCTTCAAGTTTAGAATATAATTAGTGTTTAGTGTATAAATAAAGGAAAAATTAAAATATTTTGTAATTTCGCTCCAGTTTTCTAGATACACCAATTGCATAAATAACTTTGTAATCTCATATAAATGTATAGGATTACAAAGTTAGATTTGCAGTCAGATACGTACGTACATAATTTTCAACCTCTTATAACTTCGTTGTTACTAAAACTAAAGGCCTGAATTTTCAGTAAACAATTAGGCATTGTATAAACACGGTGTATATCAAATTTCATTCAATTTGAAAAAGTAGTTTTAAGAATTATAACTAGTCAAAAATTTCTTAATTTTGTTATGCATTGGCTGACCGTCATCAAAACTCTAAGGCACTTCTAGCAGACATGGAAGCTTCAAAATTAGAATATAATTAGTGTTTAGTGTATAAGTAAAGGAAAAATTAAAATATTTTGTAATTTTGGTCCAGTTTACTAGATACACCAACTGTATAAATAACTTTGTAATCTCATATAAATGTATAGGATTACAAAGTTACGTTAGCAGTTACATTTACAGTTAGATAGGTATTTAGATAATTTATGACCTCTATAACTTCGCTGTTGTGATAAAACTGAAAGCCTAAATTTTCAGATACCAAACAGGCATTGTATAAACACGGTATATTTCAAATTTCATGCAATTTCAAAGTGTAGTTTAAGAATTATAACTAGTCAAAATTTCTTAATTTTGTTACTCGCTGACTGACCGGTCATCAAAACTCTAAGGCACTTCTAGCACACATGGAAGCTTCAAATTAAGAGTATAATTATTGTTTAGTGAATAAATCAAGGAAAAACTAAAATATTTTATAATTTCGGTCCAGTTTTCTTGATACAATCAACTGCATAAATAACTTTGTAATCCTATATAAATGTATAAAATTACAAAGTTACATTTACAGTTAATCAATCAGTGTACCAGTATAGTATACACATAATATAATGGAATAATAGGTGTAGGTGGGTACCTAGATAATATACGATTACATTCAAGAAGTGGGTAGAAAGTAGCACTTTCTACAAAAGACATGAGATCCCATTAAAAACATAAAATGTAAAATTTCCCAAGCCTCAAAGCAGTTCTTCTACTACAAAAAGTGGTGAGATCTCATGTATAACTACGCCTGAAACTTGGCAGTTTTACGATACTAAAGTATTTGTATGAGTAGAACAAGTTGCCGTACAACTGCCAAGTTTCAGGCGTAGTTATACATGAGATCTCACCACTTTTTGTAGTAGAAGAACTGCTTTATGAGGCTTGGGAAATTTTTACATTTTATGTTTTTAATGGGATATCTTTGATTAATTAATAATAAGTATATCAAATTCCTCTACTCAATACGATGAGATATATTAAATTCGCAACAATAATACTTGAGGTCCAAAGGTATTTTTTAATTTCAACGACCTTGCAACCAACATTACATAACTTTAGTACGATGAACTATTGCACTTCTGGAACAGACGACATTTCACCTTTACCCCACGACCAGGAAAGGGATTTTCAATATACTTTGCTGGATTTCTCATATTAAACTTCGGGCTTTGTGATTGGAAAGGAATTGCTATCAGACTTCCCTCTTAGTATTTTGAAGTATTTTCTTAAGCTTCGTACTATTTGTTTTGTTGAAGTATGTTTGAACGAAAGTTTTTAAATCAATTTTTTGTAATACTGTTTTCAGCATAAATGCAAGTGTGTTTAAGTTATGGCACTGCTCCCTATCAAGCAGGCCATATGCTCGATATTCGTTACTAAGATGCACAGTGCCAAATGATAATCGGACATCGAAGTCAGTTATTTTGACCCAAATAGCCTTGACACCGTAAGCCGGTGGGACAAAAAAAAAACCATATTCTTTATCAAGCTAGTTAAAATGGATTATGTTATAGTGTTTTCTAGCTGCGCGCGCGGGTAAATTATTATATTTAATTATAATCTGGGAGAAGTTTCCAATGTGTCTCAAAATTAATATCTTAGAAGATAAAGTTTCAAAACTATATTTCATCTTAATGTCGCTACGTATCAAATAATTAAACTTATTTCTTAGCTCTATACAAGTACCATCTCTCTAAAATAGACTCAAAGTTTGTCCGTATCTGCTTTTAGTGTCATCTATCTCATGAGCACACATAAAAGAAATAGTCTGTAAAAAAATAAGTGACTGGTGTTCAGGTGTACCGCCTTGAAACAACCTATTTTAGAATTTTAAGCGGTAATTCTCCACGACAAATTCTTACTGCATCAAAGGATAGTAAAATGTAATGTATATATTAGTATGTTCCTTAGCTTTTCCCGCCAGAGATACTATTTTTCTAAGATTTTAATGTAAATTATAGTGACCGGCGAGATATATAAGCATTAAAATAAATATATTACTGGGATTTTACTAAAGATATCATGCCGTAAGTCCTTTGCTTCGCTATGAAAGGAATTATAACTAAACCGTGTAGGATACTTGGCAGTTTTCTGATCCGAGTCTCCGCAAGACGTTTTCAATTTCCTCCTTACAATTGTAACTAATACTTCCGACGTACAACTGACCTGATGTTATGTCGCGGCTCCACCGCTGCGCACACTGTGCACGGCGATATGACGCATGTTAGCTGCATGGGTTCATTTGTTTGACAACTTTTCTACGGCTGTTTTTACAGCCGTGACGTGCATAGCGTTGACAGCCTGAGTAGCAGTGACATTAATTCGTGCGTAGCGTGTTTATTGTTGGCAGTGGACACTATCACATAAGTTTTCTTGCAAAGCGTAGCTAGACACACGTGCGTAGTCTCTCCAGGCGTAGCGGTGGTGCTGCGCCCTTATTCTATTTTAGCGTTCAGTTACTCTTGTTTACACATGATGGTGATACAAATACCTAACGATATATTTTTATTACAGGCGACACGATATGTCCGAGCGGTATGTTCCGTTGCCCTGAGGGCAAATGCATACCAGCGCTATGGGTGTGCAACTACCAGAGGGACTGTGAGAAAGGCGAAGACGAGTTCCAATCATGTCGTGAGTACCATACTTATTCAACATTATTAAGTAATTTTACTATAAATAAATAATAAATAAATAAACATTACACACTCAACGGCCCCCATTAGGATAGTAATATCCTGTGTCGGGGTCCGGAAACATTCACAATGACAAGGACAAATATACATATATATATATAATGACACCCAGACCGGAAATATGCTTGCATGGTCAATACAAACATATTATGCTCCGAGCGGGAATCGAACCCGCGACCTGTGGCGTTTAAGGCAGGTTCGCTACCGCTGCGCCACAACGTCGTCTAGAATACTATAGAAATTGTATTCACGTGAAAGTAACAAGAATGTGGCAAAATTTTTCCGCTATATCAACAAGGTTTAATGGGAAAAAGCGAGAGAGAGTGCGACTTATGTATGCCTTTAGGGGTTCTGTACAAGCTACATTGTGTGACATATCTTCATTGTGATATCCGGGTTTTGATAAGGGAATTTGCTTTCTCAAAACTTGTGATATAAACGGACACGTCTATTGATTACGTTGACTTTAAAGCGAGCTACTAAACTCTAGACCTAAGTATTTGTTATTAAATTTATGGGATTTTATTAATTTTAATTTTATGGGATTTGGGACGGAACTCTTAAAATCATTAAAAGTAATTGAGAGCTGTTATTGCCTCACACTTGGTTTTTATGCAACTGGTGATGGTCATAAGCCACAGTGATCGTTTACCATCACGAAAACCGCGTTTTGTGCTACCATTGTGGTATAAAAGCCGTGTATTTTCAAGACGTTAAAATGAATTTCATCTTATGCTAACTATCCCGTCAGTTTTAATTTACATTTTATATTTCGTTTCTCATTTGCATCACTTTCCTGCTATTTTAATGCACCTTTTAAACTTTTCATTTAATTTGTTACTTTTGAAACGATTTACAGTCTACTTTGAGAAGAAAAATAAGACCTTCAAATAAAATCTTTTGAATTTTTATTAAATGGTGCAAATTAGTACTTTTCTTTGCTATTTTAAAAGATTATGATTCTAAAGGTGCATTTAATGACCTACTTATTCGCTCGCCTTTTCCGGAAATGTGAAGTTTTTATATCTTTAATTTTTTGAATGGTCATATCGAATAAGCTATTTGTTGTCTTACTAGCTGTCCCGTTTGTTTACCCACTGAACTAAAGCACAGTTTTCATTAATTTCTCTCGCTTTAAAACGTCTTTAAAAAAGTGAATCTTCTCTTCTTGAAACGCGTTTATAGATTACGAAGACGATGTTGTAGCGCAGGGGTAGCGAACCTGCCTTAAGTGCCACAGGTCGCGGTTTCGATTCCCGCTCGAGACAAATGTTTGTATTGACCATACAGATATATGTTCCGGTCTAGGTATGTTTTGCTATATCCTTGTGTGTTTCCGGACTTCCGACACAGGATATGTATATCCTAGAGTGAGCCGTTGAGTGTGTAGTGTTTAAAAAAAAAACGATGAAAGAAAAAAATATGCACATAAGTGCAAAATTTTACCGGCATCGGGATGTGACGACCCCATCGCCCGCTGTTGGGATAACCTCTGTCACAGCAGAGATTATTCCACCAGTGCAATCAATCAGTCACACTGTTGGTAGGTCTTTTGTTGCAAGAGGCCGGCTAGGGAGATTTAAGAACTAATATCTCGAGGTAGGCAACGCGTAAGTGGCACCTGCTACTGGAAGCGCTCATAGGCTACGGCAACCACTTACCATCTGGTGAGCCGTATGCTTGTTTACCAACTTGTAACAAAAAAGAAATCATAGTTAATTACCTGTATCAATTTTAATGCATAATTAATAAATTGTTGACACAAAATCAAAACCTGGATGCGCGTTAATATAATAAACGAGATATAATATCGTCAAGTCTCATTCGTTTGGAATTGAATCGATCATGCGGATAATATTATTCCATTATTCAAAAGATACGTTATGGTGTAGTGCTTGAATAAACGTAGCTTCGGTGACAGACTAATTACTGGATAAAGGTGTGTACGCATTGAGCAATTTCAAGCAGCAGTTTAAGTCATATTTTAACATATAGTACATAATTTGTATCATTGAACAATTTATTGATATTTGCAAGGACATATCCATATTTTTGGGAGTTTACTTTTAAGAATCGATTTTCATATAAGGCCTCGGCTATGGATTTTTTATGGGGAGTGAAATTTATTCAAGATAAAATAAAAAACGTTACGAAAGAGTTTAACTCCGAAAGTGTTTTTTTATTTATGCATGTATGTTTTCGTGTCTGTTTTCCTTTGATCGCCCATTTAAGTCCAACTTCCTTTTCTTATCAAGATGAATAAGAAATGTTAAATTAAAATATCACTGTAGGATTTTTGGATGCGGTGAAACTGAGACAGCTAACTCACTTATTTTTTTTCTGAACCGAAAGAATTCATGACTATAAAAGTCTACAGTTACTTTGTATACATACATTCATTATTAAGAAAATAAAAAAATATATAAACTGTACTACAGTTTAATTTAATAATGATGATAAACATGATCATCGTAAAATTGACATATTGATAAAAAAGAAATATAATAAAAATTGAATCAAAATATCACAGTCCTATTCAACGCTCTCCAATATATCACGTTTGTAATTTCAACAAAATAAAAGAGAATTGCACGTCTGTAGGATTGGATTACGATCAGTCAAATTTATAATGTAATTTTCAACTCTATGGCGCACGTGTTAAGGTTTATTTATAGCATGTAACTTAAGGGATGACCTGTACATTCCAATAGCTCAATATCGCAGCCACTTAAACATCGGCGATTGTTCGGGACCAATCAATCATAGCGGCAAGCTCGGTGCACACGAGCGGAATGATCGTAGCTGTACAACCGTCCCAACCCTATTAATCGTGTGAACAATTGAATCGGACACACAGCGAATATGGTTTTATTGTATACTTTTGATACAATAAATAGATATCTGATCAGTTTATTAAACAAATGCATTTGTTTTTATGTTAGATAAAAGTATTACGAACACAAATTAAATAATAGAAATATAGGTATTGTACTGATATAGAAGGGCTTACGGAATTTATTGATTTATTAATTATTGAAACTATTACAATAGTAATGTATCAAAGTGGGTTAAATGCATTAATAAAAAAACAAAAACACACTGTGTCCAAACAGACTGTGTCAAATTCTTGAAGCTAAATTCCACACCAGATATTATAAATACACCACAAGAGTGTATATAAAGGCATCACAAGAGATAAGTGTAGTAGAAGAGAGGCGAGAAGCCGAGTATATGCCTTCAGCGTGCAAACTTATCAGGCAAAACAAAATGTTGCGAACAATGCGACTTCTTACAAACATAAAAAATACCTCCACGGTCAAGGTCGACAAAGGCCCTTTACGACCGACCTTCACGATCGAGCCAGTGATTCGATTTCAAAGTTCTACTCCTATTTACTTATTGGAGGCTGTATCTGATTATGTTGAGAATTAATTTAAACGATAGAATGATTAATAAACTGATTATCTTAAATTTTAAGCCTTTGGTCAATCGAGGTGTTAAAGTTAGTGATGTGTTCACTTCAGATCATAATAGTAACCTCAAAATACACGTAACGAAAATTTGTTCAGAAAGCACAATAGCCCAAAGCCTGTACTGCCATCGTTGCATGACTCGTGCGTGAACAGCCCACTTAATCCCCACGCTATTGTAGCACGCTTGGTATGACATGTAATTTTTCCCGCGCATTCCCCGAGCGAACCAAAATGGCGGACTAAGCCGGGAAAAATACGCTTAGACCGTGTCATGTATCAAATGGGCGACGTAATGGCGATGCAGCTTTGTGGGTGCACTTGGGTTATAACACTTACGACTTTTTGAACGCATGAACAAATACAATGTGGGAACGTTTTACCTGCTAGAGATCTGAAAGTTATATGATATATTCAACGACAATTATTCTATTCATAAATAAAAAAATATGCATGTTCGTCCGTATGTCACAGTCGTTTTAATTAGAGACTACAAGCTCTATTTAAACGAAATGTAGGTATATATTTAAATTTCAATGTGTCTTAATATTTGTTGCATTTAAATAAATTAAATGTTTTAATTGCCTTCGTGACGCCGGACATTTATCAAAGCAGCATATCATTTAGATAATCTAAAAGCTAGTTAGTATTTTAGACGATTTTTTTTTCAACTTTAATATTGCTGACACGAAATTCCATTTTTGAGAAAAAACTGTGTGTGTGAAACCACGAAGTAAATGAAACTTTAGGCATTTAACTGAAAATTATTTATGATATTAAATTTGCGTTCTTAATATTAACTTTAAAAATTAGAGTAAGAAATTAAAATATATTAAGACATACATAACATGCGTGCGAACAAACCTACAAACAAACATACATAAAAATAGTAAAATGTAAAATAAAAATTTAAAAAACCATGCTTCCACTCCGCGGCCGGTTATAAAGCGACATGCTAAAGATAAAGGAAAAAAATGGAGGCATATTAAAAGTTTCACCTAAAAAGAGTGATTCATTTCCCTTCGATGGAATATCTAAAATTATTATTCTAAACTCAATCTGCTGTTACCGGTTGAATACTAATGAATACATACAAAGAATGATCATGATTCCGAGCACTGCGCGATAAAACAATAAATCGTTTTTGAATCGTTCAAATTCACGTAAATTCAATTGGAGCTCTGATAAGGACCTTACACACTTCGACCTCTTCGAGGGCCCTCAAACTTGATTGATGACCGACACTGATTACAGGTCGCTCCCGACCTTTGTACTAATGACGGTATACGATTGATCCCTTCTCTGTGCCTTGAATATTTATTGACTGGAGTTGTTTTGTTGCTGGAGTGCAGTGAAAAACGGGCTGACGTTACGACTCTCATTGTTCTCGCTGCTACTGGCTTTTATTTATCTGTTACGTGCTTGAAGTTCATCCATGTTTTCAATATCTGTTTAAAAGGACAACTGCACTTACTGCACTATTGGATATATCAATCTTAACATGTAACACTTATTTTGGTGTTTTTGGAATTACTGGTCCGGCCTCATAGGGATAAAACTATATTTATAATTAATTCTTAATAGCCTAGCCTACCTTTGTTTAGCCTAATAGTTTTAGCGTTTAGTATAATAGTTTAGCCTAGTCTACCTTCATCCCTCCCCTTCATTGGTTTAGCATGTGATTCTACTAACTTTGCAAGCTTAATCTACCGATTTACATTTAACGATTACCATCAATTTGACACCGTTGTGGCGTTGTGGGTAGCGAGTCTGCCTTAAGCCTCGACGGTTGCGGGTTCGATTCCCGCTCGGAGCAGATGTTTGTATTCGTCGTACAGGCATGTTTTCCGGTCTGGTTGTGTTTGTCCTTGTCATTGTGAATGTTTCCGGACCCCGACACAGGATATAATTATCCTAATGGGGGCCGTTGAGTGTGTAGCGTTTATAAAAAAATCAATCGGGCTTATTAAAAAATCTCCTAAACTACTGAAAATACGCTTAGAAATAAATGTCTAATAAGGTAATTAAGATAAAACAACTCTAATATTAAATATAAATAGTTTATATTATTAAAAACATGTATATATTAATTCACAGCGCCACCAGAATGCGAAGCGGGCCAGCTGACGTGTGGGCAGTATGTGTGGAACAAGACGTATTGTATACCGCCGCACTACCGCTGCGACATGCACGTCGACTGTGTGGACGGCACCGACGAGGCGGACTGCAGTGAGTACGCCCCTTTACCTTTGCACCCACGCATTCATTGGGTATAAACGGTAGACATAGAGGATATAGATTGTGTATCCAATATATTGAAATTTGTATAAATATATTTATTTCGGATATGACATTCAAGGTTATACCATAACCTACGCGCATGCGTACGCTTCAGTTTCAGTGCGCTTCAGTTTTAAATATTTTGACATTTTGCGCCACAGCTAAATCTATTGACCTCTATGTCTATGATATAAAGTATAAACCTACGAAATATTTATTGAATTTTTATTGCTGTTGTTGTTGTTAAACAGAGAGATATGACAAATGTGTGTTTTTGCTGTTCTATTATTGTACTTGAAATAAATTACCTTAAGATTTTTAATTTAACTTTGAGATCCTGTTCTAACGTCTTACTTATAAGGGTTCGGTAGCCATGGCAAGACGGAACCCTTATAATTTCGTCTGTCCGTCTGTCCGTCCGTATGTCACAGTCATTTCACTCTTAACTTTGTTTTTCATATTACTTTTAATAATTATTATGAAGTTACCAACTTACGCTTGATTCTTCCTCATCAAGCTGCGGAACCCTTTAGTTTCGACAGTGCGTGGTCCACAACCGACTTGACTGATAATTATTCCTATTCGAATCTTTTTACTATATTTCTCTATGAAAGTGTGGTTATACGTATTTGATACACAAAATCCTTTAGTTAGAGCATTTCCATATTACCTTTTTTGATAAACCTAACCTAAAAGTTATCCAGAAAGTCGATTTTAAGCTGTCTATAAGAAAGCGGGAACAGAATTAAGTGGGTGCGATATAAGCCGCGGAAACTTGTAATGGGAAGTTGTCCGCGACACGGTGTGTGAAACGTATTAAAAGTTGGATGTAGTTTACGCGAACTCGCGTCCTTTGAAAATCGGTTCCGTGTGTGATTGTGCAAATCCATACGGGCGATCGAAATGAGTATATATTAGAAAAGTTTAAAAAATGTGATGACGGCTTAGTAAAGGGCTAAAAATAAAGGACCTTTATACATTACTAGCGACCCGTTTCATTAATTTGATCTATCTGGTAAGGTTTTGCCAGGCTTTGTGATGTAAGCGCACGGGATATTATGTTTTTTATCTTTTTATTGAATTTTTCAGCTTTTTTGTACTATAATATTTACCTATGTATTATACTTTCACTTGAATCACTCTTGTCTATTGCTGAAACTGCATTAACATCTGTTGAATAGTTTAAAAGATCTAAGCGAACAGACATTGGAAGTGACTTCATTTTATACTATGTAAAGATGCTGTCCAAGAATAGATCAATAAATCCATTAATCAATATATCTTTCATTCAGCCCAGACTTCATCTAGATCACACTTTTCTTGCCTTTTTTTATCATAAACCTTGGTGTAAGGATGTTTTGCAAGAAAAATCTTTCTTTCGCTTTCTACAACAATTAAAAACTGCAGATTATAGAGAATGAGACAAGCAATATAAAGCATTTCTGGGTCTCAATAGGAGCCAGCAAAGAAATACATGCGACAGTCTGATTGAAATATTACTAATTTGAAAATTGTCGGGAAGTATGTTCGTCATAAGTTATAATGAAGTGGAAATTGAATTCCCAAGTTGGAAGCAACCGCACGCAGCGGCAGGAAGTGTTGTCATTTCTTCTTTCTTAAAAAACATAATTATATGTATGACTATATTATATACATACTCAACATCATATTACTATTCGAATCTTCCTATTAACTTAATTATTTTAGTATCAGAATGAATCCATTGATTGATTGATATATTAACGACCTTCCATATTTTTTAAAAGAGCTGTGTGATATTGTGTTATTTGCCGATGACACTTCGTTAATTTTTAAGGTTGACAGAAATTTAAAAAATTATGACGAGGTAAATAATACGTTGTCACGTGCTCAACATTGGTTTACCATGAATAATTTAGTTCTTAACGCAAAGAAGACTAAATGTGTAAACTTTTCGATGCCTAATGTTCAACAAATTAGTCCAAATTTGAAAATGAACTGTGAAAGCTTAACTCTAGTTGACACAACTAAATTTCTAGGCATAACTTTGGATTCCAAGCTCCAGTGGAACGCTCATTTGTCATCTCTAGCGGGTAGGCTTAGCTCCGCTACGTACGCTATAAGGAAGGTCAGACAACTAACTGACGTAGAAACAGCGAGAATCGTATATTTCAGTTATTTTCATAGTATTATGTCATACGGTATCCTTCTTTGGGGAAAGGCGGCTGACATTAATACTATTTTTATTCTTCAAAAAGGGTAATTCGGGCAATTTATAATTTAGGAGCGCGGGCCTCCCTAAGAGATGTTTTTAAGGATATAGGTATAATGACTGTGGTGTCACAATTTATTTATTCTAACCTCTTATATATTAGGAATAATTTAAAGTCTTTTAGCAAAAATAGTGATATACATTCAGTTAACACTAGAAACAAAAATAAACTTTGTAATCCTAGCTTTCGTCTGCGTAAAGTCAGTAATTCTTTTAAGGGGCTAGGTATTCGCATTTTTAACAAAATTCCGGATTGCTTATTGGAACTGCCAGTAAGCAAATTCCAAATGTACATAAAAAATAAACTTATCAATAAAGCCTATTACTCGTTAGAAGAATATTTTTCTGATAAAAATGCTTGGGACTCTTAATATTGCTGGATCTCATTCAAGAACCAAATTTTATATTAAAAATACAATTGTAAAAACATATATTTGAAAAGAGTAACTGTCGAGTTTCTTGTCGGTTCTTCTCGATAGAATCTACCTTCCGAACCGTCGGTAGCGCTTGACTATTCAAAAGTACTTTTTAAAAGTCTACTTGAATAAAAATAATTTTGATTTTTGATTTTGATTGAAAGTAGTGTAAACAAATACTTACATATTTTTAATGACTTTAAAAATAGATCTCAATATGACCGAAGAACATATGTATTTTTGGTCGAATTGTGAATCCATTTTAATGACGCTTTTCTATATTGGATAAGTTATATATACGCCACGAGAGTGGTTACATATTTAACACCTCAAATTTTAGAGGTAGCAAAACCATGCTTCTCCAGCACCAATGGACCGGCTCGACCGGGGACGTACTACGCTCTCATAGAAATTCGCGTAAAGTAGCAGTACCAGTATGTACTGTTGCGTTTCGTGCGATGAGTGAAAGCTCCGGAGGCCAAATCTTACACCCCATCTGTTCCCTTCCTTTTCTTGGTCTTCTGTGTAAAAACTAGAAACCCATCAAATCAGGATAAGAGTATAAGCAGACTCTGGGTATATACCGGGAAATAATGCTGGAAGACTAAGAGAAAAACATCGTGATGTTTTGCAACTATAGATAATCATGGTTGTTTCATGTCGATATTTCGTGAGAGGATAGGTGTACCTCGGTGTACCCGGAATATTCGTAGTGTACTCACATACATTCAGGTCATTTAGAAGTGTATCTGATTATCCTGTAATACAAAACTACAAATGTTTGTTAAATTCCTAATTCTTCTTCTTATCGAGTCAATGGTTCATTTTATAAATAGAAATAGAGCATAGAAAGTTGCCACTGCAATGGCGTTCTCATTAGCTGTGATTAAATAGTCCATCGAAAAGAGGGGACATTGTCTGGATTGATTTTAATTTCTGGATTACTAAATTCATCAAGAATTGAATAGAATGAAGATAATAGCTAACTTATAAAATGAGTATTTTTCTACTTTAGTTAAAACTAATTGTAATAAAAGTAATGATATTGTAGCAAGTGTATTGGCATGCTCGGCTGGCTCGGTTTCAATTCTCCAGCGTGTTCTGGCGAAAGTTTTAATGCCCGGCCATTATTATATTCTTTCTTTCACGCTCTGTGACTTTACACTTTTCGATATTAAAACTGAGTTGATGAACAATTAGCAGTCGGTATTGTTAATTTTTAGATAATTTGTAAGGTTATTTTACGAACAGGAAAAATGTTTATTTCTTATAATTAGCTTTTCCTATTTCTTTCTTCATTTTTCTTACAAATTAATTGCAATAAAATATCAAATGCACGTATCAACATGCAATGAATTGAACAAGCAATTCTCAGCAGCAATTCTGTGCAGTATCGCAATTATTTAGAAATCTGTCAATGTTTCTTTATACATATAAAAATATTTTCAAACTACAATAGTAATTAATATTTAAAAATACTGAGGCCAACATTGGGCCAGTATTTCTCAAGCAAAGGATTAGACATACAGACAGACTACCTTTGAAATATAAAAGGTAATATTTTATAAAAAGTAATATCTCCTAAGTATTCCTTTTTCAACCGAAATGGCAAGTAACAACCCACTTTAAAATCCATCACCGAAACTTTAAAAGCCATATATTTATTTCAATGTTCAAGAATTCGTCCCCGCGGCTGTCGGGAATCGTAAAATATGACGCCCGCTGAGTTTTGACGTAAAATTATGTAAATGTATATAGCAGGCGCCTCGCAGTTGCTTTTATCTCAGTCCAGATTGGGTGCTATCATTTCTATGTGAGGATCATCTCGATTCCTTGCTTTTAGTTCGCCAAATATAAAATACTTACATATTTTGTGTAAGAGAAACCGTTCCGTCAAAATTTCCATAACCATATTATTATTCTTATATTTTTTATGTTACAATAAGAAAAATAGGCAGATTATTCCTGACTAACAGCGGCTACAGACTTCCTTGCTCGGTGATGCTGTCAAGGCCTATAGGGCCAACAGCAATACATATAAAAATAAAGCCAGAGATTGTATATTGTTTGTATGCTTGAGATTAGGAAAAGCTAGTTATACGAGTAATGTATTATGTATTTTGTTAGCATTGACTTACTATAAACTAAGGAATGGACCTTCCATACAAAAAAAAAATGTTCACAGATTCACTGGTGTTCTTTCATAAATTAAACAAACTTAGTCACACGCTAATTTTTTTTGGATATGTTGCAAGCTTGCGACCTACTTCGTTTCGTTGCGTTTGTGTGAATTTACGAAGGAGCCTTCAATTTTTTTTTTTTTTTTTAGTATAGAAGATATTGGTTATTTATGTTGGACTCATCCAAACTATTTTGGCAAGTCCAAAATCTATAATGGCAAAGGAAATGTGCAAATTACTATTTGTTTAATGTTTCATTTTTAGTTTGTTATTGATTATGTGTTTATTTGTAGTTCGTGTCTAGATGGGATTGACATATCCGTGTGGATAAAAATCCCAAATCAAGTTATAAAGAATTAAAAAAAAAAAGATATTGTTAGAGGTATAATTAGATTTAGTCAAGGACTAACTAAGCTAAGTAATCACTTCGTCAGTTTTTTTTTGTCTGTTGTCGCTTTTGTTTATCACTGTGCAGATATTATTTATGAACTGCACTGACTTATTAATAACTTTGTAAAGTAGTAACAAAAGTAAATGTTCAATTGATTCCGATTGAGACACACAAATCTTCAGGGGTTGTTTCTACATTCGCTTGAGCCGCGGTGTCAAACAATTTCACTCTTATTACTATTGCATTTACTATAAATTTTTCCTGACTTTGCTTTAGCAAAATCAGCGTTGTAGCGAGAGTAAACCCAGTTTTTAACAACTTTTAAATTATAAATATTGTTTCTTGTATTATCATCATTATTGGACTTTGTTCTATTCTATTATGGGAGTTCTGGTAGAATAATGGAATTGATAGATTTTATTAATAATAATTAATAGTAACAGAGATTTGTTGTTTTTGCTATAGATAAATCGGCTTGTCTTGAATTAGCAATATTCTTATCCTTTTAATCTAAATAAATATCCAATGTACAGACATACAATCAACAATACAAATACAATATCCCGTCGTCCATAGTGTCTTCTTCACTGGAACGGAAACGTCTCACGCCAGCCGCTTGGTGATTCAGGCACCATTGAATTCACAAACGACTGTGCCGCTATTATACAAGTCGATATAGTTTATTGTACTTACAGGATACTAGATCAAAGTACGTAAGTTTAGGTAAACTAAGCTATCACATACCGATTTTTCATTTGCAACTTTTATAATAAAAAAAAAATATATCGAGTTCAAAACTAAAAAGAAATTAATTCTATTAGACTTCTATTATTACATTATTTTATTTTATACTTTTTATTTTTTTTATGAATACATGATGATGATGATGAGTACATGATGATTAATGCAAATTTAAGACCTATGGTTTTCTAACGGATTCCATTATCAGAACTAGACCAAATGATGAAATAGGAACACTCGGGAAGCACTAGCTTTCAAATAAAAAAAAATCATCAAAATTGGGTTTTTCTTCCATGTGATGGGTTTTTCTTTCATGTATCGAATTTAGATTTTAGTCATCAAATTTTATCGAGGCTAAGTCAAGCCAAACCATTTTACCGATTTAAAAAGTACGTAGTGTAAAATTTCATATTTTAATATCTTTCTTTCCCTATTAACTTTATTGAAACCTTACGCACACATTTAACCCACAGCAAAAGTCATACAATTACATCTTAAGGCCACAAAAAATTGGCAACCTTCGGCGATTCATCAAATATTTACCGTACTTAAGCTTACAAATTACGACCTTTTGTGAAACTTCATACTGAAATTTCTTTGAGAAGTACTGGAAAGCCAACGTTCTTTTGTAAGCTAAAAGAGCGATCCTGAAGCACTTCGTCTACAAAGACGCCTTCCATCGTGGATTTTTACATAACTTTATATGAAAATCGCATTATCTGAGTGTGGCGAACAAGCGCACGCCGCTAACAGCCTGTCGTAAAACCTAACATGTTTGCATCTCGCCGGATCTTTGCCGATAGTGTATAATAATAGTGAATATAAATAGTGTATTATTTTAAGAGAATTATTTCTTTAAAATCTTATTTTGTTATATTATTTATTGTAAGCAATTTCCGCAATTAAGTTAACGAATAATTATTTATTGTAAAAATAATTAGTCTTTTAGAAATATCTTACCCAATTATTTATTTAACAACTGCAATGTGCTCTCCTTACGTAGTTTCTAAAACATAATGAGGACCTAAAAATCCTTATTTCAATCAACTTCTGAGTGCCTAAATCTCAAGTCGGACATTTCAACCCGTTCTTAAATCCTACTTCATACGTTTCAGCATACCGCAGGTGCCAGACAGATGATTTCCAGTGTGGCATGGAAGGTACCGGCTCTGGCAAGGTGTCTACGCAAGGTCCATGCATACCAAAAGAAAAAAAATGTGATGGGTTAGTGGTAACAACAGTTATTACTCTATTTTTTCTGTGTTTAAGTTTCAAAATGTTACATAACGGGAGGAACTTTCGGTCCTCTTCGCTCATTATTTTCTTGGTTTGGAGTTGCTGTAGAAAAGTTTTCTGAGACGATAAAAAATTATAGCAACCAAATATAAACAATGTTGCTTGAACCCATCTGAAGGTAAAGTTCATTATGGTCTGACCTGAAATGCTATATCAGGAGGAGGAAGGAGGAAGACGAGATGAGCAGTAGAGCAGAGGGTTACAGTTCTGGCCTTTGGCTACACATTTATAAACCCACATGCAACAGTACGAATTTTGCTATTTCAGATCGATAACCCGATGCAAGGGTGGACTCTAAACTAGTTATCTACTACAACTTAATAAAAATATTTTTCTGTTTTCAGTTACTTAGACTGTAGAACGGGTAAAGATGAACAAGATTGTCTAGGACAGACGCTGGCGTGTCGCTTGGACCAGTTTAGATGCGCGTCTGGCAATAAGTGTGTGGACGCGTCTGCTAAATGCGACCACAAGGACGACTGCGGCGACAACTCGGACGAAGCACACTGTAGTCAGTATTGCGTGATAATAGACAATGAATAACTATTCATTAATTTTTTGTTAATATATTAAATATTTATTTCAATAGTAGGATCCTCGATTTTGAGCTTTGTCCTGTTTTGTATGGAATTTTGTGTATATATTCTTTTAAATAGTTAAACCCATAAGTTTATCATTTTGATTCCTGAAAAAAAAAATTAATTATTTTCGTTAAAGCTGTATCAGGCGATATTGTTTAAAGAAAACTGTTGTAATAATTTTTAAATGTACGAGCTAATTATAATTCTTCTACTTCGTGCTCTCTTTTTTCTTTGCTATAATCATTTAATTGGTTTCGTACTCGTTTACAATAAATAGTAATAAAATAATAATAGTTTGGTTAATACAACTACCTAAATATTTTTATTCACCAGGCTTCCCACCATGTCATATCGGTCAGTTCCGCTGCAGCAACGCTCTCTGCATACCTGCGACCTACCACTGCGATGGTTACAAGGACTGCGCGGACGCGTCGGACGAAGCCAACTGCACCGCCATCGCCTGCCCCGACAACAAGTACCTGTGCCCCAGGGGAGGGCCCGGGGGCATGCACAAGTGCATATCAAGATCACAGCTATGCGATGGAAAGAGAGATTGCGAGGATAACGCTGATGAGGAAAATGCTTGTTGTAAGTCAAACTTTTACCATTACAACACACATAACAACAAAAATACATACTACATTGATTTTAGATTAGATATAAATTAAATTTAAATTTCCAGCTACCCTGTCGTGTCCGGCGCTGGAGTGCGAATACAAGTGCGTGGCGTCGCCCAACGGAGGCGCGTGCGCGTGCGCCGGCGGCCTCACACTGTCCGCCGACAACCGCACGTGCGTCGACCGCGACGAGTGCCGCGAGTGGGGCCCGTGCCACCAGCTCTGCATCAACACTCCCGGATGTGAGCCAGCGCTTCAAAATTTAAAATTAAATAATATACTTTCTGTATTTTAGATAACATTATTCGTCGAATCAGATCTTCTAGTTAAAAGAACATGACGACGTATCGAATTTTTTAGTTCATACTAAAACCGTAATTAATTTTACCTAAAGCCAATTTGACACTTGCACAATTTTAATTATATCTCTTTTAAATATCGATACAGCATTAATTGTGCAGATAATGTTACGAATCTCTATTCCGTAAGCCATGAAAGTTCGTGTCGCTAACGTGTTGTGGTGTATGGTGCGCAGCGTACTCGTGCGCGTGCGCGCCGGGCTACACGGCGGGCGCGGGCGGGCGCTGCGGCGCGCGCGCGGAGGGCGCGTGGCTGGCGCTGGCGCACGAGCGCGGCGCGCTGCGCCTCGACCTGCTGGGCCGCGCGCCCGCGCCGCTCGCCAACGCGACCGCGGCCGCCGGCCTCGACTACCACTACCGCCGGAACTTGCTCTTCTGGTCCGATCTCAAGACTAGGAAGGTGAGACCCACTCGCCTCTACCTCATCATACTAGTGTCAACACAAACATTTCAATTGTTATCGTAAATTTAATTGCATCAAAATCATCTTCAGCTTCATATATGTTAGATAAAAATTCAATTTAATTAAGTAAAAATCATCCTGCAAGCTTTTAAAAATTACTAGATTTTTTAAACATTTCTAATATTATAAGAAATTAATTTACGACTATTATATTGTAACGTTAGAAAATGCAGGCGTGTGCGCATTTTAAATATTTTTGGTTGCGTTGTTCCATCTTCAGGCTAAACAACATACATATTACCGATTACCTTTACCGATTACATTAACCTTTTGGCAAAACGATATTTACCTTACCCCTTCATATCTGAACAGATCCACTCGCAACCGCTGAACGCGCCGGCCGGCATCACGCCGTACGGCGGCAGCGACATCTCCATCGCGGGCTCGTGGGCGCCCGTCGCGCTGGCCGTGGACTGGGTGGGCGACAAGCTGTACGTGGCGGACGCGATGGGGCAGAAGATCGATGTGTTCGAGCTGGACGGCCGCTGGCACGCCGTCGTGCTCGGCTCCAACCTCACCAACCCCGCCGACATCGCCTTGGACCCCACGCTCGGACTCATGTTCGTCGCTGACAGCAGCCAGGTAACGCAGCAGCTTTGAGAATTATAATATATAACTACCACAAAATGTTTGAGAATAACAGTTACTTATATAATCAATTTTCAGATTATCCGAGCGAATATGGATGGAACCCACTCTAAATCTATAGTTTCTGAGGCGACGTATAAAGCTTCCGGTATAGCGGTCGATACTATTGCAAGACGTATATTTTGGTGCGATTCCCTTTTAGATTATATTGAGACTGTTGACTATGATGGTAACTACAGATTTTTAGTTTTAAGAGGTCAACAAGTTCCCAGTCCGTCGAGATTAGCCTTGTTTGAAGATAGGGTATACTGGTCTGATAGTACTAAGCAAGGAATCAGCTCGGTTAACAAGTATGAAGGTTCTACCAGTATTCAAGCGATATACAAGACGAAAGATATCAGAGAACCCAAAGCGATAACTGTGATTCATTCTTTGAAACAAACCTCAGTTAACAACCCCTGTGGTAATAACAATGGTGGATGCTCACAAATGTGTATAGTGACAGCTCTTCAAAACGGTGGTCTCGGATACCGCTGTGCCTGTAATATAGGATACAGATTAGAGACTGATTTAAGAAATTGTGATATAGTCAAAGAGTTTCTGATGTACTCCCAACAGAGATTTATCAAAGGTAAAGTTTTGAATCCCGTAATTGAGGGTTTTAGTGAAGCCATTTTACCTGTAGTATCAAGAAGAGCGAGATTTGTAGGTTTAGACTTTGACTCCAGAGATGAACAAATATACTATTCGGACGTCTTGCAAGATGTCATATATAGGATACATAGGAATGGAACAACGAAGGAAATTGTTTTGGCGTCCCAGAACGAGGGTGTCGAAGGCTTAGCCGTAGACTGGGCATCAAAGAACTTATATTACATTGATTCTAGAAAAGGAACTCTTAATGTTTTATCAACTAGAAATATAGCATATAAAAGAATATTACTAAAAGATTTAAAGCGACCAAGAGCTATTGTTGTTCATCCGAATAAGGGATACATTTTCTTCTCGGAATGGGATCGTCCAGCAAACATTAGTAGAGCAAACACGGATGGTACTGGTCTTTTGGTTTTCGAAAACGTAACTTTGGGCTGGCCAAATGGGCTGTCCATTGATTTCGAAGCAGACAGAGTTTACTGGTGCGATGCTTTATTAGATCACGTTCAACACGCTAAATTGGACGGCACAGACGTTAAAACTGTAAACTCCAGATTAATAAGACATCCATTCTCGATCGTAATTCACAAGGAATTCATGTACATAACCGATTGGAGATTAGATGCTATTGTACGCTTGCATAAATTGACAGGAGAACAAGAGGATATTATGGTTAGAGAGCCCCAAACGAATAGGCTTTATGGTGTTAAAGTTTACAGCGAAGATATACAGAGGATTGATCCCATGCAACCGTGCGCTAGAAATAATGGCAACTGTGAAAAGTTCTGTTTCGCTGTTCCAAGAAATAATACAGAATTGTTAACTGTAAAGTGTGGATGTCCCTATGGAGAAAAGTTAGCAACAGACGAAACTCATTGCATTCCCGATCCGAACTCGGAACCGCCAGTTCAAGCCTGTCCCAACTCGTGGGATTTCACTTGCAATAATCAGAGGTGTATCCCGAAAAGTTGGGTTTGTGATGGAGACGACGATTGTCTTGATAACAGCGATGAGGAACAAAATTGCACCAGTAAGTTTCAATTAGTACTATTTTAAATTTTAATTGTGTAATATAATACCTAAATTTACGACTCCAAAAGACTTAACAAAAAAAGACAAAATATTGTAATAGGTTTCTGAAAATAGTGTACATATTTCCAGAAACGACATGTAGCGCGACAGAATTCATGTGCAAGTCGGGTCGCTGCATCCCCGCCACGTTCAAGTGCGACTCGGAGAACGACTGCGGCGACTACTCGGACGAGACGGGCTGCGTCAACGTGACGTGCAGCTCGTCGCAGTTCCAGTGCGGGAACGGGCGCTGCGTGCCCAACACCTGGAAGTGCGACTCGGAGAACGACTGCGGCGACGGCTCCGATGAGGGCGCGCACTGCGCCGACAAGACCTGCGCCTACTTCCAGGTTAGTGGCTTTTGACCTGTGTGATACGTCACGTGAAGAGCTTATTTGCTACATGTCTATTAAGTATGTATGGTATAAGTATGAAATGGTTTTAATAATATAAGTAGTTGCAATGAGGTTGTTCAAGTTCAGGCATAATTCACAGTATTTTGATGTTCGTTGCAAAATACTTAAATTTACTTTTTTATTAAATTGATCTATTTTTGAAAATTAATAAAATTCCATATAATATAAAAATGACATACCATTGCGATTTCAGTTCACATGTCCGCGCACCGGTCACTGTATTCCCGCGTCGTGGGTGTGCGACGGAGACGACGACTGCTTCGACAAGCAGGACGAGGCCGACTGCCCGCCCGTGTCCTGTCTCGCGTCACAGTTCAAGTGCGCCGATCTCAAGCAATGTGTTCAGGTAAACACTTTTTATTCAACCAATTGTGCCGTTGTTAATTTGTATATTGGACTTTTTTGATTGAGTTGAGATATTTTAAAATTTAATAAAATATTCAGAAGAATCGAGAGGTAATGTTTGGAGCCGACATCGCTCTGTTAACGCGAGAGTCGAGGGTTCGATCTTGACCCCCTTGGACTACTGTCGTACTCACTCCTAGCGCAAGCTTCGAGCTTATTTGGAGGGGCAATAGGAATATTAGTAATGCCTTGAAATACCATTGCTAATATTCTTAAAAAAAAAATGTAGCCGTTGAAGTTAAACGTTGAAAATAAATTTTTGATAAACGTCGTCAACTTATTGACATCCAACGCAAAACATAGGCGTCATCTAAATAAGCACAGCTCTAAGACTTCCCTCGAGGATGCTATCCCGGCGGCAGCTATAACCGATGAGCGTGGTGGCGCAGGAGGCGTACAAGTGCGACGGCATCCCGGACTGCAACGACGGCTCGGACGAGGCGGGCTGCCCGTCGCTGGCGCCGCACCAGTGCGCGGCCGAGCGCCAGTTCCAGTGCGTGGCGTCCGGCCTGTGCATCCCGCGCACGTGGCACTGCGACGGTGAGTGGCGACGGGGAGCCTAAGTGCTTTATAATACCTATTTTTGTCTCACTCCGATTTTATTAAATATAAATAAATATATAAAAAATAAAAAAGGTGTACGATTCACACACGATTGAAGTGAAACTTCAGTAATTCGACAAAGTAATGAGATGAATATATATAAAAAGATATAAAATTATTCACAAACACTGTTAAATAATAACACACCACGCTGACTTCTTACTTAAAAGTTGTAATACGCAGCCGCATACAGTGTACAGTAGGTAGTATTAGTTCACATACATTTCACATATACTAACAAGTTACATATACGTTAAATGCCCAAAAACAAGCAAGTATTAAACAGTGTGCAATATACATACACACCGACATTTGCTCTCTCGCTCTGGCTCACTAAAGCATGGCGCAAAGACCGATAATATAAAATAGTATGTATATTTCTGTCTCATTCTTCCTACACATTTTTCTTTTTTCTATCTCTTACCTGTCAAAAATTGTCATCATCATAAACAAAACAGACCCGCGAACATGCATGGGAACAAACACATATACATAAAAATAGTACAAAGTAAAATTAAAATTAAAATAAATGAAGTCTCTGTAGCCTGAAAAATTTGAGGCGATGTAATAAAAGTTGTTGTTGTTGTATATAACTTTATTGTACAAGTATTTTAAAAATTACAAAATTTTTCAAAGAAATATCATTTGTACAAAGGCGGGCTTATCCCAATAAGGAAAGTTTCTGTTTTAAAACTACTTATCGTAATCCACCACGGAGTTTTTTTGTAACACCCAAAATGATAAAAACTGTCGATTTCAATAATAAAATCGAAATGAGCCGAAAAATGGGTCGTATAAAACACCGAGCGAGGGGAGAGGGGAGAGGAGTGAGCGTGCGTCGTGCGCAGGCACGCCGGACTGCGAGGACCTGTCGGACGAGCCGGCGTCGTGCGGCGCGGCGGCGTGCGGCGCGGGCCACTTCCGCTGCGACAATGGGCGCTGCGTGTTCCGCGCCGCCGTGTGCGACGGCCGCGACGACTGCGGCGACGGCTCCGACGAGGGCGCGCGCCACGCCTGCGAGCCGCCGCCATTCCGGTAACGACGACTTTTCACTGCCAATATTGGCATGAAGATTCTATTGATTAAATATTCTTAAAGACACTTTTGTATACTTCCAAAAATATTGATATATTTTTGGTCAAAATAATGTTGTAGCGATGCAGGGATACACTACTGCACCGGAATGCAATGCAAATGAGTGTCTAAAATATTTTTCAAATTATCATATTTTCTCAAAATCCACTTCTCCTTCATTTATCTTGAAGCAATATTTCTCCTTTTATCTGAATTTATACTCGAAAAATCCCAACTTTGTACAATTTTGTCCAAAATCATGTAGTACAACACACGATTGTTATATTTCAGGTGCCCATCTGGCCAGTGGAAATGTCCAGGTGTCGCTAATCGCTGCGTCAATTTAACACAAGTTTGCGATGACAAATTCGACTGTCCCAACGAGGCCGATGAAGGTAAAAAATCTTATATAATATAAAATTCATTAAAGTAAATTCTTTGCCATTTTTTATTCTCTTTAAACTTTTCCTAGGTCCGGCCTGCTACTTCGGTACGTGTCAACATAGTTCAAACCTCTGCTCCAACGAATGCAAGCAGACGCCCGACGGCCCGCTGTGCCTTTGCCCGAGCGGAGAGGAGTTGGAAGCCGACGGGTTCACCTGCAAGGACACCGATGAATGCGACCCGCCCGGAATCTGCTCCCAGATATGTACCAACACTAAACGATCATACTTCTGCAGCTGCGTCGAAGGCTACCAGCTCAACGTGGACAAACACAGTTGCAAAGCTAATAACCACTCCAGCGCATTCCTTATCATCTCCAATCGTCACTCCATCCTAGTCGCCGATCTCAACGAGCAGGGTCTCGAGAGAGTACCGATAAACGTCGAAAACGTCGTCGCTACGGCTTCGAACATGCACACTGGAACGATATTCTGGTCAGACATGAAACTAAAGAAGATTTCCCGTTTAGATCGCGGAAGTGAACCTCAGGTTATCATTTCAACTGGCCTAGATTTAGTGGAAGGTCTGGCATACGATTGGGTGGGTGGAAATATTTACTGGTTGGATAGTAAATTGAACACTATAGAAGTGGCGAAAGAGGATGGAAGTGCTAGAACGGCTCTCTTGAGCGGAAATATAACACAACCGCGAGGAATGTGTTTAGATCCGGCTCCTAATGCTCGGTGGCTCTTCTGGACGGATTGGGGCGAGAACCCCCGAGTCGAAAGAGTAGGGATGGATGGAACTAACCGCATGGCTATAATTACGACTAAGATCTACTGGCCAAATGGTTTAACGCTAGACACAGCCACGCAAAGGGTGTATTTTGCGGATTCCAAGCTAGACTTTATAGACTTCTGCTATTATAACGGTTCAGGCCGTCAACAAGTCTTAGCTGGCAGCCATTACTTATTGCACCCACATTCACTTACACTATTTGAAGATACTTTGTACTGGACTGATCGTCAACTGAACAGAGTTTTGTCGGCTCATAAGTTTAAAGGGACAAATCAAACTGTGGTTTCGCACTTGATATCGCAGCCGTTGTCAATCCACGTCCATCATCCGTCCTTACAGCCGCAATACCCATCGCCTTGTCTAAAGGATACTTGCCAACATCTCTGTCTGTTGAGTCCCAATAATACAGTCGGGTACACCTGCATGTGCAAGCCGGGATTCAAATTATTACCCGACGGGAAATGCGTCGAAGGTAATATGTTTTGCATGATTTACATATTTTATTAATATAATATTGGCAGTACTGTACAATACATAGATACTGATTGAAATATGAATAAAGTTTTCTTTTGTTCCAGAGGAGAGTTCATATTTAATGGTGCTAAAAGGATCTCAGATTATAGACCTGTCAACAGATGGTTCTGGTAGAGCTGGACAATTAGCTCCAATTGTTGGAATCCAAGGTATGGGAATTTATTATGGTCGTATGATGATAGTTCATTTTTCAAATTGTATATTTCATTTTGTTGTTGTAATCAATTACTCAATTTCATGTATTTTTTGTAGGTGGGGTACAATTGGACTATGATCGCCAAGGTCATATGTTATACTGGCTTCAGTCCATATCTGGTGACAGTGAAGACGATGAGAACTGTACGATATATACTATGCCTTATGGAGGTGGTACCAAAGTTGAATTCTTCGGTCAAGACACTGGTATAGTTGGATCTCCGTCTGCAATAGCTTTCGACTGGCTCGGACGTAATTTGTTCATGGCTAACAAAGCGGCTAGTAATATTGAACTGGTTCGCGTAGATGGAAAGGTTAAATTCAGATCCATTGTATTTGCAAACGATGGCAGCAGAACGTCGATAGCGAAACCTAAAGGATTATGCTTGGATCCTACTGAAGGGTGAGTTGATTTAATTCTTAAATATGTTTTATTATTTTTAATTAAAGCAATACTGACTTTTAATCATTATTTATAGAAAAATCTATTGGAGCGATGATGGAGGATTTGGAGTACCAGCAAAGATCGGCAAAGTTAATATGGACGGAAGCAATCCTGTTATCCTTGTTGACTCCATTGAGAGACCAGAGGCTGTTGCAATTGACATTGATAAAAAGATCGTTTACTTTAGTACCCAATACCCAGCTAGTATAAACAGTGTTAATACAGAAGGAAATGATCGGAAAACTATTTTGACAGAAGCTAACGCTATCTCATATCCGAAAGTCATTTCTGTACTTGACTCTCGTTTATATGTTTTGGATACACGTCATGAAAAGATATTCAAAGCGGACCTTCCAAACGGTGATAACATTAAAGTCATACTAGATAATGAAAGCGATTTGAAATCTCTAACGATATTCCAGAAAAGAAAGATGGTTCATCATCCATGTGCCCAGAATAATGGAGGATGTGAACAGATATGTATTCCCAGTGAAGGTGGATCTAGAGTTTGTGCTTGTTCAATAGGTTATAGAAAAGAAAATGAAATTAACTGTGTTCCGTACAAAACATTTGCAGTCGTATCACAACTAGATCTAATCAGAGGCTACAGTCTTGACACTAGCGCCGAAGCAATGGTCCCAGTCACCGGTCAAGGACATCATATACTACACGTTGATGTTCATTTTGCTGAAAATTACATCTACTGGGTAGAATTCAACCGTGGCCAATGGAACGGAATCTTCCGCATCAGACCTAATGGTTCGGAAATTGAACACATTGTGAAAGAAGGTATTGGTAGCAATGGTATACGAGGATTAGCAGTAGATTGGGTAGCTGGAAACTTATACTTTACAAATGTATTCCCGCACGAAAATTATGTGGAGATGTCTTGGCTAGATGGGTCAAATAGAAAAGTAATAGTTAAAACCACTATGGACGCTCCTAGGGAACTAGCTGTCAATCCTCTAAAGAAACTTCTGTATTGGATAGATTATGGTCAATATCCTCGAATAGGAAAATCTTATCTTGATGGAAGTAATTGGCAGACAGTAGTTAGCTCAGGAATATCTAATCCAAGAGACTTAACTATCGATATGTTGACACATGACGTATATTGGGTAGATTCTAAACTAGATCAGATTCAAAAAATCTCTTACAACGGTGGTAATAGACAACTCATAAGATCAAATCTGCCAAACCCTATGGGTATTGCTATACATACTGGAAGTATATACTGGGTTGATAGAAACTTACAAACAATTTATAAAGCCTCTAAATTACCGGGTAACATGTCAATACCGGAAAAGATACGTACTAATCTGCCTAAATTACGAGATATCGTTATATTTGATATTAATAACCAACCTACAGATGAAAATAATCCGTGCAGGAAACTAGGAAATGGAGGTTGTGAACAACTGTGTTTCAGTTATCCCCCAGAAGCTAACAAAGGTTATACTCATCGTTGTGAGTGTGCGACTGGCCAAGTGTCAGTAAATAATCCAAAGAAATGCGATGTAGTCGATGAATATTTAGTATTTACAACAAGAACTGAAATTCGGGCTGTTAACTTGGATCCAAAATCAACTGGTGTACCGTTCAAACCTATCGGTAATCTTACAAATGTAGTTGGTGTAGAATTTGACTATGCAGATAATAAATTGTTCTTTACTCAAATAAGACCTTGGGCTAGGATCGCTTGGATGTCAGCAAATAATCCTAATCCATCTGGTATCCAAAACATTATTAATAAAAATATTAATCCAGAAGGTATTTCGTATGATTGGACACAAAAGAAAATCTACTGGACTGACAGCTCGAATAACTCTATTTACGCTATGAACTTGGATGGTACTGAATTGGTTATGATAGCTAGAGTCGAACGTCCTAGAGCTATTGTGGTTGATCCTTGCAATGGTACTCTTTATTACACAGACTGGGGTCGATTTGGAACATCTGGTAAAATCTATAGAACTACTATGGCCGGTTCGCTTAAAAAGGCTATAATTGATAAAGATCTATCACAACCCAGTGGTCTTACCATTGATTTTGATGAGAATATGTTGTACTGGACTGACGCTGTTCGTGAGAAAATAGAACGTTCCAAATTAGATGGATCAGATAGAGAAGTGCTAATTTCTGCAACAATTTATCCATTTGCTATAACTGTATTTGGAAATTATATTTACTGGACAGATTTACAGTTACGTGGTGTGTATAGAGCTGAGAAACACACTGGTGCTAATATGGTGGAGATGGTTAAAAGATTGGAAGACTCTCCTCGAGACATTCATATTTATAGTACCAGTAGACAAAAATGTCAAAGGAACTTATGTAACATAAATAATGGAGGATGTGCGCAGAGCTGTCACCCTGCTCCGAATAACTCAGTGGAATGTAAATGCGATGATAATACTAAATTAGTAAATGAAGGGAGAATGTGCGTTACGAAAAATATAACTTGCGATCCAAGCAAATTTTTCTGTGCAAATGGTAAATGTATTAGTCGAATGTGGTCATGCGATGGAGATGATGACTGTGGTGATAATTCTGATGAGGATAAAAATTACTGCGCATACCATTCATGCTCACCAAATGAATTCCGTTGCAATAATGGGCGTTGTATATTTAAATCATGGAAATGCGATCATGAAAACGACTGTAAAGATGGTTCTGATGAAGAAGGTTGTATATATCCACCTTGTGCTGATGGAGAGTTTACTTGTCTTAATTCTCGCTGTATTCCTAAGACGCAAGTATGTAATGGAATTAACGATTGTAAAGATAATATAACCTCCGATGAAACCCATGAAAGATGCCCTAGAAATACAACATGTCCAGCTAATCATCTTAAATGTGAGAAAACTAACATTTGTGTCGAGCCTTACTGGCTATGTGATGGTGATAATGATTGTGGTGATAATTCTGATGAAGACCCATTACATTGTGCTCAAAGAACCTGCCCACAAAACAGCTTTCGTTGCCCTAACCATCGATGTATACCGGCCACTTGGTACTGTGATGGTGACGATGATTGTGGTGATGGAGCCGATGAACCTCCAGAATACTGTCGCCTCGAAGGCAGAACGTGCTTTGGCGACTTATTTACGTGTGATAATGGCAATTGTATACCTAGAATTTACATATGTGACGGAGATAATGACTGTTTAGATAACAGTGATGAAGATGATAGACATCAATGTAATGAAAGAAAATGCGATGCTGAAACAGAATACACCTGTGAAGAGAACAAATTCTGGGGAAGAGCTCAATGTATCCCTAAGAAATGGCTGTGTGATGGTGACCCAGATTGTATAGACGGTGCGGATGAAAATTCAACTATACATCATTGTTCCACTCCTACTCCATGCTCTGAAGATCAGTTCCAGTGTAACAACGGACGTTGCATTAACGAAGGTTGGGTTTGTGATCATGATAATGATTGTGGAGATGGATCCGATGAAGGAAAACAATGTAACACACAATATAAAACTTGTTCGGATCAAGAATTTAGGTGTCAGAACTTCAAGTGTATTAGAAATCACTTCAGATGTGATGGCGAAGATGATTGTGGTGATCATTCTGATGAAGTCGGGTGTGTAAAAGAAAACAAGACTTGTCCTACGGGACAATTTAAGTGCAATAACGATCAATGTATAGATAACAGTCTCGTTTGCAATAAAGTTTCCGACTGTACCGACGACTCAGATGAACCAGCTCACTGTAATGTAGACGAATGTGCAAAATTGGAAATACATCAATGTGGTCACAAATGTATAGATACTTTAACCGGATATTATTGTGAATGCAATCAAGGATATAAACTATTGAGTGATGGCAAAGCATGTGCCGATATAGATGAATGCGTAGAAAAACCAGGAGTCTGTTCGCAATATTGTTCGAATACTCCAGGATCTTACTATTGTAAATGTAACGATCAGTACTATGAAAGGGAAGCAGATGAACATACTTGTAAAAGGAAGGACAATACAACAGCATGGATCATATTTACAAATAAATATTATGTAAGAAACATGTCTACCGACGCCTCGCTATATAATTTAGTACATCAAGATCTAATGAATGTGGTGGCTATAGATTTTGATATCAAAGAAAACAAAATGTATTTCGCAGACGTTTCTGCTAAAACGATTTATCGGTCTGACTATTCAAATCCTAATCCAACAAAAGAAGTAGTTGTTAGGCATGATTCTCATGGCTTAGAAGGTATTGCTATAGATTGGATTGGTAGAAAAATTTATTGGTTAGATCGACATTCTAAGAATCTAGATGTAGCTGAATTAGATGGTACTAGAAGGAAAACACTTAAAACTGGAATTGCTGATCCTAGAGCAATTGTTGTTCATCCGGGCACAGGATACTTATACTACACATCGTGGCATCTCCAAGCCTACATCGGAAAAATAGGTATGGATGGCTCAAACTATACTACGATTTTGAATTGGGACGACGATATTGCCTGGCCTAATGCTCTTACAATTGATTACTTCACTGATAGAATTTACTGGGCAGATGCTCATTTGGACTATATTGGGTCCGCTGATTTAGAGGGTAAGCACAGACACATTGTACTATCAGGTAGTAAGGTTCCACATGTATTTGCCCTCAGTTTGTTTGATGACGAAATTTATTGGACTGATTGGAATTTAAAAGCCATAAGCAAAGCCAACAAACATTCTGGTGAAAACTTAACGACGCTTAGAAACACAACTCATCGCCCATATGATATCCATGTTGTTCATCCCTTACGGCAATTGTCTTATAATAATCCCTGCGGAAATAACAACGGAGGGTGCTCTCATCTTTGCCTAATTGCACCACCGCATGAGTCTAGCTACCTGAACATAGAAGGTTATGGCGAAGAAGGAGAAACAACCTTTAAATGTGCTTGCCCAAATCAATTCTACTTGGCACGAGATATGAAAACGTGTATAGCAAATTGTACAGACGGTCAGCATAGATGTAACGGCCGTGATGAAAAATGCATACCATGGTTCTGGAAATGTGATGGTGAAAAAGACTGTATGGATGGTTCCGATGAACCTGATACATGCCCTGTGAGGCATTGTAGAGCTGGTTCATTCCAATGTAAGAATACTAACTGCACTCCGGCGGCAACTATTTGTGACGGAACAGATGATTGTGGAGATGGAAGTGATGAAGCACAGTGTGCTCATGAATGCCCTCGTCTGGAATTTAAATGTAAATCAAGTGGTAGATGTATTTTGGACAGTTGGAAGTGTGATGGTGACACAGATTGTAAAGACAATAGCGATGAAGATCCAGCCATGTGTCATAATCGACCTTGTAATTTAGACACAGAATTTCCATGCAAAAATGGTCGTTGCATACCCAAACTATGGATGTGTGACTTCGATAATGATTGTGGCGATGATTCAGATGAACCTGCTTACATGTGTAGACAGAAGAATTGCACAAATGGATGGAGACGGTGCCCAGGGCAGTCAAACTATAGATGCATTCCGAAATGGTTATTCTGCGATGGCAAAGATGATTGTAGGGATGGGTCTGATGAATTGCCAGAAAATTGTCCATCGTGTAATAGTCAAACTGATTTCACCTGTCAAAATAAACGCTGTATACCTAAACAGTGGCTTTGTGACTTCACCGACGATTGCGGAGATGGTAGTGATGAAGCAGAATCTGTTTGCCAACATAAATATAGAGAATGCTCAGAATCAGAATTTAAATGTGGAAATGGAAAATGTATTTCGTCAAGGTGGCGATGTGATCACGAAGACGATTGTGGCGATAATACTGATGAGATGGATTGTGGAGGCTTCAAATGCAAAAATGGAACGTTCCAATGTAAATCTGGTCATTGCATTGCAGCTTACTTCAGATGCGATGGTGATAGGGATTGTAGGGATTTATCTGATGAAATCGGATGCCCTCCAAGATTCCCCGGTGGCCGATATTGTCCGGAAAGCAGGTAAATAATGAAATAAAACTACTGTTTTATTGAAATATTGTACTGCCCAAGCATTTATTTATTTATTTATTTATTTATTTATTTATTTATTTATTTATTTATTTATTTATTTATTTATGATTCGCCATTGGTAATTACATCAATACATATACACAATGTTAACACAATTAGGTATTGTAAATGCATTACCTTTTAAGGCAAATACAGCATGCATTAATTGTTTTTTGGGAGCAGTGCATGTTTCGCTATCCGGTTACATCAAGAATACATTTATTAAAAACTATTTATACAAAAAAAAAGAAAAAAACAATGATTAGGCTATATCATAACAAAATAAGCAACTGATTAAACATAAGTAAAGAAGTATATATATATATGTGAAACCTTATTCATTACCTTAATAATTATTGATAATTATGTTATAGATTCCAGTGTGGTAACAACTTGTGCGTATCGCAATCAGATCTTTGCGACGGAACAGACGATTGTGGTGATGGATCCGATGAAGCACCAGCCATTTGTACCAATTTCAATTGTGACACTCTACGACGATTCCATTGTGACAATCATCGCTGTGTGCCTAGGTGAGACTTTGTCAGCTTATAGATAAATAGTCAATCAACTTACACTATGCAACTGATTACAACAGTTTTAAATGAGAACCTCAAAAACTTCTTCAATGTTCTATTTTAGGTATCAAGTTTGCGACGGCATAGATAATTGTGGAGACGGTTCAGACGAAAATAACATGACGTTGTGTTCGAAACGCGCGCGGCCGTGCGAGCCGCTCACGCAGTTCCAGTGCGCCAACCGCAACTGCGTGGCGCGCGCGCAGCTGTGCGACCTGGCCGACGACTGCGGCGACGCCTCCGACGAGCGCGGCTGCCACCACGCACACTCCTGCTCGCCAGGGGACAAAGGTAAATATTCAAAATTTACACCGTCCTCTCTGCCAAAATTGTAAATAGGTAATTTGAATTTAAACGGAAAATTTTGAAGTACTTTAAGATGTCAGTGCACAAGTGACCAATGAACGTCTGTCTCTATTTCAGGTGGATGTGAACACTTCTGTACCAACGTCACGCTACCCAGCATCGCGGGAGGCGTGGCGGGCGGGCCCAGCGGGTACATCTGCACGTGCTTCCAGGGCTGGATCATCTCGCCCGCCGACAGCAAGCGCTGCGAGGACGTGGACGAGTGCGCCAGCGGGGCGCACCACTGCGCGCAGCTCTGCACCAACCTCAACGGCAGCTACAGCTGCAGCTGCCGGGAGGGATTCAGGTTAACTTACGTCTTAGCTCTTAATTTTACTGATATAACTGGTTTGATCATTTTTATGTAGACTAAGACTAAGGTGATTAATAAAATTACACCACTCTACATATTATTATTTACAGTAAAGTGAATCTCAATGAAACATTTCAATAATTTTCAGATTGGCAGACAGTTTGTCCGGTATTTGCAAAGCAGAAAAAGATGATGTAGTATTGATGTACTCTAATGGACCCGAGATTCGTGCATTTGTCCAAGACAAAAATGAACAATTTGATGTCATAACTTCTGAGAAAAGAATTGAGGCAATAGATTATGACCCGAAAAATGAAATGGTATTCTGGGCAGATAGTTATGATAAAACAATCAAACGTTCTTACATGATCAATGCTCTAAATGGACAAGTCAAGAGCGGATACGCTCAGGACTTGAACATGAAGGGAAATTCGAAGCCCACGGCTCTGGCCGTTGATTATATTGGAGAAAACCTTTACTGGACCGAAACCGATAGGACGGGATCTAAGCCCAGAGGACGTGTCATGGTAGCAAGAACGGACGGAAGATATCGAAGAGCGTTGGTATCGGCTGGAATCGAAAGCCCCACGTCTTTAGTTCTCGATCCGCAATTAGGTAAAATGTACTGGGCCGATGCGGGCTCAGCGCCGAAAATTGAAATTGCCTGGATGGACGGCTCGAAGAGACGACCGATTATTACCGAGAATATTAGACATCCGACCGGCCTCGCCATAGATCACGCAATGGATCACACAATTTACTGGGCCGATACTAAACTGAACACAATAGAAATGATGAAGCACGATGGCACAAATCGGAAAGTTATATTAAAGGGTGACTTCTTGAAGCATCCGGTATCGCTGGACGTTTTCGAATCGTCAGTGTACTGGGTAACGCGAGAAACGGGAGAGCTCGTTAGACAAGATAAGTTCGGAAGGGGAGTGCCGTTCGTCATATCGAAGGATCTAGTCAATCCGTCGGCTGTGAAAGGTGAGTTATCGATTGTCATCAATTGTGTACGCCATTGTAATAATTATATTTCAAAGTCGATAATTTTTTAAAAAACTTTTGAAATAACTTTATAACGGTTGTGTCCGGCCGGCAGTGTACCACCCGCTGCGCTACAACGCGTCGCGCGGCGGCTGCGCGCGCGCGCCGTGCTCGCACCTGTGCCTGGCCGTGCCGGCCGGGCGGCGCTGCGCGTGCCCCGACGCGCTCACGCCGCCCAAGCGCGCCGCGCACGAGCTCGCCTGCGACGCGGGTGAGTTGACTATTTGTCGGTGTGTCACAGCTATTTTGCTTAAATTTTGCCCCTCCAAATGAGCTCGAAGGCTACGCTAGGAATAGGTCCGACAATAACCCAAGGGTGTCAGGATCCAACTCTCGATTCTCGCGTTAACGGAGCGAAGTCGGCCCTTCTACCGTTGAGCTACTCAGGGTTCGAAATTATACAATAACAATCATTTAAAAATTTGTTGTTTTGAATCAGTAGTCTGCAAAACATTTGCTTAAAGTAATCAAAATTGGTCTCGTTCGTTTCGTTGACGTTAAGCTGTTCGTTTGGCAGCGGTGGAGCCGGAGCGGCCGCTGCCGCGCGTCTGCCCGTGCGAGAACGGCGGCACGTGCGTGGAGGACGAGGCGGGCGAGCTGGCGTGCGCGTGCCGCGCGCCGCTGGCGCCGCCGCTGTGCGCCAGCGCCGAGGCCGCCACGGCCGCGCGCGCGCCGCCCGCCGCCGCCGTGCTCGTGCCCGTGCTGCTGCTGCTGCTGCTCGCGCTCGGCGCCGGCGGCGCCTGGTTCGTCATCCGGAAGAGGCCCTTGTGAGTCATCGTAACTTACGTCTCCTCGACACGCCACGCACACTCGTTACTGAGTCATGAACCCCTCTACAACCGTTCATTCCGAAACATTAGTCGTTGACGTTCGTTTACCCCCCAGCGGCAAGGGCGGCGGACTGGGCAGCCTGGCGTCGTCGCAGAGCGTGTCGTTCCGCGCCGGCTCCAACGTGGAGTTCGGCGCGCCGGCGGCCGACGCGTACGCGCTGGGCGAGCCGGCGCGCAAGGGCCGCGACTTCAGCAACCCCATGTACGAGGCCGTCACGCGCGCCGCCGCCGCCGGGGAGCCCGAGCCGCCGCTGCGTACGTATCCACAATGTAATTTTCAGTAATAATATTTAGTTCGAAAGGAAACGTAGCCTAACGAAGTAACCGGTTTCCGCAGCGGGCATCTACGAGGTGCCCGAGGAGCTGAAGGAGAAGGTGGTGTCGGCGGTGATCTCGCCGTCGTCGACGGAGACGCGCGGCGGCGCGGGCGGCAAGCGCGCGCGCGCGCTGGACCCGGCGGCCGACACGGGCGCGGACACGCAGCAGCTGGTGCGCGAGGACCGCGACTGCCGACGCGCCGCGCGCTACTGACGCGTCCGCCCCTCACCTCGCGCCTCGCTTCGCTTCCGACTGACATATTATACAGCCTCAGAATATTAGGAATTCGGATAAAAGACGGACTTTCCAAAATAGGACAGACATTATTGGATAGTTTGCATTATTGGACATACAGAATGGATTGATTAATTCACGCACGGTTTTACAGGAATTGAGGTCCGAGTAGTGCTGCGCGTGTATTATATTATCTTTAAAATAATTGTAATATATATATATATATAAAATATATATATATATATATATATATATATATATATATATATCCAGCCTGACAAAATCGCGGCGGGTGGTAGTCCTACATTTTTATTATAGTTTCCTCCAGGTGCGATAGTACTTGGTAGCTTTATATGGTAGCTTCATTACAACAATTGATAAATACGATGGAAAAAAAAACTTTAATCCATCGAACTTCACAAAAAGTTCATCACAAAGCAATCGAAAGATTACTTATTCAAAAGAGATGAGGCTGTCCGCGGGGAAGAAGTGTCGATGTTATAATTCCAAGGAATGTGATTAAAAGGATAATAAATTAATACCAAACACGATTTTTGATCTTTATAATTTTGTTTTACTATTTTTTCTTATCTTTTTTTACTATCCTAGATTAAATGTTTACATTTTTTCAGACGAATTAATTTACTTTTATCTGTATCGATGTTATTTTATTGTTGGTAACACTGGGTAACTATTCTTATTGTTTTCTTGAATGATGTTATTTGTTTTATATTTTATATTATATAAAAATATATTATATTTTTCTGTTACATTATTCTATACTTCTCTCCGGCCGTACTTATGCGTCAGTATTCCTCTTTTATTGTTCGTCGATCGAAATCATATCATTGATTGATATCATGTTAGTAGTATTTGAGCAAAAAATATATAGAATGTATTTTCTCGGTTTTATTTGAGAAAATTCTGGGCCTAATAAACAGTGAGGCCCCACATACTTATACATTCCCGAAAAGTATAAAAGATTTGATTTAGTACATAATGTAATTAGGAACAGCGACAGCGGCCGCTCTTTCTTAGGGTTTAGGTTCATTTGACAATAAGCGACGTAACTATTTAGAGAATAATTTATTTATTTCGTTATAAGACTATGTAAAATATAGCTATGTTGTGTTTTATTATTGTCTATTAAATGATAAAATTATTAGATTTTCTTTGTGGTATTGACGATTTGCCATAAAATGTGTGAGATAATATTTCTGTTGTTTAATGTTAAAATAATAGTCGTCAATTTTTTTTTGTTATATAAAATCCTTTATCCAATGTAAATATGTGCGTTCAAGTATGTGATGTACATTTATAATTTAAATATATATATATAATGTACAGACTAAAACAATTAAAATTTGAGTTAATTGAAATTGATGGCTTCACAAAAATATTTTTGAAAAATTAATTATAAAGAAAATTCAGATGAAGCAAATTTTAATTATTTAGTATATAGTTTGTGAATATAATAAATCATCACAACAGTTTTTATATTATAACATATGACCAGAAGCACATTAGTATGAAAGCTAAGTATACATTTGTAAAAAGTTAAAAATTTGTCAATATAATATACTTAAGAAGATGAAATATTTTTGTATTGGGATTATTATTATTAGTTGTTTGACATTAGTCGAGAATATTGTGTAAAAATAAATTAAATATGAAATACTTTGTTGGCTATTATTTCTACGACCCTATAATGCTAAACCAGATTAAAATAATGGGAACCATCACAGCTTTATGCTAATGCTGTAGGTTAGACTTATAAGGTCCCTAATTTCAGATGCTACCAGTCTACGTTGAGAATCTCTTTTTCCAATAGGCATTATAATAATGGTAATTCCCGTTGATAAAGAATCAAGAAATTTGGCAAAAACCAAGGTCTTACAGCACAAATTACGAATATTCAAAAAGAAATTTTATACATAATATCGTCGTTGCAAATTTAAAATCTCCTATGTGACAATTTTGTCATAAACGAGTTATTTATATATTTTAAAAGCAATTTTGTGTACCTACACATTGCAAAAACTCCTATGTGAATATCTTAATTCATTTTTAAAGTATTCGCTAATTTAAAAAAATTGAGCTTTTTTATCCTATGTGCAGAAAAAATAATTAAATGTATAAATATATATGATAAATGATACATTATATAAGACAATCTTTATTTCAATATATTATAATTCCCTTATACTTAATTATACCTAAAAAATCAAGAATGTTATTTAGATTTTTTTTCAGGAAACTGTTTTTTTCGTTTTTCTCGAAAAGTTACATTTTACACATAGGAGATTTTAAATTTGCAACGGCGATATATAGTTTACGCCAATTAAGATTGACAGACCTCAGAGTTATGTAATTTATGCAACAAGCTTAATTGACACCAACCTCAAATAAGGTAAATAAATAAAATTGTGTGAAACAAAATAAAAGAGAATTTTTATTCTAGATAATGGTACGGAACCCTTCCTGCGCGTTTCCTATTTGTACTTTCCGATTTTTTTTTCTTCAAACAAATGGTAAATTTATGCTGGCGCGTGTAACCTTCTTATAAAAGTTCAAAACTATAAATTATAGACCTGTCTCCTGTGTCCACCACAATCATATACAGGCAGACAAAAAAAGTGAATACCCACACTACAGCAAAAACGCTTGTTTAATTATACATCATATTTTATCAGCGTTTAAGTATACGATTCTTAATAGCAAGGTCGAAAATCGCATCTCAAAATTTTTTATCAAAGGAAGCTTATCTAATCATAATTCTTAATATTTGTTAATTTCAGTGAATATCTTAGTTCTGGTAGACTAAAGTAGTGCATTTTTATATATTCTAGTATGTAAATTATTTTTAT
The DNA here is from genome assembly GCA_023373885.1 of Hestina assimilis. NCBI lineage: Eukaryota > Metazoa > Arthropoda > Insecta > Lepidoptera > Nymphalidae > Hestina > Hestina assimilis. The sequence continues at coordinate 14,430,837 of CM041753.1, forward strand.
TTACATATTATTGTGTACATCTATTCTAGCAATAGTTTTTAGTTTATATATAAATTTGGTAAGTAAGGAATATTTTATATGTAACTTGGATTTAAATTAAATATGAGTATTGAGTAACTAAATGAGTAGAGCAAAAAAATCTGCATATTTATACCAATTTTAGGTTTGGAGAATTTACTATAATTATTATGACTTTTTACGAGGATGTACATATATGATATAATCTCACCCGCGCCGATCAATCCACCTCAAATTTTTTCCTGTCTACGTGACATTGGCGAAGTAATGTACTCAATTAGCAAAACTGAAAGCCTAAAAATTTAAGTGATTGAATAATTATTCTGTGGAATTTGCAGATTAGTTTTAATTGTACTCGTATTTAATTTTTTTTATTAAAAAGTATCTTAAATCTCAATGTCTTCATTGTCTGATGCTTTGGTTTGAATTTTGATGCCAAATTTTGTCTTAATGATTGCCAGTTCGAAAAAATTAGTTTTATTCTAAATATTAACTTACATATTAATAATAATTTATTGCTCTTAAAAATATATGAAATACTCCCTTTACAAATATGCCAACCAGCTGAACCAGCTTGATTAGCCATGACGATAAAACATTTCTAAGCACAGCTTGCGAGCCTTTGACATATATTATAGAGATATTTAATATTTTAACTTTTAAAAATTTTGATTTTTATTAACTTTATTATTTATAAAACTTATGTACAAAACCACTTTTCCTTTACTTTTTGTGAATTTAATCATACGTAACATACTATAAGTACTATAACGTAATATATTAAATAGTCATATATTTTAATTCAAATTTAGTAAGTGGATGAAATATGTATTTTAGCAATTATAACTATTCTGGTAATCATATGCTTGACAACATTACAAATTTACTATGCTCGTTTATTCATAATGTTAATTTTATTTAGCACATTGAATATTATAATCGTTAATTTTCAAACACTGCCAGTGTTTGAAAATCATTAGATATTTTATATATTAATATAATGAAATAACTAAGAAATTAATTAATCCCTAAAACAATCTTTAAATAAAAATGTTGCTATAGTAATTGTCAAATGTCAAATACAGCTATCATAATATCATTTTATAAATAAAAAAAAGACTGACTGTGCATCAGAGGCAAGATTTACTTACCATCTCTAAGTATACATTTTACATTTAAATTCCAACTAGACTTCTAATAGCGTATTAACTCTTAAAACCTAGTTATTATTTTTTGTCATTCAAAATCGTAAATTTTCACTCACAGAATTTGTATTTACGTAATTACTGTCGAAGTAAAATAATTCTTGGATAACCTTTTAAAAAGGTCAACATTGGCTTAAGTATTAGCGTAGACGTAGAGTATTAGATTCTTTTTGTGTCAGTGTTTGGTCAGTGTTGTGAAAATTCTTGAACGAATATTATCGATTACAGAAAACAACTATTGGAAGGAAACAGCCGGTGACCTTTTATCCTGTTCTTACACTGACACTGCTCTTTCTGACGTCAATTGTTATGTAAAATAAAACGATCAATTTTTTAATAATGTGTTGTGAATAAAAACTCTTCTTTGTGACTAGTTCGCTACATTTTTAATAAAGTGACATATTTAGAGTAGTGTCATTGATTACAGAAAATGTCATCGATGAGGATCATGATAAGGCGAACGGCCGCCAGTCGGTATTTGACCAGTGTGGGGAGATCAACAGAGCCGGTTGAACAAGCAGTATTATTAAAGAGAAACACGCAAATAAACGTACGAACGATGGCATCGAAAGCAGTTACAATAGAAAATATTAATCCTAACATTTTGAAACTCGAATATGCCGTCCGAGGTCCTTTGGTTATACGAGCAGCGGAAATCGAAAAGGAATTGGAAAAGGTCAGATTTTTTATGAATATTTCGTATTAAATGGTGAAAGTATAACAGTTTGAAACAATTTTATGATACATACAATTTCTGCGTATGTAATATTGAATGTTTTTTAAAAAGGTCTTCTAAGGTACATAAAAAATAGCAAAAAATATTTGAACATAAATGGTTTGAGTCCATCAATTTACATTAATGTGTTTAGTTCATTTTGCATTAACTACTTCCTCTTTTATTAAACTATATGATCATATTTTTAGAAGTGTATTTTTATTTTATTTTTATATTTTATTTTGTTTATTAGGAAAATATTTTATAGAGTTATACATTTTAAAGCAGTTTTGTAAAGTTTTAAGCAGTTTGTTAGTAATTAAATTAAAAACAGTAGTCCCATTCCCTAACTGTTTTTATCACAGAATGATTGAATTTAAATATCCAACCAAATTTATCTTATTAATAAATGTCTTAGTAAGATCTGATAGTACAAATTACTATTTATTCATGCAATAAAGATAATTTGCAATATAAGTGTTTTATAAACAGTGCAAAAATCAATTTGGTCTTGATTATTTCTATATAATGTTTATAAACTTACAATTATATTTGAAGTCTCAATAGCTTAACGAAAGGCATGACTGTTAACATAATATTTAAATAAATAATTTTAAAATGTGGTAATAGGGCTTGGAATGTGAAAACCTATATGTACTATTTATTTTGTCATATGACAGTGAAACAGCTGCTAAATGTGTCCAGACTGATGCTATGTTCAATAATAGAATCATATTAGAAATAGACTAGGTATATTACACAATTTTGATCATATGTTATTGAATTATTACAATGTTTTGTTTTTATAAATATTAAAATATATTTATAACCGTGATGTACTTAATATTGACAGTAAATTATTGATAATGTTGTTATGATAAAAAAATGTAATTCCATATCAAGCAAAACAAGCTGACAAAAGCTAACAAATACACTCAACAGCCCCAATAGAATAGTAAATTAGTCTGGAATCTCATACAAAAACACATAGCATCACACTAACCGGAACTCATGATTGTATGTTCAACACAATCATATGCCCCAAACAGAGCTCTTCAGGCACAATCGGTGGTAAAAATAGTTTTTTTTCTAGTAATGATTTTTCTTAGCATGTTATTACTAATACTCCTATTGCCCTGCCATATAAGCTGGCCATTAAATACACAATAAGAAATATACAATAAATGTAGAGTTTCTTTCTGATTCTTCTCTGCAGAATCTACATTCCGAATAGATGGTATCTTCACTCAGACGGCTATAACACAACAGACCATATATTTGACGATTCGAAAGTGCCTATGGGCCTATTTGAATAAAGAATATTTTGAGTGTGAGTTTTTCAGTATGAGCAATATAAATGATACTGTTTGATCTAGAATTAACGTTTCTAACTAAATAAATGGTTTTGAAGCACATGATCTAGTTAAACATGTACATAGTTATTGCATTATGCTATTGAGAAACATTTAAGATAAGCGTAGTTAATTTCATCATATCTTGAACAATACGAGACTGTTTAGTTCCATGTAAATGTTATACCATTTTAAAGGCATGATAAAATCATTCTATCTCTATACAATAAAAAACTTTAAAATGTTCAAGTTAATAAGATATGCTTAAAGAGGTATTTATTTTCAAAACAAAGTTACATTATTTTACTGAGAACACAGAATTAAAAACATTTTCACTGATCATCCTCAAGTATCACATTATAAAAAAGATAATAACATTTTAAAAAAATACAAAAAGAAACAAGGTAAGCACAATAAAATATCATAAAACTAGAAAAATGGACATCAACAATCAAATTGTGGGTATTGTAAAAGATAATTATATTCATTAATAGTTACTGACCCCCCTGGGGTTGGGGTGCTTATTAGGCGGTCCATTAAGATTATTAGTAAAACCTTAAAAACATTGATAATATTCTTTATGAAGAAATTATGAATTTAAAGATACCTTCCATAGTATTCTGCAAATTAAAAATATGAAAACATGATTTAGTTGCAAATAAAGCAGTGCGCAGGTGCTGGGGTGCACAAACACAATTGTTTTAAACCAAATATTAACAATTTCTGTATTTATAAGTAATATCAATTTAAAACTTAACTCTTTTGTAATCTGTTGTGTAAGTTTCAAAGACAAAAGCATTACTGTCGTGTTTTCTGCTAATTTATGGTTTTAGGAAGCTAAATGTATGTTATTATGTTTACCCTATATGAATACTGATGAAATTGATGACACAGAGGAAAATTTTAAGTGTTTGTTTCATATAATTGATGGAACTTGTTCATACAAGGTCACAAGCAGACTTTGTTATTAAGTCAATTATTGTTTTTGGCACATTTTCATACTGACATAGATTTAGTTCACCTTGCAAGGACGTTGTTTTATATATTAATGTTAAAAATTTAGTCCATCGCTGGCCATTTATATCGTTTTCTATGTAATATTACTAGTTTTGCAATGCCGTTTTGCATCCTTTTCCAGATCTATGCAGTAATTTATTTATCACAGTAGTTTTATTCGATAATACTAATAAATGCTACACACTAACGGCCCCTTTATGATAGTTATATCCTGTGTCGGGGGTCCGGAAACACAAGGACAAGGACAAATACACCCAGACCGGAAAATATTGCATGGTCAAAACAATCATATGTTCTGAGCGGGAATCGAACCCGCGATCTGTGGAGTTTAAGGCATGTTCGCTACCGCTGCGCCACAACGTCGTCATTTTGTAACACTGTTGAATTGTCAAATATTTAATATGGTGTATCCATACTAGCTACTGCAACATTATACATATGCCGAACAGTAACTTTCTTGAAGAATGACCTTAGTACAGAGAAACTTTTAAATAAATAAATAAACGCTACACACTCAACGGCTACCATTAGGATAGTCATAATTATCATATGCAATGACAATCGCAAACACACCCAGACAGGAAAACTTGCCTGTGTGGTCAATACAAACATCCACACCGAGCGAGAATCAAACCCGCGACCTGTGGCGCTTAAGGCAGGTTCGCTAACGCTGCGTCAACTCAGTAATATTATGTAGCCAATATCAGCTGGTTATATCAATATTAGTTAATGTTTGCTAACGAGCGTTATCTATTAACACCTGTCAAATTAGCTTTGGCTTTGAAACAAGCAAGGTTGCAACATGAGAAAGGAAAATAAATATTTGTTTACTAAAACCCATAAATTTCACCGCCTTAATATGAGGCCTCTCTATCATCTATTCATTTTACTCCTAGTTTTTGCGGTTAAGAGTGTTGAAAAGCACAAACAGTATCTACAGTACAGTTGTGGAGCCTAGACCAGTTGTGGGTTGACCTGACTAGTGAATTACTAATCTCAAACAGAACATAAATATGAACTATTTTCACTCAGTATATCAAAATGCACTAGATACGGAATTATCCTTACTTTTCGACAAGTGAGCATTAGAGATTGTGTCTTTATCCAATCCAAGATTCTTTGTACCCAGCCTCCTTTAATGGAGGACACACATTTGAAGAGTACAGGAGTAAAACGCCGGAGACCCAATCTCCCACCTGCTCTGTTCCCTTCCTTTTTCTGTTCACAGCCTGTCGATCATAGGCTGTCTTAAACCAATGAGCGTTCTGTATTTGGTATGTTATGTTGACATGAATTTAACAAACGTACAAAACCTCAAGGGGATAGACGCGGAATTTCGAGGGAGCAATTACATATTGCACATTTAATTAGGCATTGTCTCTGAATACTTTTTTTTTGTTGGCAAGCTTCTTTTTCCCTTATTATACAGATATAAATGTCCAGCTAGATCATTTATAGTTTAAAATGACTCTAATTCAAACCAATTGAGTCATCTTTGTCAATTTGTTTGATATATTGATTGAGCTATTATTGCAGCACACGTAGGGCTGCCAACTGTACTGTTAAAAAATACATAATACTGTTATGTATTTTTTTACGTTCGAAAATACTTTCGTTTTTAATTAGAAAATAAAAAAAGCTTCTCAAGTATTTTAATATTGACTTAAATTGCGCAAGAAGCTTCATAAAATATATTTTTAAAACGTCAAAAATAAAATACTGTTCATTTTATTTCTCCAATCTTAATATACTTCATTTCTCGTACAAAAAGTTGACAACCCTACACACTATATGCGGTTGAACGTTGATATAACAATGGTACACGATATCGTATAACTCGATAACGTGACATCTTCGTTATAATAATTATAGCTTATCTTTTTTTTTATATATACCGAAAAGATAAGCAGAAGATTATGGCTTAAAACTGTTCCGTTGAGATAAATAGTTTTTAATCTTATTTCTTTGCGAAGTTAGTTATATTTATTTATCTGGTTCCACAGAGCTTATTGCACCTCCAAATAAGCTCTTAGCTTGTGCTAGGAGTGGGCACGACAATGTGGGATCAGGATCGAACCTGCAACTGTCGCGTTTACGGTGTCAGCTCTTTTGCCGTTGACCTTGTGTTAGGGAAATAGCACACCCTGAACCTCCACAAATACATGTTTTATGAAATGCTTTCTTTCAGGGAGCACAAAAACCATTCAAGAAAGTAATCAGAGCGAACATCGGTGACGCGCACGCTATGGGACAGATGCCCATTACATTCATCAGACAGGCGAGTTTCTCCTACGTATTATTTCACGATAATAGGTTAAACCCTGGCTTCATCTGCTTGGGATTAGAGAATATATTTATAGTAATGAGTTTTTGAGAAGTAGTAGTAGTAGTAGTTTTATAGGCGTCGGGATGTGACGACCCCATCGCCCGCTGTTGGGATAACCTCTGTCACAGCAGAGATTATTCCACCAGTGCAATCAGTCACACTGGTGGTAGGTCTTTTGTTGCAAGAGGCCGGCTAGGTAGGTACCACCGCAGTGTCCAATATTCTGCCGCCAAATAGTAGTGTTTAGGCACTACTGTGTTCCGGTTTGAAGGGCACTGTACGCTAGTGAAATTACTGGGCGAACGAGATTTAAGAACTAATGTCTCGAGGTTGGCAACGTGTGAGTGGAACCTACTAATGGTGCTGCAAGCGCTCATAGGCTGCGGCAACCACTTACCATCAGGTGGGCCGTATGCTTGTTTGCCAACTTCTAACATAAAAAAAAAAAGCAGAGAGAAAGATGGGTTCTATAATTATACTGAAGTGCCATGGGTATAGAACAGAACTTATGATGCTTATTAATCATTATCACAGCATCCACACTGTATTTGTATAAATTTAAAATGGATTTTGTAAAAAATGTTGTAAACTATTATAATGAAAAAGTTGCTTTAAAGATTGTATATTCTCTAAGCCAGTGGATTGGAGTTTGTTACTAAATATTTGCTTAGCTGGGCTCCGTCAGGTGGCTGCCCGTTCACATTACCGTGTATTGAAAAGAAGTTTGCAATTTAGCCATTTTTTTTGTTTCGATAAGATTGTTAAATCAATTTTTAGTTTATTTTAAAGGTTTATTTGCCTATGCTTGAAGTTATTTGTCTTATGTTTAGGTGTTAGCATGCGTGACGTACCCGGAGCTGATCGAAAAAAGCGACTACCCCGCAGACGTCAAACAGAGAGCTAAAGACTTGTTGGATGCTTGTGGGTACGTAACATGCGTTTAATTAATATACTGAAGTCTGCAGACCGCAGTAATTTATATATTAGTAACAATAGAAGTCACATTCACTGGGTGGCCTTGTCGCCGACAAGTTTATGTGAAACTGTTGGAGAATTATGATTGGTTGCTAGTGGTTGGTGACGTATGTATTTGCACATAGGTAAGTATGAAAGTGTAAAATACTGGTAATAAACGCGCGTGAGTTGAGTGTGTCGTCTTGCACTGATTCTTTATTACTTTATTCTATGTATTTTAATGCTGCTAATTTATTTAAGACTGATTTTCACTTATGAATCTTTAAACTGTATGAGAATTTGAAATTAGTAAAAATGGTAATATTCTTTATAGAAGTCAGCAAAGTCTATTAATACAGGAAATATACACAGCAAAGTTTTTTCCTCTTGGAAATTTTTAAACCCCTTCAAGAAAAGTGATGGAACAATCTCATAATTATACTAATCGCAGTTCAATATTATTATATCCTGCTACTTTACGTTGATATCCTGAGTACGGTTTGTAGTTCCAAGGTCGAGAAGAAACAGACAGAAAGAAAAATTATGGTTTCTTGTGATGAAAATCAACGATATAAGACGATTTTTTTTTTCGATATTTTGATTCGTTTTCGAGATAAAGATGTTCAAAGTTTAATTTGTTTTGAAAAAAGTTACTCATCTTAATTGATTTTATTGAGGAATGCTCAGTTTTTGGCACGAAAGAAGCCATAGTCTTGCCGAAAACAACATGTTGTATCAAAAGTAACAAAAACCTTAATACGATACGGGTTTTACGTAATACTACAGAACTTACAGCATTGAAGGTATAAAAACGCGCGATCGATTTTATACACACGAGTGACTTACGTTTGTTGCCTTGTGAAAATTGCGGCTTTTCTTTAAATATATTCGTATGCAATCCATACTGATAAAAAGTTGGCAAATGTGACGGAAATGATACTATTTTGGCGATCTCTCTATGTTTACGTCAGAAATTTTTTAAATCGTCTCTTACAAGAATGTTTGTTTATATTTCTGTGGCTGTAACCTTGTTGTTTTCGACATGAATGGGTCGGCTCGACTGGGGGACTCACTTCTCTTTTACAGAATAACGAAACGATGTAGCAGTATTTGTACTTTTACTATCTCGTTTGATTTCGTGTAACTAAAAACCCAATTCCGTGTGTGTACTACTTCATCTCATTCGCCTTTTGCCTTCCTCTCGAATTGACAAAACACTTGTGACGTTTCTAATCTCATCTTTAACATTGAGAATGCTTATTGGAACTGCAAATAAACAAGTTTCAAATTCTGCAAATAAACATAAGAAATCAACTTTTTTTAAAATCATAATTTGATCATACCACCCTTATAAAGTTAACTTATATACTATACAATATTATTATTATTATTGCCTACGTTTTAAACCTAAGTTAACTAGCTTATATAAACATTTTGCTTCGTTTGAAATACGATTCGCTAAAATACTGTTGCAGACTCCAACACCAAAATGTAAATTAAATATACTTCGAAATGGCTTTCGTTCCTCTTCGTTTCGGGCACATTCTATTGCAATATGAGTGACATCCTCTATTACACCGCAACTCTGACACTAGGTTGGCCACTAACCACTCCATAAGTAGAAGAAGAATTACATATGAAAATATTACTTCACAAGACGAGCCGACTGAGAACAGGTAGATTTCTACCACCTCAAAATATAGTAGCAAAAATAAGTAAATGCTACACTCAACGGCCCCATTAAGGTAGTTATATCTTGTATCGGGGGTCCGGCAACGTACACAATGACAAGGATAAACACACCCAGACTGTATAGTGAATACAGACATCTGCTCCGAGCGGGAATCAAACCCACGACCCGTGGCGCTTAAGTCCAATTAAGCAATATGCAAGCAGAAATATATATTTAGTTTTACTATGAAATAGCAAAATGTATATATACATTTGATGGCTAAATCGTTCGTCAGCGGCAAGTCGGTGGGCTCGTACTCGGCGTCGCACGGCATCGAGCTGATCCGGCGGCACGTGGCGGAGTACATCGCGCGGCGCGACGGCCACCCCGCCGACTGGCAGGACGTGTGCCTCTCGTCCGGCGCCTCCACCGCCATCAAGAACTGCCTGCAGCTGTTCTGCAACGACATCGGCGGGAAGGTGTCCGGTGAGTTGCGATGTCACTTTGGAAATGTTAAAGTATTTAGACTTTTTTATTTACAACAGGGTCCGACAGACGGTGGCCGGTCTTGAAAAAAATTCAGGGATCCTCTAACTGGGTCCAACTGTTAATTTAAACCATTCTGGAATCCGCTGGAACAGACACAAAAATTTTAATGAAATTCGGTCCAGACGCTTAAGAGGAGTTCAGTCACATATACACGTATAGAAGTATTATTCTATAACCGTATCGCCTCGCATCCTAATATCGATTTAGTTTCCCAATTACCTTCTTGCCTAGGGTTGCCAACCATTTTTGAGTAAAATAAAGTATTTTTCAATGTATAAAAAGAAAAATTAAGTACATATCTCAATAAAATATACAAATAAAAAAGTATTTTCAATTCGAGTTATAAAAGAATTTTTATGAGCTTTTCCCAAAAATTATCTTTATTTTTTTATAAAAATCTAAATAAGATGGAATTGACAAAATATAATTGCCCTTTTTGCGTATATTTTGTATAAAGTATAGAGTATATCTAACATAAATATAGTATGATTTTATTGTAAAGTATGGCTGCAAACCCTAGCGTTGTCACTACGCCAAAATACGCCAACCGTTGCACGTTGCTAATTACTACATAACGACGACGGTACGGCAATGCACCACTTTTCCGTGTTTCCTGCTCTCATATAAACAACACAGCAACGTGAACAAAATTCGTGTTTGATAACAGTATTAGAATTTCGAATAGTCTGTGTTCTAATCCGATCCTCGGTGATGGCGGTTATTCTTTTACGATTAGATAAAGCACTTTTTAATTCCACTTTAGTTGTCGTAAACAGTCCTTATCTTAGTTGCGGCGAGCCTATTTCCTTATCTCGTAAACTTTCAATACTGTTACCCATTTCTGTATAAGTGTCTAAACTCATTATTTTTTCATATTTTACTAGTAGTAGAGTCATGCTCCTCTCAGCACAAATGGGCCGGCTCGACTGGGGAAGTACTACCCTCTCACAGAAAATAAGCGTAAAGTACCAGTGTTAGTAGGTACTGTTGATTTCATCCCCTCTGTTTTCTTCCTTTTTTACCTTCTCATTATTACCTTTCTATCCCTTGGGTTGGCAACGTGCATGTGATGATACTTCAAGAATGACGTATCGCGCGCGTTCAGAGGTTGCGGTGACTCCTTACCATCAAGCGGACCGTATGATTGTTTGCCAACCGTCATAAAAAAATCATAACAAAGTTGGCTAAATAATTTTCTATGTAAAATAATAGTCCATGTTGACTAGCAAAATCAAAAATATAAAACCGTTGCCACCTATGGCAGCCGAAATTGTCGATCTGGTCACGGCTTCAAATTAATTAAAAACAGTGCATTATTTTATTTAGTACAACCGATTTTTGTACGAGGACTAGCAGTTTATTAATAACTCAGATCTGTAAATATCAGCGAAATATCAGATATGTACCAAAGAAAACGTATATTAAAACCGTTGAGCCGTCACTATGTTTTGACTAATAACCATGCACAACAATCATTCTCACGGCTGATGTTAAATCAAACAAAACTACGATGAATTATTTAACTTGTACCATTTACAATAGAGTATATTATTCTATAACTTGTTCTTTAGCGTTTCAAACCTAAAGCTATGAAATTCACTCAGTTATCGTCTTAATAGCGAGCGTCATTAAAGCTGTATTTCCTTTAACGATGAATTTTATATATATAATATTGTATAGTTGTATGTTTTGTTTTATGTATCAAGTGCTATTGTGTTACAAATGTTGACATGGTAGAAGATAATTTATAGCAAGGACCATTAGAAACATTGACATGTAATTATAAATACTCTATATGAGTATTTATAATCCTCTTATATAGCGCTAAAACTCAAGTCGAAATTAATATAACAAAATATTTTAAATTTATTTTTAGTTTTTGGAAGATTAACTTGATTTTGGAAGAAAACCGAGAAATATTTGAATGCTATTTACTAAGCGGATTAGGATGGGAATGTATTGAATTAGTTTCGCCGGCTCTTCTCAGGGAGAGCTGTAACGTTTGAGTCGATGGTAGAATCTGACGTTTAACAAATAAGTGTTAGGCTATTACATTGGAAAAAAATGTTTGATTTTATGCCCCGAAAATGAGGCAACACAACATAATTCGGCTCGATGAAAATCTGAATAAAAATCATATTACAATTGTCGTTGAGTGTGTAGCGTTGATTTATTAATCTTAATAAACTTTATGTAATATGTAAAAATTGAAGCCTTAATAGCTGAAAGGTACAAAAACCCTTGCTTCTTGCTTCTTAAAAAAACTGGCCTTCCTACACAATTTTTTAACTTTTACTACTTTGTAGATATTTATGGTGGAAGTATGTTAAAATAAAGTATAATCTTTTTCACAGTAAAAGGAAGAAAAAAAATTAATAACAGTAAATCTAAATTGATTTCCAGGTGTAATGATCCCCATTCCCCAGTACCCGTTGTATTCCGCTTCCCTCGCGGAGTACGGGCTGGAGCAAGTCGGCTACTACCTGGACGAGAGCACCAACTGGGGCCTGAGCACGGAGGAGCTGGAGAGGTCCCTCAAGGAGGCCCAGAAGAGGTGCAACGTGCGGGCGCTGGTCGTCATCAACCCCGGGAACCCGACCGGACAGGTTAGTGGTTTCGGTTAGCTGATTTTGTAATGCAAAAATATAATGAATACGTTTATTATAGTTCCTTAAATGTAACTTGAACCAAAATGGCCGCTTCTGCGCAGGTACAGTAATGGAAAAAAGTGTTAGACAAAAATATTGGTTTCGTTTTAATTAATTTGATTCTTTATAAAGTGGGAAAATATAATGAAGTATATAATATAGTTATTATTTCTTCTAAATTAAATTAATTATTTATTTATTATCGTTATTAATTACTTAAATAGAATAAAACAAATAAACAATATAGAAAAAGATACCTATATATAAAAAAAGGTAATGTACATTATTAATAGTGAGACAGACTTCTTCGTATCTTCCGCAGTATTATTCAGAGAATTAGTTATATTATTTTCTTTTAAAAATAATTATAAACGTCAAATACCATCCTTCTCTCCCGTCTCCTTAAAGTTGATTGTGGTCGAGGTGTATCGTGAAATAAATGTTAACACACTTGACAAAATTAATTTATATTTTAATTTATTTTTTTAGTAATTTATCGTTAAAGAACTAAAACAACCGTGAGCGAGTGTACTAAACCCGGCCCCCTCATACCGCATACGGTTGAGACCCAAAAACGTGTTACTGCGCAGGGTTCAACTTACATTTAACAGACTATACACATAATCCTACTTCTTTACTGGTGGTAAGCCTCGTACAACCGTAGAGTAAACTATGTTTGGTTTAAAGGATACTGTAGCTACTCAAGTTAATGGGCAAAAGATGTAAAACCTCTTGTCGGCAATTCGCGAGTGACACCTACTAATGGTGTTACTTGACTTTTGGCAACCGCTTACCATCAGATGGGCCGTATGCTTGCTGGCCAATTTAGTAATAAAAAAATCATTTATAATGAGAAAATGACTCGTTTAAATAATTCTAGAAGAAATGCAAGTACTGTTCTTGACATATTCTCAGGATCTTTATATTACTGTTATCTTTATTAGAGAGAATTTAATTTTTGCTATCTGATCTCAGTAACCTTTGCATATTAGATAATCGAATATTAATATTTACATATATAAATAATAATGATTTCAGAACGACAGTACAAAATTTTTGTTTTTGTATTGGTATGGATCAAAATTATCTTGGGAACGAAATTATTGGGATGAAATGGTACCGTGTAGTCGGACGTAGTCGGGGCGGGCCGCTAGTATTTACTCATACTAGTCGGCGCGCGATGGTCGGGGTTCCATTCTCTGCTGGGGCAGGTGCTGACGCGCGCCAACATCGAGGCCATCCTGCGGTTCGCGCACGCGCACGGGCTGTTCGTGTTCGCGGACGAGGTGTACCAGGACAACGTGTACGCGCCCGACAGCCGCTTCTACTCCTTCAAGAAGGTACGCGCCGCCCGGGAGGGGGCAATGCTCACCCTTTGGGGCTACAATCACTCCTTTGTGGGAATGGTTTCGCTAGGTGTGAGACGGCTCAATTAAGCCTTATATGATTGCGGCCATCAGAGAGCTTATAGGATTATTTGACTATTAGTTTCAATTTAAGTTTTTTTACTTACATTTACTAAAACCGGCGATATACTAGTGAACAGCAGCTTGTAACTATATGAGGACCATAGTTCAGTCGTAGTGGAGCCATGCTCCTCCCCAACAGAAGTGGGGCGGCTCGAAGAAGGTTTCTATCCTCTCACAGAAAATCAGCTTAAAGCAACAGTATTAGTACTGTTGTGTTTAGTAGGGGGTAGTGTGAGTAGGGGTGTGTGAGTATCGTTCGAATCGAACCGAATCGAATTAATCGATTCGAGTTTCGAATTGAATATTAATATTCGATTCGGAACGAATAAGTCGTCAGTTGGAATTATTCGAGCGGCAGGCTTTTACTTTTATTGCTAAAAACTAAAGTCCCTGTCACGAGACGATATAAATTTGGTAGACACTCATTCAGGAGCTGTCAACATTTGGTTCAAATAATAAAAATATTTTAAGTTCTAAAAAATAACAATAATACATACGATAATAAAAAAATAGCAATATTATTAGTAGAACTGGTTATAACTGGTTATAACGAGCGATACGCGACACGCTGTCGCTTCGCGAGGCGCCGCGCATGTGTTGTGTTGAGTGCGGGTTCCACTCGCGTGCTCGCTTGTTGTTTCGACGCTCGCCTCCCGCCGCCGCGTTGATAGACATGCCAGTGTAGCTTAAGTATTAGGCTGAGTGTACACTAATGGTGACCGGGCGTGCAGGTGCTGCGGGAGCAGGGCGCGGCGTGCTCGGGCACGGAGCTGGCGTCCTTCATGTCGGTGAGCAAGGGCTACATGGGCGAGTGCGGGCTGCGCGGCGGCTGGATGGAGCTGGTCAACGTGGAGCCCGCCGTGCAGGCCAACCTCTACAAGTGCATCTCCGCCATGCTGTGCCCCACCGTGCTCGGCCAGACCGTCGTCGACTGCGTGGTGAGTAACTATCTACCAGTCTCTGCCCATCGCTATCTATCTCTGTCCATCCTTATCTATCTCTGTACGTCCCTATCTATCTCTGTCCATCCTTATCTATCTCTGTACGTCCCTATCTATCTCTGTCCATCCTTATCTATCTCTGTACGTCCTTATCTATCTCTGTCCATCCCTATCTATATCTGTCCATCCTTATCTATCTCTGTCCATCCTTATCTATCTCTGTCCATCCTTATCTATCTCTGTCCATCCCTATCTATATCTGTCCATCCTTATCTATCTCTGTCCATCCTTATCTATCTCTGTCCGTCCCTATCTATCTCTGTCCGTCCCTATCTATCTCTGTCCGTCCCTATCTATCTCTGTCCGTCCCTATCTATCTCTGTCCTTCCCTATCTATCTCTGTCCAACCTTATCTGTCTCTGTTCATCTCTATCTATCTCTGCCCATCCTTATCTATATCTGTCCGTCCCTATCTATCTCTGTCCGTCCCTATCTATCTCTGCCCATCCTTATCTATCTCTGTCAGTCCCTATATATATCTCTGTCCATCCTTATCTATCTCTGTCCGTCCCTATCTATCTCTGTCCGTCTTTATCTATCTCGGTCCGTCCCTATCTATCTCTGTCCGTCCCTATCTATCTCTGTCCGTCCTTATCTATCTCGGTCCGTCCCTATCTATCTCTGTCCGTCCCTATCTATCTCTGTCCGTCCTTATCTATCTCTGTCCTTCCCTATCTATCTCTGTCCAACCTTATCTGTCTCTGTTCATCTCTATCTATCTCTGCCCATCCTTATCTATATCTGTCCGTCCCTATCTATCTCTGTCCGTCCCTATCTATCTCTGCCCATCCTTATCTATCTCTGTCAGTCCCTATATATATCTCTGTCCATCCTTATCTATCTCTGTCCGTCCCTATCTATCTCTGTCCGTCCCTATCTATCTCTGTCCATCCTTATCTATCTCTGTCCGTCTTTATCTATCTCGGTCCGTCCCTATCTATCTCTGTCCGTCCCTATCTATCTCTGTCCGTCCTTATCTATCTCTGTCCGTCCTTATCTATCTCGGTCCGTCCCTATCTATCTTTGTCCATCCTTATCTATCTCTGTCCGTCCCTATCTATCTCTGTCTATCTCGACCTATCTCTGTCCATCCCTATCTATCTCGATATACCTCTGTCCATCTATCTCTATGTGCGTATCTATCTATTTATATTGCTTTCTATCTTTATCTATTTTTCTCTAATTTCCGCTCTCTCGTTTTGTCTCTCTCACACTCTCCCCCAATCGTGTCGGTGAGCGAGGTCTCTCGTTAATGAGAAGTACTTGAATATTTACAAGAACTAAAGTTCAGAGAGCACGTGTATGAATCCCACCCTTCGCCATAATAGCTTCCTGTTGTCGGGATCCAGTCCGACCGTCGCACCATGTTTTTGGTTGTATATTACGCGACATTTTTAACATTTTTGAACAAACTACAGATTTTATTGATTATTAGGTATATATTTCCTTTTTGTTGAGTCAAAGTTGTAATTATATAAGGGAGTTACCGAGTTGGTTGAAATCATCTGTATTAAAGTAAAACTCTAAGCTAACCTATATTTGTAAGAAATGTGAGCCGGAAGACGAGCAAAACTGTCGTCATCATTGTAAGCTTCCATTTCTATTTATTCTATTTTTACTTAATGATAGCGAAACTAAGAATAGCAATGAAATTGTCAAACTATAATTGATATTTTCGACTAACGATCACTGTGAGTTCTCGTGTTAGAATGCCAGTCCTTGGCCGAGCTCAGCTAGTTTATACAGTTTCGGTGAAGGGGTTGATAGTTCAGTCGGAGCGATCGGGTCGATCCAAATAAACTTTTTGCACTGATATATTATATTTTTAGGAATCAGAAGTGACTAGACTTTTTAAAAGTAACAATGTTAATGTTTGTTCATTACAAATAATCGTAATACAAATAAATCGTTCAGCGGATATCATTATTGGTCTTTCTAATTATTAAATAACAATCACAAATGAATATAACGGTTCACGACCCAACCGAGTATATGGCTCACACTGACATTTCAGCTTTCCCGCCAATAGATTTAGAACTACCATCCCATCTTCTTACATAAAAAGGCAAAGGAATAAATTAAGAGGTTATTTTCTTATAATATATTTTGTTCATGAACGGAGGTGATGGCTTAACATCAAATGAGCCTGCTGCCCGTTTGCCCCCTTTTACACAAAAAATCTGTTCGTCAGGCGAAGCCGCCGGCCAAAGGCGAGCCGTCCTACGAGCTGTGGCTGGCGGAGAAGACGGCGGTGCTGGACTCGCTGAAGCAGCGCGCGCAGATGATCGCCGCCGCCTTCAACCAGATGGAGGGCTTCCGCTGCAACGTGGTGCAGGTGCGCGCCGGCGCGGATGTGTTGCCTTGTTGAGGCGTCGACGCGATCGCGAAGTATTTTGTGCCTCAGGTTCACAGGTCTCGGGTTCGATTCCCGCTCGGAGCAGATTTTAGTTTTGACCATACAGCCATGCGTTCCGGTCTTGATGTGTTTGTGCTTGTTCACATGTATGTGTCCGAACCCCCGACAGAGGATATAACTATCCTAATGGAGAACGTTGAAATGTGTAACGTTTATTTCTTTCATTATTATTTTATATTAGAACTTCTGAAATTTGTTATGTTTAAGTTGAATAATGAATTTTATGCTTAGTTTGGTCAACTGCCTGTTTTAATAACCGTGTGTGTTGGCCTTGAATTTATGTAGAGGTACCAACATTTTTTTTTTACGTCATGCACATAAGTATACGGTCCGCCTGGTGGAAATCTATTACCGCTACCCATGAACACGCTGTAAGTGTGCGATACTTGAACTATTCAAGGTATAGGGAAAATTCGCCGGCGCTTTCACTCATCACCTAAAACGCAACAGTACCTCTCACGATTTTCTGTATCTGATAGGGTAACACTTCCCCGGTCGAGCCGGCCTGGTCGGTTGGTATATAGTAGTAGTTGATATATAGTATATAGTAGTAGTTTTACCGGCGTCGGGATGTGACGACCCCATCGCCCGCTGTTGGGATAACCTCTGTCACAGCAGAGATTATTTCACCAGTGCAATCAGTCACACTGGTGGTAGGCCTTTTGTTGCAAGAGGCCGCCTAGGTAGGTACCACCGCAGTACCAATACTCTGCCGCCAAATAGTAGTGCTTAGGCATTACTGTGTTCCGGTTTGAAGGGCATTGTACGCTAGTGAAATTACTGGGCAGAGGAGATTTAAGAACTAATATCTCTCGTTGGCAACGCGCGAGTGGCACCTACTAATGGTGCTGCAAGCTGTCATAGGCTACGGCCACCACTTACCATCAGGTGGGCCGTATGCTTGTTTGCCAACTTCTAAAATAAAAATGAAAAAATAGTAATGTTATGGTGCAGAGTTACAAGTGTAGCGTGATATACTTCCTTTTCCAGGGGGCGATGTACGCGTTCCCGAGCATCACGCTGTCGGAGAAGGCGGTGGCGGCGGCGCAGGCGGCCGGCCGCGCGCCCGACGTGCACTACGCCTTCAAGCTGCTCGAGGAGACCGGTACTGTGGATACACGCTGCACACTCACCCGCCCCATCAGCGTAGCAGTGCCCTGTGTCGGGGGTCCGGAAACATTCACAACGACAAGGACGAATACACCCAGAGCGGAAAATATGCTTGCATGGTCAATACAAACATATTATGCTCCGAGCGGGAATCGAGCCCGCGACCTGTGGCCTCTAAGACTGGTTCGCTACCGCTGCGCCACAACACAGCGCAGCCTGTTCAGTGCCCGCGCGGCACCCGGGGCCGCCTCGTCCCTCCTCATTATTACATAAAGTGCATTCCACGACAAGTTATACTTTTTGTAAACTGACCTGGATGTCAGTCAGGCTGGTAACATTTGGACCGAAAAAAAAATTAATCTTTCACAATAACAATAACACTTGCAATAATTAATGAATACATCATTATTCGATTGATTAAAAACAACAAATTAAAAAGTAACAAAAAATATAACATCACCGAAAAAAACAACGCGAGCAGTTAAAAACGACCATGAGCTTACTTCAAAATGTCAGCCCAAATGTTACCACAAAACATTAGACGACAGCGCTTTGTATCACTAAAATATTACTCCATCAAGTAAAATTGATAATTAGTTTCTTGTATTCAAATGTTACTTGGAGTTGATTGAATTTGGCGTTCCTGTTGTTGACAAGATTGTCACCAAGTAACGTGGTAGAAGTTCTTTATTTACAAGATTTATAGCTTCTCGTGACTGGGACTTAGTGTATACATCGGAACAGGGATTGTCACGGGCCTGGCGAATAGTATAGCAATGAAAATAGTTTAGTTGTATTTGCCACGAATTAAATAAATTCTAAAACGTATATTGGCGTAATACTAGCAGCTATTTAAATGTATAATGTAGATTTATGTTCTCCACAAAATTGTGGGAAGAAATGAACGAAGGCTTTCGATAGCCTTCATCCGTTCCGTCCAGCGAGTCCAGGGTAATGTGATTTAGTAAAAATCGTCACGTAACGCAATGCTGTATTTTGTGTCGTGTGCGTGTGTGTATAGAACCAAGCGAATGAATACACGAGCAAGATAGTAGTCTCTCTCTCTGTCCCTGTCTCTTTAAATCATATAACCTATTGAAATATACATATTTAATTTCGAATTACATTCGGAGTTGGAGAAAAATTTTAAGAAACTTTGTTCCTGACGGGGTTCCCTCGACCGCACATTTTTTAAATATAATAAAAAATGCTTTTAATCATATTAGATATATTGAGATAAATTTCATAACACTTAACTGTTATATATGTCGGCTTTCAACCTTTCGTGTCCTTTTTTGCATGAGGTATATTGAAGTAACCATCGTGTTGCCATCAATGTGACGCTTTGCTAGAAAGACAGCTTTATAGGTTCTGCAGCTGTGGTCAAGCTTACTCTTTACTTATCATCAGGGTGACCAGAGGAGTCAACACCCCCTCTTCTACTTTAAGAAAACAATAGGGGTTTCTTTAGTAAATAAAAAAAACATTGAACCCAAATAAATTATAACACAAAATGTATGGATTAATGAGAAGTGTCCGTGGCGCAGGTATCTGCGTGGTCCCGGGCTCGGGCTTCGGGCAGCGCCCGGGCACCTTCCACTTCCGCACCACCATCCTGCCGCAGCCGGCGCTGCTGCGCGAGATGCTGGACATCTTCAGGACCTTCCACGACAAGTTCACCAAGGAGCACGCCTAGGCCGCCGGCCGCAGTTCGGAATTATGTTACCCAGGAGGCTATGTCGCTTATTACGTAAGACAGGGTTACCACTCTCGAACTATCCCTTCTCCATATTTAGCTGGTATTTGTTGAGGTTATTCCGGAAGTAGTACCATTATATCGAGGAAGGATCTATGGGGGA
Source organism: Hestina assimilis (assembly GCA_023373885.1). Taxonomy (NCBI): domain Eukaryota; kingdom Metazoa; phylum Arthropoda; class Insecta; order Lepidoptera; family Nymphalidae; genus Hestina; species Hestina assimilis. The sequence goes on from CM041753.1 coordinate 14,451,148, forward strand.
GGTGGATGGTCATCATTGTCTCTGCAACACAAGTTTTATTTATTTTTCAACAAGTTTCATATATTCTGCAATTATGATACACACACACCCCCTCTCTCAAATAACATCTAGATCCACGCTGGCCTCCATGGAATAACTTGCAACTGAACTTAAATTACAGTATCATCTTGCGTTGTATTCGTCAAATGAAAGCGCTAAAATCCTTCTTTTTTCATGGAATTTCGAACCTGAAGTGGGAGGGGGAGTGTGGTTGGTTCAGAAGGGGTCGGTCCCACACTAAGATCTCATTCCACGCAACGCACGATGACGCTCATAGTTTAGGTTATGATCATAAGTTATGGTAGTACCATTTGTGATATAAAAATACCGCTTGTTGAAAACGGATCTCCCACCTAAATTAATTTACGTAATAAATGAACTAGCCCTCATTACATTCAATCATTTATTTCAAAATAATAAGAACAATCATCAACATTTTTACCTTTCTATTTATTTGAAATTAAAACGCCATTTTTTCTAATTTTTTCATGAATTCCGAAGATTTATCAATCGAGACATCGCATCCAGATTTGTACAAATTAAAATATAAACACAATTAAAAGCACAAGTTTTACATAAATTGTCAAAGAAAGAAACGCGATGGTTCTGAACTTAATGCTAGAAAAAAAATTAGAAAATAGACACACTTTCTAAAATGTGTTTAAAATTATCGAAATCAAACTTTTAAATTAATTTATTTTGATAATTTTACTTTATATAATTTAAGAGCTTGCTTATAAAGCGAATATTTGTTTTATATATAAATATTGTTTTTTTTTATTATCGACCTCGAACAGACCCCGCTATAGTTATAATTCAAATGATTATTTTCACACATTTGTCTGCGCTAATCTAGAAAACCCAACAAATATAATAACACTGAAAGTTATCGAGTAACCCCGCGCGCTGCTGCTAATTATTGTATAAAGTATTAACAATTGTATGTATGCATATGTAATTATATATATACATAATAAAGAAAAACAGGTTTTGTACATTTAAAATAATTTAATAAGATATTGAATCTAATTTTTTTAGTTAAAAACTTTTAATTTGGTTACTTTTAAAGTATTGTTATTTAAAAATAAAAATTAAATGTCGAAACTTTATAATTTTTTTATAAAATAAAGGAATGAATGGCAGTTATTGAATTTTGAATACTGTATTTCAACGCCGGATTTAGGGGAGGGCTACCGGAGCGACAGCCCCGGGGCCTCAACAAAAGGGCCCCAATAGAGACTTTTGAAAAAACATCAAATTCCGACTAGTAAATACCAGTATACATATTTTCCTTTGATATTTTCGATTATATTTATAATTATATGTTTGTTAAGTACTAAAATTGAAAAACTTTTTTTGGAAAATAGATGCAAGGGGGCCTCCACTTCTTTCAGCCTTGGGGCCCCCAGACCTCTAGACCTCTAAATCCGGCCCTGCTTTATTTTATAATTTTTCGTTAAATAAAGTATCTTTATCTCGTGATGATGTCGTACTAGTCCCCGGCCGTGCCATGTATATAACTAAACTAAAAACTAAACTGTATAACATAATGTCAAAGCGTTATTTCCTTCACCACTACCACTGGATGCATATTAAAATGCATTTAAATAATGCGTATATTTCGTTTCTAGTATGTATTGTTTATATATTTGTTATATAATATAAATATTGTGTATGTTGTGTGTGGAGTTTAACATTCCTGCGAGATTCGTTTTTACTGGATAAGCTGTTGTGTTGTTGGAAATAAAATAGTTAAAAAACAAGTGTGTTTTATTCTTTAACATCTAGTGTTATTCATTAAAATATCGTACCTCATATGAAAAATATGTAAAATGAAATTAATGACTTTGAAAGTCAGATTCTCATACTCACTTATGAGAAGAATCGGCGAAACTTTACGCATCAATTTTGGTTTATTTTATATTTAATGTAAGAAGGCAGAAATGAACTTGATAGTATAGTGCATGTCAAGGTTATTATTTTAATTAAAGTGATCTTATAGTAGTCTCATATGATTTGTAACATCTGACATTGAACTAAGGGATATTTTGGTTGCGTTAGTGCAATTTCAAGTTTATTATCATATTTTTGAGTTTAATTTCTATTTTCGCATGCGTGGGCGCAGGCCCCTCGCGTCGTGTACCCGTAGGTACCGATCGCCGCCGCACATCGCCCACGTTTTCCCCGACTTCCTGTTAATCTTCGACTTCCGTCCAGTAATCCTTTTCCATGACATCACACATCACTACAATATATGGGTTGCATGAAAGCGAGAGGAAATAATTATGGCAAAATGGCATTCGTATAATAAACAGCCTGAAGTATTTAATAAATCAGTTCAATTAAATACCTTTACACTATAGTATATTAGGAGGCAAATGAGCAATACCATTTCAACCCACAAAATTGAAAAAACTGAGTTATACATGCAGAAGTGTTGGTAAATGACAGAAGAACATTTTTCTTTAATATTTGTAGGGTTTTAAGCTTTAAAACTTCTAAAAAGCCATTTTTGAATCATACAATTTGTGTATTATGTTAAACGTTTTGGGTTATATTATATACGAAATATGCAGTTTGTATACTTATTTTTTGTGAAAATAAGTAAAATAACTTACATAATCGGAAATTGCCAAATACTTGACCAATACCTACATAAAAAGAATCATATAAAGCAAGTTGTTCAAAATTTTCAAACGCGTTTATCTCGAAATGACTATCGTGTGGGTTGACATGGTATTGCTTATTTGCGTCCATTAAGTAGTTTTGGAAAAGAATATTGGCCTGATTAGGTCTTTAAAATAATCGATGATGAAATAGCCTAATTGCAATGTAGGTAAATGATATTAATTTAGGACTGCTTCGGCTTATTTATCTAAATTCAGTTTCGATTAAGTGTATTTTAATACAAAATAATAATTATTAGTGTAAGCTATCTATCTAAGTTGTAAATAATTATGGATGAAGAGAGTTAAGGTGTAATAACCCACTAAAAACGGCTGAGTACGAAATACGAAGACAATGGATATGCTGACATGCGTTTATCGATATTGTTTTCGTAAATATTTAAATTAAATATAAAATTAGTCTTGTAATAGCATCATTAGACATAAGTTCAATTATTTGTAAAACTTAAATAAAAATTATTTTTTAAAAAGCCTTTTGCCGATCACAGTAACATAAGTGGCGCAGTCGGTAGGATAGCGGCACTAAGGTTATTTTCGTTGAATAAAATCTTCACGATAAGACCGAGTGTACGATTTTAATCGTTTCAACCGCTATTCAAGAAGAATCCTACGGTGATCGAGCGTTGTGGGAATCCGGAAAAAAGGAGACCCGCGCTTTACAAGACCTGACGGGAGATGCAAGCAGCCTGGTGAGTTTTCCAAGCTCCTTCTATATTTCCTGTCATAATTTATCTATTAAAATCATAGTGTGTTTGTCTTTAGGCTATTATCGCCGATAGACTATTATAATTTAATATCGAGTATTTTATCTTTTATTTTATTATAGTTTAATTAAGATGGAGGATAGTCATATGTATAGAGTAATTTCTGATTTGGTGCCACGTTATGACGGCAACCCTAAAAATCTTAATTTTTATATAAAGCAAGTAGATGAAGTTATGAGATTAATTGAAATTAAAGGAAGTGCGAATCAAATTCTAGTATGTATGATTAAGAATAGGTTAAGCGGCGCGGCAATCGACGCAATAGCGTACGAAGAGCCTTTAGATAGTTGGGATAGAATTAAATGTGCATTAATACGTAGGTTAGGAGACCCTAGAACTGAGGTTCAATTAGTTCAAGAGCTCATGCGTACGAGGCGTAATAAATCTGAAGATTCTGAATGTTACGGCAAGCGCTTAAGAGAGATATTAAATATACTTTATTCGGTCGGTTCTAATCCAGATAAGTCATACTACGAAAGAATGGCTATCGATCAGTTTATTAGTCAATTAGAATTTCAAATTTCTATTGGTGTTAGAATAGCAAATCCATCTACTCTAGAGTCAGCTATATCAGTAGCTAGGCAAGAGGAGACTAAAATTCAATATACTAATAGAAGCCAAAGCAATAATACGCCATCAACATCTAGTGGCAAGATAAGGTTCGAACCACCTAAGCCTCACGTTTTACCTTTTAGACCTCACCACCCTCAGATACAACCAATGTTTAATCCTAACACTTACGTACCTCAACCTAATAATCTCTCTCCCGAACAACGTCAACAGTTAGTTAATTCAGTTTTACCTTGGCACCAATAAACCTGCTTTCACTCACAGCCGAAACTCAGGTAACTTTAGAGCTCAACCTAATATTCCACAAAGTAATAAACAAAACAATACAGACGTAACCATGCGCTCAGTTAATAAAACCAATAAACCACAATTTGCTTTCGAAGAATTATTTTATACCCCGCAAGTCAATACATACCCATTTACCCCAGCATTCCCTTACTATCCCGTGCCGTATTATTATCCCATACAGTACGGTCTAGAAAATGAAAATGATGAAACTGAATGCGAACCTGATGAACGCAATCAGGAGGAGGTAAGTGACCAACAGGATTTTCAGTTGGAAGAGGTCCAGGACGGCGTCAGCTAGTCAAGCTTAATCATCAAGACAAAGACCATCTTCCCTACATAGAACTACCCGAGTTTAAAGGTAAGTTTCTAATAGACACAGGCGCATCACGCTCAATGATATCACCCGAGGTCATTTTTAATAGTGTATTTCAAAATCTTATCGAATTTGAACCGTTTGAGGTAAAGACAGCTCACGCGATTACACAACACAACCATGTAGTATATTTACCCCCTTCCCCTGCATTTAATACTGATATCATACATAAATTTCTAATTTTTGATTTTGACCCCAAATATAAAGGATTAATAGGTTTAGATTTACTGAAAGTATTATCCAGTAATATAGATTTAAAAAATAAGATCCTTCATACGGCTACAGCTAAATTACCTATATACTTGGATTATCCCATCAAAAAACTTAGTATTGATCCCAAATGTGAAAAGTTAGTTACAGTAAAAACTAACTATATAGATGGACAGTATATTTATGACGATTACTTATGGTCTAATGGTCTCATATCCCCCGCTGCTATTGTAAATGTTAAAGATGGTAAATTTAGAACAACAATCATAAATTATAACTCAGACAAGAAAATAATTTCTAATGCAGCACCATTTCGATTACAGCCTTACACAATAACATTAAAAAATAATCAAACTTGCGATTTAAACTCAATCCAAATAACATCAGACATTGATAAAGAAATACGCGAAAACTTAAAAAAATAAAAACAGAACATATGAACGAGGAAGAGAGACATGAAATTAGTAAACTCTGCTTTCAGTATAGGGACTTATTTTATTCAGAAAAAATACCTCTGACTTTTACTCACGCGGTTAAACATGAACTAAGACTTACTGACAATACACCAGTATACGTAAGAAGTTATAGACAGGCCCCTCAACAACGCGAGGAAATAAAAAAACAAGTTGATAATTTACTAAGTCAAGGGATAATTAGAAATAGCGTTTCCCCATGGTCATGCCCCGTACACATCGTACCAAAAAAACCGGATGCATCAGGAAAAGTTAAATGGAGACTCGTCATCGACTATAGGCGACTGAATGACAAGACTATCGAGGACAAATATCCACTACCAAATATAAACGATATCCTTGACAGACTCGGACGTGCACAATACTTCACGACTCTTGACCTTGCTAGTGGTTACCACCAAGTTGAAATGCACCCTAACGACATAGAGAAGACAGCGTTCACTACAGAAAGGGGACATTATGAGTTCCTTCGAATGCCGTTTGGACTGAAAAATGCACCGAGTACTTTCCAAAGACTTATGGACCACATACTTAGAGGTTTAGACGGTGTGTTTACGTACTTAGACGACGTCATAATAGCTTCGACTTCCCTACAAGAACATATTAACAAAATAAGAGAAGTATTCGAAAGATTTAAACTCCATAACTTAAAAATACAATTGGATAAATCAGAATTTTTACAAAAACACGTAAACTTTTTAGGACATGAATTGACGGACAAGGGATTAAAACCGAATAAGGATAAAATAAAGGCAGTTTTGAACTTTCCACTCCCCAAATCACAGAAAGATGTAAAGGCTTTTCTAGGACTAGTAGGATATTATAGAAAATTTATAAAAGACTTCGCTAAACTAACTAAACCCATGACAGCTTATTAAAAAAAGAACGCCAAAGTTATTCATTCACCCCAATTTTAGAAGCTTTTAGTAAATGTAAAGAAATCTAACAAACGACCAATATTACAGTTTCCCGATTTCAACAATCCATTTATACTGACAACAGACGCTTCTGACGTTGCTTTAGGAGCTGTCCTATCACAAGGCAATGTAGGTTCTGACAAACCAGTAGCATACGCTTCTAGGACACTTTCTGACACAGAATCACGATACTCGACTATAGAGAAGGAACTGTTAGCCATTGTCTGGGCAGTGAAATACTTTCGACCTTACCTTTACGGAAGACGATTTACAATTTATACTGACCACCGACCGTTAACATGGCTTATGTCATTAAAAGACCCCAATTCAAAATTAACTAGGTGGAAATTAAAGTTAGCCGAATATAACTACGACATAATTTATAAGAAGGGAAAACAGAATTCTAATGCCGACGCCCTCTCGCGTGCTAAAATATTTCATAACAGTATAGAATCTCTCAACGTAAATTTTGACGATAAGGAAATTGAAAACATCATTGATGAGTTCCTCGGTGAGGCCCAGAATGATGATAATGGTAATGAAAATTTAAATGTTAGGGACACCAGACACAATGACAATCAAACGGACAACAATAACGATATACAGACCAATGAACCACTAAGCACGAACCTACCTAATGGAGATGAGTTAGTATCCACTAAGCATACACAAGTGGACAACGAGAATATAGGAATCCCAATATTATCAGACGCCATAGACCGACAACTAAAACAATTTCACATTAGATCCACGCCAGGCACTACGTACAGAGTAGAAAATAGATCGACAAATTCTAAAACAGTAATTAAAGATGTGTTTATACCGATTAACAATACCGAGAAAGAAATAATTCAATTTTTAAAGGAACATACAATAGCTGATCGTGTGTTTCATTGTTATTTTTATAACGAAGAACTTTACCCGGCTTTTTCTAGAGTTTACACTACGGTATTCAATAACAGAGGCCCCAAACTTTTTAAGTGTACTTCTCGCGTTACGCTAGTAGAAAATAAATCCGAGCAACAGGAATTAATAAAAAATTACCACGAAGGTAAGACGTCTCATCGCGGTATACAGGAGACGTACAAACAATTACATCGTAACTACCATTGGCCTAACATGCTTCCAACTATTCAGAAATTCATAAACCAATGCGATACTTGTATTAAAGCTAAGTATGAAAGAAACCCCTTGCGAACCCCTTTAGCAATTACGGAAACCCCAGTGAAACCAATGCAACATCTTTTTATGGACCTATACTCGACAGGAGGAGCAACCTTTTTGACAATTATTGACGACTTTTCGAAATTTGCACAGGCTATTCCCTTGACAGCAACTAGTTGTATACATGTAGCAGAAGCCTTACTTCAAATATTCTCTGTTTTAGGATTACCCCATAAAATAACCACTGACTCTGACAGTAAATTCGATAATGACGTAATGAAGGAAATCTTTGCATCCCATAACATACAGATCCATTTTACTACACCGTATAACCCCAACTCGAACTCACCAGTCGAACGACTTCATTCTACGTTAGGTGAAATAATAAGAATTAATAGAATGACCAATAAAGACGATCCAATACAACTTTTGATGCGTTATGCTATCATAGCCTATAACAACTCAATCCACTCTACAACAGGCTATACACCCCATGAATTGCTATACGGACATACGACAGCTAGGAATCCTCTAGAATTACACTATCCTAAGGAGTTCTATCAGGAGTATGTTATTGCTTTATAAGGTACAATGCAGAGGCAGTACAAGAATGTGTGGCAGCCTTAATATCAAAGAATAAAGATCAGGTAATAGAGAAACGAAATCAAGCAGCAGAAAATATCGCTTTTAAGGTAGGTGAAGAAGTGTATAAGAGAGTAGCTAAAACGGCTAGAAACGATAAAACTAAACCCATATTTAAAGGCCCGTACAAGATTATCCACTTACATCCAAATAACGTAGCTGAAATTATAGGCACCCATCCGAATTCTAAATCCATTAGAGTCCATTTTAAGTTATTACGAAGACCTCACCTTGTTACAGGATCATCATCGCAGGAGCCTTCATGCTCTACGCAACAGCCACAATAACTATAAATCCTATAGATAACGACCATGGTATACTTCTACTTAAACAAGGGCGAATTTTTAAACAGATCGATTGTATTAGATTAGTTTGCATTTATAATATCACAGAACTCAAATTAGCATCGACTGAATTAATGGCATTTTATAACAGCGCTAAAGAAGCAGAAAAGCATTCAGGATCTGGTTATCTACATGCAACATTTATAAATCAGATTAGTTATAACTTAGATTTAATAAATAAGAAGCTAACTTTTATTACACCTCGAATAAGAGCCAAACGTGGTCTTATAGATGGTTTAGGATCAGTAGTTAAGGCCGTTACTGGTAATTTGGATAATAACGATGCAATTAAATTTGAGCAGCAAATTTCAGAAATAAAAAATCGTATAAATTATATTCAGAATTCACAAAAGACATCTCTTATTTTAGCTAAAAACGCTATTGGAGATTTCAGTGAACAAGTAAAAAAAATTAATAACAACCAGCTAACAATGTCTAAACTTTTACGTAACGTTACCAGTAACTCTATGTTAGTTAAAAATCAATTATACTTTTTAGAGATTTATATAGAAATAGATTATAGTATACAAATATTATTAGATAGATTAATGCTATTAGAAGATGCAATTACATTCGCTCAATTAGGAGTTATGCACCCGACTATATTAAGCCCTCAGCACCTCATATTAGAAATGTTAGATATAAAAAAGCATCTTAATTTTAACGCAGTCGCACCTGTAAGTTTACGTTATATTCATGAAATAGAACGGTCTATCGAAGTTAAAGCTTATAGCACAGAACATACTTTGAATTTTATCCTGGAAATACCATCTATTGAAACCAATATATATGATTTGATCCACTTATATTCCATACCCAATATCCACAATTTTACTATTATTCCTAAGTCCAAATTCCTAGCTCTTGGAAATACAGACTATGCTTACCTGGAGGAAGAATGCAAGTTCATTACAGAGGAACAGCGTCTGTGCAAGGAATTAAATACAAAACAAATAGCAACAACAGACGACTGTATAGTTTCATTGATACGTCATCAGAAGGCAAACTGCACGCAGGCAAAAATGAATATTAAACAAAATAAAATACAAAAGATTAATGATAACACCTGGTTACTCATCGCGAAGGCAGAAGAAGTCACCAGTCTATATGCAGTGATAGAACAACCTATAAAAGATAAGCGGAGTTCAACTGGTCACCCTTACCGAAGATTGTAAGCTACAAGTACATAATAGAACCCTACAAACTAATAGCCACGTGATTCCTTTAAATGAAATTATTCCCCTACCACAAGAAATGAACATGTATCCTGAAAAAATAAAATATGAAATCGAACTTCAAGATATATCATTAGATAATATCCACAATCTAATTAATAAGATGGATGATGTTGTTGATCAAAACAATTCATACAATTGGCATCTCGTCATGGCGACCCCTAGTTGGACCACTATCTTATTGTACATCATTGGAATAGCAGCCTTAGCGTGGAAGATCTACAAATGCAAATCAGACAAACGTCCTAGGACAAAAGATATCCAGGCGAAGGACAATGGAAGCTGTGAGTCGCCAGGCTTTCATCTAAAGAGGGGAGGAGTTAAGGTGTAATAACCCACTAAAAACGGCTGAGTACGAAATACGAAGACAATGGATATGCTGACATGCGTTTATCGATATTGTTTTCGTAAATATTTAAATTAAATATAAAATTAGTCTTGTAATAGCATCATTAGACATAAGTTCAATTATTTGTAAAACTTAAATAAAAATTATTTTTTAAAAAGCCTTTTGCCGATCACAGTAACATAAGTAGAGAAATGAGAAAATTGAATACTGTAATATATTATTATAACTGAGCGTTACTTGTAATCTGTATTACTATTTGGGCCAACATCTCAAGCGGTTCCGTGGTGTAGTGGTTATCACATCTGCTTTACACGCAGAAGGCCGCCAGTTCGATCCTGGCCGGAATCACACTTTTTATGTTTTGGAATTATTCTAAAATAATTATTTGCTTTATTCCAGCTGTTTTAAAATTAATTTATTTTGTTATTTTAAGTGAGGAAAAAAGACAAATTGCACAATATTTTTTTAGAATGTATTGAATGTGTTTTGGTTGTACTGGCTTTGGCAAAGTTACCAGTTTTGGTAGTGAAGTTGAAGTAGTACTGAGGCTAGGCCGTAAAACAGGGACAACCCTCACGGAGTCTCAAATTTGTGTCCGTCCTGAGGGAGTTTTCTGAAAGAGGTTTCCGACGTCATTGGGAGTAAAAATATGATTCCGGCCAGGATCGAACTGGCGGCCTTCTGCGTGTAAAGCAGATGTGATAACCACTACACCACGGAACCACTTGGTATGCTAGGTTAATTTTTGCATAATGTAATGCAACTATTTATTTTTATTTTAGGGACTTAAAAAGCCGACTTAAAGTCAGAGAAAAGATAATTATTATGTAAAACTTTGTCGATATGTCAACAACATTAAAAACCGACAGTTTTGCAATTTATTTATACAGATTAGATTAAAACATTTAATCCAAATAATCTTTACCCTTTACATTTGGAAGTACAAGCCCATTCAGAACAAGCAATTCAATTATAAATTAGAATTCATTTAAACCTCCGAGTTCGCTCGCGGTCTCTCCGGTCCCCCGGCTTGTCGTATTTTACTTATAAATAATGTCGTACGCAGTGTGATGATTTTTAACTTTATATATAAATTCCTAAAGCTTCAATATTAGCTTATCGTAATACGTAAGATATATTTTCGTAAGAATTTAGTTAATTATAAATTTGTACGATGTACAAAAAACGTTATAAATCTGCCAGACACAATTGTTTTTCTGTTATTTTTTTAAATGAAAAAAGAATATAAATGGTCAAAATTTTTAAAATTTGTATCCATTTTTTTTTTAAATCTTGCTCAAAACTTATATGATGTAAGTAGCCTTTGCATGTCACCCGGAATCCATCAAAATCTGATAAGTAGTTTAGGTGGTACGGTGCAATATACTGGTATTATGTAACTACTATGTTATATGCACAACTTGTATATGTAATGTCAAAATTGATATGCTTAATTATATATAATCAAGTGCGAGATGAACTTCGCGCTTCGGTAACTTCTAAGGTTCTGTAAATTGATGAGGAAAAAGGACTTTGAATATAAACAAATAAAATCGTCTACTTATTTTAGTTATAGATTTATATTTATTATATAAAACAATCCTAATAAATTATAAATTACATTGAAATAAACATAATACTTAATAATTATATTCTTGAACATAAACTAGGAATATATTCATAAAAACAAAAAAACAACTAACAGCCTTTAACCGCCTAACCTCTTAAGGCTTCTTAGCCTTTTGTATTATCGGACTACTAGCAATATTCAGAAAATCTAACGGACCAAATTAAATTGTAGCTAAATCGGGTTTTTGTGATTCTTTTACAAAATTTAATACCTACATATTACATTACTTTTAATATCTAAGTAATATATACAGCGATCATTTTGATTGATCATGCATAAATGTTGCCGTAACATATTACTTTCTTACAACTGATATAAACCCCAAGTCATGGACGCCAGAATAAGAAACTCTACAAATGAGTTGGTTCATAAAGCAATATGTTTCAGTGGTCACCAGTCATTTGTTATTGTATTTTGACGAATCGCCTTCAAAGATATAAGATAATCATTAAAAAAACTTGGATTCATTGACTTCTTGAAAACTTCTAAATATAATATCACATTATAAATTACGAAATAAACGTTATTTACGAGTAAATTTAAGAGTTTAACTGTAATTTACGAGTAAATGTTAAGGAAGTTGAGGTGAAACCGTCGGATGGAATCCATCATGTGCTGGAACTCGTCGCGCGAATGTAAGATGGTTGTGCGGAAGTGAAATGTTCCCGGTAGCTGACCGAAACCTGAACCCGGCACTACGCATATACCTGCAATAAACACATGTAAATAAGGGCTATGTATTGAACTGCCACCATGAGGTAGCTATAAGTAGCACCACCACCACCTAGACCGGAAGAGATGTCTGATAATGTATGGTCAACAGAAGCATCATCCACAAGTGACTGTCATCTTTGGAAACAGGTTTGAACAAACCGGTCTACAGTATATACACCATCTAATATTTTCAAATTATCACATAGTATTAGATTAACTGGTTTTTAATCAACTAAAAAACCTATGGTATCATTATTGGCATTGCAAAACTTTACCTATTTTTGGATCTTTGTCCATGTTACATATTATGAGATAGACCGTACAGTCACATATAAAAAATCAAAATAAAAATTATTTTTATCGAACTGATTAATGTTAGTGGTCAACTGAAAAGTAATTTTGCATTTAATGAAGCGTTACCAACGGTCTATATCAATTTGATATGTAAAGCAAAGTCGGGGAATTGATTACGGACCTGACTCCTCCAACAGCCTTAAGCAATAAAACTCGTCCGCGGTCATATTCCTCTCTGCTGCGGCGTGTTGCGCACGCGCCGGTATCTCTAGGCGCGGGAACGCGAACATTGAACCCTGGAAATAGGTGAATAATAGTAGGTAAAAGGTAACATGTACTTATTTTTTCAATTAATGATGGCTGGTAAACAAGTATATGGTCCGCCTGATAAGTAGTCACCATAACCTACGAACGCTTGCGATATTTGAAGTATCACATGCACGCTGCCAACCCAAGAGAAAGGAGGGAAGGGATGAGAAGGGAAAAAAGGGAACAGAAGGGAATGGCCATTCGAACGCAACAGTACCTACGGATACTGTTACCTTACGCCAATTTTCTGTGAGAGGGTAGAACTTGTTCGGTCGAGCCGATGTATTTGTGCTGGGAATAGCATGGCTCTACTACTACTGTCAAAAGTAAAGTACAAGAAGTTAAAACTTTTCTAAAACAAAGTTAAACTAAACTAATTACTTAACCAACTTTACTGTAATATTTACTGTGAACGAAGCGATATTTTTAAATAGCTGAGATTGATACGTAAACAAATCTTACGTCAATAGGATTGCAAGAATATCCTGGTATGGAGTTAAAGACGGTCGTGGCGGTGGCGGCGCGCTCGGCGAGCACGCGCGACACGGCGAGCCGCTCGCGCGACCACTGACGGTGTGAAGGCTCACCGGGACGAGGAGGTCTCACCTAAACAACATTAAATAGTTAGAGAGAACACCACTAAATACGAGTTACATTCAAGAACATAAAAGCTATGTATACATGTACATGTAGACATAAAGCTGAACCGAATTAAACAAATGTCATCAATTTATAGTTATAAATAATTTGCCTTGGGTAATTTCATGATTAATTAGCTGGTTAGGTTACATGATTAGAAAACAGCGCAGGGATACCTTTAAATCTTAGAAGAAATTCTTAGCCTTCGATAAAGCTACTAAGTTTGTTGCTAAATATATAAGATGTCTAAACCTAATAGTGTCAGTGGCGAGAAACAATAATAGTGCATAGGACATACCACGCAGTCAAGCACGCATTGCCCGAGTACGGAGGGACACTGCTGCACGGCGCGCGCGGCGGCGAGTGCTGCGCGCACACGCGGCTGTAGGCGCGGCAGCTCCGCGAAGCCCGCGCGCAGCCCGCACTCCGCCGCCCAGCCCTTGGAACACGTGTTGAAGCTGGCCAGCTCCATGGCACTGAACGGAGAACCCATCTCGTGCATCACCTGGCCGAATGATATATATTTAATGAGAGGAGATGTGTGTTTAGGCTCATGTAAATGGGTTATTGTTTTATAGTCTGGTAGAATTATTCTTTAAAATTTACATTTTATATTTTTCAAATGGATAGTTCTGGCATCTATATTAGTAAAACAATATATTGTGAATTTGTTAATTTTATTTCATTAAGATGACTTACTTTTTTAAAGGAATGGAAGGGCTTGCAAATAATATTTTCTTGGTAGACTTCATCGGCCAGTATGAAGAGGTCGTGGTCGTAGGCGAACTTAATTATTTCCTCTATATTCTCCCTCGTCAGGACCTGTCGGTGAAATAACAGTTTTGCATTATCATATATCATTGAATACCATGAGTAGACAACACGTCCTGCTTTCGGCACGAATAGGCCACCTCGAGCAAGGAAGTAACATTTTATGGATTGTTGTATAGGTGGCAAACTGCCAACGGACATAAAGGGCATAGCAGATACTGCTTTCATCATTATGTTTGTTTGCTACTTCATAGTAAAAAATGTCAGAATATAAAAAAGAAATCAGAATATCAGAACATTGAAATTGCAGTTTTGAAGCCTTAAATATAAGTCCAAAGTAAACTACAATGTAAATTGGAATAGTTATCAGAGTTCCCATCAAATTAATTCGAATAATTAATTTTGAAGTGGGAATACAAAAGCGTCCTGTACAAGTGGAGCTAAAGTAAATACATTCGGTAATGAAGCAGAGCGCTCCTGGGCGCCCTCGACGCTGACAAATGTAGTCCTCTTTCAACCCATCTGGCTCTTTGTTAAATAAACTAATAAATGTTCATTGTTATATATTATTTTAATTACAATTACAGTCTTTAATTAAATGACACATGACAGAAAATGGTAGGCAAGTAACCAAGCGGTTCGTCTGATGGTAAGCAGAGGAACGGAGAGGGCGGAAGATTATTATTACGTTGATATTATGTAAGATTGTAGCACCCAAGAGCTGACCAATTTGTGCTGAAAGGAACCTGGCTCTACGACTGATAAAAACATTTCACACATTGTACTTATTATTTTAAACCATTATTTTATAGCCCCCGACTCATGGATGTTATTTTACAACAAAAATATTTTATACTAGCATGTACCTGTCCTGTAGGATTCCCAGGGTTAATAACGACCAGGGCTCGTACATGGCTGTCCTCGCTGGCTTCCCGCCAGCTCCTCTCCAACTCCTCAATATTCAAAGCCCAGTTATTCTCTTCATCAAGATAATAGTTTGCTTGCCGCAATCCTAGTTCAGATAACGTTCCAGAAAACAGTGGATACTGAGGTATTGGGATCATGACCGCTGTTGAGAAAAACATTATAATTAATTATCAGAATTATAATAGTGAATGTAACAATTATTTTATGTATTCAAATTACAGTGTACAGGGTAGTTTATATGTAGAAGGCCATAGAAGGGGTTCGAAATTACCACTGGAACAGGAACAACAGGATCGAAGTTTATATGGTAAAAATTGCGTTACCTAATGTTTGTATGGAGGTAGGTCGTTTATAGTTAGAGAATCCATGAACAAACAGGGTTTAAACTCCCACTGTAACGGGATCAACTAAATAAAAGTGCTACCGCTAGTACTACCTGGTTGTTTTCCGTTGACGTCTTGCACGAACAAGGAGAGCACGGCTTTGATGAGGTCAGAGGCTCCAGCTCCGAGGTATACGTGCTCAGGGGCGGCGCTGACGCCGTCGCGCACGCTCAAGTAGTGCGCCACGTGCTTGCGCACCAGAGCAAGTCCAGCTGACGGGGAGTACGAACCTACGGAACCATTCCTGTGAAAGAAAACTTTGTTTTATTTTTAATTGATGTGTACTTAATTACTTTAAGTACATTGATGTATTTTGGATTGTGGGAGTGCGTGTACCGCGATGCTCGGCGATCATCGTCGCGCTTCGTACGGCGTCGGTTTTCCCTCGCCTAGCAGTCGTCCCGATGCTCCGACGCCGGGAGGCCGCGCGCGTATAGCCAAATTAGATAACCGCCATATTTGTTGTTACACGTGTAAATGTAATTCGTATGAACATTATACGTTTGTTAATTTATATGTGGTTTGATTCAGAACGTCCCCACATATTTGGTGACCTAACCTCGTGAAACGAACATTAGCTTCAGTGTTATTACAAATATTAATACTAGTGCTGTGAAACTGTTAATAATAAACTTTATACGGACACAACCTCGTGCGTTCTTAGTTTTGTTAAGTGTTATTACATTTTGTGTTTGTTAGAAAAAATGTCGCGATCGACGCAGTGGTCAATCTAGTAACGAGGCCGTTAAAACGGAAAAGGTAGATGGCGTCAGTGTCAAAGTTCCTACGTTTTGGCCTGATGAACCGGCCTTATGGTTCGCGCAGCTGGAAGGCCAGTTTGCTCTCGCCAATATTACAACAGATATTACAAAATACAATTATGTTATAGCGAATCTCGAATTTAAATATGTGACGGAAATCCAAGGACGTTATTAAAAAATCCTCCGTCTTCGGGAAAGTATGAAAAGATAAAAAATGAGCTTATAGCCCGATTATCGTCATCCAGGAGCAACGAGGTACGTCAGTTACTAACTCACGAAGACATAGGCGATCGTAAGCCGTCACAATTTTACGGCATCTCAGAGTCTGCCGGACCGGAACGTGCCTGATGATTTTGTGCGGTCCCTGTGGTCGAGTAGGCTACCGACGCACATTCAAGTCATTGTTGCATCACAACCACGAAGCAGTTTGGACAGAATTAGCCACGTTGGCGGACACGGTGAACGAAGTCATATCCCAGCCGCAGGTACATCAAGTGTCTGAGAGTACATCAAATCCTGAAATAAAAGAACTACAACAGAATATCGCCGAGTTGACACGGCAGGTCGCAGCACTCTCGGCTACGTCACGATCGCGTTCGAGATCTCGAGGGAGCGGTTCTGGCTGGCGTTATCGTTCTCGCAGTCGCTCTCACAACTCATCGACAAATGAACATTGCTGGTATCATCGGAAATTTAGAGCTAATGCAACGAAATGTCGTCCACCGTGCACGTATTCAAAAAACGAAAGAGCAGTCATTGATGGCGGCACAAGATGGCTGTCTCTCGACTCCGCGCCGCACATTTTGTAACAGATAAGAACACTAAGTTAAATTTTTTGATAGACACTGGTTCTGATTTATGTGTGTACCCGTTTAAATACCTACGTAGTAAAGTGAAAAAAACTGACTATAAACTCTACGCGGCTAACGGTTCAGTGATAAATACATACGGTTCTATAAACTTGAATTTAAATTTCGGTCTCCGGCGCGAGTTCAAGTGGCGTTTTGTCATAGCCGATGTAACCAAGCCTATAATTGGTATAGACTTTTTAGCATTTTATGACTTACTCGTAGATGTTAGACGCCATAGGCTCGTCGATAACGTTACGTCATTAGAAACTAAAGCTAAGCCCGCGTTTTCACTGTCTGTGTGTCAGGTTAAGACTGTTGCAGGGACCTCTCGCTACCATAAACTGCTTACCCAGTTCCCAGAAGTCACCAGACCTTTTGGCGCACCTGCTGTTCGTGAGGTCAAGCACAAAACGCTCCACTATATACGAACCACACCTGGTCCGCCGGTATACAGTCGTCCCCGCAGATTGGCACCTGATCGACTTCGAAGGCTAAAATGAATTCGAGGACATGGTAAGAGCCGGAATTGCACGTAGGTCTGATAGCGCCTGGGCGGCGCCGCTGCAGTTGGTTCCTAAGAAGGATGGTTCAGACCGACCATGCGGAGATTACAGAGGTATCAACGCCAGGACAATACCAGATCGATACCCCGTACGGCATATCGCAGATTTCTCTCACAATTTATATGGCTGTAAGGTGTTTAGTAAAATCGACTTAGTGCGTACCTGTAACCTAATACCAGTCAATCCAGCCGATATACCTAAGACGGCAATCACTACCCCGTTTGGGCTTTTTGAGTTTCCATATATGAGTTTTGGGCTGCGAAACGCCGCACAAACTTTCCAAAGATTTATGGACGAAATTCTCAGAGATCTAGATTTTGCATTTCCGTACATCGATGATATTTTAATTGCATCTAATAATCACGACGAACATGAAGAACATCTTAGGCAAGTTCTTGAGCGATTACGCAACCACGGCGCTGTTTTAAACTCTGTTAAGAGCGTATTTGGTGTTTCAGAAATAGAGTTCCTTGGGTACCTGATCACAGCTGAAGGCACGCGTCCCATGCCAGAGAAGGTGAAAGCCATCCAGAACTTCACGCAGCCGAAGAACCTGAAAGAGTTAAGAAGATTCCTTGGTATGATTAATTTTTATAGAAAATACTTACCTGATGCAGCGAAGATCCATGCACCACTGCACCAACTTCTTTCTGGAAACGATGTAAAAGCCAGCACGCCGATCACCTGGAACATAGAACTTGAGGAAGCATTTAATCAATGCAAGAAAAGTCTCGTCGACGCTACACTGCTCGCTCATCCCGACCCAGCTGCTGATCTAATGCTAGTCACCGATGCGTCAGATGTAGCAATAGGAGCTGTTTTACAGCAGAAGGTACGTGGCCACCCTCAACCATTAGCTTTCTTTTCAAAAAAATTAACACCTGCTCAGCGCAAATATAGCCCGTTTGACCGAGAGCTTCTCGCTATTTACGAAGCCGTGGAATATTTTCGTTTCATGGTCGAGCTGAAAACGTTTACGATCTGGACAGACCATAAACCCATAGTTGCTGCCTTTCGTAAAACATCAGAAAAATGTTCGCCACGTCAGTTCAGATATTTCGATTTCGTATCACAATTTACGACTGACGTGCGCCACATCTCAGGAGATGACAATATAGTAGCAGACGCTCTTTCTAGAATAGAATCGATCGCAAAGTGATCAATATGCTTGGAAAAAACTCTGTTCTTCACAAGAGTTAGACGCCGAGTTGAAAGAGATTTTAAATTCTCAAAGCTCACTGAAATTAAAAAAAATAAAAATTTCTGATTCTAGCAAATGCAGACCATACTGTGATATTTCTGGTTCAACGCCTCGCCTATATCTGACACCTGAGTTTAGAAAACACGCTTTTGACAACATCCACGGACTCAGCCACCCAGGAGCTACGCCTACTATCCGATTGATGACTGAAAGGTATGTTTGGCCTTATATTCGGAAAGACTGCAGGACATGGACAGCTTGCATTGCATGCCAAAGATCTAAGGTTTCGAGACACACACGAGCTCCCGTGCACGCTTTTTTGCCTCCATCTACACGTTTTGCCCATGTCCATATCGATTTAATAGGACCGTTGCTCATTTCGCATGGCTATCGATATTGCTTGTCCGCGGTTGATCATTTTACCCGATGGCCGGAAGTTATACCCCTTGCTGACATAACGGCAGAGACGGTGGCTTACGCTTTCGTGAATGGTTGGGTTTCCCGCTTTGGTTGCCCGCAAAGAATAACAACAGACAGAGGACGGCAGTTCGAATCTAACTTATTCAGAGAGCTTGCGAAAGCTAATGAGTTGTAACCACTTCACCACAACTGCCTACCATCCAGCTGCTAATGGCTTGGTCGAGCGATTTCATCGTCAATTGAAGTCGGCCTTAATGTGTCACAATGACCCTGGATGGTACGAAAAGCTTCCGCTCGTTTTGCTGGGAATTCGCAGTGCCTGGAAGGAGGACATTTCATCCACTTTTTCAGAGCTTGTGTATGGAGAGAGTCTTCGCCTACCTGGTGATTTGTTCAACTCATCCGCAGCCGAAATCACCGACTACTCAGATTTTTTGTCTCGCTTCCGCAAACACATTCGCGAGTTAAAGCCAACGCCCATCATACGACACGGGGAAACAAAGGTGTTCGTCCACAAAGACCTCTCTTGTGCGACCGCTGTATTTTTAAGACAGGATGCAGTAGCCTTTGCAACCACCTTACTCAGGTCCACACAAGGTTCTTCAAAAATCCGAGAAAACCTTCAAGATTGACGTTGGAGGAAAAGAGGTCACGGTATCCATTGATCGCCTGAAGCCTGCCTTTATTTTACAAGAAGTTGAGCCTCAGAACACCACCAGTGCAACTCCTACGACACAATGTCTTCCGCCTAAGGTTACCGACAAACCAGACTGCATCACCCGTTATGGTAGACGAGTTCGGTTCCCTCGTAACTGTTGCGACCTATAGGTCTCCGGGGGGGCTGATGTGGGAGTGCGTGTACCGCGATGCTCGGCGATCATCGTCGCGCTTCGTACGGCGTCGGTTTTCCCTCGCCTAGCAGTCGTCGATGCTCCGACGCCGGGAGGCCGCGCGCGTATAGCCAAATTAGATAACCGCCATATTTGTTGTTACACGTGTAAATGTAATTCGTATGAACATTATACGTTTGTTAATTTATATGTGGTTTGATTCAGAACGTCCCCACAGGATGATTTTTCCAAGACTAATCAGTAATCTCAAATCTCAAATACCGATTCTTCTGATCAGATATATCGTGAATTAGCTTTATAGCTTATGAAATCAATAGTCTAATTTTTCACTTTTAAATTACATTTAATGTCGACGTAAAACGTAAAAGGCTAACTAAATTAAATTACACAAATAACTTACGTGCACACCCCGAGTATTTCATTAACGCGTTCTTTCACGTCATCGGGAATGGCTGGTGACGTCAACAGTTCTGGACATGAAGCTAATGCCAGTACCTGCACATAAAACACTTATACATAATTGTGTGCCATATTTAAGAGTAGAAAGAAGTTTAAGGGTCTTAGGAAACACACCTGTCTAATGAAGGTGAAGGGCTTCTGTCCAAGCGCGTGGCAGTCACCGATGTTAGCGTACACCACTCGCTTAAATGGCTTGGACCCACCCTGGAAGATATAGTGCATTGTAGAGGTTTACCCTTACCTAAATACAATTTATTTTCTAATAAGCTTAAAGTTCAATAATATATACTTACTATAAAACTTTTACTTCCTATAAAAAAGCATACACATAAACGTACACACAAACACACACAAACGCATACACACGTAAACACAAGGTTTGGATTAGCCTTTATTAACTAGTAATATAAGATAACTTACTTTGTAATACTTTAAAATAATTTAATGGGAAGGAACTGACTTCTGACACGCGGGTGACACCAGTTCAGGAGTCAGGGCTACTTTTTATATTTGTATGTATTGGAGAAAAAAATAATAATCATTATTATTATTATTATATATTCTTCTTCTTCTTATTGAGTTATCAGTAATTAGAGGCAGTGACGTTGCTATTAAGGTCTTGACTTTTCTATTATTGGCAAATTGATAACAGTCGGAACCACTCATTTGAAATACAGTCATGTGGTCACTCATTCACGCTTACTGATCAGTGAGTGCACGGCTATGAAAGATTTTTCTCTGTTACGTTACGATCAAACCGTGACAGCGCTGGGGGCCAAACTTTCATCCTCTCTAAACCTCATTCTCATCTAGTGCTGTTCACTTTTGGCACTCTACTACTCCACCACTATTTCAGTTAGCAACACACTTGTGAAGACATTCCTAGTATTATAAGTATACTGTCGTAATAGCTCAACGGTTGAGGAGTCGCCTTCTAAGTCCGTGCAGTTTCGAAACTGACTCGCTTGGGCTACTGTCGTACCCAACCCCAGCATAGGTTACGTACTTCAAAAAGTAATACTGTTTTTTTAAACCATACATATAAAAGCTTCAATAAAATGTTCCTATTGCCGAGAATGCGAAATTTACATTTATACCGGGACTAGGATTTGGCTTTCTTCCAAATTCCCAACAACGACAATGCTTTCATCGTGTTTTTACGATCTTGTTTACTGCGAGGTCTCACTGTTGATATCAAATGTTTTTTATGTTCATATGTTTTCGTTTTTTTTTAACTGACTTCAAAAAGGAGAAAGTTATCAAAACTCAACAAAACTCAGTGCGAGTTTTGTGTTTGTTCGATATTAGACGATTCATTGTGTGTTTGATAGCTACTTGCTACTTTTGAGGCAGTTCCAATTTTTAGACGATTTGATTAAGAATTTCTGAGGACTGCCTCAAAAGTTTAGGCGGTTGGTCTAGTTGTGTTTTCTAAATAGAGGATTATTATCACAAGTCTACAGGTGCTATACGATTATTGATTTAAAAAAAAAAAATATTTTAGTAAGTTTTAAAATTTAAACTGCATACATTGACGTCTCTTTTTCAGTTACTTAAGTATTGTTCAATTTTCTTGAAATCAACGAAAAATGCTCCGACATAAAAATCGTGATTAAAATATTAAAATATTTCTAGGTTTTTTTCAAAGCATTTTTCCTGTGACTTATTTTTGTGGAAAGGATTCTTCATACATACTCAACACCTTCTGGACTCTAATGTTAATAAATCTTAGACATTTATAATGTGTGTAAGGACGTATCTCTCATTTGTCTGTCTGTTTGTCCGGTAGAAATAGCGTTATACTAACCGGCTAACATGAATACTAACATGTTTCTAAAATTTCATATTTAAAAATATTGTATTTTTTTTTTTAAAGTCAGAAAACGGAAATACAAATCATATATATATCGTATAGTTTCAGTTTTAGTTCAACGATCATGAGAATATATGACTAACAATCGATACAAATAAATAGCATTGAAGTGTTTGTTCTTTTCAATCAATGCATATGAAAGTATGGTAATGGAAAGTACTTACATAAAAATATTTTTTTAATTGTTTGATTGTCTGACTAATCTCTGTAGCAACTTGACCGATTTAAATGGCACTTTCAGTGACAAATAGCTGATGTTATAAGGAGTAACATAGCCTATGTTAATTATATTTTAGAAAGAGAATTAGGGTTCCGAGCAATAAAGTAAAATCGGTAAACCACACGAGAGGAACTGCGGGCGCAGCTAGTTTAAAACAATATACCTTTTCAAGTTCCCTCTCGATCTGCAACGCGCGCTCCAAGATCGGGCCCCGCACCGCGTACTGGATATTCAGCAGCCTCTGATTCATATTCTTCTCAGTCAAACACTGTTCCAACTTCATCTTCACTAAGTTCAAGTTCACAAGTATTAATAAAAGCAATAACACTGGTGTCTGCAACTGACGTTCAAATGAAATTTGTATGTACTTCGATTCGTTATAAAGCATTGTGCGTTGAAGCGGTGAATCCCGACGAGTCTCATTCTTGCTGAGATTTTCCTGTTTAATAAGAACGTCAATGATTTTAAGATAATAAATATTTAATTTCAGAAATGTTCAGGGTATTTTTTACCCGACTGCAGTAAATCCAAAAAGGTTATGTGATTAAACTGTATGTATTATTGAACCAATTATGATAAATATGCCGTTCTTTATTGCACAAGTATATCTGGTTATCGAATATATAAAAAAATACACATTTTGACGGTTTTTTCGTATATTTTATCAAAAAAAATCCGCCCTATCGAGTGGGTTATCAAAATGAATCTTTAAACGATGATTCTAGAAATATATATTTTTTAAATATAAATATGTAGTTTTGAATGAGTAATCATAAAAATATATTAAAAAACATCTTGATTACGAAAAAATTGTTCTCCTCTTTGTAAAAATTTAATATACAAGTTATTATATTAAAAACCAATTTTCGTAAACTAAAAAGCTCAAATTGGAAAAGTATTAAGTAAAGACCTTCGATTGGGAAAAAGTAAAAATTATTTTTTTTTATCGGGTCATACTTTTTTTTCCTTAATATGCCACAATTTATATTATAAAAAAATATCAAAGTCGGTTAAAAAACGAATCATTTCGTACAAGAAATACCTGATTGAAAATCATCGCCTTTTTGAAATCGGTTAAAAACCGAACCAATATTATTGCAAATACGAAAGTTGATGCAAACCGCAACATACGTGACTTTTAATGCGCTCAAAGAAATATGCAGCTATTATATAATAATATATTTTCCAAGAAAATGGACAAATAGCAACGTGTTTTAAATAAGTAGGTTATTTAAAAAAAAGGAGGAAGTTTTATGTTCGGCTGTATATGTTTTTTTTGTATACTATATTGTAAGTATACATTGTGTGTTCGGAAAAAAAAACTCTGTCATTTATAGATGCATTTTATAAATTCATTATTAAAGTAAATAAAAAATTCTATTCAGTATTTTGTATGAAACCGACATTTAAAAATATATCATTTAGTCAATTTATTATTTATGAATGACAAATACAATAATGACAATGACAAATATAAAAAACAACCCCTGAACCTGATCTTATACCTCTATTTAAGCTTAAGCCCAGAAATCCAGAAGATGTCTCATGTGCTAGCACTAGAAGAAACATATGATCCCTTACCTTTCCTATTCCTATTCCTAAACTTCCAGACTTCAACCCCGAAGTTTAGTCCTTCCCGGTGAGGAGTTACAGACATCCCATGTATCCCTTATTGCTGACTCCTCTCCTTTACCGCATACTCATCATTTCCTACCCCTAACGCCTCAGTCCCCTATCCAACCCAGTCGGTCTCCATCCACCAGCGACGGTTGTTTTTAAATTCAATCTCTGCGTTTTATTCACCGAATCCTTATTTTTTAAATTGCGACTGACTCCGTGTGGCGTTAGGATTACATAAATTACTGTATTTTCGATTTTTTGTTTAATTTGTTTATATAATTTCCTTTTCCAAAAAGACAGATGCTAGTATTAAATAAGTTTATATCTATATAGACAAAATTAATCAGTTTTCCTCGTTGACGGTGGTCGGGTAGACACCGTCTCGAGGTCTGAGGTCGGTGGTACCTTATCGCGGTACTTCACCAGATGACGCGATACACGGTCACATGTATGTATGTATGAGTATATAACTTTTAACATAATTACTTGATAATTGTATCTCATTAGTGTTTGATCTTTAAACTTGGGATATGTTTATTACCGTCTTAGCCTTTTTACAAGTTATAATTACGTTACGATGTCATGGAATATACACGGTAGCGAGCCTGCTTTGAGCCTCGACTCGGTTCAATTCCCGCTCGGAGGAGAATTTTTTTAGGTCACGACAGTTGGCAAACAAGTACAAGGTCTGCCTGATGGTAAGCAGTCACCGCAACCTATGAACGTTCGCGGTAATTGAAGTATCACATGTGCGTTGCCAATCTAATATATAAAAACCCAAGGGTTCAAATAATAATATTATGATTCCAGGATTAAAAGGAATACGTTCCTGAAAGTCAAGTCGATAGCGCAAGTAATTAAAAACAGCCCTCGTGCTGTCGCACACACGTGCACTGCTACTCTCCTCGTGATCGTCTACTGATAATTGCTTTTTTATGCATGTGTTATTACAACTATTCAATATTTATTTACGACAAGTATTCGTAATTCTGTTAAGGTATAAGTTTAATTAGATCCATTTTCAGTGATACTTTCGATAAGCACGGGATAATTCTTTGGCGTTTTTCTTAAAGTTTCTCTTTAAATTGCTCGTAATCTTTAAAGTAGAAAAGATACAGCCCTGTGACACGGAGACACATTGATGGACATATAGACATGCCGGGTAGGCTAACTAAAAAGAAAATATTTGTCTGATAACAGAATGTTTGAGAATAAATAAATAGTTTTGTTTTGTCTTTAAAGTTAAGGGTTATTTCATGAGAAAGGTCTATGTTGTGGTTTGGTCCTAGCTGCAGAGTTATAGAACTCTGCGGCGATGCGGTGTCTGCAGACTAATGTGAGGTTTTCATGCATTATCCTAACAATTATACAATTTTGTTAAATAAATGTTAAGAATTGTTTGTTAAAGATAATGCTGAGTAGATTTTTGAGTGTCCTTCAAATCGAAACACAGTCATGCAAAACACTACTGCTTGCCAGTACAATATCTGACTACCACCAGTGATTCTCGATAAGAACTGAATAGCATTCGTACAGAAGCAATTTCGATTCCGGGATCGCGATTATTTCACACTTATAATCTCAATCTACTTACTCTTCCAGTGCCCTTAATTACAAAATTTAAACATAGTAGTAACATTTTAATATAGTTTAAATTTTGTAATTAATTTTAACTTGCGTTTTATCTCATAAAAATGATTACTTGAAATTAGTTTACAGTCACTGAAGATATTGTGGAAAATACACAAAAGACTTTAAGCCGAACTAAACACATATTTAAATTAATCTTATATCGACAAAAACTTTAAAAAAAGTTATAAAGTTTTTATAAAAGTATTTTAAATAACACTAGCTTTTTGCTCAATAATTTTTTTTTTAATTCGGTTGCCTTTTTCATACATTTAAAAAAATATCGATTATGATTAATATTTAAAAATATCTTTAATGTACAGACAAACATGGCTGCAGTAACGTTTTTATAAATAGCATAGATCATCTATAATTACAATAAGGGTTTTAATCTAGCATAAAGTACGCACCAAGCAAAAGTTTATCTCATTTATCTCTACAGATGAGACAGCATCCTCCCCGGAGACGCGCTCATTGTGTCGCATCTCAAACTGTGTGATATATGACATGAGAAAAATAATGCCTATTTTCTCTGCTTAAATGTACTTTATATTAGCAAATTTTCTTATTTTTTGTAAATAATAAGCATTTTTTATCCATGTGCAATCTATATCCTTATTCTACATGCCCGTTCTATCATTGCTCGAAGTCCCGCATTATAGTAAAATTTTGAACTGCTATTTGTCTATCGTACTCACGAATTTTTTTAAGAATTGTATAACATTTTGGTTGGAGGAAACAAATAAAATGTTTCGAAAAATCTTTGAAGAGCCGAAATCGAATCAAATAAATCCGGCTTTGTTGATGTTATCATGTCTGCGATTAAAAAGAGCAACAAATCTCTTCAAAAGCCACCGACTTCACAGTGGAGTTGAGGACTTAGTTGCTTATTTAAGCAATTATCATTCGCTTTGTAGAGTCTTTAAGGTATATATTACGACAACAATAGGTTGGCATTAATGTAGTTAAAACTCTCGAGATAAAAGTACCTAGAACTGCAATTAGACCGTAAATTATAACGATAAAGATAAATATATAAATGTTCTTACTCAATTATCCTCATTTAGACAGTGACAGACGACATAATGTCGGGGGTTTTCATTCATTTATTAATCAGTCACGCTAACTCTTTCTAATTGTGTATAAGTATGTTTATTTCTTCGGCGTTTAAACAAATGAAGTAATTTTATTTCTGTCATTTTATTTCTGGGAGTAGTATAGGCCATTTGAAGATGACATTGCATTGACAATGGTTGTTAAAAGGGTTGTTGTCTCTTTTAGTGTTAGAGAAAATACATCCTACAGTCGCAGACTCGGCAATCGAGATATGGCTTAAAAGGTTTTGTTTCGAAGTTTTGCTCAAAATAAAAAGGCAATTTTTCAGTGTTGCAGAACACGAGATTCATTTTATGAAAATAAAATGAGTATGTCTCCCTTGAGCCTGAGCGCTAGGTAGTAAAGTTTTTGAAATTTTATTCCTTACATTTACATGACTCTTGCTAAAACTTTCGACAAACTGTTTAACAATTTTCCAACTTAGTAACTATTATTAGCTCCTTTAATATGTTGTATAGCGATGTGGTGGCGCAGCGGTAGGGAAGCTACCTCAAGCGGCACAGGTCGCGGGTTCGCGAATCCCGCTCGAAACAAATGTTTGTATTGGCCATACAGACATGTGTTCCGGTCTGGATGGCTTTGTCCTTGTCTTTCTGCATATCTGTTTGCGGATGAGTATTTAAGTGGGTTAAAGAAATATTATAAATAATAGCTACACACTCAACGGCCTCCATTAGAATAGTGATATCGTGTGTCGGGGACACACAATCACTGTCCTGAAATATACACAAAACATACACATATTTCATGTTTTACTTTTGTGGTATTTTAGAACTTCTCGACATCCGACAGATCCCGAAATAAAACTGGAGCTTATGACGTCATAGCATAATAAAAATTAAATTAGTCTGATATGTGTTTTCATTTACGAAGGATGTAATTAGCACAATTACAAATTCATACAGCGACCTGATACCAGCTCTAGCAGAGGGTGGCAACCAGCCCGCGACTGAGAACTACTACCCTTAAGGCGGTGGTCTTATTAAAAGATTGTGCGTTTTATTAGTCGTAAAGAAGGCGCCTCCTCGTCTCGACATGACGCCGTGTTATTCGCCATTTCCTGATATTATGCTACAACGTTCATCTGTGGAAATGAGAAAGCGGGAATAGCGCAGCACAAGCGTTTAAATAGTGAATGAATTATTTATTGAGAATCTTCATCCTAGCATTGGTCCCGGTATTTTATTTACCCAGATTCTGCTTATAACTATCATCCGGATTTGACAAGTTACTAGTGTTTTTTCAGCGATTGCCATCTGATCTCCGCAACCCTAAGGGCGAACCAGTAACTCATTGGATACGAGTAATTTACTTATCAAGAGTTAACGATTATTATCAGATGGTATGTGATAACAACCGGGACCGACAGCTAAACGTGCTCTCCGAGGCACGGTGGGGAGACCCATAAAGACAAACGCCCAGACCGAAACCGAAACAGATATTTATAACAAACATCTGCCCGAGCGGAAATCGAACCCACAACCGTCGAAACTAAAGGCAATCTCGAAGGTGTCGTATTATTTATTGAGAATGACGTGACACAATTAGTATAAGACTTTTAGTAAGCACTTAAAATTAATTTAATGACTAGCGCGATGTTAGCAAACCTATTTTTATGAGTAGTTTCAATAGTTCAACGGAAATATATTATGACTTCACGCTAAATATTAAGACAATGCTTTTCTCTGACGACCGTGAACCCGTCGTGAGTTAGCATAGATTATGGAGCCATAAAATATAATAACGGGACATTCGAGGCAATCCGATAAGAACGACTGACGTAATAGTGTCTCATAAAATAATATTCACTATCTTTCTGTTATAAATGCTCAAGTCTGCTGTGAGGACTTCACCAGTAAATCTGAAGTTTAACAGGGGTTACAATACTTTCATTTGATATTGATAGTTTTTGACGATATTTAAAAAAAGAATACTAGCAATGCTTCTTTAAGTATGTACTAAAAGGTCCTTACCTACAACTAATCGTGTAGCTTGTGCTAGCAGTGGGTACGACAATTATAGCTCAAAACAAAGAAACAATGAAAGATATGGACGAATTTGGAAAAGTTGCATTTTAAAATGTTGTTGCTGTTCCACTACTTTATGTCCAACACAATTACATATTAAGCGCATTGAATAACGAAAATGTCTTTATCACAACAATGCCTACAAGTCGTAATTGCCGACGTGTACTGGAAAATTTTGTGATATGTAGCTACTTTCCAAATATTATTACAAATTTACTTTTCCTTTTTCGTAAATCATGAAAGTTATACAGACAGGTGGACAAGGCTATAGGGTAAGGACTTCGAAAGCAACTGTGATCAATGGTATTTTATTTAGATTTTGAGACTTACGAGATAAAAGCTTCCTCCGTCGCCTTAATTGTAGCTATAATAATTGAAGAGGACAATAAATAATTTGTTTATTTATTCCGGCAATGAACCATGCCTCACATTATACAATAAATATAACAGTATTTTGATCAGTTTCGCTACAATACGGTGGCAAGGCGACAAAATGTCACTGGGCCCCAGCCTGGAAAGGCCTGCCGGTCATATAGGGACGTGAGCACTGGAGGATACTAACATTTAACAAGAATCGAGGAAAAATTTAAGTATTATTGAAATTTGATACTAAATCCAAAATTGTAATAACGCTTGTATACCTAACCTAGTTTACGTAGTGATTTGATATAAAATAAAAATACTATATCATTCATTCAGATTTTTATATTCAAGGAGGGTGGATCCCAACTGATGGAGTTCCACGAGCCTCAAACGGTATAGGTATAGCTCCTGAATGTGATTTTATGGTAGTATGAACAAAGGGGAAAATAAAAACAGAAATAAAAGTTATATTTTATTTGAAAAAATAGTATTAAACTAAATCATATTGCATATTGTATAATAAATACAGTTTTATCGTGACTTGGGTAGCTTTCAGCGAGTTGTTCTCGTGGTTGCCAAACGACGTCGCTTGGCATTGACGCGCGGCCGGCGCCCTCAGGGTCTCTTTAAATTGCAGCTCTGAAAGAAATTAAAATTGTTATTGCACTTGCATAATTAAAATCCGATATGTATTTGTATTTCTTCGGCGTACTTTTGTGATGATTTTTAAGTTATGGGTATACAAATTTTTATAATGATTTTTATAATTATGTTTTAACTTCAAAATGGAATACTTTTTGCAAGACTTAAAATATATAACTACTGCAAATACTTTACAGTATTAATTGCATTTTTTAAGTCATTATTTATTGTTTAAAACAATCTATCACTTAACTTTTAACTCAATTATAATTGTACTGAATTGTACCAGAATTGAATTGCAATTATGTATATCAAATCGTATATATAAAAAATTGGACGAATTGAATTAAAATTGACACAAAATAATCAGAGAGAGTATTTGATTATTTGACAGTCAAACCATTTTCAAACCAAAAACGGTAAGGTCTGCTACTACTCAATTTTTTTAAAATTGTTTAAAAATAAAAAAACGTTTCTTTTTGAAAAAAAAAAATAGTTATTTTAATGTTCATAATATTCAATTTTATCAACACTTTGCAGTTTTATAATAATTCTCAAGTATCTACATGAAGTAACTATCTAAAGGTCGGGGCTGATAGTAAATTACGTGCCGACGACGTCATATTGGCTCTCTAGTATCAATCTAAAAGTTGATTACCGAGCAAAGTCTTAAGTTGGGAAAATTGCTATCGTGAACGAAACGTGCCTACACGACTAATTCATCGTATAATTTACCGGCCTAACCTAACCTTGAAAAATATTAATGTAATAAGGAATTTATAACGATTATATTCAGAAAACAAGTATTTATACATTGAGTTACTTTAAACTAAGGACAGGGCCTTCCATACAGATAAAACGTCCAAAGATTCGCTGGTGCTCTTTCGTATATATTGCAAGCTTGTGGCTAACTTCGTTTTATTGCCTTAGTGCGAATTCACGAAAGAGCATACAGGACATTACAAATAAATTAGATAAAAAAAATATATAAAATGGGCACCAATATTATGAGCTCACTGAATACGAGTCAAGTCCTGGATGAAGAGCTCATCTCGTCAAAACCACCAAAGCATAGATTCTTACAAACCTTTTTGTTTTGGCGACGTATGGGGTAGGGTGGGGAAAAAAGGTGGAACAAGAGGGAGACAAAAGAGGTAGGAGAGGAGTCTTATAGCAACCATCACAAAACGAAGTGTAAAGCTACGGATTATGGTAAATAACGTAGATTATGTGTGGCATTAGTACTTTGCGCCCCCAGTCGAGCGGGAAGAGGTCGGCCTATTGATGCTGGTATCAAAGATCTTCATTTCATTAATTACTTTTAAAATTAAAATTCACATTTTAAGCAATCCATTCATTTCAATCGAATTGAAATTTCCTTTTGACTAACAGCAGTATTCAAATTGAACGCTTCAGGGCATCGGTCAAGCTTCTTAATGGATTCTTGGTGGATGGACCGGATGGGGGTTGATTAAAGTGAGGGGATGTGAATAGCTGCATTCAGCAAAGTCGTATTGAGCAAACGATTAATTGCTATTCAATGCTGATAACGATTTGGGAAACCTTAATTTTAATTATTTTGAAAGCCTCATTAGGTAATTTACTAATCAATTTCAATAAAGAAATTGAATTCAAAATTTTTGACATGTCGTTGTATTAACCTTACAGGCATGTATTCCGTGTGTATGTCCTTGTCGTTGTGAATGTCTCCATACCCCCGACACAGGATATCACTATCCTAATGAGGGCCGTTGACGTAATGTTTTTGATTGCATATCATTTTATATAACTTGCTGTAATGTGAAAACTTAGAGTTACACAAACGAGTACAAAAGTAAGTTAAGATTAGTCACCGGTCATTGTTTAATTGTTTATTGTCATTATAACTTATTAAGAAAATTACAGTGTTTGACAGATTAGATAGATTCAGATAGCATTTTGAATAAACATACAATATTTTCGGTACACCCGTATTTATTAAAAAACATAATATGTACGAGACCTCGCACTACAGGACTAATGAGATTCCGCTAAAATTAGAAGTTATATCATTTTTCAGCAGATATTGATAAAGACTTTTTGTGTGTTTAAAAAACAAACTTGGGTATTTGAATCACGCAAGACACGCCTCGAGCAAAGTATGCGCGAAGCGAACGTGATACATTATAATTAGGGTCCGACCGAAACTGGTTTTTCAGCCGAAACCGAAACCGAAACCGAACTTTCGGCCTCCCTCTCAGTTTCGGCCGAAACCGAAACCGAAACTTTTTAAAAATTACGTTTTTTTTACTGAAATTTGAATTTCAAGTTTTTTTTACATTTATTTGCATATATACGTAGTCAACTAATTAGCAACGGAAAATAATTGGGTTAAAAATATTTTACAAGTTTAATTTTATGAAATAATGTTCGTTATAAAGTATACTGTTCAATGGTGTGTACTTTTTCGAAGCTAAGAATATTTTATGGTGGTTTATAAAAAAAAATATTATTAGTAAAAAGAAATCTCTCGCATCGAAATTGACTATCTAATTAGGGACAGCAAGAGTTAGTGTTTTACTTGCTATTTTTATATGGCGTCATTCTTTATTTTATAGTTTTGATTTCTAAAATGAATATCACAATTTATTACTTAAACACTTATTTAAGTTATGAAACGACCATGCGAAAACAATTTTATCTCAATGTAAATAACCATACCCTAAAATAGCTTATCATTTGATTTGCTCCAAAAGTATGGTTTTTAACGGTGTGCAATATTTTCAAACCTATAAATCTACTGAAACTGTCTACCTAGAAAGAAATTTAGATCGCAGACTGGTAATAGCTCTATAAAAAGTTGCTTTTGTGGGCTCTGTAATTATTAAAAGAGAAATATTTGGACTTGAACAAAGTGGTGAAGTTACATGGGCGCTTTAACACGAAAACGATTCAAAATATACTTCACTGTTCATTAAATGATTTCTAGCCGGTGAACTACTATCAGTTTTAGATTAGCCTGCCAAAGCCTAGACATGAATTCTTTGGAACATTTGCGGTACAACATACTGGAAATTTAAACCAACTCTAGTAGTTCCAAAGACGCCTGGATTGAGTCGATGCCGCACCAATGTCGATATGGCTATAGCTAATAATGGCAATCACGTTTTATATAATTTTTTTATAGAAAACTTTTCCTTTTAGATGAATTTAATAATAAATGTACATTTTTCTGCTTTCATTATTTGTAATGCTTTCTTAAGTGTCCTTAATTATTTGTCCAGAGTTATATTAGACCGAAGGAGAAGTAAAGTTGAATTTTAATTATTGCTGTTTTTAATTACAATCGATTCCAAAATTTAATAATTCTATTAAGAAAACATTGGTTAAATGATCAACATTAAAAAAACGTAATGAAGACTTCATGTAAACTGAAATTACGGAAAATATAAATAAATGTTACTCTTATTATACCAATGTATGTAACCCTAATTAGTTGACCACCACTTTATATAATATAGACAGTTAAATAGAATAAATAAATAAAATAAAAACTAAAAATTCATAAAAGTCGTAATCATATTTTTGTCAGGAATAAACAGGACTTACTATTCTTAAAAAAGAAACAACTTGTAGTTAGATATACTAGGTACATAACTAACTAGTAATACGTTGTGTTCACAATATTTTAAAGATCAATCTAATACTTATTTCTGGAGATTTTTGGCCGCGTCAGCGAGCGGTCACGAGTTGGCTGCGAAGTTTACCGAACAACGCACGAAAACTCACGAACACTCTAGTTTCGGCGAGGCCGAAAGTTTCGGCTATATTTTGGCCGAAACCGAAACTAAAGCCGAAACTAGATTTTTGGCCGAAACTGGCCGAAACCGAAACCGAAACCGAAATTTCGGTCGGTCACTAATTATAATTATGTGATTGCGCCAAACTTTCACTCTTGCTCTTGCGATAACTAGCAGTAATCTATACTATACAGTAACTGGTTCCGTGGTGTAGTGGTTATCACATCTGCTTTACACGCAGAAGGCCGCCAGTTCGATCCTGGCCGGAATCATATATTTTATTCTTATATTTTATACATTACTGGATATAAATGTTTACCAAATGTAAATCTCATAAGTTCATAACAGTTTCCAGTGGATTTTTAAAACAATGTTTTGTTTTATTTTAAGTCTTTAACATGCCAGAGCCATTATTGACCTTTCTCGAAAGCTGCTTAAAGCCATTAAAAAATATATCAAAATGTATGATTGTTGATCTTTGTGTAGTCTTTTAAGACTAATTAGAAGGTTGAAAAAATGTTTTCAAGATGAGATTTAAATCTATAAATGTTTTCATTATTAGTAGATAATTATAAAAAAAATAAATAAACGCTGCATACTCAACTGCCCCCATTACGATAGTTATATCCTGTGTCGGAGGTCAGGAAACAGTCACAATGACAAGGACAAACACACCCATACCGGGAAACATGTATTGTCAAAACAAACATATGCTCCGAACGGGAATCGCACCCGTGACCTGGGGCCTTAAAGGCAGGTTCGCCACCGGTGGGCCACAAGGTCGTCTAAAGTTTATGTTAATTTGATTAAATGCTTTGAATATCTCTTGATTTAATAATTAATATTTCAAATGTAATTTTGTAATTCAGTTAAATTCCCGCAATTAAGACTTCCTTCAGAGAGACGATACGGCGAACGTTTATTGAATTATAGGAGTTATAAAACTCGACCGAAACACGAAGGTAAAGTATATACAATTTGAGCTAGAGTATGTATGAGTCTGAATGACATAAGGCACACTCACAATCTGTGCATGTTATCATGTACTAATTATATTCGTAGGGTTGAAAACTTAACTTTTGAATTTTATTTTGTCTTCTCTCATTGTGTGTTAATCAGTAGGAAGCATTACTTTTAATTCATGTAAAGGCTCATAGTAAAATCCAAACGAACTTGTGACAATAAGTTTAATGCGCCAATCACTCATTTAGCTCTTAATTGCAATATTTATATAATTCTAATTCTATTTTATCCTGTTAAAATGTTGCAAGTTTAGCTATATTACAACCTTTGACTATCAAAGATTTCTTACTTATTGTAACATAATAAAATGAAAACCTTCTTTTCAAAAATTTCATGCATATATTTAAATATCTTGATGATACAGCTCATTTTCTATTTAAACACAGTTCAGTTCAGTCGAAACGAATAAAGCAGACGATAGAGTTAAATAATCGGAAAGCGATCGCATAAATTGTCCATTTTTGGTGCTATCACGTATGCGTCTGGAAGGAACGTCTGGAAGCCGCTCCCGACGCAGTGTTGCAGTCTTGCCGAGCTATTTGCTTTGCCATTCTCACTTGTCTCACAAGGCAGTAAGGTTGAGTTTTCTTTAATGTTACAAAATAAACAGACTAAAATATCAGTAGAAAATTCAGTATTTCAAATAGATTTCAATCGAGATCTGTAGGAAACAAATTGCTTTCTGAATTGTAAATAGTAATACAATTTCATGATGCTGCGGGATGCTTCGTGTAAATTATTTATTTCTGGACAATATTTATTACTAACATTCAAATAAATTTTATTACAACAGCAGTTTAATTTATCTATATTTTATCTAATTTCAAAAATGAAATTAGAAGCCTCAATAGCTTAACGGTTAAAGGTTTGACTCCGCTCCATTCACACGAGAATTGCGGGTTCAATCCTGACGGTCTGTGGTTAATGTCGTACCCAGTCCTAGTGCAAGCTTCTAGCAATGACTTGAAAACGCAT
Organism: Hestina assimilis; assembly: GCA_023373885.1. NCBI lineage: Eukaryota > Metazoa > Arthropoda > Insecta > Lepidoptera > Nymphalidae > Hestina > Hestina assimilis. The sequence goes on from CM041753.1 coordinate 14,487,243, forward strand.
ATTTTATCTATTTTTAAAATTTTGAAGCCTGAAAGGAAAATTATTGGTTAGGTTTTGCATATGGTATTATTATGGTATATGACGAAAACTACCAAGTCTTGCAGTCTTTTTGCATAATAGTTACAAAACACAAAAGTGAATAAACAAAACTATAATATAATACATAATAAAACGTCATGAATACATATTAAATAAATAAACGCTACACACTCAACGGCCTGTGTCGGGGGTACGAAAACATACACAAAGACATGATAAACACACCTAGACCGGTAAATATGTATGGTTAATTCAAACATTTACTCTGAGCGGAAATCGAATACGCGACCTGTGACGATTAAGGCAGGTTCGCTACCGCTGCGCCAACATTATCTTCTATATATATATATATATATATATATATATAAAAGGCTGTGTCCTGAATGACTGACGGATCAACGCACAGCCTAAACCGCTGATCGTAGAGACCTGAAACTTGGAGGGTTTGTTCTTTGTACGACGTAGGTGTCCGATAAGAAAGGATTTTCCAAAATTCTACTTCTAACAAAGTTTGTATGGGACAGCGCGATTCCTTGGTTCAATCTACTTAAAATTTTGCATAAACCTTTTTTAAAAGAATTGATGGAAGACGTGTTTCTAACTTTATTGAAATTCGTTTTCTACAGGTGTTGTTTTTAAAATGTAAACGAGCACAAGGATATTTCGGAAGTCAACTCTTACGTAATGAAAAGGATTTTGTAGAAGGATTTTGTAGAAAGGATTTTGTAGGATTCTGTGTTTTTTGGCTAACGATAGAGACGTGTTTTGCCATTTTCTGAAGTTTCTCAACTGAAGTGGTGAAATTAAGGCTCAAAGTTTGTATTGAAATCGTTATTCACGCGGGCGAAGCCGCTGACAGAAGCTCGTATTCAATAAACACGTAAACACATCATTCGATTACATTTTCAACTTGCATATATATTATTTGTATCTTTCGTCCCGTCTCTATATGTATGGCACAAATGCTGATAGTGTTCCAGGATGCAACGTGACGAGTTCACCGGCACCGAAAACGCAAAGGCGTCTATACTTCGAATAAGCTGCAGTGCGATCTTGTGGCGTTATAAGATAACGTACAAAAACATTTGTGAAAGTAGTCTCAGACGCTAGACGTGCTTATCTCTCGCCAGCAGAGATTTAACTAGTTTACCTCGACTTTACGTAATGTTGTCTCAAGTAAATTAGTGTCTTCATGATGCTAAAAAGGATTAATTTTCAAACTATATAATCGCATCTGAAAATTAATATAAAATTAAAATTTACGCGAATTCTAGCAACTCTAATAACTGTAAGGTACTGTAACTATATAACGATGTATGCTGACCTTATTGAAGTTATACTTAGGCGCGTTATGAGTAAATGATGACAGTGAAATATTAAGTTTCGCGCGTATCACTGTCACACAAAATTCACTGGTTGAAGCTGTCGGCAAAACCGCTCATTAAATGTCGAAAAAATTGTTTTTAATGTTGTAAAAGAAGTATATATTCTGACGCGCTTGCATAAGTATACGCACCCATTTACATTTTAATAGGATATTGACGACACAGCTTAATCCTATAATTCTATTCGATAAAAAGTACCCGGCACTTAATAAATTAAAGAACGGATGTAAGTCCTTACCTTTTCGGATTAAATAAAATGGGTCCTATCCAACATTCTCGTTAGTTATCTCAATTGTATGGGATTATATCTTCAGTTATATTTCTATGACTATTTAAAACGTTAAGAAAAGGTTGGCGCAATTTCAAGTTATGGTTCTTTTGCAAAAAGTCTTTTGTATGTTTCTAAGTGGGTACTGTGGAAATTATGTGAAAAAATCTTTACTTTTTTATATTATTATTATTCGAAGTTATACACAGTGAATTACAACAGGACATATCTCACATGTCGTGTATCGTTTCAGTAGTATTAGACGCATGCTCCTCTCGGCACGAATGGGCCGGCTCGACCGGGGGAGTCCACGACCCTCTCACAAAAAATCGCAGCGTAACTGTCACGGGCGATGAGTAAGAGATTATCCGTCCTTTTCCCTTCTCATCACTGCCCTCCTATCTCTTGGGTTGGCAATACGCAAGGGCTTAGCCAGCATTTGGCCTAGGTCAGGGCAAAAAAATTAATTTAGGGTCTAGAGTGGGGCAAAATGACCATATTCTTCAATAGTTAAATAGATCCAAAATGAATTATCTTCATGCATTTTTCAAAATTTTGCAAAGTCCAGGTGTGGGGGCAGCTGCTCCCCCTTGCTCCTACCTCGTTATAGCCAATTACGCGTATGTGATACTTGAAGTATCGCGCACGTTCATAGGTTGACTGCTTACCATCAGGCGGACCGTTTGTCAACTGACATGAAATACAAGTAATAAGCAATACTATTGTCTCGGAACAATCAAAACCAGTCTAAACTAGATACATAATCGGTTTAAAAGTATATACGTTCACCTGTATGAATTGCCGCAAGGATTAGCGTTCCATCAACTATATTAATTTATTATTAAGCCAATGATCGTGCAATGTGTCAGCAAATTTCCGTGTAGGTACAACTTCAGAGCTGAATGTCATCCGATCACATATCCAAAATAGTATATGAATAAAAACATAGATCTTGTCTTAGATTGCGTAGTTCATATAATGTTTTAGTCAGCTCGAGAAAGCGCGCTGCGGGGCGCAGGTGGGCCCTTTGTATGAGACGTCAAACACACGCTGCTCTTTGTAATTCGCCACTCTAAAAATAACTCTCATTTGTTGAACAAAGCCGTACGAAATGAAGTAAATTTATAACTTCACAAAATACGTAGCCTACAGTTTTTTGAAATGGGCTGTTTAATTTTTGGGTGATGGGATATTCACATTGGATTATAACAAAGAAAAACATATAAAAAAGATATATCCCCTATTCTGTATTATTGTGTGTTTCGCCGGCTCTTCTCAGGTAGAGGTTTAAATTTGGAGCCGGTGGTACTATGTGACTTTCAAAATAAGTGTAATGCTTTTTACGTTGAATAAAAAAAAATAATTTGAATTTTGAATTTTTATATTTTGTGTATTGTAGTGGTTTACCCAATCTCATCATAGATTTGTTTACCATCATAAAAATTACAGAATTTGTAGCTCTGACCAACAGTCACGGTTTTAAGTCATTTTTTCGATTTTTACTGCTGCAAACCTGCATGTTTCTGAAAAACTTACATTTATTTATTTATTTATTTATGGTTCACAAAACAGATTATAACTAAAGTACATTCAATATATAATTAAACAATTCAAATTGACCAAGTTAAAATCCAAAACCATGTGAACACAATTTACGAATACATTCATTCAATTATGTGAGTTAATATTATAAATACAATTCATTCAATAAATTCATTTACAAACAATTTAGCTTACATATTATACTAGAAAAAAGTCCATTAAAGTATAATACAATAATATTTACACATACATTGACATATGTATGTGGTTTTGGTGCTGAACTAAGCTTCTTAAAATATGAATGACTTTACTTGAAAAAAAAATGTAAACAATGATAATGGTGGATAAAAGAATCAGCAAATACTTTTTCAACTCTATGTCGAACGCGATTCAGTTATTTTCATATTACACTAAAAATCATTTATATAAATTATAATAACTGCTTTTAACGCCTGCAGCGGGTACAGCGCAATATTGCGTTATATTTTAAAGAAATGTAATGTTTTAATGGGAGCGGAAATTTAAATGACTTAATGTATTTATAAACGTTTTAAAATAAAAATCACTAAGAGCTTAAATACTATTAAGTTTCACGTTTTCAACTAGTTTGCGAGACGACAAACCCCTAATGCAAATGGTATAAGATTATTTCCGGTATCAAACAATATTCCAGTTACAGATCCGCCCGATGACACTGTCAAGGCCACTAGGGCCAATAGCAATAAATGTAAAAATTGAATTAAACAATCAGAAAAAAATGCTTGTGGAAACTACCTCGAAATTATAGGAAAATATTCGGAAATGTTAAATTTTTTTCTCATTCCATTTTTTTGACCATTCTCTTGACTTGTTCCCCCCGTGCGCCAAGCCCCGCGCCCCGCGCCCCGCAGACACCGCAAGGAATTACCAAGTTAAATTAAGCCAACCAGAACAATTATTGTTATCTTGATTTATAATTCGGAAACTGTAATATTATTACGGCCGGTTGTTAAAGCCAATTTAAATGGTTTTAAGGAAGTTTAAAATGTATTCGTGGCATGTACCTAATGTAACTTTTGAAATATTCAGACCACGTTTTTAAGTTTTCTTGATACCCTTTGTACGGGAGCGATTTTGAATGACATGATATAGGTTGTATTACTGGGAAAACATGAAATGAATTAATGTAAATTTTGCTTAGAAAATGTTTATTTAAAATTATCATTAGTCTTAAACGTTATATAAGGGTATACTAGAACGCGCGAATGAAGGAAGCACCAACAAGGTGTCGTCCTAAATTCCTGATCTTCATTTTGCTCACTTCCCCTTTCTAAGGTAAAATCAACACAAATAATAAAACACATAATTGATATGCCTCAGCTGTTGCTATGAAATATAGGCTTCGGTAACTTCAAGCTAAGGCTTTGCATCAGGTAGGAGGCATGCTGGCTTATCACCTCTGTTTTAAAAATACTTCATTCTTCAACCCACTTTATATTTTACCTAACTTGCAAAGGAAATTTATGAACCAATATCTCGAGGTTGGCAATGCGAGAGTGACACATACAAATGAATGGTGCTGCAAGCGCTCATAGGCCACGATAACCATTTACTATTAGATGGACCGTAGGTATGCTTGCCAACCAATAATTACCACCTCGATGTGTGGAAATCCACAATAGCGTGATTTAGATGATATTTTCTTCCTCGCACAACTACTGAGTGGAACCAAATTCCGTCGACGGTCTTTACGAACCGATACGAACCTTCAAGAGAAGAGCCTTTTCTTTCTTGAGAGGTTGGCAACGCACCTGCATGCCCTCTGGTGTTGCAGATGTTCATGGGCGGTGGTGATCGCTTAACATCAGGCAAGCCTCATGCCCGTTTCTCCCTACATTACATAAAAAAATTTGCAGTGAACCCTAGATAAATAATATCCAGTGCTATATTTAGATCGAGGACGAATGACGCAGTACCGTCGAATCAATCCAATAGATATGTGAGATTCGTCTCACGTTCGAAACGATCTCGTTACATTACAGCATCGAGAGACGAGGGTACAATAATATTTGGGACGACATAATAAATCCTTATAAATCCCGTCCTCGGTGGAAATAAATACAGTCTTGCGTTTCAATCGATCACATCGAACAGGACATCGTTGGCATCAGGTCGACGGCCCCATCGCCTGCTGTTGAAATAATCTCTTTCACAGCGGATATTATAGGTAGGTATCTTCGTAGTGTCAAGTATTCTACCACCAAATAGTAGTGCTTAGAAATTACTGTGTTCCGCTTTGAAGGGCACTGGAAATGACTGGGCAAAGGAGATTCAAGAACCAATATCTCTCGTTGGCAACGCGTGAGTGGCACCTACTAATGGTGTTGCGCGCGTTCATACGCTACCGTAACCGCTTACCATCAGGTGGGCCGTATGCTTGCTCTCCAACTTGTAACATAAAAAACATCGTACCGAATCGAGGGAAAAAATATTTTTATAAATATTATTTATATTTATATTAAACTTCTAAGTATTATTTATATTTAGAAGTTTAAAAATTGTTTTTAAACAGGGATAAAAGGACATTTACTACAAATGAATCCTTAGATAGTTTGATCGCTCCCGAAACTAAATACCTCTGCATACTAAATTTCATGGAAATCGTTAGAGCTGTTCCCGAGATGCAGATTATATATACAAGAATTACTCATTTAAAAGTATTACATGATAAGTTAATATAATATGGAACTATAGATTCTATAATTTAGTGAACTCTAGAAGATAGAGGTATGTTGTTGTTTTGATATAAATATCAAAGGCCAAGTGCGTGTCGGTCTCGCAATTTTAATTTCGGAGATATACGAGTTACTTACACATCCATACTAATATTATAAATGTGAAAGTTTGGATGGATGGATAGATGTTTGTTACTCTTTCACGCAAAAACTACAAGACAGATTTGGATGACATTTGCTACACACATAGCTTATTACCCTGATTAACACTTAGGATACATTTTATCCCAGACAAATGTTGGATTTCCGTGGGATTATCAAAATGTCCGCGGGCATAGGTATTTATAATAATAGAATGCCTAATATTAATTGGTCTGAATTACATACATGAATTATATTAATTACATTAATATAATATAATAATATAATATACATATTATATTAATTGGTCTGAATTACATAAGACATAAATTTATACCGTAATTGAAGTCCTGTAGTGCGTTGTTTGTTAATCCCACGGGAACCTGACACTTATCCAGTATAAAAAGCCCTATATGTTAATCAATGAAATCCTGTTAGCCGTTTTTGTGTGATTGATTGACAAACATAGAAACAGTCACAGTTATAATATTAACAAGATTAACGAAAGAATTAATACCGAATTGTATTTCATGCATACATTAACTTTCACTTTATAATCTGTGACAGCCTTCCGATTATATTATTAGTTGATCAATGCAACCGGTTCCGTGGTGTAGTGGTTATCACATCTGCTTTACACGCAGAAGGCCGCCAGTTCGATCCTGGCCGGAATCACACTTTTTGTATTTTATGATAATTTTAAATCCGACGAGTTGTTATGTTTATAATGAATTAAATTTTTAAATTAATTTCTTATATATCTCTATACTAATTATTTTAACTTACCAATTCGGTGCAAACTAAAATAAAACTTTCCGAAAAGATAGGTGATTTATCACTGTGACTGTAACTGTGAAAACTATTTAAATAGTAAATTATTTACTATTTATTTATTTATTAAATTAATTTACTAATTTATTAATTATATTAAGTACTATATTCCCTACTAGCGGTCAAATTGTAACTAAGCATTGCATATAATGTAATTTTTTTTAACATAATTTCATAATTTTAAAAAATTATAATAAAATGAGAGGCGCAATCGTATGACTGGATTCCAATAAACTAAAATTCACGATAATACAAAAAATGGTGTGGTAAAAAATACAAGCACTATAGTCAAAACCGGTGTTGAAGTAGCAGTAAACATACAGAAGGCAGAAATTCGCATATATTTTATCCTTCTCGATTTCCCACTTCTCTTTCCCTCTTATACCATAAGGGCACGCTGTTTAGCTATTGTATGCGATGTAACCATTTTATAAAGGTAAATAATAGTGTTATAAAAGTAAAAGAGGCACTAAAGTCGGCTGAAAGGTTAAAAGAGCGAGGCGCTAAAATAAAATGTATTACAAATAGCATGAACAGCGGCTCATTAAGAATTAACGCTTAGGCCGAGTTGGAGGCTCCGAGCAATCCCGACCCGGCAAAGTGAGTACGCTCAGCTGTATCTAACTCACTTACCCCACACAAATTGTATTCGGATCACGAAACAACTGTTATTCAATCGTGTCCAAGAACATTAGCATTTTGTTATATTTCGAACTCAAAAAAATTATAATAGTTCATGCTAAATAAATAATAAATAAAAAAATAAACGCAACACACTCAACGGCCCCCATTAAGATAATTATATCCTGTGTCGGGGGTACGGAAACATTCACAATGACAAGGACAAACACAACCAGACCGGAAAACATGCCTGTACGATTAATACAAACATCTGCTCCGAGCGGAATCGAACCCGCAACCGTCGAGGCTTAAGGCAGACTCGCTACCCACAACGCCACAACGGTGTCGAGAATATAATAATCTGGAGATGTACAGTTTTCTATTTTTTACACCACAGTCTGGGGAAGCCAGTTACTGTAACTCATTTGCCACCACCACCTGAGGTATAATCTGACATTGAGCTTAAAAATAGTAAAATATAATACCCTGGTCATCAGTCGTTACCTCTTGTGATGACGTGCAGGAGAGGGAGGCATACGTGCTAGGGTCTATATCTGAGATATTATAATGAGTACATTTTATTTTTACTACAAAGTGATATCATCCATTTATTTTATAACTTGTAATATAACTTATTTTACTGTCCATGGCATTCTTGATTATGGAAGTAATAACTCATGATGAAAATCGTATCAAAGTCCTTACGAGAAGTTAGTGGAAATACAGAAAAACGCGGAAAGAATTAGTTTGCTATGTAACATAATAAAACATTAGATAATTAATGTTATTAATATTATTACAGTAATTTTACATTAATCAGAAAGCCAATTCATAAAACACAAGATAAATTTCAGGATTTATTTTTCATTAAACGTTCAGCTATTTTCATTTTAGATCACTTACAGCATCGTTGAGATAAGAGAGAGTAGAGCGTGGGCGGTGTCACGCGCACGTCGCCTCTCGGACGACTATTAAGGTTTATAACATGCTTGGGACCTGACGTAATGTCAGTTGATAAGAGAATGTGATAAAAACCGGCTACATGCTTATCTGACCACGCACAGTTAACGGCCTACTTGGAAAAAATGTATCGTACAAACATATGGATGGATGGTATACTACCAGCACTGAAAGACGAAATGAAACGGTTCCTTTTTCCATTTATTTGCGGAATCTTAAACTGGAAAATAAAATTGCCAATAAGAGTTGTACTCGTATTTATTTATTCGAAGTAGAATCCCGTGAACCTTTGGTAGCGGCTTTTTTTGAATGGGTAAGGGTATGGTAACTGTCGAGTTTCTTGTCGGTTCTTCTCGATAGAATCTACCTTCCGAACCGTCGGTAGCGCTTGACTATTCAAAAGTACTTTTAAAAGTCTACTTGAATAAAAATAATTTTGATTTTGATTTTGATTTTTGATTGATTTTGGTATGACATTAAAGAACCGTGTCCCGATTTGGGCCAATTGGTGACGTCCATTAATGATTCGCATACGATTCGCTGTCAAATCTTATGAATATGTCTCCCTTTCGTCTTTATGGAGGTTTTCGAGCTGTATCAGATATCTTGCATACCCTAAATACCAAAAAAATGTTGTTATGTAATCTCAGCAGCCTTCAGTTCGAGCCTCATTTTTGCACGTGCAATACTAGTCTTTTGCAGCATGTAGGAGGATGTTTCTTTCATGTAATCTAGCCAACATTATTTGAGATATTTCTAAATATCATTTGTAGCGTCCGAAACGAGATTTTCAATGCCCTATAATCTTTCACAGGTAAATTATAGAATATATTTTTACAAATGAAACGGGCTTCTGATACTAATAGGCATGCCCACCAGATACGCTCATAAGAACGATATATTCTATCAATATAGGCTATGCACTATTTAATGATATATAAGTTACCTCGGGACTCGTCATAGCCCAGAACCCATAATATCCGGGACACGGTTCTTTATACTTAAAACAATAAAATGTTTAGAAGATATAGAATGGATCTTCTCTTAGTGTAAGTGTTAGTTACACGTGAAGCATATTATGTTAAAGATAAAAGGTGACTGAATTGACGACTACTTTAGCAGTCTTAACTCAGACATTGATCGCTGAATAACTAATTACTAACACATTATATATCAGACAAAACTGTTTAAATCAGTTTATTAGTAACATATGAGAAGTTATTAAATAGTTATAAGCAATAATTTCTGGATTTCTATGACAAAAGATCGCAGGCTACCATAATTAATATTGTAAAGCGCTGTGTTATTGCGAGCACATTATGTTGACGTAGTTGTTCAAATAGTTATCGGTGTAACGCGTGAGGGCTGGAGGGCTGGAGGGCTACGTCATCGCTAGGCAATTAGCTCCGCAAACATAATCTCCGCGTCGACCTTTCTCTCATTTACCGACCCTCCACCCCCTCGCCTTCACAGCGCAGCTCGTTCTCCTGTGAGCTTATTTATAATTCATCTCGTGCCTGTTCCCTACCGACGAGAAACGCTCTCCCGTCCACCAGCGGCTAGTGGTAGTTTTAATAGAATTGTTACGGTTTCTATTAATACCTTAACAGTAACTACACTGAGAAAAAATTAACTTCATTTTATATTGTTTTTAAAATGCTTTAGTAGTAGAAATTTACTGTTTTTAGCATGAAATTTCGGCAGAGCCGACCCTGCTCATTTTCAGAATAGGAATCCTAAAAAACTAGGCAGTCATGTGGAATGCCGACAGAACACTTGATTCATTTAATTTCATTCGTTCTCCACACAATTCCATACCATAACTACCACAACCTGCCGACGTCATTAGCAATGACACGTGACCGTGAAAGACGACAGACGCACTAAAACCTTTATCCCCTGCCAAAAATCGCTCAACCCGGTTTTCCTGTCCTGTCCTTTTCTTGCTTTACTTCTAACTGGGGTATTTTCTTTGTGCAGGGAACAAGCTTGTAATACTTCCTGATGAAAGCGTCCATAATCTATGATGGCCGATAACAACAGAAAGCCGTAATCGTGCTTGTACAAAATATTGCAGTATTTAAAATTTTAATATAAATCAGTGACATTATTGTCGATTTAAAAATTATGAGGTGGTGATATTTATATAGTAAATATGACTCTTAACTTGGGATTGAATAAATGATGGCAATTTCTTTTTATCCGTTTGTCAAAATGTTCATGTGGTTCGTTAGACACGGAGCGGTGCGGCGAAGTGTTCTATGCGAGCGGTGCTGTTTACTAAAGTGGGGTTCGTATAGTACTGCAAAGGACTTCGGCCTTAAAGTATTGAAGAATAAGAGCTAATCTTCAATGCGCTGTTTTCGTCCATGTTTTGCTGTGATTCGCTGATGAGCGTTATTTGCTAAGGGTATTCAACTCATCCATCATTTCTATGTAATCTTATTAGTATTACATATTTTACATATAAAACTTATCGGCGTGCCCAGTGCAGGGAAAAGAATCAAATCTGGGTACTATAAAATTACATGTTTTTAAATGTTTTTCGATTTTATATCTTGTTTTTCGGTAAAGGAAATCGTTTTGAATAAATCTGTCGGGCATTTGTTTTTTAAAACTAGGCATCTGTTTTTTGTGTTACTAATTTGGCAAGCAAGCGTACGATCCACCTAATGGTAAGCGATAGGCTGCCAACCTCGCGATATTGGTTCTTAAATCTCCTTTGCCCAGTATTGCAGAGTCCTTCGAACCGAAACAAAATATATTGGTTTACGGTAGAATTACTATCACTGTGGTGGTACCACCTAGTAGGCCTCGCGCAAAAAAAAGCCTACCACCATTTACTATGTGTAAACCGATTATAGTTGATTAAATTAATTGGATGTGCCAGTTGTATTGATTTTTTGTTTTTATTTTTTTTTTTGCTCAGGCTTCCGGGATGAGCACATGTGTCATAAGAAGTAACAATTATTTGCTATTATTCGCCGTTTATTATTTATCATTGCCTCACCATTACCTAACCCATAGCTAAGGAGGTTTTATACAATAAAATGTAAACGTACCTACAGTATGTAGGTGGGAAAGCAAACTGCGCTCCGGCCATCGTTTCAATATAAGCCTCGTTCGGCGAATAGAGTCGGTGTGATCGGCTTTGCGTGATGTTCCACTACCAATGTGATCAGTGGGCGAGGGCTTTTCGGATTTTAACCGGGCTCCAACTTTTATCTGTTTTCTCTGTTTATTCACTTTTGCCGCTGTAAGAATCGTATTATAAAGATATTTTTTTTGCTTTATTATAGCTCAAATAAATTCTTGGGAATATAATTTTTTTACCGAACTTTCCTATCGAAGTTTGAATAGCTAAAAATTACACAGGGTATGATTTCAGGTCCCGGACTTAAAGGAAATTCAATGCCAATGGAACTCTATAATGGTTCGTTTGTCAGCGAAGTGTATCACATGAACCGTAATAGGTAGAGTTGATATTATTATTATATGGTGCTGCGGAACCCTTTAAGTGCGATTGAGACATGTACATTTTTATTATATGATTAAAGATTATTATTTTTATTAATCCTACGCTATTAATCATTATGAAAGTTTATACTTAACTATAAATACTGTTAGTGCAAAATATAGTGACGATAGAATGTCTCAGTATTTCCCACAGTGCTCGTAAAATCCCACTTGCCACTGGGCAATACACTTAACTGAAGCGAATGAAGTAGATGGTGTATTTAAATAATCGCGGAACGATCGCATAAATAGTGCATTGTTGGTGCTATCACGTATGAGACTAGAACGAGCACAGCAGTCTGACATAGGGTCTCCAGATGGCCTGGAAATCCGGGAACGTCCCGGAATGGTCCGGAATTCTTGCGTCTTGGCCTGTGTAATTAGACTTTTTTGATTAAGCAAGTAGTTGGTAAAATAAACCTCTAACCCTCCTGTAACTTTTGTACTAATCTGGAAAAAAATTAGGTTGTACTAACTTCAAAAGAACTTTCAACCACATTTATTTTGAAAAACATAGGTCTCAAAAGTTTTGTGATAATTATTTGAGTTTTCCCCATAACTATAAAATTACCAACTTATTTTTCCGGTCGATTTTAATTCGTTATTATTTTTGGTCCTTAAGATTCTTCATCAAGCGGTGGAACTGTTTAGTCTCCACTGTGCTTGGTCCACAACGTTCTTAGTTATCCTAGAAATGTCCTGGACTGGTAACTTTCCATCTGGCAACCCTAGTCTGACAGCCGCATCTAGTGTAGCGGAGCAAGTTTCACTGATCAGCTCGGCGATTCTAGCTCTATTTCACAAGGTAATAAAGTTAACTTTATTTTATATTAGTATAACAAGCAAGTAAAAGTACAACTATAATTCGGAATTTCAAAAGATTTCAATTGCGATTTGAGCTAACAATTTGCTTTTAATTTCGTCATTAAGTGTTTATGTTTCCAAGACAATAATAATTTTAAATTATAGAGAAGCAGCCCTAGAGTTTATTGCTTTTAGCGTCACTACTGGAGATATTTTTATTATTCCTAGAGATTATTAAGATGGCCAATAAATAGGTTACATAACATTACTTGTATTCCAGTACGACTATAATAATAACTTAATTCAATACTGTATTATATACTTTAATCATAGTTCTTATTAATAATATTTTAATAACCGCCCAAGAGTAAAACACCGAATTTAACAACTTACAAAAGCAGTTGCGGGCCGGGCACACGTTGTCCAGCCCCGAAAATAGCCTCTCTCTCTTCTGGAGTCCAATTTCTTAATTTTAACAATTCTAGAATCCAGGTGAACACACAAAAAAAAATTCATCTAAATCGATTCAGTCGTTTAGAGTCACTTTAGTCAATAACGTTATAAGTTATTTGCGATTGTGTGAAATGTAAATGTCGAAAAATCTAAATAACCATTGTATCCCTTTCTACGAAATAATCGTTGATTAATTTGATAATAGCGTTAGGTATTAAACGTTCGGATCCAAGTCTTTTGTAGATCGCGATGCGGACCTTCGAGATAAATATCTCTTATTGTCTACCTTCCTCACAATGAGCGATAGCGGAAGGAGGCGGGGTGATGAATGTTGTATTCGCAACTATTATTGGAGCTCTATGTATCTTAACATTTATAAATAGCTTTTACCCGAGGCTTTTCCCGTTTTAATCTTCATCCTAGAATTATTGCCGGTATTATACGAGTATTTACTACGCAATCCTAAGGACGAACCAGTAACTCATTGGATAAGAGCAATTTACTTATCAAGAGCTAACGATTTGTTATCAGATGTTATGTGATAACAACCGAGACCGACAGCTTAACGTGTTCTCTGAGGCAAGGTGGGGGGCCACAAGGACAAACGCGCAGACCGAAACAGATATTTGTAAGATCAATGCAAACATCTGTCCGAAGGGTAATTGAACCCTCAACTGTCGAGGCTAAAGGCAGACTCTCTACCCAAAACGCCACAACGGTGTCAAACGCTTTTCTCTTTTTGTGGCAAACAAACTAATGACCCACCCGATGGTATACATACCTGCTTTATCGCGTGTAGTCTCCGTGATAGTGAATAGGGAGTCCTATATAAGTAAGTATGGACCCATTAATACCGATGAGAGCATGGGCTCTCATCGGTATTAATGGGTCGGTATGACCATATGGTCGAATATCAACGTATCGAAGTAGTATTCGTACTACTGCCTTTTCGTTTGATAATTGAGAGCATGAAAAGCATCTTCCTTTTATGAAGTTTCAACTAACATTAAAAATTAACCAATATTATTTAAATATATACATTTATTTTATCAATAGTACACGTGTACAATTTTCGTTTTTCTATTGAGTAGTGCAACGTAAAATATAAAAGGAATGTATATTTATGCAGTTAGCGGATACTTTTCATGTGTCGTACAAAGGTTCAGGCGGACTATTTTGTTACAAAGGACTATTGGAATGGGAAAAATATTTTCACATACTATGTAAATAATATGACTCTATAAACGCTTCACACGGGATAGATATCCTATATATGTCGGGGGTCTGGAAGCACACACAATGACAAGGACAAATACACCCCGACTGGACATGCCTGTATGGTCAATACAAACATCTGCTTCGAGTGGGAATCGAACCCGTGACCTTTGGCGTTTAAGACAATTTCGCTACCCCTGCGCCTCAAGGGCATAGTCTTCATTCACTCACTTTCTAGTTTTTTCTTCGTAACGGCGGAAGGTAGTTTTAAATAGATTTTCATTAGTAGTTATATGACTTTTCAGAGAGTGATCTAGGTATTTTCTTCAACAAATAATTAATAATTTATGGAGTGTACCCGCAGGTAATAATCGAAAACTGGTTATAATAATAAAATCGTGAAAAAAGCTTTTATCATATTATAAATCTATCCGTATGTAATTGGTCTGCAGGTTCACCTCCCTATGTTGGCTCCCCACAGCCCGCCCCGACGCTCACTCAGCGGGGCGAAGCGGCCGGCATTCATCAGTCTGTGCATTTTCAGCAGCCATACAGACCTTTATAATAAAAAAGCAGCACTATTAATAAAAATAAGTTTAAAATTCTTTGATGCTCTGCAATCTGTTCTACTCGTATTTCATGAGAGTTTATTTTTTATTTTTCATGATGATATTATATGAAATTACGAAACAATTAATGGTTTCGATGACAAAAAATAGACATTTTACAATATTAAAACTAACTATTAACTATTTAAAAGCTTCTGAAAACCTTAAGTTAATAAAGTTTTTGCCTTAAGTAAATAAGTTTAAACCTTAAGTTAATATTGATATTATTCAGTCTTTATTTTAGTAATATTTTCACTCCGTTTCTATTCTAATTCTGCTGAGAAACTTCTATCCTCTTCACTAGCTTTTCTTTTTTAATGTAGGTGATATATGAGATTACAGTGTAAGGTAATGCCACTATTGTTACGACTGTACGTGTACATAGTCCAGTAATCAGCCATAAAACATACAGTACATACATACTCGTACAACAACAAAAAAAAGTAATTCAAGGAAGCCAGCTTCCTCGTAGCGCCTAACTCACTACAAGTTTTTAGCCAGTTTATAAATAATCATAGTCGTGCGCTCAGACCGCTGCCTCCTTCTCCGATGACGTATTTAGCCGTGGTCCGCCCTCACAGTAGGCACTCTAAGCAAGGAATCTTTCAGTCCCTGTGAGGGCTGCCCCTTTTTCACAGTCGGCTCTCTGTGCTCGTAGAAGACTGAAGAATAAATTAATTATGATAATTTCACTTTGTTGTTCACTTCATCAATATCTAAGTCAACCTTGTCTGAAATAAATTATGTACAGAAAATATGATTTGCTTTTATTCAGTTGAATCAGAAGTAAAGGATCACGTGGGTGTGTATTTAAATGAGCCCCGGGAGCACTCCGCGTCCGAGCTTACCTCAGTATAAATAAGCGGTCATCGCCGCATTGCACATATTCATACCTTTACCTTTCCTTGTAATGTACTTAGTTATATTCGTACAGCGGTGAGGGAGGGCTCGCCTGTTGGATGATTGGGTATGTTCGGTTCCATGCTATCAGATATTTACTACAAATGCGAGTTATAGTAGGGGAGCCCAAGCGGGGATTTCGGGATTTACTAAAGCGCGTCAGATTAATATACAGGGGATACCTTGTACCCGGTTAAGTACCTCCACAAAACATGAGGCCCATATACAGGGATATAAATATAAAGACATACCATATAAAGGATACAGGATCAGATTAGTAAAAAAATTGACCATCAGAAATTCTCGAGCGCGTCAGATTAAGGTAGGGTGAGTTAATTCCATCCTAAAAAGTGTATATTCCACTAATCTGACAATTTGAGAGTGACGTAAAAAAGGGGAGGGCAAAAGTTGTAAAAAAACGTCATCTCGACATTCTCGAGCGTAGCTAAATTTTTTTATTTTGAAGGAAATAATTCAAGAATAATGAAAAATATATAATCTGACGATTTCCGCAAGCCGAAATAACAAAAATTCGTCGATAAAGTTAAATGCGTGCAGTTGCGTGATGCCTACATTTCTATTCCTCTCTCACTCTTTCTCTATCTATTACTCTCTCACTCCGTCCCCACTCTGGTTTCTGCTGCCATGACGCCATCACAGCTGATCATAAAGACACGTGGTATAGTCTGTTCTCACTTGAACCCTGCGCAGTAACACGTTTTTGGGTCTCAACCGTATGCGGTATGAAGGGGGCAGGGTTTAGTACACTCGCTCACGGTTGTTTTAGCTCTTTAATAATAAATTATTAAAAATAAATTAAAATATAAATTAGTTTTGTCAAGTGTGTTAACATTTATTTCGAGATAATGCCTCGGATGAAGATGATGATTAATTAATCAAATAAATATAAAATATTAAACTATTTTAAGCTTTTTTTAAGTAATTTTTTTATAAATACAT
Source organism: Hestina assimilis (assembly GCA_023373885.1). Classification (NCBI taxonomy): domain Eukaryota; kingdom Metazoa; phylum Arthropoda; class Insecta; order Lepidoptera; family Nymphalidae; genus Hestina; species Hestina assimilis. The sequence continues at coordinate 14,504,200 of CM041753.1, forward strand.
TTATTCTACTAAAAAAGCATACACTTATTTAATTGCATGCTATTTCCTGATCTTTTCAATTAATTAAGTTTAATGATTTAAAAGAATAGAAGAAAAAATTTTTGACTTCCCGCTAAGAAAAATTAAAAATTTTAATATTAGTTCTTTGAACTCAGGGAGCTCAAAATATCACATAAATTATATTTTGAGCTCAAAAATATCATAAGTACAATTTTAAGCGCCCAGGAATGGAATAAGCCGGAAGTTGCAGGGATGGCCTTTAAGGTGAACCGTTTTTCTAATTTTTTTGTCAGATCAGCCGAATTCCTCTAGATAATCGTCAGATTATGAGACAGTATGTTTAGAACATAAAAATGAACCACATATATCTTAATCTGACGCGCTTGAGTATTTCAAAATGGCGATTTTTTTGCACATTATGAAAATGACCGCCAGTTTGCGTCCCATCGAAATCGTCAGATTAGTGAATGAGAGCTTTTTTTGGTGCACTTAACACTCCCTTAGAAAATCTGACGCGCTCGATTAATTTTTTTTCATTTTCAACCCTTAAATACAACCACCCGCATCATGCAAACGATCAGATTAACATACGTACATTATTAAAAATACGTAGAGCATTGATGCTATCAATATATGACGCGCTCGAGGATGTCCATGCAACAGTTTTTTTTACATATTTAAAAATCTATAGCCGCTTCCCCCACCGATGTAAAGGTATATATCATATAACATTTTTTCTTCTTATCATCTAAGCTTTGCATCCCAATGGGTCTCTACAACGCTCGAGTAAATCCCCATTTAGCATCGTGGGCTCCTCTACCATTAAGAGCGTATTGCAATTTTGATTTTAATTCGTAGACACTGTATACTTAAATGTTGTATTATGTACTTAACTCAAAGCAAGAAACAATAATAACCAGCAGGAAATATTTAGCAGTTCATATAAAATAAATTTTGGATTATATTAAATACGAACAAAAATTAAATATTCATATAATATTAAAATAATGATGTTGGTTTTAGTTAATATGTTAATAACGATTCGAAAATGAGAGTGAAGCAAACAAAAATATTTGCATCAAACAAGCAGGTCTCTCGAAACTGGAACAAAAGAATTTATACTTTGTGTCGCTCAGAGGTGGCGGTGAAGTGCTTGTGGGGGTGGGCGTGTGATTGAGAGGAGCTCACACCTTGTGAGGAGTGTGGACAGAGACAATGTGCTCTCATCTACCATCTCTGTTTTCTATACATAAATATATATTTGCTTTTTAGCGTTGTTATATTTTCATCAAATAAATAAATAAATAAAATAAACGCTACACATTTAACGGCCTCCATTAGGATATTTATATCCTGTGTCGGGTCCGGAAACATACACAATGACAAGGACAAATACACCCAGACGGGAAAACATGCCTGTGTGGTCAATACAAACATCTGCTCTGAGCAGGAATCGACACAGCGACTTGTGGCGCTTGAGGCACAACGTTAACTAAAGGAAATTCTTGACTTTGCACTTTATCTTCCTGAGCGAGGAACGGCTCTCTTGTAATATCACCCGTTTATTGACGGACAGAGCCTATACCCGACTAAGCCTTATACAAAATTCAATATTATAGTTGATTGAGAAAGCAATTGATATCAACGAACCTGACAAAAGCTACAAAGGTTTTCTAATCACTGTTTTGCTCAAGGTAACCCTTTTTTATTTATAAAATAAAAAATGAATTAGAAAATTCTCATTATCATATTGGAAGCCGTGAACTCTCGCACAGATTTTAATTAGCAATTTATTGAAGGCGCCCATTATAAACAATATTAAAACATCGTAAGCGCGAGCAGATATACGATATGTATGGATAATCCCGAGTTTAATATTTTATGAAACGTTAATATTTTCAACTTTGATATCATAATCTTCGTCTATATTTCGTAGGTATTGGTTATTACGGCCATTTCCTTGATATGTCATCTATGCCACTTTACCGTAATTTAGATTTTTCAGAAAACCATCTCCACTACAAAGCAATGACTAATTATTGACTATTAAAAGGTTTTCAATCAAACGATGTTGTTTTATTCCGATTCAAAAGAACCAGAAAGCCTTAGGACTAGTTGAATTCAGAGAAATTACTCTTTTTTTTTAAATGACGATTTTATGTAAGTACGTTACATACATTTAGTACTCTTTTTTATTTCAATTCATAAATTTTAGTTAGGTTAATTTAAATAGAATGCTAGCATTAACATTGTGCAAATACTCATGTGTTCTACGTTTTTTACTCAAAAATTAGTTAGATAATAAATATATAATAATTAATAAATAATGCTTTTCAAGTAATTATTAATATTAAAATTTTCCTAATATTTAAGCCTGTGTAGGTGGTCAGGATTAGAACTTGCATCGTAAAAATACAAACTAAAAAAATGTTGGTCGTATTTTCCAACTTCAGTAAACTTATGAAGTTCGAAAAAAATAATTCGTTCATTTTTCGCTTTTAACAGAATTTTATCTGAAAGAATCTGGCTTTTTGTATTTTCAAAAGAGCTCTAATGCAGTTCCAGTGAAGTCGTTATGGAATCAGGTCGCTGCTTGGAGTAGCCGACACCGTTATTGAATCCGCTGTACTATTTTAATATGCTCTAAAAACTAGGATTTTAATTTTTTGTGTCCATATTCATATTCCTCATGCAGAACAAATTAAGGGTCCGATAAAAGATAAGGGTTAATGTTGTGTAGTCATACATTATTGAGGATTTCAGATAAAGAAAGCTTGATTGTATCAAAAATATTGTCAAAATACTAAACGTCACAGCATTGGTAAAAGACACTGTGGCGCAGTGGTAGCGAACCCGCCTTAAACGCCACAGGTGGTTTCGATTCCCGCTCGGAGCAGATGTTGATGACAATACATGCTTGTGTTTCGGTCTGGGTGTGTTTGTCCTAGTCATTGTGTATGTTTCTGGACTCTCGATACAGGATATCAATATCCTAATGGGGCCGTTGAATGCGTAGTGTTTAAAAAAATACTAGATATCCCGTTTATGAAATGAAACGCAACAGTAGGTACATTATTATAATTGTAAAAAATATATAGTATGTAAAATTTAAACGAGTGTTTAAAGTAACACTCACGAGTGTTAGCCGTTTAAATTTCAATCGGTTAAAGTACCGACTAGTTTCGGACTCATCGGAGGCCCTTCATCAGGGTGAGTGGGTTACGTTCGCGGTCCCAACCCGTCTCGCACTGCGCGCTTGTGCTCGCATCGCTCGGCTGGACAGGGCGGCGGGCGGGGGATGCGCCGGCGATGGTGGTGAAGCCGGCGAGGCCGATGCACTGGTGTCACAATTGGAGTTCACGGGCGCACAGAATGTACTCACAATATCCACTACACAATCATCAACACTTCTTATTCGATATTCTTCGGCGTCGCGCTTAGCAGCACAGGTTTCCAAGTAGGTGGCAGGGCCCACCCCTTGTCTCTATTAAAATTAGGACGATGGTCGATTTCAATTGCGTCACGAAATTTGCGCGATACGAAATTCTTATCACGGGCCAGCACTTTAACCTTATCGAACCTAATATAATGAGAGGTTCCGGAGTAGACGGCGTGCTCTGCCACCGCCGAGGTGTTAACTTGCATCTTGCGAATGCTGCGGATGTGTTAATTGAGCCTGGTGGTGATGCTGCGTCCCGTTTCTCCAATGTAGCTCTTGCCGCACTCGCACGGAATTTCATAGACGCCAGAGCCCTCCAGAGGTTCCAGATCCTTAGGTGATCGTAAAAGTCTTGCAATCTGTGTCATGGGGCGGAAGATTGTCCTGATGCTATATCTGCGGCGTAACAGGTGTCCAATCTTATCCGTTACCCTCGCATGTACGGTAAATAGGCTGGAACTCGCTCTGCTATATGAGGTTGGTTTTCTGAGTACTGTATGTACCAGGCTTCCATTAGGTTCCCGCTTCACAAGTACATCTAAAAATGGGAGAGTTCCATCTTTTTTCTCCTCTGTAGTGAACCTTATTTTTGGATGTATGCTGTTAAGATGGTCCAATAATTGTGCTACACCTTGCTTAGAGACTATAGCAAACACATCGTCTACGTACCTCCACCATCTTGGCTTTGATGGCGCACTTCTCAACGCTTCCTGCTCGAAGTGTTCCATAAATATGTGGGCCACAACTGGTGCTATTGGTGAGCCCATTACCACTCCATCTATTTGCAGATAGAAATCCGCCTCTAAATTTTTAGTTTAAATTTTACATTAAGTTCATTATGTCTCACGATAGTTTTAATAATTTAATTATTATAATTGGTTGAAAAGAATAATTATAAATTATTCGTATACATGACTGTATAATATACTTATACTATTCCACAATGTGATCAATCATTAATGATATCGGATATTATAGTTATCGGAGCCTTAGAAATTACATAAAGATTTGTAATGATGTGACGTCAATTTTAACGAGAGCCAAGCCGTGTGCTGTAAGTAGTCTATAATATAATACCCGCGCTATAAACGAGGTAGAATCAATACGCCCCTTTATTAATTGTACACGACCTCCGGGTCGTGGTCCCTTTCATAGTATTACCTCGATACCTGAGAGCCACTTTCCAGAATTTCCTTTGAAATATTACCCGGCAAATAATAATTTTACTTTAACAATAGCGTGGTGCTCGTAAAACATTAATTATTCCTCGCCACGCTGCGCACTGATTGTGATTAAAAGCTTCACGTAAATAGAACGTAGTCGTCCATTGCGAGCCGAGTCACAGGTAATGCTGGGCACAGGGCGTTGGTAATGATTTTAAAATGTATCGATACTTTAAGATATAAATATAAATAGTTTTATATTTTAATCTGAGATAAATGCTTTTAAATAAGCCTATTCGATTAAAAGATCTTACTCACAGTGGTTCGGTCAAGGGTTTGTTACTTTTTTATAGAATTTTAATGGTGGTAGGCCTTTATAGGGAAATATTCTACTACAAAGTAGTTATGCAATTAGTTAGTAAGTAGTGAAACTACTGAGCAAAGGAGATTTTAGAACCAATATCTCGGGTTGACACCGCGTGAGTGAGACACATTTGATGGGTGTGGGTACCAGGCCCTAACTTTACCCTCTCTGTGTCTTCTATTATTTCTTTCCCTCCTATCCGGTTACCTGTCATCTCATCGCCAGATGACAACGCGCGTTGATGCCTGACGCTTGATGCTTGATGATGCTTGATGATAGGTGTGGCTAGTACATAAAAGCGATGGATCTTTGATGCGCACCGGGAGGCCATATTGTTTGTCATTTTTAGGGTATAAAAAAGATCGGTTAATTTTATTGGTGGACATAGCCAATCAAATACTAAATGTTACAATAAAGTAATTTTTACATAACAAGGAAAAGTATAAAATAGTAAATTTACAAAATTATGCAGTTAATGTTCATTGGTTAATTTTTAACTGGAACTTAATTTAATAATGTATGAACTGGTTAGTGTGTAAGTGAATTATCTGCGCGCATAATCCGCCTGCTCCGCCGCCTGCAGGCCGCTGTAGCAGTCGGATTACGCGAGCTTTATTCAATAAAGCAGTGCGGCTCCTGACTACGAGCAACACACTACATGTTTAACTGTATAATGAAAACCCGCTACTGTCGGTTCAAGCCACCTTGTATTCTTTGTTTGAAATTTAATTGAAGTAACAAATTGAATTATGGCGACACGGTGCGCGAACTAAATGTTCTGGGAACATGCTTTTATTTAAAAGTTATTTTTATAAAAATATGGGTGTAATATTTTCAATAATTCCTGCATATATCTCGGGACTATAACAGAGTAACTATACACCATGGAAGCATACTTAACCAAAAATAAAATAATAATCAAAATCGTTCGAAAATGTTGTCGCTATAAAAATACCGACTTCGAAACTAAAAATCAAAAACTAAATATCGATGTCGGTAAAGTTGAAGAAAGAAAATTCACACAGTTTCAAATCCATACAAATTCATGAATTACTGGCTCGCCCTTAGGGTTGTGGAGGTCAGATGCCAATCGCTCGGTGTAAAAAACTATTAACCTGTCAAATCTGAGTAAGAGTAGTAAGCGAATTCCCAAGATGGAGGCCGAAAGGCCTGGCACGTTCGCGCGCGGTGGTATGTATTGGTATATATGTATTAGTATGTAGTATATGTATATATGGCGGCAGTATGCTTCAGCGACCCCGCGACGTCCCACTATGGCGCTAGATGGGACCTTGGAGTTTTAGTGGGTAGGGGGCTCGGCTCCGAGTCCACACACCTCCTGCGCCATTGCACCCGTCCCGGCGCTCGAGTGCGTAACTGCATTTCTCCAAGTAAAAAAAAAAAAAAAAAAAGTAAGCGAACCCTGGGCAAAATACCGACATAATGTTAAGAAAAAGAAGATAACTATGAAGTTTTGTTCTGGACATTTGTACTTATGTTTGTGTTTTCCCTGACACAGGACATAACACTTCTAATGAAGGTCTATGTGTGTGGAGCGTTTTTCATTATTAGGACGTATAGAGAATTCTTGATAATATCCCTTTGTATTGGTTTATTTATGTTGTCCGCGCCGGTTTTAAAGCTCGTATATTTTGGTCCGTGACATTAACGATTTTTCCCCAGTGTTATTTACGCGTGATGACATTATACCTCACGGTACGTTGAAATTAAAGGCACACTGAAAGGCTTCAATGTGAGCTTATAAAACTGAACTCGCTCATAAACCGGCTCATAATAATTTACCGGCGTCGGGATGTGACGACCCCATCGCCCGCTGTTGGGATAACCTCTGTCACAGCAGAGATTATTCCACCAGTGCAATCAGTCACACTGGTGGTAGGTCTTTTGTTGCAAGAGGCCGGCTAGGTAGGTACCACCGCAGTGTCCAATATTCTGCCGCCAAATAGTAGTGCTTAGGCACTACTGTGTTCAGTTTGAAGGGCATTGTACGCTAGTGAAATTACTGGGCGAACGAGATTTAAGAACTAATATCTCGAGGTTGGCAACGCGCGAGTGGCACCTACTAATGGTGCTACAAGCGCTCATAGGCTGCGGCAGCCACTTACCATCAGGTGGGCCGTATGCTTGTTTGCCAACTTCTAACATAAAAAAAAAAAAAAAAAAAAAAAAAAAAAAAAAAAAAAAAAAAAAACCCTCACCTGCTAAATAATGCTATTCATCGCAGAGCATTTACAATATAATGCCATTATTTTGAGCATAATACGAGGTATCTAAAAGCAAATTAAATGAAGTTGTTAGATAAGCGACCTTACATAAACGAATTTATTGGGGCGAAGTACTCACCATGCGTATACTAAAACTGTATCGATTGAACGTCTCTGCCAAGTTCATAGTAAATATTATTCTTCTCAGTCTTCGTTGCAATTCTTAATATTATTTTTTTGAAAATCACTGGATAAAAAAATGTATGTTTGGATAGAAAGTTTGTATGTTTGGATGTTTAGATGTTTGAATGTATGTTAGTCTATCATGCAAAAACAGCTGAGCGGATTTTGAAATTTGGCACTATAGACTGTTACCTGGATTAAAACAAGGATACTGTTATGCCGGAAAATGTTAAGTTCCCGTGGGATAAACAAAAAACAACTACAAGATTTTTTTCTTATTACAAACGTCATTCACGAGGGCGAAGCCGCAGGCAGATACTAGTACAAAATAGAGAATCAATCAATCTCAGTATTAAGAATCAACGATTTGGAATAACTATAAGCGAAACTATAATATACTAATTTTGCTACAACACTAATATTTAAAATCCACGTGTCCCTGTGAGCGTACCCTGTAATCTCCATAATCCCCTAAGCATTAACATAATAGCCATAAAATTAAGATTTATTGAATGTTCAATAAATGCTTTATTTTTTTTAACCACCTTATTATTCATCTATAATTTTAGTCTGTTTGTCTGTGTGTTTATTCAGGCTAAACTCTGAAACGGCTTGACCGATTTTAACCGGACCCCCACTGTATAGGGTTTCTTGCAATAGCTAAAGGTTTACAAAATCCGCGGCTGCAGCTAATGAAAAATAAAGTGCTGTAAGCTGATGGTAAGGCTAGGTTTCATGGCATCACAATACGTCTCCCTCCCTTCCCCCTCACGGTCGTACTTATCGGGTCTTTAGAGACCTCTTCGCTGTAAACTTTCCTATTTAAAACCCTCTTGGCAAATTAGTTAAGTTTTTACCCGGGAACCTTCATTAATTACCTTTTTTCTTAATCTTATAAATGAGGCAAAGTTTTTTAATCTGCAAATTTATAGATTCATGAGACAGATCGAGTTCCACGACGATGTACATTAATTTTTAATTTGCTTCGATAGGATTTATATAACTACAGATTTCTTTAGTTGTCCATTAAAATGACTCAAATTTTGCTATTGTTTTATTATTGATTTCCGAGTCAGTAGCCTCAAGTAATACTTTACGCACTTACGCAAGTCTTAACTGAGTATCGCCTGATGGTAAGCAGTCACCGCAACCTATGGACGTTTGCGATACTTGAAGTATCACAAGTGCGCTGTTGACCCAAGAGATAGGAAGGAAGGGATATGTAGGAAAAAAGGAAGGGAGCAGAGGAGGTGGGGGATTGGGCCTCCAGCGTTCTCACTCATCGCACGAAACGCAACAGTACGCTGTTATTTTACGCAGATTTTCTGTGAGAAGGTAGTACTTCCCAGGTCGAACCGGCCCTTTTGTACTGAGAGAAGCATGGCTCTGCTACTACAGAATTTTATAAGTTGTGCGTCTGTCTTGAATCTTTGGTTGATTACGAGAAGTTTGTCTCAATTCTCCAAATAAGCAAAGTTTATTGGTTACCCTTAAATTGTTTAAAGCAACCAATCTTTAAGACAACATTTATTATTTTTCCATCTGCAAACACGCTTGTGTTAGCATCGTCATTGTGTATTCTAGTTTGGTACTATTTATTTTCACTTTTATCATTTCAATGTATTAGGTTTAAAAAAAAATCCAGTCAAGGCAGACCAAAAATATATTATAATAATAACATTTTTGAAAATGTATATCCTATAACAGTCACCATGATACATGATATGGAATATATCTATATCAAATTCACCTTCATCTGTTCAGCGGTTTATGTTTAAAAGCTTTAAAGCCAACAATCTCAATTCCACATTTATAATATTGGTTTGGTTTACCGGCGTCGGGATGTGACAATCCCATCGCCCGCTGTTGGGATAACCTCTGTCATAGCAGAGATTATTCCACCTGTGCAATCAGTCACACTGGTGGTAGGTCTTTTGTTGCAAGAGGCCGGCGAGGTCGGTACCACCGCAGTGTCAAATATTCTGCCGCGAAATAGTAATGCTTAGTCTTTACTTAACTTAACTTTAGTGTTCCGGTTTAAAGGGCGCTGTACGCTAGTGAAATTACTGGGCAGAGCAGATTTAAGAACCAATATCTCGAGATTGGCAACGCGTGAGTGGCACCTACTAATGGTGCTGCAAGCGCTCATAGGCTGCGGCAACCACTTACCATCAGGTGGGCCGTATGCTTGTTTGCCAACTTATAACAAAAAAAAATCCCTTTCACAATTTTATTATAGTCAAGATTTAAATCTCTTCCAATGTATATTTGTAAGGTACACACACACTCACGAATGGTTTCCTTATTCCGATTATGTAAAGAATTTTCTCGTTGTCATATCACAGCTCGAGGACGCGCCCGGTATGACGCATAAAGCATTTTATGAAGTTTATATAATGCGAATATTTCGGATAGTAGAAGAGTTGCAACTTTATTAGGTTAACCGTGGCTTATAAACAGCGGTCGCGTATTAAGTAAATACTTGCCTCGTTGGCCGATTCTTTGAACGGGTTTATGTCAAAACCTATTTGGTTTGGATAGTACCAGTTAGTTGCGTATTGAAAAGTTTTTTGTTACTGAGTGAGAAGCAAGTATATGACCCACTTTTTGCCCAGTAAATTAATAAGCCTACAGTGTCCTTCAAACTGAAACACAGTCATGCAAAATACACCACTGTTTTCGAATGAATATCGGGCACTGTGGTAACCTTCCTAATCGGCCTTTTGCAATAAAAGGGTTGAGAACAGTGGACTATATCTCGCTGAAATCCGAGAGAGTTTACTGGAAACTATTTCCAATTCAGCGTATTCTTATGTTGAGTTCTGTTCCTGTAGTGAGAGCTCGATTATCTGAGGCAGCGCTGTAAGTAACGGAAAACTAAGGCTGTCAACATAACGAAGCCTGAAAAAGAAGAATGCGACGCTGCTTATATGGGATCATAAGCTAAGAGTGACAGATTATCCCTTCATTATGTCTCCAATCATGTTCCATGAAATATGTAGATAATAATTAGTAGCAATCATTGCTAAATAGTATAGAAGTTTTTAAAGACTATCCATAGCATGTATTGTAGAGAAAATACTTATAGATTTTATTAAAAATGTAATAGCTTAGAATGTTTACTGCAATCCTGTATCTATATTCTTGACGTAAGAAAAACTTTGCCGTATTCCTCGCGGAGATCATTAAGAATCCCTGCATTATAACTTTCCTTTGAGAGGTCTTACCGACCGACGCGTGATCAGAATATGTAAGCAATTTTTTTATCAAGATCCTTTTAGTTCAAGAATAATTTTTGCTTTATAAATTATAATAGTATTGCGAATGTAGAGATGTTATTTTCTAAGTTCTATTATTAACCCTCAGAGGATTCTCTCTTCTCGTGAGGAAATCCGCATAGATAGGCTCTCTGTTACGGAGGCAACAGGAGACTATGTCGGACTAGTAAATATCAAAACCCCACGGTATTTTGTGCGGCGCCTTTTGTCGGCACTTTGGGTGCGCTTTTCCATTCATACACGATTCCGACAGCGCCAGATATTTTTCTTTACGTAGCGATTTCTCTCTCCCTTCCAGCAGCTACCTTCTGTGACATCGTTGTTCCTCTGAAGAGATGTGTCTCTTCCCACGACCTCTAACTTCTCAGAAAGTATGACCCAATTTTATCTTTTCTGTGCTAGATATAAAACGCTTGAGGACCAAACTTCTACTATTTTTTTTTAAATAACGCCGGAGGGCAAATGACTCTACTCCACCTAATGGTAAGTGGAAATGGAGTCCACACGCGAAGGTGGCTAATTTCTCGTCCCCTCCATTTTTATTATCTTCCTTCTTCACCATGACACTGCTTTGGCAGTAGCTAAAGTTTAGCTAGTAGCTGCAGTGGCAGACAGACAAAAAAATTAAAAATTGTTTTTTGTTAAATGTAAGTACCATATATATTTTTATACGCATTTAGTGACCTGCTGCTTTGTGAAATATAAACAGACGTTTGAATTATTTGTATAGATTTATATAATCAAAAGAAATAATATATTAATTATAATGTAGAGGTAGACAATAGAATAATTTAATGACAGTTATATATAGGTTATATAAACGCTACACACTCAACGGCCCCCATTAGGATAATTATATCCTGTGTCGGGGATCCGGAAACATTCACAATGACAAGGACAAAGACAACCAGACCGGAAAACATGCCTGTACGATTAATACAAACATCTGCTCCGAGCGGGATTCGAACCCGCAACCGTCGAGGCTTAAGGCAGACTCGCTACCCACAACGCCACAACGGTGTCAAATTTGTTCTTAGAGTAAATCTGTACCCGTTCATAGAGTGAGAGATCTAATTAGTAGCTATTCGAAGTTCAATATTGAGTCAGCTGCTAACAGAGTTCAATTAGAAATTATTTTAGTAATTCTGGTCTGGAAATTGGTTATAATTTGAATATTTTACGCTTTTCTAATATCATTCGTATTATGTTATATCGTGGTATTGTACGATGCTCGCTGTCTGTAGCGTGTGTTGCCCATCTGGTTGGTTACCACCGTACGTTTGTAAAAAGCTCGTGAAGTGACAGCGTCACCCACGTTTCGATCATAACCAACGTTTAAACTCTTGCATCTTAAAGATCGACAACGTAACTGCATGTCCTCTGGTATTGCAAATGTTAATGGGCGGTATTCCCTTACCATATTAGTGAGCCTGCTGCCCATTTGACTCTCCTATTATAAAAAGACGATGTTAAAAATGTAAAACATGCTAACGACTTTTTAGGCCTTACAAATCTTAAAAAAATAATCAAAAATCCGTTAACATATATTATAGACATAAAAAATAATAAGCTCTTTTCATTTGACGACGTTGTGGCGCAGCGGTAGCAAACCTGCCTTAAACGTCACAGGTCACGGGTTTGATTCCCGCTCGGAGCATAATATGTTTGTATTGACCATGCAAGCATATTTTCCTGTCTGGGTGTATTTGTCCTTGTCATTGTGAATGTTTCCGGATCCCCGACACAGGGTATTACTATCCTAATGGGGGCCGTTGAGTGTGCAGCGTTTATTTATTTATTTATTTATTTCGTGTAAAGTCAATTGTGTCGACACACTCAAATGAAATTTCGCTTACATCAATCAAGAAACTATTTTAATAAATGGTTTGGTGTAAGAACCAGTCTAGTCGCTGAGCTATCGCAGTTATCCTGTGCGCCTGTGCGCAGCGTGGAGCGCAGAGTCATTCATAATTCATAAGCAGACTGGCGTTGAATAACGAAGAGGCGGCTACGAAAATGTAATTAATACTGTACAATTGAATTAGGGTAAATGGCAACAATAATAGTGATTGTGTTGAGGCTGAGATCGAAATATTATAGCATTTAACTAAACAACACAAATGCTATTGTGTAGGAGAATGCGTAGATGTTGTAGAATAATCTTTCAATTATTTAATACGCCGAAAAATACTACAACATTAGACTTATGTACTTTGAGAGATGTCGTTGTCGCTTGCTATGCGTGCGGTATGAAGTCAGTGAGTAGTTTGTTCCCCTTCCTCGTCCCGCCGATACCCCGCTGTCGTCGTAGTGCATTAGGCGTGAACAGCTATAATTATGAAATAAACGTGTGCGGTCGTGATACTCTTTAGGAATGAAGTTCCTTATGCTTGCCCCTCAACTTCCAATATAATTTTAAAAAAACATTACATAGACAGATACATAGACCCTTATATAATAGAAGGAGAGAGAGAGAGAAAAAAAAGAAGGTGAGGGAAAAGTCGCCTGGAACACACAATGCATTTTCTTTACGTGCCGATTACCGCCAATTCAACTGTAAGCCGCTTTAAAGAACTTCATTCTAAAGCCTCAATAGTTCAACGGTAGAAGGGCCGACTTCGCTCCGTTAACGCGAGAGTCACGGGTTCGACCCTGACCACCTTGGGCTATTGTCGTACCCACCCCTAGCGCAAGCTTCGAGCTTATTTGGAGGGGCAATGGGAATATTAGTATTGCCATTAAAAAGAATTGTTAATATTCTTTTAAAAAAATCTAAAAGTATTCAGCCGAATTCAAGACCCTCTCTTTGAAGTCAGCCAAAGGTAAATTTACAAAAAAGTAACTAAAAACTGATTTAAATAGAAACGATGAAAGATCTCCGAACAAGATTGATCGAAGGAGCGACGAGGGGTCAGCAGTGGGTCGCTCTATAGAACAGCATCGCCATGAGATATGACCTTAGAATATATTATCTTGGTCTCTATTTCAAAGGAAATAGCATCGAAAGGTAGAATTCTTCGAAACGCAATCAATATTTCATGTCGTGATTAGATTGTGAGATCCAGACTTGAAGGATTGTAATCCTTTCATTTCTTCAATTCATCGTTTTTTATTTATTCATACGTTTTAGGTTTTCTTCATGTGTATTAAATTTTATCTATGTTTATAATTTTATTATTAATTCTTCAATGAAAAAATGAATTCTTTATCTGATTTGACAAAGTAATAACTATATTCTATTTGACATAAGCTTCTGTTTGGTACAACCGCCTTTCAATAGCGACAGTCGACATTTTGAAACAATCACACATTATAATCCAAGAAACCATTTCACCAATAAGAATATTGTTACGATTAAAATACTTGGAAATCGTAAATTTCTGAAACTCAAATAAAATATTTAAACTCTTTTTTACGCTGTCTCGCAGGTTTTAATTAGTAATTGATTGAAGGCGTCCGTAATAAACAATATTAAAATATCGTTAGCGCAAGCTCGCTGGTATTTCAGTACCACATCCATGAGTTTTAATTTAATAGGAAAGTTTGGTTTTTGGAACCTGATTATAGAAATTATTCAAACTGCGTTTACTATGCTTAGTAAAAGCGTTATCATTTTTCAATGTCCTTTTTTGATTTATAATTAAATTGTTTTTTGTCATTACGCAATAATTTTGCAGATTCTGAACCAATTTTAGTGATCTAAATTATATCTTAAATTCTAATCGAATTTTTTTAAAAATAATAAACGCTGCACACTCAACGGCCCCCATTTAGATAGTTATATCCTGTGTCGGGGGTCCGGAAAAACATACAAAGACAAGGGCAAATACACCCAGACCGGAAAATATGCTTGCATGGTCAATACAGACATATTATGCCCTGAGCGGGAATCGAACCCGCGACCTGTGGCGTTTAATGCAGGTTCGCTACCGCTGCGCCACAGTGTCGTCTAACTAAATTTATTCTAAATCTAAATTCCGGCCATAAAAAATTAAACTTTTAATAATATATGAGTTAACTAACTATGATTCAAATTATTTATACTTACTAGTAAAGTTGACGGTTGAAACTAGTTTGATTTTTTTTACAATCAAATATTTAATATAAGTCCAGATATTTCACACCTATTTAATGGTAGTACTGTCGGTGCAAGGCGTGGCAAGGCGAGGATATTGTTTGTGACGTGACGGCATCACTCTGTGCGCTTCGAATAGTTAAAGCTTATTATTATCCGACTTTATATTTTATGTTGCTTTATTTTGACTTTTAGTGAAATATTTATGTGACAGACAAGAAATGCAATACTTCAAAAAAATATATTCATAATTTATGAACGTTATGATTCTTTTATTTCTAGGCACGTTTGGCAAACAAGCATACGTTCTGCCTGATGGTAAGCAGTCCATGCAATTATGAACGCTTGCAATACTTAAAGTATGTCATGCTCGTTGCCGACGAATAAGAGGGAAGGAACGAGACGGGAAAACTTGAAGGGTACAGAGGGGTGAGGGTTGGGCTTCCAGCTATCTCACTCATCGCACCAAATACTCTGTTACTTTACACTGATTTTCTGTGGGATAGTAGTCTTCGCCGGTCAAGCCGTGCCCATTTGTGCTGAGAGAAGCATGGCTCTACTACTACAAAATTAAAGTAAATTTCTTCGTATTTAATATTAATGATTGGTTAGTGGCCTGCTACAACTATTAAAATACAGAGTCTGTCGAAAAGCGCAGTAGCGCTGGGTCTGTGGATGTAGTCAATCGTAGCCCTGGCATAAAGTACAATACAAAGAGTTCCTGCTACATTCATTTGATATAAACTAGAATGCGTACACAATGAGAGTAATAAAGTATTTTTTAGTTCAGACCAAAACTATTTTAAACGACAAACGAGAGTTGAAAACATTCTGATGAATAATGTAAAGGCGAATATGAGTCTCGAGTTTTCAAAATTTTATAACCATGTCATTTTAGGTAAAATATCCTTTATCACAGTCATAATAGAGGTGATATTCGATTTTTTACGTATTGACGTACCATGTAACGATATTTATTCACAGCATAACGTTAAACAGACTTCTAGACTGATATGTAATTATGTTTATACTAAGCCGATAGCTTAACGTGCTCTCTCAGGCATGGGGTAATTCTACAAGAACAGCGCCCAGACAGCAACCGATAATTGAATATAAAACGAATAGTTTACTTTTCAGTAAAGTTAGATATAGCTTCAATATGAGCTGTTTTGCATTTAAAACATCCAAAGTAACTCTTAATATTATCTAATCATTTTAATATTTATCATCGGTTTAACGATGTCCTTTATATTTTTATAAATAAAACTTTTACAACGTCCTTATATTCTTAGGCAGAGAAAACCCTTTTTCATCAGTCATAAAATTTACAGCGCGCAATTCAAAGTAGGCACCGGTCATTGTGTGTTTTGATGTCGCGGACAATGGGGCGGGTAATAAGCTCTAGTAGACCCTCGCTCGCGCAATGGGTACAATACTCCGCTCCGGTGAGTCGCGCTACTTGGGAACAGTTTACAGTTATTTATTTACTTGCAATGTACTAAATTTTTGATAAACTATGTGGTGATTGTGCATTTGGCAACTTTGCTTTATTAAAATATATGCAATTTGGTTTCACTCTTGACTTTGTCTGCCTGGACTATTATAGGTTATCGCGACAAAAAGGTTCATATTATCTCCATACCAAATGTTGTCAAGATTAGCACAGAAGTTTAGTCGGGAAAGTTAACATATATATAGTGCCGCTTCCGCTTTAATGTTAGTTTCGATTTTTTCATTTACTATTAAATGAAAACAGAAACTATCAAACAAAAAATAACTTCGGATATAATAATTTAGATAAACTTAACTGTTGACAAATACATAAGTATTAGCTGCAAACAAGCTAAATAAGACAAATTACACTGTATCTTTATTCTTGGAAGTTGATAGAGTGGTCAATGGTAAGAATAACGGGAAAAGGAAAGGATCCATATATCCCTATGTAGCGCTTTAGCGGCTTTATTAGTCTTAAGAATCTTGGGAAAAATTCAGAGTATTTCCTCTAACTGGGAGGTGTAATAAGTTTTCAGTGAAAACATTCTCTTTCAGTCATTTCAGTCTTCTTCCTAGCGTTATTCCCAGTACTTACCCAGGCTCTGCTTCTTACTCTTATTCTGATTTGATAGACTACTAGTTTTACAAAGAGCGATTGCCATCTGACCTCCGCAACCCAAAGTTCGAACTAGTAACTCGTTGGATTAGAACAAATTATCTATCAAGAGTACTCTCTGAGGCACGGTGGGGAGACCCAAATACACAAGCGCCTTGACAGAAACATAATTATGTTTATAAGAAGAATAAAAACATGCGCCCTGAGCGGGAATCAAATACTCGACCGTTGCGGCAATAGACAGCCTAGCTACCAACACGCCACAACGGTCGTCTTTTTAGTGAAAACATTATAATAAGTACGTATTTCAAACGAATTATGTTCGTTTATATTGAGTGCTCATAACATTTGTGATCTCTCGTAAAATACCTAATATATCGTAAAGAATGTACAACACCGTAAATTACGGAACTCGTAATGTCCTCGTACATTGCGCTTCTTCCGCCTCGTCTCAACTTGAAACGAAATTATTGCGTTAGTTTCTAATAATTGGTTCATCTAAATAAAGGATCAGATGGTTAAACATCTACGATGCTATCACTCACACATTGCCAACCTCGATATTGGTTCTTTCAGGTATTTTGCCCAGTAACTATAATCATTCCTATAATCTGGGTTCCTTCAACGAAGTGTGAAGAGGCATCTTGTGGGTAGGCAGGGCGAGGGTGGCTAACGCGTTATGCCTTCCGCAGTTGTATTAGCTGTCTTCGCGTTTGGACTTACCACCAGGTGCAGTAAAGTAATAAGCCCATCGTTGCAAATAAAAAAATATGACTATCTAGTGTCCTTGAAACCGAAACACAATCACGCTAAAGAGACTACAATTTCTTCAGCGGTAAAATATCTGACATTGCGGTGGTTACCTAGCCTGCCTCTCGTAATAAAAATCGTATAGGGTTTTCATTTAATTTTCACGATTCGTATACATGTTATTCATTAATACATACTGTATGCTATCTAAGGCTATATCAATGGAGTTGTTTCACGCTCGAGTGAGGTGATACTGTATTGTATTCTCAGGACAATGTCTACTGTTATGATATTCAAACATTGCTCAGTGCACCGTGAGTTGTATTGAGACTATTATATCTGTAATATACATTCTCCAGGGATTGTAGAACGCTGTTTTGTTTGGCTGTCATCTGTTATGTTGTAGGTTGTATTGTAATAATGTGAACTGGAAATTATTCATTACACTATTGCAGAGGTATTTTAATGCTTATATTATTTGGACACTAACACTCAATTTTAGTAAAGACTTCTCAGAAAGGTAATAAGATAACGTGTGGGGTCCGTGATTACAAGCAGTTTTAACTGAGATGAGAGATATCATAGAACAGGGCAGGGGTAGTGTAGGAGGAGTTTGGGCCTTCAGTACTGTCAGCCTGTCTCGTTTTACAAATTGAAATAGATTCTCTTTCAAAACCGTAATCTGCTGTCGTAGCCTATGAACGCTTGCAATATCATTTATTTATAGGTGTAACTCGCGCGCTGCCAACCTCGAGATATTGATTGTTAAATATTCTTTGTCCAGTAATTTCACTAGCTAAACCTTCAAACTAAAATACAGTAATGCAGGAAAAACTTGTTCTATGCGGTAAAATATCTGGCTTTGCAGTGGTACCTTCCAAACTGGCCCCTTGCATTAAAAAGGCCTACATCAATAAATGAACGAATAATGCTCTTTCACCTGTCTTTATTTATCGAACATCGTTATAAATAACGTACAGCACATTAAGCGAACGCTCCAGTGAGTCGAACTAATTAATGAGGCCAGTAATTATAGGTCACCTGATATAAAACGTTTTTCTAAGTATTAAGCTTTATTTCTATACTGGGCTATTTTAAATTGAGGCGTATCTAAAATCTTTAGTTAAAAAAGAGTTTCGTATTTTTTACTAATGAAACCAGTATGAAATTAGAATTAGAATTCATAAAGCATGGAAATGACTATAATTTGACGGTTTTATCTTGTCTCAAAAGCCAAGAGGTCAAGCCTCTTAATGGGTTCTCGATATGGGCTGGTTGTGAAAGGCAATCAGTCCCTGACATCGTATCTGATCATCTATTAATTGGTTTTCAATGACCCAAAACGCCGAACTGCTTAATTCTAATACCAACTTATAAATACATAGAAGCGCTTATCTGCTTTTATATACAATTCTCTGAAATGTATTTTATTTTAGAAACATAAGTAAGCAAATTTAATGTCGGAAAACGTTTCCTTTGATGAGTGAGTTTACCGGAGACCCTAAGTATATCCCCTTTACAGAGGCTACATCTATTCCTTCTCTTCCCTTTAAAAAAAGCACTTCGGCGGCAACACTCACATGACACAGTCCTCAGCTTACAATTTACAAGCGTCACCCTCACCGTCAGATTGCATTTAAAAAAAATATAACTTACAAAATTCTTTGCAGGAGATTGAGCCCTGCGAGACGTCCCATACAAAGGGCTCACCTTTGTACAAGACTTCAAACACACGCGACGCTGCTCTGAAATGAACCTTACCCTTACTTTATTTCATAAAGTCTTTATGATGCACCTATTTTGACAACTGAAGATCTTTTATATCTTTTTAAATAAGTGTACATATTTATAATATATGTAGTATTAGGGCTTAAATGGCGGGCATTTTAGCTACCACCGTACCCCGGTGAAAAACTCGTGAAGTGACTGCTGGTCAGCCGCATTTCGAGGTGAGCCATAACCTCTTTTTGTCGCGAAAACAAGACTTGAAGGGTGTGAAAAACAGAATGAAATTTTGTGTGCAGAACTAATGATTCCTATATTGCAATGAAGGTGCCTTATTAAAAGTTGTTATTCACGCGGGCCCGGTCAGGGGCAAAAGTTATTTTTAAATAAAAGTGTAGAACCGAAACCTACCCTCCACTCCCCCGTGGACCACCCCCCGCCCCCGCACTCACTGCAAACAGCCACCAAGTTAAATTAAACCGGCCCGAATAATTGTTGGTGTGAATTATAAATTGAAAACTGTAATTTTATTACGCGCTCGTGGTAAGTCCAATTTTAATGGTTTGCAGAAAAGTTGGAACAAATAGTTGGTTGGCGTGTGTTGAAATATTAAAATGAATAATAATATGTAAAAATGTAACTAAGTTCCCTATGTCTATAATGGAAGTCATTGTGTTTTGTTAAAATACAAGTGTCGGATTACTAATTTTCAAGGTATAGGCTGTAAGGTTTTTGCCGCACATGCCTCTGGTTGACAGTGGGAAGAGAGAAATATATTTTCTATAATTTCGTTTTTTTTTCACTGATACAATCGTGATTGGAGGGGCGGCGAACTAGCTGTTTTACTTTAGAATATGGACGTTTGCTACTCGGAGTGCACAATGGTCACCGGCAAATTTGTTCCAGATACCTAGCTGGAACATCAGAAAACCTCTGTCACTGCAGAGATTATTCCACCAGCGCAATCAGTCACACTAAAGGTCTTTTGTTGCAAGAGGCCGGCTAGGTAGGTACTACTGCATTGTCAAATATTCTGCCGCCAAATAGTAGTGTTTAGGCACTACTGTGTTCCGGTTTGAAAGACACTGTAGGCTAGTGAAATTACTGGGCGGACGAGATTTAGGAACTAATATCTCGAGGTTGGCAACGCGTGAGTGGCACCTACTTATGGTGCTGCAAGCGCTCATAGGTTACGGCCACCACTTACCATCAGGTGGGCCGTATGCTTGTTTGCCAACTTCTAAAATGAAAAGAAAGCGGAAATCATTTTGGTTTATATGAGGTAGTAAAAAAAAAAATCAATCACCAAATTTGTCGCCCTAAGCTCAAGCCTACCCAGTCTGCAGGTAAATCCACCACTGTAAAATATTACTTACTAGTATCTGTTAGCGGCTTTGCCCGCGTGAATAACTATATATAATGAGGCGTCTTCATTGCAATACTAACAATTGTTTCCCAAAGGTTTCCCTATACAAACTTTTATCCCATCGCAATCAGTCACTAGATGGGTGATCGCATAGTAGTATTTCAATTGAGCGTCTCCGTGCTTCTGAGAACAAGTAACAAGTCGTTCGGATATAAATAATTATATCTTCTTTTTCTTCGTATCGACTCTGACCAACCAATCTAGTGTCAGAGGTGTTCAGGTCGACCGTAGGCTTCTGACTTGACTTATCGACTGTTGTCGAATTGTCAACAGCCTTTTTACATGCCCTCCGAAGCACAAAGACGCTCGGTTGAAATGTCACTATGCGATCACCCATCTAGTGACTGACCGCCCCTAAAGTTGTTTAACCTACCGATCGTTTACCGATCAGTGGGTGCGCTCGGCTATGACCGTCTCAAATTATATCAATATTGGTTTATGTACCTATTTCCAAACATTGAATTATTTTATAAAAGCCTAGTTTTTATGTTTATGTATGGTTAATATGTGTTGACAGATCCATTTCTGTGACAAGATTAATCGGTCGGACGAATGGCCGACAACGAGTAGAGGCTCTATTGAATAGTACCGCCATGAAAAATGACCCTCGATTATGTTATCGACTTCCTTTTGAATTTGATTGACATAGGAGGTTAAACGAAATGCCAGCTTTAATGGTAATACTTGACATGCGCCTAAGTTTCCAATTAATTTGTTTTAGTATATACTAATTTTAATGAAATTCAAAAATTTTTTTTTGTCGTCACTTTTGAATGGATGACGGAGAGCACCAAAGGCCGAAATTTTCCTATATTATTATTATATATTAATATATTAAAATATACTACTTCGATGTCTATTTGCTATAAAAATATTGTAAATATAAAATATGTAAAGCTTCAATAGCTAACGGTAGAAGGGCCGACGCCGCTGCGTTAAAGCGAGACTCGCTGGTTCGATCCTTCCCACTTGGGCTATTGTCATACCCACTCCTACCGCAAGCTTCGAGCTTATTGGGAAGGGCAACAGGAATATTATTAATGCCTTGAAAAAAAGCATTGATAGTATTCTTTAAAAAAAAGGAAGAATAATGTGAATGGAAAAGTAAGTCCCCCAATTTAAATTTCTGTACGTCGGAGGGTTTTTAAAAATCCACGCTTATCAGAGTTTGTTCATTCATTAATTCTGCGGGAGAATATGCAAGCCGTCCATTTCAATTAATGGAATATTCTGTCAATGTTATTGAGGCTTACAAATATTAATTTAATTTTACTCCAATTATCGGAGGCTTTACTTTCTTCTTATTCATTTTTGGGTTTTTTTATTCATTAGACTTTTAAATGTGTAGAGTGTAGACTGTATGTGACCATTAATGACGCCCATTTATGCTATTTTTTTTAATTTAGACTATTACAGTAAATAAAATGCATATACTAGAAAAAACATTACTAATTTTCGCAAGTAATGGATTTTGTTAGGTAAAAATGTCTTTGGTTAAATTACTAATAAAAAAATCGCAGTTATTTAAGGTAACTTCCAAACAACTGGCTCAGAAGACAATCATTTATATTATATTATATTTCACATTACATTGCGCAATGTTGTTGTTGATATCAGACTGTCACCCAACGGGAGATGCTTAGCGCCCTGAAATGTAAATAAATTCGCGTCGGAATCAATAATCGTTTTTCGCGGTTGTCTGGTTCTGACGACGACCGACAAGTAGGCTTCACTCTGTATCTATACAAGATATTTATATGTATTTTATAGATACGATGGAATGTCTTATATTAGTTACTAAGTATATAAAAGGATTTCAAAAATTAATCAAGTTAATAAATAATAATAAAAAAAAAAATAATAAATAAATGCTAAGCACTCAAATGGCCCCATCAAGATAGTTATATCCGGAAACATACACAATGACAAGGACAAACACACCCAGACCGGGAAACATGCTTGTATAATCAATACAAAAAACTGCTCCTAGTGGGAATCGAACCCGGGACCAGCGGCACTCTTGGCCGGTTCGCTACCGCTGCGCCACAACGTCATCATTATTTATTATTGAATATTTGAGCACCAAGCTTAGTCTCATGTATAATAGAGCGCTGCAGACGCGGTATCTTATTGTGATGTCAATTGAAAGGATCTCATTTACATGCTGAAATATTAATTAATAATATTTCTATTGAAATTCAAATATCGCACACCTAGATCTAAACAGAGATTAACTCAAAAAAACAGTTTTTTCAGAAAACGAAAAAAACTAATTGCCGTAATCCTGTGCACGGTAGGAGTTTTATGCGTTGATCAATGTTTTTTAAATGCAGATAGAAGAAAGATGTTAAATGAATCTTGTGTTTTGATTGTATATTTTTTTCTAAAAATTGAATTTTTGTAGTTATTTCCGTATTGCTTAAGAAATGTATTTATATTTTTTGTTATTTCGAGTTACACCTTTGTTGGTGAATTAAGTTTTTAGTTAACCCTTTTTTGAAGAATCAATATAAATTTAAATAAACAACAGTTTTTTGAGTTAATTTATTATAATCCAACGCAACGAGGGTCTGTAAACAACAGTACGGATACATTGGAAATGATGAATTGGAAAGAATACACTGAATCAAGTACTCAAATCAAAAATGTTTTTTATTAATAATTAAACATATAAAAACTAATAACAGACTCTTATATTTCTTAGTTATTTAAGTCATTTAAATAAAATAATCGCTAATAGTAAAGTGAGGCAGTTGATTCTGGATTTATAAAAGAATTTGTCCCCTTGCAATCTATACCTTTTGCATATATCACATTGATCTTTCTACGGTACGAAAAAAGAAATGTTGAATTCGGTGTTTAATATCCTGTTGAGTGTGGAAGATGTGGCAAAAGGTAAGCCATCTTTTTCACTTTGTTGTTTATAATCCCGGTAGATATCGGAACTAGAAGGTACGATCTTAGATGGTTTCTAACTTTTTTGTATTAATCGGAAAATGGGGTCCTGATCTGAGTCATGGAAGTCACTTTCATCACTTCGGATTGGTGAAATGTAATAATTTAATGTACCAGTTTGCTGTTGCTTAGACGTGATCGGAATACATTTATCAACCATGAACACAGCTAATATCGGAATACTTGGTGTCGACATTTCGAGCGTCGTTCAGTTCTGCGGTCAGTTGGAAAGAAAGGTCAAATTGGCCTCTAAAAAGCTTGGTGTGCTCAGCAAGGCGAGGCACTACTTCACGTCGGCTCATCGCCTAAAGCTTTACAAGGCGCAAATTCGACCGCACGTGGAGTACTCACCTCTGGGCGGGAGCCCCAGTACCAGCTACTTCCAACTGTCCGCATCCAACGTAGGGCGGCTCGAATTGTCGACAATCAAGCTCTTTCCGATCGGCTTGATCCTTTGGAATTGCGTAGAGATGTCGGATCACTCTTCTATATATCACGGGGAATGTTCTGAGCAATTGTTTGGATTGATCCCGCCGGTAAAATTTGACCATCGGACATCGCAACAAAACTCTAAATTCCATCCATACCACCTCGATGTCTGGAAATCAAAACAAAACAGCGCGATTTAGAAGACATTTTCTTTCTCGCACAACCACTCTGTGGTATCAACTTCCGCCGGTGGTCTTTCCGAACCGATACGACTTGGGAACCTTCAAGAGAAGAGCGTATTCTTTCCTTAAAGGTCAGCAACGCCCCTGCATGCCTTCTGGCGTTGCAGATGTTCATGGGCGGCGGTGATCGCTTAACATCAGGTGAGCTTCCTGCCCGTTTGCCCCCTCTCACATAAAAAAAACGAAGGTGTATAAGTTTTCTTAGATGAGTTGTCGAGCTTAGTGACATGTTGAGGCTGAGGCTGTGACATGTTTTTTGGTGCCGTTCCCTTCTGTGCTATTGGTTCTAAAAATAAAAGTCGTATATTTTCACGTTGGCTCAGTATACTAGCACTGATATTTTCTTTGTCCCTTTCTTCAACCATACTGACTAGAAATCCACGATTCAATTCATTTATCTGCAATTAAAAGTGTAAATTTACTAACCATCGGGTGCTATCGTCGTAATTAGCCATCTAAACTGACTTAACTCAAAACAGTTCAATAAAAATGCAACAAGCTGTTTAATCACTAAGATGAAAATAAAATAACATTAAAATAAAAAAACTTCAATCCCACATGCAAAATAATTCTATTTTATTTGTTTTTTAAAGAAATATTAGAGTTTAAAAAATGACTCAACAAAACAGAGTCAACTACAAATTCAAAATTTCTTCCACAAAACGGTAACAATTCTAAATAATAATGAAAAAATCACTCACCTTACTATTAATACAGATTCAACTCAAAATGTGACTTTGATTCACTCAGCACTAACTATAAAAAGAGCGAAAACTCGAATTAATATTACTAAAATTTACAGGTTTAACTCAACAACACGGAATCAACTTAAAATAACTCTAATTTGCTTACAAAGTGCACGTCCGTTCCTCATGTAACACTGACCGCAACTGGCGATGTCCCTGTTTTGGTGGAGGAGCAGCGGGTCTCGCTCGTTCAATTAAAGGGACTTCTAACGTCATCTAACTTTTATTTGTGGAACTATTATTAAATCTGTTTTGTTGGTCGTTAGGTATTGACGTCAGAAAATCGATGGTATCCATAACTCAAAAATGGAGATTTTTGAATTAGCTCTGTTTAGATCTAGGTGTGCGATATATACATGTTATTTTTGACTAACACTCGCTACAGAGCTATCGTGCTATCGAGTACAATAAGTAGAAGGATTAGTTATTTTGACGCTCATAGTTGGGTTCGCTCACCGGTCTGTAAACGATCAAGTTTAGGCACACTCAGTCTGTGATGGATTGCATAGTTCTCTTTCGGTATAAGTCAGCCCCGGCTGTGATATCAGTCATAGTCGGTAAGGAAAGATTAATGACGCTTAGCCACTAGCCACTTGAGAAGAAGAAAAAATTCGTAGCGCTTCGATATTATTATACTACGAAGACAAAAGTCACGATACGAGAATCCAATGTGAGTTTTCAAAATATATATGTTTTTTGAAAGTTGCAAATATTTTTTTAATTTTTACCACCAATGTGTTAAGCTGACTGTACTACATTATTATGTTTTATGAATTTAATCAAGCAATGGCATCGCATGTTATTGTTAAGATTTTAAAAGAAAAAAATAATGCGTGGAGTCCCTCCGCGTGGAAGAAGTGAAATTTCGTAATGTGCAAATGAAAATAGGAACGGCTAGAAATTGATTTTTAGTGAAATCATATTGTTTCTTTAAGACAAACTTTATTAACATTGCTTACAATTCACAATTGATCGCATCTTTAATTGTCATTTTCGAGTGGAGAAATATCCAAAGCTATAATAACACTGTTTACTTCGCTGCATAGCAAGAATACCACGAGCAAGTGCTTGGGATCTACCGACTCACTCTCTTTCTCTCTCCTACTTTCTACCTTTGTGTGTCTTTCTTTCTCTCTCCCTCGTGCGTTAAACGTTTAACGCAACCTTGTTGGAAGTCACATTAGAAGTTTCACTTCAATATAATAAAGTTTAATTTG
The DNA here is from genome assembly GCA_023373885.1 of Hestina assimilis. NCBI lineage: Eukaryota > Metazoa > Arthropoda > Insecta > Lepidoptera > Nymphalidae > Hestina > Hestina assimilis. The sequence goes on from CM041753.1 coordinate 14,530,527, forward strand.
TACTGCGTCTGTAACACAACATGCACTCGTAATACTTTCATAATACTTTTGAAATATTCACCGTCATGTGCGCTGCAGAGTTTGTGTGTTGATTCAAACAAGAAAACTTCGCTCGGTCCGCCGATTGTATTTAATCCTTGTCCGTCGGATTGAGCCTTTTGTAATCACTTTTGCGTGACGTCCATTGCCTGTTGGAGCAAGAGAGAGCTAGTGCTTGATGGATTTTTGGTTTGAAATAAATAACCGTTTTATCTCTTCCTATATACATCAAAATATGTTATAGAAACAGTTCAGTGTATACCATTTTATACAATCATTTTATTTTTACTTTCTCTAAAAGATGGATTAAAGTTAAATTGTGTCTTAAATTATTATAAACCATCGAATAGATCAGTAATTCTAGTTAAAAACAATATAGGGAAGTAAATTATGTATTCTAAATTTATAAATGGTTGTAATAGGAAAAAAGGTAAAAAAGATTTTTTTCCTATTAAAACCATTCTGTGGAACCAACTAACCCGGCGGCCTTTCTGAACCAATACGAGCTGGAAATCTTTAAGAATGGATACCTTTCGGTGCTGCTGATGTTCATGGGCAGCGGTGATCGCTTAACATCAGCTGAGCCTCCTGCCCCCTCTAATATAAAAACATTACGATATGAAAGGCATTGTAAATAACAATTCAGAAATGTTTATCCTGTTATCTGAAGGAACAAAAAATAAACAGAGGTTTTCGCGTCTAACGTACCCATGTCGATATTCTGCGCGCCATACGAGAGAGCGTCGAATATCGTCCATTTCTCGCCTCACTGCTCGAAACCGTTCCGATAAATGTTATTGGAATATTCCACTTTTCCGTTCCGTCTTTTTAGCAAATTTGAACGAATTTGCTTTTTAAACAAGATATCTCGCAGTGTGATATTTTACTACGTATTAATTTGAGTGTTTTATGTATTTAGTCTGCTAGTTATGTTCTTTTATTTGATACCCATATTGATGAGCTTTTTTTAAAAACTATGTAATCCGCCATTATATGACAGTGGCCATCTAGAATGACACACTATAGCATTAATTATATTGTAAAAGCTAAAGCTATATAAAGCTATGAACCAAATTTCAAGCAGTCATCAAGAAGTAAAATCTGAATTTTACTATACATACAATAACTGTTGGTGAAGTAATAAATTATTATATACAGTTTTAAGATATTATACTATATGTATTGTTTTCAGGTGTAGTTACCATATAAACTTCAGCTTAGTGAATTGAGCGACTGCGCGCTTTCATTGAGCAAAACTCAACAGTACGGATATTGCTATTTCACGACGATTTTCTATTGAGAGGTACATTTCCGGTCGATCAGGGTCCATTTAAGCTGAAAAGAGCAACTCTCTATAGCTTGCAGTGAAGCATCTAGCTAGTTACAATTTTTAATACGACTTCTGTTTCCGCAACAATGTGTACGTTACCTAACAATTAATAGATATTATTTTTGTATAAGTTATCTTAGATTTAGACTTAATGATTGTTGTCTTAAGTTAGTTTATGACGCTGAATAAGAAGCTGATAAACTATAACAATTAATATTTAATATGTCTGGTTTTAATTTAATTACACGTTCTTTTAAACAAAATAAGAAACTTATCATTAACATATTTGATATTGTTAATGGAGACTGTAACGAATATAGTAAGCTTTTGTTTCTTACATATTTCATGAAGTATCTAATTTTATATTTTACTAATATAAACGAGAAAAAAGACTACTTTGAAAACGAATATAGAATTTTCTTTTTGCTATTAGATTTTATTAATTTGCTCGTACATTTTTAATTAACAGAAAGCTAAGCAAGCTACGTGAATGCGGAGTGGCCTTCAACTCTCGAGGCCCAAATGAGCTGCGCCGAGGGACTGCATTCAGTATAGAACTGTGTTTGCATTAAATAAAATGCTTTAATTACTATTCTTAAAATTCAAATTTTGTTTCTGGCCAAGCGTAGTGTTAAGTATTTAAAAATTCATGATATATGCTCGAAACACTCAATAGCTTAACGGTGAAAGGGATGGCTCTGTTAGAGCAAAAGGCTTAAATGCGATCCTGACACTCTTTGTATATTGCCGTATCCACACTTATTGGAGTATACTAAGAATATAAATATGGATTCGAAAAAGGATTGTTAATATTATAATTATTTTTTTTCCTAGATGCAGCGGTCGTAAGAGTACCATGCCATATGTCATATTCAATCGTAACAAAATCTATATAAGATTATCTTCCAAATTGGTTCAACAAAGTAAACATGAAAATCGGTTAAGAGACGATTACACTGCTTACCATATTAATACAAGCCAATGGAGCTCTTTTTTGTAGTGGTTAGGAAACAAGCATATGGTCCGATGACAAGCAGCCACCGCAACATATCGACACTTGCGTTACTTGAAGTATCACATGTGCTTTGCCAACCCAAGGGAAAGGAGGGAAGGGATGAGAAGACAAAAAAGAAGGGAAAAATGTAGGAGCTTGGCCCTCCGACGCTCTCACTCATCGATCGAAACGCAACAGCATCTGCTTTTAATTGGCCGGGTAGTACTTTCTCGGTCGAGCGAGGCCCAATTATACTGGGAGAACCATAGCTCTACTATAAAAACCACTTTGTTTTTAAAGATAATTAAAAATCTGAATTTTATTTTCGAGTAAATTTAACTAGCCCTTAAAATAGACAAGCGTGGTGTAAGTTATTGTATCGTATTTATTTTGTGATGCGAGTAAAGGGAGTGAGTCGTGAGTGAGTCGGTATTGTGCTCGGTAAGCGAGGGTCGGCGGTTACAGCTTATTACACGGCCCATTGTCAGCGTTACTAGAACACACAATGAATACTTCAACTTGAATTGCGTGCTCTAAATTTTATGAAGAATGTAAGTGGATTTTCTTTTATTGTGCGACATAAATTGTCATTTTATGTACTCTACTATAAACATTTTTGCAAGCATTAGCTCTATATATGCAACGACTTGGCAACGTGATACTAATTAAATGGAATGCAGCTATTCTGAATGTTCGTCCTTATTCTTCTTCATCCTAGCATTATTCCTGGTACTATACAAGTATTTACTCAGGGTCTGCTAATTACTCTTGTCCGGAATCGGCAGGTTTTTAGTTTTTACACAGAGCGATTGTCATCTGACCTTCGTAACACCAAAAGGCGAACCAGTAACATACCTATCCAGAGTTAGCGATTGCTACCAGATGCTATTTGATAACAACCGGGATCGACATCTCAACGTGCTTTCCGAGGCAGGGTGGGTGACAAGGACAGGGCAGTCATTATTTGTGTTAAAATATGAATAAATAATATGTATGAATTATACAATTATAATTATAGCATTTAACATGACAAAATATGTAAAAGTTCAGACTATTACTTATTGTTTAGAACAAGGGCTTATATTTTGTTATGGCAAACTGTGAAAGTACTCTAAGTGTGAATTTGGGCTACTGTAGCTGCTTTCCATCACACAGGCCATAATTATGCTTTTTAAGCTATTTATATGTGGGAGTTTGTTTGATTCATTTATCATATTACAATATAGACGAATGAGGTTGGTCTTAATATAAAGTAGAACTGGTTGCTATTGACATCTGTCGTATCTGTCATGGTGCGTTTTTTTTAAAGGATCATGGACGGACGTATTTTGAGGCAGCGCCTGAGGCTTTGATGGCGACTGAGGCATTGATTGATAAAATTATCAAGGCAAACACGAATGTCAAGCACGCAGATCGTAATTTAGCGGATTCTCCGACATATACATTTTTGTGTTGAATAAAACGCTTGCTTGAACTTAGTACAAGGAATTTACGTAATGGCTTTATGTAAAAGATGTCGGTTAGTCTCATCGCCGTAGGACATAATTTGTTGCTCCATAATTTCTATTTACTTCCGAGCTCGGCTTGGTTAAAGTAAATGTAGTCAATATAAGCTCCCCGAGGCGGTTTATTTTCTACACACGAATTTAAACTTAAATTTATTATATAGTTAATATGTAATTACGGTAATCTAATGGAGTCATAATGTCGTTTTATCGTTTTATAGGCATAATTACGTTTAAATTACTTAAATGTTTGAGATTCATTATTTGTGACTCTTTAAAAAAATTAAAGGCTTAAATGAAATACTCAAATGCAATTGTTTTGTAAAATATCTTTTATTTACTATAACTATACAAAGCAGAATTATCATTTAAATTTTTACAAATTAAAGTTATATAAATAAAAGTTTTTGTCTCCTGATAAGGGTTTTTTTTTTATATTATGTATATAATAATGCATATAATTATAATATTTTTTTTGTATATCATGACGATGTTTTCTAAACAAGCATATGATCCGCAAGATGGTAAGCAATCACCGCAACCTATGAACGCTTGCAATACTTGAAGTATCACATGCACGTTCCCAACCCGAGGAACAAGAAGGAAGGGATGAGAACAGAAAAAAGGAAGGAAAAAGAGGGATGGGATATTGGGCCCCCAGATCTCTCACTCATCGCACGAAACGCAAAGGTACAGTTACTTTACGTTGATTTTCTGTGAGAGGTAGTACTTCCCCGGTCGAGTCCGCCCATTTGTGCTGGAAGCAGCAGGGCTCTACTACCGTAGTTGTGGCCTTGGGTTAATTAAGTTATGTAATAAATTAATTTGCGATAGAAAATAAAATAACTAATAATATTTAACAGTAACATGTGGATATAATTAGGAAGATTCAAAAAGCTAGAATAGTTTTTACAGAGTTTAGTTTCAGTATTTTTTTTTATTACATAGCTGTAGTATAACGGCTGTAGGAGTATGGCCGTTAGTCGCCGATAAAAAAGTCGTTATGCTCATTGTTACTGCTGCTATTTCAATATCGTTTCTATTGATTGTAATACAAGTAGTCCCTATAACAATAGAACAATCGTTTATTATTATAATGAAATTGAAAACCTTTACTGGGATAAGCATTTTTTTTTCTTACAAGTTCGCAAACAAGCATACGGCCCACCTGATGGTAAGTGATTGCCGTAGCCTATGAGCGCTTGCAGCACCGTTAGTAGGTGCTACTCACGCGTTGCCAATCTCGAGATATTGGTTCTTAAATCTCCTCTGCCCAGTAATTTCACTAGCGTACAGTGGGCTTCAAACCGGAACACAGTAATGCCTAAGCATTGCTATTTGGCGGTAGAATATTTGACAATGCGGTGGTACCTAACCTAACCTAACCTAACCTAGCCGGCCTCTTGCAACAAAAGACCTACCACCAGTGTGACTGATTGCACTGGTGGAATAATCTCTGCTATGACAGAGGTTATCCCAACAGCGGGCGATGGGGTCGTCACATCCCGACGCCGGTAATGCGAAAATTACTATGAACGCTTCTAGAAATCAACTAATGGAATAACTTTGAGTTAGTTTTGAGGTGACTTTCATAAGGTCTACACTAAGATAAGCACTCTTTTAAAGTTTTTACGAGTAGTGCGATTTAGTAGAACGCGACACATAATGAAATGTCGTATGCTGTGTGTGTGTGCGTGTGCATTGAGCCTACTACAAGCAAATAATAATATACATATAGAAGATAAATAGTTCACCAATTTCAATTACGCGACTGGCATTGAATTTTATTATGAAAACACATTTGCACATTTTTAAAAACAGTCGAGTTAAAAGGCCTTGCTTCGAAGTGTTGTTGAGAGTTAAAAAATCCAGTGCAGCAAAACGCGGTATACTTTTTATAAAACTAAATGTTTCTCCTTGGAATCTGAGCGCTCACTGGAACTGTACTCGGATGACCTACTTTATATTTACGCCTATACGATTCACAGCCTAAATTTGGAGAATATTACCTGAAAATAGTATAGAACTTAAATGTGAGGCCTTTAGAGCTCTCACTCATCGAATAAATCGCAGTAGATGCTGTTATGTCAAGATGATATTCTGTGAAAGAGCATGGAAAATCCTCTTAAATTTACAGTAATAGTCCAATCTCCTACTCTCTCTGTTACCCTGCCAAATTCCACCCTCATCACTTCGATGTCTGGAAATCTTCTATAGCGCGATTTAAAGGTCATTTTCTTCCTCGCACAACCACTCTGTGGAATCAGCTTCCGCCGGCGGTCTTTCCGAACCGGAACGACTTGGGAATCTTCAAGAGTAGAGCCTATTCCTTTCTTAAAGGCAACGCACCTGCATGCCCTCTGTGTGAGCCTCCTGCTCGTTTCCCCCTCTGATATAAAAAAACCTCCTCTAATACTTTGAGCTGGTCATGCGCATGTAAATAGTTCAAGTATCGCAAGCAAGGTTACGGTGACTGGTTACCATCAGGCGAACGGGATGCTTGTTTGCCAACCATTATGACGTAAAAAAGAAGGCAAGTACATTAAGTTAATAAAAACAGAAATCACTGTGGTAGAGTACTTACAATACGATTCTAGAGAATAGAAATATATTACTTCATTAATTTAATTATTTTAGATTAGGTATATCATTTAGTGTAATTGTTTTTGTACAGAGCAAATAATTTGGATAAATAATGAATATAACAAATATCAACATTTGTTGTTATTCTATATTACTTACTTAACCTTTAACTCTAGTTCGGTCTGGAATATCTATTTATTATAAAGTGAGAGCTTACGAATAGTCGCTTTATTACGAGTACAAGTGTGTAAGCTTATTGTGTTCAGCAATAGGGGAGAGAGCACACTGTTATAAGTTGTTACATTACAACATTGTACACACGCCAGCAACGTTTACAAGACATGTAAGTCTAAAGAACTTTTATCATCCATTTTGTGATATAGGTAGCGTTGTAATTTGAGATAAAAGAAATGTCCTTTTCATTTGAAGCATCTTCGAGTATTATATGCTTTATTTGCTGTGTTTCACAATAATACGTTGTATAAAAGACATCTAATGCAATGTAGGTTTCTGTTGCAATGTGAGATTTTATTTGATTATTATTTTAATTTTTTACGACAATAACATCAAAGTAACCCATTGCTGACCTTTCGTTATGAGAGAAATAGTATTCCTTTAGATTTTTCACTGCTCACTGCTTATTCTTGAAGTAACTATATGACTGTGTTTCCATCATAGCTGTGTGAGGATGCGTGGTGAGTGACGTATTTGTCAATAACCAATAAAATATCTTCATTTACCTAGCTTCGTTCCGCTTAGCCCTATCCACAAGAACTGCGCTGAGCGAGACTAAGTTAGTAAAGCGATTCTATCGGTTCTCATAAACTCATCAGTCGCGACGCGTCATCACGCAGTTTTAGTGAAAACGCAGCTTTATTGTTAAGCATAGGTGTAGGGGTTTAGTTGCAATGAATAGATCACGACTGAAGACTTTATGTAACAAAATAAACATCAAAATCAGAACACAAGCAGCGAAGACGTCGCTGAACACGAACAACACAAAAAATCCGATAAACCTTTTTCTTTTCTCAAAGTTTCTTTTCTCCTTCATTAGATTGTACGAAATTGTCCAATATTGAGGTGAATACCTTTTTTCTTTTACTACTCTTATAAATAATTCCCTTATGGCGCTCTGGATATGTGGGAGAGTTAACGTTTTTAAAAATGCATATATAATAATAACGCAAATAAGCGTATCGCCCGCCAGACGGTAAGCGGTCACCATAACCTGTAGACACATGAAATACCGGTAGAATTACGAGCGTAATTTTGGAAGAAATCTATAAAGAACAAAAAAGGAATAGAAAGGATAAAATCGGTTCAGGGTTTGAGCCTCTGGAGCTCCAGCTCATCCAACCAAACGCAACAGTACAAACATTGCGTCGGTATTCTGCGGAGAGTAGTGCTTGCCCGCTCTAGCCGGCCCATTCGTGCTGAAAATAGCAAGCTTGATTGTAAGTGGACATCGTAGCCTAAAAGCGCTTGCAACACCATTTGTAGGTATCAGTCACTCGACATGTTGGTTTTTAAATCTCGTTTGTCCAGTAATTTCGTTAAATACAGTATCATTTAAACCGAAACAACAATGCAAAACATACTACTACTTTGTAGTATAACAAGTGACGCTGTGGTGGTACCTACCTAGCCGGCCTCTTGCAATAAAAGGCCTATCACCAGTAAAGTAGTTTGTTGTATTTAAATGAAATTAACTTATATAATTATGATAAAATCATTTTGGTGACAATTATTATCTAATTCAATTATCCACAAAAAGTCGCTAAAATACGTATTGAAACAGGGCAAAGTAAATATCCGATCGTTTAGCGCACAGCCAATTAGTTTTCTATTTACCCCGGTTAAACGATAATAGCTAACAAGCGCTGTGACGCTGCAAGCTGTGAGCTGCGCAAACTGTAGAGAATATAAAATAATATCGCTTCACTATGTTTTATAGGTCAGTCAATCGCTAACACAATAGGCATTTAGTCTGCTACATCAAATTAACAATTCACAATAATTGATTAAAGCACGCACAGTAATAATAATATTTTTATGTTCAAACTCTCGCTGAGCAAAAGGTCTGAGGTCTGCATTACCACAGAACAAGAATATATCTCTAGGCTATTTTAGGTACTACAATCGTTTTATTGTTTAAATCAAAATCTTTGTTAATCTTATTTTATACGTTTTATGATAATTCATGGGGGATAATCAGATTGCTATTTACTTACGAATATTTATGTAAAACAACCATTCAATTAAATAATAGGTATTTATGTTAATATAATAAATTCTATTACTTGGTCTGTTATTGTTGTCAAGGTTTTATTTTTTTAATTAAATGTACACACACCAAAATTATTTTTAATAGTACATGTTAAGTATTACCGCTAATTAAGTTTTACAAAAAAGGTTAACTATTTCATTCGGAAGAGTTTAATGAGCCGTGCTTATAACCTTTGAGAGCTATCAAGTGCACAGTTCGTTGTACGCTATTAACAAAGGCATCTTGAGGTAATTACCTCGAAATTAATTGCGGTTGCTATTTCGGGAGATTAATGAACTTGATAATTTGACAACTGTAATGACGTTTGAAATATTCAGTCTATTTGTTTCATTTATTTTGACCACTTTTAATCATTATGAATGTGTGATTTTTAAATAGATTTTTAAGCATTTCATTATTCATTTAATTTTCTGTTACTAGAAAGTTAGTGTATACTTGGTTATACACTGGTATGATGGATGCACTTACAGGAAGCCGTGTATATGTATAACCGCAGTTATTTGTATTTTGCTTTGCTTTCAGAATATGTTTATGTCGAAATTATGCTTCACTGTGATTTTATCTGATGTAAATATTTCTCGTTCCCGAAGGAGTTTCGGCATATAAAATATTTATAAACACTCTTGGGAGTGGAACAACTTGGCAAAATACAAAGTCAAGACATCTGCCATTTTCGACTTTTGAAATTTTGAACAATTTAATAAAGTTAAAAAAATATCGCGGAGTAAGCTTGCGGAATGACATCCGCCGGCGGACAGTGGATAAACCCCCGGAAACATAGTCTTGACTTCGCCCGTAAATTGAGCTATAAACAAAAATCAACATTGATACATGCTTTTGTTTTCTCAATTATAATTTTTGTTTATAAATTAATGATAATAATTATAAGCCTCAATAGCTCGATGGTACAATGGCCGACTTCACTCTGTAAAAGCGAGAGTCGCGGGTTCGATCCTGACCCCTTGGGCTATTGTCGTACCTGTACCTGTCCTAGCGCAAGCTTCGAGCTTATTTGGAGGGGCAATATGAATATTAATAATGCCTAGAAAATCTTTGTTAAAAATTTCAAAAAAAAATGGTTAAGCATTATTTTACGCCATTATACGGCAAAATCTATAAATGATTCCTGAACGGCTTATTAATAATTTGATCGTTTGTCTATCTTGTGAATTACAGTCATTGTACTCGATGTGTTATAAAGAATGGTAACGACATCGTAACTCACGGCGCTGTAACGTGCTCGTACAGCGCCCGTTCGCCTCGTCTCGCCATGAAGCGGTATTATTGCGTTATTTCCTGATGCGGTTCAGCTAAACGAGCGCGTGAGAGTGGTGCAAGATATAAGATATAGCGTGTTATTATTATATGATACGAAAATATTAAATAAATCCATAGAATTTTAGGGTTTGTTCGGGGGTTTGTCTTATATTGATGAATATATATATAAATATATTTTATAAATATAATAATTCAAATTATTTTAAAAATTTATAATTGTACAGCCATGTAATATAAAATGTTGTTCACCCAAATGTGATGGGAAAATGTTGTTTATGTTGAAATTTAACAAAAAATAAATCTAACTTTAAAGATTTTGTGCAGGGACTAATGCAGAGTCTTAGAGCCATGGTCTTCCCTGTATAAATGGGCCAGATCGACCGGGGAAGTACTACTACTACCTCTCAATTAACAGTACTGTTGCGTTTCGTGCGATAAGTGAGAGCGCCGGAGAGCCAAAAAGTTGCGCTGACTAGCTGACCTTTGAAATCAGCTTATTAGCGGCCAACCGTCGTGATACAAAAAAGAGTACAAGATATAAAGCAAATTTGTTAACAGTTTTAATAATTTATATATAATTTATTATATAAATAAGTTTTAGTAATATTAAGTAATATAATCGCTTAATTTTTTATGTTGAACCATTTTCGGCCGAGTTTTAAAACATTCAGACCCCACCGGGATACAGAAGTGGAGCGCAATTCTATGTTGTGCGTTTTTACAGAAACACTCCCCATAACCTTAACGCCTTAACATACAGAATTTTTGAAATATCGCATTATAACGCAAATAACTGTAATTAATATGTACTCTATATATTCATTATCGATGTGTAACAGCATGTTACATGTGTATGTTTCGATGGTGAGTGTGAGCAAACTCCTATTCCTTCCGCCTTGTCTTTTTCCTCTCCTCTTTTCTCCCCTTCTTCTGCTGTTGACTTTACCATGCAGCTGCTGTACGGATGTGTGTCAATTTTGTGATATCAAAAATATTTAGTCTCAATTTTCCTATTTTATATAATAGTTGTTTTAATATAAATACACTGAACAAATTAGCACTGCGCTCAGATGGCAGCAGTATTAATATCTCACTTCCCAAAGTTTTGACAGATGTCGGAATGTATGCAATGAGGTTACACTATAATATCTCAGCTTAAATCCAAAACGTATGAAGAATTCAAGACTTTTTTATGTGAATAGGTTGGTAAGCAACCACCTGATGGTTGCAACACCATACATTTGCAGGTGTCGCTCACGCGTTGCACGAGATATTGGTTCTTAAATTTCCTTTGCCCAGTAATTTATTAGAAACCGAAACACATTATTGTTTTGCGGTAGAATAGTTGACACTGCGGTGGCCTACCTAGCCGGCGTTTAGCTTAAATAAAAGGCCTACCACCAGTAAGATTTTTTATTTTATGGTAGTAGGTTTTTAATAAGTAATATTGGTAAATTTTTATTGACTAAATCATATTAAAATTGTATTTTTAATAATATGGACATATCAATCACATTGTCAAGTCCTATAGGACAATATATTATAAACCCTTTTTTGGATTTTAGCTGAGATGAGATATACTTAGAATTTATTAGGTTTTGTAACCGCTCTCGACCTTATGCCAATGGTTTTCCGAACGACCGTAACTATGTCAGTCCGTAAGCTGGATTACGGAGCCATAAAAGTGAGTAATGGGAGAATGAAGACAATGCGACAATAACCGTGGATATTAAACTTTTTTTGTGTAATATATTATTTTTAAAGGACACCGTTGTGGCGTCGTGGGTAGCGAATCTGTCGTTAGCCTCGACGGTTACGGGTTCGATCCCACTCGGGCATATATTTGCGTTGGTCTTACAAATATCTGTTTCGGTCTGGGCGTGTGTCCTTGTGGGTCTCCCAACCGTGCCTCGAAGAGCACGTTAAGCTCTCGGTCCCGGTCGCTATTACATAACATTTGATAATAATCGCTAACTCTTGATAAGTAAATTGTTCTTATCCAATGAGTTACTGGTTCGCAATTAAGGTTACGGAGAGCAATTGCTCTGTGTAAAAACTAGTACCGGATTAGAGTATTAAGCAGCACCTGGGTATTACTCGTATAATACCGGGAATAATGCTAGGAAATAGAGGATATTATCTTTAAAGTATTCGTTGTTTTATTTTATTAACATATTTCCAATTTTCATATTTTTTTTTTTTTTGTTAGAAGTTGGCAAACAAGCATACGGCCCACCTGATGGTAAGTGGCTGCCGCAGCCTATGAGCGCTTGCAGCACCATTAGTAGGTGCCACTCACGCGTTGCCAACCTCGAGATATTAGTTCTTAAATCTCGTCCGCCCAGTAATTTCACTAGCGTACAGTGCCCTTCAAACCGGAACACAGTAGTGCCTAAGCACTACTATTTGGCGGCAGAATATTGGACACTGCGGTGGTACCTACCTAGCCGGCCTCTTGCAACAAAAGACCTACCACCAGCGTGACTGATTGCACTGGTGGAATAATCTCTGCTGTGACAGAGGTTATCCCAACAGCGGGCGATGGGGTCGTCACATCCATACGCCGGTAATATATTAAGAAGGAAGACAGGCGTTCGGATGATGAAACAAGAGCATCACACAGAGTGTTTAGTCCTCCGGCGCTCGTTAGTAATTATGCTAAACACATCAGTACGAATGCTTAATACTTCCCTACTAATAATATAACTCCGAAAGTAACTGTATCTGTCTGTCTTTTATGATTTCAGGCTTAAACCACGGAAGCGCTTTTGATTAATTTTGGAACACAGATAGACTAGACATTGAGACGGCTATCTTTTATCACGGAAAAAACCTTAAAAGAGTATTAATAGGGAATGAAAGTTTTGCAATTGTCAAAGATAAAACCTTGAAACTTAGTATTTAAACTTTGACATAAAAATAAATAATTGTTCTAGTATATCTGAAATTTACACCGGTGTACGATTGAAATAGGGGCTGACAGTTTCGTGGGTGCACAGGGTAGGGTCACCTGTGTGCTCATCACACTGCCTAGAGGAAGACGGTGGTCGGGGTGGCACCGACTGTCGTGCTGCTCGCCAGAACGAGGCAGCACGGAGGACAATGCCATCGATTCCTCCAGGGTGAGGGCAACACCATCAGCTCTCCCCGAGATGGGCTCAGTTGAGCGAGGTGCTTGAGAGGAGGAGAAGGTTTTAGTGGGACGCCATGGTCCAACATGGAAGCCCCCTTAGCTCGGTTCTCTTCCCCAGGAGGCGGGGTATCTGGTGGCAGATTTCCTCCCCGTCAACAAAAAAAGGAGATGAAAGTTTGTATGCAATTCTTTAGTCCACGCAGACGAAGTCACGGGCCGATTCTACATAGTTATCTAGTATATAATATAAGGTCGATTTGTTTGTTTGTTTGTTTGAAAGTGGCTGAACCCGCGGGCGGAAGGTATACAGGCATTATTTAGAATGTCTGCTGTAACTTAGATATGCTAAAAGTAAACAAGTATTTCTCCGCTTGTTCGACTTTAGTTCCGAAGTTTCCTTTCAATACAGAAACATAAACGTACTCGTGGAGCTTGCTTAGGGAACGAGCGGTGGATGTGAAAATTTAATGAGTTGCTATGTATTTATTAAAACTTCCTCGCCTGCTTATAACAGGTTTAATAGTCCAAAAGAATAAGCGTTTAAAATTAAAATTTCTCTCATAGGGCCATTATTTTCATCTAATTTCACTGTCGTGATTTGCTTTATCACAGATACTAAGTAAAGAAAAAAAAATATTTTAAAAATATGTGTCTTCGTCAATTTTGTGAATTTCGTAGATGTAGATGTAGATGTATAGATGGCGAATGTCTAACGGTAATAAAAAAGATTTATTTCATCCAATTTAAGTCACGAGTGAAATCTATAGGTATATAAAATAAATACATAAGTATAATATGTGCCAAATTTGCAAAACTAACATAGTTATATCAGAACGCGTGACATCTCGACACACGTCGCCCAACAATTACCGAACTAAAGCAATTAAAACATGCCCCAAACTAAATCGTGTTATGACTTGTTAGATAACGACAATTATTACGACCGTGCATAAAATGTGATAACTGTTAGTTTAAGCAGAACTGTAAAAGTGATTAATCTCACATTTTCGTTTTATTTTCTTGTAAACGTGGTAAATTATGCAATCAGTCACACTAGTGGTAGGTCCTTTGTTGCAAGAGGTCGCCTAGGTAGGTACCACCGCAGTGTAAAATATTCTACCGCCAAGCAGTAGTGTCTTAGGATTACTGTGTTCCGGTTTGAAGGACACTGTAGGGTAGTGAAATTACTGGGCAAAGGTGTTGCGCGCGTTCATATGCTACGGCAACCGCTTACCATCAATGGGGCCGTAAGCTCGCTTTAAGATAAGAAAAAGATAAGAAAAATGATTTTGTTCTATAAGCTATAATTATATTAAGTAATCCGTTGTTTGTGATTTTTATTTGTGCTTTAAAAATATACTTAATAAAATAAAAGTCTTGTATAATTAAAATTTTAGTTAGTTAACATAAAGTTTTATGATTTTTATATTTTAATTTTGATTTTGTTATATACCTGAAATCGTAAAACTCTCATACTTTTTATCAACTCGACAATATCTATAAGCGTGTTTTGTTCGGGAAATGGGTTAATATTTGAACAAAATTTCGATGCACTCGAAAAACTACTGCCCAGCGACAGCGCCTTGGCACCGAAAGCGATGTTTATACCGTGAAATTAAGTTGTCGCATTCCTACTGTCGTGGCATATCTGTCATTACCTCCCTAGTAAAACAAAAAAGAAAAATGGCCCATTTTGCTATCTTGGAACCCTAATATGATTAACTTCATCTCGTTAGCCCTTTGAATTTGAAATTTAAATAGAAATAGATCTTCTATCTACATGAAATCTGTCTGTAGTCAATAGTCCAGCCATTTCTATTCCCGCAGCTGCGCCGATGGATTAAATTAGTATTCAATCGCTCATCAGACTATCGAGAATATAACTTTGCTATTCCGTCTCAGGCAATATAATCTACTACTGAAAGGATTTCTGTAAGACGAAGTTCGATGAAAATTACTTTTAGTGGAATTATTTTTTGGAATAATCATCACTACATAGTATAAAACAAAGTCGCTTTCTCTGTCCCTATGTATGCTTAAATGTTTAAAACTACGCAACGGATGTCGATGCGGTTTTTTAAATAGTGATTGAAGAGGAAGGTTTATATTATGTATAATAACATCCATTAAATAATGGAGAAAAAATTTTTTTGAGGTTTCTAATGTGATGTCGTAAATAATTACATTTAACGCGTGCGGGCCACGGGCAGTAATGAATAAATCAAAACTACTGGATCTATTTTAAATCATTTTTTCAGGGAATGACATAGGCTATATATTTTATACCCGTGCGAAGTCGGAGCGGGCCGCTAGTTTTTAATGAACATAAATAGAAGTATGTCTGTATTTGTGAAGTTGGAATTTTTTAATAAACCTAAACTTAGCCTTATTCCAAAATATTGATTTCTAGATCATAACGTTTTTACTTTAAAGTTTCTTAGAACATTACTTGTACCAATTTTGATAAAGTTTCTAATACTTTAAAAGTAATTAACGTCAGTATATGACTTGATTACTTTTAAGGTGACTTTCTTTGTGTATTGGTCTCTATTATTTTCTATGATTTTTTATATGATACTAAAGTTGCAAACAAACGTAGGACCTGCCAGTCATCATGCCAGCCATCAGTGACCGTAGTCTATGATTCCTAATATGATAAAACCAGGAGAATAAGCCGGTACTGCCTCTTCAGACGGTAAAGAGGGCTTATAACAATAGAAAGAACTCGATAGTAAAAGTTTCTGACATAAAAAACAAAGTTTACAAGCTAATTTAGGAGAAGAAACAGACGAAGAAATGTAAATGAATGTAACGTTTAGTTAATCAATCTCCGATCAAGCGGAACAGCTCCCATTATTTAACGAGTTGGTGGTAAATGTGTAAAGTTTCGAGTCAAACGGACCGTCAAGACGAGAGTCAGGGTCGTAAAGTTTGTTTGATAGAAGCGGTTAATCAACCGGCCAATCATTATGCTAACTTCTGTGTGACGTTAAATCGATCAACTTAGCGAATTAGTCAAATAATTTCTCCTTAAATTCATGTTTCTAATCGGGCCAGGCTGGCGCGGGGGTCGCAATAAATGCCTACTTTTCAACTATTATTCTAGAATAAATATATAATAGAATAAATATAAGTGTTATGTAAAGGCTAGCCTTTACATAACACTTACATTACACTACTCTATTACCTTTTATAATAATTTACAATTTGCGTAGTAAAAATTAACTTTATACACAAAATATGTTCCGATTTCCAAACACGTGTACCAACTTAGAAAATAATTTCCACTAGTATTATGATATCATTCGGTGATTATCTACATGTACATTAGTATTATTATTAAATCAAATTGAAATATAGCTAGCTAGTTCTTATTATCAGATGCTCTTCTGAAAACATAAGGAACTTCTTTTCTGGCGGGGGTCCCTACATGTTATTTTCCTTGCACGCAAAAACTATGATACCGCCATTTCCTAATTACCGTATTTTGCTATATTCGAAGATTTATTGGTTCCGTTGAAAATAAGAACTTTCCCCGTGTGCGATTAGTAACCATAATGATGTATTCATAGCCTGTTATCCTCTCCCTGCAAGGTAAAGCCTCCTCTCTAGTTAAGAATAACAATTAGAACCTTATAATATTATGCTTTGCCAATTAACGTAAATTCTTCCACTAATTTCACTAGAAAAACCACCTTCGGTAAAGTCTATGTTTTATATCCGCTTGGTCACTTCAGCGTTTGGAAGTTAAATCGTGATAAAGTTGAATTCAAATTACTATTATCAGTTACACACATACACATGTTTTTTGTATTCGTACTGTTGTAGTGTGAGTCAGGCGACTAAGTTCCCTACCCTTTCTATCCCCATACAAATAAACAAAAAGAATTACAGTATATAAGTTTATTGAAGTAAATAAATGACATTTCATATTGGTGGCTTGGGAGGGTTTTGCGTTTATTGCGGCTTTCCGGGACCCAATTACAATTGTTTATGGCCTGTAATTTGTATTACCGACATTATTACCCGTCATAAAATGTAGGGAAAATTGGTTTGCCATAGGACTAATATAGCCGGTCGGAACTTGGTAAGTACTTGAATATTCTCTGGATTATTACAAAATTGGAGCTGAATTTCCGTATGTTGAGTTTGTTCACGATTATAAAATAGTTTCTAGATGAATTTTGATTTTCTAAATATATATTTTTTTTGGTAGTAGTTCGCCTACAGTAGTCTTCAATTATTTCATTTGATGAGTGTGAATGCCGTACAGAAAGCCCTAACTTATCTTTATTTTCCTCCCATCAACTTTGTTTTGAGTCGGCAACACACTTGCGTAAGTACTGGTAATGGATGTGTCTGTCTGTGTATAATATTTGGACGCAAATAAGCCATGTCAACCCATTCAAACATTCGTGTGAATGTTATTTCGAGAAAAACGCGTTTGAAAATTTTAAACAACTTGCTTTGTATGGTTTTTTTTATGTATTTGTCCAGTTTTTGGCAATTTCAGATTTATGTAAGTTATTTTACTTATTTTCACAAAAAATAAGTATACAAACTGCATATTTCGTATGTAATATAACTCAAAACGCTTAACATAATACATAAATTGCATGATTAAAAAATGGCTTTACAAATATTAAAGAAAATTGTTCTTCAGCCATTGATGTTCACAACCAATACTTCTGCATATATAACTCAGTTTTTTCAATTTTGTGGGTTGACATGGTATTGCTTATTTGGGTCCATTTCTAGTTTATTCTATACCAAGTTATAAAATGATGATAAGAATTTTAAATATACTGTCATGTCAGCCATCTCAGCAATAAATCATTGTTTCAAAAGACATTAATTATTTGAGCTTCTTGCGGTTGACAGTGGGGTTGGGATTGAAATATTATAAGCTCTTGAAAAGTATTTAACTTTGATCCTCTTAAGTTGTTTTGATATACAGTATTTATTATGGATATAAGTTTTACTTTATGTCATTTTAATTGAAAACTAACATTATCTTTGCTTTTTAAAATTGTATTGGTTAGTTGTAAAGAAAGTTGACGACCGTTATAGAGTCCTGGAAGCGATTATCTTTTGATCCCCGACGGTCGCGGATTCGACTCCCGATCGGAGTAGATGTATTTTACAAACATTTGTTTTGGTCTTGGCGTTTTTTTCCTTTAGGTCTTCCCATGGTTGTTATTCTAACATCGAATAATAATCGTTAACCCTTGATAGGTGATTTGCTCTTATCCAATGAGTAACTGGTTCAACCTTTGGGTTGCGAAGGTTCGATCGCTCAGTATAAAACTTGTAATGTCAAAGACAAATCAGTATAAGAGTATAACACGACCCTGGGTAAGTACCAGGAATAATACTAGAAAGAAGAAGAGTTATAAAGAAAATTAAAATTATGTAGTTAATGAAAGCTAAAACCTTATATAGCTGAATGTCAATCCACAAATGCACCTTAATAAATTATCTATATTTATTATTCGTAAAGTCAAATTGTAGTCAAATAGCATCAAAATGTAAACCTTCGTGATTGTCGTCCGCTGTCGGGGGCAGACAGCCGCGAAGCGTGCTCATTGATTCAGACACGAATTTATTTGCGTTCCGCGAATCTGAATATCGTATATCGCCTGCAGGCAGACGGCCTGAAGCTTGTGTTGCATAACTCAATACACATAATTTATGTCGTAAGTACTTCGATTTGATAGAATTGACATTTATGTAAGTTCAATCTTAAGTTGTTGTCTATCTTTTTTTATGTTACAAGTTGGCAAACAAGCATACGGCCCACCTGATGGTAAGTGGTTGCCGTAGCCTATGAGCGCTTGCAGCACCATTAGTAGGTTGCACTCACGCGTTGCCAATCTCGAGATATTGGTTCTTAACTCTCCTATGCCCAGTCATTTCACTAGCGTACAGTGCCCTTCAAACCGGAACACAGTAATGCCTAAGCACTACTATTTGGCGGCAGAATATTTGACACTGGAGTGGTACACTGCGGCAACATGTTATGGCTCCGTCCATAAGATTCTTAGTCTAAAGTTCTATAGCTGTAGTCATACGACACTTCGCCATGCGCCAAAAAATATCCTCCAAAACTACATTAAAATTTTCACTAAACGCCAAGTCCGGTAAAAAGGAGGGCGATAACATATTCACTGGTCATTTTTCATAGCGATATGGTTCAATAGAGCCTCCATCCGCTGTCGGGGTTCCGTCCTCGCTCCATCGATCAATCTTGCTTCAGAGGCTTTATCATAACGTACTTCTTCATCTACAAAAACTTAAATTATTTGAAGCAATACTATAAAGACTATATATTATGAAATCAGAAATTTTAAATTCTTTCTAGTTTTGCATACCCCTTCTTTTTCTTATCGAGTGGTTAGTGGTCAACCTAGTGTCAGAGTTGATCAGATCGCCCGTAGGCCTCTGACTTGTCTTATTGACTGTTATCAAATTGTCAACAGCCGGGACCGATTTTTAACGTGCCCTCCGAAGCACGGAGACGCTCGGTTGAAATACCACTATGCGATCACCCATCTAGTGACTGACCCCGACTAAGTTGCTTAACCTACCGATCGTGTACCGATCAGTGGGTGCACTCGGCTACCAGCGTCTCAAATACAGCGTCCACACCCCCAAAGGTAAAAAGGGAACCTTTACAAGATTACTCTCTTGGCCATCTGTCCGAAAATGTGTCACCACCGACTTTCTCAGTAACGGGTGGATCTAGGAAATTGAAATTTATACCAGATGCTGAGGTCTAAAGTCCCTATCAGGTATATAAAAATAAAGGTCCTGAGTCAACACGATATAGGCAAATTTAAAGGATAAAAAGATATAGGCAAATTTAGATTTTCGCGAAAATTTGTAAGTACCAAAATTTAGCTTAATTTTCACCTTTTTTTATTTTTAGGAATTTTCACTAATATTAAGGTAAATTACGGAACCTTTCCTACACGAGTTCGACTTGCACTTGCCAGATTTTTATTTTACATTTACATTTTAACTAGGTTAAGATAGTTCAATAAAAATATCATTTCATATAACGACTATAAACAAACCAGACTAACCAGCATCGACAATGTGATTGTATCTCTCTCTGCTTGTGACGTCACTTTAAGATTTATTTATTACAATTGATCAATTTATATAATCTTTTTTCATATTTGATAAAACGAATTCCTTTTAAATTATTACGCCTGTATATTTCAAAAAACATATTTAAAAAAATTATGATTCCGGCCAGGATCGAACTGGCGGCCTTCTGCGTGTAAAGCAGATGTGATAACCACTACACCACGGAACCACGTTGTCAGTGGTGAAGATTTACCGATATCATACAAAGATAAGTTAAAGTTGTAAAACTTCCATATACATATAAAATTATTATGACTGCGATTAAGATAAATAAAAGATAAATAATTAAATTAATGTTTTCATACAACATGCGTCTCTCTTTGTCGTGTGCATTGGTCGGTAACGATCAGTCGGGTTAGTTGATGGATGTGGAATTCGGTTCCAGTTTTTAATCAGACTCCAGTTATAAGGCTGCTACAAGAAGACGAAGGAATAATTATATGGTGTGTCACTCCTTAAAGGAAAAGGTCGCACCCACATCGCCCGCTGTTGGGATAATCTATGTCACAGCAGAGATTATTCCACCAATGTAATCGGTCAAACTGGTTGTATGCTTCGGTGACCCCGCGATGGCCCACTATGGCGCTAGATTGGACCTTGGAGTTTTAGTGGGTAGTGGAGTACTCGGCTCCGAGTCCACACACCTCCTGCGCCATTGCACCAGAGGCCTGCAAGGTACTAAATATTCTACCGCCAAGCAGTAGTGTCTTAGACATTACTGTATTCTGGTTTGAAGGCTAGGCTAGGAAGGTAGGCTAGTGAAATTAGGGCAAGAATCAATATCTCGAGTTGGCAACGCGTGAGTGGCACCTACTAATAGTGTTGCAAGCGCTCATAGGTTACGGCAACAGCTTACCATCAAGTGCCCGTTTGCTTGCTTGCCAACTTAGTAACATAAAACAGGTTTACCGTACATGTCAATTGTATTGCTTTTTCTGGTTTTACTAAGGAATTAAGTATATAAGATAAGAGCCCGTATAGTAGGTATGCATATGTCCTCAACTTTTTATCAAAACTAATTACGATTCACCATTTTCTTAGACATTGTTTTCTTGTATCTATAACAACAATGTATTCCGAAGATCACGTTGGGTATATGGCTTTTCTATGACTTTGTTAACTAAACTCGTAAATACCAAGGCAAAGGGCCTTAAGAGATATACATGTATAGGTATACAATTGAATATATATAAAGCTTCATAAATATACACAGAACTTAGTGACAATAACTTCTCATGTTTTATTCAGTTCTTTTTGCTTTCATTCATTTTTATAAGTGATCAAAAACAGAATTGTTTGGAGGAATTTTTTGCAGTTATTATAATATTTTTTAATGATTGGCTCTTTAAGTCTTTATAGGTACTATTCATCTAATTGAATAGACAGTGAAACCCAGGCAAAAAAGCATACGGTCTGCCTTAAGGTAAGCAGTCACCGCAACCTATAAACGCTTCCGGTACTTAAGTATCACCTGCGCGTTGCTTACTCACGGAACAAGAGGGGAGGGATAAGAAGGGAAAAAGGAAGGGAACAGAATGGGTGGATGATTGGGCCTCCGGCGCTTTCACTTATCGCACAAAACAGTAATTCTACTTTACGCCGATTTTGTGTGAGAGTGTAGTACTTCCCCTGTCGAGCCGCCTCATGTGTACTGAAGCATGGCTCGTTGGCTCATGGCTTTTTTGTTTTATCGAGAGTGTTATTATCGAAAACATTATGTTGGTGTAAAGTAACGTCTTACACGAGAGCTGAATAGAACTCAATACATTGAATCGTTAATTATTTCCATATCAGTAACTTAATATGTAGAATATTTTAATGTGTTTGAAATAAATACCGACAGCTGTACCCATTTTAATTTGGTTTAAAATCCAACCATAATAAAATTACAGCTTCCGAATTCGTGTCGACAATTTTTCAGGTCGGTTTGATTTAAATTGGCTTTGGTTTTGCTGAGGAATGCGGAGAGCGTACGAGGGTGGGTTACGAAACACAACGGAGTGTGAATTTGAGGAAAGAGAAACCACAGAGCTATTTATTCATGTTTGTAATTCAGAGACTTTAAGGAACGTAAATTAATTCTACTTAAATTTGACTGCTTTTTTTTTCAAACTGGAAAAACATACTACAAAAGTTAGCAAGCAAGTATAAAGTCCACTTGACAAATGTTAGTGGGGTCTTGCTTGAAAAAGTTAGGTGCGAAAGAATGGGACAGAGTGGGTAAGAGTTTGAGCCTCAGGGACTCACACTCAGCGATTGAAACAAAACTACCGATACTGCTACTTCAGGTTCTTAGTGTGTGTTAAGGTTGCTTGCGGGCCGAGCTGACTCATTTAAACGGAAACCAAGGCACGAATGCATATAAATATTAAGTAGAAAATAACACAATTTTAAATAATAATATCATTTAATACATCAATTTGCAAGGTATCATTGATCGAAGGTCGTCTTGCAATAGTTTAATCTTTTGTATATGCGGGATATTAAATGAGTAACGACTGCTGCATTTGAGTAACTCTTTATTACTAACTGTACAGCGTGCTATGTGCTATGCATATAAGGTTATACATATATATTTCAACTTACATCACTACACTTTATAACCTCATTTATATTATTGTAAATTTGTTACATATATGACTATTGTTAAATATATTACTGAAACTCTTCTTGATCTTGTTTTTGAACCCAGGCGTGTAACGAGACCCACAAGCTATAAAACGTTTCATGAGTTACATACGTACTTTCTTGACAGATACCGACCTAAAAACTTTATCACACTTCTTCAAAGATTTACCAGTATATTAGCGACATTTTAAGACATAATTTAAAATGTTATCAGTTTCAAATTTTTGGACGCTCTAATTAACTGGTTCTAAGTTACATAGCATGCGAATTCATAATTTACTTTAATAAAAAATAAAATCAGATTGTGTTTCATGCAGAATAATTTTTAAAAGTAGTTTAAAACATTATTACCCTTGAGATATTAATTCTATAGAATCTATAATTTCCCTAATAAACCGACACTTTACAAACGAACATAAAAGTACCTGAATCTAACGGTTTGTTAGATTTACGTTAACAAGTTAAATACAGATTGGAAGCCCTAGTTATAATCCATTGGGATTGATGTTATTAACGAGGACGAGCGAAGAGGGTTCGTATTATTTAATCCCAAGAGGAAACCCTTTTTCCAACTGTCTTCTCCTAATTTATTGATTGTCAGGTACGATTCACGTCTTTGTTAACAGACGGACGAAACTGTTAAATTAGGGTTTTAAATCAAGTTTTATATATAATTTACATCTTATTAACTTTGTTATTTATTCCGTGCTGCCACGTGTGCTATTTGATATATTCTTTTTATGTTACAAGTTGGCAAACAAGCATACGGCCCACCTGTTGGTCAGCGGTTGCCGTAGCCTATGAACGCAAGCATCACCATTAGTAGGTGCCTTTCATTTTTTGCCTTCAAAACTGACGGACTTCCATGCAGACTTTCAACCCTCTCTTCACCCTCTTAAGGATCGAATTTCGAAAATTTCTTTCTTAGAGCCCGTTTCGTTTTAAAAGTAATACCTTTAAAAAAAAACAGATTTCTAGGTCATCTGAGCTATAATCGGTCCCACGGCCATTGACTTTTAAGGTTCGCTACCGATCAGCCGCAATGGTCGTCAATACTTTGCAATTGCAAACTGCAGCTCATTACAAAATGTTGTTCTCGCGAGCGAAGCCTCGGGCGGATGCTAGTTTTATATAAATGTAAAAATCATATTTACTGTTCATAAGAAGCGCGACTCACCGGAGCGGGGTATTGTACCCATAGCGCGAGTAAGGGTCTACTACAGCTTATTACCCGCCCCATTGTCCGCGACATCAAAACCCACAATGACCGGTGCTACTTTGAATTTTGTGCTCTACATTTCGTGAATAGTGAAAAAGGGTATTCCTTCGTTGTAAGAAGATAAGAACCGTTTACGTCAAGAAGTTTGCAAGAGGTCTTGTATACGTTGAAATTAATAAGTGCTCAAGTATTCACGTATCACACGCGTAACATTGTAAGTTGCTGTAATTAGTGATGATCTAACGAAGAACACCAATATATTCTAGAATTTCAGATAAATTTTAAAAAATTATAAAGGCTTTTATGCATATAATTATCATGTTAACTCTATTTTTAAGGTAATAGAAAATACACGAAGTTAAAAGAAATACTGTTTAAAGAAATATTTACCCGTATCTTGTTTCTAAAGTTTTCAGCTTTCAAATTACAAAACAAACATTTCAAAAAGCTACATTGAGTAACCCTACTAATATAATAAATGTAAATAAAGTTACTCAATATTTGGAAATTTGTTACTAAATCACGCAAAAATGGCTGAACAGGGCTGAATATGGTTAAACTGGATTAAGATATAGGATACTTTTTATCAAAAAGAGAATGTTTAGTTTCCGTTTTATTACTATGAACGTACAGTTCTATTTAGATGTTTGTCACTCCATCACTCATGAACGGCTTAACAGATGGGGATGAAATTTAGCACCGAGACAGCTTATTGTCGAAATTACACCACACATTGGATACGTTTATCCCAGAAAAATAACAGGTCCCCGTGGGATTATCAAAAAACATGCTACAAGACGTGGTCATATTGAAATTCGATATAGATGTATCTTAATTACTTCCAAGTTATTCATTTCCCTCTGGAAAAAATGCTAAGGTCACCGCGGACAAAGTCGCGGGCAGATGCTGGTTTTTTTGAGATGTTTTAAAATAAAACATTTAAAGCTTTAAACTTTTTACTCCAGTATACTCATAATGGTCCGACATTTACTTTGTATAAAGAGTTATGAAAAAGGTGATTTATTATTACCCGAGTGACACGGCTTTTGTAATGAAAAACTATGAATCATGTAATTTCAAAGGAAATTCTGTAAAATGACTCTCAAGTATCTTTTGAACAACAATATTAAAGGTTGCATAGCCTTTATAGCTTGTGGAGATAATATAATAATAGAGCCATGCTTCTCTCAGCACAAATAAAATCAGCTTAAACTAATAGTTTCAGTATTATTGTGTTTCGGTGCATCTCCTTTGTAAGAGGAACAAAGCCTTTTTCCTTTTCATCCCGTTCCTCCTATCCTTTGTGTTGGTCGTTACCAACGTGCGATAGCGTAAACAAGCGTTTATAGGTTGCGGTGACTTCTTAACCTCTGCCTCTGTTTGTCAACCGTCGTGGCATAAAAATTATATTTTTATTAGAAATAATAATTTACTATTATCGCCCACCGTCACCGAAGACGTTTTATTCATGACAAATTGATTGATAATAATTAATTGTAATTAACAAGACTATATTGATGGCGAGCTCATTTTCTCTTACTTATAGAGAATTTCCTTTCAATGTCGTCATATTCTAGTATGTTTTATTAACGCCACAGCGCCTCATGTTTATTGGTAAGGAAGTAGGTGACCGGTTCAGTGGAGCGTGTCACCGCGCTTCTACCGCTGCCTGATGTGACACCGTCCTAGATACGATGTGCTAAACAGCCTACATTATACAACAACAAGTGCCATCTTTGCATAAAAATTAAGGTATATCGTTATTCATGCATACAAAATATGCTAAACATTATAAAGCCCTGCCTAGTGAGGCTATCGAGACACACACAATATGAAAAAAAGTTATGTATAAAGGTTTTTTTCCGGTTATTAATTCTTATTTTCGGAAGGTATATTTACATAGTAGAACTTCTAAATTTCAAAATTTAATTATCATTATTAATTTATTACACCTATTACAAAGATAGAAAACCATGATACCTCAGATGACACACACGAAGATGAAAGGAATTCTACATGCATAATCCTTCAACAGAATTCCTTTTTCATTTCTGTCCTCCTATTTCTGGAAACAGCAAGACGTTGTAATAAAGTAAGATATTAAATGTGAGATAAATTTATGAGTTTTTTTCGATTTATGGTCGCCGGTCGCCTTCTTTTCACGGCTCCACGGCCCACAATCGCTCATTAGTACACGGACAAACTTTTATTTTACCTAATTTATGAATAACAATGGTTCGTAATTGCGTGCGATGAAGCGCTGTTATAAATTTACGAATAAAATTCGATTTTTTTTTTTATGTTAGAAGTTGGCAAACAAGCATACGGCCCACCTGATGGTAAGTGGCTGCCGCAGCTTATGAGCGCTTGCAGCACCATTAGTAGGTGCCACTCACGCGTTGCCAACCTCGAGATATTAGTTCTTAAATCTCGTTCGCCCAGTAATTTCACTAGCGTACAATGCCCTTCAAACCGGAACACAGTAGTGCCTAAGCACTACTATTTGGCGGCAGAATATTGGACACTGCGGTGGTACCTACCTAGACGGCCTCTTGCAACAAAAGACCTACCACCAGTAAAAGACCTACCACCAGTACAAAAGACCTACAACCAGTAGTTATATATAGAATTGTTCGCAAAATGTTAGAAAACTTAATTAAATTTGACGATGTTGTGGCTTTAGCGAATCTTCTTTAACCGCCACAGGTCCCAGGTTCGGTTCCTTTTCGCCTGGTTTATCTATTGACCATATACTGTCCTGTTTTTTTTTTGACTTGAAAAAGCAATGCTAAGACTCTTTAAAAAAATGTTTATCTGTTGTGTCTTTTCTCTGGATAGTGCCTGTCTTAGTTTTTGCATATTTGTAAAATTAAGATTGAATTAAATAAGCTCTCTCTCTCTCTCTCTCTTTCTGTCTCTCTCGAAGAATAACATTGAAAATTATAGAAAATGTTTGAATTAAATCGTAATAGAATCTATTAAGCACAGATTGTAACGCCGTATAAATCAATTAGCCGAGCGCACGTCTTATGAGTTCGTGAACTGTACTTTAACAATTTAAGAGCAATTTAATGTTATTTGTTAGAGAAACGAAATAAAGGTCTTTTCAATATAAAAAAAAGTAGTATTAGTATCTTTATATCGCACGGAAAAATAACTAATCTGGCGTCGAAAATATTATATAAAACTCATACTTTAAGTAAAGTACAACCGGCACACGGCTCTATACATTTTGTAAATAATGAAAGAGCAATGTAGTTTGAACGAAAGGCTTTCAATTATTTATTCATTGACAATACAGAATGGGGTTCCATTTTGTATTTAAAATCTAGACTCCAGCCTTTATTTAGCATATATTTTTAATTGTACTAAAGGTAACTCAATGGAAAATGATCATGTAATATTTTAAAATCAGGTTTATTATTTAACCTTACAATACAACACAAATGTGTTTAACAGAGTACCTACAACATAATTAAGAACTCTATCTAAGTCTTACTACCAAGAAACCGCATGTCTCCAAACTAGAACTAGACGCGTCCAATCCAATAAGCGTGCTGCTATTAGAGTATCTAACTCTGACTCTCTGGTTACGGATATTTCTAATGTTCGAGTCCTAATGAATTATGAATAAATTGGATTTATTTCTTTAATTTTTTCTTCCGAATTTCATCACATCTAGTTTTAGATTTATTGTATATAAAACATATTATTTGACTTCTTTTTCTATATATATAAAAGGAGAAACCTGACTCATTGTCATATCAAATCCTAAGCAACGGGTTGAAAGTTGAGTGTGTAAAACGGTGGGAACGATTTTAAAGGTACTTTCACTGGCAGATAGCTAATGTTATAAAGAGTAACTCAGGCTACTTTTATTTTAGAAAAAGAATTAGGGTACAGTGCAATGAAGAAAAATCGTAAAAGAAATTACGTTTGTGTTATTGTTATATTATCATATTTTTTATGAAGCAAGAGCCGCATGGAATAAAAGATTTATGTAAATTCCTATATTGTGGGCTTTAGGTTCATGAATATCACAATTGTAAGCCACTAGCGACCAGCCACAGGGTCGTAAGTACGAGTTACATTATAGAAACGTATTCTTTGATGGCCAGTAGATAGTGTGTAGTTGTTACATTTTAGTTATTATAGTATTTTTCTACTAGTGTTTACATTGTCTACATTTGGTAACTAAGGTACCTAATAAAAGTACAGAACAAAATGTATATTTTATTTATATTAACATTTTTCTTTAACACACGACGGGTTGATTTATTTATACTTAAAGAGACGTAACGTAGCTTAGTGGGAAATTTCTGAAATAAATTCAGAAAAATGTAAATTTTATCTGTAAGAGAACCTATTTATGCTCTGCAATGTAATTTCAATATTTACTAAATCTGTCGACCTTCAAACAATCTACATTTCAAATTGAAAAACAAACTATTTATCATATGTTTTTATGGATAAAGTAATTGTAGTTGATTCAAGGTAATTTCCATACAAACTTACTACGTTGTTTGTTATTTCCGCTATTTTCCCGGCTCAAAATGTAACATTTATTTTGTTATTTCCCTCGACGTTCATTCGGAAGGTATTTACAACTCGAAGCCGATCGTAGGTATTGTAGACAGCAAGTCACCTCGGGGTTACTTTTACTTATTACCAAATGTAATTATAATTAAATATATTATACATAGTGTTGGTAACTTAGTACGTACGTACGTAACGTACGTAATAACCCGGATTAATACAGAGAATGCTCTGTATCCCAGAAAAGAGTTAGCTTCTTGCTTTTGGGATTGGGATTAACAAAACACTACACTACAGGAGTTGAATTTCGACATTAACTCGCATCCAGATAAATTAATATTATGCAGATTATTGCAGCGCGGGTTTGATTCCCGCTCGGAGCAGATGTTTGGTATAAATATCTATATCAATCATCTAATCATCGCAATCGCTCTATGAAAATACTATAAACCGTCAAGTAAGAGAAGGATAAGATTACAAGCCAACCCTGGGTAAATACCGGGAATAATGATATATAATAATAACGCGAGCGGGAATCGAACCCGCGACCGTCGAGGCTCAACAGGCTGTCTACCAGCACGCCACAAAGGTCAACATAATATATTCTGAAACCATACCCGCTTTTATTTCTTGCAACCCAACTCTCAAGTTTATTTATACTTGTGACACAGTTTTGTATTTATAAGGGAAAACGTTAGGGAAAATATATTACACAGGGAGACTAGTAAACTATGATGGAAGATCTTTTATTCGTCGTATTTGGATGATATAGCGAATTACATTCACAGATAAGGCCTTGACCTGATTCTTTCCTTTAAGAGTATTAATCTATTTAGGATGGTTATTCACGAGATTGATGGTATTATTCGATGTTTCTCCGTGGAAAATTATGTATATAATCTATGCTTAAAGAACATACAACTCTCTGTAAATATCGTCAAGGCCTTACGTTGCGCCATCACTTCTTGCTAACTTTATTCCCGAGACTTTAGGGTCAACTTTTTATTTTATTTTATTTTTTATTTTTTATGTTAGAAGTTGGCAAACAAGCATACGGCCCACCTGATGGTAAGTGGCTGCCGCAGCCTATGAGCGCTTGCAGCACCATTAGTAGGTGCCACTCATGCGTTGCCAACCTCGAGATACATATTAGTTCTTAAATCTCGTTCGCCCAGTAATTTCACTAGCGCACAATGCCCTTCAAACCGGAACACAGTAGTGCCTAAACACTACTATTTGGCGGCAGAATATTGGACACTGCGGTGGTACCTACCTAGCCGGCCTCTTGCAACAAAGACCTACCACCAGTGTGACTGATTGCACTGGTGGAATAATCTCTGTTGTGACAGAGGTTATCCCAACAGCGGGCGATGGGGTCGTCACATCTCGACGCCTTTATATGATGATGATAATATGATGACAGTTGGCAAACAAGCATACGGTCTGCCTGATGGTAAGCAGTCACCGCAACCCATGAATGCGTGCGATACTTGAAGTACCACATGCGAATTGCCAACACAAGGAATAGGAGGGATGAGAAGGGAAAAAGGATGAGAAACGCAACAGTACCTGTGGATACTCTTACTTAGAGAAGGCCTATTCGTACTGGACGGGGCATGGCTCTACTATCGTACGTACGTACTACGTACCGTTATTACTCTCACTCTGATTTGACCGGTTACTATTTTTTTTTATGTAATTTATGTATAGTTTATTAAACACCGTTGTGGCGTTGTGGGTAGCGAGTCTGCCTTTAGTCTCGACGGTTGCGGGTTCGATTCCCGCTCGGGCAGATGTTTGTTAAAAATTTCTGTCTCGGTCTGGGCGTTTGTCCGTGTGGGTTTTCCCACCGTGCCTCGGAGAGCACGTTAAGCTGTCGGACCCGGTTATTATCAATAACATCTGACAATAATCGTTAACTCTTGATAAGTAAAATGCTCTTATCCAATGAGTTACTGGTTCGCCCTTAGGGTTGCGGAGGTCAGATGACAATCGCTCCGTGTAAAAACTAGTAACCTGTCAAATCCGGATAAGAGTAATAAGCAGACCCTGGGTACATAAAATACCGGGAATAATGCTAGGATGCGGAGGATGTATAGTTTATTAAACATATATCAATCAATCTTC
Organism: Hestina assimilis; assembly: GCA_023373885.1. NCBI lineage: Eukaryota > Metazoa > Arthropoda > Insecta > Lepidoptera > Nymphalidae > Hestina > Hestina assimilis. Next base: position 14,561,338 of record CM041753.1, read on the forward strand.
TATTAAATAAATGCTGTAAGCGTGCCCCGGCCCTCCCCTCGAACGGGTTGAACTCGTCACGGCGCACTTAGACGCGGATGATAAGTTGATCATCGATCACGCTCGGCTCCCATCTTCCTCGCCCGCGTGCCTCAAGGTCGACTTATGACATATAACCTTCCATCACATTCGTAATTTATTATACTTTAGACATTTGCGTATTAATATATCGGGGGAGTTAATGTGTATATCAGCTTATAATGCGTTTCAAATAAGAATAGGACTGAAAAATCCGCCATCTTGAACCGCAATGGTCAACAACTTCAGGTTTTTTAGTACAATGTGCAAAAAAAGTCCACGAACGAACGACTCTATTATAATGAACGTATTTTAATAAATCATAATAATTTTATAATCATAGGCTCTATAGAAATAATTTAGGAAAATCTTTACATATAGCGCATAATATATTAATTACAGTAAACAATCCACGCAATTTTATATTTTTTTATAAAAGCAACTCGGTTTCGGCAGAAAAGCATTGATAATTTTTCAATTTAAAAACAGTCAATGTTTGTACTGGGGCTTTTTTAAATTTTAGAATTTATTAATTTTTTTTTTATTTTGAATTTTATTGTTATGTACCCTTATTATTTTAATTAAATTGTGATGATTTAAAATTAAGTAATTAATATTATATAAAAAACAATTCTATATTTATTTTAACATAATTATTATGTATGGTTTACTGTGCTAACGTTACTTTTACTTGGTTGTCAGTGTGAAGGTAGTGACGAGTTTATTCCTATTCTTATTAGAAACGCTATATACATCACTATATATTGTATGTAGTTTGTCTTATTATTGTTGAACGTATCCATTCATTTCTGAAAACCCATATTACACTTTTTTAAATAATATGGGAGGGCAGATGACCACTGCTGCCTACCTGCAAGTTGCAATTGGTTATACGCTGGCTGACCTTGAATCGCGGCTGGCGATCAGTCACTTCATAGGCATTACCAAAGTATGGTGGCATCTAACCAGGTGGGCATTTACGCCCTGCCACCAGTATGAGTACTTGTATGAGTTGTGTTATAGTTGTTATGTTCATAAGAATACTTTAAACTAGATATAACGCACCTTTAGAACGTAAACGTAAACGAAAATAAAAGAATAATTTTTCATTCTACTACGGTGATTTTATTTCTATATTTCGTCTATTAAATGAAAATCAAATTTAATTTAAGCAAAAAGATATTTACATATTTATAGTGAATATTTCTAGCACAATTTGACTCCCTAATATGACGGCGTAAACGTCTTCTAGCTTCTATATTCATTTAAAACTGAAAGTATTTCATTTCTTCCTTTGAAAGAAAACCGATATAGTCATGATAGCTGTAAAAAATTTAGAAAAATTTCTAGGCATGCTATGCATTTCGCCGCAGAACCGCAATCCCGATTCTTTGGGCGAAAAATGAACCAGCCCTACTTTTTTTTTTTTTATGTTACAAGTTGGCAAACAAGCATACAGCCCACCTGATGGTAAGTGGTTGCCGCAGCCTATGAGCGCTTGCAGCACCATTAGTAGGTGCCACTCACGCGTAGCCAACCTCGAGATATTGGTTCTTAAATCTCGTCCGCCCAGTAATTTCACTAGCGTACAGTGCTCCTGTCACTTGTAGAGGCAATGAGCCGGGGTGTAATATCTTTTAGAAATTGTTTTGCACTAACGATCCACGGCCCAAGTATTTCTACTGCAAACGGCACAAAGATGTAATATTAAAGAGAGCTTAATATTTTATAGATGCTTTATAAATTTCTCTTAAGAAAAGTTTTACATTAGCAAATCAAATACAGTTTCAACGATAAAATTTACTTGAAGACAATTACAATATTTTCATTTTGCATCTCATTCCAACTTTTAAATATGGTAATGCCTACTCTACTCCGTCGCCTACTTCGCCGCCGCTACTTTAAATATAAAATAGGTGGAAGTAGTTTTAAAGTACAACCTAATGATATTTTTATTGTTAAAGAATTGTTTAAAATTGTATTCTTTGTTGAGGCAAACACATTTAATAAATAATAAAGTTATTGAGGTGAATACTAAATAATAAAAATAAACACGGCGGTTCGCTGAAAGATATTTGAATTATTGTCTACTTTTATACTAGAAAGTACTGAGTTTTAAAACAGTTAAGTATTAAATACAAAAAACCAACGCTATATAAAAAACTGTTATAATTATTTTAATTTGTGCAAAAATGGAGGATCTTGCCGGCTATTTTCGAGACTGTGGGGTGTCCTCAAGATATAATACTAATTTTATAATAGCCCTTACCACACAAACGTTCTTTTACCGTTTTTTTAAATTTATTATTAGAAAGTTTCTGAACGCTTTTTGGGAATCTATTTTAAAACCGTATACAGTTAACTTTAAAAGAGTTACTAATTTTATGCAGTCTAGTAACTGGATTTGTTTTCTATCATGCAGAGACTATCCGTACTGTTAGAGAGAAAAAATTTAGTTAATTCATATTTAAAAATGTTAATCTCTTTAATTGCGTAGATTAAGGAGATATTCGGTCATATTGCGGCTCAAAGTCTATGGAGTCTTGAGGAGCTTTGAACATACAATTAGTTGATAGGACTTAGAGCAGTGAATGGTCGCAATCAAAGTTGAGTTCTGTTATAGAAAGCCGATTAATTGCTCTTCAATAGCGCTACAGTACTAGTTTACTCTCCAAAGCCTTGACATCGTGTCAAGCTTTGAGCTTCCAATTTTATCTATGAATTATGTGTATTAGAAGATACATAGCTAGTTAACTAGCACTATGACATCATGGGTCCATTACTTTAGAAAGAAGAAAGAAAGAACAAGTTTATTCAGAACACAGCTGAGTACAAAATATAAACAAAAATACAAGTAATATAAAAAACACAAATAAGAATAAAAATGAACAACTTAACATAAAAATCCTTTTTTTAAATAAATAAATAAAAAAAGAACAAAAAACAAAAGGTAAAAAAAGTAAACAAAAAAAGTTTTGTAGTTAATTTATTTTTACTTTATTTTTGTAGTAGATATTCTAGAAGCTGAGATATATCTATTAGTAATTAGCCACGTACCACATGTATATTTATATGTAGTACAAGATTGGGATTGATTGTGTCGCCTTGACCAGGGTGGTGGTGGGTGGAATGTTCTGTTATTTGAGTTGCCAGTGTTTTACGTCAGCTCCCCATCAACCCGGTGCACAGATTTTTTTTGGGTTTTCCTAACAACCACCACCCATTTTACTGTCTTCTATCACGACACGGCAAAATCCAACAACAACGGTAGGTACCAGTGTTACATTTTTTTGTGGTATTTTCGGTAACACAAAAACTTTTATTTATATTTGAAATAACTTATAAATAGATTTTAAAATAATACACTATAAAGGCTTGTCTTATTTTGCTACTTAAGTACCGTAAGGCAGGGAATAGTATTCACCTGTAAATGAAAATTTCCCGTCCGCACCTGCAATACTTAAATACATGTAAGGAAAAATAGGTGAGCGTTGAGCTCCAGTGTCGGCGGACAGTGCGGCGCTTTGCCACTATTACTCACCGTGATAGATGTTCCATCGGAAGGATTTATACGCGCAGCTCCTCAGACTCCTCGGTAGTGCAGACGTGAATAAATTCATATTTAACCACTTCATTTAAAGTAAACTATTTGAAAATTAAATTAATTAAGGATGTTTACTTAGAAATAGATATTGAATGCAAAAGTTTTCTTTCTACTGGATCTTTGTGGAAAGACCAAATATTGAATACATTAAGGTATGTATTCTCTTTATCTGCTTAAAAGAAGAACAATAGCAGGCTACTGCTTTGCCTTATTTTTAATTATGATGAAGTTTGTTTCCCATTATTAGTGAACCTACCGTGGAAACGGGACAGATATTTAAGGAATAACCACTAATCTAATAAGACAGTGTATGATTGATATCTCAACAATATTGAAAAGATTACATATAAAACTAGCCGTGGGGCCCAGTGGAAAAAAGGATTTAGCGGAAGGCCGAATGTTCAATACCCGATGGACCTGCTTCTAGGATTAAAGATAACGAAGACGTACTTAAACAGTAAATAACTAAGTCTAACTTAGAAGTGGCTATTTACGTGGTTCCGGTAAATCTCGCTCCCAGAGTGACCCACTTTATACCAATTTACAGGATATCTAAGAGAACAGAGTGGATCCGCTAGACGAATACTAAGAAATTACTAACGAACTAATTTTCAATTCAGCAATAGCAAAATTAACTAAATTGAATCACTTTTGTGAATACATTTTATATTATTTTAGAAGTAATTATACTTAAGTTCTTTGCGACAAACAGTAGCCTCTATCCGTCTCCTTGTCCCCAAGAAAATTGTAACAAATTTATGTAGATGGGACATCTACTTAAATTTGTTAAAATTTTCTTTCACAAATTCAAAACAAACTCAAACTCATATTGGAATAAGTTATTGTTCCTATTCTATTATATATATAAGAAACCCTATAACTCTTTTCTTATAATCTGAACAATGTGAAATAACTCGTCTATAAATATCGTTATAAAGTGCTATCACTCTTATCTCCAGTTCGATCGGACGACCATAGGCGACAGTAACTCACTAAAGTCAGGAATAATCTAGTCACAGCCGCATGCTGGCTTTCCACGTCGGCTTTATACAGAAGCGGCGATCAGATCAGACTTCATCAGTTTAAAGGTAGTGGAGCCAGCCGTGATCGGGGAAAACACGGGTCGGGTCTGACAGAAAATCAGCGTAAAGTAGCAGTATCAGTACTGTCGCGTTTCGTGCAATGAGTAAGAATGTCAAAAGTTGCCAAATCTTCTACAATTCCCTTCCTTTTTCTCATAAAAAAATATAATAATAAAAATATGTTTATTTAGTTTCTTGCTTATGCTAGTTACATACGATTATCATTTCTTCCCTTGGGTTGGCAACGCGTATGCCTACTACTTCAAATGTTGCAAGACCTCATGACATAAAAAATCAGTCATATTATCAAAACTCGTGAAGAATGTGAACCAAGCAACCATCTTGCCAGGGTTCAACCAGAGAACCATATTCGTAGTATTGCGACTATATATTACTATCATATAAACTAATACAAAATTCAACAGAAGAATTTCATCGTGACCTTATTTTTGGAATTTTTAGCGAAAATCATTCGACTGCTACATTTTTGTCAGTAGTTACAAAGCAGTAACAAAATGTTAAGCTTGAAAATACACAAAGAAAAACTGTTTTGACAACAGTGACCGATATTCTTTTGAAGTTGGTAAGTGTCCGTATTGTAAAGTGACGAAAGCCGGATAGTTCCGGCGCTCGTTAAATTTTCTCCGGAAAGCGCGCAACGAGGCACTAGCAAGCGCAGCGCCAGCGGTCGAAGCTGTGGGAATAAAGCTAAATTATACAAAATAAAGATAAGATACTTTTAAATTATTTCAATCATTACTTTGCTAAAGTTATATTTAAAAAGATGTTTATTATCTAACCTTTTTGTATGAATAAATGCATATCATTATATTAATATAAGTATACAATGTTTTCGGTGGTGTTTAAATTTTCTACGTTGGGTACTTACGTTTTAAGGATAAATACAATGAAAGAAGGATAAACAGATACAAAACTGATCTTATATATATTATTATTATTATTATTTGGAAATCCACAACAGCGCGATTTAGAAGACATTTTCTTCCTCGCACAACCACTCTGTGGAACCAACTTCTGTCGGCGGTCTTTCCGAACCGATACGACTTGGGAACCTTCAAGAGAAGAGCCTATTCTTTCCTTATAGGTCGGCAACGCGCCTGCATGCCTTCTGGTGTTGCAGATGTTCATGGGCGGCGGTGATCACTTAACATCAGGTGAGCCTCCTGACCGTTTGCCCCTCTTACATAAAAAAAAAAAAATTCAAAATAACGGCAGGTTTTTGAAACCAATTTCATAATTTAGTTAACGTGAATTAGTAGTTCAGAACGCAAAAGCAAATAAATACGGACCAGCTGCGACGGGCTATATTAAATTCTATCTCTGCCCACGTCTTCTTTTTCATTTAAGTTTGAAATGCTTACACCTTCAGGTCGTAGGATTTAAGAAAATGTTAAAAAACGTGTTTCTTTATCTTTAATTTTTTTTAAAAAAACGAAGTTTCATGCATTTCTAGTTTTAAAAATGACCGACTTCCATAGAAACTTTTCCCAACCCCTTTCTCATCCTTTTATTGATTAAATTTCGAAAAATCCTTTCTTAGTCCTCGTTTACCTTTTAAAAACAAGATCTGTGAAAAAAGACAGCTTTCTAGGTCTAAGGGTTTATGCTGGGCGCTTTGTCAGTCAGGTCTTCTCCTTATAAATATCGTATAGATAAATAGTTTATATTAAATTTTGAAAATCAATTAGTCATAGAAAGAACACTAGGTGTCGATAGTCATTGATGTCCGCTGTAACTCAAGTAGAAGTGTAGATCATATGCTAGCGTTAGCGTAGCTGATACCGTGGTGGAAGTTGTCGTTAGTCATCCATGTCCACTGTAACTCACATATAAGTGTAGATCACACGGTAATAGTAGCGTAGCTGAGTTCTACGCCGTAGGCAATAACACCAGTAAATATTATTATTATACTAGCGTTCCGCCCCCACCTCGTCCGGGTACATAGTAACATTTTATTCCATTGATCCCGTTGCCGTGGGAGTTTTAATTCCGTTCTCGGGTCTCCTACCTGCATACAGACATTAGGTAATATAAATTGTTCCATATGAACTTCCCGATCCCGCTGATCCAGTTCCCGTGAGAATGTTGATCCCGTTGATCCTGCAAAAACCTTGTCTAGACTATTATAAATATGTACAATAAAAACAGAATTATTTGATTTGTAACAGGCATTCACAAGTTCGACGCGTACATATATTTCGACGATTCATTTTTATTCATATACATAGATTGTAGCAAAACTTGACACAATTAGCCATTTTCAGGACTAAATTATTTAAAAAAAGTATTGATATAAACAGGCAATTTGTATACAGCATTCATTTTCTCGAACACGATTAAAAGCATTCGTGTTATGTTTCAGCATCAGTTTATGCGGGGCGAGTGAATTAGACTCAGCCGAGCGTACTTTAGCGAGTTTCGATTGCTCCGACCTCGGCCTTCGCGTTAATTCTTGATGAGCCGCCGCTCGTGCTTTTGTTGCCTTTTATTTTAACGCCTCGCTCTTTCACCCTTCCGGATAACTTTTTATTTTATTTTGCAGAAAATTTGTTTCACTGCTGTTCATAAGTTAAGCTTTAATAAAAAAAACTTTATTTAATTAGCAGGAATCGAGCAATGCTGTTTTTTAACGACCGTTGTGGCGTGTTGGTAGAGAGGCTGCCTATATGGCCTATATTGGTTTAAAAACCTGTGGTATTAAAGTTATAAGTGCCATAAGCTACGGTGACCACGTACCATCAAGCAGGTTCATTTGTTGACTATTAACGAGATATAAATAAAAAGAAAACTTTAACCCAGCATAATAAATATATTTTTGGATGAGTAAAATTGTTACTAAAAATATTTTTAAATAATTATGTTTTAAGTTAACTGCCTTATAACGATGCTTCTATGTCCCATAATAAGTCGACCTATAAAATATTTATGTTCGATTTATGAAAGAAATATTCTCTTATTATCGAGATATTCTGTTAATAAATCCTGTCTAATAAATCGTTTGAGAAAAAGAAGAATGTTATTTTTTTTCACTTCTAGGCAGTAAAATACTGTTTGTGTAGGCGGGAACAGAATGAGAGACAAACAAATAGTAATAAATATATCTTGCTAATAATGTAGCTATTAACAAAATAGGTTATAAACAATTTAAGTATAAGACAGACAGTTATTTACACGACATAGGTAGAACATCAGAGTACGGCTAATACAATGGTAAGCGGTCACAATAATATATAGATCATTGAAGCACCAGTAATCCCACAAGACATTAGTGTATTGCTGACAGTGATCTCTATAATATAGATTGACAGTCCTATATATTGAAATTAATAAAAAATGGACGGTAAACTAACGCCACGAAATGTATACCTACAAAAAAAGGAGAAACGGCTTATGTGCGACCGTAAGAGTCACAACGGGGATGTTCGAAAGAGAACAGTTGCTGAGAACAGTTGAATGAGAATAATTGAATGAGAACAATTGAACAATTTGTAGTGGATCTTTACGAAGTTATTATTTAGTTCGTAGCTATTCTTTCTGCGGCGCTTCAATTTATGTAATTTTACTCCATATTAATCCGCAATTTATATTATAGAGATCAGTGATTGCTGAGACGCTCATAGCCGAGTGCACCCACTGATGGGTAAACGATCGGTAGGTTAAGCAACTTTAGGCGTGGTCAGTCACTAGATGGGTGATCGCATACTGGTATTTTAATTGAGCACCTCCGTGCTTCGGAGGGCACGTAAAAAGTCGGTCCCGGCTGTTGACAATTTGGCAACAGTCGATAAGTCAAATCAGAGGCCTACAGGTACCTGAACAATTCTGTCACTAGATTGGCCACTAACCACTCGATAAGAAAAAGAAGAAGTGATTGCTGGTTAATAAGTAGAAAAAGAAGGAGACCAAGGTGTTGGTGGGTATTTTTGCCTCCTGTTGAAGGTAGCTGTCGTCTTATTGATGCTGCTACTTCACATAATATTTTGCTCAAGTCAAGCCAGCCCATGCATGTCAAGAGTAACAACGCTCTACCACGCAAATTAGGTGAATATTCAAAACATATATAACATATAAGTTTAATACTTCCTCTTTGCGTTTACCGTCTTTCATTTCTGTAATGTAACGAGATCGTCTCGCACGTGACTCGAATCTCGCAAATCCATCGAATAGTTTGATTGCGCACCATCACTCGATCTATATTTAAGACGAGGTTTTATTGGTCGTATGCTCGTCACGTGTAACTTATGTTTTTCTATACAAATTGCAAATTAGCATATGGGCCATTCCACATAAAGCGGACAGGTAAAAAAGGTTGATGTTTCCGGTTTTAGCTATTTTTGATTATGTTCTAGCTATGTATGTCCTTGATCGGGGTACAATTTTAATTTCAACTATTAGTAATCTTTCTATCTGCTCGTCGGATAGCATATTGTATAATATACAGTCATCTGTACATCGTCACTAAAGATTGTGAGCTCTCCAGCATGGCGCCGGATATATTGAGGCATTTTATACGTTTTGGTATAGGAATCGAAGTTTCAAGAGTAAAAGTTATATAAAATGACAAGGTGATAAAATATTTTATGTTATGTTACGAAAGGGAGCAATTTTATGCAGCCACGGGAAAATAGAAGCATATTGTGCAACTTTTTAGTATTTTTGTAAAATATTGTTACGCTTTAAAAATAAATTTTGGAATATTGGAAATTCAGCAAAATATAATAACTATAATATCTTTAAATTGAAAAATACGAGAATAAAACGAGATTTAATATAAGATATGACCTACCTGATTATACCTGATCTCAATTGATTTCAGATTACACGTAATTTTAGTTTGTATAAGAACTGGTATTTTCTACGATAAAAACGAAAAAAAACAACAAAAAAGGTTTATCTTTATAAAATGAGCATAGATATCTTTGATTAGGATTAAAGTAGTATTACACAAGCTCTTGATAATTAAAATATAAAACAATTGCATATAAAAATATGTAAAATAACACAATTATAATAATGTACAACGCGCTATAAGTAAAGTTCATTTAGTAAAATAACTGTACGCTACATAATTTGTAAAATTATAAATGTACATCATTCCGTAAGGCTTTGTTAACTAAATGAGAGTTATTCAGAGCGGTGAACTACAAAGAGCAGCGTGTGTTTGACGTCTCACACAAAGAGCCCACCTGCGCCCCGCAGTGCGCAGTACCGAGCTTACTTAATGACGAAATATACATAACATTTTGACATAAATTATATTGATTTGGTCTTAATGAAAACATTCAATGAAAACAAATTTAAGTATTTAATACATAGTCTGCATCATTATTATGTTTCCGTTCAATAAAACCATTTGGCTTATTTTTTTTGGTTATTGTATATAATTTTTAAAACTAAAATAGGATTTAGGATTGAAAACGTGTTAGTTTTTTTTTTATAAGCTTTTCATCGCGGAAAAAAGCTACAATCATCTTTCCAAAAATATTTTATCGAGGTTTGTCAGTCGTGAAAAGAAAATAACAAACAAAAAGGTTCATCACTTATTGAATCAAATGATTAATCTGAATTATGTCCCAAATGTTCAAAGTCGTCAGTAAAATAAATCGAATTAAATGTATTTAAAATTAAGATACAAAATAATGAATATCATTGCTAGAGATATATTATAATGTACGACATAATTCGGTTAACTTATACTTAACTTGCTCACGTACATATATGTTTCATATCATATAGATTTTTATGTAATATTCATTCGACGTGAAAATAAATTTATAGTTTGAAAGTTCGATAGAAGTTTCGACAAGTTGCGAGCAGCTGCTGCTCGAATTCCAAACTAATGTCATTATCTGAAAGCACATATAATTCCAAACTTGTTATTAAATAAAAATCGTTTCATGGCAAGAATACAATCCATAGACGAATATATTTTCAATACCACGGTGATACCAAACCCGTGTACGCACCGCCTCACGGTGAGCAGTTATTTGTTGCCTACTCTAAGAACAGAAATCATTAGGGGTTTAGGAAAGGAGATAAAAAACCGAACGGCGCTAGATTTTTTTTTTTTTTATGTAAGAGGGGGCGAAAGGGCAGGAGGCTCACCTGATGTTAAGCAATCACCGCCGCCCATGAACATCTGCAACACCAGAAGGCATGCAGGCGCGTTGCCGACCTTTAAGGAAAGAATACGGTCTTCTCTTGAAGGTTCCCAAGTCGTATCGGTTCGGGAAGACCGCCGGCGGAAGTTGATTCCACAGAGTGGTTGTGCGAGGAAGAAAATGTCTTCTAAATCGCGCTGTTGTGGATTTCCAGACATCGAGGTGGTAGGGATGGAATTTAGAGTTTTGTCGCGATGTCCGATGGTGAAATTCAGCCGGCGGGATCAATCCAAACAATTTCTCAGAACATTCCCGTGATATATGCGATAGAAGATGCAGAGTGATCCGACATCTCTACGCAATGCCAAAGGATCAAGCCGATCGGAAAGGGCTTGATCGTCGACAATTCGAGCCGCTCTATGTTGAATGCGGTCAATTGGAAGTAGCTGGTACTGGGGAGCTCCCGAACAGAGGTGAGAGCAGTACTCCACGTGCGTTCGAATTTGCGCCTTGTAGAGCTTTAGGCGATGAGCCGACGTGAAGTAGTGCCTCGCCTTGCTGAGCACACCAAGCTTTTAGAGGCCAATTTGACCTTTCCTTCCAATTGACCGCGAAACTGAACGACGCTCGAAATGTCGACACCAAGTATTCCGATACTAGCTGTGGCAGCCAGGGGAGTGTTCTCGAAACGAGGAGATACGACAAATGGTGATTTTTAGCGGTTAACGCGCAAACTTGTGTCTTCTTGGGGTTGAATTGGACTAAATTTAGTCGGCCCCAGTCCGAGACTTTGGTCAATGTAGTCTCGACTTCAGACACATGTTTGTTCCGGCACTCAATGACGTTTTCCCGAGAAATATTAGCGCGGCCGGTGTATAAAGCGTCTACAGTGCTGTCGTCCGCATAGCAATGAATGTTGGAAATTTCCAACATGTCATTGATATGCAGAAGAAACAAAGTAGGGGACAGTACGCAGCCTTGCGGGACACCAGCATTAATGGGTTTTAAGTCAGAGCATGCACCGTCGACAACGACCTTGATGCTCCGATCTGCCAAAAATCTGGTGACCCACTCTCATAATTTCTCAGGAAGCCCATAGGAAGGAAGCTTCGAAAGAAGCGCCTTGTGCCATAACCGATCGAAGGCCTTCGCTATGTCCAGACTGGCCGCTAATGCCTCACCCTTGGACTCAACTGCTTCCGCCCATCTATGTGTCAGGTAAACTAGAAGATCACCAGCTGAACGACCACGACGAAAACCGTACTGGCGGTCGCAAATCAGCTGGTGCTCCTCTAAATACCGCAGGAGCTGGCAGTTGATAATGGACTCCATTATCTTTGAGAACAAGGAGGTAATGGCAATTGGCCTATAATTGGACGGATCCGAGCGGTTGCCTTTTTAGGGATCGGGTGCACTACAGCCGTCTTCCATGAGTTCGGGACGACGCCTGATGAGTAGGAGTACCGGAAAAGACGCGTTAAAACCGGCGCCAACTCAATGATGATTCCGTAATATGAAATACATATAAGGTCGTATTGAATTTATAATTAATGACGGTTGGCAAAATTTATTTTAAAAAATATTTATTTAATGACGGTTGGCAAGCAAGCCGCCTACGGTCTGCCTGGCAAGCGGTAACGGCAGCCTATGAACGCTCGCTATACTTGAAGTATTACATGCGCGTTGCCAACTCAAGGAATAAGAAGGAAGCGATGAGAAAGGAAGAAAGGAAGGGAATAGAGGAGTGGGAGAGTGAGCCTTCAACGCTCTCACATATCGCACGAAACGCAACACTGCGGTTACTTTACGCCGATTTTCTGTGAGATGGTAGTACTTCCCCGGTCGAGGCACATTTGTGCTGGGAGAAGCATGGCTACTACCGTCAGTTTTCTACATTATGCTTATTATTGTGTGTTTTGCTATTGATTGGATAGGGCTGCTACTTTCTAAAGATACTTTACAAGTTTGCCAGTTAAATTGAAAATAATTTATTTTATCTATATTATGTAAATTTTGTGTCAACGAACTCGATCCAATTAATTTCCATAGGCATTTCGTAACATTTTGCAGTACGTTGTTAGATAGAAATTTTCTTTTAAAATTCATAAGTTGTAAGCGAGAATACCGAAGTTATATCCTCTCCTGTCTGATGAGCCATTGAATGGAAATGCAATCCATCGGCGCACCTGCGGGAATGGAAATGACAGGATTGCGGAAGCAATTGAATAAAGCGGATTGCAATAAAGATAAAACTTATCAATAACATTACTAAAGTGTAGATTCAAACTGTAATTTATCACACATTAATGGAATGGAAAGAAGTATTTTGGGAATAACGATAAGAAATATTAAAAGGCAGAGGAAGTAAGATCAACTATAAGATTTGAATGTATAACACAAAAAATTAAACTTTAAAATATCCATGAACAAGAGACAGTAGATTAAAATGGACAAAAATTATAACAGAGTGGCAACCAAGGGACGGCAAATGAAAAACAGGAAAGCAATTCAAGCGATGGGGGGTGATACAAAGAAAGTTAAGTAAACTTAGTCAACATTAAGTTAATAAATTATATTATTGTTTATCTACATAATCTCGCGTCAAGATTTTATATGTTAGTGACAAATTGCTGGGCTGATTCAATTTAAAATTGTAATTTTTTTTAATTTTTAGAGCATTATCTGAAAGCATATAAAATAAAAGCTTTTTTAAATATTTTTTAATTACTTATTTTTTACTTATTAAGCTGTTTTTGGGGTATATTTCAAATAAAATAAGTCAAGAAGCTGAAACATTCTTCAAATATGTTAAAATAGAAATTGACAATATTAGAATTAACACATACACACAAACTAGAACACAACTCTAGGTACTAGTTGCAATGGGTAGAATAGAGAGCGATACAGTTCCGGGAGAGTACAATAAATGTTAGCGTATCAATACACAATACTAATACAATACAATGGATGCAATTGTAATGAAAGGAGTACTAAGTAGTAATCGAATGTAACAGTCGATATAAGACCGAGATAATAAAACGGTTTGATAGCATTCAGAGGTGATTGTGTAAATTAATAATATAAACTAGCACAATACACCATTACATAGGCATCAGAATCATCATATCACCCGAAAAACGTCCACTGCTGTACTTAGACTTTAGAGTGCCACAAAGACCGGTCCTGCACCAATCTTTACCAAGTCATCAGCCTGCCTACGCTGTACGGCCTTTCCGGTAAGCGGTCGCCACTCGAGAACCTTAACTTAGTATAATTACATAGTAAAAGACAGTAATTTCAATCGAGCTAATAATATTTTAAAATAATCTTGCAAAACGTATCAAAATAACTACTCCAATCGTAAATTAATTTTTAGTATTTTAGATATATCGTTGTTTGGTATCATAGGTATGATTTCCTCTTACGATTAAATATTACTTACAATGTTAAGCCACATAAATATTATGGAATCCCGAAAATCATTTATTACTAGACTCGTAACCAAACGGTTTTAGGGTTCTTGGTTATATATTACAAGCACTTCATAATAGCTCGGAATCGAAGCCACATATTTTACTCCGCCTCAACGCTTTGCGGAGCTTTCCCGATACGTTCATCATAAGCTTGAATTTATTATTATTTATATGAATTTAAATTGACTTGAAATATTTTACGTTCCGGGTCATTGAGTCACTTTATTGTTATATAAAATTTGTTACTATCCTACGTATGTATAATAAATGTGAATATTTAGATTTTGGGATGCTTTTACCCAATCGTGCGCGCAATGGCTTAACGGATTAGGAAGAAATTTAGCACACATTTGAAATTAGGTATAGATGTGCTTTATGGAATATTTTAGGACGACGTTGTGGCGCAGCGGCAGCGAACCTGCCTTAAACGCCACAAGTCGCGGGCTCGATTCCCACTCGGAGCATAATATGTTTGTATTGACCATGCAAGCATATTTTCCGGTCTGGGTGTATTTGTCCATGTCTTTGTATGTGTTTCCGGACTCCTGACACAGGATATAACTATCCCAATGGGGGCCGTTGAGTGTGCAGTGTTTATTTATTTATTATATATGATGCCAGTTTAAGAATACAGCTTATTACTGAAACGAGAATAGCTTTCTACGAAAAATACAAAACCGATGATACATAATTTTTTAATTAATGCGAAAAATAAAGCTTAGTATTTAGGGACACTAGTCACTCTTATTTACTTCGGTGATGCGGATAATGAGGCGGGTAATAGCTGTACTAGTTGATCCTCGCTCAAGTTGCGATGTTACACTCCGGCGAGCTGATCTTCCGGTGAACTAGATACTTAGATACCATGATTTATAGATTTAATAAAACTATTAATAGTAATGTAAGTGAAATAACTGCACCTAGAATTACTAACTATAAAAATTATAATTACTTCGACTGCCCTTAACTTTGATCAACGATATGCATAGAATATTATCTTACAAATCGTAATATGGAAATGTGTTCCACTTTACATTTTTAGCGAATTTGCCGACATGTTTTGGTTCAAAGCATAAACTTCAGCAATGTCATAGAATAATAAACGTTCATTTAAATATACTGTAATTTTCTCTTCTCTTCTCTGACCTCTCATTGGCCAAACACGCACGCTCACAGACCGAAAACTGTTAACTGTTTTTCACGTAGTTGATCATTATACTTCTTTGACAAGATCTTATTTTTTGGGCAATCCTTATTATGAATTTAAATATTTTTAATGTTATGCATGCTCTCGCTTGTGCATTGTGCTATGTTCTCGATCCCTCGTTAAGATGAACCATATCAGGAAATAACGCAATAACATCGCTTCCGGCCGCTTCGAGCGAAGGAGGCGCGCTCTACGAACGCTTTACGAGTTGCTTGAATTATGGTGTTGTTACCATTCTTTATGATATATTAAGTATTTTATGAGTTCTGATCACAAAATTGATGAAGGAAATAAGTAATATTTAAAAAAGTTATTATTTAAGTTCAGTATTTACGAATGGGTTTATTTTTAGCAATAAAGAAAAACAACGTCCAGTGGCCGTATGACTCTGATTTGGATTTGACAGGTAACTAGTTTTTAAAAAGAGCGGTAGCCATATGACCTCTGCAACCCGAAGGGTGAACCAGTAACTCATTGGATAAGAGCAAATTACCTATGAAGACTTAACGATTATTATCAATTGTTCTACTGGGATCGACAACATAACGACCGAGGCACGGCAGGGAGACCCACAAGCACAAACGTCCAATAATTACGTATGTGTATGTACATAAATAAGAAACATATTTGGACTACTGAAACATAGATGTTGCAAGCTTTTAGTCGTCATCTATATATATAAAAGGCTTTGTCCTGAATGACTGACGAATCAACGCACAGCCTAAGTCGCTGATCTTAGAGTTCTTTGTACGACGTAGGCATCCGATAAGAAAAGATTTTCTAAAATACTACCCTTAAGTAGGTAAAAAAGGGGGGAAAGTTTATATGGAACTACGAGATTTCTTGGTTCAGTCTGCTTTAAATTTTGCATAAACCTTTTTTAACAGAATTGATGGAAAATTTGTTTTATATTTTTTTTAAATTCATCCCCTAACAAGGGAACCCCTTAAAAAGGCTATTTTACTTTGAAGTTGATATCAATATTCCTTAGTGCTTTTGATATAAATTACATTTTATTTTGACATATGTTTGAAAACTCTAACCGATACATGCAACACATACAACTGGACACGGCTTACTGACCGTTCGCCACTGTCAATGTAATGGATCAACAAGTCTAATACGTTTATAACTGCTTTGGAATCGATTTTATAATTTTCAGTATCGCCTTCACTGTGAACGGAGCTCCGTGAACTAAAAAGTAATATACCTTACATTTTTAAAATTTTGGAGTTAAGTTTAATTTGTACTTATTTTTGGTATAATTATTGCCTTCTTTCTATCAAACGATAAAATTTAATAAGTATCGTGAATTCGCTAAGACAAATTCATACAATTATATTCCTTATAATTATATGGCAAGAAAGCTTCATTGTATAACTATAGTAAAATATTGACAACTGCATTGAACTCCATTGGTTAACCACTATTATGCAATAGATAATCTATTGCATAATAGTTGCATTGAATACCCATTTTACTTTACACTATTATACAATGGTTTAATGTAATTTATTCAATATCATTATTAATTTTATTAGGGCTGTGACGTTTACGAGTGACGTGAAAATCTTATCTTATGGATATTCTTATTATTATACTGTAAATATACTTTATTATCTTTTTATATGAAAATCACATGACTATTTATTTAATAGTAAATATATTTTTCACATAAATTTTGTTTCATTTTAATTAATATGAAAGCATTTACATGACGTTTAATCGGTTATTTTGTAGCTCCTATGAATATAATATAAGAAATCGAGTTGGCGATACAGATTATCGACAGTGGTTCCCTATTACCTTACATCAAAATGGATTGAATGTTTGGTAGTAAATTGTCATTCATGGCATGTTCTTTCCTTCCTTTCCTGATGTTAAATGGTCTCAGGATACACGGCATATCAACGCCTAGTCTAAATTTATAATTTTTTCTGATGTTTTTCACAGGTGTTGTTTTTAAAACGTAAAGAAACAATTTTTTGGAATCCAACCCTTGAGGACGTAAAAGGGGTTGGAAGTTGAAACAGTTTGAATATTGGGTGTCTGCCATTTTTGAAACTTGAATTGAAACATGAAACTTTGTTTTTTGGTGAACGAATAAATATAAAGAAACACGTGTTAAAACATTTTCTGAAATTCCACCCTTGAAGGGGTGAAATAAGTTCAAAAATTTTATTAAAATCGTTATTCAGGCGGGCGAAGCCGCTGGCAGAAGCTAGTTCATAATAATACGGCCGGTCTTAAAAAACAACAGAATTGTGAAATGCTGTATTTGCTTCATGAATTCGAGTACCTTACTCGAGCAATTAAATATTCGTACTGAATTCATAAAATATGTAAAACAGTAGACTTGTGTAAGCGAATTATCAATGTACGCAGCGAAGCTGTAGGTGCCGGATTACGCCGGATTTTAGTGAAGCCGCTACGAGTAGCACGGTACACGTTAATAAAATAACAATACCATTATATTGAGTAAAGTACTATATGAGAATTAATAATAATAACAGGTAGTAAAAAAGACAATGTAATATAGGCGTAGTACTCTAACGATAGCTTTTCCTGTTTAGCTTTGGTAATGTTTGTTGGGGAAAGCTCTATCGGCGGTGCGCGTCTGAACTCACCGCAGGCTAACTTTGTAACAGGATGCACTCGAGCACAGCTAGTTACGTCAACAGGGGAAAAGTTTGTTGCTTTATTTATAGTCAGTCTGATGAATTATATTTCCTTCTTTAGGTCATTAATAACACATGTTGGAAATAAAAAGTAGGTTAGGGTAATACAAGGTGGGTTGAATAATTGTAGCACGATTCGTACGAAAAAAAGACCTAAAGAATAATACTAGCAACAAATTAAATAAATTACAAAAAAGAGGTAAAATTCTTTCCAAAATACGCATTATCTTATATAATACATCAGCTTGTATTAGAGCGGCACTACTACAAGCCGATTTCCTCTGTAGAGACGGACCCCCCACTGCGCAACTCAAACTGGTCTATATATACGAAGTGAGGGTGAAAACTTCGTAAGCGCGATTTAGGTTTTGTTGCCTTGAAACAAGCAAATTTTACCATTATTGCTGCGGAAATAAGGCCGGTTTTAATATTCAATAATATGGTTGAGAAAATTGGAAAGCCGTGTCGCGATGTTCACCTTAACATCCTTCATATTGATTCCGATACTCCTATAGAAATAATTTATTGTGAGTTAGAAGTACTTTATATATCACATTCGATTCGTTTGTTATTAAATAAGTAGACCTGAAACATGAATACTTTCTTGAAAAAAATGGTGCGGTCGTCGTTAAACATCAACTAAAGCTTATTAGAAAAAATATTTTATTTTTATTTTATTTTTTTTATTTTATTTTATTTTTTTTATTAGGGAAACAAACAGTATCATACATATTTTCCTAAAAACAATTATATTGAATTGTTATTGATTAGTTTACTTTTACCCGACTGGTCTTTTTTTCAAGGCGTCGGGATGTGACGACCCCATCGCCCGCTGCTGGGATAACCTCTGTCACAACAGAGATTATTCCACCAGTGCAGACAGTCACAGGTCGGTAGGTCTTTTGTTGCAAGAGGCCGGCTAGGTAGGTACCACCGCAGTGTCCAATATTCTGCCGCCAAATAGTAGTGCTTAGGCACTACTGTGTTCCAGTTTGAAGCGCATTGTACGCTAGTGAAAAAAAAAAGACTACTCCGGTGATAGGATTCTCTCTTTTATTTCGATCTGTTTTTTGATAACTTCAACATAATTTTGGTAGGTATCGTTAAATTTGTCTTAATATTGACCGAAATAGTACATCAAGTGTAGTAGGACTGATTGCAATGGCAATTGAAATCGAATATGGAGCAATTTTTTAAGTTAAATCTTTGTGGCATTTTTGTTTGTGTTATACAAATACGATCAATTCACACCGAGACAGATATTTGTATGGGTCATACAAACACTTATGATTGTGTACATATTGATGGTTGTAATAATTTTTTTTGTGAGGTTAAAATATGAAGATTTTATTTATTCAAACAGAAAATATGATCGTTAATACCACTTAGTGGTATACAATGTAGTGGTTTAGGCGTTAATATAATAGCTGCCACATTTTACGAAGGTTTACCGTATTTAAGTAATCAAGCAACCCACCAGTATATAATACCGCAGTATCAGTTATTCTACCGTAAAGCAGTACTCCGTGTATTACCGTGTAGCACCGTGTAACACCGTGTTTCGCTTCGAAAGACACAGTAGCTAGTGAAATTCCTTTGCAAAAGAATTTAAAGAAGCAATATCTCGAGACTGGCAACGCGTGAGTGATACCCACAAATATATGGTGTTCCAAGTGCTCGTAAGCTATGACAACCGCTTACCACCAGGTGGGTTGTATGCTTGCTCACTAACTTAGTCTTATAAAACAAAATAACCAACGGACCAAAGCTATCGTTTCTGTTAAACGGTGAGCTGATTTATATAATTAACTTTACCGTATATTTAATAATCGTATTAATTTAAAGCGTACTGCTGCGTGATTTATATGCTATTATTACAACTACCTCCATAGGATTATTACAGTGACATTTATGAATATTTTACAATTAATTGGAATCGAACTATTTCCGTTATTAATTAATTAATTATTATAAGTCGGAGTTTTATGTTGTGAATTATCAATTGATTTGTTTTAAAAATTAATATATTATTTATATTATAGTAGTTCGAAGTTTTTGTTATTTATATAAACAAAAGTTGTCAGTCTATTATCGCATTCTTTGGTTGACAGAGAAGCATACGGTCGGCCTGATGGTAAGCAGTCACTATAACCTATGAACGCTTGGGGTATCTGATGTATCACATGCGCGCTACCAACGTATTTCCCCGGTCGTGCTGGGTCATTTATGCATGGCTCTACTACTACTAAGAACTGAGTACCTGTAAAATCTAACCGTCCCCGAACTAGGTAAAAAACCTGTGTTTGAGGCGACAGCTCCAAATATTTGTTTGTTTTACCCTTACAATATTTTAACACAATATTTTGTCGACATAAATCACATACATTCCTGTTCCGTAATATTTTACGCCAGTCAGGTTTTATAACGGATACAAAAATATTAATGTTTTTATACTTGCTTGAGCGTTGGCAGGCGTGGACAGGCGGGAAATTGTATTGATGTTGTTGAAAATTATAAACAAAAAACTGTAGCATTTAACCTATCGAGGATTCAGATTGACCAGCCGGCTGGCCGTCAGTTTGCGATTTTGACAGAAATAGTCTCATTACCCCGCCTAACTTTAAATATTATTTTTCGGTGTATAAGTGACTCAATTTTTCGAAATTTTATTGTTTATAATAAAATATATTAAATTTTACGCTACGCAGAAAGCTTAAAAAGTAATATCGTCTTTTACCGCGATAAAAACGAGTTGGCAAATGTCACTTAGTTTTATGAAAAAGAAAGTTGTAATCTCCGTTTTTGGAAGCATTTTTATTAACGGTAAGTGCATTTTCGTCCAAAGACTAGTGTTATTTATGTTGGTCTAGAAACGATAAAGCTATTTCTATAACTGGACTTTTATTTTTTATCGTATTTATCAAAATTTTCAAGCTCGAATATGGATAGCACTTATACGCTATTTTCAAGTATTTCTTCTACAAATTCAATTATATGCGTTTCAAATACTCTACATAGACGCAATTACAGTATTTACATAAACAAATAACTATGCTTGTCCCCGAAAAAAAGAAGAAATCATTCAACAAAAAATACGGAAAACTTCAGTATTTTGTTGTACATATTTACCAACAATTGGCTTGCTGTCATTCAAATTTCAATATAGAATTATATGCTTTATTTTTATAGTGTTTTGTCTCATAATAGTATATCATTATATATTGACAGCTGGAAACATTTTGTTTAGTTGTTCACAGAATAAATTCTACAGGGCGGGTGGAAATTTTATCGATATCGATATAATATATTATTTCATTATTTTATAGACCATTATTTGTTTTGTAATTTATCTAATCATCATCCATGATCATGATTCATTATCAAATATATATATATTTATATATAATAATAATGGATTATAATTCTTTTTCTTTTGTCTTTTTTATAAATATATTTCCTAAGAATACAAATGTCGGTCGCATTGTTTGTATGGCGAAGATTACGAGGGAGAACTACTGTTCTCCCGCTGGTATACCGTATACCGTATCTGTGATTACGACATGGACGAAGAGGAGGCCACATATTTATATACCTATAACATTGACTAGATATGTATAAGGTACTCATAAATGAAATTTTTTACTCGAGAGGATTCGAAGCATTCACCGCAACCTATGAACATAATAAACTTAAAGTAGAATTTATGCGTTGCAAACCTAAGGGAGAGTAGGAAATGAGAAGGAAAAAAATATGGGACTGGTGGGAGATTGAGCCTACGGCGCTCTCACTCATCGCACGAAACAAAACAGTTCTCTTATTACCTAACGCCTGATTTTCTGTGAGAGGGTCGTACTCCCTCTGTCGAGCCGGCCCAATTTATGATGGGACAAGCATAGCTCTCCTACTATTAAAAGCCATTAATGATTAGCTATTATTTTAAAATTTTAGCATGGTTTTATTTTTAGTATAGCATTTTATATACTATTTGCAGAACAAAATGCCCGACGGTCTACTTGTCTTCCTTACGCATTACAAATTTAAGCTTATCTTTTTTGGTTTTGGAGAACCCATCTACCCTACGCTTGTAACGACTAGCTGCGCCATTCGATTCGGAAATAACTGTGGCAGCGCTATGGTACGGATGAAGAAAAGGTCGCATTCACCACTTTAGCCATGATATAGTAAGTTTGAAAAAAGTAACTCGTGTAATAAGGACGTGCTAATTACATTAATTTATTTATTTCAAGAAGGACTTTTGACGAATAACGCCTAATCATACTTGAATTGCTCAAAATGAGTACACAAACCATTATATTTTCTTACCGACCTTATTCAAAACGGTTTTTTTCTATAACTTTTTGTTATATGTTATATATTTCTTTTGTTTTTTTTATTAATTCTTTCTTTCTATTTAAGACTTCTGTATTTCGACTTCGGGCTGTGAATTTCCGTTGAAAACGAGACCCTGCTGGAAAACACATTGAATTGTGATTAGATGACGCCGTTGAAAATCGTTAGGGGTGGCCGGCTGTAGACCTTAAGTTTAAGTGATTTTCGATTTTTTTTCTTCTTCTTCTTCTTTCAGTAAGGAAGATTTTTTTAAACCCGAGCCAGTTTAGCTGCCGGCTTTTTATAACTGTTCTATCTAGGATGATAGCATCATACAGACAATAATTGTAAATCTCTCTATAATTGTAAATCTATCTATCAGAATTTATTCAGCCACCTCCAATTGCAACAACTAATGCTGGTATTGACTAGATGCTTGAGTCGCAATTGCCAAAGCGATAGCAATGCACTAAGAAAATGAAAAAAAAATCAAACAGTTTTTAAATCATGACTAGTATACGATTACTTAATAAATTGTACGAAATTTATATTTTTGTTATATGTATAGATTCTGAGAATTATAATTATAACAGTAAATAAAAAAGGATTTTTATACCAATGTTTTTCATTTATACACATTTACTAGGATTAAATTATTTTCGAATAATATTGTGGAATACACTTTTGAAAGATAATGTCGTTTGCGTCCGTGGGCTATTCTAGATACCCACACGTGTCTCTTGGGTAGCGTTAAATTAACAGCACCTTCAAGTGGAAGGTTTCGGCCGTGGTTTTTTATTACTCTCTTGGCAAAGCCATGCCGCTAAGTGATTTTTGTCGCCTTTCGTCATGATGCCTTGAGTAGCCATCCTGGTAGTAGAGTCTGGGCAGTTGCATGGTGTTGCGCCCGGTATCGGTACTACTTGGTGTCTGTACTATGTGACTATTCGCGGAGGCTAGCAGGATCCTAAACACGGTATTCCGCTGGCTGACCGCATCTAGTTGGCGAGGTTAATTAGCTACGACCGCTATCTGGTGAAATCTGTGTCTGTTTACTTGCCACCTGAACTCGAGCAAATGTTGATTCAAGTCAGCCTAGTCGGAAGAGATGCGGCATTTCTTTGTGTCTCTTACCCTTGGCAGCGCATATGATTCTCTTCAAAGACCCGGCGTGTTGCGCAGATGGTGTTTCTGAAGGATATTAAAGGCTATGGAATTTGTCGTTATATATTCTGATGGCTTACTCTATGCGAAAGCGTCCCCTTGGTTCAACTCTCGAGCGTGATAGTGCCGAAGCACGTAAGCACTTAGCCTACCAGAAGTGTGTGGATGCTCGAGCCTGCAATGCGTCGAATGTCTTGATACTGAAAATACTCTTTAATAGTTTTGCCAAGTCTGACAAATGTGCCCTCCGTAGGCCCGCTTCAGCCATATCGGCCGCATTGGAGCTAGACAACCGTCTTACCCATCTTACTCGTCCCTTTTCTATTGGTCTCCTCTACCGCTATTGCAAAAGTCAGATGGTTCATTAGCTCACACCACCAAAAGAAAGAAAGCAGAACTATTTGCATTTCTAGTTGCGAAGAATTACCAATTAGATGCCGCTGGTAACTGCCTACCTTTTGCTACCTCGTTGTGACTCTGCAATGTAAGAGATACATATTCAGAAAAAGAGATATTCCAAATACTCAGCACTCTAGATCTGAATAAGGCTATGTAACCTCGAGATATTAGTTATTAAATCTCCTCTGCCAAGGAATTTCACTAGCGTACAGTGCCCTTCAAACCGGAACAGAGTAATGCCTAAGCACTACTATTTGGCGGCAGAATATTTGATACTGTGGTACAACCTACCTAGCCGATTTCTTGCAAGAAAAGACCTACCACCAGTGTGACTGATTGCACTGGTGGAATAATCTCTGCTGTGACAGAAGTTATCCCAACAGCGGGCGATGAGGTCGTCACATCCTGAGTGAGCGGTCGATCAGAGTAGTCATAGATAGCTGCTCTTCTGACCTTTTGGCTATTAATGCTGGAGTTTTTAGGGGTCAATTCTCTCTGTTATTCTTTTCTTACTACACATTAACAATTTGCTCGTGCCAGGCATAGTCGGATACGCTGATTACAGCACAGTAACGGTGAGATACCTTTCTAGTGCAAGAGACGACGGGGACACAGTACGATCCTTAAGAGAGGTGGAGCAGACGAATGTGACCTTAAGCCGAGTCTCCCAGGGGGTGACGATAATCTGGTCGCTTTTAACATCTCCAAAATGCAGGTTTGTCTGTTCTCCGCAAAAAGGAGTCCTTTCGAGCTGAATCCTACCGTGGTGTGTCTATAGAATTCACCGGCCGCATTAAACTTCCTGGCATGAAATTGAGTGCTTACCTCAATTTTGGCGTCAGCCGAGTCCAAGGCTCACATCGGCGGCCAAAAACCTGGGCATTCTCAACAAGGTGACGCGGTACTTCACGCCTAGACAGCTTCTGACACTATATAAAGCTCAAATCCGGCCCTGCATGGAGTACTGTACCCACCTGTGGGATGGTTCAGCTAAATACCAGCCTGCCGCACCGTCGTAAAGTAGTAGTAGTAGGCTTCTCATGAGTTAGCTCACTCCAACGTAGACCTTCTCCCTCGATGGAGGTCAAGAGCTTACCCATATATGTTTAAAAAAAAGCTAATGGGCCTGACTGGCATTGCCTTGTGGTCATGTGCGCCTGAATTGTCTTCTTTTCTAACTCGCCTCTATCGACAGGTCATGATCCGAAATAATCTGGCGAAGCAGCAAAAGCAAATCCTCTCCCATATGCCGGACAAAGATGAAACCAAGTATCTAGTTGACAATAGACTACCGTTTGAAGCTCATATTCGCATAAAAAGCAGCATTCGTTCTGAGAAAAATGTATGCTATGTTGGGCAGATAGAATAAATCTTAAAACCGTCTTTGCAAATGACGTCGAAGTCTCTTCTTTCGCACACCTGCGACTCACTTACGTCGTCGGGTGAGTCCATCGATTAAAATGTGTTCGGAGCCTTGCCTTCATATCCCTTTTTATCTGATTGTACATTGCTGTTGGCCTTACTGGCCTTGACAGCGTCACCGGGTGGGGGCTTAAAGTTGATTTCGTCCATAGGTTGCCTCCTGTGAGATTGAACGAAATGGAGGCGCAAACTAATCGATGGACTCACTCGCAGGTGTGCGAAACAAGAAAGAAACTCTGACTTCATCTGCGAAGACGATGGACCACGTCCTCGCCAGCGAAGGCGGTGTTGTGCGCGTGTCTGTATCTAGTTGGTTTGTCAACTCTGTTTTAATAAATACTATCCTGTCTAGGCAGAGGATCGGGATGGGAGATAGTTTGATTGAAATAGGTTTGCGATAAACGCTTCGAATCGAATCGATTTTAAAACCTTTATGGAGACTTGCACCTTACATGGGCAGCGCGAGGACATTCGTAAGAAATGTTTTTCGGGCATGTGCATGCGAAAAACCAGGGTGTACGCAGACTTTGTACCATGTGACCTTATTTATTTATATTTATAAGGGACAATTTACTCCTTCTGCCCAACATCGCAAACAGTCTGCCCATAACGAAAGCTGCTTTAATGCGTACCATGTGGATATGATCTTCAAGCGATAGTCAGTTGTCATTTTATCTTTCTGCTGGATGGAACGGCAAATAAAATGATGACTCCAGGTGGACCGGATCGCCAGTAAGTTCTAATGCGAGGTTTGTTGAATAGGCTTCCTACGCTTTTCTCTGGATTGAATTCAATCTTCCAAGATTTTAAACCATTTGCCTTGGGCATCGGCTGCGGATTGGAGACACTTGGTTAAAGCGGAAGCAGATACAGACGTCCGCGAAGAGTGAGGGATAGATATTGTAGGTCTGTCTAGGTATGTCGTTTATATATAATGAATATAGAAATGGAGCTAAAACGGAACCTTGTGGGACTCCATCCCTTATAAGACGAGGGCAAGACAGAATGCCTTCTACTCGATAACGAAAAGTTCGATTTGATAAGTAGTCTCGTATGATGAGTCTATCTGGCAATCCTAGGCGATAAAGCTCAAAAGTTAAGCCAGGGTGCCAGAATTTATTGAAAGCCTTAATGGCGTCAAAGAAGAGAGTCCCTGTCGTATTTGTTCGCGCACGGGTGACGCTCTTTAAAATGTGCTCCGTTATGCGGTGGACCTGGTTAACGCACAAATGATTTTTACAAAAACCAAACAGTTCATCTATTACCACAAAATCATCATGTTTTTGATACTTGCTAGCAGGATATTTGTAGACTTTCTCGAGAGAGAGTATGCTGATCAAACGATAACTCGCGGGTTGATTCCTTGGTTTACTGGGTTTGTGAATATACTACTGATACTATGGCCTCTTTTCACTGATCAGGAAATGAGCATTCTGATAGTAGAGCATTGAAAATAAGAATTAGGAGATTCAAAATTTGAATCAGGAGCCTTTTCAAAATCTTATTGGTGATGGGATCAGGACCTGGATTTTTTATCGTGAGGGCCTTTGATTATCGATTCGACCTCCTGTACAGTGGTGAGGATTAATGGTTCGTCCGCAGGAGCTATGGAGACTTATCTTATATGCTTTCAACTTCGTGTTCACCTTAAATAGGCGCTCGGGTTCTATTGGCCTATTGTCAGCTAAGCACTTGGCCTTGCCGACTCTGTCGTTTCGGATAAGTCTACTTATGGATCGCGAAAGCTTCGTGGTTCTTAAGAAAATTGCGAACTAGCCCGATTTGATCAATAAGACCTTTGCATTACACGTGACTAAGCTCAGAGAGAGGGGTTTTATTCTAGCGGCTTGAGCCATTGAACCTAATAATTTTGTCTACAAATGCAGTTACGTTACCTATTTGCGGATCTCTGATTTGAGCGGTGAAAGTGCTTATTTCAGCCATATCGATTTGAGCTATGATTTTGCAGACAAGCTGTAAGTCAGTGGTAGATGAGCCTTGTGTGATGGAGGGATAAAATTGTTAGGGCGCAGGGTTGGGAGTACCGACAGTAGTCATCTTAGTTTTTCCGTACGTTGCATCGAGCTTATTCCAAACTGGATTGCAGTTAAATTTACCCTAAATTTGATATGTAAAATAATAGATATAGTTTATAAACTGTTTGCAATTTGCATAAGCATTTAGTCGTCATCGTTAAAAAATTTTGTTTCACCAGGCAAAGACTAAGGATTTCGGGATTTCGGACAGACTTGGAGGAGAACGTGCATTTTAGAATCTTAGCACCGCTATAGTTCGCTGGATGGTCTAACAAAGAATAAGAAGATTGTAAAACTGACATCGGTGGCAATGTCAATGAGTAGTTAACTTTTGTTTGTAATATAAATCTAAAATAGAATAAAATAAATATTTTATATGTAATACAACAGGCATGTTTATGTGCATAATAAATAATTCTAATTATAATAATTCCAAACAAAAAATAATGTTATTTTGAGAAAATAAGAATTGACATGCGAAGAAAAATAAAGAAAACCAAATTTTATATAAACAATTTTATTTATAAATACAGAAGAAAATCCTGTACGAAAATAAATTGTTTATCGACAATAGTGTCCGGCACTACATGTCAATATAACGTAACCTAAATTTTCGTAAAAATGCAATGTTTTGATAACATTTTTTTGCTTTATTTATATGAAAACTACCATAAACGTTTATTTGAAACTGATAACTATTTATTCATAATCAATATTCACTACAATTCAACAAAAATATAATTAGATTTCACATAAAAAATAATATAAATCAGGACCTTGTAATTTGACCTACTCGTACTTTATTTACCATTTTTCCATATTTTATTCATTCAACATCAAAGTTTTATCTAAAAGATCTAAAGATAGATAGTTTACCAAGTTTTTCATAGTTTTTTTGTAGTCAATTATTCATCTAAATATAATTTCAACAACTGTAAACTTGTGACACGTACACGACAATTCTGATGTAGGGAATCAAGTTTCAAAGTAGTTTTTGTAAATATTTTATCAACTGAGTCTACTATAACGCACTATTTTTTCGAAGCACAGTTCTTTCTGCATTCATTGCATAGGTATTCATAATACTTATGAATATGATAATCATTTTATTTCAATATAAATACGTCACAACAATTCTAAATGTTTCAACGCCATGAAATAATCTTACTGTAATGATGACTTTTCTGTATGGTATATTTCCAATAGAGAAACTTTTCATAAATCTTAAACTTTTCACAGAAGATGGATAAGTCGTCTGGATTTTTTTATTTATGCGTTTATCTGAAATGCGAATCCAAACCGAATAATCTCGCGCGTTTAAGCAAAAGTGACAATGACATTTGTCATGTATCAAAGGGTTAAATGTCTAAATTATATTACATTATAGAAATGCCGTGATTATCATGGTAATGGTTTGTTTTAATAAACTTTTCGTTACCGATAGTTGTATGATATTTCAATTTTAAGTAAGCGCACTGTACGTTTCGAAGTGTTAAAAAAATAATTACTTTGTGAAAAATAAGTCATTACAAATTCGACATATTATAGTAATTATATATCTGTTGGCGCATGACGAAGTATACAACCTATTTAATACGTTGGATTAGAAAGGCAATATTTGAAAAAATGACATTCTAACGGAGCGTCACATTAATGGTTATTTCAATATTTCACCATGTAGAAAATTATTGTCGTACCGCATATAAAAGAACGAATCGTTGAAATCCGAAGTAGTAGTTACAGTGCTGTGCAATTTATTGCGTTATCTAGTAAAGGAATTAAAAGCATTGTTGTGCAATAAGGGGTTCATAATGTTAATCTACTTGGATAAAATTTATAAATCTTACATCCTTTTATAAAACCTTAACTTAGTTTGATTCAAAATGAAAAGTTGAAAACTGATAAAACCACAGGCGTAGTTTTATAACGAAGAAATAAAAATCCGTTTGTGACCAGCTTGGTATTAAAACCAGATCAGAATAAATTATCAAAAGGAAAATCTTTTATTGAACATTATGACGTTTTTTATATTAGAAAGTTGAATATTATTTATATTAATTTATTTAAACTCCATTCCTACTTCTGATCAAGATGTAATTTGTTTCGTACAGGTCACGATTGAAATCTATTTGTAATAGCGAATTTGTAGTGATATTTTTGATCGTGTTTGTTAAAAGAAATTCACTCTTAGTACTACATTAAAAGAGTAGAATTTTCCAAATAGATAAAACACAAATGCTGCAGCTCCACTGCGGGGATGGAGGCTGTCCGACATTCGTTCCAGTCACATACACGATAGAATCAACAATGCTCTATTTATGCGATCGCTTTACTATTATTCATACATAGAGAGGGTTTGTTTGTTTAAACTAGTATATTCAATTATGGTTTTATTGTGGTAAGTGGTAAGTTTTCCCAATATAATGTTCCGGAGAACGTTATTACAAAAGGTTCAAAATTGCTCTTTAAGTTCTTCTAATACCTTCCCTACTGTTCCATAGATTGGCAACTCGCATGTGATACTTCAAGTATCACAAGCGTTCATAGATTGCGGTGACTGCTTACCATCAAGCGGACTGTATGCTTGTTTCCCAACCGCCATGACATAAAAAATACACCTTACGCCCACAAATGTACTTTGAATATAAATTCTATCAGCATATATACAAAATTGAGGAATGTATAAGTCTTTTCGAAAGCTACAAATCCTCTGTAATGAAAACGGAGGCGTTTTATTAAATAAAATGAGGCATACGCGTGCCGGAGGAGAGACCGCGAGCTACTTCAAAGGCTTCTAAATTGATTAAAGTTGATAATTGAATTCTTCTCAATGGCTTTAACATTAAAATGTCAAAGATAAATATTTAAGGATCGATGATTAAAATCTGATTTGGATCTTTTTTTTTTAATAATAATGTTACTATCTTATTAAATTTTATTTTATTTACTGTTTATATAGGAATATATTATAGAAATATTAAATAGAAATTAAATATATAGTTCGACATTCGCTGATCTGTCGGTCCAGTACAAAATATATGGCACAACTAGAGATGTTAATGCCTTCTTGACTACTAAGCGATAGAGTTCCAATGATCGATAATCTTATAATTATGATCTTGTGTGATCAATGATTCTCTCAAGATACGCGCTTCACGTAACACGTACAGTGATTCTGGCACCGAGATAAATAAATATTAAACAAACGCTACACACTCAACATTAGGATAGCTATATCCTGTGTCATTGTTATCCTGTGTTATTATTATTCTTACTTTCATTATTGTCATAGTTATGTTACAAGTATTTGTGTATATACTATTTATTATAATTCTAATTATTTTCTCGTTTTTTTGTTAGACATACGTTATATTTTGTTAAAATGTTAAGTTTTGTTATTTGTATATTTATTTAACTTAAATAAATAAACGCTACACACTCAACGGCCCCCATTAGGATAGTTATATCCTGTGTCGGGTGCCAGTATAGTCAATTCAACCATCTGCTCCGAGCGGGAATCGAACTCACAACCTGTGGCGCTTAAGGCAGGTTCGCTACCGCTGCGCTACAAAGTCGCCGAGGTAAAGATTGCAAGAAAGGTTTTTATTCATTTTTAAATATAAAAATATTTACCTTTAGAGTTGAATCGTAGGTGAATATTATTGGAGCGTGAAACATCGTGATTGTCGCTCGCCGTCAGCGGCAGACAGCCGCGATACGTGATCATTGATTCCGACACGAATATATTTACAATACGGAGATAACATAATAATATTATACTTGTAACTTTTGATTCTTGATATAAATTTATAATTTATTACATTACACATGGTACAACAAAGATCACTAACTATGTTGCGAGGGTATGCAAGGAAAATTTCCCAAAAAATTTCATCGGCTTCATTTGTTCGTTGTCAGCAATCATTCAGTTAATCATTGCTTATTTTTAATATAACGATTAAAGGTAGTAATATAAAGTACATACTTTAATCAATACCAATAATGAATATACCTATTTTATTTCTTTAACCGACGCTCGTAGCCGAGTGCGCTCAGTGATCGGTAAACGATCTGTGGGTTAAGCTAAGCAACTTTAGTCGCGGTCAGTCAATAGATGGATGATCGCATAGTGGTATTTTCGTCGTCTTTCGTCTTCGTGGTTCGTAGGTCACGTAAATATTCGGTCCCGGCTGTTAATATTTCAATATATATCTTTTTTATGTTACAAGTTGGCAAACAAGCATACGGCCCACTTGATGGTAAGTGGTTGCCGTAGCCTACGAGCGCTTGCAGCACCATTAGTAGGTGCCACTCACGCGATGCCAACCTCGAGATATTGGTTCTTAAATCTCCTCTGCCCAGTAATTTCACTAGCGTACTGTGCCCTTCAAGCCGGAACACAGTAATGCCTAAGCACTACTATTTAGCGGCAGAATATTTGACACTGCGGTGCTACCTACATTTTTTTTTTACTTGGAGAAATGCAGTTACGCACTTGAGCGCCGGGACGGGTGCAATGGCGCAAGAGGTGTGTGGACTCGGAGCCGCGCTCCCCTACCCACTAAAACTCCAAGGTCCCATCTACCGCCATCATAGAATTAAATACATACATACTATATAAATATACCTTCCTGCGCGGTCGCACCCAGGCCTATCGGCCCCCGTCTAGGGCGGCAACATACTGCCGCCATATATACATATAATACATAAACAAAATACGCCAAGACCTTTTGGCCTCCGGGTGAAGGCCCCGGTTAAAACACCACCGGTGTCGCAGGAGCCGCTCGCAGTCCATTCTGATAATCAGAAAAGTACCGGAGCGACCCATACGACACCACCCTCCTGGGCGCGGTCTGACGTAAAACGCCCCACCCTCAAACCGCCTGACCCTGTTAGCTTCACCGGGAAATCGAAGGGCAAGACAAGCCTAGGGTACCGCAGAGTTGACCCCCAAAACTGGTTGGGGGGGGGCGGTGGTACCTACCTAGCCGACCTCTTGCAACAAAAGACCTACCACCAGTGTGTCTGATTGCACTGGTGGAATAATCTCTGCTGTGACAGAGGTTATCCCAACAGCGGGCGATGGGGTCGTCACATCCCGACGCCGGTGCGCCTTTAACATTACATTAGTATTGTTATCACGAATTAATAATATAGATAAGATAATTAGAGCGATATTACAAGGCAGCAATGAGGCATATGTATACAAATTAACTAAAATAAGAGAGTATTTATTTATATTAATTACCTAAGCTTCAATCACCCTTCGGCAACTTGATTCCGGATAATATTTAACAACGTTGCTTTTGAGACGTCAATAACATTGTCATAATATTTGAGTCTCTGAAAATGACGGCTTTCAAATTATCCGACAGGAGCAGAATAGATGAATGAAGAAATTCGGTATCAACGAGATATTGGGAAAACCTTATGCTTAAGTTTATGCATAGTGAATATCAAATGGAGTTTTAGTAAAATATTTATCTAATACCTTTAATTTAAACGAGCAATCTTGTATAAGATTATGTTATCTGAATCTCGAAAACGGCTCCAACGATTTTAATAAAATTTAATTTGAATTACATACATAAATGTATCAAAACCCGTGAAATATTTATTATTAATGTGCAGTTTCAGTGGCTGTTCCTGTGATCTGTGTGAGGAAAGATCACATCACCAAATGGTGCTTTTCCGGAGCTAATAGACAATTTTTTTTTTCGGAATGTGTTTGCTGTTGGCCCTACTGGCCTTGACAGCGTCACCGGGCGGGGGCCGAGTACTGAGACTCAGCCGTGATAAAGGGACAGCCCTCACGGGGGCTCAAATTTGATTCCGTCCTTAGGGTGCCTCCTGCGAAGCCGAACCACGGCTAAGGACGTCACCTGAGATGGAGGCAGCGCTCCGAGCGCATTCTATACGATAGACTCACCCGACGGTGTGAGCGCGACGCGACGTGCGAAACAAAGGACCTCGTCCTCACCGGCGAGGACGGTGTTGTGTGCGTGTCTGTGCTGTGTAAGGGGCATTTTCTAATGTAATCCTATCGTCAGGGTCTTGCAGGACGTGCTTAGGACGCCTTACTTTTGTCGGTTGGTTACATCGGTCTGTGTAGATACAAGCATGTCTAATCAAAGGATTTGGATGGAAAGTAGTTTGATCGAAATAGTTTTGCGATAAGCGCCTCAAATATTTCGGGATCGAATCGATTTCAAAGTCTCTATGGAGATCTACGTTGCATAATAGACAAATATCATACCCTTTGTATGAAGGATTTAAATTAAAAAAAACGGATAAATCGGTGACCATAACATACATACAGCCGATCATGGAATGTCCTCGTTTTTCTAAGCTGGTTACAAAAATAGTTATCCGAAACCAGAAATTTGATAAAAAGGCAGGAAAATTTTCATTTATATTTCAATTTATTCATAAGTTGCTGTCAGACGCGCCGCATTCACACCGAGCTAGGAAAACTTATAGTTAAACGCATTTTGAATATTTTGAAACTTCAGCACGCGACAGCAACATATTGCAACATTAGTAGAAACTGTTTAGACGAATTTTAACATATGACTGAAACAAAGTTATGATTTTCAAATTATTATTCACATTCACAGTCCACTGTTGTGTTGGTTGCAGGGAGTCTGGGGTGTGGGAAGAATTACAACTAGAGTGTTAATTCGATTTGAATGACACGTTTAGTTGATGATTGGAATTTAGAATAGAAATTAAAAGCTAGCCAATGATTGAATGCAGTTATTGAGATTTTCATTCATTTACTTTTAATGTGATCGCCTTTGTAAAGCTTTTATTTTATACTTGTTTCTAGTGCGATAAATCGATCTAGCTCGAATTCATTTTAGAAAATGTCGTTTTATCCGTCGTTTTCTCTTTTTTTTCAAGTTCCTTCTTTTGTTACTAACCCTATTATTTTCCAAAAAACACGAATTACAAAACAAAAAACATTCAAGTACTGTCTTTTAATTGAAAAAGTCTATAAATCCTTTGTTGCCACAACAGGCTTATATATTATGGATTTAATTATTTAGAAATTATAGTTGTTATCAATGTCAGTATAAAGAGATTACTCAGAGAATCTGATCACGTCTTACTACATAGAAGCCTGTCAGAGTAAACATATAATCCATCTGGTCTTTATGACCTCCGCATGGAGCTTGGGTGAAGTTCTGCTATCGATATGAATATTAATTTCGATGAGGAAAATTTTACAAAAGTCTTGGACTTTACGTTTGATGTATTGTACTGTTATATATTCCTAAGTAAATTTATTTATAAGAAATATTAATCAAAATACAAAACACTAAATATATCCACAACGATTAGCGCCGACTGTCCGGTAACTCATTTCGTTTTTACACCACCCAATTTCAAATTACGTAGCTCCGACGCACAGTGGTACACTCGGCGACCGTTTGGCGAGCAAAATTACGCTAGTACTGTACAATTCGCTACCGGATACCCGGCGCCGGCTACCCGGTAACGGCACGTGTGAAAAGGCTTTTACGCTGGCATAACTAAAGTTCATGGTAATATTGGAAAATGTGTGGGTTTTAACAGAGAATATTTAAACATCATGGATAAGTGTAGCTTAACATAAAAACAGACCTCATGTGTACACATACAGGTAATGAGGCCCGCAGGCTGTACGGCGAGGCAGTACGAGCGTACAAAGCGAACTCTCCCGTAGTTGTATATAAACTTCGTAATGTTCTTCTGTAACAGGCGCATATCGTGCGATACATCAAAGAAACATGTACTACAAACAGTTACAAGTTACGTGCTCTTTAAAAAAAAAATCTATAAAATTTTATAAGACGTAATTTGACTTGTTACAGAGGTAATTAACAATGATAACTTGATGATGAATGAGTATAAATACGGCTTCGGAGGTTTATGTACAAGCAATTTCAACCTCAAAGAAAGCAATTTATTAGCAACGCGGGTATTGCAAAAGGTTAGCTTAATTTTAGCGGGTACGTATCGGTTAAAACGCTTCATCAATTATCAGACAATAAATTTTCATTAGAATTCAGGAGGCTCGCGTGACTGAATGTTTAAGGGAATAGAAATATATTCGTATTAAGAGGTTAAGCGTTAAGCTGACAGTCTATTAACTAAGTTTGGGCGAAAAATTATATTTGTAAACAAAGTGCATAGCTGATTAAAGGAATTTTGATTTATATTTTTTACACTATAAATAACAACAAAAAAAGGTATCAAAGGATAAGTGAAGACAAATAGTAAAATGAAACGAAAGGTAAAAAGCCATTGGATTACAATAAAAAAGTGGACGAAGGAAAAGAACCATTTTATTTAATGCACAGAAGAAACCCTTTCTCGTCCGACATTTATTAATTCATACGGGACCTGATATTCTTGTAATTGATACTTGAAAAGAAAAGTAACTAAACTAAAACTAGTCTCGTGACGCTTTTACTGCAAAAAGTAGTGGATCTCATGTAAAACCATGACTTAAACTAAGCATTCCACGACACTGGAGTATTTTAATTTGTAGAATATGTTGCCGTACATTTCGTATAATTTCCACGTAGCAGGCGCATAGTTATTATTCTGGTATAGCTTTAAAACAGCTTTTTGAAAAATTTAAGAGTATAAAATAATTACTAGTCAAAAGCTTTGTGGACCACACACCAGCGAAGCTTGACGATAAAGCATCTTAATGACTTAAAAAAATTACGAACTATAATCGACTGCAGAAACGAATAAGTAATTTCATAGTAGTAAAAAAAAAAAAAAAAAAAAAAAAAAAAAAAAAAAAAAAAAAAAAAAAAAAAAAAAAAATTATTAAAAACTTTTTATCTCTTAAATTTGTAGACCTATCTTCAAAATAAATTTGGTTGTAAGTTATTTTGACTGTACTTCTACAACATAAAATGTTTCCCGAATTTTAAATTCCACAGTTCAAAAGACTTTAGGAGCTAATATTGAGATATTACGTGATATACGTACACGTACGTGATATACGTACAGACTGACGGACGGACATGACGAAATTATAAGGGTTCCTTTTTTGTCATTTGGCTACGGCACCTTAAAAACTTACTTTATTTTCAAGATATTTCATTTTCAAGGGTAACGCGATAAATTGTAAGAGGAATTTGTCGCCTAAGCACGTTTAGTTCACGTCACGAAGGCAACTTACCGAACTTAGACAAACGCGCCGCTCGTAAATCAACCCGTAGGTAGCAGGGAAGATAAAAGGGAGAGCCAATATGATGTCGACACGCAGCTTACTATCAACTATAACTAAGAGCCTGTTAGGTATACCTGCCGATTATTATCATACTAAATAATAATGTCTCTTGTTTGAAACATTATAATTTATTAAGCAATTGTAATATTATGATTGTGTCGCCGAAAGAGGGAAGGATCACATACAAAAAGGAAGAGAATTTACATTCACATGAAAAGAACCTTCAAACTTCTTTATTCTGAAGAACCCATAACTTTCTTTTTCATATTACTTTTAACAATTACTATGAAATTACCATTTTTTTGTTATTATTTTTAAGCCCTTAAGATTCTTCATCATCATCGCTTTCAGCTCTGGATCCCATTAGTTTCTAATATGCGTGCCCCACAAAGCACTTGACTAGTAATTATTGTTATAATCTCGCAGGCTCGATGAGTGATTGAAAACTAATTCAAACGGCAAGTTTATGTAAACAAGTACAAATGACTATTGCATTTTTGGTAATCAAACTAGCCGAAGGAATTATAAAATCGTCGATAATTTCTTATTATCGTCTTAATGTATAAAAAGCCTAACAATAATATGTATCTTAAATTATTAACATGGTCAAATATTTATTACCAATTTTCGTTTTTTAGTGACTACATAACAGACAGACAAACCTACTTTTGCATTTATAATATTAAAATTTGGACTAATAGGGCAATAAAATAATACTGTTGGAGGCAAGCCACAGTCCTGAAAGTGACAAACCAAACCGCAAATTTTGAGATTTTGGTCAGTAAAATTATTATGTTTGTGGCACAATTAGGCGGAAATGTATATATTCTAATAAATTAAATCCTCTCTTAAATTGACCAATTAGTTAATTCATCAAGTGCTTACGTTATTATAGACAATCAAATTCGGCATAGACTAATACGCCATATTTTCTATATAAACTTTATTATGTAATTTACTGATTACGTTGTAATGAATATAATATAATGAACTTACATACCTATATTCCTTCGCGCCTTTTGTAACTCACACGAGAAAACGGAAGACCGCAAGACAGATCATTGTTTCCACTGCTCCATTATTCTCTTTTATGGATCCAAAATCCCACTTACCAGCCGATGGACTTGCAGATGTTCGAAAGAACATCGGCTTAAGGTCGGGTTCGGATGTAGGAGGTAATAAATTATTATAGATAAAATCTAAAAAGTTTACTCCAGAGCCTATATATACGTTTTTTCTTTTTTTATGTGACTAAGTAGATGTTATTTGTAGGTGTCACTCATGCGTTGCCAATCTCAAGATATTGGTTCATAAATCTCTTATACCCTGTAATTTATCTAGCTATAGTGTCCTTCAAACCGAAACACAGTACACGACTTTGTGGTAGAATAAATGAAAGTGCGGTGGTACATATCGCTGCCTTACAATAAAAGGCCTAGCACGAGTATAAAAAGCTGTTATTTTCCATTTGTATGCATATTCTCAACACTAATTAATGACATTGATTTCACCTATTTATTTTGATATTTTGGAATGTTTTGTGGGTCTTTTGGATCAAGGACTCCTCCTTTGTAAACTTCTTCAGAAGAGGTTTTCGATTCATCACTATATCTTTATAAAGTAAATTTTAATTTATTTAATAATATATTTTTTGATAAGTTTAACCATAGAGAAACATTAATGTTGCAGATAAGTTACTAAAGGCTAAGAATAGATAGTGCCGTTTAATTCAACATGAAATAGACACTAACCAAATTCAATGTTCTTCATATTTCAAAAATAATGAACCGAAATCACACTTTCGGTGTAATATCTTCATTTATAACATCTGGAAGAACGACAGCGCATAATATATATGATAAAAGGGGTAATAAAGGTTGTTCGTACCGATGTATTGTGTTAGTGGAGTGTTTCGTGGGCGTTGGAAATGTGTCGTGTAATAAGCGGTAATAGTGCACTCACTTCCACTGAACTATGTTAGCTCTCTTGTACCAACGAGTGAGCCTGTCGCAGCCGTCGCTTGAGGATAGATAAAATGTCATTGTTCACTATTCGTTCAATCTAATATTTTCTATATCATTATCGATGGAATTTGGTTGGCTCTGATTGGAGCTCATCATACGAGCATACGGCGGATTCGACATTCCGATTGGTCGACCCGCAACGGAACGAACAAAAGACAAGCACCGCACGCGCGGACTTCGGGAGTCGACTTTGCGCCGCCGTGGCAGCCGCCATTTGAATTTACTCGAAATACAATATTGTGTGATCGGTGTGAACGTGTGTGGACATTATACGCATTCAGCCATATTAGGTGCTAGCCACGTGACTCTGCCACCCTTGTCACCCACTGGAACCAGCTCAGAGTGATACACGAAGGGCGTCTCATCAGTCGGGGACCTGGAGAATTCTGCCTGTAAGTACCAATCGGCAGAAGGCTTACGAGTCATCTGACCCAGAGTGTTGGTTAAGGCCCCTCCGGCAGGGCCCGATCAATACATCTTTATGGTGCCGAAACCCGGGAGGAGTACCCCCTATTAGTGTCAATTTGAGCTGTTCAGAGAATCAATATGGCTGGTATTTTTCGTTTATATAGTGAAAGCGTATATGTAATTTAATTTGTTATTCGTTAGGTTATTATTTCGTTTTATTACATATTTTATGTTTAAAATTCATTTAATTACTTATTACAAGTTAGTTTTAACGTTTATTAATTTGTATATTCGTATTCAATACTTAAATACGTTAAATAATAGAATTAAAAACTCATTCGGCCATTTTGCAATTTGTAATTTACTATTATCACTATTATCCGATCGTTCACACTCGGGTCTACCGATCAAAAAATATACCCTCATTAGGTGTACCATTCGTTCATTCGTTTATACTCGTATGAGAAATTAAATATTTCTTATAATATTCGTTTCGGTTTATATGTACGTACGTACGCACATATCTGCCGAATTATCGACTTGCGGCTTTGAGGTGGTTAATATTCGTTCACAAAACATATTGAATTGTTACAGATCACGTATAAACAATCTAAGTATCTATCTGTCGGTGTTTATATGTATCTATCGGCTGTGACAATTTTATATTTATTGAAATTTGTGTTGGTACAGATCTTTTCGCAGGCATAAGCAAACAATTTTAGTTTTATCGGTGTTTATGCATGTAAATTATTCGGCTGTACTAAATTCCTATGCCACATTCTATTCGTTATTGTTACGGATCTTATATAAAACAATCTTTTGCGTATCGAGGTTATGTACTTAATTCGCGGCTGTAATAGTTTATTCATAATTATTACGGATCATACATAAACCATTTTTATACAAATATCGGTGTTTTATATAAAATTATCGGCTGTAATAATAATATAAAATCGTCATCGTACCTTTCGTTTACATGAACTAAATGTACCTACATACGTAACGAAGAGAATTAGTATTTTCTTTGTTAATTAATCGTTTTTCAGAATTGTTTCTAAAATATTCGAATAGACAATATTATATTATCGTCTATACAAGTAAACATTTAACTCGTTACATATACATCGTGTATGTTGCTTTGCGTTTTTTACAACTATTTCATTTGTTTGCTTATTTACGTACATTATCGAACTTACACTGTTGCGTGCCGGGCGCTGTGTAGGTATCAAAACCTGTTTCCAAAACGTTAATCGTCTGTTCAATTGTTTAGTATTTGTGTTATTTTATTCATAATAGCACCATGTCATTCAATACGAAGCGGGCTACTCGTAAACTTAGTTCTACGAGTAGATCTAAATCTAAACATATTGAAACAGAAAGTTATACTATTCATGATTTGCCGTCTTTACGTAGAAAACGTACAATAGCTTTAAATCGTCTTACAAAGGCATTAGAGGTCGGTAATTCCGTGCAGAGTGGAGACGCTTCTAGCGATTTATTTTTATCATATTGTGAGGAATTAGGCAAATACACAAACGAATTCGAACATGCGCACTTTTCAATTCTTGAGTTGTTAGACGAATCCGAGGAATGTCTTGAGGATGAAAATATACGGACCCGTTTTGATGAAACTTTTTTCGAAATTATGTCAATTCGTCGTAGTTTAACGAAGGCAGACTTAAATTCGTCACACATTATTATCGATAACAATAGTCAATCGCCCTTGTCACGTCTTAGGTTACCTAAAATACAATTACCTACGTTTTCAGGTAATATTAAACATTGGCCGGAATTCTTTGATACATATAACGCGCTGATTCATAACTGTTCCTCGCTTACGGAAATAGAAAAGTTTCATTATTTGACTTCGTCGTTAAGAGATGATGCGTTAGCCCTTGTACGCGTGTTCCCTATCACCACTGATCATTATGCTGACGCGTATAGTGCGTTAGTGGCTCGATACCAAAATAAGCGAGAATTAGCATTTAGCTGTTGGAGGGACATCCTTAATCTTAATCTGAAATTTCAAAACGCGAGTGACTTTCGACGCACGTTAGATGGTATTGATGAAAATTTAAGTATATTAAAGAAAATCAATCTTCCGGTTCAACATTGGGATTTTATTATTGTTTATCATGTTTTATCGAAATTAGACACGAAGCTACGTCGCGAATTTGAGGAGAAATTTTGTAATTCCGAATTTCCTCAATATTTACAACTAAAAGAGTTTTTAAATTCGAAATGTGAAGCGTTGATTCGTGATAGTCATTTTAATGAAAATGTAAAAAATATTTCTTCTATTAAAAATGTAACTAAGCCGGCTCCCAACTACACGAAACGTTCATACGTGTCTCATGCATTGATAGCAAGCAATTCGATCAAGGATAATAAACAGTTAGCTTCGAAGAATAGAACAAACCATTCAAATAATAAATGTTCCTTTTGTTCAGATTCGCATCCGATTTCCCAATGTAAAACGTTTTTATCTAAGTCAATCGACGAACGTATGTCTGTCGCGCATGACAAAAAATGGTGTTTTAACTGTTTAAAACAATCTCATCAAATTAAAGATTGTAATTCAATCTTTCGATGCTTAAAATGTAAACATAAACATCACACCTTACTTCATAAGGATCGTGTTGAAAATAAATCTCCCACTCGTTTAAATAGTACCGACTCACAATCCGTGTCTCTCGTTGCTAAACTATCGGATTCGCCTATGCGTATTAAACCTTCACCATCTGTGAATACAACCGTACTTCTTGCTACAGCTATAGTTGAAATTGTAGATTCGGACGGCTTATCTCATTCGTTCCGTGCATTATTCGATACCGGCAGCCAGAGTAATTTTATTACGCAAAAGGCCATGCAATGTCTAAAGCTTAAGCCACTACCATGCGAATCGAATATCAGTGGCTTAGGAGGCACTACTGCAGACATAATTGGCGTAATTCGTTGTGCTATTATATCAAATAATAGTAACTCGTCATTCGATCTCGACTTACATGTCGTTTCTAACATTTGTGGTGATCAACCAATAGCTAAACTTAATACCGTAGGTTGGTCTCACATACAATCGTTACCGTTAGCAGACCCAGGTTTCGACGTGCCTGGTCCAATCGATATTTTATTAGGTGCTGACGTTTTTGCGGAATCACTTATCGATCAACGTATAAAGGGCAATGCTAATCGACCCTTGGCGATCAATTCGGTTTTCGGTTGGCTTTTACTTGGTAAAATGCCACTCGTTACGTCTTCGTTATTTCAATATTTACCCAAATCAGACGACTTAGCGTCAATGGTACAGCGTTTTTGGGAAATTGATAGTGTCCCTAATGCTTCACCGCTCACCCCAGATGAGGTTGCGTGTGAAGCTAAATATTCTATCGAACATTTTCGCGACTCTTCAGGTAGATATGGAGTCCGTCTTCCCTTTAAAGACGGAGTCGAACCGACGTTCGACAGTTCTCGAGAGATTGCGTTACGGCGATTCAAAGCCATTGAACGACGACTCGAGCGTGACCATGATTTACGCAAACAGTACTCGGAATTCATGGATGATTACAGGAAGTCTGGTCACATGTCGATGGTATCTCCTAAAGAGCTGAACCGTGGTAAATATTATATACCGCATCACTGCATTATGAAACCTGATAGTGCCACAACGAAACTACGCGTCGTCTTTGACGCATCGGCTAAAGATGCTCAAGGCAAATCGTTAAACGATACTTTGCTAACGGGACCTAAGCTTCAATCGAATATTCTTACCGTCTTACTCCATTTTCGATTATATAACGTTGTTTTTACGGCTGACATCCGTCAGATGTATCGGCAGATTCTGGTCGCTGATGAACATCGGGAATATCAAAGGATTTTTGGAGATCCCAACCTGATCAACCGTTACAGGAATTTAAGCTAAACACTGTGACCTATGGTGTCTCATCTGCACCATTTTTAGCCATCAGAACTATTAAGCAGTTGGCAAAGGACGAGGGTTCTAGATTTCCTTTAGCTGAGCGAATTCTAGATACCGAT
The DNA here is from genome assembly GCA_023373885.1 of Hestina assimilis. NCBI lineage: Eukaryota > Metazoa > Arthropoda > Insecta > Lepidoptera > Nymphalidae > Hestina > Hestina assimilis. Next base: position 14,604,613 of record CM041753.1, read on the forward strand.
ATATACGTGGATGACGTTGTATCTGGTTGCTGTGACTTAGACGAAGCTCGCGAGGCTAAGTCACAAATCATAAAGCTGTTCTCGTTGGGCCATTTCCAGCTTCGGAAATGGGCCAGTAACGTATCTGCTGTACTATCTGGCCTTCCTCCAGAAGAGTGTCTTCTGGACCCTAAAACGTTTTCTGATGGGCAATCGTCAACATTGAAAGTGCTTGGGCTTAAATGGGATCCAACCACTGATGCGTTTTTATTCGATGTAAAACCGTCTAATCGTTCCTGTACAAAACGGGTCATTCTTAGTGAGATAGCAAAAATCTTTGATCCTTTGGGATTTTTGTCACCTCTCACGATTAAAGCGAAATGTCTAATGCAGAAGCTTTGGCTTCTAGGTACATCTTGGGACGAGCATCCTCCCGAGGACATAGCCCACGTGTGGCATAATTTTTGCGATCAGTTATCTGAACTTAAAGAATTACGAATACCTCGTATTCTTGCATGCGACAACGTAAACACCTATGAGCTTCACGGTTTCTGTGATAGTTCAGAAATAGCGTACGGAGCGGTTATTTATCTGCGGAGTTTGCGTAGTGATGGATCTTTTTTAATTCGGCTGTCTTGCGCTAAGGCTCGCGTCGCTCCTATCAAAAGGAAATCGTTACCCCGTTTGGAGTTATGCGCAGCGGTTGTATTAACCGACTTAACCAAATTCGTTGTGGACACATATCGTGATAAAATTCCTATTAAGTCGATCTATTTGTGGTGTGATTCCACCGTAGTGTTATCGTGGCTTCGTTCACATTCGTCTCGCTGGACCACGTTTGTGGCCAACCGTGTCAGTCACATCCAGGATAATTTTCCGGTCGAATGTTGGCACCATGTTGCCTCATTTGATAACCCAGCGGATGTGTGCTCTCGTGGAAATTTTCCTTGCGATCTTCTTTCTAATTCCCTGTGGTGGTCTGGTCCGTTGTGGCTCGCGAAGCCATTGGATCAGTGGCCAATCGCAAGGTTACCCACTCGTGAGGAGGACTTCGTCATTCGTACTGAGGAGCGTCGATCGATAGCACTTCTCGCTTCACAAAACGATAATTCTAGTTCTGAAATAGAAAACTTATTAAATCGATTTTCATCACTCGAAAAAATAACTCGAATCGTGTCTTATATCCGACGTTTTATTTACAACGTAAGAAATCACCGCAATCGCCAACTGGATTCTATTTTAACGGAAGTTGAAAATAATAATTCGTTATTGTTTATCGTTAAATTCGTTCAAAAGTCGTCATTTTCAAAAGAAATTCAGCAGTTAACATTAAATCAAATCTTACCCAAACCCTTTCGTAAGCTTAACCCGTTTTTAGATGAGGAAGGTATTCTCAGGGTGGGCGGTCGGCTGTCTCATTCTGGTTTAGAATTCGAGCAAAAACACCCAGCTCTTTTACCTAGCGATCATCCATTTACGTTCAAACTAATCGAATCCATTCATCAAAAATACTGCCATACGGGTCAGAATACTACACATTTTTTGATTTTACAACGATTTTGGGTATTATCCGCTAAACGAGCTATTCGTCGCTGTCTTTCGAAATGTATTCAGTGTTTTAGAACGCAACCAAAACCATTAGAACCGTTCATGAGCGACCTTCCGTCGTTTCGTGTTAACCAAGCTAAACCGTTCTCCATTGTTGGTGTTGATTTCGGTGGACCTTTTCGTATCAAAGTCGGAACACATCGTGGTGCCAGGATGGACAAGGCTTATCTATGTTTATTCGTGTGCTTAGTCACAAAAGCCGTTCATCTTGAGGTAGTTTCGTCTCTTTCAACCGACGGTTTTTTAGCAGCGCTTAGAAGATTCGTAGGACGTCGTGGACATTGCAACGTAATTCATGCGGATTGTGGTACAAACTTTATCGGTGCCAACAATTATCTTTCATTATTAGAACAGGCTTCGCAAGCTGAACGTATTAAATTCGATTTTAATCCCCCCTCCGCTCCACATTTTGGCGGTGCTTGGGAGATTCAGATCAAAGCTGCAAAGTCGCATCTTTATCGTATTGTTGGCAATCAAGTGTTAACGTTCGAAGAACTTACCACTTTATTTGTACAAATCGAAGCGGTTTTAAACTCACGGCCGCTGTGCCCTGTGAGTGCCGATCCAAATGACTTAAACGTTTTGACTCCAGGTCACTTCTTGACCTTGGAACCGCTTACTGCAGTGCCAGATGCGGATTTTTCTCATACGAGTATAAACCGTCTGAGCCGTTGGCAACTTATCCAATAGTTCCTTCAGAATTTTTGGATTCGTTGGAGGAATGAATATTTGCATTCATTAACCCAGCGTGCAAAATGGACGAAATCAGCTAAACCATTGCCGTTAAATTCTGTGGTCATTATTAAAGATGACAATCGTACACCTTTGCAATGGTCTTTGGGAAGGGTAATCGAATTGCATCCGGGCCCCGATGGCATCGTGCGGGTGGCTACGGTTAAAACAAAAGACAGGAATGTCAAACGACCTCTTGTAAAGTTATGCCCTCTTCCCCTAGAATAGTAATTCGTTATAAACTAATTAGTCCCTAATATAATTCATAGTATATTCGTATTTGTAACTTAGTTTTATTCGTTAATACGCTAGCTATAATTCTTGTTTTTAGTATTGTGGTTTATTTAACTCGTTATTCGTTTTATTCGTCATTTTAGTTTTTTCTTTATCGGAAAATACCAGCTGTATTTTGGTGGGCGGTATGTTCACTATTCGTTCAATCTAATATTTTCTATATCATTATCGATGGAATTTGGTTGGCTCTGATTGGAGCTCATCATACGAGCATACGGCGGATTCGACATTCCGATTGGTCGACCCGCAACGGAACGAACAAAAGACAAGCACCGCACGCGCGGACTTCGGGAGTCGACTTTGCGCCGCCGTGGCAGCCGCCATTTGAATTTACTCGAAATACAATATTGTGTGATCGGTGTGAACGTGTGTGGACATTATACGCATTCAGCCATATTAGGTGCTAGCCACGTGACTCTGCCACCCTTGTCACCCACTGGAACCAGCTCAGAGTGATACACGAAGGGCGTCTCATCAGTCGGGGACCTGGAGAATTCTGCCTGTAAGTACCAATCTTGCTACCAGGTTCCATCGTTTTAATATCGGCAGAAGGCTTACGAGTCATCTGACCCAGAGTGTCGGTTAAGGGCCCGATCAATACAGTCATTGTACTTATTGTTTCTATTTGGGAAAATGTGTATTTAGCAACCTTTACATATTGAAACATTGGGATAAAATAAAAAATACAGTAATGACATTTTTTTCTAACTAATAAGTAATTTCAAAATATATTTCTATACTAATTATAAAGAGGAAAACTTTGTTTGTTTGTTTGTTTGATTGTAATGAATAGGCTCAAAAACGACTGAACTGTTTTTAAAACTTCTTTCACCATTTGAAAGCTACATTATCCACGAGTAACATATTTTGGAAAAAAATAGCGTTCCGTAAAATATTCGGGTTTTTCGGACACAAGGTGTAAAAAATCAACCAGAAAAGTTACTTATTTTGCATACGCTGCCTAAACTATAAAAGATAAAATCATATAATGTCCTAAATAATTGTAGATCTTATAAATATCTACAAAAAAGTCCGCGACACACTATACCTATCTATGTCGAGTGAGGCACAACAACCACTTTTTTATTTAAAAATATTGTTTTTTTTTTACTACATTTAAACGCATTTATTTTACTCATACTATTAATCCTTATCGAAATAAATTATTTTATCTCTAAGTACAGTTCATGTAGATAAAATTTGGTTTGTGAATGATTAAAATTGGGCGTTCGGTTTTGAAGTTATGGCGAAATTAAAATATTACGATTTCTGCTGCACGGCCCGCTGCGAAGTGAGCGTCACCAAGGTGGGGGTGCGCGTGCCGGAGGGGAGTTTAGATCTATGAGTAAGGTACCCGCGCGGTCGTGCGCGAAGTATAATTTTCGTGCGATTTTTTTTAGATTTCGTATATCTATATATATAAAAATGAATCCCTTTATCCCTTGGTCACGCCATCACGCGTGAACGGCTGGACCGATTTCACTATTTATTTTTTTGTTGTGTTTGTTATTGTCAGGAGAAGGAAAGTAAATTTTAATTTTTACAGTAAATATCAGGTTTGTATGGAATCGATGGGTAGGTAAGTTCGTATGGAAAAAATTGTATTACTTAATGTTTGTATACAGGTAGATAGTTTATAAGTGAAGAACCAAGAACGGCAACTCCCACGGTAACGGGATAAACGCAACAATTTACTATGCACCCGGACGAAGTCGGGGCGGGTCGCTAGTTTTAAATAAAATAATTTTAATAAACTATTACGTGTAAGTATACATATTGTGGTTCAAAAACCACAAAAGTTATCTTGCTACAAAATATGTTTTAAATTCTACTAGTACCATGATTTTTAATCGAGTATATAAGTCAGTTATTTTAAATTTCATAAAATATACAACGTTGTTATTATGTTAGAAAACCGTCGATATAGATATAAAAGAAAATAGATAGTGTATACCATAATATATTGAAATTGCTCAAAATTGAAGAATGAACCAGCGCGACATAATATGTAGTAGTTCGAACCAAAAAATGGTGCATGTGCGAAAGTAAGAGTACGAATGGAGCTGGAATGACGCGCAAGGTTTTGGTAGCACATGCGTACAGTAGTATTATTTAGTTCCCAGTCACTTGTTAGATGGCGTTTCAATTTTAAACATTTTCTTTAACATGTAGACGTCCTGAATTGTCAATGACGTCAATCTATTGTCCTTTATGTCTATGCAAAGAACTATTCACGTAATGTTACCTTATCCAATAAAGCAACGACTCCACTGCCGGCTACATACAATATGTGTAATTATATTATGTAGGCAAAATAAGTAGGAGGCGACGGAACCCACCGCGCGGTGTCGTGGTAGAATTAATTAAAATAGCAAATTGAATTATAACAACGCCGCGAACACAACATTGTGGGAAGCTGCTTTCATAAGCAAATATTTTCAGGAATAACAAAATTTACGAGTTTTAAAACTTGGTCTTCGTGAATACGTAAATATTCTGCCACCAAATAGTAGTGTTTAGGCATTACTGTGTTCCCGTTTGAAGGGCACTGTAGGCTAGTGAAATAACTGGGCAGAGGAGATTTAAGAACTAATATATGGTGCTGCAAGTGCTCAAAAAAATAATTATAATATATTAAAAAGATATAACCCCGAGTTAGGTTCGCCGGTTCTTCTCGGGTTAGAGGTTTAATTTTGGAGCCGGTAGTAGAATCTTGACTTGCAACAAATAAGTTATATACTTTTTACGTTGCATAAAAATATTTGATTTGATTTGATAGGCTACGGCAACCTCTTACCATCAGGTGGGCCGTACGCTTGTTTGCGAACTTATAACATTAAAAAAATACGAGTAATACAATAAAAATATTAAGTTTACGATGTTATATTGTAAATATATCAAGTGTTCTTTATAAGCGACTTAGTTGCAGTCAATAAAATTGCTTTTGTGTGCCCGAAACCATGGCTGAGAACAGCACACTTATACTTACTTAATGCTCAATACTAAATTACTTAATGCTCAATTACAAATGCTTATAATTACTTAATGCTCAATACTAAATTGCGTAAATGGTTCTCTAAATAATGGCATGAAAGGGTCACGGCATGACCTCCACCGCCATATTACACTATTCGGAGGGAAATAAATAATAAATCTTTATTTTTATTATTTTATCAGCCAAACAGCCTTTATTTCTGTTTCTGTCTAAGGACTTGAAAGCTAATGTTAGTTGCTTTCAAAAAGTGCTGGAGAAGTTATTCACTTATCTTATTGAATATATCGTCTATTTTGTCGAAATTTTGTGAAAATAAAACATGTTTACCTTCAACTTTAGAATTTTGCTATTTATAGCATGAATAGGTAGGGTCTTCTAAAGTGGATGTATCCGTATAGTTGCGCGTCGTTAGCTGAGTGTGCACGAATGCCCATTTTTCCATTCCTCTGTCGTTGTCTTCTTCTTCTTCTCCCTCTGACGTCACCGTCATGCTGGCGACACAATAAACATGGACTACACGAAAGCGACATGAGAACATTCTCTTTTTTATTTGTATTTTTTTAAGTATTTTATATGTAAATATTATACAAACTACATACATTTTGAATATTTTTTAATATATATTCTAAAAAGCTGGTGAATTTTAAGGTTTTAATATTCATACATTTCAAACTCTCCAATATATAAAATGAAAATATTCCAAACATGAACTACATTGAAACTGCTCTCAATAGTTGAGGGCACGTTTCGTTGGTTCTGAATAAAGTAACAGTGCGTATAAATTAGAACTTTGGTTTCGAGAGAATTTATCACGCATGTTTATTGGTTAAATACCTCGGCTAAATTGATGATAATTTTTTCACACCAAATCTAAAAATGCTAGGCGCCATGCTAAAACTGCTCTGCTAACGTGCTGTTGCACTATTAATATTTCTCCTTACACCTTGAATTTTCTGCAGTAAGTTTTAGGTAATTGTACTACCTAAAAGTATTTGCATGGTTTTTTTCTTTTATAATCTATGTAAGAATTGTGAGGGACACCATTGTGGCGTTTTGGTTGCAAGTCTACCTTTACCCACGACGGTAGCGGGTTAGATTCCCGCTCAAAGCAGATGTTTGTATTAAATTTAAAAATATCTGTTTCGGTCTCGACATTTGTTTTCTGTCCCGGTGGTTATGACATTACATCTGACAGTAGTAATTATTAGGTCTAAAATTTTCTGTTCTCCAATGAGTTAGTAGTTCGTCCTTGCGGAAGATGGTAAACGCTCTGTGTAAAAACTGGTGTAGTAGAGTAATAAGCAGACTCTGATTTGATTAAAAATGGGTTCTGGAGAGGGTTAAGCCGTCAGACTGAATTCATACCAGAAGCTAGGTCTTCGTACTTAAATATTAAAATTACTAATACAACTAATAATAAAATTATGATTTAATAATCAGTGCTCTACATACGAGTACATTTGTAGGAAATTGTTATAAAAATATCATTACATCAAGCATCTCTTTAGCTACAGAATATTTTAACATACACAGGTAAACGAGATTCCAGCAATTTCGTAAAATGTCGAGTGCCTTTTGAACGTTTCCCTGTAAGCTTCGTTTGGTTTGACTTTGGTCTCTTGAGAAAAACTGAATTTTTAATAAGTGACTAACGAGCTGCAAATCGTGACCGTAATTCTCGGGTCGCGAATCGTTTGAAGCTTTTGAAACATTTACAAAAATGTTATCAACTTCAATTTTGAGTTTATCAGATATTTCTACAAAACATAAAATAAACTGATTAAATTTCTTCTAAGTTATCGAATAAATTTCTCACTTCGTCATAAATTCTCAATTTTCGGTATTTCACAACGCCTCCACAAACAATAACAAACTCAGACCTAAAATAACACAAATATCTTAATTTTCTCCAGGAAGTAGAATATTCACCAAATAAGATTGATTGTTGTGATTTGTAATAAAATTAACATATTTTTTATTTCTTAGATAGATAACCCAGTATTTACAGTAGTCTCTCATAAAATGCAATGCGTTTACTACGATTTATTTCCTAGTGTTTCACGTTATAGGAAATAAAGAGGAATATGTGATGGTAGTCGTAACAGTGACTCGGAACATAACTATATAACTATAATGCTATAAGAATCACAATGAGAATCAGGATGGTTTGGGACGGACCGTTGGTGAGGCAACGGTCCGTACACCAAGACGCAATCATTAAAAAAACGTGCATACACTGCATAGCTATTTAAAGAAACGTACTGACAATATAGGTGGGAGCAGAGAGACTAACTAACACCAAATAATTAACTACCGCCATTTATATAGTCGAGATCGAATAATATGTAAGTACCACCATCTTGGTCTAGTTAAAATCTAATATCCCGCAAATATTTAACAACACCTGAAGTGAATGTAAATTACTTAACATTGCTTGTTATCTTATATTTTACTACTCTGCAAGGGGAAAGACTTTAGTAGATGACTCCAGAGCGGCTATCCGAACAAACTAGTGAAGTACTCGTAGCCGAATCTAGCAGTAAGACTAATATTATACGATGCATTATGTATAAGGCGGTATGGGTTATTCCTTTGGGCTACACGCTCGTGTCTGATTGCATGTGATAATGGCGCTGTTGCGGCGCACCGTCCGCAGTGAACATCGCTTACTATGTAAATGCCTTAGTTAACAGTTTCCTAAATTACTGTATGTAATTTGCTGGATGATATTGTTATGTTTCGCTAAGATCATAAGTTTCTACTGATATTATTGTCTAAATAGCGAGAATAGAATATCATCATTGAACGACCGTTCTCTCGTACTGGTGGACTCTGCCGATAACGTCGTCGGTACTCAGTCTAAGCTCTGAGTCCAGTTTACTTGCAATCTTTTACATGTTTTTAGTTTATCTATTTAAGAGAGACACTAGTTACGTATACCAATTCTACATAAATCGTCTAGAGTGCATAAGTCCATATTCCCACATAAGAAATATGAACCGCCGTGTCAGCGTCGCAAGCCTCAAAAGGAGGAACCGACACCCGCCAGGTGCGGGCCGTGAGAAAGCATTCTTTGGTCCCACTTCGACCGGGAATCACTAGGCTAGTTAGGTTAAAAATGTATTCTTTTAATAATAAAATTTAATTTAAGTAAAATGGAGTTTCTTTTGCATCCGGCGGCTGTAGCTTACGTAACTCACTCAATAACTTTTTAAGAAAGTAAAATAAGAAACAATAAATGTGTTTAATATAAAAAACCACTGGTGTAAATTTTCAGAAATCTTGATTATAATAATCGTTAACACTTTATAGGTAATTAATTGCTCTTATCCAATGAGTTACTGGTTTGCCCTTATGGTTATCGCTCTGGGTAAAAACGAGTAACCTGTCAAATACGGATAATAGCAATGAACAGACCCTGGGGGAAACACCGGAATGGTGCTAGGAAGAAGAATAAAATATATTTATAACAAGTTTAAAGAGGCACATCGCATTTGTTGATTAATACATTGCGTAGACACAATAATGAAACTGTATTACATTATAGTGTGTAGTGGAGGTTAGGGGCTCGTTATTAAGTCAACAAATTAAAAAGAGGGTAGCTTGATTAACTCATTTGTATTTAAATGTAACATTGTAAATGTTATAAAGTCAACAAGCAAGGGACAAACCGGGCTAACTTGTCCTTCTGTCGCCCGCATGCGGCTAGGATTGCGGAGATAAGTAGAGCCTTGCTATATTTAGTGTCAATAGGCTTTGATAGGGATACTAAAACCTATCAGAGAATATCCACTTGAAGTAACCTCTTTTGCATGGGACTAAGGTGGTAAACGATTGCCGTAGCCTACCGACGCTTGCATCTGTAAGTGTAACGCGAGATATCGGTTCTTCAATCTCCTTTTGTTCAGTAATTTGACTACCTGCAGTGTCCTTCTAACTGAAACATAATAATGCAAAATATACGGCTTCGCGGTAGAATATCTGAGACTGTCGTGTTACCTACCTAGACGGCTTCTAGCAACCAAAGTCCTACCACCAGTTAAAAGTGTACCAGGATCATTAGCTTACGGTCCATTAGTCGGAGTGCTAGAGACTCTCTTTCCCTTTCTTTTTATTTCTCCCTCATTCTTATGGTTCAACAACGGGTTTAAAATACTACTAGTATTGCACTTGGCAACAGGCTATAAAGAGTATTTACTATAATATAAGGTGGGTTGTAGACACGGTGGTTTTCTAATTTTAGGAAATTAATAAAAAATTTATTATCTTGAGATATACAAAACAGCTTTTAAATAATAAACGCTACACAGTAAACGCTAAACGGGATACTGATATCCTTTGTCGGGGGTCCGGAAACATACAAAAGGACAAGGATAAACACCCAGACCGGAACACATGTATATCATCACTACATAATATAAAACAAAGTCGCTTTCTCTGTCCCCATATATTTTTTTTTATGTGAGAGGGGGCAAACGATCAGGAGGCTCACCTGATGTTAAGTGATCGCCACCGCCCATGAACATCTGCAACACCAGAAGGCATGCAGGCGCCTTGCCGACCTTTAAGGAAAGAATACGCTCTTCTCTTGAAGGTTCCCAAGTCGTATCGGTTCGGAAAGACCGCTGGCGAAAGTTGATTCCGCAGAGTGGTTGTGCGAGGAAAAAAATGTCTTCTAAATCGCGCTGTTGTCGCGGGATTCGAACCACTGCGCCACAACATCGTCGAGTAAAGAAAAGTAGCTTAGAGAAAACTATGAAAAACGGTTTTTTTCACAACTATTATATATTGAAGAAAATATATAGACACAGGCAGTTAACTCGGTTAAGGTAGTTAGCTCGTCACGCAGCACCCACGCGTGAAGGACTCGAGCATCGAGCATCGATCATTGCAGCTCCCAGCCCCCACAGACGTCTCATGGCCGCCCTATGTTATATCTTATTTCGCATTCAGTAGCTATTCATTACAAAAATTTCCTCGAAATCACTGGTAAATATTATTAGCAAAATAATGTAAGATATTATGTGACACAATTCGTTCTTATTGCTTCAGTAATGTATGTTTTATATTAGGCCTATTTGTGTCCATTGTGTTATTCCTTCAACTTCACATTCACATTTTGATATATTTTTGAATTCACAAAAAATATTAATAAAAATCAAAATTTTAAATGTTTTTTTCAGAATACGAAAACAATGTTTCAGGTATAGTTCATTAATTTCTTTGAAAAAAATTATAATTATTAATACTTCAGTCATTTACCAGCTTAAACTCCCTCTTATTTCTAAATTAAGGAACGTAGTAAGACCATAAAAATAAACACAAACATAAATGCAGCACATTGGGTTAATAAGAGCACGATTATTTCCGGAGCGTGAAATTAAAACTCTCATAAAGCATATAAAGCAGCAAAGGGCTATTCTAAAAACATTTGCTAAAAATAAAACCTGAGTCTCATTAATCTTATATTACTATGTAATAACAGCGGTCTGCAAGTTTTGAGAATGCATAATATTTAATTAGGTTAGATTTTTCCTAAATACAAATATATATATTTCCATATAGATATAGATAAATAATTTCTTTAGAAAACTGTACGTCTCTGTGTAAGTAAATGTGGAAGAAAGAACGATCGTAAGAATTTAATAACCTGGTAAAAAAACTTACGAACTGCAAGCGCGTAATCTGACAAGTCCAGGGTAAACCCCTATCCAGTAAAAAAAGACTCATCAAGAATCGATTTACAGCCTCCGAAGTTATCGAGTAACATTCACGTAAAAAACATTCGGACGGATACATAATCTACTCCCTTTTTGAGTCGGATAAAAAGTATCATTTTTCTTTTAAATGTAAACGTCATAAGCGGTGATCTTGATATGAAAAACATTTTAATAACGTTTTGATATAAAAGCTTTTTGCTGACACAATAAGACAAGACAACAGCCGCTTTAACGTGCTCACTTACACACACACACACAGAGTCTGCTGAATACAATTTTAATTTACACGCTAAGCTTGGATCGGATTATGGTTTAAATCTCACCGCGACACAATAGCATGTGATGTCGTGTTATGCCGCGACCACAAAATTACCAGTTTCTCCGAGCGTTCATTTTGTAATATTTTTTTAATTAGTAAATCCGAGATTAGAAAATTTACATAAGCATTGCAATTCCTACTTAGAAGTCATGATTAGATAAAGTAATTTCCTTTTGTAATGATAGTGATAATTTTATCTAGTAATCTTTATTAATAACTAACATGATAAAAACGATGTTAAATTTTATTTTTATCAGGAGATGTATTAAATAATCGTGTAGCTTGTACTAGGAGTGCGTACGACTATAGCCTCATGATGTCGGGATTGAGTCACACAGAAAATCGGCATAAAATAACAGTATCAGTACTGTAAGGTTTCGTGCGATGAGTGAAAGCGCCTGAGGCCCAAATTCCCACCGCCTCTGTTCCATTACTTTCTCTACTCTACATTTGGCTTTCTCGTCCCTTCTCTCCCATAAATCACCCTACTACCAACCCAGGGGTGGTTGGCTAGGTTTATGTGATATCAAGTTACGCAAGTGGTCGTAGGTTGCGGTGACTATTTACCATCATGCTGACCGTCATGACATAAAAATAGCTTTCGTTGATATCGAGTATGAAACATCCCTGGGTAGAATATATCCAATGAACCAATTACTAGCGAGCTCTCTCCGGTTGCCGTACGGACGTAACTAAGTCCATTACGAGCAAAGGCAGAGCTACGAGTGTGTGCGGTGCAGCGAGAAGTCCATTTGTTTACACTCAGCTAAGCTCGCACGCGGAGTGCTTTCGGTGCTTATTTAAATATTGCGCACCACCACGTGACCATACGAACATTGCAAATATGAATAATTTTGCAGAAACATGGTTATGATATGCGTGGTCTTTCTATTAGGGATGTCGAAGGCCGTGCGAAGTGGAGGCATAAATGTAGGACAGCGGATCTTGGGCTTCGAAGCAAACGCTCCGAATGCAACAGGGACCTACGCTAGGATGATGATGATGATGATGATGCTTTTGTAAAAACCAAAAATTATCAAATGCTACAAAAAACCCGACTGCATTAAAAATACTTACTAAAAAGTTAAAAACAAGCTCTATAATATCTGCTAATCGTTCAATCGGTAATAAACGTTTGATGTTGTTTTAAGATGAACATTTAAATAACGGACAAATTGTTATAATTAATATTGAATATATTTGCCCACTGGGACAAATCTAGTGACACGTCATAATACCTATGTGGAAATCCCTCAACGGCTTGTAGGCCGTCGAGCGGCACAAAGAATAAGACATACATACAGTCATACATATTATATACATACGCTAAAAATAAATTATCCATCGGCAGTCGGATAAAAACCTTTCATATAAAATATTTTTAAAGTTGTCATTTGTATTTGAATGTATACCAAAATAGCATAATATAGCATAATGGACTATAGTCCAACCTAAGGAATTTCCTTTGGTTCTAAACTTTTAATATTTTAACATTATACTGAAGGTAAGTAAGGTAAGTCTGAGACATTAACTAAAGTCGAGAGGAGATAATCCCGTCTGGAACTACTTATACAAAGCAACGAGACGAAAATGCGATGCAGTTTAACTGTTATACGGTTAAGTTAATGTAAAGAGAGAGACCGAGTATATTTTATCTCAATGATTCATAAACATGAAAGGCGGAGTATTTTTAGTGCATTTTTTTTATTAGTCTGACAGCCCAATAACTTTTTTGTGTATACGACCCACCTGCTGATAAGCGATAGTTGTAGCCTATGAACGCCTGCAACACCATTTATTGATGTTATTATTACAAAAGATTGTTATGAATTGTATTTTGTTTCAAAAAAACATCAAAATCTAAAATGAACTCACCCTACTAGGATCAACAATTCAAAACAAGCTCTAAAGGTGTAATTTTTGTAATGATGTCTACAGTCGCGTAGTCTCCAGTGTGTCTACCGCCAATTATCTGTATTTAGATTTGTAGCGATTTTTGCGTACAAGGAAAGGAAAATGAAAGATGTTGCGCGTTTGAATTTTGAAACGTATCTATTTTAAATTTGAAAGCCAAAGATGATTACACTTTTTTTATATAGACTATACAATGCAAATATATATATTTATGTGAAACAAGACGACCATCAAGGAAACATAGGTTAGTCTATATTTTTACTGACTCTATCTGTATATCCTAATATAAATTTGTAAATCATGAGGATCTTGGCCTTCCAAATTGTTTCCGTTTTTCGAGCAGCAGCCGCAACCATGTTTGCCACGAGCCGAGAGCACAATGCAAAAAGCTACGTTCCAGAACAGTGATAGTTAGAGGATTGTTGTACGTCAACACTTGACGTCGCGAACGACATCGAGCGGAGCGACTCTGCTCGTGCTCGGCCCGTCTAGCGTAGACACACCTCAATACTCTTAATTAGTTCTTAATCGGTTCGATGTCTTACTCAGATTACTATTAGTCGGTCACTTGATGTCGTAAAAAAGAAATAAACTGTGAATATCATTTCTGTGCGCGGAAGTAAACACTCAATGAAGATCGGCGTCAGACTGCATTCATGTACAAAACTATGAATGGTTTTGCGAAACCAAATAATGACATAAAATACATATAATAATACAGCGTTACGAGAATATTGGACAATAATAAATAGATGGCCTCTTGTTGTTTTTACCTACTATAAATATTATGTATTTTTATAATAAGTAGAATATATTATGTTCTTTTTTATCTAAAATTAACTGAATAAATAAATTTATTATATATATATATAATATATCTATGTCTTCGAAAATTAGACTTCTTAGCAAAAAGAAAAATCGGATGCTTAATTCCTTCACTTTCAGAATAACCATAATTGTGCTATAAACGAGTTTGTATATATTTTTTGTATATTTGATTAGTGAAATTTGGACTTGGAAGCACTAACAGCTTTCATTTCGTATCCGTAATACGTGTAAATCTGAATGGCTGTATTCAGATCCGGAGTCGGTGCCAAGTGGCGTTGTTCGGCGACCGCGAGAGCAAGCCTCTGAAAACAACCCAAGTCACAATATAGCTGCTCATCAACAACGAGCCATGTTAATAAAAAGTTATTTAAACATTCTTATATATAAACTAGGGTATCTATTATTATGATTTGGAAATCCTCTAATTTTGTATTTAAAAGATTAGGCACACAGATGAAATAACTATTTTAATTGTTACATTAACACATTTTTTAAATATATTTGAGGACTGCTGAGTGGTTTTTTTTAATGTACAGACTACTAAGTGATGAGATCTATGTTGGAATGCTCGTAGCTAGAAGATGCCTATTCACTCTTGACTTGAATGTAATTATGGTATACCTGGCAAGAGCGTAATAACGTGAGCAAAATCGTTACACATATTCATAACACGATCACACATACTGGCAGCCACAACCTCATTCAGCGGAATTAATGAAATAAGATGCACATTTCTTTATTCGGAAGCACCAGCCAAGCATATTACATGCTGCTTGTTAAAATCCAGTTACTATATAGAGCATACGCTCGATCGCGCAGTATCTCAAGGCATCAAAAATTATTAAAAATAATCAACACAATATTATATTTTTAATGCCTATTTAGAACTTTTCCATTTTCTTACTTTCAAAATGGTATACTAATAAAACGACGATGTTTTTCCACAGACTAATTAATTTATTCAAGTTCATCACAGGAATTCGCAGAATAGAGGAAAGAACAATCTTGCATATATTATACTAGATGTCGCTAGTAGATATCAATATATTATTTTTATATACATATTTAACATATACAGATGATATTACCTTTCTTGATGATTTCTTGGAATAATAAATTAAACTACATTATTAATAATTATTCTTGGAATAATTGCATGTTGTAAGGTTTCGTTAAGCTCAACTTAACGGCATTAACAGAACAGAATACAAGGGATATGGTGTTGATTTTGGCCTTATATGTTAATACATATTTTGTACTGCTTGCCGCAAATACATTTTTAAAAATTATACTTTTTTGTATTATTAGAATGATATAAAATAAATATAGATTACATAGTTTGCGGGCTACATGTACTCGGAATCAATAAACGGAAACTTTTCACATGAAGGCACCCGGTACTGACTTGATTTCCTAGCCGGCGATAAAAAATACATACATATTTGCGGAAAATGAGTTACGCTTTACGTTGTATCTTACAATTGCTACTCTTTATTTCTTTGAAAATTCGATACTTAAATGTTTTGATAATAATTATGACACAGAATACAAGGTATCAAAAGAAGTAGTCTGTTACGTTCCCACGTCTCGCGGATTCGAGGAAATAGCAGACCACCGGGTTTTCGCCGTAATAACCATTTTATCGGAAAGTGCAAAAGTGTTTAGTAAGAGTTCACCGAATTAGTTTAAATTGTTATAAATGTTTAATTTTAATTTAAGATATTGGTTTAATTTTATATTCACTCTTGTCTCTCACATCGAGCAAGCAGTACTAGTTTTAAGTTTAGATTGTAATTTCATTATTAAGTAATTAAAGTAATAATAAGTAATTTTGGTTTCTTTGGACCCTCCGCTGCCGTCGTACATAATTGGCGCAGTCGGTAGGATACTCGCGGGTCGGGTCGCGAGCAACGTAACTATAGATTTCTAAAATCGAAATCGTCACGTCGTGATCTACCCGGGTCGCTATCAAGCACTAACAAGAGTATCCAGAATCTACGAGAGGCGCAGCGAGGTGTATCCGAACATTGATACATCCCAAAGAATCCAAAATTAAGTCCGTAAGTACATTAGAATCGTCTAGTGATTGCTTACCCTTACTTTTTAATATTCCTAGCCCATAGTTTTTCCTAGATTTCCCTTCTGCGGCAATCGGAACCTTTAAATTTAATTAGGTATAGAAATTGCGAAGCAAATTATAGAATTTAATTTCTTCCTAATGATAAATTGTAATTAATAAAAAACATAAAATTAAGTA
The DNA here is from genome assembly GCA_023373885.1 of Hestina assimilis. NCBI lineage: Eukaryota > Metazoa > Arthropoda > Insecta > Lepidoptera > Nymphalidae > Hestina > Hestina assimilis. Next base: position 14,621,259 of record CM041753.1, read on the forward strand.
AAAGATAGATTTAATAATTAGTAGACTTATTAGTAATATAGGTGACTCTTTTGAAATAATTCCAGTTTTTGATCAAAATGCATATCAATTATATAATGAATTACTCAACAATCATCATGACAATTATTTTAAGACATATAACTTTGGATAAAGAGAAAATTTTAGTTAATCTATTAAAAGAGAATCTTAAATCAGCAATAAAAATTGTTGTAATAGCTCTCAGCTTAACTGATGCCTGAAATTATGATAAAGAATTAAAGATAATATATATTTCTTTAAATAATGGGGATATTCTTTTATAGTATCATTAATAATCGTATCATATGATTAAAAATTAATCACATTAAATATTAATCATTAATAATTTTGCCATTTATTTAAAATAGCTTGAAATTATGAAAAAATTACTCGAATTAGACTTTTTAGCATTTAGTGTTTAGCCTAAATGTTCTTCAAATTATATTCGAAAAATAACTCATTTTAATTTGATATTAATGATTGACTCAGAATAATAAGATAAATATATAATTTATAAAGAATATGTAAAACTTTAGAATTTGATTTAATTTAATATTTTAAAAGATAAATAGATTTTATAATTATAGAGATATAACATTTTAGTTTTTCAATTTGCGATTGTTCTCCCTAATTCCTTAATTTTTTATCATTTATACCTAGCAAGAATATAGGAATCCTTATTCCTTCCCAACCTTTTCTAGCAATTCACAATGATGATTTTACATGTACATAGAGGTAGAATACCCGAAGGTTTACTACTACTGTATTAAGAATTTCATCATGATGCAAGAATCTTGCCAAGTCATATATCCTGACAGTTTAAGCTACTATCTTCAATTCGACGAGAACAAAATGATCCAGAAGTCAGCATCAATTCAGAACCATACGACGAAGCTGTTCAGTAATAATGCTGTACCATTAGGACTTCTAAAATTACGGAAATAAAACCTTCAAAAACTGAAACCTAAAGCAGACAGACCCAGTGAATAAGATATTACCAGCACTATTCTCAACCTGAAGGTCATCGATTAGGTGCTGTTCTTCAGGAGGGAGATGTTACGTTCCCACGTCTCGCGGATTCGAGGAAATAGCAGACCACCGGGTTTTCGCCGTAATAACCATTTTATCGGAAAGTGCAAAAGTGTTTAGTAAGAGTTCACCGAATTAGTTTAAATTGTTATAAATGTTTAATTTTAATTTAAGATATTGGTTTAATTTTATATTCACTCTTGTCTCTCACATCGAGCAAGCAGTACTAGTTTTAAGTTTAGATTGTAATTTCATTATTAAGTAATTAAAGTAATAATAAGTAATTTTGGTTTCTTTGGACCCTCCGCTGCCGTCGTACATAATTAGTCTATAAACAAAAATATCCGGATTATAACAACATAAATACATATAAACATACTTCATCTCAATCTTTCGTTATTAAGACTAAGCAAAAATAATATTTAAATACATGAGAAAATATTTCTTTTTTGCAAACAAGTACACAAAATTAATAAAATGAAATAAAATTAAGGCGACATTGTTTCACTTAATGTCATTGAGATCTTATTCGTAATTATTCGGCCGTCGTGTCGTCTGGAATAAAAAAAATCTAAAGGTACAGTCACTTTAATAACATAGAGGTAATTGTCAGTACAAATCTCACTTTAAAAAAAACTTTAAACTAAATATTTACAAATACAGATCACAGGTTTAATTAAATTTAAACTGAACCTAAACTGAAGATGTATGCTTATACTTAAATTGAACGAGCCGAGGAACACCTGTTCACTGTAGCATGAGGAGTTTATAACAATTATGATAGATATCTAATTCTCAATCACGCCAGCACAACTATTATCACAAAACACACATTTATAATATTGTTATTAAAATCAACTTCAGTAAACTTAGCATTGTGGTTTTTTTTGGCGGTGGGTTTTTTATTACAAGAGGTAAGTGTGAAATATTCTTCCGCAAAGCAGTAGTATGTTCTGCATTACTGTTTCGGATTTGAAGGCCACTATAGGCTTGTGAAGTTACTGCGCAAAAGCTATTTAGAACCAATATCTCGAGGTTGGCAACACTTGAGTGTCACCTTCTGATGGTATTGCAAGCGCTCTTAAACCACGACCGCCGCCGCTTACCTTCAGGTGGGCCGTATGCTTGCTTGCCAACTTAGTAACATAAAAAAAGCAAAAATAAAACCGCTTTACCTCTTAGTATATTAATGTAGATATATTTTACGGCGAGACGTTTATGTCGAATCATGTGGGATTGTCTTTAGTGTCCCTTTATTCTCTTTTATGGCTCCGTAATCCAACTTACCCACCGGCGGACTATCGGTCGCTCCGAAAATCTCCGTATTGGATTTTTTGTCAAATGCGGATTGTGAACAAAGATTTTTTACAAAGGCTATTGAATAAATAAAACTCGAAACTTACTTTATAACGGTTGGTACAGGTGGTAAAATTTGTATCGTCATTTATTGTAAAAAAACGAAAAAGAATTCAAAGATTAGATTGATTAATAAAATGTGCTTATTAATAATTAGTCTGTGTTATCAAATTATCTAGGAAATGAGCCCAGTTTATAATTTCGGGGCGCCATTAACGTAACATTTAGCGCTGTTTCGCTCTCAACAAGGTATTATGAGGTAATTATGTTGAAACTAATTATGCTTACTTCAAAGTAATAAACCAGATGTAATCTTTAACATATTACTTTCATTGTAGAGGTGACGTATCTATATCTGTGTTAATTTTAACAACACGCTTGAAACACCAAGCGTACGGGATGATATGCATCCATCTTTTAACATCGGAAATATAGGACACTTTAAAACTTCTAAGACTCCTAAATCGAAGAACGTATATCTTCGCCTGAAAAAACCTCGGTATTAAAGTTTAGTTTTCATATCCTGAGTGCTCCGTGGGCGAAATTTCTGTAAACCAAAATTTACGGTCCTAAAAAATATAGATATATGTGTTGGCGCATGACAAAGTATATACCTTTTTAATACGTTGGATTAGAAAGACAATATTTGAAAAAGATGTCATTCTAACGGAGCACCACATTGATGGTTACTTTAATATTTCACCATACAGAAAATTATTGTCGTACCGCATATAAAAGGAAGAATCGTTGAAATCCGACGTAGTAGTTACAATGCTGTGCAATTTATTATGTTATTTAGTGAACGGATTAAAAGCATTGTTGGTTACAAGCAGTCACCGCAACCTATGAACGCTTGAGATAATTGAAGTATCACATGCGCATTGCCAACCTTGACGAGAAGGGAAAAGAGGAAGGCTACAGAGGGGGTTTGAAGTAGATGCTACAAAGATTGTTCATTGAAGAATGTTATGAAGTAGTCCGTGATTGACATTTAATTTGTGCAACGGTTAATATTACTTATTTTGTCCCCCGACCTTTCCGCTCTTCGCAACGAAAAATAATAATATGTCAAAGGAAATTATGTAAAGTGGCTCTCAAGTATCTTCAAGTTAATCCTATTAAAGGGATCACGGCCTGTAGCTTGTAGACAATAATTAATAAGGGGTCGTCCAGATTACATTACGTGTCACGCTTTATATTCACAAAATATGAGGGTAGTGTTAATAACTTATACATTAAAGTGGTCGCAAATTGTTAACCAGTTGAAGTTCGTATGATAAAATTAAAGATTTTTTTTTGCAGTCGAGCCTTGTCGTTTCTCGCAAATTACCTTTTTATGTCATGACGGTTGGCAAATAAGCATACGGTCCGCCTGATGGTAAGCAGTCACCGCAACCTATGAACGTGCGCGATACTTGAAGTATCACATGCGCATTGCCAACACAAGGGATAAGAGGGAAGGGATGAGAAGGCAAAAAATTAAAGAAGGCCTTGAAGACAAACGTAAGAGACACCGAGGGTTAAATTAGTATATTTGATATACAGTTAACGAGAGCATAGAGTTTAAAATAGATCAACATAGTGAGTTTTCATGAATAAGGATTCCTAATAAAGAACGACTCCTACAGGACTAAAGTTCACATTCGATTTTCCGTTGACGTATTCTCTGTTCATACAAAATGTATGACAGCCATTAGTCGACGCCGCCTCTGTGAGACTCGGATCGAGACGGAAATGTTTATTAAGCAACGCTCGGAAATTTTAACTTGCTATGGCAAAATCATAATCTTTAGAAAATCCATTGCATTTTATTTCTTACCGAATTATTATATTGCTTCGTGCTGTTGGAATTTTCATACGCATATGAAGGAACGACATTTGGCAGTTAAACAATCTGAATGGAACAGCTCTTTTTTGTGCAAACGAGCAGGAGGCTCACGTGATATTAAGGGATCACCGCCGCCCATGAACATCTGCAACACCAGAGGGCATGCAGGCGCGTTGCCGACCTATAACGAAAGAATACGCTCTTCTCTTCAAGGTTCCCAGGTCGTATTGGTTCGAAAAGACCGCAGGTTCTTTTACCTTTTGGGTAATTAAGGTAAGTTAGGTATATATAATGTGTTAACACATTAGATTCATCTTATTGAAGTTTGTAATGAATACCTAGTCCATATTAGCGGTGCGATGTATATTAAATAAAATAAACGCTACACACTCAACGGCCCCCATTAGGATACTAATATCCTGTGTCGGAGGTCCGGAAACATTCACAATGACAAGGACAAATACAACCAGACCGGAAAATATGCTTGCATGGTCAATACAAACATATTATGCTCCGAGCGGGAATCGAACCCGCGACCTGTGGCGTTTAAGGCAGGTTCGCTACCGCTGCGCCACAACGTCGTATTGCTATCAACTTTGAATTTTTAGGGTCAGGCTATGACTGAGTCTCCATGCTGTCCGTCCGTCTGCCAGCAGGCTGTAGCTAACGACTTGTAATATGCAGAACATTTTCATTGAATGTCTATTTCTGTAGCCACTATATCAACAACTACAAAAATAAAAATAAAAGGGTCATCATACAGGAAAATTGATATTTTTGTTTTTGTTTTACTTCTTATTACTAGCGGCGCGCTCCGGCTTCGCGCGGTTATAAAATATATAGCCTATGTCATTCACAAAAAAAAAAAATTAAAATCGATCCAGTAGTTTTGATTTATTCATTACTGCCCGTGGCCCGCACGCGTTAAATGTAATTATTTACGACATCACATCAGAAACCTCAAAAATAAAAGTTTTTTTCTCCACTATTTAATGAATGTTATTATACATGTAAACCTTCCTCTTCAATCACTCTATCTATTAAAAAAACATCAAAATCCGTTGCGTAGTTTTAAAAATTTGAGCATACATAGGGACAGAGAAAGCGACTTTGTTTTATACTATGTAGTGATATAGTAGATATCTTATTTTAGCAGAACAGATGGCAGGCACGTTGTACTAAACAAAAATAGTTTTGTGTGACACAATAGAATAATAAATGCGGGAGGTTTGGTGGGGTTTCATCGAACACCGTGTTTATATTTGCACTCATCGGTAGCTACTTGCTAAACTGTTATTATTATTTTGTATGTTATTTTTATTTTGTATATTTTTCTTTTCATTTTACATAAATATTTATTTTATATCATAATTAAATTAAAATATAAGTTTCTATTTTTTTTACCAGATCATATTAATTTATAGTATTTTTCTACAGTTTGCCAATTGTGGTGTTTGACATAGGTATTATATAACATTATAAACAAATAGTATCTACTGATGTTAACAATGGAACTTTATAGTTTAATGTTAATCATTATTTTCTAAAATTTTTATATAGCATGTAATGCAAGAGTCAATTGGACTCTGTTTATCAATTGTTCGGCAACATTTTACTTATAAAATTAAGCTAGTAGCTAAGTAATTATATCTACATTTTAAAACAAGTTTTCCCTAATTGTTCTATACCATATAATAATATCTACATTTTAAAACAAGTTTTCCCTAATTGTTCTATACCATATAATTACAATTATTGTATGAAATAGATTCATAATTTACCTTTTCTTGTTTTATAAAAAAATAAGTTTATCATAATTATGTTCTGTCTGCTTTTTACTTAAAGGTTTTAGGGGCAATTTTTAAGCATTTTCGTCATAGTTATTTTATTTATGTTGGTGACTTTTATAACACTTGCATACATGTGTACCTACCATTTAGTAAATGTCAAGTACTTATATTCATACTATGATTATTAAACTGTAATTGCTATTTGTTACTTTATAACGTTACTCTTACTATAATCATTAAAAATGTAAATGCTATAACTAGTATTCTTATTATGCTTCATTTGCTGATAGCCTGACACCGTGAGTTGTCAAATGTCACTTGTCATTGTCATGATTAGACATAATGTGTATTGCGTTCTGATACACGCTCTATCCTTTAATTACTATCATATTAGGTATTAATCACCCCTTGCTTGAGTATGGTTTATTATTGAGTTGTAAAAATATTTTGTTACTTATGTTTTTTCTCTCTTTTTAATTTCTCATTTCTTTTGTTTTTACTACTTGTTTAAACTTGTTATAATTTCATTTTTTTTTACACATAATTATTTATTTTCTATCTTTAATAAATTAGGGGTTACCCATAAAGTTTAATTTTGTTCCTCATTATAATGAGGTTTTATTGTTATTTTACTTGTAAATTAAACAGCTGGCGAGTTACTAAAGTAATACCGTTTATTTAGCTTCTTTTTTGTACAATCTATTAACTGTTATTATATTATATATATTTACATATAGTCTGATATATTTCTATACATTTACCGATATATAGACTTCCCGAATAATTTTATAACTTAATATATAATATTACTTATTTTTATTTTATAATAATATATAATAGTAATATATATATATTTGCTCTTCATTTTGTATAGATACATATATTCATTCATTTGTACACTTACTATAGGCTGATTGTTACTGTTGTTTTTATTGTTATATCATTTCTGCTATTTCTACCCTTGGTATAAATATTCCTTTAGTAACTCAAAGGTTGGCTGGAAGAGATCCCTTATTGGGATAAGCCCGCCTTTGTACATATAATTTTGTTATAAAACCTTTTGTAATTTTTGTTATATTTGTACAATAAAGTTATATACAACAACAACTGTTATACATATCCAATTATATTCCGAAATCTGCTCTTGTTGTGTGAGGATGCTCCCTGACTGATGAGTATTCGCATGTAATGTAACATTACAGATTTGACTTTGCGAGCATTCACATTTAATTACAAGTGAGGCATATTGATGGTACAAGTTGTATCTGGATATTACACATTGTATCATCACGAGGTGCGCATTGTAATGCTCGGTTTGCCTTCCTCACTGATGTAATGCTCGTATCTGTAACGTTACATTTCACGCGTATGCTCCCGTTGAGGAAGCACCTTAACACAAAAAGGGGATGAAAGAAGAAGACACTGGGTATGGAAGTACTTAAATTACGCGTTAAAAATCATTCATGTCTGAAATAATACAGAAGGAGCAGCCTTTTCAAGTACGATGTCGTGAAGGCAATATTGAAACTAGTTTGACTATGTATAAAACTATATATACAATGTGCAATTTTATATATGTGTGACCATTACACCGTAAATATAGCACTCAATGTATTGAACAAAAATAGTCCATCGGTTCAATTGGCGCGACGGCTATTCCTGCCGGCGACCTGCTTCCGTAACGACCTTTGTATTGGAGCTCTATTGGAAATACTTAAAAGTAAATACAACTCGAATATTATTTCGTTGAAACTGACTTTAAAAACTAAAGTGCAGTTCGAAGTTTCGATTTCCAATGGGTATATTTTTTGGACAAACGGGTCAGCTTCCTACCTGATGCTAAGCGACTACACCACCGTCCATGAACAACTGCAAGACGAAAAGCCGCGCTTTTCTGACATTTTTGACATGCTACTGGTTGCACGTTGTCTTACCTCAACACGGCTGACGAGCAGTCACTTCACAACAACGTTCGATGTTTTTAACAACGTAGATAGTAGCTAACCAGCATATTTCATAGGCAACGCAGATTTTGTTATTATGTGGGCTTGCACACTTAACTTAAGCTGATGAAATGTGAACCGTTGAATGCGTGGCGCTCTTTATTTCATATAACATACTTTTAGTATATAAACATTCATACAGATATAAAACATATGGTTTTGTATTAATAATAACGTATCTCCATTAGCACACTTTACTGAGACTTTCACACAACTCTTTACAGTTTTATACTTTTTTTTTATTTCATGAAGATTGGCAAACAAGCATACCGACGCCACAAGCCACGACGACGTTGTGGCGCAGCGGTAGCGAACCTGCCTTAAACGCCACAGGTCGCGGGTTCGATTCCCGCTCGGAGCCTAATATGTTTGTATTGACCATGCAAGCATATTTTCCGGTCTGGGTGTATTTGTCCTTGTCATTGTGAATGTTTCCGGACCCCGACACAGGATATCACTTTCCTAATGGGGGCCATTGAGTGTGCAACGTTTATTATTATTATTATACGGTCCGCCTGCTGGTAAGCAGTCACCGCAACCTATGAGCGCGCGCGATACCTGAAGTATCACATTCGTGTTGCCAACCCCAGGGATAGGAGGGAAGGGATTAGAGGAGAAAGAGGGAAGGGTACAGAGGGTTGAGAGACCGGAGTAATGAAAAACAACAAACTATATATTTAATAGCTTTAGGTCAGCTTATACCAATTTATAGAGGTAGGCTTCTTACGTTTATACTTGCGAGTATATCATCATTTTTATTTACATATTCTTACGAAGCGGCGCCCGTATGGAATAAGAGATTTCAGAAAATATAGGTATTTGTATTGCGGCTTTAGGCTCATGTATAAAACACTAGCCACTCCCATTAGGTTCAAAATATGGGATTTATATAAACATCCAGACATATCTTAATTTATTTCGGGAATATAAAGGTTTTATACTTTTTTTCATTTTCTTTTGTTCTTTGATTTTTTTATTTAATTTTTATGAAACATGTCGAATAACTACCGCTAGGAAACCTGCATTCAAATAAAATAAACCGCATCCAAATCAGTTTATGAGCTACGGAGCCTCACAGACAAACACTCATATCTAGCGGTCTAATATACCTCTCTCTTGGCATCGGGGATAAAACATTACAGCAATTTGAAAAACGGATATTGAGGGACACAAAATATTGACTGTAAATAACGTCAAAGTCTCAATTTGCCAGAGTTGCAGGGTAGCTAAAGCCCTGCCAGTAACAGTATTAATGCATTATGTATAAGCAGTGCTATTCGTTGCTCCTCTGGGCAGCGTATCTGATTACATAATACGCTAACGGCGCTGTGAAACAACCTCGAGCGTTACTTGATTATTGGACGATGCTTAAATAAAGATAGACGTTGTGGCGATGTGGGTGGCGAGTCTGCCTTTAGTCTCGACGATTGAGGGTTCGATTCCCGCTCGGGCAGATGTTTGTTATAAATATCTGTCACGGTTAGGGCTATTGTCCTTGTGGGTCTCCCCACCGTGCCTCGGCGAGCACGTTAAGCTGTCAGTCCCGGTTGTTATCTGATAATAATGGTTAACTCTTGATAAGTAAATTGCTCTTATCCAATGAGTAACTGGTTCGCTCTTAGAGTTGCGGAGGTTAGATGGCAATCGCTCCGTGTACAAACTAATAACCTGTCATATCCGGATAAGAGTAATAAGCAGACTCTGGTGAATAAAATACCGGGAATAATGCTAGGACGAAAAAGCTTAAATATCTACAGAATAACTATTATTTGTTGGTATAATAAATTAGGTCATCAGTCTACCTTGTGGGGTCTGTCCACGCTGCGCCTCAGGGTACGTACGTGTGGGAGTCCGCTGGATGCGGGTGGAGCAGGACCAGTTATTGTTGGACTCTTTGGGGGAGGCCTTTGTCCAGCAGTGGACGTCCTTCGGCTGATATGATGCTGATGATGACGATTATGATGATGTAGTGTATTTTTTGATATCTTAGAGCCCTAGGTTTTTTAACATACCTGTTTTATTAATTATTCCTTTTATTTTAATAGTGGGAGAGAAGAGAGCTTCCCCTCTACTCTTGGAGAGTATACTACGAAGATTCATCAGAATGGTGTAAAATTTTTAAAGTTCAAAAAAGATGTGTAGGAGCAATTTGTGGTCTAAAACCGATACAAAGTTGTAAGCCTTTTTTTAAAACACTAAATATTTTACCCGGCGTCGGAATGTGACAACCCCATCGCCCGCTGTTGGGATAATCTCTGTCACAGCAGAGATTATTGCACCAGTGCTGGTGGTCATACTGCTGGTACCGCAGTGTCAAATATTCTGCCGCCAAATAGTAGTACTTACGCATTACTGTGTTCCGGTTTGAAGGGCACTGTACACTAGTGAAATTACTGAGCACAGGAGATTTAAGAACTAATATTTCGAGGTTGGCAACGCGTGAGTGGGACCTAGTAATGGTGCTGCAAGCTCCATAGGCTACGGCGCCCACTTACCATCAGGTGGGCCGTATGCTTGTTTGCTAACTTGTAAAATAAAAAAATAAAAAATTACCGTTTCCCTGCCTTTAATCGAAATAATGTTAAATGAATCTGAACGAAATAATTTGTACAAGGAAGTGGATCGAAAGTAAACTTCACTAGTGGTGAAATCAAACAGTAGATGGTCTGGGTAAACACATTAGTTGGTTGCTTGTTCAGAGGGCACTAGATAAATCTATTGCCAACTAATTTCCGACGCGACGTCTTCCAGTGAATGAGTTGTATAAAGCAACACTAAACATAGAAACATTCTATTCTTTTGTTTGATTCTAAGCTGTGTAAAACGGAATTGAATACACAGAAGTGTGGACATTATTACTCTATGTATTTATTACAACTAGACTCGAATTATAATACGAGTTTATGACGCAGCAGTAGCGAACCTCAAGGCGACCTTCTCGATTGATCTTCGAGGACGTCATCGCACAAGCGTATTGATTTTGCGGGTTCGATTCCCGCTCGGAGCAGATGTTTGTTCTAATCATACAGGCATATATTCCGGTCTGGGTGTGTATCCTTATGAATGTTTTCGGACCCCCGACACTGGATATCACTTTTTTATGTTACAAGTTGCATTCGCATTTGGCCAAGCTGACGGTCAGCTATGTTGACCTAATGGTGATCTCTGCTATGAGAGAGATTATTCCCAACAGCGGGCGATGGGGTCGTCACGTTCCAACGCCGGTAAAACTTTACTATCCCTATTCTAACGATAAAGTGATGGACTGAGTAGAGTATGAATCCGTTCATTGTGTAGCGTTTATTTATGTATGAATAATTTTATTGTATATTTTAAAATAAAATAAAATGAATATATATAAGATTAATAAATGCGTTAGTATATAACTTTGTTATTTAACAATTCTGTTATTAAGCTGAGTTTGAGACACTGGCATCGTACGATATGATGAAGGAGAATAACAAGAGATAAACCTGTGAAGAGTTATGGCGATGTTTACTGACTCGCCTTGACGAAGTTTTCACGCTAACTTTATATCATGGCTCTTGTTAGCTACTTTGTTAAACAACAGTTACTATGAGTGACAACATGTGTAATTTACTGGCTTCTACTGGAAATGAAAAATAATATGACAAAACTGGCTGCTCCCACGGCTCCGTTTCTATGGTGTACCGATTTTTCTTTATTACACGGACCACAATTCTTTTTCTAAAGTAAAAACTTAAGTTACTCCTTATAGCATCAGCTATCTGCAAGTCAGTCCAACACGCAGACAGACGGATGGACAGATAGGCGAATTTTTTTTTTTGTAAGTTCCTACCCTATATACGCATTTAGTGAAAAGCTGTCTGTTTCTATGGGATTACAGACACTTCAATTTTATTTATCTGTATAAGTGGTATAATGTAAATTATAATTTTTCCATTCAACAATTGTTCGAGCGCGCTTAATTTTACTCGGTGGTTGTTAGCAGTGAGCGCGGAGAGCAAACAGCGAGGTGCGGAAGAGAAACGTAAAGGGGAAAATTAAAGGAAATGAAATGCCGGCGCTGTAAACCTTTATTTGCAATTTCGAAGCCATAAAAACATATACAGTTCTATCTTTGGAGATATTCCTTAGGAATCAATTTTCATATACGGGAATGAAATTCAAGGGTAAAACAAAAAGCGTTTCGAAAGAGATTAATTTAAAAGAGTTTTTTATTTATTATTTTAATTGGTTTTTTACTCAAGTAAGGTCACAGACATTTACCTATAGGCTATAGTGGCCGCATTTTAACGGGGGGGACCATTTGCTTAAAAAATGGTATTCGCTTACCTTGTAGTTAAAAAAATTGGAAGATCTCGCTCATAAAGTCTGAGCACGCGTCTGAAAAGACTTCTCAGGTGAAAGTTTTGATACTCTTTATGATCTCAGCGAGGAGCACGGATGAAATTTATCTTTCAACCGGAATATTAAAATTGTTATTAGTACAAGAAGCCGCGTGAAGCAGTGGGAATACTTAAGTCGAACGGATGGTAAAGTTCTGTTTCTATCACACAATACTTTAGACACACTAAAGTTTTATGGTAACTACGCATTGTATGTTAGTGATAAAGGTCTATAATTTGTTCAATTTAATTTAATTGCTATTATGATTATACTTAGTTGTTAATGGGAAATAATAAACCTGCTTGTAGGCGAAGCACTATATTTATTTAGTTCATTATATTATTTACATTCACACTAAACATAATACACAATATATTATTTATTAATTATTTATTTTACAATATTATAATATATATTATTCATTTCAACAGACAAAAATATTATATGTTTTACAAAATAAATATATATTTTATTCGACAGGCATACTCGGGCGAAACCCGTAGTATGTGGCAATTCTTTTGTGCGGACGCGCGAACACTTATTTAACAAGTACCGACATTAGAAATATGTTAACCAGTCGGCTTTAACTGCTCGATGCGTAACTGTGATCTGTTGTAATTATTATTTGATTCTGTGCTTGTAGACTTTATTATTGTGTGTCCATTCGTGTTAATTGTTTCTACTGTCGTCTATGTAATTTCTTCCTGCTAACCTTCTGACTGTGCTCTTATTTTGTGTGCTGTGTTTGTGTAAATATAATCGTGAGAGTAAAGTGAACACTTTTATTTCTAACTTGGATTGACTCTCATCTATACAAATACTCTGGAATGCAGTAAGTACACGTACTAAATGCTATTATTCGATACTCACTACAGCCACAGTTATTGTATTTATGTTCATTATTTGAACCAAAATACGTTAGTAATTAGTACGCAAAATTTATAATCGATAAAACCACGATTGCCATAAACAATTTCGTGCATATTAAAAAAAATCCACTTCCAAAGTTAATTCGAATATCAAAAGATTTTTCAGTTTACTTATTTTAATTCAACACGTATACAACAACACATAGATGCTACTGCAACACTGTGTTCTGTGAAGCGTGTCTTACGGACAACGACTAGAAAACCTCTTCGCCTACATTTTAAATATACAGAGCTTTGAACATACAATATGTAAAAATAAATTAAGTACTGGTTTTTGTGATAGTGTACAGGTAATCTCCTACATTCTTCATTCTTTAATAATTTTTATATAATAAGCATTTGACGACGTTGTGGCGCAGCGGTAGCGATCCTGCCTTAAGCGCCACAGGTCGCGGTTTCGATTTACGCTCTGAGCAGATGTTTGTAATGACCATATGGCCACGATTTCCGGTTTGCGTGTATTTGTCCCTGTCCTCGCGTGTTTCCGGGCCCCTTACACTAACTATCCTAATGGGGGCGGTTGATTGTGTAGCGTTTTTTTATTTACCATATTTCTTAGTATGATAATTTCATATGTTTTCTCAATAACCTTAAGATTTGATTAAGAGAACGGGACAGTAAAAGCTGTGACAAGCCATTCTTGTAAAATTGTTCACGCACATCATTGACTACAACTTCCACGTGACGTGACGCGTTTCTTGTTGACATCTTTCACTCTGTACACTTGTGGTGTGTTATTTAACAGAAATATTTTTATAGTTTTAGAGTCTAACTCTTCTTTCAGTGAGATATATATTGCTTTACATGGGGTACATAGAAGGAAAAGCAAATTACAAACGAGCTTCAAGAATATCTTGACGTTATATAACAGCCTATAGCCTTTCTCGAGAAATGAACTATCAATTGCAAAAAGAATTTTCAAATCCGACCAGTAGTTCTAGAGATTAGCGCGTTCAACCAAACAAACAAACTCTTCAGGTTTATAACATTGGTATTGATAAAAAATGTATGTAGTAATTTATTTAACAAACAGTTTTATTATTGTTACAAGTTCTTCTTTAAATATTAAAAATTGACATAATTAATATTATCATAAAAAATATTATAAATAGTCTGGATATAAATATAATATAAAATTGGCCTAGAACAACTATGTATGATACGTGTAACCTTAGTTTATTCAGAGTAAGCCTAACGCCATACAAGGCGAAGCAGTGAGCACCCCAAAGTCAATAAACACTGCGGATATCATTATTCGCGATATAACGATTATTTGTGCTCGCTCTACTGCGACGCGTATTTGCGGTTATAATTATTTATATTACAAACACAATGACGACATGATCATACGCATCGCCGCGGGGCTGGGTTTATTACGTATGCTTCTCTGTAGCGTTAATTTGAGCTACAGGCTACAACTATGTGCTGAGAAATTTTACAACTATCATATTGTGTGTTACGTGCTATCACAGCGTTTTGATTATAAAATAAAACATTGCATACATTATAATCGCAGTTTCTTTGAGAAGAAACAATGAGTTGTAAAAATATGAATTCCTGCAATCGATCTGTCCCTGCATCAGTAGCAGATCCTAGCAACCTGAACCTAGAAATTGATTCTTGTTTTCCAGACTGAGATTTGTATTTGCCACAAAGATATTTGGACTGATTTGCTTTTATTTTAAGATATATGTAACCTAACCTCGACTAAAATAGAGCTTTTGGCTGAGTTTATTGTTATTATTATTCATTTATCCCTAATAGGAATCTCATAGTGCATATATTAATAGATTTAAATAAAATAAAAAATAAGTATACAGAAATTACATAGAATGCAAAGAAAACAAAATTACTTAAGGTAATTCATAAATTTAAAACTACACGGTAAAATTATAGCTAAATTATCCTAGGTGACTACCGATCGATGTTAGATCCAGTAATCATCCCATGGTAAAATTATAACTACCTAACCTAAGTGATTACCGATCGAAGCTAGATCAAGTAATGCTCGCACCGCCTTCCTCTCTGACGGAGGTAACCTTCGATCGATGTCAATGCCTTAGCGTCGATGCTGCGCTTGCATTTCGTGCGGTCGGTGCCGCAGACAGAGTTTCTAGGGCGACGCTAAGACGGCGGTTTATGAAGATTGGCTTTGCGCAACACACATGTAAATAAATATTTTGTTTTTGTTTAAAATGAAATGCTTATTTTCATTTATAAGGAACATCATACTCACTTTCAAAAACAATATTTGGCTAGTTTCAATATTACTTCTATGGCTGCCGAAATGCTCTCGGCAGTTAGACGGCTATAACTCGGTCACTTCTGTGTGACCTCCAACGTCTACGTAAAAACGTCGTAAAGGAGGCAGTAAATACGAAACAACGTAGCTAAAGTAGTGCAACGGGTCACGCGTCCAGGAGCGGCGCCTGATTGAGTTCGCGTATAAAACTTGATAGATATAACATAAAACTTGATAGATGTAATACTATTACGATCAATGACATACCAGTAAACTATATTTTATATTTTTCTCAAAGTGTAGTTAATAAATGTGTGTTTTTAATAAGCAAGGACATAATTATAATAGGCATTCAGATTATTAATCGTTAAAAGACAATATTTTTTATGTTGAGGGTTAAGGGGCAGAAGTCTCACCTGATGTTATCCATCACCGCCGCCCATGAACCTCTGCAACACCAGAGAGCACTACCTAAGTTTCTAACCTTTCAGATGCAATAATTGGTTGTATAACAAATTATGTATAATTTATTTTAATGTATCATAAATTATTTCACTGTATATTATTATTTCTATTTATTAAATGTTTCCTAGATATACTAGTTTTCACTTCAATTACATCAGTTACTACGGGTGTTTTTATATTTATTTAATATTTATATTTTGTATTAATCAAGTAATAGCCACTCTTGTTAATAAAAGTAAAGAAAATATAATTGAAATGTAATATACGACGACGCTAAGATTTCATAAGGTTCTAATTGTCTGAAGATATTTCTTCATGTACAATTAAATCCCTTACACCTGCTAACATGGTGTTCACATAGCGTGTGTTTATGGTTCATCGCTCACAATCAGCTCGTGTGGATCAATGTTCTAAGACGATTATCACAGCTCAGTTGACAGTCCCGTTAATTGGTCTTGCTACAAAATATTACATTTACATCCATTGTCATTGTCATTGTCTCATTAAAATTTGTGGAAGAAATAATTTATAATTTGAATGTCATAAATAAATAGAAAGGATATATGGTGGTAGACGTAGAGCCTCAATATGCTAAAAGAATCACAATGAGAGTAATCCGTGATATAATTTCAATGTCAACAGTATGACAATGAGTATCTGGGTAAGTTGGGACGGATCGTTGGACGAAGCGACGGTCCGTACACTAAGAAGCAATCGTTAGAAATGCGTCCAGAATCCAGATACTACAAAAACACTTGTATAATTAAAGAAAAATAAAACTGTTGTTTCGCAAGTCTGATTGTAACTAAATTATAGTTATTTTATCGTGTGTTTTCAAGTAACAGCAATGATTTTAGGGTTTTTAATAATTTCAAGACATTCTATAGAGCGAAGCTTTATGAAGCTTTATGAAGCTGGCACGTTGCCATATTATTTATTTTATAAATCATTAAATATATTTTTAACAAAATTATTGTCAAATATTTAATTTAATTATAATCTAAATTTATAAATAATGATTTAAAGTGAACTGTGGTAGAGGCCGGAACATACAAAACCGCTTGTTTTATGTTTGTGGTCAACCATTGTGCATGTATTTATTGAAATTAAACTTTTGGTTGTATTTCGAACAAAACTGTATCAAACGATTAAATTCGAACCATTTATATCCTAACTTTATTTTCATACGTCTTGTTCTATTTAAACTCTCGTTCTATTTCCATAGGATAACTTATTTTATTTTAATTTTAGATTTTACAGTATGCTCGCCACAGTTGTAGGTGTCCGACTGCACTATCACTAAAAAATGAATGAGAGACGACCCTTACTTAGTGGCAGTTACGCCACAGTGACACCTGTATACTTACATGAATTACTGGGTACCTGGTCCACAGAAATCCGAAATAAAGTTCATAATTATTTGGACAACAAGAGGAGAAGTCAAAAGATTACAGACTTACAATAAATACGGAAGTTACAAGTACATAATTATGTTTAAAATATAGTTTAGAAAAATTTCATATTCGTTTGTGTTTTTTTTTAACAAATAATTGTTACGATTTTAAAAATTCTTTCACAATTAGGAAGCTAGATCTTTACCGAGAAATATAGGCATCATAGTACATTACGCCCCTAGGGAGAAAAGTAGGAGATTTTCACCCTCGGAGTATTGTTGTCTGCGATAATCGCGACAGTCGCGGATAATAATATTTTACTTTTCTCCCGTGGTGCATATACGTTTTTTTTCTACTATAAAAAGTTCGCTTTTAGTCTCTGGTACGAGGGATAAACATACGGTTGTTAGGTTACCGCGAGGTAAGGTGAGATAATTAGTGTCATCTTGCCGGAAAAAATCAGGTTCTTTTTTCCCTTCTACCAACTTTAAACCAACTTTTTATCACGACAGGAATAAATCTTGCGTGCGCTGCAATATATAATATGAAATAAAATAATAATATTAGATTATTCAGAACTGAACTTGTGAGAGAAACGTGTTTTCGTTATCCGGCAACGCGATATCGCATTTAGGTGTAGTAAAGTTTTAACGACATTAGTTCAGTGGTAGTTTGGTGACGACGTGTGTCGCTCACAACCCACGAGGTGACAACCCTCGACTTGTATTATTACTGTGGAAAGTTACTTTCAGTTTGCACTGGAGCCATTAACAGTACACGTTTACATTTGTTTTGTTTTGTAACCATGGTTGTGATAGTGATTTACATTGTTTTTTAATATTTCTAGTTGATTTTATTTCGCTGTCTGATATAACGTTCATAGCCCTTAACTTCGAAATACATAACTGGAGAGATTAATGATGTCATTTTATATAAAAAAGCTAAAAGATTAGAAATACGTCGCAATTTGGAGTAACTTGCGTTAAAATACTATTATTTTAAAAGTTAAAATTCACCGCTGTATTTTTTATTTTCTGTTATTATTTTAAGAATCGTTTTTTGTTTAAAAATTGATTGAATTGAATATAAGAACACTTATTAATTCTTTTTTATTATATTGTATGAATATGTTGAGTTCGTGAAGCACTTTTATCTTTTAATTACGGATTTAAAATTTTAATTTTATTATTAAATACAGTCGAAAACACGACTGTTTTTATAACTTTTTAGAGCTATAAATGTATAAAGGATAATTAAATTTTAGGAATTATAAAGTGAAATGCTTTAAAACAAAACATTAGCTGCAACATAATATTGAAATTATTCATTTTTCGTGAAAATATTCACTCAACATTAACACAGCAACCACGAGCATAATTAGAAAGTTTTATTAATTTAATGTTTAGTTTGTTATTTATTAGAATAGAGTAACAATTTGTATACTTCAGATAAAACCATAAATATACGTTAGAACAAGAAAATACCATTTAACTACGTAAAAACGAAACGGAGCAATGTTTTCACACGAGTCTAGTCATAAGTGTAAATAAATTAAAATGTAAGAGTTAATATATAACTACGGCTTCGCTCGCGTGGTCTATGGAATTATTGTTTCCATATTTCATTAAGTATTTATCATCATCACAAGCATTAATCGACCATTAGGTGTAAGCCTCGTTCAACCTTCTGCATACGCTTCTATTGTGGGCTGTCTGTATCCGAAAAAGCCAAAGATACTCCTAAACCTTACACTATTAAAACTGACTACTAAAACTATTCAGAGTTGTTTTTATAAAAAAATAATTCAAATAGAATTATTAGGTTCATATAATATTTTTTATTTAAGGATGCAACATAATTTAAAGAATCTTTCAATAAAAAGCACTGCAACATACTCATACATACATAGGTAGTGCGGCCATTAAACACGGTTCGGTTAGTTTTGTAAAGTTCGTAGTACCCTTTGAGTTTCTCCGCTGTGAGTCTCGTTTAGTTGAACTTTAACCTCCTGAGAATACTTTAATAACTAACTACAGAACCTATATTCGGGACCATGTTTGCATCTCTGAATACGAATCGCTAAAAGCTGTTTAAAAATGTTTTGAAAGAATTTAAAAGTTCTAAAGGGATTACGAAAGCAATCTAGTGCATGCAGATGTAAAATAAATATTCAAAAATAGAGTCTAAGCCTCTGAGCAGTTATTGTCAAAAGCTATATCCAAATTGATATTCCTAATATAGAAAAAGAGGTAAAGGCACCAAAAAGGTTTTAATATTGGTCTCCGAAGACATAACACAAAATTTGGATTTTGAAGGAAAATTTTGTTTACCTTTTTTATATCCTATAGTCGTCTATGTATTCAAAGGTCACCAGAAGGATACGATACCCGCAGAAGCAGTTATGACAAAAACTATAAAGATGATATAGTAGTAGCATTATATCTAACAAATATACGTCTAGAATATATATCTACTTATTCCAAGCACAGATGGGTATAAATGTATTAGATTACGAGTGCGGTGAGAGATGAAATAAAATCGTTCGTCCTTGAGACTCGTGTATGAGGTAGGGTTGCCAACATTTCTTCGCCAAAATATAGTATTTTCCAGAAGAAGCACAAATAAATATAGTACCCAAAAATATATAGTACTTAAAAAAATAACATTCAATTTTTTTAATTAATTTAAGCCAAAAGCTCATTATTAATATTGATAGAGTGGGTAATTTTATTTCACACTTCTCGCATATCGTAATCATATAAAAATATTTCTTTCTGTTAATGCCCAAGTGCTCTATTTAATGAGTCAAAGGTTAATGTAAGAGCGCGCTCGTAAATTTTAAATTTGTTGGTAGATTACGGTTTTTGTAGTTGAAAATATAGTATTTTTGCGTACTATATATTTCTTCAACAGCATATAGTAGGCAGACCCGAAATATAGTACAATACTATAAATTATAGTACGGCTGGCAACCCTAGTGTGAGGGCTCGTGTGAGTGTGATCGATGACCTCCCACACGACTACTACGACGCGCTCAGTCAAGCTTGGTTTGTTAAGCTCCGAAAGCTTCGATGGTGTTGTATGTTTGTAATTATTATTATAAAGTTGATTATGAAACTAATTAAAATAATATTTATTAGTGTAAAAGCTTGAGTAGCTAGAGAGCTAAAAAGTTGAGACGCTCATAGTCGGGTGCGCTCACTGTCCGGTGGGTGTAAGCGATCGGTGGGGGAGGCAATTCTAGGCGTGGTTAGTCAATAGATGGGTGACCGCATAGTGGTATTTCAACTGAGCGTCTCCGTTCTTCGGTCCCAACTGATATCCATTTGATAATAGTCGAAAGATCAAGTCAGAAGCCATGAGTACATGAATCTGGGTCGGCCACTAACCACTCGATTTATTTTTATTTTTATTTTATGTTACAAGTTGGCAAACAAGCATACGGCCCACCTGATGGTAAGTGGCTGCCGCAGCCTATGAGCGCTTGCAGCACCATTAGTAGGTGCCACTCGCGCGTTGCCAACCTCGAGATATTAGTTCTTAAATCTCGTTCGCCCAGTAATTTCACTAGCGTACAATGCCCTTCAAACCGGAACACAGTAGTGCCTAAACACTACTATTTGGCGGCAGAATATTGGACACTGCGGTGGTACCTACCTAGCCGGCCTCTTGCAACAAAAGACCTACCACCAGTGTGACTGATTGCACTGGTGGAATAATCTCTGTTGTGACAGAGGTTATCCCAACAGCGGGCGATGGGGTCGTCACATCCCGACGCCTTTAAATATAACGCCTAATATGAAACTAGTTAAAATAATATTTATTAGTGTAAAAGCTTGAGTAGCTAGAGAGCTAAAAAGTTGAGACGCTCATAGTCGGGTGCGCTCACTGTCCGGTGGGGTAGGCAATTCTAGGCGTG
Organism: Hestina assimilis; assembly: GCA_023373885.1. Lineage (NCBI taxonomy): Eukaryota > Metazoa > Arthropoda > Insecta > Lepidoptera > Nymphalidae > Hestina > Hestina assimilis. The sequence goes on from CM041753.1 coordinate 14,642,603, forward strand.
GTTAGTCAATAGATGGGTGACCGCATAGTGGTATTTCAACTGGGCGTCTCCGTTCTTCGGTCCCAACTGATATCCATTTGATAATAGTCGAAAGATCAAGTCAGAAGCCTATATGAATCTAGATCGGCCACTCACCACTCGATAAGAAGAAGCAGAAGTGTGGAAGCTTTTTTGCATTTCTCTTTTGTAAATCACAGTTAATTATAATAAATAGCTACAGTTTTTGTAAGTTGCGTTATTCATTTTACTAATTATACCCAAATACTACAATGTTTAGGTAGATGGTTTATTTTTCGTTTTAACTAATTTTATTCTTCTTCTAAGTCTGCAATTTTATGTATTTTAAGAGTTACACAGCCTACACACGATAAATAACCTCCAGTTTGCAGGTTTATTATTATTGCCGATGGAAGCATTGCCACATATTGTTATTGTTCCTTTGATATTTATGTTGCATATCATATTTCACACGTTATCATTTCTCACATGAACTGGAATAAAGAATAACCATACGGGAATGTTTCCGAAGTATCGAGGACCGCCGCGCGCCTTGTGAGTCTCGCAACAGACAGAATATAATATGTAACGAGCAATGTTCCGCCTACACTTATAAAACTCGGCTAGGCGAGAACATTTTGTATATGACCATTTTCTTCAATAGTTATTAGAGAAATAGTTCAAATTGCATTATACTCATGTATTTCTCAGTGTTTAGCAAGGTCTGGGAGGGGTGGCAGCTACCCCCATATGTAGCTGTTGAGTTGTATAATTGAACTTTTGATTACAAACACCTTAATGAAATATGTACTTAATAAATATTAGGAAAGTAAGGATTGACTGTCTTCTTAGTTAATTAACCTTTAATGAACTCCCTACAGTAAAATGTCTTATGATTATAATATATAGTTAACAATATGATATGATCTAAAAAACTATTGTACTCACCTAAATTTACTTTGTGTGATTCTTTTATGTAAAAGTTTTCCGGAAACACACATATACACAAAAACAACCGCCCCGTCCAGTTTACTAAGAGACCTCTTACATGATCTTCCTTCACGATTTACCAATCATTAGCGCCCGAGAAAAGTAATTCTTGGTTTATAATTCCACCACCTTGCTGAACTAAGTTTGTGAATGCTACTTGTGAATATAAAAACTAGTCATCCTAAAAGCAAATCTTATTTTTTACAGAAAATAAATATGGTTAATAAAAATAATATGTTATTTTTAAATTTATTTAACTCTTTGAACTCTGTCTCCCAGGTTTTAATTGGTAATTAATTGAAGGCGTGCATAATAAACAATATTAAATATCACTAGCCCAAGCTCGCTGGCTTGTAGGGTTTCCAGATATACAATAATTACAGCCAGTTCCGATTCGTTCAATTATCATGAAAATTATATTGGTAATATAATAAAAAAATTAACTCTGCTATAAAATAATGATTTATACCTAATTCAGGCACACTCATAAGCATAAAACAAAATACACAAAAAACTTCCTCCTGCACATAAATTTATTTTAATTTTATACTTTTGTATTTAAGTTCTTGTAAGTCTAAACATAAATCCTTTTATTTAATAAATGTCTTTATTTATTTATATTTTGCCTCAACTTTTTAATAGGATGTCTAAATATTTAAAATAAAAATACTTTGAACTATACTAAATAATTATTGTTTTAAATATAAATGATAAGAGAAAAAATATAAATTGATGAATAGTTTCACTTATCAAATATTAATCCCGATTATATGTAAGTATATCGTGGTAGCACTACTTGTCGGTGCGGGGCGTGGAAATTGCTTTCGATGTGCAGCCATCACCCTCCGCGCTTCGTCTGGCTGAAGCGATGCATTATATTATTTTTATTAAACGATATTTAAAGCAAATATTTATTGTAAAAAGTTAATCTCGAAATAAAACTGTATGTTGTAATTCTGAAAATGATGCTGGATGATGGTTGTTGACCTACATTCACTTAAACTAAATGGGACTCGGAACTGTGTAGTTTATGAAGTAACGAATTATGCTCTTAAGGTTATTAAGAATTCCATTTTCTTGAAAATTACATTCTCTCGTACAAAACCATAGTAATGCAATTTATGTATATTGTATATATGTATGTATTATTTATGGTGATGATATGTACCTACCCTCTGCAATATTTAGATGAGGCGTCCAATTTAATAGGGGCCTACTTTAATATTTTGAAAGCAAATTAATCATGATTGGATAACGTTCTTCTTTCTTTTTGTTTACTATAGAAAGTTCAGGCTTTGATATACAAATTAAATGCTATAATATTTAAGATCAGCTTGGTCGGTTTCAATTGAAATTTATATCGTTAAATACAATTATGGGAACTGTGCAAAGCAAATCACGACAGTGCAATTTCAAAAATCTATATGTATTTTATACTTATATCGCACTAATCTAATCATAAATTATTATGAATAGCTAGCAAAAAGATTTAAAGATAAATACATATAAATTGAATGTCTGATAGCTAGCAACTGAAATAATTATGTATGCAGGGCTTACTGTTATTACATTTTAAAGTAGTAAGTAGTACGTTTTATTTTGTGCATTCCATTCTCTTTGATCTGATAAAACTAATCAAAGTTGATCATTTTTGACGCTGGCCGTTGGTGGGAGCGTGTTAAAGCCCAAGACAGTGCTTTTTTTATTCCTGTCAAGAAATCGCTTGGCTATACTTCTAGGATATTGTTTCTCTGCCGTATGATACAGAGTTGTGCATAGAGTTAATTATTGTAAAAGCAGTTTCGTTTTGGATTAAAAGACGTTGTATTATTTACATCTTACAAAAATATATACATATACATAGGTTAGACCGCTTAAAATTAATTTTACGCTTGGGCAGTAATGAAATAAAATACGCAAGCTATAAGAATCTTCTTGATACGAAACTTGATATTTCAATTTATCATCTCATTAAGCTTTTAAACACGCAAATGTCTGGTTAACTCAATCATCTTTACATAAATTACTTACAACATCATTTTCAAAGCTTCCGTCTCAATTTGATTTCATTGTTTTATTTGCAACTAGTTTCTGCCAGCGGCTTCGTCCGCGTGAATAACGATTTTAATAAAAACTCTGAAATCAGTGAATCTTTTACAAACTCTGAATGTCATATTTATTTATATCGAATCAACAGCCTAAGAAATAAGTTTCGAATTTCTAGCTACAAAAATTAAGATATTCTTAAAACACTTTTTTCGCATTAAAAAATAGCCTATGTCCTTTCTCAGGCTGTCGCCCATGTGTGCATCAAATTTTATATAAATTGGTTCAATTGTTTTGACGGAAAGACAGAGTTACTTTCGCATTTATAATATTAGTAAGGATTGCAATTTTGCTTTATGCAAACTCGGCCTTCATACAATGTATTTGAAACTTAATTTAAATAAAGTTATTCAGATTAGAAATCATCAAAAATCTGATTTAACATTTTAGATCGCAAAAAATAAACTTTTCGGGAGGTCTTCACAATAGATTAATACGCAAGATTAAATCAAAGGATAACGAAACTGGACCCGCGTCACGTCGCTCACATCGCACAGTATTAAATTAGAGGCAATGAGCGACTGGACGAGCCTCGGGAGGGATGCCGTCTCACCGTGCTCTCCACAGAATACTAATCTTACTGGTTGTTCAATATCACAAAGTTTAGCAACCTGGCCAATGTCAATTTAAACAGTACCACTAAATTTAATGTATGAATGATTGTTCAAAATAGATTTATTTCAAATAGATGTGAAATACAAAATTGATATTACTTTAACGTAGTTACATCATTCTGAATATACAACAAAAATAATTTTAAGAGTTTCTCTTGAAAAAAAACATTTTACTAACAATAAATACTCAAGATTTTTACAATAATTTAATGGAACCGAGACAAGAACGCTAGCAGTATGTCTCCGTTGAATCGCAATCCCACCGCAATGAAGAATGAACCACCTGCCACATCCCGAGGCAATTTCTTTAAATAAATTGATCGAAATTATCTAGAAATAAGGTCAGTTAAGATATTGCATAAATATATTATCGTATGTAATTGAAAACTATAATGTCATGACGCAATCATAAAAAATATTAAACACTCAAAGTTTCCACGATGTAAAATTTAGGCAAATAGACTTGTTATTGAAAAACTTTTTCTTCATTTTACTGATTTTAACAGGAAGTTTCGACATTATTGTAAATAAAATATTTACAGCAATAATCAAAAAAAATATTTTATAATACGTAGAAAGGATTAGGTGTATAGTAATCCTTTGAACGTAAACATCTTTAGAAAATAACGTTCAATAGAATCATACTGTTTAATGCAGGCAGTAAAAGATATCGGAAAGCAATAACACATAACATTGTAGCTCTAATTCTTCGAGTCTTTAACTGTCATTAACGTTATCGTTATTCTTTCCCAGGTAATTCAAGCGTCTTCTGGCATCCGTCAAACAGTGTCGCTCGCTGTATAGAAAGTGTCTAACGAAACATATTTTATAAAAAACTAGCGACCCGCTCTGTCTTCGCACGGGTATAAAATATATAGCCTATGTCATTCACTGAAAAAATGATTAAAATCGATCCAGTAGTTTTGATTTATTCATTACTGCCCGTGGCCCGCACGCGTTAAATGTAATTATTTAAGACATCATTTTTTTTTCTCCACTATTTAATGGATGTTATTATACATACAAACCTTCCTCTTCAATCACTCTATCTATTAAAAAAACCGCATCAAAATCCGTTGCGTAGTTTTAAAGATTTAAGCATACATAGGGACAGAGAAAACGACTTTGTTTTCTACTACGTCGTGATAGAGATATTTAAACGACTGAAAAAATATACAAAAGTAGCTGCCATTTAAACTTGATTACTCTGTGTATTTGGAGTTCATTATTATTTATAAAGTATTCATATCAGTATTCATTATGTTATAAAGAGATTCTAATAACATACGAAACAATTGATTTATTTAAGATTTTTAATAAAAAAAGAATAAGTTATTATAATTGTTCATTTACTTTATTTTTGTGTTAATAATTTTCATGAATTTCACAAACGACCAGGCGGCCTGGCCGCATCTGTTGATTGCATTTTAATTCAATAAATTGATTACCATAACAATCATGAATATTAACTTATTTATTAGTTATACTTATGTATTAATTAATATATTTATTAGTTTTTCGTCCGTAATTACAATATGAGAAAATAACTTTCCCCTTAATTTACACTTTATAAACTGACTTTAAATGCATGTAAAATTATTTTCAACATACTTTGATTATCAATAAAATCAATATATTATATTTCAAGCTACGTATAGGGCTATTAATAATGAAAACCATTTCTAATGTCAAGAATATTTTTGCTTCTGGCCAGCGCACGGGGTCTTTTGCTACAGACGGGCAAGGGATAAGTTACAAATCAGAGCCATGGATGGGAGTGAGGTGTGCGGTGAAGGGGTGGGGAGGGGATGCTAGTTAATAGACGGACGTTGAGGTCGACATAAGGGTCATGTTTGTGGAGCTAATTGTGTAATGCGAGTTTAGCGATGACGAAGCGCTTTCAAGCGTAAGACCAGCAGCTCTAGTTATTACTCATGGGCGTAGTGGTGTTAAAAAAGCAGCGTGCAGTGAATTGTAATTATTTGCATGCTTTAGCATTGGTGTTTTCAGCACGGCCGGTTCAAGCAAAGAATCTTAGTAAAGCGCTTCGTTAAGTTCATATTGCGTTTACCGTATAGGTTTAGTACATACTGATATAACATCGCGTCTGATGTAAGTCAGATCTCAATCACGTGCCTCGCCGCATCCACTTAACCCGAGGAGCATCTCCGCAAACAACGCGTACATACGTACTGCCATATCATTATGACAGTTTGTACACTATTGTTCTAGTGAGTACATGACTCGTGGGTCTATCGCTATCATTTTGAAATTACTTGTTCTATATTTTGAATGTTTTGTTGCAACACGAATTGAAGACGTGCATTTTTTGTAGATCTTTAGAGAAAATTATAGGTACACAAAATAAAATAAACTATACATAATAAAATACACATGTCTTGATTTATTTTACTATTCAGTATTTATTATGTTATTTAAGTTTAATAATAATTAAATGTAGTATTTTTAATTGTTTTGTAATACGGGGCTGTTCCTTTTCAATTAGGTAGAAAATAGCCACTTAGTAGGTTTAAAGCAAATTTGAAATTGCAGATTAAAGTAAGGCAAAACGGAACAACGAGCTCTTAAAACACATTAGTATTAGCGTTACAAGTTTTACTAATTGTTACTTATTATAGGTGTTCATATTATTACTAAGCCAAGTCCTATTTCGCTGTCAATGATAGATGAAATAAACTGAATCAATTTCCTAAACAAAGATTCAAAAAGACACGATAGTGATAAACAAACTAACAACCTGCCTGATAGTTAATTTTCATTATAAACTTATGCAATATTGAAAATTTTTTACCAAGTGAATTGGTAGAAAGAAAGGAAGATTAAGGAAATGGAAAGGAAGTGGTAAGTTTTCGGGCCTGCGCTACCACGCTCGTCGTCGTCTCACTCGTCGGACAATACTTTACAGGATAGTTCTACTTCATGTCGACTTTTGTCGTAGAGGTCGAGAAAAGTTTTTACGGCATTAGTTCAGCAGTTTGACAAATAGTGCAGAGTTATTCCTTTGTGAACAGTTAACAAATCTAACAAGGTACATAAGTATTTATGAAATTAGTAGTTCTTTCTACAGGTAATTCAAATATAGAAGGTATAAAATGAAGGGAACAGTGGGTAGGCGATGGGGCCTCTAGCGCTCTCACTCAGAAACAGCAGGAATATTACTTTACGGCGTTTTACTGTGAGAGGGTAGGACTTCCCCGGTCATGCCGGCCCATTCGTGCCGAAAGGAGCATGGCTCTCCTTTTTATTCACACACAAGCAATATTCAAAAAATAGTCTATGTATACATATTTTCTCACCAAAATGATGGATCTACGTCCTTTTAAAACTTTCTATAAAACTCATGGCAATTAATCTACAGAATATATAAAATAGAATTGTTTCTCAAAAGTCTGTATCCATAATAGAAACACAATGGCTCATAATAATATTTATTATGAGCCATTGTGTTTCTATTATGGATATACTATAATACCGTAATAAGTTAGAACGCATTCATTGCCTCGAGGGAGATTCGAGTCGAGAGCACTCCACGCGTACTTGTAGTCTGTAGCGTCGTAGCATCTAACGTCTACAATCTATGGGCTCCTCGCCTTTAGTAGACTCGTTTGACGAAATTAGCATCATAATTATAGATGTATATTATATCTGAACAGGTCATATAGAAATAAAAATGTCCAAACATTTGCTGTCAATTCGCACTATAACGCAAAGTTAGCGTGTGACTAACCTTGTTTCGTTGGGTTCAAACAAATCAATCAACATTTTTTTTTTAAGAATAGTACAACTATGTATGTGAACTATAACACACTATTAACTTTTTTGCATTATATCTATTTTTATATTGAAGTGAAACTTCTAATGTGACTTCCAACAAGGTTACGTTAAACGTTTAACGCTACCACGTTTGTGAATTGTAAGCAATGTTAATAAAGTTTGTCATAAAGAAACAATATGATTTCAATAAAAATCAATTCCTACCCCTTTTCGTTTTCAGTACCACATTACGAAGTTTCACTTCTTCCCCGCGGAGGACTCCACGCACAATTTTTTTATCAACCCTGGGGTCCAATGACGCTACTCCACTGGATGGTTAGTGGAAGTGGAGTCTACACGCGATATTATTCTAAATATTTAAAAAAAATGTTTCTGTAATGATGTAAATATAACTTGGCTTGTTAAATGAATGACTTTTAACAACTTTCGTTATTAAGAGTGTCTTTCTGGTGTACATTAATTAAATTGGTTTTTTGTATTATACTTAAACAACTTTTTGCCTTAATATGCCTGAATACTTCATTAAGAATGTAAACAAAGAAAATACAAAATTAATCTCGCTTATTCATTTCCTTCCTTCACTTTTATGAATAAGAGACTAATTCTACCATTGTTCAGCAATCACAGCTAAACAAATTTAGCATACAGTCGATACAGCTTTTTAGATTATAAGTTAAATTCTAATTAATTAAATTAATGTTTTCTGCATTTTTTTCACAGGTGTTGTTTTTAAAACGTAAACGCGCAAAAATTTTTTTTTTTTCGAAATTCAACAATTTCGACAATTCACGTGAAAAAGAGTTTGAATGTTTATATGGAAGTCCGACGTTTTTAAAACTAGAAGCATAAAACTTTGTTTTCAGTTAAAATTGGAGAGGAATAAAGATGTCATTTATAGTTTTCTAAAATTCCACCCCAAAGAAGCGTAAAAACGTTTGTATTCAAATTGCTATACACGCAGGCGAAGCCGCTGACAGAAGCTTGTTTTTAATATGAACGCTACACACTCAACGGCTCCCATTAGGATAGTTATATCTTGTGTCGGGGTCCCGAAACGTAGACATGGACATTGGACAAGGGCAAACACATCCGGATTGGAAAACATGCATCTATGGTCAAAACAAACATGTGCTCCGAGTGGAAATCGAACCCGCGACCTGTGGCACTTCGCCAGAACGTCGTCAATTATACAGATACATCATGTATGATGATCATGTTTATGTAGCTCAATATAAACTAAAGAAGAAACTTCTACTTGTAACGGAAAAGTAAACATTGAATATAAAGGTTTACACAGCGATAGTTATTTGCCTACTTCCCGCTCGCTACGTAACCCAATTTGTGCCAATTAACTGGACGACCGAGTGAGCCGAGCGACGTACTTGACGATTACTCAGAAATCACTACCGAACTCATTTCTAGTTCTAGAATATTGAAATGAAATGTAGAATTGATTCAAACAGTGTTATATTTTACCGGTATTTTTCAATACTATTTAATTTACCTATTGAAAACTCTAATGTTTGAGTATATTGCAATGTAATAATTTGATAGTGTTATATGTAAAGCCCTAAGCATATAAGCTTAAGGCGAGTCTTATTGACGTTGGTTTATTGAAAACGAAAAGCAGTCCTTTTATTGCGCCTGGCCCCGCTTCTCGTCAAAGAGATGTTGTTATGGATAAAAGCCGCAACGGACAATACAGATTTTAACAAATGGGGCAAATATTCACCACTATAGCAAAGTTATATTTTTACCTTTTGCAACTCAAAATAACAGCTGGTGTTGCTATAGGCTAGAAAAAGTAAAATAAACTGTATAAAATATGTTTTGTGCTGACTAAGGGTTAAAGGAAAACTTGCTCATTTACAAGAACTGTATTTAATATTTAGCGTAGAAATCATGCTTTAATTCTTTCTTACACCACTAGACACTAGGAACTATAAACCAGATCGCTAAATATTGCAATACTGATTATTAAAGAAAGGATTCTTGCTTATTAAAAAGAAGGATGGACGGACAGCACCGCACTGCCACACGGCGGTAGAGTTCCATTGGCTATTGTATACACGTTAAATTCGTTGCTTAGTACATATATCGCGTTCGTGCTGTATAATTTTAAACCTAAAATATATATCATTATAATTTTTTGTACGACACGTCGTTTTCAATAAATTTAGAACAACATCAACAGCTAAAATAGTGCTCAAATATTGAAGTTATAAAGAAATAATAAAGCGCGCCTTTGACACGATTTCAGTTTACAGCCGACTAAATGCTATTCAATTGAACTCTCCACAAGTAGGCCGCGCCCCAAGAGTTTTGATTTCACTGCTTTCCTCAAATGAAATTTTACTGTGTTTATTGAGTTCCGCACCTTCATTAAGGTCTTTTGTGATGAGAAATTTCTAGTTTTACAAAATCCCAGAACTCTTGTTTGCTTTCAACAAAAACATTTTGTCGAAGTCTAACACAGTCATGTCAATTATAAATTAACTTAATCTTAAGAAATTTAAAATGTGTACTTATGCCTGCTTGTAATCTAATTGGTTGATTTTAAATACCTACTTGTAAGTTACCTAAATGTAGGTATGTACGTACCTATACGTATGTACGTACATAGTTTTTAAGATATAAAGTTACCACCGCTTGACGCGAGTTTCTTCATTTTCGTTATTATGATGCGCATTTTATTATTGTACGTATTACGATAATCTAAATTGCAAAAGTTATATTTTATTTATTGCTCACCGACTAGTTACAAGTACCTTTTATATTTCGTATTCAGACTGTGTGATATATTATTTTTATTATTTTTTCTTTTATTTAAATAAATTAGCATGAATGGTTGTTGGATATGGTAATAGAACTAACATCATCGTCATCGGTGAGCGAGTCAGTTCCGCTTGTCGTGTTTTTGTGAAATTTATGGAAATTAATTAATGTAATGGAAATTTATTAATTTTATCTGTAGCCTGAATTTCACACACACAAAATAATGTTATTCAATAAAGAAGAACAACACTTATATAATATAAATTATTGTAAAGAAATTTACCGCCGGTCGATGAAGAAAGAGCGAATAGACCAAGAAAGAGACACAAAACAAGTTTGTATAATATGTATAAATAGCTCACTAACTGTAAGAGATCAAAAACCAAAACAGAATTCTACACGACCCTGCGTTTGTTGATCATAACTAAAGACGTCACAATACGGAGAGGACTGTGGAGTTTTCATTTCTGTCCACATGACTGCCTGTTTTTTTTAATTTATAATTTCTATTAAGTATGCATGTTGGCGTATAAAACATTTTTATCAGTGCGACACCCAGTTAATTTTATATAATATAATAGCATTGAAGATAATATATTTTGATATATAATTTATGTAATCATTTTAAATTTTCTGCCCACTTACGTAGTGTACTCTTCAAGTACACTAGGCAGTGGTAGTGTGGGACTCGGCGGGCTGTTAATATAGAGGATATACCCACTACAACTCAGCGGAACCCTCGTCACCATATTGGGACGTCATGGGATCGCTTGCGCAAACAACCATGACGCCCCGGCGGGACGGTCCGCACCGTGTACTACCTCCCGTGACCGACCCGTAGACATGGAGTGACGTGCCACAGAGTTATTTAATCTTTATAATTTATTTAGCGGCAACAAGCACGTAATACTGATTGTTGTTGTTGTTGGATTGGGAACAAGGGGAATGACGGCTGCGAAGGGAAAGGGTTTTGTTAAGAAAGTCCTGTTAAACACTTACTATTATTTATTCGAAGAATTTGTAAGTTGCTACGTTTGGGCAGAGATCTCTCCGATTACACGATGCACAATTATTATAAAACCGGCCAAGTGCGAGTCGGAGTCGTGCACGAAGGGTTTCGTACAATATAAAAACTGCAAAAAAAATCACGTTTGTTGTATTGTATGGGGGTATATTTTTTATTTTATTTTGTAATATAATTAATTCTGCTTAATATAATTCTGTGAATATTTCAAGCGTCTATCTGTTGCCGTTATCAATATAATAAATAAATAAATAAATAAATAAATAAATAAATAATCGCTACACACTCAACGGCCCCCATTAGGATACTAATATCCTGTGTCGGAGGTCCGGAAACATTCACAATGACAAGGACAAATACACCCAGACCGGAAAATATGCTTGCATGGTCAATACAAACATATTATGCTCCGAGCAAACACGAGCAAAAAAATCAAAATTGTTGTATGTTAGTCCTCTTAAACAAATGTTTTCTTATCTTTTTTAGTATTTGTTGTTATTGCGAGCAACAGAAACACATTATCTGTGAAAATTTCAACTGTCTAGTTATCATGGTTCATGGGATACAACCTGTTGGCAGACCCATTGGGTACAGAACCCTAAAAACTGTTTATAGACGCCGGAGTCAAATCTATTTTTTGTTTGTTAGTACCAATGTAAGAATATAATAAGGGGAGTAGAGGAGGGTGGCGATAATAAAGATAAGATCATAAGAAGATAATTTGAAAGTTTGTATGTTTGATATACAATCACGTAAAAACGGCTTAACGGATTTGGATGAAATTTGGCACGGAAACAGATTGTTACCTGTACTAGCACAAAGGATTATGGACTTTTATTCGGAAAAAAATGTTAAGTTCCCGTGGGACAAGCAAAAAACGATATAAGAGATTTGAATTCCGACACTGTTGTGTCTTCAGGAATGTAGAGTATTTATTATTATTATTATTATTGTCCAATGTAATAATAAATGTGAAAGTTCGAATTAGCTTTCTTTTTGTTTTATATAATGATACCTATTCACTATTTAATCACTCAACCGATTTTTATGAGTACTTACTGTTATGTAAATGTATGTGATTTTGTAGACAAAACCGCGGGTCACTTTTTGTCGTGAAACAAATAATGTGAAGAGGGTGAACAATTGAACATCCTCTATGGATGTAAGTTTGTATTGCAATAAAGGTGCCTTACTAAAAACGTTATTCATGCGGCCGAAGCCGCGGGTACATGTTAGTATGATATTAAATTAAATTCGACAAATTATTGGAAAATATTTGACCTTGATAGTTCACCTGCCTCGCGCGTTTATTCCGCGGCTGCGTGGTTCCCGCTTCGAGCTCTCGAGCGCGACCGACGTCATCCGACATCGCCCGACGGGCCCGACGGACCCGACCCCTCCGCGCCCCACCCTCCCGCATCTCTTCGTTTATCGAACCGACGACGCGACGCAATGGCCGACTCTCTCGCATTGACAAAGTTATACGTCATACCGGCTTTTTTGCTATATTGTTGTGCATTCGCCGCGCGGTCGCCGCCTGGAGCGCGTGTTTTATACTATAAACCGCGTCTTGTTATTTAGACTACCGTGAAATTAATAATAATTATTAGTCACATCCGACTTTCTTACTAATAATGCCAACGGCTATATCATATCACAAGGTATGCGGGGTTCCTTTGTGTTTCAACACAGCAATTCTTACCCCGCACAAATCGTTCTTCTATGTACCTATGGGTGAAGAACGTAAGAAATGGAGTTTGGCGATGGGTCGGACTTTCCCTCCTAAAGCTAATCGTTTTGTCTGTGAAGATCATTTTGATGTAAGTTCTCTTTTTCTAACCTCTTATTTCTAACTTCACTAATTATTAGTATGTAGACTTTTTAACCTTTATAACCGAGGTGAGAGGCGTACACATTTCTTAAAATCTTTACCTCCTTTTATCGGGTAAAGTTAGCGCCTTGTGGTGTTTAGCCAACTCAGTGGGCGACGGGAGCTTGCCGATGGAACCTTTGTAACCAAGTAAGCCGCACTATTTTTTATTAATTGAGCTACGTACGCCTGTGAGACGTGTGTTTAAACTTTGCTTAACTTATAACAATATATTTTGTGGTTTTGTTATCTTTCGTATTTCGTGAATTTCTTACATTGTTTCAGATATAAATATATTACGATCTAAGATTTATACGATATTATGGAAATATTTGGGAAGAAGATTGGTTTTTCTCTGGACAATCAGCTTCTAAATACAAGTATAACCAGTTTAAAACGACATTCCATGTTTTATGTGAGGATAAGAATAACTATGTTACTGAAAAGGTGTATCCTTTACAACATCTGCTCTTACTAAACAAGATGATTCACGTCCTGGTGAAGAAGCTTATTTAACTTCTTTTGTAGAAACTGATCTGATCCATAATCTGAACCTGCTCATACTGCTTACTGAGACTAAGTATTATTATATTTCTTACTCATTTAAAGTAAAAGTAATGAGAATCTTGTAATATTGACCTAAAAACAAAGAATGTATTGGAGAAAAAAAATTGTTTTTTCTTTAATTGTGATTAAAGATTTCATTTCAAAAACTTCGTTCTGTTATTAATTTACATCCCAATCTAAAATAATCTGCGAAATGTAGAATTGAAAACAAGTATATTTAGGCCTACAGATTGTCATTTATATGTGTACGCCTCTGACATGTATGTTAACGCTTTAAGTAATCACAGAATACAACAGATTAGGCTTCTAGTTACAGAATACAACAGATTAGGCGTTAATTATGCATACTATACAGACAGTTCAAACTGCCTTAAAAATTGATACAATTGATTTCTGCTAAATAATAATTTCAAGCGATTGAATATTAATGTGATCCATATAAAAATCATATCTAAATAAAACCTAAAATATACACTATTTGTTACAGTTAGAAAACGACACAAAGAATTACGGTAGCTGGAAGGTAAATAGGAATATAAATCTTAGGCTAAAAAAAGGCATTCTACCGCACAAAAAAGGCTGTTGTACCGCACAAAAAAACCTTGTTGAAGATATAGAGGTGAATGAGAACAGCGTGGAAACAGCAGAAAAAAGTACGAACACCACCCATTGCACGGAAGAGGCGACAGGAGTCGGCAGTAACAATTACCATTTACAGGATTCTACTAGACTTAAAGAGGATCATTTCGACGTTAAAAATGATAAATTCCATGGCAATGGATTGGAGACCTATGTCTTTATAGAATGCGAAACGAGTAGACGAGGGTTTAAAATACTAAAAATAGTTTAAATGTGTGTACATATCAGTTGCGACTGTATGTGGATTATAGTGCAGAATAATTTCTTTTTAGCACTAAGTGTATAAAAACAAAGCTATAATTTTGTTATTTAGAAGAGTCAGTACCCATATTTAAGTACATGTCTATACGCACCCATACGCGTTTCGAAAAACGATCATAATTATAGGCTCGAAGGAAACGCTGGTCTGTAAGCGCTCTTTGAGTCCCGGCCGGCGACGTTGTCGGGTTCAGTAGAGCTAACTACACATTAAGAAAAAATGTGCTAAAATATACCACTACTACTAAAATAATTGTAAATAATTAACAAATTACTAGAGTTTGTACCAAAAAAATTATATCAGCTACGTTAATATTATAAATTTTACAAACATGGCTGCGTACTATAAATATCACCGCTCGGTGACCTGGAGCAGCGCTGAATATCTGAAAGTAAGTTTTTAAAATCATATTTGTGGCAAACAACGTGGAGCTGAATAGAAATCTTTTCAACAATATTTGCTAATAAGACCCTGCTATTCTACTTTTTAGTAACGTTTGTACTTCGAGATAAAAGTTTTTAACATTTTAAGACTTTTTAGTATACCTAAGAACATAGGATAAATGAATAAACATTACTCATTCGTATAATCATTGTGATACTCTTGTGCTATCGGACTTATTATTGAATATAGATAAGTTTACTTTTAAGCAGTTTTCATAAGCATTTACAACACATCAGTCAGTTTGTTTTTTTAGCGAATCTTACCAAGGTCAGTTAGTCCAGGTAGTTTACATGCCGCCGCCTAATTTAAGCTTATTGCAGCTCTGTATTGTATTTTATTTTTATGAATGTAAAGGTTTTATCCTATTGTTAAAATAATATTATAATAATGCCATTAAGGCATTTCTTTTCATGATGCTGAAAATGTTTAAAACTTTGAACTATTATTAGGAATAAGATGAGAAAAGATGAAGGAGTGGGGATGCGAAGCGCATGATAGTGAATAAGTTAAAAAGTTGAGAATTAGTGTTAAGAGACATTAAAGGGCAGTCGGACTTAAGACTTTGTGGAAGGCCGCTAGCGATTTGCTATAATAAGGTGATGGGTACTTATAATTATTTTTGTCCAGGATATAATTGACGACATTGTGGCGCAGTGGTATTGAAGCTGCCTTAAACGCCACAGGTCGCAGGTTCGCTTCCCGCTCGGAGCTTAATATGTTTGTATTGACCATGCAAACATATTTTCCGTCTGGTGTATTTGTTGATACATAATATGTCATTATATATATAAAAAAACGTTGAACACTCAACGGCCCCCATTAGAATAGTAATATCCTGCGTCAGGGGTTCGGAAACACGTACAAGGACAAGGGTCCTTTTTATATAATGACATATTATGTATCAACAAGCTTAACTACATAAATAAAAGTACTTAAGATAGTCTTTTGTGGAGGCTCTGCGTTATTTATACTATACATATAACAATTCCATGTTGGTTAAAAACATTACGTCAACCGTCACCATCGTAGCACATAACGTAACATCGTAAGAAATATAAAGATATTATCTACATAACATAAAAATGATACTTATGTGATTGTTATAGTAAGTTGCCAAATGAGTTAAGAGACTGAAAGTTTTGTTATCACGTACCTCATTATTCATTGTAAATAACCACAGCTTAAGACAAGAAATATATACATATAACATTTAATATTAAGGTAAATCTAATATTAAGAGAAAGTAGTGTTTTTAAATAAAGATCTTTATCCTGAATGTAATCAAATACAATCGAATTTATATTAAATAAAGACACAACAACTCTGTCGGGGAAGAAGCTTACACTGACAAAATTTAATGAGCTCTTTGTGAAATAAACTGATTTATCT
This sequence comes from Hestina assimilis, assembly GCA_023373885.1. Classification (NCBI taxonomy): domain Eukaryota; kingdom Metazoa; phylum Arthropoda; class Insecta; order Lepidoptera; family Nymphalidae; genus Hestina; species Hestina assimilis. The sequence goes on from CM041753.1 coordinate 14,659,072, forward strand.
AACAGAGTTTTTATTTATTTATGGCTATTGATCCTTCAAACAAGCGCAGTATTTCAATTTTATTTTTCGTCCTTGTTTGTACCAATATTGGATGCATTATCGCAGTTCTTCTTCTTATCGTGCGGTTACGGTTGGCCAACCTAGTGTCAGAGTTGATCGGCAACAGACAGGTATTTATTTCGTTTATCAACCAGTCAAACACAAACGTGCCTGATTTTCGACCGAGGCAAACACGCTTGACCGTTACTATATGTTGGTTTATTTACTTACTTCAAAAGTCTTAGTTTTACTAGTTTTATTTTGAACCTTCCCAATTTCTCCATGAGCCGATTCGACCGAGACATAACTACTTCCTAATATAATAAGAAGGCGTGGGGGTCCATAAACGAAACTTCTTAACGAGTGGTTAGTGGCCGACCTAGTGTCAGAATTGTTCAGGTCGCCCGTAGGCCTAGACTTGCCTTTTCGACTGTTGTCAAATTGTCAACAGCCGGGACCAACTTTTTACGTGCCGTCCGATGCACGGAGACGCTCGGTTGAAATACCACTATGCGATCACCCATCTAGTGACTGACCGCGCCTAAACTTGCTTAACCTACCGATCGTTTATCGATCAGTGGGTGCACTCGGCTATGAGCGTCTCGACTATGCTATTGAGGTAGCTTGAAAGATCTCTATTGTTACTTCCAAAAACAACGACAGCCGCCCCCGTGGTTAACCACTAGTGCGTAAAAGCACTAAGTTTTTCAACCGAAAACGTTATGTTTCGTATAACTACTTGTAGTAACAATTGTCATTTTTGTTACTATTTTTAGCTAGTTGCAATCTATTTGAGTCACTTTTTATTTCTTGCAATAATAAATAAGCTCGTAAATTAATGGTAATAAGTAGTCTCATACAATTTTCCCTATGAGATAAGAAATCATAAATCACTATAAATCAAGCACTACAGACAACGCGACGACCGGTGACGCATAGTGTGTCTCCAAATCTCTCGACTTAGAAAATAAAACGATAAAACGTATTGAAGCTAAAGGAACATTCGCATTCTTAACGAACTGAAAAATTATATAAAGCTTAGATAGCAAATAAAGTGGATCCAGTTATTTCGAGTCCTTATATTTTGGGGAATTCTATAATTTTAAAGTCCAAGTGAGCCTCTTGCCCCTTTGCCCCTTCGTACATAAAAAAAAAATAAACCCACATACAACTAGCGCAAGATACAGGCATATTTTGAGGCGCAATAGGAATATTAGTAATGCCTTGAAAATAAAGCTTTGTAATTTTTATTCGAACTTCAATAAGTAGAAAACAGCAATATATAATAGTAATGACATTTACAGGTGCTTAGGTATTAGTCTATAACGTAGTGCGGTATATGTAAACGCAGAGTAAACTATTTCACCGAACGGGCGAGATTCATCCCGATAGGTAGTAACGAAGGCAGTAACACAATGCGAGGCAACAATACAACAATACCACCAAACAATGCCAGCTTTTGTGCCGTCTTCTATTAATCAGCTCCACGGCTCAGTGTTGTGGTATAACTACATGTTGTCATGTCATTTACACATTAAAGACGTTACTCTAAATACTGTTGTCTAATAATAAGTTATGTTGAATAATCTGTTCGAAAAGTTATAATATATTGATAGTAGTAGTAGAGGCATATGAGAAAGAATGTGAACTAGAATTGTTTCTTGAACATTTTAATGTGCACATATTATGTGTGACTGAGCATTGGTTGAGAAAAGATGACTCTCTTAGTATTCAAAATTACAGTTTGTCAAGTTCGTTCGTAAGAGTGAATTCTATTCGTGGAGGCTCACTAATTTTAGTAAGAAATGACATTGTAAATAAATGTAGATCTGATATTGTTTCCTCTCTATCAGAGCGCACTATTGAATTATCCTGCGTGGAACTTCAACGTTATATTATAATAAGCGTATACCGCCCCCCTCTGGGGACTTTAAATTATTCGAATCTGTGATGGAAGATACCCTCAAACTGGCTTGTAAGAGTAATAAATCTGTGATCGTTTGTGGTGACTTCAATGTCGACTTATTACAAGTGACATCAATAGGTGTTAGGCTAATAAATTTATTCAAATCTTTTGATCTGTCAAACATATTCACTGAAGCCACTCGAATTACAAAAACGTCCGCGACATGTATAGATAATGTTTTTTGTCGCTGTCAGGTGTCCGACAAGTCAATAATTAATAATATAAGCTCAGATCATAGTGGCCTCAAATTCATTATCAATGATAATATTATTAAAAATAAACAAAAATCATATATAGGCCTATAACAAGTAATAAGGTCAGTTGCTTAAAGGGTACTGTGGCTCAAGGATTGTCTGGGTTAAACTTGACGGTGCATGATCCAGATGTTCTTTATACTTCTTTTTTAAATTAATTGTAAATGAATTTGAAAAGTCTTTTAAAACTAAAAGTACATTTAAGGATATAAAAATAAAATTTTCTGATTGGGCAACGGATGGTATATATAAAAGCAGAAATAGATTATATGAATTATATAGTATGAGGCAATGGAATCAGAGCTCAAGTTTTTTGGAATATGTTAAGAAATATTCAAGGGTTTTTAAGGCAGTGTGTGTCTGTGCTAAATCCAAATTTATTAAATATAAGATCATGAAGTCAGAAAATAAGGTTAAGGCAACATAGGACATTATCAATGGTGTATGTGGAAGAACAAAACAAAAAGAGACAATTGAATTAAATATAAATAACGCTATTGTGAATACGGAACTAGAAATAGCAAATGAATTTGAATTATTTTTCTCCAAAATACCATCACAGATAACTTGTAATTTAAGATCAACTCCTTCTGAGGCCTTGAAAATATTACAAAATAATGTCTCTGAATGCCATGCAAAATTTTCCTTTGAACGTATTAATGCAATAGATATTATTAAAACATTTAAAACATTAAATATTAAAAACTCATGACCTTTGGGGTATCTCAGTTCATTAATAAACAATATAATATACAGCATTGCTCCATATTTAGCTTTTATATTTAATAAATGTATAGATGCGGGCTGTTTTCCTGACCTTATGAAATGCAGTAAAATCTTACCACTTTATAAAAATGGCGATAAAACTAATCCCGGTAACTATAGGCCAATTTCCATACTCCCGTCATTAAGTAAAATATTTGAAAAAATTTTACTTAACCAACTTCTATCTCATTTCAATTTAAATAGCCTTTTCACAACCAACAATATGGCTTTAGCAAGGGACGCTCTACATTGGATGCTGGAGTGACGCTCATAAAACATGTCTATGACGCTTGGGAGAAGTCACAGAATGCGATTGGTGTGTTTTGTGACTTGTCTAAGGCTTTTGACTGTGTTGTAGCACGAGACGCTTTAAATAAATTGAACCATTACGGTGTCACTGATAAAGCTCTTAAAATCATTGCCTCATACTTATCTAATAGATTACAACAGGTATCAATTAATGGAATAAAGTCTTCTGGATCTTTACTAAAAATGGGCGTTCCACAAGGTTCAATTCTAGGCCCTTTTCTATTTTTGATTTACATTAATGATTTGCCTTTCTATGTAAACAGTATATGTGATATCGTATTGTTTGCTGATGATACTTCCCTAATATTTAAGGTTGACAGGAATAAGCATAATTATGACGATGTAAACAATTCTTTATCGCTTGTACAACAATGGTTTACTGTAAATAACCTAGTTTTGAATGCGGCGAAGACAAAATGTGTAGAATTTTCAATGCCAAATGTTAAGAAACAAGTTTTTATTTTAAGTATGAATAATACAAATCTTGATATAATTGATAATACAGTATTTTTAGGAATAACACTGGATTCAAAACTTCAGTGGAACTCTCATTTAACATCCCTTGCAGGAAGACTCAGCTCTGCTGCTTACGCGGTTAGGAAAGTTAGACAATTAAGTGATATCGATGCTGCTCGATTAGTTTACTTCAGTTATTTTCACATTATTATGTCTTATGGCCTATTACTTTGGGGTAATGCTACAGACATTGAGACTGTATTTATTCTTCAAAAAGAGCTGTTCGGGCGATTTATAATTTGCAAGCTAGAGACTCTCTTCGGGATGTGTTTACTAAGGCAGGCATACTGACGGTTGCTTCGCAGTATATCCTTAGCAATATCCTTTATATTCATAAAAATGTTGATTTGTTTGACACAAACAGTGACAGACACTGCTTTAATACAAGAAGAAAAGATAAACTTGTTACACCAAGTTTTCGGCTTCTAAAGTAGTATTATGTCTTTTTGGGGCAAGGTGTTCTCTTCTATAATAAAATTCCGCAGACAATTTTGAATCTACCACTTATGAAATTTAAATCTTATATCAAGCGGTGTTTACTAAATAAAGCTTATTATTCCGTTAATGAATATATTGCAGATAATGTGGCATGGAATTAATATACGTTGAGTTTCATGCGGGATATATATCTTAATTGTACATTTGACAAATGTAATGTGATTATTTTGAAAAGAGTAACTGTAGAGTTTCTTGCCGTTTCTTCTCTGCAGAATCTACCTTCCGAATCGGCAGTAGCTTCACTTAGGCGGACATAACAGACTGTATATTTGACGATTCAAAAGCGCTTAAAAGCCTATTTGAATAAAGAATATTTTGAGTTTGAGTTTGAGTTTGAGCTGGCTCGACCGGGAAAGCCCTACCCTCATACAGAAAATCGGCGTAAAATAACAGAATACTTTTGCTCTTTCTTTCTTTCTTACTAGCCCTTGTAATCGCAAGCGTTCGTAAGTTGCGGTGACTGCCTACCATCAGGGGACCGTATGCTTGTTTGTTAACTGTCATGATATAAAAAATTAAAAGATATCAATAAGTTTTTATCTTTGTATTAAAAATATTTTTTTCCAGAATTCGGAATTCCATTACCAGCCAAATCACAATATAATATTATGTCCTAGCCAGTTTTGAGGGAGATGTTAAAATTAGTTTGACGGTCGTACCCTTGACTGCGATGTTGGAGCGGTCGTTTTATACATAATAATATTTTCTTTCTGCAATTAGACGCGTACTTGTTAATGGTGCTCTATAATTACCTTTAACCAAACATTAAGAAAATGCGTTGTTCTGTGACAGCGTTATAAGTTATTCAGATTATTATTATTAGGTATAATGTTCATTCTTTTATTAATATTATTTTAAAACAAAAGAAAATAATTAAAAATACAATTTTTATTAGTGTTATTTAGTTTGTTATAACTTATAATTATGTTAGTAGTAGCTATGTAGTTAAAATTATGTACGTATCTTTAATAAGACAAAACAACTACCTGTTAACAACGATCAACTATTCTCACTTTACGAAACAGACTGGTGTACCTTTATAGCATTCTGTATTCTACAATCTACATAATATGTGTATGTATGACAACATATAATAGTAATGAATGCAAACATGCTAGCTCTAATCTCCAGTAAATGAGAAATAAGCGTAATCAAATTAAAGTAGGCAAACCATAACGATCTACAAGAACTTCGTGCGGCGAGGGAGAGCGTGCTGGTGGCTTTTTCGGAATGTGTATTGCTGTTGGCCCTACTGGCCTTGACAGCGTCACCGGGCGGGGGCCGAGTACAGAGACTCAGCCGTGATAAAGGGGCAGCCCTCACGGGGGCTAAAATTTGATTTCGTCCTTAGGGTGCCTCCTGCGAAGCCGAACCACGGCTAATCGGAGATGGAGGCAGCACTCCGAGCGCATTCTATACGATAGACTCACCCGACGCTGTGAGCGCGACGCGACGTGCGAAACAAAGTACCTCGTCCTCGCCGGCGAGGACGGTGTTGTGTGCGTGTCTGTGCTGTGTAAGGGGGATTTTGTAATGTAATCCTATTGTCAGGGTCTTGCAGGACGTGCTTAGGACGCCTTACTTTTGTCGGTTGGTTACATCGGTCTGTGTAGATACAAGCATGTCTAATCAAAGGATATGAATGGAAAATAGTTTGATCGAAATAGTTTTGCGATAAGCGCTTCAAATGTTTGGGGATCGAATCGATTTCAAAGTCTCTATGGAGATCTACGTTGCGAACGTACCACGGACAGCCCGAGGCCATGCGTAAGAAACGGTTCTGAATTATTTGTAATTGATTAATTCTTGTGGCGTGGACATGTGAAAAAACAGGGCTCTGGTGGCTATTTAAACAAGGATGCTGCTTTGTTATTACTGATACGGTATCTTTACTTATATACATATGGATATACATATGGATTGATAATAATGTTTACCGAAATGATTTTAATTATGATTCTTTAGACGTATTGTGATCTATCTAACAACATGTATACACGTATACAATTCTGTTTTTTTTTTTTTTTTTTTTTTTATGTTAGAAGTTGGCAAACAAGCATACGGCCCACCTGATGGTAAGTGGCTGCCGCAGCCTATGAGCGCTTGCAGCACCATTAGTAGGTGCAACGCGCGCGTTGCCAACCTCGAGATATTAGTTCTTAAATCTCGTTCGCCCAGTAATTTCACTAGCGTACAATGCCCTTCAAACCGGAACACAGTAGTGCCTAAACACTACTATTTGGCGGCAGAATATTGGACACTGCGGTGGTACCTACCTAGCCGGCCTCTTGCAACAAAAGACCTGCCACCAGTGTGACTGATTGCACTGGTGGAATAATCTCTGTTGTGACAGAGGTTATCCCAACAGTTTTTAAGTCACTTCTATAAAAATATTAAAAATATAAGTCATAAAGGTGAAGGCCAAATGAAATCATGCTTAGTGAAACAAAAATAATCCAGTGGAGAGTCGTGAAGTAGAGCCGAGAGTGAGCGAGGCGCGGTCGGTGCGGTGGGGTGTGGAGGGGTGAACTTGACACGCGCCGCTACTGCAACCGTCGCTTGAATATTCAACACGCGCCCAGCCGCCTGCCTCGCAGCCTCGCAGGTACTATGTGTATAGCCTGGCCCGAACTCAGGCACCTGTGCGCACAGTCACACTCCGTTGACACTCGTATACTAATTACTGTCAAACAGGAAATCGTGTGCACCACATGGAATTACACTGTTTGTCTTTTCTTACTTAATTCACTTAAAACATTTTTAAAAGTTAAATAATAACATATAAATTCAGAGATTCTGAATCGCACTTGACAGTATAGTCCCCAACAATTTTTACGGAATTCTAAAAACAGAACAGCATTTTATTTATACCGTTCCGAGGAAAGCAGTGAAATCAAAACTCTCAGGTCACGGCCTACTTTTAGCGAGTTAAATCGAGTGGCAGTAGTACTTACTCCGCTACAAGCTGAAACCGTACAAGTTGATGAATACTTTGTGATGTTACCGTTTTAATAAAAACAAGTTTCCAACAATTATTTTTATACGTCATGTTTTTTATGTTACTAAGCTGGCAATCAAGCATACGACCCACATAATGGTAAGCGGTTATTTGCAACACCATACATTTGTAGGTGTCACTCACGCGTTGCCTACCTCGAGGTATTGGTTCTCAAAAAGCCTTTCCCCAGTGATTTAACTACAGTGTTCTTCAAACCGAAACACGGTATACTGCTTTACGGTAGAATAACTGACACTGCGGTGGTACCTACCTAACGTACCTTGCGCAATAAAGAGCCTACCACCAGTAAATATTGGTGCTAAACAAGCGTACGGTCTGTCTAATGGATAGCAGTTACTTAGTTCAGCGTTTGGCTGTTTCATTAAATGACGAGTAAGGGTGGAGGGGCGGTGATGAAAATGAAATAGGCAGAGTGGAGCCTCCGACACAGATGATGTGATTATGTTTAACTATGCAATAATTTAATTACACAAACTTCTAACAATTGTCATGTTTTACTGTTATAATTGACTCGCCAAAAAGATGTATAGTGGCTTTAGCTGCCTTATGCGACAAGCATCATATAAGAAGGATTCATAGACACACTATCTTTTTTATTTTATAATGAAAGTCATTCTTTAAATAAAAAAGGATTTAAATTGGCTGAAAGATTTAAAAAGCGAAGCGCTAAAATAAAGTGGGCAACAAAAAGCACGAGCAGCGGCTCATCAAGAATTAACGCTAAGGCCGAAGATGGAGCCATCGTATCCCGGCAAAATGACTACATTATGCTGAATATATCCCAATCACCCTATATATACATACGCTGTATCCAAGAAAAAACGATGGAGAGGACTATAGATATATGGTGGGTGGATTATGAAAATGATGAAGAATGATAGTGAAACTTGAAATGAAATGTAGGAGCTGCCGCGCGTCCTGTCATACGTTTTAATTTTTTAAAGCCTTTCTTGTTTTCAGTACAAGAACAGTGTTCGAGTATAACGATACAATAAGCATAAATAAAATAAAAATGGCAAAAATAAATCTATAAAAAGTAAACGTATTAAATCTTACAAACTCTTTAGTAGTACTGTAACTGTATACTGAGTAATTATTATTGAATGTCCTGAGACCTAGTACTGGACTGTTTATATTTCATTAAAGTCTCCAGTTACTTTTATAAGCTGGTAATACTTTAGGAACAGTACCCATTAAGCTAGTCATTATTGGTAATTATTATATTGTTGTGTTGTCGCGGGTCGGCGCGTACCAATTTCGCTGTGCTTAATTTCGCGGCAGTCGCTCGTCTGAGAGAATTTAACGAGCGCTAGACAAAGCTGCTTTTCAATACGGATTCTCATCAACTGCAAAAAATATCAGTAACAAAACAGTTTTTCGCTGTACATTTTCAGCCCAAAGAATTTAATAATGAATCCGAAATCATTGAGAAATATTTTTTACTGTTTCACTACTGTCATATCTGTACCAATTTGTTGAAAATTAAATTGAAAAGCATATTTTCAGATTGAATAAAACGATTTTATAAAAATTTATAATTATGATATTTTAGACATTACCCTATCTAATTAGGGTTTCGAGTGGGAGATTACTTTGATCAAAGTTTCGTGTAAAGCGCTTCAAATGTTTTGAAATCCCAAAGACTTAAAAGTTTCTATGGAGATCTATATTACGCAAGTACCACGTACAACAAAAGGCTATGCGGAATAATAATAATAATAATAATAACCCCCCAGGGGATCACCTTGTCGTGGTGGGGGGGCTTACGGGTATAGGAACGCATTTGCTAGGTCCAAAGATCTAAGCCTAACTGCTAATGCCACTAATATCTTGGCACTTTCTTACCCAAACTAACGATCCCAAACCCAACCTTGTTGATTTATATGGAAAAACAAAAATAAAAGGTACAATTTACGGCCGCTTCCCGGGGTCGGGGCGCATCTGGAGCCAACGCTGGATGCTACAGCATGCGATCCGTTGGCGACGGGGGACCGAACAGGCAGGTTCCCCTCGAAAAACATATGACAGCCGAAAGATCATCTTCATCTTCTTCACCTACATCTATGTTTATAAACTTCCCATCGCCATCATCATGTAATAGTCCCTTCCAGTCACCTAACTCATCATCATCATCATCACCATCGTCATCACACTTAATACATAATACCATGTCAGCAGCTGTTATGCGAGAGGCAAATGCCATTAACTCTGCATCCACTGCTGGCGTTACTCGTGCGCGGAAAAAATGGAGTCAAGATATGAACATCTTTATATGGCGCACATATTTAATCATTACCAAATGCGAAACAATACATAAAAATAATTATTTAGAACCCTTACATATTCAGTTTACACAGAAATACCCAGAATTTTTAACTTCAAGACAACGCTTAGGTGATCAAAGACGTGCTATTCTCAGAAGAAAATTAATACCTGACAATATATTAGACGAAATTAGAAAAGAAGTAACAGAACACATACAATCAGAAAAAGAAACAGACAACACAAATTATCGACAAGAACAAACATTACACTCATCATTACGCTCACGAACAAGTCACACAAGAATGAAATGGACAAATGAATATAATGAAGCAATAATGACTATATATTACAAAATAACACATTTAGAACGCAATAAAACTGCAAACAGAAAATCCCTACACCAAGAATTTGTTAACCTTTTCCCTCATTTAGAAAACATATCTGAGCAAAGAATAGCTGACCAAAGGCGAGCAATAGTGAATAATAAATATGTACCAGATAGCAGACTTAAAATTATAAAAGAGGAAGTAGCTAGACAATTAGAGTTAACAAATGATGAAGTAGAAAGGCAAAATGATACAAGTGCATTATTAACATCCTCACGGAATACAGGACCAGGCGCTGCTATCGCAAAGGAACCTATCTTAAGCCAAAATTGCAAAGATCTACACACTATGACAACGTGTACCCTATCGGACATCTCACGATCCTCAATACATAATCACACTCAAAACACAATGCCAATACACACCCAAATAAATACACCTGCGCTGACAATGCCCACATCTCTCGCTAACACTCACCATTCACAAGAAGACTGCAATGAAATATATATTAGCAACGTAGCCGAACCTCCACATAGAAATAAAGAAATTGATGACTGTTTTGGAGAAGCATTTCAACATTTCAGTAACACAAATCCACCTGAGAGGCCATATATTCCGAAACAAAAAGCCACCCGAAAATTAGCAATAATAGTACATTATATCAATAAAATAATTCTGCCAGAACAAATAAACGAAAACACAGATTTCAACTCTTTTCAGACTATAATATATACATCAGCATGGGTGGCCGCTAAAATCAATGGGGCTAAGTTAAATTTATTGCCCACTCAAAGAAAGAAACCACCTAATAGCAAGGCAAAATGGCAAATAAGACTAGAGAGAAAAATAGAAGATCTGAGAGTAAATATAGGGAGACTGACAATGTACATACAAGGAAATAGATGCAGCAGGTTAAGGAAACATGTAAAAAACATATGTAAAAAGTACGAAATCCATGCAAGACACGAAGACGTAAACTCAGAGCTTACCCACTTTCTAGACACCCTCAAACAAAAACTCAGTGCAGTAACAAGCAGACTAAAACGATACAATAAATGTACCCTACAAACTACTACTAAAAATTTAATAAAAGCTATCAATACGTACGCTATTCCCGCTCTCACTTATTCTTTTGGTATAATTCAATGGTCACAAACAGATTTAAAAAGACTCCAACGCAAAATAAACACCCTTTTGACCAAGTATAGAAAACACCACCCTCGAGCCTGTTTACAGCGACAAACATTGCCAAGGTCTGAAGGTGGACGAGGCTTGATGGTCATACAAAACCTACATAACAAACAAATCACAACACTCCGCGCATTCTTCCACAACCAAGCAGACAGATCACCCTTACACACAGGTATAACCCATGCAGATAAAAACTAACCCCTAAATTTAGGTGACCACCATACCCAAAAAAATGAAAATATTATCACCATTGAAAAGAAGCTTGAAGACTGGATACAGAAATCCTCCACGGAGACACCGCCAGGACCTGCTTAAGCCCAACGTCGATAAAAATGCATCGAACGCATGGCTTGTGCGAGGCGAACTGTTCCCCGAAACGGAGGGATTTATGATCGCAATTCAAGACCAGACCATAGACACTAAAAACTACAGAAAATACATTATAAAAGACAGAACTATAACATCAGATATATGCCGCCACTGCCATAGTAGTCCAGAAACAATACAACACATAACAGGAGCCTGCAAATCAATAGCACAGACAGATTACAAACACCGCCACGACCAAGTTGCCGCCATCATTCATCAGTATCTTGCACACAAACATTCACTCATCGCTCAAAAAGTACCTTATTATAAGTATACCCCTGATACAGTTCTAGAATCATCAGAATACAAATTATATTGGGACCGCACAATTATCACAGATAAAACAATTCACTTCAATAGACCGGACATATTACTATACGACAAAACTAAAAGCACCATTTACCTCATTTGCTTAAAACATGGTACAATTTGTTGGCAATAAGTTATAGTGACCAAGCATGTTTCGTCTATAACTGACGTGCAAATATAAAAATAATTATAATTAATGATAAAATTAATGTTCAAATTTATTAAAATTCATTGATCCACATACATATATTTTAAAACTTAATTTATCAATTAAAACATTAAATAATTATCTAAATTATATAATACAAAATAGAGAAATTACAATTAAATAAATGTCACAATAATAATAATTGGTTTCAAAGCCCTCTAAATTCATTCAATGAGTAGAAACACTTTTCTACGAGCCATTTATGTAATTCTCTTTTAAATTCTTTTAATGTCAATTTTTTTAATTTTTCTGGCAACCTATTATAATATATTTGAACAGACATACTATAACAGTTTCTACTTAAAAGGGCTGTTCTTGACGAAGGCATTAGAAGCCGATCTGGTTGTCTTGTGTTAAAATTTAACGCATTACCTTTTTTATAAATAAATCAGACATATGTTTTCTGACAAATAAACTAATCTCAAGGATATATAGAAGAAACTATTTTAAACGATTGTAATTTGCCAACTCTTCTGACTTGGACAATACTTGGACATGCAAAAAGAAAAACAGGGCGCTCATAAGAAATTGCCGCTGGACCGATTTTGCTGATATTTTATGAAATAACCAAAAATAATTAGCGTTCTAACCAAAAAAGAATTTTGCAAACCGGTGCAGTCGCCGGTGCTAATATAATATATATATAATTATATATTTTTTTAATTTAAAATTGGTAAGTCTCTTGACCTCCATCGAGCGTGAAGGCATATATGAGGTCTACGATGGAGCGAGCTTATGCATAAGAAGCCCGTGTACTCGCAACTGACTGCCAATATGTAGTCTTTTTAAATTATAAAATCAAAATATATATTTACCTACCGAGTAGTCTGAGAAACTGCGCGAATAAATCCTTCCGATGGAACATCTATCACGGTGAGTAATTGTGGCAAAGCGCCGCACTGTCCGCCGACACCGGAGCTCAACGCTGAGCTATTTTTCTTATCATAATATGTTCAAGTCTTGCGCTTGTGTGCGCTAATTTATATTCGAAGATTCATATTATTTTCTACCATTTTACATATATTTAGATAGCTTAATGAAACGAGTAGTCATGTGTAACTCTACAAAATTGCTTAGACTCGAACGGTCGATACCAAAAAGTTATTTTTAGTGATAAAAGTAACTATTACATTATAATACTTACCTTTTCCCTAGTTACTTCTTACTTAGTAAACAGAATATATGTAATAGATCGTTAAAAGTTACACGATTCAACGACAACTTGTTTCCTTACGAATTCCAACGGAATTTAGTAAAAGCTAGAGAATGTCAAAAGTGAGCTCATTCAGTTTTTAATATTTCACGCACGACTACACGGATGTTGGAAACATTTTGTACAAATTTATTTCAATGACGGTTTATAATAAAATTAAACTCTATAATTTTCTTTGTATAACATTAGTAATTCAAACAAAGTGTTATAATTATACCCTATATATATAGTGACTACAGCTAGAGAGCATGAGAAGAGTTCATTCTAACGAAGCGTCACATTGATGGCAGCGCGACGGTTACTTCAGGGTTCCTCTGCCATTAAACTGTCGTCGTACTACATATAAGACGAATCATTGACATCCGACGCAGCTGTTAAAGTGCTGTAAAATTTATTGTATTATATAGTAAAGTGATTAAGAGCATGGTTGATTACAATAAGTTGTTCATAAAGTTGAAGTCAGTCCCAGAGATCGCAGAAAAGCGAAAGGAAAGATGTTATACATCAAAACATCGGCAACTATAACAACAAAATGTACAAGTTGTCGCCAGTGGCACTTCGTTTCCTCGTGAAAGTATTGTATGTTCTTACATTAATACACACTTCATTAAAATATACACCATCGTATCAATTCCATAATATTAAGCGGGCTTAGTAATAAAATCTTACGTCAACCCTTCGTAGTTCGCTCAGCCCACGAGCCTGCGATACTAGAACGATACGAGTACGCGTTGAGTGTCCTCGGCTAGCATCGCTCTTGAGGCAATGAATGTGCTCTGCTTAATATCGCACTACATATTAATATATTATAATATGCTATGAAATTATAGACAATTGTTTTAGGAATAACATAAAGGACATTACAAATTCTTTTCTGTCATTTTATATACGTACGTATAATTAGTAACGAAACGTGAAACCTAATAAAACGTAGCACTTGAGTGTAATAATAGAAGTCGTTGTAAAAAAGCTATGAAATTTTCTTTTTTCGACAGTTTTTACTTTGCTATAATATTTTTAACGTTTGTTTCTAAAGTAAAGTACATCACAATAACTGGCGCCCTATTTTAGAGAATCATTAAAAAACAGATAATTCTACAACCAACCTCGCTGTGAGTTTTTGGCAAGTATCTAGTATGCTACATAACAATACTAGCCTGTCTTCCCGCTGACCTGACGGTAAAACCACATACATATAAGTTGCAAGCATCGCGATTTGTTGGCCGATACATTCACTATGCTTCATAGTACTATGGCATTAATTTTTCATTGTTCCAAATAAACTTGAGAATTAAGGCGATTATTCTATAAAGTTAAAGTTCGATATAAATGTATCTTTTGATGATGTACTTATGTTGTAAATTCAAATATTTTTTGAATTAAGTATGAAGTTTCTTACTTTATTTCAATGAAATTTTGAATTATAGACGAAATTGTATCTTATTGGCTTGACATTAATGTTCGATTTCATTTGTATTTTAACTTTTTAAAAACAGCCAAGATTTTATGTATTGCATAAATTGATAAAAAATGCTATGCAAAAGGTATACCGCGGCAGTCCCCGAGTGCCATAGGTTTTTTGTTATTTATATTTGCTTATAGCTATTTTAGAATAGCATATTGGAGTGGGTGTGCGATTCATTCATCGCACGTAACTGAAGAGTCTGTTTATTGTGTGAGCAAAGCTGACTCTACCCGAGTTGAGTCGCAAGTTCGCAACTGAAGGTAGAGTAGAAGAAGTCCGGGATCGTGTAGCGAGTGCCGCAATTTAGTCTATAATTTACATCAGCGCGCAGACATCTCGAAAGGACGGGCTCTTTACTAGCCCGTGAACCGCACTAATTAACGAGGACATGAGACATAGGTGACCTTATAATACCGGCTACCTTTTTTCCACCTTGTCTGCTCCAGTATATTTCTATATTGCTTAAAAGGTTACAAGGTTACAGAATGGATAAAAAAACTGGCAAAGAGGATTTTTATAATCCCTCGCACTTATGGTTTTTTATGTGACTAAATTGTCAAACAAACATACGCTTCTCGAACAACCACTTACCAAGTTATATTTGCGGTTGATTTTAATTCATTATTATTTTTAAAGTCCTTATAATTCTTCTTTTTTTATGTCGTGACAGTTGGCCAGCAAGGATACGGTTCGTCGGATGGTAAGCTATCAGCGCAACCTATAAACGCGCGCGATACTTAAAGTATCACATGCGCGTTGCCAACCCAAGGAATGAGATGGGAAATAAAGAAAGGGAATAGAAGGGGTGGGAGATGGGGCTTCCGGCGCTCTCACTCATCGCACGAAACGCAAGAGTACCTCCTGATACTTTACGAGTTTTCTGTAAAAGCGTAGTACTTCTCCCGTCGAGCATGGCTCTACTACCGTAAAAATTCTGGTTTTTATATTATTGAATAGTAATGGACAATGAATAGCACATGTATCCAGGAGAAGAATGAGGCGGATGAGGTGGTGCGGGGGGAGGGGCGGTCGGCGCGGCACTGGCTCGCTCGCGGAGTGCGTGTGCCAAAACGGGTGACGTCGCGCTATAGAGCCGCTGCCAGGACACGTACGTCGCTCGTTCACTGGAACTTATTTACTTCACTCTATAATACGTTGACTGCACATTGGCGCTTGATTTTCCATATAATTTTGTAATAAAGAACACAATTTTACCACCAAAACATATTAGTTTCTCTGTAAAGAGCTCCTAGATCATTTCTTAATTGTAACTAAGGTATTACTGTGTCAATATGTTTTTTACGTTTACAACGTCTATATCCGCCGTTTAAAACAATTTATGACTTCTAATTAAATTCAAAATGGATACGATCACTCTTCTGCAGCGGAACGTATGATTAAACTTATGATATTTTCATACGAAGTTTCTTGTTCTAAAACAACAGAGTATAACATAAACCATAGTATGCGTTGTTGCCGATGGAGGGTTGGCTCTGTAGGTTGAGCGGAGGCGACGATGCGCGCGATTGCGGTGAGACTCGCATCGTTGCGCCGAGGTGACATCGGATCTACATAACATTATCATTATACTAAAGCCTTGTATCTCACCTCATAGCACAATACTTGTACAATGGTATAAAGAGACTAAATTAATCATTATTATATATTGACAAACTTGCTGTGCTCGCGGCTCCGCTCGTATGGTGGATTCTTTTTTCTTTATTGCACGCAATTCACGAAAGAATACTTATTTGGTAAAGACAACGTAAACATAATAAGCCTAGATTTTACATATAATAGTTGACGCGACGTTGTGGTCACCGCCGTACTCGCACAGAGCACTAGATGACAAGACAATTAGCTACGCAAACATTATGACGTCCACCTCGATCTCAGCCTCCCGAGCCACCCCCACGCAGCCCGCCGGACTCTCCCTCCCTGTACTACATACAGTACACCCAACACAGAGTGCGCCCAGTTCTGATTCATAATTAATACTTTGTTCCTCAACTATGACATTTGCCCGTCCTAAAGAGATCAGTAATAAAATATTTTGTTTATGTGCCTAACCAATTCTTAAATAAATTCTTTATTTTAAAACTGCTTTACGTATGGGGGAGGTTTAACGTAATATCCAATTAAAAACAATACTATGATTTTTATTTGTACTTTAATAAAAACTTTTTCATCTTCAATGTAAATAAATTATGGATACTTCAGTTCCTCTTTTCCGGTCGTCAAAATGTTTATATGGTTCGTTTAACAGCAACGACGGCACTGTTTAGTGGAGAAGTGTTTAAATAAGGGATTCACATCCTTCTGACTTCTAATATAAGGCTTAAGATGTACTGTATATTTTCTTTTATCTATATGTTGCTGGTAGCGATATGTGTGATGAATTCCTGATGAGAGTTATTTACAGGCGACATTGGTCTGTTCGCATCTTAATCATACCATCCTTATTTCTTCTAAGTTACTTTCTATTTTTATGCTATTAATGACTATAATAATTTTAGTTTTTAATCTAGACTAATAAAATTAAAGACATATTCATATAATTATGTACTTAATAAATAACATTTATGTTAAACACTCGTGAACGCTCTTATAGCTATAAACAATTACGAGTGCGTCAAACATGAATGGTTGGAGTTATTTTTTTTATACCAACAGTTAACAAACCAGCTTATTGCTCACTAAAAGGTATTCTTTTAAAATATAGTACGTCCCCGATCAAGTCCTTATTCATCCATGGATCCTCTATGTTTAATATACTGTTTACCCCTACAGTTATGACTGTTTGGTGAATAGTTTATCTCTAAATTATAAAATAAAGAATATAAACTAATAGAAAAAATAAGTTGCAGCTAAATTTTAATTTGTTAAACTTTACAAGATATCTCTTAAGGTACTTGAAGCACTCACCGTTTTGAGGTATACAATGAGATATGCGCTTTGGAGAGTTTGTTTGTATATTTATAACGCAAACTATTCTGCGACCGTCGTTTATCTGTAAGCCTCGCTCGCCTCGCTCGGCGGACTGAGCTGGTGCGCGGTGTGATCGGCTTTGCGTGACATTCGTTGTCTATCGGATTGAGTGATTTCGTACTTTGTGGATTTTCGATATGGATGTGTTTGTAATAAATTTACTTCCATTTGTGTGCTTATAAGCACATAATCGTTTTCTCTTTATGTAGTAAAATTATTTAATAAAGACGAAACAGACATTTCGCTGAGTTTTGTCGAATTTGCTCAGGTCTCGAAGTCGTCTAAAATGTGAAATATTTTACTCGGTAATTTGGCTTTATTAATGCACATCATTTACTCATAAATTGCATCTCACAAAAACTAATCACAAACATGCATGCATTAATCAATCGCTTTTTATTTCGACGCTTATAACCGACGCGCATTCAGAAAAAGCATACGAAATGGTTGAAAGTACTGAAAGCATGGAAAGACATTAAATATTCTTTTATCAGTAATATATACGTCAGTAGTGTTGCAGGTTTTGTGCAGGCTCTCTTTTATAACTTTGAGTACCAATTCCAACCCTCCCCCGCCTCCCTCCACGGGGCGCAGCGGCCGTCATTCATCAGCGAGTGCAATTTCAGTAGCCACTTACAACGCTTTCTATAAAACACAGAGAATCTGATATATGTAAGTATTGATGATTCGATTCATGTTTGTAAGGTTTATTCATATTGACGAAAGGAAGACGATTACGCTGAAAAAATCAAAAAAACTATTGTTCTTATAACTGGTTATTACAAGGAATATTTTCAGAATATATTTTACATGGAGTACAACCTCTCACATAAGTAACAATATATTACAATTATTTTCATTCTACATTTTATATGACAAAGACCTGCCTACGTCCCCATGGACCAGCGGAATTAGCTCCGTGCTTTACTACCTAATAACACTAAACGTTGACGACGTTGTGGCGCAGCGGTAGCGAACCTGCCTTAAACGCCACAGGTCGCGGGTTCGATTCCCGCTCGGAGCATAATATGTTTGTATTGACCATGCAAGCATATTTTCCGGTCTGGGTGTATTTGTCCTTGTCATTGTGAATGTTTCCGGACCCCCGACACAGGATATTACTATCCTAATGGGGGCCGTTGAGTGTGCCGCGTTTAAAAAAAACAAAATAAACAATAAAGAATCTTGCGTCATAACCGAATGAACTAACTTAGTTCCATAGCGTTGGTGTCGAATTTACGACGGAGCACCAGCAAGTCTTTGACATAATAGTAAGTTAATGGCCGTATCGTAATTACATAAATATTAAGGATGGACCTACGATTATCTACTCGAATTATAAATATGGCGGTCCTTTGAAGTAGTTGAAATAGTAATTACCTGTAGTTGGTATACTGGTGCACTAATGTTTTCTTAGGTTTATTATATAACATAATTTATGCTTTCTATCTAGGCAAAACATTTTCATCATCAAAAATATCGCAAAAATTTAACATTAACAATTCCACGTACCGCTTGTAATTAACGCACCCTTTCTGCCGGTCGCACGAGAGCGCGAGACCCACACGGCTACATTAGTGAGTCGCGTCGGGGCGGAATTATTCATGTTACTCTATGAATATGTAAGTATCCTCATACACATGAATGCTAACACTACGCACATCTTGTTCATTAATATTTTTTAAAATAACCAAAATAATAATCTGTTCTAAAACAGTGAATAAACTAGCATGGATTGATCTAAATTATAACCTACATTCTTATTATTGTTAAATAAACTTGATTGAATATTATTTTTAAAAATCATGATTATATTGTTAGTGTTAATTAACCTACCATAACCACAAGGACACATAGACGCGTGTCTTTTGTTTCAATTTGAGGTCGGGTGTGTAAGTTTTAATGATAATTGAAACTCAAATCACATGTAAATTTACTCTTAACTGTTTCTAACTTTATGTAATTTATAGAATAAGCTTAATACCAGTTTTCAATCAGTAAATTCGTTGTTCTTTGCGCAGATATAGCTTCCATAGTGGGACACTTCCTTCTCTCGCAGATCATCTAATGGCCTAAAATCTTCTGCGCCGTAAGATCGAGCTACGCTCATACATAATGCAGAGGCGCCATCAGCGGCGACGCGACGGAGCTCCGTCTCTCTAATCCACGCAGAGATGTTTATTTAATCAACATTTAAAGGTCGAGGTGTCTCGTTTTACGGTCTTCTATGGTTCCGGCGCTGCCACACGTCGAATGAAACGTCTGTTACGTCACTCATATCGATATTCTGTGTGGTAAAATGACCATATCATCTTGGCGCCCCCGGAATAGATAGAGGTCGAGTAGAAGCAATTCTTATAACAAACATTGCATTGCAAATGACGGAAGTATAATTTCTAAAAATGTTAATATCTATATAGACACGTCTTACTAACCGTCATAGTTCATTTAATCATACCGTAACCTAATTTGATTACACTAACAAACATCTTATATTACCACACTTAAAAAATACCATATCACTTAGAAAAGAAAATGCCACTAACCCGTAGATGTACCATCGGTAGCTGTGAACACTCAGTTAAACTTAGGTCTGCTCTGAAAAGTCTGCTAATCATTCACAATAAACTGTGAAACTTATTAGTATGTTATTCTGAAAACTCTTTTGTTACTATTATAACTTAACAACTTTGATAGTGCGTTTCAGAACTGCGACAATATTTTCCTTAATATTGTATCGCTACATAGAGTATAGATTTTTTTAATGTCATGACGGTTGTCAAACAAGTATACGGTCCGCCTGATGGTAAGTCATAACAGTTGATATAATCTTTAGCATTGTATTTAATATATAATTTAGCCAAAACATATTCACCATAGTATATTGACCCCACAAACTTGGATTTCGTGTCACAGTTAAAAAAATCTAAAAATAAAATTGCATCCTGTGTCAAATGCACGCTTAGCCCATAAAATGTAACATTTCAATGGACTAATTTAAGTATTGAAAAAATTCTCGTATTCGCCAAATGGCCGGACCGCGGCGTCATATTACCTGTGACGGCGGTGACTAACTGTTATTACCTTCGACCGAACAAATTAAACAACAAATTCACATTTAACAGGCTACAATTACAATGTAATACTTATTTTTTTCATGAAATACTTATAAGTAATTTCATAAATACAAAAGTTCTCAATTGGACAAAAAATGAAATCAGTACTGTCTAGCTTTAGTCTAAACAAGTATTTTTTATCTTATTTTGTTTAGAGGCTTTTGTATCAGTAGGTAGGGGAGACCGAGGAGAAAAGTGACAATTTTTACTTTAAGAAGTATAGATATAGATATAGACCCGTAAAAACAGGCCTTATAATTATGGGCTTCATAACTGTACGTAGCTTATTCTATCCTCTATCTAAAAACATTACAAAATTAAGTAAAATCACTAAGACTTCTGAGAAAATCAACAAAAATCAAAACAATTCCACGTGTCACAACGCTCCTATTATCGAGGTAAGTTGTGACTGGGGTCGAGGTATGTTGTTACAATTATATTTTAATCGACTATTTACAAATTAAATATTCTTTTTGGAAATTGAACTGATACTATTAGTGGAGAAATTAATAATATATATATTTATTAAAAATACACAGCTCAATAATCGACAACTCATTTTAAAATTTATTCTTTGGTCCAACATTGTATAAATTTAACAATTTCAGAAACATAATCAAAATTTTTAAAACCTTAAGAAATATTAATTGCATTGTAGCAATAATAATAATAAAGGGCTCTTATATAAGCTCTATCTAGATTAGACCAATCAAATTTAAATTAAGTTTCTTCTTAAAAATATTCCAAAAAGCAATGGTGAAAAATGTAAGACTCTCTTCTAGAACATATTTCATGTTACAATCCCTGGTTTTCGATGCATTCGACCCATTTCTCCATGTTGCTGTTAGTAAAAAGTTCAAGACAACACAAAAAAATAAATATCTTCTGCATCATTCATTGTTCTTTTAGTCATTGGCATGAATGATGTCTTGCGTTGTTCGAATGCTGCCTCCTAGTACTGATCTTGGCTTCTTTCTTTTAAATCGACTCTATTTTGGCTCACTGGGTTGGCTAAAATACGATCACAGACTACCCTAAGAAAAAAGTCAGCATCTCCAAATATATTTGTTTTAACAGGCTACGTTCTAGTTGCAGTAAAACCAGTGATTATATTCGTTGGTGTAATCTCTACATCAAAAGCGGTTTTTGTCATCGACGGGATATCATAGACAGATATGACTTTCTCAGCAATTAAACGCATTCCGATTTCACAATCTAAATTGATAACCTTGATGGAGCTGAATTGATAACCATGACTTCAGTGTCCCCCACACTTGAATGTATGCAAAATTTTGACATTCTCTCTTCGGAATTCTATGTATTTCAAAACCATATGTGAACCAGTCATACGAATGGTTATACAAGAGAAGCAAATATCGGGCTTTATAACATTTACATTAAGCATTCTGAACGAATAAAACATTAAAATTGAAATCAAAAGCAACAGAGGTAAGTTGTGACAAGCTGTCACAATTCTCCTAGAAGCAAAATTCGTGTATCAAATCGAAAAAACATTTTATAACTTCCAACCATTCGGCGAAACCAAAGAAACAATAGAGTGGTTTAAAACTTGGGAAACTGACATACATCGGAAAATATAACACAACGTGAGTATAATACTTATTAAAATACAGTATATCAAATTTTCCGGTAAAAACTTTTAGCAATTTTTTGACGCCAACTTCATATGTACAAAACCACTACCGGCAGGCTGTTCGCACTTATTACATGCGTGGCGTGTTCAAAATGCAATATAACGTGCCCTATGACTGCCCCCTAACGGTCACAGTTTTCGAAAAATCGAACTTGTGACAACTCACCTTTGTCACAACTGTCCTCGGTCTCCCTACATGTCAGCCCCATCGTCACCTAATAATTAAAATAGCAATAATCAATAACTAATGAAATCTAAAAGTAACAAGTTTACATTTATTATTAAATAGTGATGAAGAAATCACTTACAAACTTAGACACTTTAATGGCTAAATTACTTAAAGGCTCTAAAACTCGTAAATGTTCATATAAATTGCGACACCCTTGTGGCGTTGTGGGTAGTGAGTCTGCCTTAAGCCGCGACGGTTTCGGGTTCGATTCCCGCTCGGAGCAGATGTTTGTATTAATCGTACAGGCATGTTTTCCGGTCTGGTTGTGTTTGTCCTTGTCATTGTGAATGTTTCCGGACCCCCGACACAGGATATAATTATCCTAATGGGGGCCGTTGAGTGTGTAGCGTTTATTTATTTATTTATTTATTTATAAATAAACGTCTCGTTACAAAAAAGTGAGTACTCGCAATCTTGTCGGCAAGTAGACTAGCATTAATAACACACTTTAGCCTTAGACTAAGAGATCAGTGCTGTCTCCGTCGCTGTAGTACAGTATTTATAGCTCCATAACATCTACTTACTTGATCTCGGTCCGGCCTTAGTTAAAGTGAATGTAGCTCGAGGTTTACGTTCCAACGAGTATAATGAAATAAAGTGAAATAATTGAAACACATTCAACTTTTTGAATGAAATGACTTTTTTATGCAAACCTGGAAGTAATCTATCTACACAAATAAATGAAATTGAAGTGTCCGTTTGTAATTCCAAATTTTACTTTCTGTTTATTCCGGCTATTCTCTGAAACGGCTGGACCAATTTTAACGGGACTATCTTTTCCTCCAAATTTATCAGGAGTAACAAAGGTTATTTTTATTTTAAAAAAGAATTAGAGTGGAATAAAGAAAAATCGGTACACCACACGAGCGGAGCCGCGGGCGCAACTAGCTAGCTATAAGGTCGCGTGTCTACAGAAAGTTGTTTTAGCGGTCATCTTTATAAAGTGTAACTGACCATAAGAGCTTTACTGGTCAAAACTTATTGTTTACATTAATTTGATCAAAATAAACAATTATGTAATGCTACGTCTTTTTCAACTATATAAAAGCATAATCTCAATTTTTTAATTTACATATATTACATAAATTTATTAAAGAAACCAAGAAACCATAACATTATATTTGAAGCATAAAAGTTCTCGCAAGGCGATTTTGTCAAAGGTTGTATTGAACATTTAATTTAAAATACATGCTAATTATTTGAGTTGTGAGAGGGAAGTTTGTTAGATACCCTACAAAATGAGGGCAAGGAATCGCCAGACAGGCGGGTCTCTTGAGACTGTAAGACAAAAGAACGCATACTTTAGTGTGTTGCGCCGGAGGAGGAGGTTAAGTGCATGCGGTGGCGTGTGACTGAGATGAGCCGCGCCTCGCGACTCGTGCGGAGCGCGGAACAATGTGCTCTTATGTGCACTGTGCAGCCGTCGACTCATTAATCAAATCTCTCGCTAACGAAATTTCGAGCAGCACACGTCTTATATTAGAAATATCATAATAAGAATTTTCACGAGGAATACTATAACAACCAAAAATAGTAATCGTAATTCACGTGCGACTTATTCCATAAATAAAAATAGCACTCTTGGAATCATGAATAAATGCGAAATTATGAATAAAACGAATCCGAAAATAAAGGCGTCGGGATGTGACGACCCCATCGCCCGCTGTTGGGATAACCTCTGTCACAACAGAGATTATTCCACCAGTGCAATCAGTCACACTGGTGGTAGGTCTTTTGTTGCAAGAGGCCGGCTAGGTAGGTACCACCGCAGTGTCCAATATTCTGCCGCCAAATAGTAGTGTTTAGGCACTACTGTGTTCCGGTTTGAAGGGCACTGTACGCTAGTGAAATTACTGGGCGAACGAGATTTAAGAACTAATATCTCGAGGTTGGCAACGCGCGAGTGGCACCTACTAAAGATGCTGCAAGCGCTCATAGGCTGCGGCAGCCACTTACCATCAGGTGTGCCGTATGCTTGTTTGCCAACTTCTAACATAAAAAAAAAAAAAGAATCCGCTGGCTTTCCTCGTTGCGTCGGCCGAAGGTTTTAGATTTTATTATATAATTAAATTTTTATGTCAAGATTTTACCCTCTTTTGTTATATTTTCTTGTAAAATCTAGTAACAAATTGAAAGCTATAAATTTCAATGAATTGCTATTACAAATTCAATAAAGATTTAATGGCCTTTACCGTGCCGCGTAAAGAATAGTACATTAACATTAATCTAGATTGTTGACACAGTTATATTAAGTAATTATGATAACTAATGATAAGATAATATTATTGTGGTAACTTTGATTCCCTCACGTCCACATTCTGTGTAGAAGCAGAACCTGCCCTGTCAAAGTTGCTCATTCATGCTAAAACGAGCACGGTTTATATTGAAAATAGCACGGTTTCAACGTAACCCATCACGGCTTACTGTTTGATATTTAATATCACAATAAGTTCCTATAGTCAGAATTCTTTTCCGCAACTTGAGCACGCGTCAAGTCGATCGCCGAGGAGCCCTCGCAAAGCTAAGTTATAATCCCTGCAGATCTTGATGAAGCGGTCGGACAAAGTTTTTATATGTACCAGAATATTAACGAAGTGTAAATTTCATCAAGAAAGTTAGATTAATTACATTTTGTTTTAGATATTTTGATGATTGAAAAGAATAAACGTTGTTTAACTGAGTCTAGTCTAGCATTAGATTAAATTAAAATAAAGCTTATCATTCGTAATAACCTTTTTTTTTGAGGACCGCGACGATTCAATACGTAATAATAAATAATGATCCTGTGATAATGTTATCCGGTGATTCTTTCAATATTATATTTTCGTTATGTAAAGAATCTTCTGAAAAAGATAAGTATTTCAAGTCAATTCGTCATCAGAGACATTCCGTGCGTAACCGGATTTGAGCTTAGTAAAGTAATAGAGGCTGTTCCGAGGAGAAGTACCGCTTGACCTTGTTTTCGCTAGACTAATGTGTTTACACGAGGGTTATTTACAAAGTATACAGTTCCACCCCAGCTACTCGCACGAAGTCCTTCTAAACGGTATTAAGTTAGGATTGCTCTTAGTGTTTATTCAACTGTTAAAGCTACATCTCTCCTTCTCACAGTGACTCATTAACATTAACTTTGTTTAGAATTTCTTACGTCGATCAATCAATGTATACATCATCACTACATAGCATAAAACAAAGTCGCTTTCTCTATCCCTATGTATGCTTAAATCTTTAAAACTACGCAACGGATTTTTAAGCGGTTTTAATAGATAGAGTGATTGAAGAGGAAAGTTTATATGTATAAAAATAGTGGAGAAAAAAAAAATTTTGAGGTTTCAATGTGATGTCGTAAATAATTACATTTAACGCGTGCGGGCCACGGACAGTAATTAATGAATCAAAACTACTGGATCGATTTTAATAATTTTTCCAGTGAATGACATAGACTATATATTTTATACCCGTGCGAAGCCGGAGCGGGCCGCTAGTGTACTATCATTTAATAGCTAATGGTCAATCGAACAATATTTTACTTGTCACTTGTCAAAAGATATCAAACTTGAAAATATGTCTCATACTTTTACAACGGTACGTACGTATTGATACTTTACATCGATATCTTCTGTGGTAACGTAGTACTTTTAAACAAGGCTTTATGACTTGTAGGCAATTTTCTAAGAATCAGTGCTGGTATATTTCGGATATCTGGATTCAGTTGTTCCATTTAAATTTTTTTTTGCACACCGACTTGATTGTGATGAACTTAAATTGAACCTTAGAAATGTAATAAAACCAAACAGTGATAATGTAGAATATAATCTAGTTCGACACATCATGTTTGCACACGAGAACGATCAACTGCAGCGCATTAATTCTTCATTTGTGTATTAAGTATTTGAAGTAGGCATCGATCAAAGTCGTCCTAAAGGTGTGTTACTTATAATAGAGGTTGATCGATTACAACATTTCGTTCGTCAGATTCTATTACAAGAAAAAGTATGTTATTTAACTTTTTTTTATATTAATGTAAAAAAATTATGTATTCAATTTATGTCAATTTTACAAAATGAACTAAACTCAAGCTTAACGGGCAATTTTCGTTACTTCTAAAAGTCTCGGGTTAAAGGAACACAACTATCTTAGTATTTAAATTTTATTTATGTCTCTGTTAGGCCTGAATGGTTTTGTCAAGTGAGAATGTAAAATTATATTAGGTCACCTACACCTGCCCTCATTTTCAAGGACAAAAAGATGTGTAATTAAACGAGTACTAATAAATATAAACTGATTCAATTTAGTTCTACATCATTATACACTATAAAGACATTTTGAACATCGCCATAGTTATTACTGTCAATAATTTAATTTTTTTTCATTACACGAAAAATATTAAAAGACAAAAAATAATAAAAGCGTTATATGGGTTTATGGGGATGAGACACAAACCATATCGTATTATAACCATTAATAAGTTAGCATACACAAACAATTATTAAAATGTTAATATTTTTACAATGTTATGACCCACATATCAAGCAGACTTAATAATAATAATTATTAGACCTTAATTTGAAAGCACATGTGCTTTTTGGACCTAAGTATATATTTATAGTATTTACCGATTAATAAAATCGGTTTTACAAATAAAACGCGCTTCATAAAAGCCTCCTATTTTTCCACTGAATGTCACGCAAACTAGTTTTATTCAGGATCAGTAAAACGTGCTCACACCTGCTGTTGACGATTCCAATATTTTTCTTGCTCTGAAATGGTGGTAAAAAATAATAAAACTTGAAATTTTATCAGTTTCACAGTACATTTATCAACATTGTATAGATTTATAAAATAATTACTAATATTCAGAGCTTTAAAAATAATAACGACTTAAAATCGACCGCAAAAATAAGTTGGTTATTTCATAGTAATTATTAAAAGTAATATTAAAAACAAAGTTATAGGAAAAACTTATATATCTCTTAACTTTGTAGACCTTTAGTTCTTCAAGCTAAATGTAGTTAAATTTCATTTGATTTCCTACACGCTCAAACTTTTCCAGAATTTTTTATCTCATAGTTCAAAAGTTAGAGGGGGAGGACACAATTGTTATGACTTTAGGAGCTAATATCTCAACAACTACTGACTTAATGGAAAAAGTCAAAATCAAAGCTCCTTGTCATTTTGAAAGACCTATCCAAAAATATCTCACACGTTGACATACGTTGAATTTTTTTTTCAACCCTCAGTTTCATGTATATATTTTAAGATTTTTTTTTAATTCTTATATATTTTAAGATTTCATTATAGAATCGTTGTGCGGTTCATAGAATACACATATTTAGTAAATTTCGTATAGATAGAGACGGACATGACGAAACTATAAGGGTTCCGTTTTTTGGCTACGGAACCCTAAAAATGAGTAAAACTAGCATAAATATGACCATGGAGCTATTATTCGGTTTGTGGCCCAAGTTCTGTTGTTGTTGTTCTGAGCTACAGATCAGTAGCAACCAGCCCAGAATAAAAACATGTTTTGTAAGTGAAGGAGGTTCGGTGTAATAAAGAAGATTTATATCTGTGTTTGTTTGCGTATCTACAGTGGCATCATGTGTCGCGACACTCAATCCGATATGCAGCCACTTATGACGGCTGCAGTGTGAGGGGTCAGGACTATCTGATAAGATATGTTAGGTTAATAATATTGTGTTTCCGTGATATTAAGAACTGTCGATGTGCTGATGGTCTTTATTAAGAAAATTGTTGACTTCTTTATACAGGAATACATTTGTTTTAGCGTATAATAACTTTTAAAGTGATAGTAGATGCTATGTATTTTAATTGCAAATAAGTTGACCTTGTTTATAAAACAAGAAGGCTCTGTTCTTTTATAAAACTTTGTGTAGCGGGAAGGAATTTGTTAACGCTAAGTTTTAATATGATAATTAATGTTGCTCTTTGTTTCAGTGTTTCGTTGTGGGGAAATTTGTGTATTTAAAAGTTCGTTATTAAATTTCTTAAGAAACTTAAGAGCACTTAAACTTGTCTTGTCAAGATGTACATTCACAGACCATAAGTTGTAGCTAGTACCAACGAATCGTTATAATATTTGTATATAATTATTTATATTTTCTGAAACTATGACAAAAGCGTAATATAGTAAAATGTTAGGTAATAAATTTATACTTTGTTGCTATAGCGAGACAAGAGCAAGCTAATTAAATACATAATATCTTCACATAACTTAGAGTCGCATAAACTTGGAGCATAATATAAAAGCTCCCGTACAATATTTATGAAAAGAAAGAAAGAAAGAAAGAAGTAATTTATTTGGGACAATACATGGTTGTTAAAAGAAAAGACAGACGTAGAATAAAAGAATTAACAAAAAAACAACAATAATTTCGTTAAAAAGCTTCAGCTCTAAGGAAGTATTCATGTCATTCTTATGATATAACTGAGATATGAAGTAAAGTTCAATAAAAGATGATAAATAGTTAACAGTTTTACATCTTTAATCGTCTAACGTGAGCTATAATTGAAACGATCCGCTAATAATTGTCTTCAAAGAAAAGGGCATGATCCCTTTCAAGACGTTAACTCGAGGATACCTGAAAGCCACTTTGCAGCATTGCCTTTCAAAATTAAACTGCTATAATTATTTCGCGTTATAAGTCCGGTGCTAAGATTATATTTGTAAAATGTGCTTTAATCCTTAAATAGTGACTTGATAAATTGCAGCTTACTTTAAGTTAATAGCTATAGAATTATTGCTTTGATGTTGTAATGTTAAAAAACTTCATTGTTCTGAAGTAAATATGACAATAATAAGAATTTGTATGAAGTATAACATAAACCTTTTTTTGGTTCTAATAGGTAGTTCGCTTTATTAAGGACTCGGTAAAAAAGTAATTTTCTTTATAGGATTAAATATTGTCATATAATATTAGCCTAAAATATTCAAGATATTTTCTCACAAAAAACCTTCCTAAAACAACGGTGTTGTTATAATTCAATTTAGCACTTAAATTATTTCCAACATGAAGGTGCGGTGAGCTGTGTCGCCTCTCACGTATTTTTCTAACACATTATATTCGGACGTGTCGCAGTCGTGAGTCGTTGCCGCTTTATTGGATAAGGTGCGTGAAATCCAACAGCTACGGCCTACAGCCGCCGCTCTGCTCTACATGAATAACTCGATTACACAGTAACCAGATCGTACATTTTATCGAATTAGCTTTAACTTATTTAGAAAGTGAAAATTGAATACGCAGATTTTCAAAAAACATAGCAACAATATGTAAAGTATGTTTATTTATAAACATACTTTACAACAATAATATGTAAAGTATGTTTATTAATATAAATTGAGATTGTGTCGATATGTTTTTGCAATGAAAGAAATATTGAAATGAATCATAGGTAGACCGGTATATAATTCCTAAGCAGATCGAGTATTTATCAGAAAATCAATCTGATAAATAACTGTTTGTTTGACTAGTAGTCAAATCTCTACGCATTTAGTGGAAGTGCGGAGGGGGTAGTATTCTTGAAACACTTCAACAACACAACTTCGTCATAGGTGGGCATTCATTTTTTAAATCATCGACTCACATAATATTATTAATTTATTATTATTTTCATGTTCATTATATGGTAAATGATGGGGATAATATTGATATAGGACGACTTTCAAACTATTTGAAACTCTGTTTTTTTGTACTATAAAATGTCTTATTAGCACGTATTCGTACGATCGGTAGTTTAAGCAACTTTAGCCGCGGTCAGTCACTAGTTGGGTGATCGCATAGTTGTATTTCAACCGAGCGTCTCCGTGCTTCGGAGGGCACGTAAAGAGTCGGTCCCGGCTATTGACAATTTGACAACAGTCGAAAAGTCAAATCAGAGGCCTACGGGCGACCTGAACAACTCTGACACTAGGTTGGCCACTAACCATTCGATAAGAAGAAGAAGAAGACGAAGTACATATTGTTTATATTATGACCTGCCAGACGGCAAAGGAAAAACCATTACCTACTACATGCTACACCAGAGTCTTAACGATCTCTGAGAGCTGAGCCTTAGATACAGATAAAGAAGAATAATGGGCGAGGATATCAGAGGTAAATGTTTCAATGGTACGCTAAAAGTCTTCGAACAAAACACGACAATACTCTGCTACTACAAAATACATTAATATGTAGTTACATCAAAGTTTCGCGTTAGATCTTTAAGTATGAAGAAAATGTTTTACTTACTCCCAAGCGAGTATAATAGAGTCACTTTCGGGCGAGTTGAAGCATTGTGTACAGCAGCTGGAGTGAGCGGTTTCTGCAGTTAGAGGTTATTACACGCCTCATCGTCCACGTCGGGGGGACATTCGCTACACGTGTAAGACCAAATAAATTGATATTGCGCGCTTTATATAATGTATTACAGTAAATGAATTCTATTTCCGACGAAGACATATTCTCTGTTATGTTATGGAAATTACTGCATCCCTCCAAAAAAGTAATAAAATCGTAGTCGTTTAAATTCCCAGCACCCAGCACCGCTGTATATTAGTATAACATCATATTATTTTTGCGGTTTTAAGTGTTGAAAACCGTTTCGGTAGAGTGTACCCAATTTGGTGTTGTCTTCGCCGATCAATTCTCTCGCCGTCCAAGTGAACTCTTCGTCTTGTGCTACTAAAACAACTTTAAGAAAATGAGGCATTAAAAGGTAAAAAAAATGTAATTCTCATATATTGAGGCAACAAATTTTATTATAGAATAATATTACAAAACGAAATGCATAGTATACTATTCAAAAATATTTAATGACCCATGTTTATTACCTTCGAGAGCAATCAAGTTCACATTTACACTACTCGTGCTTAATAGAGCATCGCGGGGTAATTACCTCGAAATTAATTACTGTTGCTATTCCTAGTGAGTAATGAGCCTGATTTTGGACAGCACTAATGGTGGTTCAAACACGTATGATGGTATAAGTGCTATAAATGGTATGATAGGATAACAACACTAGACCAAAGACCGTAATAGTGTTTTAGTAATAAGTCATGGCTACACTTGCATAGACAGAAGAAATTGCCACATAGCAGTGATGTCCAGTAAGACTTGTAATCTTATGAGTGCAATGTATCTTGCGAGTTCCACTTAATAACACACAAAGAGCGGTAACGACACTCGAGCTGCTCGCAACGTGCTCGTTCAACGGTTCTGCTCGTTCGTGTCCCAGCATGAAGCGATTTTATTGCGTTATTTCCTGAAATGGTTCATTTTAAGAATGTGGTGCAGGATATAGGTAGATAATGTTTCATCGTTTAATCTCGCTCCAAAACACTAGCTACTATTGTCAGGGCCAAACAGACAAAATGTCAAAGACACGTTCCTTTGTAAATTCAACATCCGTTCAAAATTTAAGCAGTTCAGTTCATTTTCTAAATTCAACATCAGTTCCAAGCTTGTAATATAATCGAATGAATTTAGCATTTCACTGCACTGCTACTTAACATTGATATTCCATGTAATAGTTCGGCGGTCCATCGCGCCTGGTTATGCTGAAAACAGCAATAAATAATAAATAAACGCTACACATTCACTACACGTTAGGATAGTTATATCCTGTATCGGGGTCCGGAAACATACACAATGACAAGAATAAATACACCCAGACCGGAAAATATTCCTGTATAGTCAAAGCATGCTATATTTGTAGCAGTGAGCTCAAGATAAACTTAAATTTGGTCGATAAATGTACTATTAATTATTAAGACACAAACCTGGGACATTAGAATATCTGGTAAAATATTTTTTGAACCAAATTGTAAATGTTATATTTTTTTTATATATAAAACATTCATAATATAATTGAAGTGAAACTTCTAATACGACTTCCAACAAGGTTGCGTTAAACGTTTAACGCTACCATGGAGGAGACAGAGCGAGAGTGAATGCGTGGCACTCGGACGCCTGCGCGTAGTGTACCTGTTGCAGGCCAGCGCGAGCGTTAATAAAGTTATTATTATTATTATATGTTAATAAAGTTTGTCTAAAAGAACCAATATGTATAAAAAAACAATTTCTACCGCTTCCTATTTTCATTTCCACATTACGAAGTTTCACTTCCTCCGAGCAGAGGGACTCCACGCACTATTTTTTCAATTATATTTTTTAAAGTTTTATTTACTTAAAATCAGGCCCATACATATATACCTTAAAAATTAACATACATATTAAATATTATAAAACACTTAAACCTCAGAACACTGGAAATCTTGAAATTTACTAAGGAGTTGTTTATTTCTTTTATTTTATTTACTTTACTTTTATACCCACATAATATTATGTTAATAATATTAATCAGTGCCGCTATAACTAAGTTGTGCTTAAAGTAAACAAGTTCCCTGCTTAGCCGACTTAGTTTGACGAAGTTGCCTTTTAATACAGAAACATAAACAGCGTTAGCTTGAGGCTTGCAAAGTAAATGAGAAATTTAATATGAGTGTGGGCACTGACGAAAAGAAAACGTTACTCGTGTGATTAATACGCATAGCTATATACGTTGTGTCGCGAATATTGAGACCCGTTGATGAAGCAATGGGAACAGTTTTTTTTAACAGTACTCCGAGCATTATAGGCATGATGTGCGCGGATGCGAAACAAAAGATCTCTTACTCGCTGGCGATGTTGGTGTTGTGTGCGTGTTTATTACTGGGTATGCGTCATTTCCTAACGTCAGAGTCCTGCATGACGGGTTTAGGACACCTCACTTCGGTCGGTTGGTCACATCTTTCTTTATAAATACAAGCTTAACTGGTCAGGGAATGAAACTTTCACCACAATGTCTCTTTCTTTTTATTTCTCGTTTCTCTTCGTCTCCTTCGATCGGAAAGTTCTTGGCGCTACAGCTAGCGGCCGAGTTGTTTAAGCTCACAATCTTGATACTATTAAAATAATCATAAAGCCGATCTATTTAGTTAAATTTCATCGTGATGTGATTATTTATTTATTTATTTATTTATTGGTTTGCTAGCGATTTTTACATTTTAAGTACATGCAAATATAAGGTTTCAATTTATGTATACATAATTATGTAAAATCAGTTTAAAGCAAACACTACATGCACATTATTAATTTGAGTTTACAAAATACATTAAAAAAAGTTAAATACAATTTACCGAAAAATCATAAAAGAAAATTAAAAAATTAAAATTAAATAAGAGCATTAGATATGAAAATTAAATAAGATAACAAATAATAATTAATACAATAAGTTAATTTCAATAAGTTCATTCATTTAAAATAAAATAAAATTTGTACACTATATTCACTCACAAAAAGAAAAAAAATATCGTGGAATAAAGAATAAAATCATTCATGTGGCAAGAGATCTATGATGATTTTACGGAAAGTGACAGGTGGATGGGTGTTGATGTCAATGAAAGTACTAAACTTATTATATAGTTTACATAGCCTTGGAATCGTAGAGTTTGCGCCAAAGACAGTTCTAGTAAGTGGAGGAACAACGGGGGTAATAACCGTACGGGGATATCTATGTGGAACTCTAAAATTGATTTTTTCAAGTAATCTGGGGCAATCCAAAATATTCCTCAACAATTTGTATAAAAACATAGTATCCAGCAAATCTCTTCTTTGTTCAAGACTCAATATTCCAAAGTGCTTCAGCCTATTTTTGTAGGAAACTATTGTTCTGTTTACCTTTACTGAGTATGATAAGTGCCACATGAATCTTTTCTGGATACGCTCCAGTCTTAACTGATGAGTAGCATAATGCGGACGCCAAACTACACTGCAGTACTCAAGGTTACTGCGAACAAGGCTATTGTAAAGACAAATTTTAGTTTTTGCTTCTTTAAAATTTCGACCTTGACGCATGATAAACCCTAACAGTTTTGAAGCTCTGTTTATTATACTATCTAAATGGTTAAGGTAAGTTAATTTTCTATCTAAAACAACACCCAGGTCTGTTATTAGTTCAACTTCTTTAAGAATATTGTCGTTCAAACTATAATGCGTGGGTGTGATATTTATTTTTCTAGTAAATTTGATATGAAGACATTTGTTAATGTTTAGTTGCATTCCATTAGATTCACACCAATTTATTAGACTATTTAGATCCTTCTGTAGCAAGATTGAATCACTTGGTGAATAAATAGTTCTAGTAAATTTCAGATCATCAGCATATAAATATGGTGTGGAATGTTTGAAGCAAAAGATTATATCGTTAATAAATACATTAAATAAGATAGGTCCAAGATGCGAACCTTGTGGGACACCTGATGTGA
Organism: Hestina assimilis; assembly: GCA_023373885.1. Classification (NCBI taxonomy): domain Eukaryota; kingdom Metazoa; phylum Arthropoda; class Insecta; order Lepidoptera; family Nymphalidae; genus Hestina; species Hestina assimilis. Next base: position 14,694,075 of record CM041753.1, read on the forward strand.
TAATATTGGATAAAGAACTAAATCCATTTACAACTACATAAAAAGAGCGATCTTGCAAGTATGATGAGAGCCATTGTAATAATGAACCTGAAATCCCATAGTATAATAACTTTTCGACTAGAATTCTGTGTGGTACTTTATCGAACGCTTTTTTAAAGTCAGTATATATGGTATCCACTTGCTTTTGTGAGTCTATAGCTTCAGATAACGATGAAGTAAAAGTGACCAAATTAGACGCAGTGGATCTGCCTGGCAAGAAACCATGTTGATGTTCGGAGATATAATGCTTTAAGTGCCTCTGAACAACTGGACAGACTAAAGATTCAAAAATTTTCGCAAAAACTGAAAGAATAGATATGGGTCTATAATTGCGTACATCATTTTCATCCTCACTCTTGAATATCGGTACAACTTTAGCTCTTTTCCACGAAGATGGAAAGGTACCAGAACTTAATGAAACTTTAAAGATCTGGTATAAGGGCCAAGCTAGCAACGTTGCATTACGTTTAATAAATACTGGAGGTATATTGTCTGGTCCTGCACCTTTTGAAGTATCTAGACTTTTTAGTTTTATTAAAATATCATTCAGACTTATTTCTATAGCTGCTAGATTTGTATTATTACCTAAATAAGGGATTTTTGGTAGATATTTGACATAATTTGAATTATTATAATTATTATGATTATTGTATACCGAAGCAAAAATACTAAGGAACATATTACAGATCTCAGCTCCATTAGTAGAGATTTTATCGCCATCGCTCATGGCAGCTGGGTATGAGCTGGAATTTTTTCGTTTACTTTTTAAAAACGTCCAAAATGCTTTAGGATTTCTCTGAATTTCTTTCTCAAGGTTAATATGATAATTATTATAAGCTTCTCGCGTTATTTTATTTAAACGATCACTAAGTAATCTAAGCTCAATTTCATCTATAGGATTATTATATTTTTTAAAACGTTTTAGTATTTTATATTTCTCTTTTATTCTTTTAGCAATGTTATTATTAATCCATGTAGGGAACCTATTGTTTTTAACTTGTTTTAAAGGTACATATTTCGTGATGGCAGTCTGCAAAATTTCGTAAAGTGATTTAACCATTTCATTTACATCATTAAAGTTAAATATCTTGTTCCAATCAACCACCCCCAAATATTCATAAATACTGTCATAATCGGCTTTATAAAAATTATACCGTTCCTTTGACGAATTAACCATAAGTCTATCTTGACTTACATTAGGTATATTAATTTCTAGCGGAGGGTGGTGTGAATCGACTTTACTAATGGGATTGTGACAATAATTAACAAAACATTCAGGTAAGCTTACGAGAACAAGATCTAATATTTTTTGGTTACAATTGGGTATGTAATTACACTGACGCAGTCCGTTTTCGGCTATGAAATCTAAAAATAACTGCGCTGCTGGGTTTGTGTTAACATTATTTTGATCTAAAGATTCATTCCAGGCAATACAACCTAAATTAAAATCACCTATAATGCATGATGACATATTATGCAGTTCTGAGACACGATTACAGTTTTTTTAAAAGTAACTCAACAGGTTTTTATTTAAAGGTGGGGAAGGTAAATACCACAAAAAGCTATTTGACGAATACCGCTAAGAAAAGGCACATCAACAACCACCCACAAATCCTCACAATTACTCTCCCATTTACTGATTCGATTTGAAATAATACATTTTTTTACAGCAATTAGGACTCCTCCACCATCAGTCTTGTTATTAAATTTAGAGGTCTGCCTATCTCTTCTATATACATTATAGCGTGAATCGAAAAGTTCGCTACTTCCAATTGAGCTATTTAACCACGTTTCCGTCAAAATAATGATGTCATAATTAGAAACAACCACATTTCTGTAAACATCTTGCGTCTTGGTTCTGAGTCCACGAACATTCTGGTAAAAGATTCTTATCGACGCGAATTATAGACGTTATGACACCAATACTTGACTTCAACCTTATATAATTGACATATTAAATTAAATTACTTAAAAAGTCCATATTTTTAACCACTTTATAGTCAGAGCTCTCATCCTTACGTATGAATATGCGACCGTTCCGAACCCAAACGTATCTATAGCCTTTTTCTTTCGCCTTTAGTCTCGTTGCAGCATGAAGAGCCTTGTTTTCTGGTGACAGATGTTCAACGACATAGAAGGGTTGTCTTTCTCCATCTGCTTTGAAACCAATATGTGACGTATTCAATTTATCCTTTGGGTTATTTCTGTTATATTTTATCACGGCCGCCAAAACACTGTCCCTAGTCAAAGTCGAATTGAACTGTACGATAATAGATCTGGCTCGAGCATTCTGACGATTTACTTTAGCAACTCTGGAGATATTCGTAATTTTTTCAGATGTTATATCGAAACCGATGACGCTCCCTAACTTCTCTACTATTTTTACGAGATTTTCATTATTTTTTTCAGGCACACATTGCAATTCCAGATTATTTGATCTAGATCGTTGCTCAAGGTCATTAATGCGCGCATTTAGGGTATCTATGGTAGATTCCAACTTAATATTACGCTCCTTAAGATCCTTCAGAGAGATTTTATTTCCACGGTGTTCTTTCATAAAATCCTCATATTGATCGTTTATAAAATTTATTGATATTTTCATGTCTGAGATTTCCTCCCTAATAATCTTTAATTCGCTATTTAGTGTATTTTTAATAGAATCAGTTATTTGCGCAAGCATTTCTTTCATTTCAGATTTTACAGTCTCCCCAATTATTTCTCGAATGTCGTGTTGCGGTATGAAATTTGTGAATTCCGGTGACGAAGAAGCAACTCTCTTATTCGACCTTTTTGTTATGTTGTTTTGATCGCTTGATAATACCAAGTCCTTGCTACGAATTGGTGTATTCTCATTGTTGCCTTTCATACTTCTTGGTGTGCAGACAGGGCACATCCAGTCAGTGGCAGTTTCTAAGAAAGCGCTAGACGACCCGGTCGACAGTAAACATTCGTGGTGATAGCCCTTCTTACATTTCGTACAACGTATGTATTCTTCATTATCTTTCAATTCACTACAGCAATTAAAATACGTTTTTGACATTTTTATACTCAACTTAATCCTTAGTCTTCGTAAAGGGTTCAATATTTAACAATTTTCTATTCTGTTATATCAATTAATAAATTTTAAAACAGAAAAAGACGATCCGCTGTTGGGGTTTGAATCCTGAAGTTTCGTCTTTTAATTGCAAGCATTGACCACTGAGCTACTGATAACTAGTTAATATTGTTGAAATTATGCAATGCTATATGTAGTTATTTTAATTTAATGTGGGCAGTTATAAAAATAAACACATTTGATGCAATGTCCGAACACAACATTTAAGCAACGAACGACAATTTACATGTAATAAATATGTTTAACAGGAGTCATAATTCACTTTTTAATCATTTTGAAAGTTTCTAAGCACGTAATGTTAGTCGGTGTCTAGTGATTTGGTCGGTTTATTGTCTTTAACTTCACTTTTAAAATAATAATTAAAGGAAAAAAAAGATACACGTCCAGCTCAGGCGGCGCTAAAGCGCTAATTATAAATGCTGAAACTCTAACTTTATTGTAAGAGGAAGGAAAACACAGTTTTCGATATTGAAGAGTCATTAAAGTGCAATTAATGACAGGGCTCTGATTGCGATGAATATTAATTTCTCATTCTGTGCCACTAAAATCCAGAAACCAATCTAATTAATCCTTTATGAGGTTATACTTTTTTTGTAATTTTAACTCTCAACTCAGACTCAGACACGGCGGCGCTCATCTTACAAATATAAAGGTTCTTTTTATGAGGTTAAAAGGCCGAGAGAAAATTATTTTTTATTCTCAGTTGTTTTAGAATCTATAAATTAAATATATATTTTTGAATTTATACATCAGTGCGAGTACCGAGGTTTGTTTTAGTATAATTTTTACTTTATTGGAAATACTATAAATTTTGAGTAAAATATATACAAAATCTATATATATAAAAATCACAATCACAGCGTGCCCCGATAATAAAGAAAAACAGCACATGTAACTTTATAGTGTATACTACCAAGTCCTACGGGACACGACTAACAAAACTAACTTTCGACAGCACAAGTTTATAGCACACGTCAATGCCTCCCTACATACATACTCGCAATAATTAATGTTGCTAAACATTACACAAACTAAAACACGATAAGATATTATGACTTGCGGGATCGAGAACATATATTCGTAATATAAATATATTTATACGTATGGTAGTGCCGTATAACTTTTAGCTCATGAATTATTAGCTGTTACTTTTAGTTTTAAGAGAATATGTTGCAAATCTCCCGGCGGTCATTAATTAATTGTGAAAAACTTATTCTAGGCAATATTGCAAATGCGAGAACTAGAAACTAGTAACCTGTCAAATCCGGATAAGAGTAATAAGCAGACCTTGGGTACATAAAAATACCGGGAATAATGCTAGGATGAAGAATTGCAAATGCGAGAACATTAAATCAAATCAAATTCAATATTTTTTTCAACATAAAAAGCATAACACTTATTTGTTAAAAGTCAGAGTCTACGACCGGCTCCAAAATTAAACCTCTACCTGACAAGAGCCGGCGAAACAAACTCAAAGGGTGATATCTTTTTTTAATATATTTTTATTGTGAAATTAGATGACATATTACTCACTGAAAAATTTGGAGTGAATGTCTCATTCCCAAGGCGTGGTGTCCTCAAGGTATTTACTAATTTTGTAATAGCCTTTACTACAAACTTTTCTTGACCTTTTTCAAATTATTATAGAAAGTGTCTGAACGCTTTCTAGGATCCCATTGTTAACCTTTAAAAGAGTTACTAATTTTATGCAGTCTTGATTATTATTAATTTATAATTGTGAAGCTTATACATAGAGTTAAATGAGACTAAGAATGATAATGAGCATGAAACCAAGATAACACACGATGTAGACACAAAATAGAACTATGAATTCAAACTGGACTTTATTACTCTATGAGATACAAGTATACATACATTTTCAGTTTAATAATTAATTAAGATATACTATAACTTAGTATAACTTATAGGTTTAACAATTAAATAAAACATATTCTATTATTATTCCTTGCAGGAAACCCCATTATATTTTTCATTAATATCAAACCTTAAATTATTTTAACTTAGAGTAAACGAAAGACTGGAATTTAATAGCAGATGTGCCTTACTAAGACAAAAAATAAAATCTCATATATTATTATAGTAGGCGCTGCTCGCGGCGAGGCTGCTCCGGTTGTTTGGATGCGACGAGGCGCGTGATTGCGATGAGTCTCGCATCTATGGAGTAAGCGATAGGGTACATAAATATTGTACTGGAGATCTCATTGTAATGGGTAGTATGAGTTGAGCTATTTATTGCCAAACAATAATAAATATGTACTTTTTATTATCAAATTATATTAACGATAAGAATTATTTATTATTTGATCGCTTACTGGCATTATATAGACTTAATAGAAGCTTATTTTATCATTAAAACTTTATTTTCAAGAAACCGCTTTTTGTTTGAATCCACAAATCGCTTTGATTTGACTATAAAATGTTTTCAATTAATTTATTTAATGTACAATTTAGTCACTACTGTTTACAGTTGAAATCATAACTTAATATTATATTTGTACTGGAAAAGTTCCATTTTCATAAAAATAAATCATAATTTGAAGAACATGGAACATAACGTGGTATGTTCGTTATTATATATTTTTTCAGACCAACTACCAATTTTAAAATCATATCTTTATAATACGGCGGCATTCAATAATTCAATAATATAACAAAATGATTAAATAACATGCTTTTGAGGTCGTTACATTCACCGAAGTCGAGAATAGCACTCAAATATGATTGCATTATTTACATCGTACTCTCATCTGCAGAATGTGTAGCATTTTCATATTGTTGTTTCTTAGCGAAGACGAGCGGGAGACGACACAATGGGGCATACTAAAAGAGCCCAAAAAGTAATGTCAGTTTTTATTATATACATCTGCAAGAAACGGGTGATTCTTGTGTTTGAACAAAAACGGTGTAAAATGCATTGATCATTTATAATATAATATTGAGTATTAAATGCTACAAGCGGCCCGCTCCGGCTTCGCAGGGGTATAAAACATACAGCGTATGTCATTCACTGAAAAAATGATTAAAATTGATCCAGAAGTTTTGATTTATTCGTTACTGCCCGTGGCCCGCATGCGTTAAATATAATTATTTACGACCTCACATTAGAAACTTCAAAAATACATATAGACCTCCCTCTTCAATCACTCTATCTATTTAAAAACCGCATCAAAATCCGTTGCGTAGTTTTAAAGATTTAATACATACATAGGGACAGAGAAAGCGACTTTGTTTTATACTATGTAGTGATTCAGTCTCAATTGTAATCCGCGTGTACGATCAAAGCTTAGAACTACTAAAACAGTAAATAGTTGTTCTAAAATACACTAGTAAATACTATATTCGAGATGCGAACTAACACCAAACACTGTACTTGCAGCGGACAATTAACTCTGTAAACAACCTCTTCACCCTGCCTACTCCCCGCGTCAATAACCGCGTTGCCCTTAAAAAACAAACTCTTCATCACGCCGAATAAAGCGATACATGCTATACGCGGGCAGTTCGATACCTTTTGTTTAATGAAAACAGTACTGTATGAAAATTTCGATGAGTACATTTAAGACTACACAGTATGATGAGTATCGTCACTACCATCATCTTAATATGCATTAATTTAGTACAGTAATTGACATTTAGTAATTTAATATCCTCGTAAACATTTTTAGAAAACACAAATGAAATTTTAAAATGTTCCATATTATTATTGTTTTTGAAAATGGACACAAAAAACTTATAAGGTTATTTCATTCGTGCGTTATTTTTAAAGCAGTCTAAGGGACTACTTCGCGGCTTCAACCACCGGAGCGCAACGCGACGTACACGGATCCGCCGCTATAGCTTATTACACGCCCCATTGTCCGTATCAGCGAAACAGACAATGACCACTAACTTGGAATTGTGTACTCTAAATGTATGGGAAAATAGAGCTATATTAATAGAAAAACTAAATAAAACGAATAAGGTACTTCTCATTTATACCGTATTTAAAAAAAGATAATCACCATCACAAGATGATCACCATCACAAAATGATCAAATTACATTTTTTGTAGATATTAACAATATTCTTATAGGATTCCGTATCCCAATATGAAGTAAGACAAGACCGGAATCCTTATAATTTCGTCACGGAGTTGTGAAAGGAATATGTGAAATATTACAAGTGTAACACACCAACAAAAGCATCACGCATGTGGCGAGGACGTTATGATCGATGCTCTCACGATGACACGAGAACAATGTTACAGTAATCACTGGCGCAGCTGTCGCGTTCACTTTACAATATCTTCAGTTATCAGGCTTCAATATATCCACGTTGCCTTGTAAATAATCTCAGGCGACTGCTCGAATAATTTTAAAATATCAAACGTTTCGTATTTAAGTGAGATAGCGCGTAACAGATATATACACTAAAATCGTATTGGAATTGATCTTATTTTTTTGACGTGAGCTAAAAAAATAAAAATTTATAAATCAGGATAAGGAAAACTTTTGTTCAATTTGTGAATGCATCGTGAGAGGAATATTTTGAAATAAATGTTTCCAGCTAAACCGGGACGGAAGTCATTTTTAATTAAAATATAGTCTAAAATACAAACTAAGTTAAGGCTCTGCTTATTTAAAATGTAGATTAAAAGGTGTGGTGGTCGTGAATGCGACACGCCGCTGGCCGCCGAGCGACGCGCGACGCTGCGGTCACGTTTTAATACGACAATATAATCGCTATAACACAACACAGGGATTTCATTTTTTACGAGCTGCCCACTGCTCATTGAACGGAACCCTAAATTTTTTCTAAAATAAAAGTAAGCCTAATTTACTCCTTAAATATAACATAAGCTATCTGACAGTGAACTTCCCGTTCAGATCCATCTAGTCTTTTCAGATATTTGCCGGAAGAAACAGACAGACTAAAATTTAAAAAATGTTTTTTTATATAAGTACCGTATACTCTTTTATATGCAGTTATATCATTATCTGTATGGATTTAAAAAAATAGTTATAAGACCATAACAATTTTGCCAATGAAAGCAGCGTGTTGCCACCTAATATTAAGAGGATGGGAGCTTAGAACTCACAATAACTGTACAGAAATGATGACCAACGACGACTGACTTATTATGCCACAATAATGCGAAACGACATTAATGAAAGAAGCAATTAATCGATTTGAAATATGATTTCGATTCTAATGATTTATATTTATTGTAAGTGATACTTTTAATTTTCTGCTATAATTTTGTATTTGTATTATGTCTAATTCAATATAATAATTTCAAACATCTTTTAAAATCCATAAAATGTTATAAGATATAACATGTTTACTGTTAAATTGCTGCAAAAACGTAACACATTATGTACTTCGCTGTACTTGTCGCAGCACGTAGACGGTTTTAGTTTAAAATTTAAAAACTGTGTTACGGATGAAGCGATATAGATTATAGAATATACGCTTTTTATAGTCTTCTTTAATGGTACTGAAATATTTTGCCAACGCTTTAAGGCTATGATATTAACGAGGGCCATAAAATTTACTTTTTCACATTATTAAGAAGAAAACTGCTAATATAAAAAAATATTGAAACTGCAAAATATCACGAAGATTAGAATAAAATATGCAAAAACTTAAAATAATAATAATTAGAAACGAGATATAATCGCGAGGAGGGTGAGTTTGAATGGTAGGTAATTACGTAGTTTTTAAAATTACAGACGTCCCTGAAGACTTAACCTAACTAAGGCTCACAGAGCGGAGCAGCTCTTGAGCTCTGAAAACTTTAGTCCCTTTTGTAACTCATTTCACACAAAAGTGCACTACGCTCGGCTGTGTTTTGTTTCAATGCTACACTTACTGCCGGTAACGAGAGAATACTGCATATTTAAACATTTACTGCCTGTTACATTACCTATACCATTACATTAAGTTAAGGGAAAACTAATAGAAATAGTAACATCTCTCTCAGGAATATCAAGCAGCACGTGATCAGTTCTCCCGTCACACCACGTTGATGGCAGACGAGTGATGCTGCACTATCGGAACTAATAAATATGATATGGGAGTTGCGAAACGATATCGTCACGTTACAACTTTCAGAAGCCATAAAAAATATTATATGTAACAATGTATCTTAAGGTATTACACATGTATTTTTTTCTTGTACGGTTCTATTATTACTATGTAGAGTATGCTCAAAATAATGACAATATATAAATTATTTTGTTATTCAATAATTTTGTGACGTAGCAGGCTTATTTTATAAATCACATTATCCTGTATTCGAATAAAATTCACACATAATTTCTTATACAAAAATTAATTCAATGTGCAATGTTCAGCAAATAAATGAATTGAGATTACATAACCGTGGCCTTGTTACAAGACCCTATATTACTTTTACAGACCGTAATATCGCCTCGGAGATACATACTTACCTCAGACCACACCGCTGTAAAAACATTCTTGTACTTCAACACATAATCTGTCTTATAAACAACTATATCTATGTTTTACGTTAAAGGACTTACAACATTTATTTCAGTCGGCACATTTTATAAACCGAAAATAGGTATAGATATAGCATGTACATCTTAACATAATTATATACAAAACTGTTATTTTGATCGCTAGTTGCCACACAAAAGTCGCTTAACAATTTTTACTACTCTTCAAAGTTCAATTTGTGTTTTGTTTCATAACCATTTAATATATTAATTTACAGCTTCAATAAACAATGTTCGTCGTCAGTCCATGCTTCATTTCGCAGAAAATAACATGCTATATTATAGCCCTGTTTAGGGTTCCGTAGCCAAATGGCAAAAACGTAACCCTTATAGTTTCGTCATGTCCGTATGTCCGTCCGTCATTTTACTCGGACACCGTTGGCTCTATCTATACGAAATTTAAGATTCTTCATAACCAAGCTGCGGAGCCCTTTACTTTTAACTGTGCGCGGTCCACAACGCACTTGACTGGTAATTATCATTTTAAGTATTTCGGATCCTCAAAGGGATGAGCTTTTCCTTCTCATCCCTTGGGTTGGCAACGTGCACGTGGTACCGCAGGTATCGCAGGTTAAGTTATTGATTGGTACATGATTGTTATTTTAACCTTGTTATAATTTTCAGTTGAATTTTAAAGTGCTCGACCGCGTTTGCTGATTGCATTTTAATTTGATGAACTGTTTGACCTGTTTACATTTCATTTTCGTCAGCAAAATGAAATTTACTGAAAAATAATTAACCATATTCAATAAAATGAGGTTCATTGATTGAAACAAAACAATTTTAGAGTATAGACATGAATTCGATGTAAACTACGTATATCTATGTCAAAAATATTGAATGTAATTACCTAATAGAGCCAATCAGGTATTTAACTAACATTAGATACGCTGCCGCTATACGGTACACGATAGCTCAGCTACTAGCTGCGTAAGTCACTCGGATATTTGTAGCGGTCCTCTAGCCATCTAGTTATCGTGTTGACAGAGGCCATAGCCATGGGTATTTTTCGAATAGCCGTTATTTGGTTAGTTATTAGAGTAGCTAACCATCACTAGTTAGTAGACTTAAAGCTATTTTTCTAGTCTTCGGGAACATTACTTTAAGATTCCCTACAATATTTTTTTACACAGCATGTAGTGTAAAGTGTTGCATAGTGCAAAGTTAATAGTGACAAGTTGAGTAGTTAGACCTTGAAATCGTTACAAAAAAAAATAAACACATAATTATATAGACGAATTTACAGTATTCGTTAATATTAGTTAACTGTTAAATAAGACACGATTGCTCTGGCTCAGGACATCGCAGTTCCATCTGTTAAATTCAGTACCATAACTGAATAATTTCCTACAGTCTTCAATGTGAGAAAAGATTTTATGACACAACTTAATACTATTTCGAGTCTGCCAACGAACATCCTAATTCGCCTATAAAATTGATTGCTAACCGTCGTAATGTTAACATTTCCTTTTTAAAAAAATTTCCATCAATTAGACAGTTCCACTTCATCATGCTTAGAATCGAATAAACTGAACGATCCAACTTTCTCCGGTTGGAATTGGTGATTGTGGAAATTACCCGAATAACTTTTAACGATCAATTAAAATTACTTTTATCATGTCCTTTTATATTTAAGTCTATTCGTTTTAATTATATAGATTAAGTATGAATACATTTTATAATTATATAAGCTTTAAACATAAACATCACGTCGGCATTTGAAACGGTAAAGAGTAGAGCCCGCTACAGTTAGTCACCGAAGGCGATCCGCCAATGGCAGGATGTATCACTACTCGTCAGTTGGTTGCGCCGCGCTCACTGTCATAAATTCATATCTATTATTAAATCATGATATGATTAATTAATTATTATTTATAACTTAAAGACGCATTTTTTTTGTCATTCGGATTCGGATTGACATAAAAAGAATTTTAGAACCAAAATACCGACTCAAAATTAAAAGCAAAAAATAAATATTTTACCCAACAAAAGCCGGTGCGGCTACAGAGCGTGCAAACGAGCTTATGAAAGATAAATACTTACATTATAAAAACATTACCCTGCTCTCCAGATCTGCCGTATTAATTGAAATTACGAACATATTATAAATAAAAAATGCAGAAAATAATAAATAAATAATTGAATTTTAACTCCGTACTCCTGGTTCCAGCCGTCCACGCTCGTGAAGTCGTGGCCCACTTTATAGCAACTAATCGGAGGACCGAGTGAGCCGAGTGAGCCGAGAGAGCCGAGCGACCTAATAAAGTTTACTTTGAAATTACTAACGAACTAATTTCCAATTCCACAATAACGTTTTTACTTGTTGGACGGAATCAAAACTAAGTTGTACTTTTAGGATATTCAAAACTTTTCAGTCCATCATCCGAGAGAAACTTTCTATCAATTAGTGGCAGAACTTGAAGGATATTACAAAACCAACATCATTCACTAAATTATTATAAATAATTAAGGTAACAAACGTAAATACTGAACAATGTTGTTATAATAGAACATTTTATGTAGAAATCAGAATAATTTATTATACATTAATAAAAAATAATATATTTATTTTTGTCTGACTAAGTTGGCAAGCAAGCATACGATGGTAAGCGGTTGTCGTCGCCGTAATTGAGAGTCCTTATATATAAGGGTTATGGCTTAGAGCTTAGGTTGCGGTAATTAGATTGTTGTTTTTTTAATAGTCTAATCATAAATGCCAGATCAGTATCCATATCTTCCTGCCCATCTAACCTAATGTACATGACGTTGCAAGCATGTCAGAAACCTACAGATAAAAGAGATATATTTTTTAAGAAGGGAATATAAAAGCGACGTGACAGCTTCCGCTCTCCGCCGCCCATTGCTCTTGTTTTACTCTCGCTTATCTCAACAATGCTGCATTTAAATCTGAAATGAGAACAGTTTAAATGACACTTAATGAAAAATTGCTTCTGGGATTTTATCTCGGAACGATAAGGTTTTTTAATATGTTTCAACAAGGAAGATTCAGGTTCGTGTCTGTGTGAGTGATTCTTTAGAAATAATTCTTTGTATTTTATATTTAATAGAAACCGCAGCTAATTCAGTGACATTCACACGACTGAAAGAATCTGGACGGTAATTAATGACAAAACTAAAAATACTAAAAAATTAATGTAAGAAAATGGCCAAAATACTTTGCTTTATATTCTATGGTTGATTTGAATGAAAATCTTTAATTATTTATTTTACTACTAATGAAATACTAAACTAACCAACTCCTACCAATAATAACATAAACGTTCTCATTGTTATAATAAAGCTCACGTTTCGTTTACGATGTAATTTTTAGGCCAGCGGTCGTCTTGGCCAATACACTGTAAAAATGATTCTATATTATATTGATTTATGCCGAGAACCGCTAAGTACAATCATTCGTGTTACTGTTAAAAATTGACTTTAACTCTCAAAATATTCAATTAAACTAGATTTCTTCAAATTGCTAAGTGAAGTAATAGTATTGTTATCTGTAAAATGCGGTGCTTATCGGACTTCCTGCACGTGTCGCGTCGATTGCCCATGCTCCGGGGTCAGTGCGACTACAATATGTAATTATGTTCTACGCAATACGCCGTAAACTTGACTAAGATTATTCGGTGATTTAATGATTTTATTAGGTACTGAAAAAATTCTATGGTAGTTTAGTATTGCTACAAAACACATGTTAATGTTTTCTTTTCCGGTTTTTATATAATTTTAAATTCACGTATTCAACTTTGTTAATAAACTCTACAATTTGTCATTTAGCGTAATATTTTCTTTTCAAGTCACGGAAGCTGAGTCATAATTATAATTATAGCTCACCTAGTTCTAAGCAGGAAATATTTATGAAATACTGTTGAAATAAATACTATTGCGCAATTTTTCATTATAATTTAACAATGGATTTAATGAATCAGTTGTTATGATATTTATACCACTGATGTACACAGAATTTACTTTAATAAATATAATATATTGACTGAGCACTTCGTTTATAAAGTACGAGTATATAACAGATGTACATAGAGAATAGCTTCGCCTCACCGTGCTGATTGCTAATGCGCTGTGTCAACCCGCGTGGCGTCGCGTCGCTCGCTCGAAGCCTCTGTGCAGTGTACATGCTATATGGTCTTACTCATGCAATGAGTTTTTTTTTCATTTCATACATATACATATACATCATATGATGACAGCAAATTACCTATCAAGACTTAACGATTGTTATTTGAATTTATGCGATAACAACTGGGACTGACAGCTTAACGTGCTTTCCGAGCAGCGTAACGGTGGAGAGACCCACTACCCACCCACTAGGACAAACGCCCAGATCGAAACAGATACTTGTAAATTCAATACAAAAACTTCTGCTCGGAGTGGGAATGGAACCCGCAACCGTCGCGGCTAGAGGCATACCCGCTACCAACACGCCACAACGGTAAGCATAATATACTCTATCTAGTTATGTAATTCTGACGAGTAGGCGACGGGCGGGCGAAGGACAAGCCAAGATATTTATTTCAAGAAATCCTCTTAAACAAACACCGCCGGGAATACTTAAGGTCGTGTTTGGTCGGATTTTATTGGATTTCATTTCCTTTCTTCTTTTCAACTTACAAAACTCACTACGGTGACGTTACGACTCCCTTTTGTTGTGTCTTCTTTTATCTTTTACAAAAAACTTGATTAACATAGAGACGTTGGGGGATTTATTGTGTGTATTTTTGAAGATTAAAAACTTTTTAAATTACGCTTATCTGACTATACATATTACAAGAACGTTGTTCCTGAAGACCGAGCCAGGCGGCTCAGCGCTCGCTGTACGAATATGCAAGCCAGGGCTGCAGCAGCAGAGCGCGTAAAACTCACCCCTGGACCCCGCCCCGGTCCGGGCACATCCATCTGGCACAACTACCTTGGACTGCGTCTGTTTTATTGGTCACGGCTTCATTTGACCTTCGCCTACATTACTTTAACACATTTGTATATTTTAAAATTTAACAAAAATATTTAAGTACTTGTTGAAAGGTTTCAGATTCGAATATTTATAATAAATTTTGTTTGCAGAGTATATAAGCATTATGCTCTTGACGGTATTTAGAACATTAATATACATTGCTAATTAGAAGCAGATCGACAGAATACGATTACGAGCTGCCGGAAGTTCTGAAACGTCACATGCCGCTGTTGATTGAATTTATTGTTCGATATGGCTTTCACATGGAAATCACGACATTCGCACAACACTGTCTGTGCTTAATACCTTTACAGACGTTTGATTTTAACGGAAAGATTGTACTGTTAAACGATTCATTTCAAAATAGCATTTTTATTTATCCTAGCTTAAACTAAGAACTGTACATTTCAACTGACAACTCATGAAAAACTAAGTAGCTTAAAACATAACCGTCTAAGATTGAATACAACGGATCCTATTTTTTATTAAAGAGTTAAAATATTTCGCAGTTTTTAAATTTTCGGTACAGGTACAAATATTTAGTTAAAACTAAATGTATGTAACCAGCAGCAAAGTGGGAAATTACACAGATTTCATCAAGTTAGTTGGGACTGAAATAAAAAATATAACATGATATTATGTCATAAGTATTGTTATCTGTAACTTCATGAATGTAATTATATATGTCATTAACAAAATAGCCTTTCACGTAAATGGTCGTGCTAAATTATCTTGCTGTTATGAAATACTATACTACGGGATACTTGCACGTATTTACAATATAGTACTATGCTAATTAGTATAAATGTTAATAATTCAAACTCACGTTCTAATCAATTTCAGCTAATGGTGTACTAGAACAATTGAATTTTATTTTGGTATTTCTAGTAACGATAATATTAATAATCAAACATCCTGTTTAGTGAACTAATTATAATGACGAAAACGTATAATTATATTGGACGCGAGTATAATAATATAATCGCCTTCACACAACGCACCGCTCGCGCTGGTAGCGTGCTGTTGCATTGCAAATAGATACATACATCACTATTTGATGTGGCTTGCTGAAGTATTCCCTTTGCGTAACCTGCAGCCGAATTACCAAACTCAGAGGCTCAGGTGCGGACGCGACAGGGAATAGTAATCAGCTCATTAGAGCTTTGCCCTGGCGGGAGACCTATACTCCTTGTGTCGTACGTTGTGTGCTCATGAATAAATAACATGCTTCCGACAGGTCAAAGGCAAAGGTTTAATTACTTGTTCATGTTAACGTGTCAAAACAGCCCCCGGAAGAAGGAACAATGAAATAATACTACAGTAACAATATAAGACCAATTATTTACATTCTAATTAGATTATGTGACAAAATTAAAAAAAATAGAAAAATGACTACCTCTTTATCATATCAGTGTTCAACCATTTAAGATAAAAAAAAATCTAATAGTTCACGGGGGAAAAAGCAAATAGTTCACGGGTCTGGGAGGACGTCAAGCAAACATTATTCCAGTGCGCAGTCACCGGTCGCCAGCCACCCGCCACCCCCGGCGACCCTACCACTGCCCTCCAGGTCGCTCTCGATAAACCATGTCATTACCATAAATCCTTACAAACTCCTAAAGTACAACACTCTATAAGTAAACATCTATTTTTAAAGAACTACACCTCCGACCCGGTACAGTAGAAGAACACATTAATAGGTCCGCGTATTTCCGGTGAGTAACTTCAATTCATTTATTAGGGTTCCGTAGCCAAATGGCAAAAACGGAACCCTTATAGTTTCGTCATGTCCGTCTGTCCGACCATTGGCTCTATCTATACGAAATTTACTAAATAGGTGTATTCTATGAACTGCACAATGATTTTGTAATGAAAACTTAAAATATATAAGAACTAAGGGTAGCAGTCCATACATGTAACAGATGATTTCAAAAAAAATTTCAACTTATGGCAACGTGTATGAGATATCTTTGTATAGGTCTTTCAAAATAATAAGGAGGTTTGATTTTGAATCTTTTTATGAAGTGAGTCGTCATTGAGGTGTTCGCTCCCAGGCATAAAAACTTTGCTCCCACCTCCTCTATCTTTTGAACTTTGGGATTTAAAATTCTGGAATAATTTGAGGTTGAACATCAAATGAAATTTCAACCATTTGTTTTACATATATTTGTTTTGAAGAAAAATAGATCAACACATTTAAGATAAATAAAAGTTGTTCCCATAGCTTGATTTTTCATATTACTTTTAATAATTACTATGAAATTACCAACTTATTTTTGCGGTCTATTTTAATTCGTTATTATTTTTAAAGCCCTTAAGATTCTTCATAACCTGGCTGCGGAACCTTTTAGTTTCAAC
Organism: Hestina assimilis; assembly: GCA_023373885.1. NCBI lineage: Eukaryota > Metazoa > Arthropoda > Insecta > Lepidoptera > Nymphalidae > Hestina > Hestina assimilis. The sequence goes on from CM041753.1 coordinate 14,711,083, forward strand.
TGTGCGTGGTCCACGACGCACTTGATTGGTAAATATTTATCTTTTATGATGATAATAAATTATAAAATAATTTGTATCGTATAGAAATTAATCTTGTATGTAATAATGACGTCAATTACAAACAAGACAATCCACCAGTAGTGATGGGATGCGCTCATGAGCGTGTTGCTGACCGATAAGGGAGATACACGTATAATATAAGTATAGTTAAGAGTACTGAAAAATAGTACTCACTTCGGAGCGCTGTAAAACCTTAGCTATTGACTTAATGAAAAAATGTTGCTTATAAAAGTTGTTCCTCAAAAAACGATCTACAAAAATGGTCTTATATTATTTTTTTCGTAAAATGTAAAAAAAAGTTATATCGATAAATATTTTTCTAGAATCTCTGAACATTTTCACTTATTATCTCTTTCATTTATAGTTCGACGACAAAAAATTACTGGACCAAAGTTGTAGAGAATTTAATTTTCAACAAAAATGGTAATATTTTTTTATCAGATAAATATTTTAAGAGATATATCGTAAAAACCATTACAACCCCTATTTTCAAGATGCGGCCGTGGGACAAGGGTGGCGACCCCACAAACTTGGTTTTAGCTTTACACTGACCCCTACACATCAAAAAATAAAATTGCGTCCTCTAAAAAACGCAACCCCAAATGTAACTTTTCAATGGACTAATTCCATAATACCAAATTTATCAAAATTCGACGTGGATACGTTCTGCAGTTCGTTTTTTGACAACCCCAATGACAGTTAAGGAATGTAAACATTGAAATATCCAATCGTTCAAATTTATAATATTATAAAATATAGTATTATTAGTATATTATATGTATAGATAGTGTGCCGGATTCAAATATGAATGTTTCGATGAGACGATAATATTATATTTTGTAATTATGTAAACCATTAGGAGTGGACTGAATGCGGTCATCGGCAGTTTCTTTGTTAAATGTTATTCTCTCTGTGTAACAACATTTCTTGAATAAATAGGTTCGTGCTAAGCATATGAGTGTTGTGAATATATTTATATACATATAATTCGTAAACACTTTATTTTATTCAAATAAGAAACAAATATATTCATCATTTTGTATTGAGTTTAGGTAGAAATAAAACATGTAGATTTTATTGAACTATATAATTATATATTAGCGATCCACAACTTAGTGAAAAGAGGGACGGGACAGCTCATAAAAAACATCATAGAATATACTTCAAAACAATAACAACGAAATGTAAGTCCGAACTGCCTTGCGCGCACTACGCACTCACTCTCTACAGAGTAACACAAACACGATACAGTCTCGTAGGAAAAAGCTTTCGATTTTAACCCTGTCGTTAAGGATGATATTTCTGTACAATTATTTACATCGTATTTACTAATCTCACATTTTGTATATTTCGTTCTCTTACTGATATAACACAAAATACATGAAGTGGGATCGCCATCGTTTAAAGTATTCGAATACGCTAAGATAATTTCGCCGGCAGTGACGTTTTCGAAATTGGCAATCTCGAGTGCGAACACGATTAGGTTTACAGTCACAAACGAACCACTCACGCCGACACCTCGGCCTATCGAACCTGCTATTCATTCATCACAAACGTCCAAATGCACCGTAGAGCCACGACGGACACACGGCGAGGGCGCGGCGCGGTCGAGCGCTCCGTCACACAGTGGTCTCACGATCCACGTGTATATACTCGACGGAGCGCTCCCGACGTCAAGAGGACGCCACCGAAGAAGTGCGCGAGGCGTCGTACAGCAGCTCCTCGGTGAGGCGCCGCCCCGCCGCCAGCGCGCCGAGCAGGCGCTTGTCGCGCTGCGAGCGACGCCTCCGCAGCGCTAACGCGGCCAGCAGCGCTAGGGCTGCCACCGCGCCGGCGGCTCCTGCGGCCCCCGCAGCAGCCGGCGCGCCCAGCACCGCTAGCAATCGCGCCCCCGCCCCGCACGCTCCCGCCTCGTCACCTCCGCCAGGGCAGTCAATGGTACCATCGCACCACAGCGCACCCGCCATGCACGCGCCGAGAGCAGTACACTCGTGAGCACACGATGAACCATTTCCGCTAACGCCGCCGGGGCCCATCCCCGCCGGCCGCCAAACCTCCATCCAGGCGATGTGCGCTGAGCCCACCTCGCGCGCCGACCACACTACGAGTAAGGCGGCCTCGCGTCCCACGCCTCGTGCCCACCACTCCTCCGTGAACAGTTGCACCGCTCGAGCTTCCTGTCCACCGGGACATACCGCTTTAACGAGCCTGTGAAGAAGTAAGATTTGTAAGTATTTATGAACAAGTATACTAAATAATTACGTATAATTGGTTCCAATACTTACCGCGAGGAATGTGCTTCGTAAACGAGAATTCGGTTAGCCGTATGACAAAGTGGAGCATCAGAAGTAGGTGCCGTGGCTGGTAGCTCTTCGCCCCAAATACGTAAAAAGACAGAGCGATTTCCACGTGCTACCAACAGAAATGGGGTTTCGCCACACTCCGACATTTTGTTACCGCTAAAAAAAAACATTAATTATTATTATCATTATTATAATTATTAAAATAAGTATGGTGAACAAAGTAAGCTAGTAAAATCTAACTTGTATGGGTAAACGAGATGAACGCGATGTCCAGGTGGTGGCAGACGGCGACGACTCGCGCAATCTGAAGGCGACTGGGCGCGCGCCCATTCACCGTGGAAGTGAACGTGGCGATGATCCTCACTAGCAGCTAGTGTTACGGCTACTAGCTCAAGTTCAAGAGCTGGTCCACCAGAAGAGACAGCAAATGGAGCACTTGCATTGTCACATATACATCCAATTGGAACCTATATGTAAAAAAAATAATGCAACAAATGGCCAAATAGACGATGAAAAAAGTGTTATGATAAAAAAAATAAACTTACTCTGTAACCCGGCCAAGGTGATTCATAAATTTTCAAATGCGGTACACGTAATGGAGTATCGTCATCATCAAAATCAAGAGGTGCATCACTCGGTCGTAAATCGAGTGGATCAATAGGATCAGGTACACAAGCCGTTCGCCCGGTCAGTGGATCAAGACGCGTGGAGCACCGGGGCTCCCGTCCAAATGCAGCGGCCATAAGCCGTAATTCAATACGAGCACCCTCGACTTGCAATCTATATAAGCATCGAAGCCTTCGCGCACCTCCGCGACCAAACCAGAGAGCATTATGAGGAGAAGCAAAGGGCCCTGGTACGGTTAATCTTCTTGCACACTCCACAGGCTCAACGCGCACTCGCGTTTCTGATATCGGTAAGAGAGCGCCTTCAAGACGTGCGTCTATGAACTCATAATGCATCGAGAATGCCAGCGGGTGGGTCGCGGTACCGGGAAGCGTAGTGGCTGAGAGAGAGAGAAGCGGAGCAGCTGACACATAGCCATCAGGCGGAGCACAAGGACGAGGGGACCGCGTAGCATTGGCAAGTGCAGCTCGGGCGCAAAGTGAGGGTGTCGAATCGCAGTATCGTCCTAGGAGCGCCGCGGCCTCATCTGCACCACCACCGTCCCAAATACGTAATTCAACAGCACAAGCTCCACTCGCATCTGCAGCTCTGGCATATTCAGGAAACTGACGAGGCGGTACAGTAATCAAGCCATCTTCTTCACGTTCGCTACTTTCTGTACGTCGCACATCTACCAGCGAATAATGTGTAAAGCTTGAGAAATAAATCCAGACGAGATCTCCTAAATGAAAAAAATAACATTTTGAAATGCTGCCTAAACTAAAAAATAGTTTATATAATAACTAATTATTAACCTGGTCTCCCGTGAAATGTCCAAGTACAAGTAGTATTCGGTGGTAAAGTGTGTGTCGGAGCGTGTAGCCTTCCTCGTCTTCCTCTTGTATTTACAGCGGTAATGTTTAGTTCCTCTTCTGAAGATGAAGCTTTAACATGAAACTCGCATCGCCGCGCTTCCCTTAGAAATGGTACAATAATAATATTTGTATGTATGTATATGCGACATTTAGTTGTAAGTAAGAATCGTTATGTAGTGAGACTAACCTAGCGTAATCTAAGGAGTCTGAATCTGCAAATATAACGTCGACATCAAGCTCGAATCCCCGTAACGGTGCATGGGATGTAGTAGCTCGCGGCGGGGCGCTGAACGGAGACGAGTGGAAGGCCACGAGCATCTCGGGGCCTCGTGACGTCACCGGCGGCAGCCAGTCTCCTCCGCAGTACTCCACTAATACAGGATCGTCGGTCGATGCGCCGTCGTAGAAGATCAACCTGTCTCGCTCTCCCGTACATTCGCGCCATGCTCGCACTGCTCGTCCTGTTTTATTTAAGCTGCAACCATACTATTCCACTTCAATCTTAGAACACACACACACACCCACACACAATGTTATATATATATATATATATATATATATATTATAATTATTATATCCTTTAAATTTAATTAATAACGGATGGATTTCAACTTTTCTCTTTTAGGAAGTACTTATTTTATACCGCTTGCGACAATTATTGAAGTTATTCATAACGCTATGTATTAGTTGTAAGAATATTGAACTATCAAACTTAAGTTAACCTTTCGCCTAACCGTTTGACGGACAATAGTTTTTATAAAGTGTATCTGTATGCCCGTTCGTCTCCTGGAATCTATGAGCTTTAACAGTCAATGATGGTATACAATTATGTATAATACGTTGTCGCCTGCTTTTTGTTCATAACATTATGATAGATAACTGACCTCGCCATCGATATTGAACGTTTGATTTGCATTTTGTGTGAGTATTCTTGGCGCACGGAAATCATTGCGTGCTTACAAGTAGGAATATCTTTTTGACGCAAACTCCAATAGCAGGTTACATTTCTGTTGGAAATAAATACATCATTGATCAATATATAATGCTGATTATTATACATAAATATTTATAAATTTGGAATAGATAATTGAAGAATAATCACCTAGGATACATGCCGGGATAGTTCGGACTTTGTAAGCGACACGATTTTCGGTGGCATTCCTCGTAGGTACGCGTGCAGTAAGTGCCCGGCGACACCGCGCCGCGCTCCAAGGGAGCCTCCAATGCGCCAAACCTTTTTTAAGAGAACGAAATCATTTCGGCTTTAATAATTTTCAGTTCATAATTAAAGTGAATAATATTTTTATGCTCCTCTCAGAACTAACGGGTCTACTCGACCAGGGAAGTATTACCCTCGCATTGGAAATCGGCGTAAATTAACTGTATTAATACTTTTGCGTTTTGGGCCGAAGGCTTGTGACATCCATCCTATATAGGCAATTAAGCAGTGGCTACTTCGCAAAAATTTTAAACTTAAAAAAATTTTACCTTTACTGTATAATAGAAACAAAATAGTATATTATATCTAATACCTATATATTATATATAAATAAAAAAGTTTGAATCTCGGAAACGGCTCCAACGATTTTCATTAAATTTACCATGCTGGAAGTTTCGAGGGCGATAAATCAATCTAGCTAGGATTAATTTTTAGTCTGAATGTCGTTTTATGCGTGTTTTTCCGTTTCGAGTCCAGATGTCTCGCGTCCGATTATTTTTACGTTCCTTATAAGCAACCAAGTCATTTATAACTATGTAACACCTAAATTTAGTAATATAATGTTTTAATTTTTATGAGGTAAGCAGTGCCTACCACTGCTTAAGTGCACGCCATTGCCGGAGGCCCGTTCTCCCACCCCCTCTGTTCCCTGCTTTTTCTCCTTCTCATATGACCTTTCCTCCTGTTCCATAGGTTGGCAACGCGCATATGATACTTCAAGCATATCGTTACCAAAATTTAAAGTAAAGAATTCCAATATCTAAGTGTAACAATAACTACCTAGTGTGTAAGTATACTTTTCGTAACGGTGACTTAATGTTTAAGAAATCCTGCAATATTATAAGTATGTGCTTTATTAATATTACTTTATATGAACTAACCTTACAATTGCATCGCGTTGAGCTAGAAATTTGTATCGTAGTCTGAATCCGAAAGGTTCACCGAGACGTGCGCGAAATAGTTTCACCGAAACGGTAACGGTTGCTGTTTCACTATAATAGAGAGCAACTCCTTCGGCTGAACCACACCACGAGCCACCGGTAAAAGGCCGGCCCAGCTCCGAGAGCTGCATGTATCCGTCGGGACAGCCGTCTAGAGCGCCGGGCTCGTAGCGACCCACGCGGAACTCATCGAACGCAAGCTGGACCAAGTCGCCGTGCGAAGCACCTCCAGCAGTGAAAGTAAGATGACACAGGAATGGCGCTCGCGGTGCTCCCCGGAGCGCTACTCCATATGCGACTCCTGTGCGACCATAATACGTGCGATTGCAAACCGAACAGTGTTGGGGCTCATCGCTTCCGTCCGGGCACTGCGCCTCGCCATCGCAATACGCATCCAGACGGACGCACGCGCCGCTCCGGCACGCGAACTCCGCCACACCGCATCCTCCGGCAGCACCGCGCGCCCACACGGCCACTACCAGCACGAGAGCCAGACGCGAACTCCAAACGCAAACTATTCTCGTATCATACATGACGATGCTTAGTGCATTCAATTACTGCTATCCTTTTATTCTTAACGTCCTCATTGGCCACACTATACACATTTTTATTTTTGAAAATTAGGTAAGTCACGGTGATCACTGTTACATTATTTAATTTCGCTTGATTTTCGCACATATTTGTTATTATAATTTCTAAAAGAAGTGAAAATATTTTGATCTTTATCCTTCTCTTGAGTTTTAATTCCAGTAGCAAGCATTTTTGCACTTGTTAATCAAATCAAAAATATTATAGTAAGATCCAACGAAATACAACAAACAAGCAGGGTATCCAAGAGAAGGGTAGGTACCGATGCGATCGTCGGCGCGAGGTTAGAGCGAGCGCTGGCAGTGGTCACCGGTCACGACACGCGCGTGACGTAACGCCGCGGTACACTGCAGCGCGGCGATCCTCGCCCCGCCGCCGTCACCGCGAGGTGCCCGCGCATGCGTGGGGCGCGCTGGACCACATCGCGAGGTGCTCGCAACGCGCGTGTGGCCGCCACGAGTGAGCTGCCGATTGATCGAGTGAGCCTCTTTGCTGCGGCCACCGCCAACGCTCAACATCGTTACTTGCACACGATTTTTCTAATCTCCTGGAAATTTGCAGTCTATTCACGTAGACAATTAGAAAGACACAGAAAAACTTATTCTATTAAATATACATCATTATTTTATTTTTTTTTTTAATTTATTTTGGTTCATTATAAAATGACAACATACTAAAAGTTGGAATTATGGACCGTATTGATTAAAATCATCACTAAGTTATGCGTCCATAATAATTATAGGTAACAACGGCTTATTAAAATTTTATATGTAAGTTATCGTCCCCTATATAATTATATATAAGTAAAGATGGTTTGTTTATATTACTAAATTGAAGTTGATTTTAAATACATAATTATGTAACCATTCTCGTATTTCCATTCAACGAACGTAAGTAAATACTAATTTAAATACAAATTATAGCGAAATATTTTCGAAATATTTATTCGGGGTTAACAAATAATAAATAATTACTAATACCGTTCCTGAGGTGATCATTCAAAGTTGAGTCGTATTTACTTCGACTAGAAGACTATTCTGGCCAAGACTAGTCTGGTAGCCAATTACAATTTATCTCATGTTTAGGGTTCTGTAGCCAATGACAAAAACGGAACCCTTATAATTTCGTCATGTCCGTTTTTCCGTCCGTCCGTCACAGTCATTTTAGTCGGAAACTAAAGGCTCTATCTATACGAAAATTACTAAATAGGTATCCCATTAAAAACATAAAATGTAAAAATTTTCCCAAGTCTCGCAAAGCACAGCTTCTACTACAAAAAGTGCTGAGATGTATAACTACGCCTGAAACTTGGCAGTTGTACGGCAACTTATTCTACTCATACAAATACTTTAGTGTCGTAAAACTGCCAAGTTTCAGGTACCTTTTCTAGGTACCCACCTACACCTATTATTCCATTATATTATGCATATACTATACAGGTACACTGATTGATAAACTGCAAATGTAACTTTGTAATCCTATACATTTATATGAGATTACAAAGTTATTATGCAGTTGGTGTATCTAGTAAACTGGAGCGAAATTACAGAATATTTTAATTTTTCCTTTATTTATACACTAAACACTAATTATATTCTAAATCTGAAGCTTCCATGTCTGCTAGAAGTGCCTTAGAGTTTTGATGATCGGTCAGTCAGTGAGTGACAAAATTAAGAAATTTGACTAGTTATAATTCTAAAACTACTGGTTCAAATTGAATGAAATTTGAAATATACCGTGTTTATACAATGCGTGCTCGGTTACTGAAAATTCAGGCTTATAGCTTTATCCACAACGAAGTTATAGAGCGTCGAAAATGGCCTGAAGTGCTTCGAGAAAAGGATAGTACGTCCGTGCCGCTTTTTGCTCGACTTGGCGGGCACTGCCGTGCCCCAGATATTGTATGAACCGCTACAGGATTTTGTCATGAATTTCTAAAATTGTAATAATTAGGGGTAGCAATCCATACATGTAAATGAAGATTTAAAAAAAAAAATGTCAACGTATGGCAATGCGTGGGATATCTTTGGATAGGTCTTTTAAAATAATAACAATTTCATTTTGACTTTTTTTTTTCTTTATGTCAGTAGTTGTTGAGATTATAAATCTTTAACTTTTAAACTGTTTGATATAAAATTGCAGAAAAATTTGAGGTTATACAATATCAATGAAATTTCAACTACAATGATATATAAGTTATTGCCATAACTTTGTTTTTCACTTTACTTTTAATAATTACTATGAAGTTATCAACTTATTTTTTTTTGTTGCGGTCGGTTTTAATTCATTATTATTTTTAAAGTCCTTAAGATTCTTCATAACCAAGTTGCGGAACCCTTTAGTTTCAACTGTGCGTGGTTTACAACGCACTTGACCGCAAATTATTATCATAATTCAAATTCCATTCAAGTTTAAAGTCAAATATTTTTATTCAACGTAAAAATCATTACAATTATTTGTTGATTCTCAGATCATAGTTAAAAAAAAAAGAAAAATGTAAGTGATAACATTGTGATGTAGCGAGCGATGCCTGAAGCGCCACAGGTCCCGGGTTCGATTCCCGGTCGGAGCAGATGTTTATATTTACACTACATGCATGTGTTCCGGTGTGGGTGTATTTGTCCTTGTATAAGTTTCTGGACTCCCGACACAGGATATCACAATCCTAAAAGAGGCCGTTGTGTGTGTGGTGAGTTTATTTATGGATTTATTTATTCAACGAATGGAAATATGTGACGCACAGCGCCATCTACACGGAACATAACGCAACACGACGTAACGCGTAGTAAATAGACAAGATCGTCACAATCTCATATCAAGCTATCAGAAATTATAGCAACATCTACGTCTTATATACTGAAACTAGTGGGCCTTTTCGGGGTCGATAAATCGACCTAGATAAAGTTCGAGATAAAATGACAATTCCTGACATCCTTTGGCGGATAATAATACTATTAATGCCTTAACGACATATCAAGCTAAACTAAAACTACGTCGGCGTTATAAAAACAAATATTCATTACATCATTCTGTAATTCGTATCGAATTAATTATAATTAAAAAAAAAAAAAACACGATTTACATTTAAATATCAAAAGTCTAACATACATTTTTATTATTTAAAACAAAAATGTGAAATAAGGTTTTGTAATATGAAGCGCCATCTAGTTATGATCAGTGTAATTGAAATTGTATATCTTTGTTAACATTACTAAAGCTATTGTGTTGACACCTACATACAGTATTAAGCCCACGACGTAAGCGCTATATTCACAAATTCACATCAATGTATAAAGGATTCGCGGCGTCAGCTACATGGTACAGTAGTGAGTTAAATTGTTGAAATGAAATCTTTCTATAAGGAGTTTTCTCGTTTAATAACTATTATGCAACATTCAACATGTAACTATATACAACATTCAACATGTGGGTGGTGGGTGGGTGGGTGGTGGGTAAGGTGGTGGGTGGGTGGTGGTGGGTGGGTGGAGTGGGTGGGTGGGTGGGTGGGTGGGTGGTGGTGGGTGGTGGGTGGGTGGTGGTGGGTGGGTGGTGGGTGGGTGGGTGGGGGTGGGTGGGTGGAGTGGGTGGGTGGAGGTGGGTGGGTGGGTGGGGAGTGGGTGGGTGGGTGGGTGGAGTGGTGGGGACTGGGTGGTGGGTGGGTGGGGGTGGGTGGTGGGTGGGTGGGTGGGTGGGTGGGTGGGTGGGTGGGTGGGTGGGTGGGTGGTGGGTGGAGTGGGTGGTGGGTGGGTGGGTGGGGTGGGTGGGTGGTGGGTGGGTGGGTGGGGTGGGTGGAGTGGGTGGGTGGGTGGGTGGGTGGGTGGGTGGGTGGGTGGGTGGGTGGGTGGGTGGGTGGGTGGGTGGAGTGGGTGGGTGGGTGGTGGGTGGGTGGGTGGGTGGGTGGAGTGGGTGGGTGGGTGATGGTGGAGTGGGTGGGTGGGGTGGTGGGTGGGTGGGTGGGTGGTGGTGGGTGGGTGGGTGGGTGGGTGGGTGGGTGGAGTGGGTGGGTGGGTGGGTGGGTGGAGTGGGTGGGTGGGTGGGTGGGTGGGTGGGTGGGTGGAGTGGGTGGAGTGGGTGGGTGGGTGGGTGGGTGGGTGGGTGGGTGGGTGGGTGGGTGGGTGGGTGGGTGGAGTGGGTGGGTGGGTGGGTGGGTGGGTGGGTGGGCCGAGTGGGTGGGTGGGTGGGTGGGTGGGTGGGTGGGTGGTGGGTATGATTGCATGTGGTGGGTGTTCTGGGACGAGTGGGTGGAGTGGGTGGTGGGGTGGGTGAGTGGGTAGTGGTAGGTGGGTGGGTGGGTGGGTGGGTGGGTGGGTGGGTGGGTGGGTGGGTGGGTGGGTGGGTGGGTGGGTGGGTGGGTGGGTGGGTGGGTGGGTGGGTGGGTGGGGTGGGTGGGTGGAGTGCCAGGTGGGTGGGTGGGTGGGTGGGTGGGTGGGTGGGTGGGTGGGTGGGTGGGTGGGTGGGGTGGGTGGGTGGAGTGGGTGGGTGGGTGGGTGGGTGGGTGGGTGGAGTGGGTGGGTGGGTGGGTGGGTGGGTGGGTGGGTGGAGTGGGTGGGTGGGTGGGTGGGTGGGTGGGTGGAGTGGGTGGGTGGAGTGGGTGGTGGGTGGGTGGGTGGGTGGGTGGGTGGGTGGGTGGGGTGGGTGGGTGGGTGGGGTAGGTGGGTGGGTGGGTGGGGTGGGTGGAGTGGGTGGGTGGGTGGGTGGGTGGGTGGGTGGGTGGGTGGAGTGGGTGGGTGGGTGGGTGGGTGGGTGGGTGGAGTGAGGTGGGTGGGTGGGTGGGTGGGTGGGTGGTGGTGGGTGGGTGGGTGGGTGGGTGGGTGGGTGGGTGGGTGGGTGGGTGGAGTGGGTGCGGTGGTGGGTGGGTGGGTGGGTGCCAGGTGGGTGGGTAGGGTGGGTGGGTCGTGGGTGGGTAGGGTGGGTGGGTGGGTGGGTGGGTGGGTGGTGGGTGGGTGGGTGGGTGGTGGAGTGGGTGGGTGGGTGGAGTGGGTGGGTGGGTGGGTGGGTGGGTGGGTGGGTGGGTGGGTGGGTGGGTGGAGTGGGTGGGTGGGTGGGTGGGTGGGTGGGTGGAGTGGGTGGGTGGAGTGGGTGGGTGGGGTAGGGTGGGTGGTGGGTGAGTGGGTGGGTGGGTGGGTGGGTGGGTGGGTGGGTGGGGTGGGTGGGTGGATGGGTGGGTGGGTGGGGTGGGTGGGTGGGTGGGTGGGTGGGTGGGTGGGTGGAGTGGGTGGTGGGTGGGTGGGTGGGTGGGTGGGTGGGTGGGTGGGTGGGTGGTGGGTGGAGTGGGTGGTGGGTGGGTGGAGTGGGTAGGTGGGTGGGTGGGTGGGTGGTGGGTGGGTGGGTGGGTGGGTGGGTGGGTGGGTGGTGGGTGGGTGGGGTGGGTGGGTGGTGAGTGGGTGGGTGGGTGGGTGGGTGGGTGGGTGGTGGGTGGGTAGGTGGGTGGGTGGGTGGGTGGGTGGGTGGGTGGGTGGGTGGGTGGGTGGGTGGGTGGGTGGGTAGGGTGGGTGGGTGGGTGGGTGGTGGGTGGGTGGGTGGGTGGGTGGGTGGAGTGGGTGGGTGGGTGGGTGGGTGGTGGGTGGAGTGGGTGGGTAGGTGGGTGGGTGGGTTGGGTGGGTGGGTGGGTGGGTGGGTGGGTGGGTGGGTGGGCAGGTGGGTGGGTGGGTGGGTGGGTGGGTGGGTGGGTGGGTGGAGTGGGTGGGTGGTGGGTGGGTGGGTGGGTGGGTGGGTGGGTGGGTGGGTGGGTGGGTGGGTGGGTGGTGGGTGGGTGGGTGGGTGGGTGGGTGGGTGGTGGGTGGAGTGGAGTGGGTGGGTGGTGGGTGGAGTGCCAGGTGGGTGGGTGGGTGGGTGGGTGGGTGGGTGGAGTGGGTGGGTGGGTGGGTGGTGGGTGGGTGTGAGTGGGTGGAGTGGGGTGGGTGGGTGGGTGGGTGGAGTGGGTGGTGGGTGGGTGGGTGGGTGGGTGGGTGGGTGGGTGGGTGGGTGGAGTGGGTCAGTGGGTGGGTGAGTGGTGGTGTGGGTGGGTGGGTGGGTGGTGATGGTGGGTGGGTGGGTGGGTGGGTGGGTGGAGTGGGTGGGTGGGTGGGTGGGTGGGTGGGTGGGTGGGTGGGTGGGTGGGTGGGTGGGTGGGTGGGTGGGTGGTGGGTGGGTGGGTGGGTGGGTGGGTGGGTGGTGGGTGGGTGGGTAGCAGGTGGGTGGGTGGGTGGTGGGTGGGTGGGTGGTGGGTGGGTGGTGGGTGGGTGGTGGGTGGGTGGGTGGGTGGGTGGGTGGGTGGGTGGGTGGGTGGGTGGGTGGGTGGGTGGGTGGGTGGGTGGGTGGGTGGTGGGTGGGTGGGTAGGTGGGTGGAGTGGGTGGGTGGGTGGGTGGGTGGGTGGTAGGGTGGGTGGGTGGGTGGGTAGGGTGGGTGGGTGAGTGGGTGGGTGGTGATGGTGTGGTTGAGATGGGTGGGTGGTGAGGTAGTGGGTGGAGTGAGTAGGGTGGGTTTTTTTTTTTTTTTTTTTTAGGTGGAGAAATCCTCATGGATACCCCGGAGCTGGGGCTGCCGGGGGTTATGTGAGACTCCTACTCACTAAAACTCCACCAGGTTTCATCTCTACGCCGGGCGACGGCCGGGGGCATTCGTGCTGAGCACCTGGCCCCGTCTGGCCGTCGCAGCGTTGTCTGCGTCAACCACGGACGCAGACCCTCCTCGCCCTGTTGGGCATGAGAGCGAGCAGAAACCCATAAGGCTCGCTCTCATCCTCGCGGGGGCCTGTGCAATGCGGACTCCTGTCGCCCCAGCGACATTCATCCGCAGGCCACCCACTAGGGCAGCGTAGCTTGGTGCCACCACCTCCTACGCTGCCCCGTCCTCCGACGCCGCGACGCCTCCGCCAGGGGATCGTCGACTCTAAGGCGTTGGGCCTCTCTCTTGCGCGACATGACGGTCTCGGAGAAGTCCGAGACCGCCGCCCACGCACGCCTGCTGCTCAACATTGCCCGGATGACCTCGGGCAATGTCAGGTCCATTCCTATGACCGCAACCAGGTGCAGCCGCTCAACAGTCCACGCAGGACACTCCTCCAGTGTGTGCTGGGCGGTGTCATCCACCCCCCAGTCACACGATCGACACACGGGGCTCGACTCTCTACACACGATGGTGTGTAGGTATTTGTCGAAGCACCCGTGCCCCGACAGGATCTGCGTCAGGTGGTAGGTGGGCGAGCCCGACTTCCGCTCAACCCACCTCTTGAGCGACGGCTGGATGGCTTCGATGGTACGATGCCCAGCCGTCGGCTCGAGGAGTGCCTGTGACCACCTCTCCATCATGGTCTTATTGCCCCTCCGCCTCCACCGCTCTACATCGGTGTGGCAAAACTCCCTTCCTGCGTTGCGCGCCTCTCCTCTCTTCCTGTATAGGAAGGCTGATAACTCCGCCTGCAGCTCCCATGGAGGGGATCCTGCCAGAGCACAGGCCGCCTCAAATCCGATGGTGCGGTATCCTCGGATCGCCCTGATCGCCATGACTCGCTGAGAGCGTCTCAGCAGAGCCCTGTTACTGGCGACCAGGGCACCGACCCACACCGGCGCGCCATACAGCGCCATGGAGGCGACCACACCTGCGTAAAGGTGCCGGCACGTCGACCCCGGACCTCCAACGTTGGGGAGCAGACGGGCGAGACCCGCCGCGGTTCGCACCAGCTTGGGTCCCATCCGCCGGAAATGCTCCCCGAAATTCCACCGGCTGTCAATGGTTAGGCCCAGATATTTAAAGTGGGACCCCACACCGATGCGCACTCCCCCAACCGTGATGTGAGAGTCGGGAGGAGGTCGCCTGCGCGGCCCATGGCAACAGACTGCGCTCGTCTTCTCTAGCGCCACGCTCAATCCCAGTCTTTTGATTCTGGCCACCACCTGAGCTGTTCCAGCAGTGGCCAGAATCGCCGCGTCCCTGTATGAGTCTCCGCGGGCCACTACCAAAGTATCGTCGGCGTAGCAGACTAGGTAGAGCCCGCGGAGGAGGGCCCCACGAAGAACGACATCGTAGCCAATGTTCCACAGGAGCGGACCGAGAACCGACCCCTGTGGAACGCCACGACACACCCTATGCCTCATGAGTCGGCCATCCCTGTTCTGGTATAGGACAACACGCTCCCGAAGGTAATCTGCAACTAGCCGCTGCAGATACCTGGGCACCCTGTGGAACTCCAGTCCCTCCAGGATGCACCGGAACGGGAGCGTGTTGAAGGCATTGGCGATGTCTAAAGACACCGCCACGACTGTGCCACCCCGGGAGGTCGACTCGTTACAAAGACCCTTAAAACGCATAATAGCGTCCACCGTGGAGCGACCCTCACGAAAGCCGAACTGGCAATCCGACAAGTTTGGACCCATAGTGCGCAGGTGTTCCGAGATGCGGGAAGCCACCACTCGTTCGAAGCACTTTCCCGCCTCGTCCAGCAACACTATGGGTCGGAAAGCCGACGGCGACTCGTCGGCCCGGCCACTCTTCTTCGCAAGCACCAGCCTGCCCTCCTTCCAGCATGCTGGGAACTGCCCTGTACGGAGACTGGCATCAAGGAGTGCCCTGTATGACGACTCCAACCCAGCCTCCAGTGCAAGCACCAGCACGCGAGCTTGCACGCCGTCCGGCCCTGGGGCAGTCTTTTTACCACGAAGCCTCTCCTTTAAGTCGTGGAACTCCCCGTCCGACACCATCGGGGTGTCGACGCTGACCACGTCTACCAACAGACTCTGGGAAGGCAGAACCTCCTCTGATTCCTGAGCAGGAAAGAGCGTCGCTACCGTCCTCTGTAACTGCTGGGGGTCTAGGGTTTCCGTGACCGGGACGCCGTGACTACGCAGGCGACTGCGTATTGCGTGGTACGGTCGTCCCCACGGATCCCTGCTGAGCCCCTCCAGCAGCTCCTCCCACGAGCGCCGCTTTGCCGCTCTTATGGCCGCCTGCAGGTGTTGTTTGGCGGCCTTATATGCGTCACTAAGCCGCCGCTCGTCCTCCGCAATCCGGACCCTTCTCCGTCTGTACCGGGCCACGGACTTCTTAGCTCTCTTGCATTCTGCAAGTAGAGCAGCCAGCTCTTGCGACCACCAGTACATGGCCGTGTCTGGCGGAGGTCGCCTGGCGCGAGGCATCGAGGCATCGCAGATGCGAGCCAGTGCCTCGCGGAACCATAGGGCCCTCTCGCTCACGGCCAGTACTGGAGCCGAGTCAGCCTCCCACGCCTGCACAATTGCAGCCTCGGCAGCGACCTCGCGATCGAAACGCGTTACCGACCACCGCGGAAACCCAGAGGTCCTTCCAGCACCAGAGACGGAGACGCCACAGATGGAGAATCGGATATATTGGTGATCCGAAAGCGTCTCCGTCTCCTCTAAGACCCGCCAGTCTCGCACTCGGCCTGCTGTCGCAGGGAACGCAAAAGTGAGATCCACAATCGATTCCCCCTGCGGTCGAACACAGGTCGGTGCCCTGCCCCTGTTAAGAAGAGACAGGTTCAGGGAAGCCGCCCAGTCCTCCAACTCACTTCCACGAGGGTCCGTCGCCGAGGATCCCCAGGTCGAGGACTTAGCGTTAAAGTCCCCGGCGACGATGACCTGCCGCGGAGCAGCGCGCTGGACCGCGGCTCCCACTTCCGCCAGAAATGCCTCAAATTGGGCGAGGGTCTTATTAGGGGAGAAGTAGACTCCCACGAGAGCGTACTCTCCCCACCCCGCAACAACGAAGCCGTCTCCCCGCTCGCGCAGAACGCATGGGGTCGATGAAGTCCATGCTCCGACCAAGGCCACAGTGCCGGACAAGTCTGCGAGCCAATTGTGGCGGTCCGGAACCGTGTATGGTTCCGCCACAATTGCCACACCCAACCGCCACTCCGCCATGCGCTGGAGGAGGAGATCCTGAGCAGCGGCGCAGTGGTTTATGTTCACCTGTAGAACTGAGCGGGCCGCGTTAGGCATCACCGATCGTCATAGATTCCTCGCGGGGCCCCCGCTCAGTCACCGGAGCCGCTTTTGGCCCAGTGCCCCTCTCCTCCTCCGTGTCGGGGCGAGCATCCCTGCCCCCACAGCATGCTTGGCAGTTTTGCCCGCAGCGGCACACACCACGCAATGCGGAGCCTCGGAGCAGGCCGCCGCTTTGTGGCCATCCTTCCCGCAGCGATAGCATACGCCCTCGCGGTCCTCCGCAGCTGTGCAGGCTGCCCTGGTGTGCCCCAGCTGCAAGCATCTGAAGCAACGTAGAGGGCGAGGGTCAAGTAGTTTGACCTGGACGGAGCTCCATCCGATCAACAATCGTCCCGCCGTCAATGCCTTGGTAGCCGTCATCGGAACTTGGGCCCACACGGACCCAATTCCACCAGCGCCAATTTTTATGTTGCCCACCTTTATGTGTTCAGAAGGGCATGCGCCCTTGGTGGCCAGCGCCCTGAGCACCTCCTCGCTGGTAATTGAGTCGTCCAGGCCGTTCAGGCGGACGTCCACCGACTTGTGCGGCCGGACGACTCTCAACGTCGCCGGAAGCACGCTTTTTATTTGGGCCGCTAACAGGTCCGCCTTCTCGGCACTCACGGCGGCAGGCATCTCCAACAGCCGCGCGCCGGTCGCCGTCGTGCGGAACCTGAACCCGCCGTCAATGCCTAGTTCAGCCAGGTTCACTCGGTCCCGCACGTTCTTCAGGATGTCGGCGTAGTTTGCCTTATCCTCCGGCGGCGCGGCTATCACAACCGCCTGAGTACGCGGTGGCTTCATCGTTCGTGCTCTGCCCTTTTTGGGACCCTTGCCCTTCCTTAGTTTCGGCGGCGTCTGAGCGGCCGGTTTTTTGGCGGCCCTCTTCCTTTTTTTACCTGTGACGAGAGTCCAGGGCTCTTCCCCGGCATTGGAAACCGGAGGTGCCACAGTCTCCAAGCTTTGGGCACTCTTCTTGGAGCCCGCAGATTTCTTAGTCCTACCACTCACCATCTTCTTTGGTAGCGTAGGATGTTGCGCCGCCGCCTTAGCCGCCTTGGCATCGGCGGCCAGCGGTGGACGCACTCGCTCCGGAGGCAAGCTGAGTCTTGCCTCCAAAGACTCGATGCGGGCGTTCACCATGTTGCCTATTTGCAACATGGCCGCCCGCATCCACTCTTCCCTGTCCGCCGGCGGAGCCGGCTTTGCGCTTGGAGCCGCTGTCTCCATGGTCGGTGGGGCGGCAGGGATTCTCGCCCGCACTTCCGCCCGGAGCTGCGCAATTTCATTACGCAGTTCCGCCACCTCTCCTTTGAGACGCGCGTTCTCCCTAAAGACTCGCCTCGTCTCCTCCGTCGTTGTGAGTGAGGCTAACTCAGTCGCCCTTTCTTTTATTGACGCCACACTAAGCTTAAAGGTGCGGAGAATTTGTCCTTTAAGGTGTGACGACTTGCCTGCCGCCTCCGCAATAAGACCGCACTCCACCTCTATGGCGCGGTTGAGTTCTTCCGCCGTTGCGCTGGTGAGCGGCTGCTCATCCCGTGGGCACTCGACACGCTTCTTGTTGGCCTCAGTCCGTGTTTTGTGTGCCTTCTTTTCGAGGTCCTTTACGGCATCCTCGAATTCGGAGGCAGCCTTCTTCTTGGCCAAGTCCTGCTTGGCCTTCCATAATCCGACCCACTGGCCCGTGGTCGGAGGCCTTCCCCTGCCTCTCTTCATTTTCGGGACTTCAACCTCCGTCTCCACACTGGAGTCGGAGTCCCCGTCACAAGTCCTCAAACCTGAGCGGGATCGCTTGCGAGGTACCCGCTTGCGTCCCGCTGTCGCGTCGGAATCGGTAGTCGTTTCCGAAAGGAACGACCGTTCCAATACTACCGATGGTGCGGTCTGGGCGGATACCGCCTCCGCACCCCCGGAACTGTAGCCCCCCTGGCTCAGGTCGCCCTTGCGGGCGACCGAATGGCGAAGTTTGCCCCCTCCAGATTCGGTGGGGCAGACGGGGCCCAAGGGCCCCGTGAGGGATTCTCCGGCAATGCCGGTACCCTCCTGGAGTATACGTTCGTTATTGAGACTTGCCATTATTACGTTTTTTCCTTTTTAGGGTGAGGTCCCCTCCGCTAATGACCGGACACCCTCCGGCCATTCATCCCATCGGCGCGGGAGACCTTGGGATTAGGGTGATTTTTACCGAGGTTTTCTTCCTCCCCCCCATTTCCCCTGAAGAACCCCCCATACCCCTGGCAGTCGTTAGCCGTCGTCGGCGACTATTCCGCAGAGCGGGCGTCGACGCCGTTTCCAGGGTGCACCACGAGGAGGTGACCGCCTTGCACCCCAGGTAGGTAGGTAGGTTTTTTTTTTTTTTTAGGTGGAGAAATCCTCATGGATACCCCGGAGCTGGGGCTGCCGGGGTTATGTGAGACTCCTACTCACTAAAACTCCACCAGGTTTCGTCTCTACGCCGGGCGACGGCCGGGGGCATTCGTGCTGAGCACCTGGCCCCGTCTAGCCGTCGCAGCGTTGTCTGCGTCAAGAACGGACGCAGACCCTCCTCGCCCTGTTGGGCATGAGAGCGAGCAGAAACCCATAAGGCTCGCTCTCATCCTCGCGGTGGGGGCCTGTGCAATGCGGACGTCTGTCGCCCCAGCGACATTCGTCCGCAGGCCACCCACTACGGCATCCGCTCAGTCACTGGAGCCGCCTTCGGCTCAGCGCCACCTTTCCTCCTCTGCTGTCGTCGGGGAGGCAAGCACCCTTTACCTCCCACGGCATGCCTAGCTGGCTTGCCCGCCGCGGCACACACCACACAATGTGGCGCCTCCGAGCAGGCCGTCGCCCTATGTCCCGGCTTGCCACAGCGGTAGCAGGTGTCGCTGCGGTCTTCCTTCGCCTTGCACGCTGCCCTGGTGTGCCCCAATTGAAGGCACCTGAAGCAACGGAGAGGGCGGAGCTCGAGCAGCTTGATCTGTACCGAGCTCCATCCGATCAATAGACGTCCCTCTGTTAAAGCTTTGGCAGCAGTCATCGGCACTTTCGCCCAGACTGATCCTATGCCGCCAGAGCCGACTTTAATGGCGCCAACCTTTACTTGCTCCGAAGGACAAGCGCCCTTCAGAGCTAGCGCCCTTTGGACCTCCTCACCAGTGATGGAGTCGTCCAGACCGGAAAGCCTGATATCCACCGACTTGTGTGGCCGGACGACTCTCATGGTCTCCGGGAGGGCCATCTTTATTTGGACCGCCAACTGGTCCGCCTTTTCCGCCGTCACGGCAGCTGGCATCTCCAGCAGCCGCGCGCCGGTTACCGTCGTGCGGAACTTAAAGCCGCCCTCAATGCCGAGTTCAGCCAGGTTGACTTTGTCCCGCACGTTTTTCAGGACTTCGGCGTAGTCCGGGTTTCCCTCCGGCGTCGCAGCTATCACCACCGCCTGGGTGCGCGGTGGTTTCACCGACCGTTTGGACTTAAACTTTTAACCTTTTGGACCCTTTCCCTTCCTTGGTTTCAGTCTTCGCCCCCGGTTTCCGGGCGGACCTCTTTTTCTTGCCGGTGACGAGGGTCCAGGCCTCCTCACCAGCGTTCGAAACTGCTACAGTTTCCGGTCTTTGGGCACCCTTCTTCTGGGGGCCCGCAGCTTTCTTCCCACCGGAAGTAGCAGGCTGTTTGGTCGCAGCTTTAGCCGCCTTGGCATCGGCGGCCAGCGGCGGACGCACTCGCTCCGGAGGCAAGCTGAGTCTTGCCTCCAAAGACTCGATGCGGGCGTTGACCATGTTGCCTATTTGCACCATGGCCGCCCGCATCCACTCCTCTCTGTCTGCCGGTGGAACCGGCCTCGCGCTTGAGCTCGACGCAGGAGCTGTCGCGGTCTCCATAGGAGTTGATGGTGCGGCAGAGACTGTCGCACGCACTTCCGCCCGGAGCTGCGCAATCTCCTGGCGCAGTTCCGCCACTTCCCCTTTGAGCCGAGCATTCTCTCGGAACACCCGCCTCGTTTCCTCCGTTGAGGTCAGAGAGGCCAGTTCTGCTGCTCTTTCCTTGATGGAAGCGACACTCAGTTTGAATGTCCGCAGAATCTGGCCTTTCAGGTGGGAAGACTTCCCTGCTGCCTCCGCTATGAGCCCGCACTCTGCCTCGATGGCATTGTGCAGCTCTTCCGAAGTAGCGCAAGTGAGCGGCTGCTCCTCGCGTGGGCACTCAGTGCGCTTGCCCTGAACCGCGATTCGCGTAGCATACGCCTTCTTTTCGAGGCCTTTCACGGCCTCTTCATATTCTGTGGCGGCTTTCTTTTTCGCCAGGTCTTGTTTGGCCTTAAAAAAGCCGACCCACTGGCCCGTGGTCGGGGGCCTTCCTCGACCTCTCTTCTGCTTGGAGACCTCCACTTCCGTCTCCAAGCTGGTATCGGACTCGCCATCGCTCGTCCTCATTCTCGAGCGGGACCGTTTGCGCGGTGCCCGCTCTCGTCCCTGCGTAGCATCCGAGTCGGTGGTGGTCTCCGACAGGAACGAACGCTCTTGCTCTTCTATAGTAGCATCGCTACGTGCTTCCGGTGGTGCGGTCTGGGCGGAAACCGCCTCCACACCCCCGGAACTACAGCCCCCCTGGCTCAGGCCACCCTTGCGGGCGACCGAATGGCGAAGTTTGCCCCCTCCAGATTCGGTGGGGCAGACGGGGCCCAAGGGCCCCGTGAGGGATTCTCCGGCTAGGCCGGTACCCTCCTGGAGTAGTTTTACGTTTTTAGAACTTGCCATTGTTTTCATTGTCCTTTAGGGTGAGGTCCCTCCGCTAATGACCGGACACCCTCCGGCCATTCATCCCATCGGCGCGGGAGACCTTGGGATTAGGGTGATTTTTACCGAGGTTTTCTTCCTCCCCATTTCCTGAAGAACCCCATACCCCTGGCAGTCGTTAGCCGTCGTCGGCGACTATTCCGCAGAGCGGGCGCCGACGCCGTTTCCAGGGTGCACCACGAGGAGGTGACCGCCTTTGCACCCCAGGTAGGTAGGTAGGTTTTTTTTTTTTTTTTTTTTTTTTTTTTTTTTTTTTTTTTTTTTTTTTTTTTTTTTAAGGTGGAGAAATCCTCATGGATACCCCGGAGCTGGGGCTGCCGGGGTTATGTGAGACTCCTACTCACTAAAACTCCACCAGGTTTCGTCTCTACGCCGGGCGACGGCCGGGGGCATTCGTGCAGAGCACTTGACCCCGTCTGGCCGTCGCAGCGTTGTCTGCGTCAAAAGTTGACGCAGACCCTCCTCGCCCTGTTGGGCATGAGAGCAAGCAGAAACCCATAAGGCTCGCTCTCATCCTCGCGGGGGGCCTGTGCAATGCGAACGCCTGTCGCCCCAGCGACATTCGTCCGCAGGCCACCCACTACGGCAGCGTAGCTTGGTGCCACCACCTCCTATGCTGCCCCGTCCTCCGACGCCTCGACGCCTCCGCAAGGGGGTCGTCTGTTCGCAGACGCTGGGCCTCTCTCTTCCTGGACATCACTGACTCCGCAAAGTCGGAGACCGCCGTCCACGCACTCCTGCTGTCCAGCATTGCCCGGATGGTCACGGGCAATGACAAGTCGACTCCGACAACCGCAATGAGACGTAGTCGATCGGCTGTCCACGCCGGACACTCTTCTAGCGTGTGCTGGGCGGTATCATCTACCCCCAGTCACACGACCGGCACACGGGGCTCGACTCCCTGCACACAATAGTATGCAGGTACCTGTCGAAGCACCCGTGTCCCGATAGCACCTGTGTTAGGTGGTAAGATAGGGAGCCCGACTTGCGCTCGACCCATCTCCTGAGCGACGGCTGGATGCCGGCAATAGCCCAATGTCCAGCCGTCGGCTCTAGTAGTTCTTGAGACCACCTCGACACCATCTCTTCCGTGCCTCTCCTCCTCCACCGCTCCAGGTCGCTGGGGCGGAACCCTCTTCCGGCGCTGCGCACCTCGCACCTCTTGCTATACAACGAGGCGGAGAGTTCCGCCTGGAGCTCCCACGGGGGGTACCTGCCAAGGCACATGCCGCCTCGAAGGACACGGTGCGGTATCCTCGGATTGCCCTGATCGCCACGACTCGCTGAGGGCGTCTCAGCAGAGCCTTGTTACTGGCGTTCAGGGCACCGACCCACACCGGCGCGCCATACAGTGCCATCGATGCCACCACACCGGCGTATAGTCTCCGACACGTGGACCCTGGTCCTCCGACGTTCGGGAGCAGGCGGGCGAGACCCGCCGCTGCTTGCACCAGCTTGGGTCCCATCCGCCGGAAGTGCTCACCGAAGCTCCACCGGCTGTCAAGCGTGAGGCCCAAGTACTTAATATGGGCTTCTACCCCGATCCGCACCCCCAACTGTGATGTTAGCGTTGGGGGTGGTCTTTACGTGGCCCATGAAAGCATATGGCGCTAGTTTTGTCCAGCGCCACATTGAGCCCTAACCTTCTGATTCTGGCCACCACCTGAGCTGTTCCAGCAGTGGCCAGAATTGCCGCGTCCCTATAAGTATCTCCGCGGGCAACCACCAAAGTATCGTCGGCATAGCAAACCAGGTAGAGCCCGCGGAGAAGGGCACCTCGCAGCACCGCGTTATAACCTATGTTCCACAGGAGTGGACCAAGGACCGACCCCTGTGGGACACCCCGACTCACACTGTGACTTACGAGCCGGCCTTCCCTATCCTGGTACTGGACAACACGCCCCCGTAGGTAGTCTGCAACCACACGCTGCAGATACCTGGGCACCCTGTGGGACTCTAGTCCGTCCAGGATGCACCGAAACGGGAGCGTGTTGAAGGCATTGGCGATGTCTAACGACACCGCCACAACTGAGCCACCACGGGAGGTCGACTCAGCACAGATAGTCTTCACTCGCATTATTGCATCGGTAGTTGAGCGGCCTTCTCTGAACCCATATTGAGAGTCCTCTAAGTCCGGACCCACAGTGCGCAGGTGCTCCACGATCCGGGAGGCCAGCACTCGCTCAAAGCACTTCCCCGTTTCGTCTAAGAGCACTATGGGCCTAAATGCTGACGGAGAATTGTCTGGTCGCCCAGGCTTTCTCAACAGCACCACTCTGCCTTGTTTCCAACATTCAGGGAACCGCCCGGAGCTCAGGCACGCGTTCAAAATTTCCCTGAATGTGGATTCAAGTGCCGCTTCCAGCGCGAGCACTAACACGCGAGCGTGTACACCATCAGGCCCCGGGGCAGTTTTCCTTCCGCGGAGCCTATGCACTATAGTGTCATACTCGCTGTCCGACACCATAGGGGCCTCTTGACCAACCTCTTCTGCAGCCAGACTTCGGTTAGGTAGAGCCGTCTCCGGTTCTTGGGCTGGAAAGAGAGTAGCCACCGTTCTCTGAAGCTGCTGGGGGTCCAGGGCTTCCGTAATGGGGACGCCGTGATTGCGCAGGCGACTGCGAATCGCGCGGTACGGTCGTCCCCACGGATCCCTACTGAGCCCCTCCAGCAGCTCCTCCCACGATCGGCGCTTCGCCGCTCTTATGGCCGCCTGCAGGTGTTGTTTGGCGGCCTTATATGCGTCCCCTAGCCGCCGCTCGTCCTCCACAATCCGAACCCTTCTTCGGCGGTAACGTGCCACCGACTTCTTTGCCTGCTTACACGCTGTACGAAGTGCTGCCAGCTCCTGCGACCACCAGTACATGGCCGTGTCTGGCGGAGGGCGCCTGGCGCGAGGCATCGAGGCGTCGCAAATGCGAGCCAGTGCCCCGCGTAACCAAAGGGCCCTTTCGCTCACGGCCTGCACTGGGGACGAGTCAGCCTCCCAGGCCTGTATAATCGCAGCCTCAGTAGCGACCTCGCGATTGAAGCGCGTTATCGCCCACCGCGGGAAAACGGGGGCAGATCCACCACCGGGAGCGGAGACGCCGTAGATGGAGAATCGGATGTATTGATGATCCGCCAGCGTCTCCGTCTCCTCCAGGACATGCCAGTCATGCACACGTCTGGCCGTCGCAGGGGACGCAAAAGATAGGTCTACGATAGACTCCCCCTGCGGACGGATGCAGGTCGGCGCCCTTCCTCGATTGAGCAGTGAAAGGTTATGTGAGGCAGCCCAATCTTCCACTTCACTGCCACGTGGGTCCGTCGCCGAGGATCCCCAGGTCGAGGACTTAGCATTGAAGTCCCCGGCGACGACGACTTGTAACGGCGCAGCCCGTCGGACCGCACTGCCCAGCTCCATCAAGAAGGCCTCAAATTCGGCGAGGGTCTTATTGGGGGAGAAGTACACTCCAATAAGAGCGTACTCTCCCCACCCCGCCACAACGAAGCCATCTCCGCGCTCGCGCAGAGCGAGCGGGGTCTCCGCGGACCACGCTCCAACCACGGCCACTGAGCCCAACCGGTCAGCGAGCCAATTGTGGCGGTCTGGAACCGTGTAGGGTTCCGCCACAATTGCCACCCCCAACCGCCACTCCGCCATGTGCTGGAGGAGGAGATCCTGAGCAGCGGCACAGCGGTTTACGTTCGCCTGGAGAACTGAGCGGGCCGCGTTAGGCATCATCGACCGCCATATATTCCCCGCGGGATCCCCGCTCAGTCACCGGAGCCGCTTTAGGCCCAGTACCTCCTTTCCTCCTCCGTGACGGGGGCAAGCACCCTTTACCCCCTACAGCGTGCTTCGCTGGCTTGCCCGCCGCGGCGCATACCAGGCAGTGCGGAGCCTCCAGACAGGCCGCCGCTTTATGACCGGCCTTCCCGCAGCGGTAGCACGCACTCTCGCGGTCCTCCGTAGCCTTACAGGTCGCCTTAGTGTGCCCCGGCTGCAGGCATCTAAAGCAGCGGAGTGGGCGGGGCTCGAGCAGCTTGATTCGCACCGAGCTCCACCCGATCAACAGACGCCCTGCGGTCAACGCCTTTGCTGACGCCAACGGCACTTGCGCCCAAATCGCCCCTGTGCCTCCGGAGCCGATTTTTATATTGCCCACCTTAATGTGCTCCACCGGGCAGGCACCCTTGGCAGCCAGTGCCCCACGGACCTCCTCGCCGGTGATGGAGTCGTCCAAACCGGTAAGCCGGATGTCCACCGACTTGTGTGGCCGGACGACTCTCATTGTCTCTGGGAGAACACTTTTTATTTTTACTGCCAAGAGGTCCGCTTTTTCAGCACTTACAGCCGCCGGCATCTCCAGCAGCCGTGCACCGGTCGCCGTCGTGCGGAACCTGAACCCGCCTTCGATGCCTAGTTCGGCCAGGTTCACTCGGTCCCGCACGTTCTTGAGGACGTCAGCGTAGTCCGGCTTTTCCTCCGGTGGCGCGGCTATTACAACCGCAGGTAGGTAGGTAGGTTTTTTTTTTTTTTTTTTTAAGGTGGAGAAATCCTCATGGATACCCTGGAGCTGGGGCTGCCAGGGTTATGTGAGACTCCTACTCACTAAAACTCCACCAGGTTTCATCTCTACGCCGGGCGACGGCCGGGGGCATTCGTGCTGAGCACTTGACCCCGTCTGACCGTCGCAGCGTTGTCTGCGTCAAGACTGGCCGCAGACCCTTCTCGCCCTGTTGGGCATGAGAGCGAGCAGAAACCCATAAGGCTCGCTCTCATCCTCGCGGGGGCCTGTGCAATGCGGACTCCTGTCGCCCCAGCGACATTCGTCCGCAGGCCACCCACTACGGCAGCGCAGCTCGGTGCCACCACCTCCTACGCTGCCCGGTCCTCCAACGCCGCGACGCCTCCGCCAGGGGATCGTCGTCTCTAAGGCGTTGGGCCTCCCTTTTCCGGGACATGACGGCCTCGCAAAACTCCGAGACCGCCGTCCACGCACGCCTGCTGCTCAACATTGCCCGGATGGTCTCGGGCAATGTGAGGTCCGTGCCAACGACAGCGATTAGGCGTAACCTATCAACCGTCCATGCCGGACACTCTTCTAGTGTATGTTGGGCGGTGTCCTCCACACCCCAGTCACACGAGCGGCACACGGGGCTCGACTCCCTGCACACAATAGTTTGCAGGTACCTGTCGAAGCACCCGTGTCCTGATAGCACTTGCGTCAGGTGGAACGTCAGGGAGCCCCATTTTCGCTCGACCCATTTCCGGAGCGACGGCTGGATGCCGGCAATAGCCCAATGTCCAGCCGTCGGCTCAAGGAGCGCTTGCGACCACTCTGTCAGCAGCTCTTCTGTGCCCCTCCTCCTCCACCGCTCCAGGTCACTGGGGCGGAACCCTCTTCCGGCGCTGCGCGCCTCACACCTCTTTCTATACAACGAGGCGGAGAGTTCCGCCTGAAGCTCCCAAGGGGAGGTGCCTGCTAAGGCACAAGCTGCCTCGAACCCGATGGTGCGGTACCCTCGGATTGCCCTGATCGCCATGACTCGCTGAGGGCGCCTCAGCAGAGCCCTGTTACTGGCGTTCAGGGCACCGACCCACACTGGTGCGCCATACAGCGCCATCGACGCCACCACGCCAGCGTACAGGCGGCGGCACGTCGACCCAGGTCCACCGACGTTGGGGAGCAGACGGGCGAGACCCGCCGCGGTTCGCACCAACTTGGGTCCCATCCGCCGGAAATGCTCCCCAAAACTCCACCGGCTGTCTATTGTGAGGCCCAGGTATTTGAGATTGGACCCCACTGCGATCTGTACCCCCCCAACCGTGATGTTAGAGTTGGGGGGAGGCCTCCTGCGCGGCCCGTGAAAACACACGGCGCTGGTTTTATCCAGCGCCACGTTCAGCCCTAACCTTCTGATTCTGGCCACCACCTGAGCTGTTCCAGCAGTGGCCAGAATCGCCGCATCCCTGAATGAGTCTCCGCGGGCAACTACCAGAGTGTCGTCAGCGTAGCACACCAGGTAGAGCCCGCGAAGGAGTGCACCGCGGAGCACAGCATCATATCCAATGTTCCACAGGAGCGGACCAAGAACCGACCCCTGTGGAACTCCTCGCTCGACTGCGTGTGAGACAAGACGGCCCTCTCTGTCTTGGTATTGGACAACACGCCCCCGTAGGTAGTCCGCAACGAGAAGCTGCAGATACCTGGGCACCCTGTGGACCACCAATCCTTCTATGATGCACCGGAACGGGAGCGTGTTGAACGCATTGGCGATGTCTAATGACACCGCCACGACTGAGTCCCCACGAGAAGTCGACTCCTCACACAGGCCCTTCACGTTCATGACGGCGTCAATTGTAGAGCGGCCCTCTCTAAATCCATACTGACAATCCGCCAAATCTGGACCCACAGTGCGCAGGTGTTCCGAGATGCGGGAAGCTACCACTCTCTCAAAACACTTTCCCGCCTCGTCCAGCAACACTATGGGTCGAAACGCCGATGGCGAATTGTCGTTGCGGCCCTGCTTCTTTGCGAGCACTAGCCTGCCCTCCTTCCAAGCTTTTGGGAACTGCCCTGAGCGGAGGCTTGTATCAAGGAGCGCCCTGTATGGCGACTCCAACGCAGCCTCCAGCGCAAGCAACAGCACGCGAGCGTGAATGCCGTCTGGTCCAGGGGCAGTTTTCTTCCCGCGGAGTCTGAGCAATATGCTGTCGAACTCCCCGTCCGTCACCATTGGAGCCTCGACGTCGACCTCGTCTGCAGCCAGACTTCGGTCAGGAAGGGCCGTCTCCGATTCCTCGGCTGGAAATAGCGTCGCCACAGTCCTTTGCAGCTGCTGGGGGTCCAGGGCTTCCGTCGCGGGGACGCCGTGATTGCGCAGGCGATTACGAATCGCGCGATACGGTCGTCCCCACGGATCCCTACTGAGCCCTCCAGCAGCTCCTCCCACGAGCGCCGCTTCGCCGCTCTTATGGCCGCCTGCAGATGTTGTTTG
Organism: Hestina assimilis; assembly: GCA_023373885.1. Lineage (NCBI taxonomy): Eukaryota > Metazoa > Arthropoda > Insecta > Lepidoptera > Nymphalidae > Hestina > Hestina assimilis. The sequence continues at coordinate 14,739,364 of CM041753.1, forward strand.
GCGGCCTTATACGCGTCTCTAAGCCGCCGCTCGTCCTCCTCAATCCGGACCCTTCTTCGGCGGTAGCGCGCCACTGACTTCTTGGCTTGCTTGCACCCCACACGAAGTGCGGCAAGCTCTTGCGACCACCAGTACATGGCCGTGTCTGGCGGAGGGCGCCTGGCGCGAGGCATCGAGGCATCGCATATGCGAGCCAGTGCCTCACGGAACCAAAGGGCCCTCTCGCTCACGGCCTGCACTGGGGCCGAGTCAGCCGCCCAAGCCTGTACGATCGCAGCTTCGATGGCTGTCTCTTTGTTAAGCCGCGTGACAGCCCAACGCGGGAAGACGGAGGCTGATCCACCACCAGAAACGGAGACGCCGTAGATGGAGAACCGGATGTACTGGTGATCCGACAGCGTCTCCGTCTCCTCCAGTACACGCCAGTCATAGACTCGTCTGGCCGTCGCAGGGGACGCAAAGGAGAGGTCCACGATGGACTCCCCCTGCGGACGGACGCAGGTTGGTGCACTGCCTCTATTAAGGAGCACCAGGTTCAGCGAGGCAGCCCAGTCCTCCAGTTCGCTTCCCCGTGGGTCCGTCGCCGAGGATCCCCAGGTCGAGGACTTAGCATTGAAGTCCCCGGCGACGACCACTTGTAACGGCGCGGCCCGTCGGACCGCACCGCCCAGCTCCACCAAGAAGGCCTCAAATTCGGCGAGGGTCTTATTGGGGGAGAAGTACACTCCTACGAGAGCGTACTCTCCCCACCCCGCAACAATGAAGCCGTCTCCCCGTTCGCGCAAGACGATTGGGGTGTCCGAGGACCACGCTCCGACCACGGCCACTGTGCCCGTCCGGTCTGCAAGCCAATTGTGGCGGTCTGGAACCGTGTAGGGTTCCGCCACAATTGCCACCTCCAACCGCCACTCCGCCATGTGCTGCAGGAGAAGGTCCTGAGCAGCGGCGCAGCGGTTTAGGTTCGTCTGAAGGACTGAGCGGGCCGCGTTAGGCATTCTCTACAGCCATCGGTTCCTCGCGGGACGTCCGCTCAGCCACTTGAGCCACCTTCGGCCCAGCGCCACCTTTCCTTCTCTGCTGTCGTCGGGAGGGCAAGCACCCTTTCCCTCCCACAGCATGCCTTGCTGGTTTGCCAGCTGCGGCACACACTACACAATGCAGTGACTCCGAGCAGGCCGTCGCAATGTGACCTGCCTTGCCGCAACGATAACAGACGTCGCTGCGGTCTTCCTCTGCTGTGCATGTCGCTTTTGTGTGCCCCAGATGGAGGCACCTAAAGCACCGGAGGGGGCGAGGCTCGAGCAGCTTGACCTGCACCGAGCTCCACCCGATTAGTAGACGTCCCTCCGTTATGGTCTTGGCGGCAGCCATAGGCACTTTTGCCCAGACGGAGCCTATGCCGCCAGAGCCGACTTTGATGATGCCAACCTTTACTTGCTCCGAAGGGCAAGCGCCCTTCAGAGCTAGCGCCATCTGGACCTCCTCACCGGTGATGGAGTCGTCCAGACCGGAAAGCCGGACGTCCACCGACTTGTGTGGCCGGACGACTCTCATTGTTTCCGGGAGGGCCATCTTAATGCGGACCGCCAGCTGGTCCGCCTTTTCCGCACTTACGGAAGCTGGCATCTCAATCAGGCGCGCGCCGGTCGCTGTCGTGCGGAACTTAAACCCGCCCTCGATGCCGAGTTCGGTCAGGTTGACTTTGTCCCGCACGTTCTTAAGGACCTCGGCATAGTCCGGTTTCCCTTCTGGCGGCGCAGCTATCACCACCGCCTGGGTGCGTGGTGGTTTTACCGATCGTTTGGACCTAACCTTTGGGCCCTTTCCTTTCTTTGTTTCAGTCTTCGATGCCGGTTTTCGGGCGGACCTCTTCTTTTTCTTACCGGTGACGAGGGTCCAGGCCCCTTCACCGGCGTTCGAAACTGGAGGTGCTGTAGTTTCTGATCTTTGGGCACCCTTCTTCTTGGGGCCCGCAGCTATCTTCCTGCTCGCTTTTTCCTTCGGCAGCGTAGGCGGTTTGGTCGCCGTTTTTTCCGCCTTGGCATCAGAGGCCAACGGCGGACGCACTCGCTCCGGAGGCAGGCTGAGTCTTGCCTCCAAAGACTCGATGCGGGCATTGACCATGGAGCCTATCTCCAGCATGGCCGCCCGCATCCACTCCTCCTTATCCATCAGCACTTCTCCCGATCTCACTGGAGGAGCTACCGCGGTCTCCATATGAGTCAGTGGTGCGGCAGAGACTGTCGCCCGTACTTCCGCCCGGAGCTGCGCAATCTCCTGGCGCAGTTCCGCCACCTCCCCTTTGAGCCGAGCATTCTCTCGGAAGACACGCCTCGTTTCCTCCGTTGAACTCAGTGAAGCTAGCTCAGCTGCCCTTTCCTTGATGGAAGCGACACTGAGCTTAAAGGTCCGCAAGATCTGGCCTTTCAGGTGGGAAGACTTCCCTGCTGCCTCCGCTATGAGCCCGCACTCCGCCTCGATGGCGTTGTGCAGCTCCTCCGACGTTGCGCAAGTGAGCGGTTGCTCTACGCGCGGGCACTCAGAGCGCTTGCCCTGGACCGCAATCCGCGTAGCATACGCCTTCTTTTCGAGGTTTTTCACGGCCTCTTCGTATTCCACGGCGGCTTTCTTTTTAGCCAGGTCTTGTTTGGCCTTAAGAAAGCCGACCCACTGTCCCGTGGTTGGAGGCCTTCCCCGGCCTCTCTTTTGCTTGGAGACCTCTACTTCGGTCTCCAAGCTCGTGTCGGACTCGCCGTCGCTCGTCCTCATCCTCGAGCGGGACCGCTTGCGTGGTCCCCGCCCACCTCTCTGCGTAGCGTCCGAGTCGGTGGTCTCCGACAAGAACGATCGCTCCTCTACCATTGTAGCCTCGCTACAACCTGCCGTTGGTGCGGTCTGGGCGGATACCGCCTCCGCACCTCCGGAACTAAAGCCCCCTGGCTCAGGCCACCCTTGCGGGCGACCGAATGGCGAAGTTTGACCCCTCCAGATTCGGTGGGGCAGACGAGGCCCGAAGGCCCCGTGAGGGATTCTCCGGCTAGGCCGGTACCCTCCTGGAGTAGTTTTACGCTTTTAGAACTTGCCATTTTTTTCGGGTTTTCCTTTTTTAGGGTGAGGTCACCTCCGCTAATGACCGGACACCCTCCGGCCATTCATCCCATCGGCGCGGGAGACCTTGGGATTAGGGTGATTTTTACCGAGGTTTTCTTCCTCCCCATTTCCCTGAAGAACCCCATACCCCTGGCAGTCGTTAGCCGTCGTCGGCGACTATTCCGCAGAGCGGGCGCCGACGCCGTTTCCAGGGTGCACCACGAGGAGGTGACCGCCTTGCACCCCAGGTAGGTAGGTAGGTTAGGTTAGGTTTTTTTTTTTTTTTTTTTAAGGTGGAGAAATCCTCATGGATACCCCGGAGCTGGGGCTGCCGGGGTTATGTGAGACTCCTACTCACTAAAACTCCACCAGGTTTCGTCTCTACGCCGGGCGACGGCCGGGGGCATTCGTGCTGAGCACCTGGCCCCGTCTGACCGTCGCAGCGTTGTCTGCGTCAAAAACGGACGCAGACCCTTCTCGCCCTGTTGGGCATGAGAGCGAGCAGAAACCCATAGGCTCGCTCTCATCCTCGCGGTGGGGGCCTGTGCAATGCGGACTCCTGTCGCCCCAGCGACATTCGTCCGCAGGCCACCCACTAGGGCAGCGTAGCTTGGTGCCACCACCTCCTACGCTGCCCCCTCCTCCAACGCCGCGACGCCTCCACCAGGGGATCGTCGACTCTAAGGCGTTGGGCCTCCCTTTTACGGGACATGACGGCCTCGCAAAACTCCGAGACCGCCGTCCACGCACTCGTGCTATCCAACATTGCCCGGATGGTATTGGGCAATGTGAGGTCCGTACCAACTACTGCAATAAGCCGCAGTCTCTCAACTGTCCACGCCGGACACTCCTCTAACGTGTGCTGGGCGGTGTCGTCCACCCCAGTCACACGAGCGGCACACGGCTCGACTCCTGCACACAATAGTGTGCAGGTACCTGTCGAAGCACCCGTGCCCTGACAACATCTGGGTGAGGTGGTACGTTAGGGAGCCCGACTTGCGCTCGACCCATTTCCTGAGCGACGGCTGGATGCCGGCAATAGCCCAATGTCCAGCCGTCGGCTCAAGGAGTAATTGCGACCACCTCGCCATCATGGCTGCATTGCCCCTCCTTCTCCAACTCTCCACTTCTGCGGGACAGTATTGCCTGCCCCTGTCTCGCGCCTCGCCCCTTTTCCTGTACAGGAAGTCTGAGAGCTCTGCCTGGAGCTCCCAAGGGGGTGCCCGCCAGAGCACAGGCCGCCTCGAAAGATATGGTGCGGTATCCCCGGATGGCCCTGATCGCCATGACCCTCTGAGGTCTTCTCAGTAGGGATCTATTAATGGGACTCAGGGCATCCAACCACACTGGGGCACCATAAAGCGCCATCGAGGCGACCACGTTGGCGTACAGACGCCGACACGCCGACCCCGGTCCTCCAATGTTCGGGAGCAGACGGGCGAGACCCGCCGCGGTTCGCACCAGCTTTGGGCCCATCCGCCGGAAATGCTCCCCGAACCTCCACCGGCTGTCGATCATTAAGCCCAGATATTTTATGCAGGGCTCTACTCCAATCTGCACTCCCCAACCGTGATGTTAGAGTTGGGAGGCCTCTGCGGGGCGCATGAAAGCATATGGCGCTGGTTTTATCCAGCGCCACGCTCAGGCCCAGTCTTCTGATTCTGGCCACCACCTGAGCTGTTCCAGCGGTGGCCAGAATCGCCGCGTCCCTATAGCTATCTCCGCGGGCAACTACCAGAGTGTCATCAGCGTAACACACCAGGTAGAGCCCGCGAAGAAGTGCACCGCGAAGCACCGCGTCATACCCTATGTTCCACAGGAGCGGACCGAGGACCGACCCCTGTGGAACTCCTCGCTCCACTCTGTGGGAGACTAAGCGGCCTTCTCTGTCCACATATTGGACGACACGCCCCCGTAGGTAGTCTGCGGCTAGACGCTGCAGATATCCGGGCACCCTGTGGAACTTCAGTCCTTCCAGGATGCACCGGAACGGGAGCGTGTTGAACGCGTTGGCGATGTCTAACGACACCGCCACCACTGAGCCTCCTCTGGAGGTTGTCTCGGCAGAGAGGGCCTTGACGCTCATGATCGCGTCCATCGTTGAACGACCCTCCCTGAAGCCGAACTGGCAGTCCGACAAATTTGGACCCATAGTGCGCAGGTGTTCCGAGATGCGGGAAGCGACTACTCTCTCGAAGCACTTTCCCGCCTCGTCCAGCAGCACTATGGGTCGGAAAGCCGACGGTGAGTCGTCTGACCGGCCACTCTTCTTGGCGAGCACCAGCCTGCCCTCTTTCCAGCATGCTGGGAACTGCCCTGATTGGAGGCTGGTATCGAGGAGCGCCCTGTATGGCGACTCCAACCCTGCTTCCAGCGCAAGCACAAGCACGCGAGCTTGCACGCCGTCCGGCCCTGGAGCAGTCTTTTTGCCCCGAAGTCTCCCGATTATTCCGGCATATTCCCCGTCCGAGACGGGCGGGGCCTCAAGGTTGGTGATGTCCAAGGCCAAACTCACCGCTGGAGGAGTCCTCTCCGGCTCCTGAGGAGGAAAGAGTACCGCCACCATCTGCTGTAGCTGCTGGGGGTCCAGGGTTTCCGTGACCGGGACGCCGTGATTGCGCAAGCGATTGCGAATCGCGCGGTACGGTCGTCCCCACGGATCCCTACTAAGCCCCTCCAGCAGCTCCTCCCATGAGCGCCGCTTCGCAGCTCTTATAGCTGCCTGGAGCTCTTGCTTAGCGGCCCTATAAGTGTCGCCAAGCCTTTGCTCGTCCTCCACCGCGCGGACTCTTCTACGCCTGTATCGCGCCACCGACTTCTTGGCGCGCTTGCACGCCGCACGGAGTGCAGCCAGCTCTTGCGACCACCAGTACATGGCCGTGTCTGGCGGAGGTCGCCTGGCGCGAGGCATCGAGGCGTCGCAGATGCGAGCCAGTGCCTCGCGAAACCAAAGGGCCCTCTCGCTCACGGCCAGCACTGGGGCCGAATCGGCCTCCCACGCCTGCACAATCGCTGCCTCGGTAGCGACCTCGCGATTGAGGCGCGTTATCGCCCACCGCGGAAATGGAGAGGCTATTCCAGCACCGGAGACGGAGACGCTGCAGATGGAGAATCGGATATATTGGTGATCCGAGAGCGTCTCCGTCTCTACTAGGACCTGCCAGTCCCTAATTCGGCTTGCTATTGCAGGGGAAGCGAAAGTGAGGTCCACTATGGACTCCCCCTGCGGCCGGACACAGGTCGGCGCATTGCCTCTGTTGAGCAGAACTAAGTTCGTAGAGGCCGCCCAGTCCTCTACTTCACTGCCCCGTGGGTTCGTCGCCGAGGATCCCCAGGTTGAGGACTTAGCATTGAAGTCCCCGGCGACGACCACTTGCAGTGGCGCAGTGCGTCGGACTGCACTGCCCAGCTCGTCCAAAAACGCCTCAAATTCGGCGAGGCTTTTATTTGGGGAGAAGTACACCCCTATTAGAGCGTACCCTCCCCACTCAACAATGACGAAACCGTCTCCCCGCTCGCGGAGGACGATTGGGGTCGTAGTGGACCATGCTCCCACTACTGCCACTGAACCGGACCTGTCTGCGAGCCAATTGTGGCGGTCTGGAACCGTGTAGGGTTCCGCCACAATTGCCACCCCCAACCGCCACTCCGCCATGTGCTGCAGGAGGAGATCCTGGGCAGCGGCGCAGCGGTTTAGATTCGCCTGCATGACTGAGCGGATCGTGCTAGGCATTTTCTACCACCATCGGTTCCTCGCGGTGCGTCCGCTCAGTCACCGCAGCCGCCTTCGGCCCAGAAACTCTTTTCCTCCTCCGTGTAAGGGGCAAGCACCCTTTGCCGCCAACCCGATGTTTGGCTGGCTTGCCCGCTGCGGCACACACCACACAATGCGGCGGCTCCGTGCAGGACGTCGCCTTGTGGCCGGCCTTTCCGCAGCGGTAGCAGGCCTCCCCGCGGTCCTCCGTAGCCGTGCAGGCTGCTTTTGTGTGCCCCAGCTGCAGGCATCTAAAGCAGCGGAGGGGGCGGGGCTCGAGCAGCTTGATCTGCACCGAGCTCCACCCGATCAAAAGGCGTCCCTCCGTTAAGGCCTTGGCAGCAGTCATCGGCACTTGGGCCCATACCACCCCGATGCCTCCGGAGCCGGCCTTTATATTGCCAACCTTCACGTGTTCTATGGGACACGCACCCTTGGTGGCCAGCGCCCTGAGCACCTCCTCGCCGGTAATTGAGTCGTCCAGACCGTTCAGGCGGACGTCCACCGTTTTGTGTGGTCGGACGACTCTTAATGATTCCGGGAGGACGCTCTTAATTCTAGCCGCCAACAGGTCGGCCTTTTCCGCGCTGACGGAAGCTGGCATTTCCAGTAGCCGCGCGCCGGTTGCTGTCGTGCGGAACTTGAGCCCGCCCTCAATACCGAGTTCAGACAAGTTCACCCGGTCCCGCACGTTCTTGAGGATACTGGCGTAGTCTGCCTTTTCCTCCGGCGGCGCGGCTATCACGACCGCCTGAGTGCGCGGTGGTTTCGGCCTGCGCTTGACCTTGGGCTTCTTAGGCTTCTTGGGCCCCTTCCTCTCCCTCGTTTTCGGCAGCGGCTGGGCTGCCGATTTTGAGGCTGACCTCTTCTTATTCCTTTTATTGCCGGTGACCAAGGTCCAGGCCTCATCACCGGCAGTTGCAGTTGAGGGTGTTGCAGCCTCTGACCTTTCGGCACCATTCTTGGGGGCCGCAGCTTTCCTCCCACTCGATGTCGTGGGTTGTTTGGCTGCTGCTTTTGCCGCCTTGGTATCGGCGGCCAGCGGCGGACGTACTCGCTCGGGAGGCAAGCATAGTCTCGCCTCCAAAGACTCGATGCGGGCGTTAACCATGTTGCCTATTTGCAGCATGGCCGCCCGCATCCACTCCTCTCTATCTGCCGGTGGAACCGGCCTCGCGCTTGAACTCGGCGCAGGAGCTATCGCGGTCTCCGTAGGAGTCGGTGCGGCAGAGACAGTCACCCGCACTTCCGCCCGTAGCTGCGCAATCTCCTGACGCAGTTCCGCCACTTCCTTTGAGCCGAGCGTTCTCTCGGAACACCCGCCTCGTTTCCTCCGTTGAGGTCAGAGAGGCCAGTTCTGCTGCCCTTTCCTTGATGGAAGCGACACTGAGCTTAAAGGTCCGCAAGATCTGGCCTTTCAGGTGGGAAGACTTCCCTGCTGCCTCCGCTATGAGTCCGCACTCCGCCTCGATGGCGTTGTGCAGCTCCTCCGACGTTGCGCAAGTGAGCGGTTGCTCTACGCGCGGGCACTCAGAGCGCTTGCCCTGGACCGCAATCCGCGTAGCATACGCCTTCTTCTCTAGGCTTTTCACGGCCTCTTCGTACTCCGCGGCGGCTTTCTTTTTAGCCAGGTCTTGTTTGGCCTTAAGAAAGCCGACCCACTGTCCCGTGGTTGGAGGCCTTCCCCGGCCTCTCTTTTGCTTGGGGACCTCTACTTCGGTCTCCAAGCTCGTGTCGGACTCGCCGTCGCTCGTCCTCATCCTCGAGCGGGACCGCTTGCGTGGTCCCCGCCCACCTCTCTGCGTAGCGTCCGAGTCGGTGGTTTCCGACAGGAACGAACGCTCCTCTACAATTGTAGCACTGCTACGACCTGCCGTTGGTGTGGTCTGGGCGGATACCGCCTCCACACCCCCGGAACTATAGCCCCCCTGGCTCAGGCCACCCTTGCGGGCGACCGAATGGCGAAGTTTGCCCCCTCCAGATCCGATGGGGCAGACGGGGCCCGAGGGCCCCGTGAGGGATTCTCCGGCTAGGCCGGTACCCTCCTGGAGTAATTGTTCGTTTTGATGACTTGCCATTTTCAGTTTTTTCCTTTTTTATAGGGTGAGGTCCCCTCCGCTAGTGACCGGACACCCTCCGGCCATTCATCCCTTCGGCACGGGAGACCTTGAGATTGGGGTGATTTTTACCGAGGTTTTCTTCCTCCCCCATTTCCCCTGAAGAAACCCCTACCCTGGCAGTCGTTAGCCGTCGTCGGCGACTATTCCGCAGAGCGGGCGCCGACGCCGTTTCCAGGGTGCACCACGAGGAGGTGACCGCCTTGCACCCCAGGTTAGGTTAGGTTAGGTTAGGTTAGGTTAGGTTAGTTTTTTTTTTTTTTTTTTTTTTTTTTTTTTTTTTTTTTTTTTTTTTTTTTTTTTTTTAAGGTGGAGAAATCCTCATGGATACCCCGGAGCTGGGGCTGCCGGGGTTATGTGAGACTCCTACTCACTAAAACTCCACCAGGTTTCATCTCTACGCCGGGCGACGGCCGGGGGCATTCGTGCTGAGCACTTGACCCCGTCTGACCGTCGCAGCGTTGTCTGCGTCAAGACTGGACGCAGACCCTTCTCGCCCTGTTGGGCATGAGAGCGAGCAGAAACCCATAAGGCTCGCTCTCATCCTCGCGGGGGCCTGTGCAATGCGGACTCCTGTCGCCCCAGCGACATTCGTCCGCAGGCCACCCACTAGGGCAGCGTAGCTTGGTGCCACCACCTCCTACGCTGCCCCCTCCTCCTACGCCCCGACGCCTCCACAAGGGGGTCGTCGGTTCGATGGCGTTGAGCCTCCCTTTTACGGGACATAACTGACTCCGCAAAGTCGGAGACAGCCGTCCACGACCTCCTGTCGCTCAACATTGCCCGGATGACCTCGGGCAATGTTAGGTCCATCCCGATGACCGCGACCAAGCGCAGCCGATCCAACGCCCACGCAGGGCACTCCGCCAGTGTGTGCTGGGCAGTGTCGTACACCCCCCAGTCACACGACCGGCACACGGGGCTCGATTCTCTACACACGATGGTGTGTAGATATTTGTCGAAGCACCCGTGTCCTGACAGGATCTGCGTCAGGTGGTAGGTGGGCGAGCCCGACTTCCGCTCAACCCACCTCTTGAGCGACGGCTGAATGGCTTCGATGGTCCGATGCCCAGCCGTCGGCTCGAGGAGTGCCTGCGACCATCTCTCCATCATGGCCGCACTGCCCCTTCGCTTCCATCTCTCGACGTCGGTGTGGCAGAACTCCCTGCCCGCGTCGCGCGCCTCTCCTCTCTTCCTGTAAAGGAAGGCGGACAGCTCAGCCTGGAGCTCCCATGGAGGGGATCCTGCAAGAGCACAGGCCGCCTCAAACGAGATGGTGCGGTAGCCCCGGATTGCCCTGATAGCCATGACTCGCTGAGGGCGCCTCAGCAGAGCCTTATTACTGGCATTCAGGGCATCCAGCCACACCGGCGCACCATAAAGGGCCATGGAGGCCAACACGCCTGAGTACAGGCGCCGACACGTAGACCCCGGACCTCCGACGTTGGGGAGCAGACGGGCTAGACCCGCCGCGGTTCGCACCAGCTTTGGGCCCATCCGCCGGAAATGCTCCCCAAAACTCCACCGGCTGTCTATCGTTAGGCCCAGATATTTGAAGTGGGACCCCACACCGATGCGCACTCCCCCAACCGTGATGTGAGAGTCGGGAGGAGGTCTCCTGCGCGGCCCATGGCAACAGACTGCGCTCGTCTTCTCCAGTGCCACTTTGAGGCCTAGCCTTCTGATTCTGGCCACCACCTGAGCTGTTCCAGCAGTGGCCAGAATCGCCGCGTCTCTGTATGAGTCTCCGCGGGCAACTACCAAAGTATCGTCGGCGTAGCAGACTAGGTAGAGCCCGCGGAGAAGGGCACCTCGCAGAACCACATCATATCCTATGTTCCACAGGAGCGGGCCAAGAACCGACCCCTGTGGAACGCCCCGACACACCATATGTCTTATGAGTCGGCCATCCCTATTCTGGTATAGAACAACACGCCCCCGTAGGTAATCTGCAACTAGCCGCTGCAGATACCTGGGCACCCTGTGGAACACAAGTCCCTCCAGGATGCACCAAAACGGGAGCGTGTTGAAGGCATTGGCGATGTCTAAAGACACCGCCACGACTGTGCCACCACGGGAGGTCGACTCATCACACAGACCCTTTAAGCGCATGATCGCGTCCACCGTGGAACGACCCTCCCTAAAGCCGAACTGGCAATCCGACAGATGTGGACCCATAGTGCGCAGGTGCTCCGAGATGCGGGAAGCCACTACTCGCTCGAAGCACTTTCCCGCCTCGTCCAGCAACACTATGGGTCGGAAAGCCGACGGCGAATCGTCGACCCGGCCACTCTTCTTCGCAAGCACCAGCCTGCCCTCCTTCCAGCATGCTGGGAACTGCCCTGTGCGGAGACTGGTATCAAGGAGCGCCCTGTATGGCGACTCCAACCCAGCCTCCAGCGCAAGCACCAGCACGCGAGCTTGCACGCCGTCCGGCCCTGGGGCAGTCTTCTTGCCACGAAGCCTCTCCTTTAAGCCGTGGAACTCCCCGTCCGACACCATCGGGGCCTCGACGCTGTCCACGTCCACCGACAGACTCTGGGAAGGCAGAGCCTCCTCTGATTCCTGAGCAGGAAAGAGCGTCGCTACCGTCCTCTGTAACTGCTGGGGGTCTAGGGTTTCCGTGACCGGGACGCCGTGGCTACGCAGGCGACTGCGTATTGCGCGGTACGGTCGTCCCCACGGATCCCTGCTGAGCCCCTCCAGCAGCTCCTCCCACGAGCGCCGCTTTGCCGCTCTTATGGCCGCCTGCAGGTGTTGTTTGGCGGCCTTATATGCGTCGCTAAGCCGCCGCTCGTCCTCCGCAATCCGGACCCTTCTCCGTCTGTACCGGGCCACGGACTTCTTAGCTCTCTTGCATTCTGCAAGTAGAGCAGCCAGCTCTTGCGACCACCAGTACATGGCCGTGTCTGGCGGAGGTCGCCTGGCGCGAGGCATCGAGGCATCGCAGATGCGAGCCAGTGCCTCGCGGAACCATAGGGCCCTCTCGCTCACGGCCAGTACTGGAGCCGAGTCAGCCTCCCACGCCTGCACAATTGCAGCCTCGGCAGCGATCTCGCGATCGAAACGCGTTAACGACCACCGCGGAAACCCAGAGGTCATTCCAGCACCAGAGACGGAGACGCCACAGATGGAGAATCGGATATATTGGTGATCCGAAAGCGTCTCCGTCTCCTCTAAGACCCGCCAGTCTCGCACTCGGCCTGCTGTCGCAGGGGACGCAAAAGTGAGATCCACAATCGATTCCCCCTGCGGTCGAACACAGGTCGGTGCCCTGCCCCTATTAAGAAGCGTCAGGTTCAGGGAAGCCGCCCAGTCCTCCAACTCGCTTCCACGAGGGTCCGTCGCCGAGGATCCCCAGGTCGAGGACTTAGCGTTAAAGTCCCCGGCGACGATGACCTGCCGCGGAGCAGCGCGCTGGACCGCGCCTCCCACTTCCGCCAAAAATGCCTCAAATTGAGCGAGGGTCTTATTGGGGGAGAAGTAGACTCCCACGAGAGCGTACTCTCCCCACCCCGCAACAACGAAACCGTCTCCCCGCTCGCGCAGAACGCATGGGGTCGATGACGACCATGCTCCGACCAAGGCCACAGTGCCGGACAAGTCTGCGAGCCAATTGTGGCGGTCCGGAACCGTGTATGGTTCCGCCACAATTGCCACACCCAACCGCCACTCCGCCATGCGCTGGAGGAGGAGATCCTGAGCAGCAGCGCAGTGGTTTATGTTCGCCTGTAGAACTGAGCGGGCCGCGCTAGGCATTTTCTACTGCCATTGGTTCCTCGCGGGGCGTCCGCTCAGTCACCGGAGCCGCTTTCGGCCCAGCACCTCTTTTTCCTCCTCGCTGCCGTTGGGGGGGCAGGCACCCTTTGCCACCCACACGATGCTTCGCTGGCTTGCCCGCTGCGGCACACACCACACAATGCGGCGACTCCGTGCAGGACGTCGCCTTGTGTCCACCCTTTCCGCAGCGATAGCAAGCATCCCCGCGGTCCTCGGTAGCTGTGCAGGCTGCCTTGGTGTGCCCCAGTTGGAGGCACCTAAAGCAGCGGAGAGGGCGGGGCTCGAGCAGCTTGATCTGCACCGAGCTCCACCCAATCAGCAGACGTCCCTCTGCTAAAGCCTTGGCGGCCGTCATTGGCACTTGCGCCCAAACCACCCCTAAGCCCCCAGAGCCGGCTTTTATCTCTCCCACCTTCACATGCTCTGGAGAGCAGGCACCCTTTGTGGCCAGCGCTCTCACCACCTCCTCACTGGTGATGGAGTCGTCCAGACCGTTAAGCCGCACGTCTACCGACTTGTGCGGCCGGACGACTCTCATCGTCTCCGGGAGCACGCTTTTTATCTGGGCCGCCAACAGGTCCGCCTTCTCGGCACTCACGGCGGCAGGCATCTCCAACAGCCGCGCGCCGGTCGCCGTCGTGCGGAACTTGAACCCGCCGTTAATGCCGAGTTCGGCCAGGTTCACCCGGTCCCGCACGTTCTTCAGGATGTCGGCGTAGTTTGCCTTATCCTCTGGCGGCGCGGCTATCACAACCGCCTGAGTACGTGGTGGCTTCACCGTTCGTGCTCTGCCCTTTTTGGGACCCTTGCCCTTCTTTGTTTTCGGCGGCGTCTGAGCGGCCGGTTTTTTGGCGGTTCTCTTCCTTTTTTTACCTGTGACGAGAGTCCAGGGCTCTTCCCCTGCATTGGAAACCGAAGGTGCCACAGTCTCCAAGCTTTGGGCACTCTTCTTGGAGCCCGCAGATTTCTTAGTGCTACGACTCACCATCTCCTTTGGTAGCGTAGGATGTTGCGCCGCCGCCTTAGCCGCCTTGGCATCGGCGGCCAGCGGTGGACGCACTCGCTCCGGAGGCAAGCTGAGTCTTGCCTCCAAAGACTCGATGCGGGCGTTCACCATGTTGCCTATTTGCAGCATGGCCGCCCGCATCCACTCTTCCCTGTCCGCCGGCGGAGCCGGCCTTGTGCTTGGAGTAGCTGTCTCCATGGTCGGTGGTGCGGCAGGGATTCTCGCCCGCACTTCCGCCCGGAGCTGCGCAATTTCACTACGCAGTTCCGCCACCTCCCCTTTGAGACGCGCGTTCTCCCTAAAGACTCGCCTCGTCTCCTCCGTCGTTGTGAGTGAGGCTAACTCAGTCGCCCTTTCTTTTATCGACGCCACACTAAGCTTAAAGGTGCGGAGAATTTGTCCTTTAAGGTGTGACGACTTGCCTGCCGCCTCCGCAATAAGACCGCACTCCACCTCTATGGCGCGGTTGAGTTCTTCCGCCGTTGCGCTGGTGAGCGGCTGCTCATCCCGTGGGCACTCGACACGCTTCTTGTTGGCCTCAGTCCGTGTTTTGTGTGCCTTCTTTTCGAGGTCCTTTACAGCCTCCTCGAATTCGGAGGCAGCCTTCTTCTTGGCCAAGTCCTGCTTGGCCTTCCATAATCCGACCCACTGGCCTGTGGTCGGAGGCCTTCCCCTGCCTCTCTTCATTTTTGGGACTTCAACCTCCGTCTCCACACTGGAGTCGGAGTCCCCGTCACAAGTCCTCAAACCTGAGCGGGATCGCTTGCGAGGTACCCGCTTGCGTCCCGCTGTCGCGTCGGAATCGGTAGTCGTTTCCGAGAGGAACGACCGTTCCAATACCACCGTTGGTGCGGTTTGGGCGGTTACCGCCTCCACACCCCCGGAACTATAGCCTCCCTGGCTCAGGTCACCCTTGCGGGCAACCGAATGGCGAAGTTTGCCCCCTCCAGATTCGGTGGGGCAGACGAGGCCCGTGGGCCCCGTGAGGGATTCTCCGGCCAGGCCGGTACCCTCCTGGAGTATATGTTCGTTGTTAAGACTTGCCATTATGTTTCGGTCCTTTTTTATAGGGTGAGGTCCCCTCCGCTAATGACCGGACACCCTCCGGCCATTCATCCCATCGGCGCGGGAGACCTTGGGATTAGGGTGATTTTTTACCGAGGTTTTCTTCCTCCCCCCCATTTCCCCTGAAGAGCCCCCCCATACCCCTGGCAGTCGTTAGCCGTCGTCGGCGACTATTCCGCAGAGCGGGCGCCGACGCCGTTTCCAGGGTGCACCACGAGGAGGTGACCGCCTTGCACCCCAGGTTAGGTTAGGTTAGGTTAGGTTAGGTTTTTTTTTTTTTTTTTTTTTTTTTTTTTTTTTTTTTTTTTGGTTTTTTGCTTTATAGGTGTGAGTAGCGTATACTGCTAATCCATCTATAAAGCTCTATTTTGTTCCTGTCGCTATTTATTGTGCGACAACTTTTATTCTATTTAATATTTTAGTCCTAGGTATTTATATTGCGATTGTTGTACTAAGTTTTTTCTGTATATTTTAATATTCCTTTAGTAAGTGCTTTTATCAGTCCTACATACTAGATATATAAGTTTAGAATATATATATATATATATATTTTTATTTTTTTATAACTATTGTTATGGTCTTTCTATTACATTTTTATTTTCTATAATGTGACTTTTACTGTCGTACATACTAAATATATATTTATAATAATGGATATTCATACATAATTAATCAATTTTTTTTTTTTTTTTTTTTTTTTTTTTTTTTTTTTTTTTTTTTTTTTTTTTTTTTTTTTTTTTTTTATATATATAACTATTTTTATGGTCTTTCTATTACATTTTTATTTTCTATAATGTGACTTTTACTGTCGTACATACTAAATATATATTTATAATAATGGATAATCATACATAATTAATCAATTTCTTGTTTTTCTTTTTTTTTTTTTTTTTTTTTTTTTTTATATTACTATATGTTATAATCAATGATTAAGTTAGTTTTTATTTCTCTCATTTACTTTTTTCATTATGTGTAATGCGAATTCTAGGAATTTATTTACAGATTTTGCGTCATTCAGTATATTTGCTAGATTTTGTTCCTTGATGTCGTTATTTAGTCTTATTTCGGTTTCTTGTCTTATCTTTCCAAATTTGGGGCATTCGCACAAAACGTGGATGATAGTTTCTTCACTTGTATCGTCACAGTCACAGTATGGGTTGTCCTTTATCTTAAATCTATGAAGATATTGTGCTATGCCACCATGGCCTGTCAGAATTTGAGAAATTGCATTGGTTATTTTGGTCTTTTTCAGAGTCTTGTACGCGATTCGTATGTCAGGTAGGAATTTCTTTGTTAGTGCTCCACCTTTTTCGGAGTTGTATCTATTTTGCCATGCTTCTATCGTCTTTTCTCTAAGCATCCACTTTATTGTCGAGATAGGAACCGCGTCGTAAATAGCAGCTGTCTTCTTTTTGAGAGCTGCTACTTTGGCTAGTTCGTCTGCCCTTTCATTGCCGGCTATACCAACGTGCGCTTTGATCCAGTAGAATTTGGTTTCTGCTCCAGCTTCTGTAATTTTCTCTAACGATTTCCTGATATTTACTACTATTGGGTGTAAGTTGTTAGGGTCTTTTATGCTAAGAAGTGCTGATTCTGAATCTGATAGAATATTTGTGCTAGTGATTTTCTTTTTCTTTTGGTTTACTAGGTCTAGTGCACGTGATATAGCCGACAGTTCGGCTTGGAATACGGAACATTGATCCTCCAGTTTGAAATTTCTGTATTCTATTTCTCTATTGTCTTCCCACCACGTTAATGCTCCTCCTACCTTTCCTTCGATTTTGCTTCCGTCTGTGAAAATGGATGGCCAGTCATTATTTATTTTGTCTATTTCATCATTGGATGCTATTCTTTCGAACTCTATTTGTTTTCTTAACGAAGGGTGAGGGAGATCAAATGGAGAGGCTCTTTGTTCAACTGGTCGTCCGGCTAAAATATCTATTTCTTGGCCTTTTTTAATTCTATATATTTCTGCTGCCTCTTTCACTCTCATGTCGAGAGGAAGGATGCTCGCTAGCGTGGTTGCTGAATTTAGGGATACTGTTCTATATGATTTGCTTATTTTTAGAGCAAATATTCTGTTGATTTTGTTGAGTCTTTTTGTGGCATAGGCTTTTTCTACAATTGGTTCCCATACGCTGGCTGCATAGAGGACTATTGGTTCTATAACTGTTTGGTATATTGTTCTAATGATATCTGGGTTTAGTCCCCAAGTTGATTTTGCTGTTTTGGCTATTGCATGGTATAATTTAACTATTTTAACGTTGATTTTGTCTAGATGAAGTCTGAAGTTTAATCCTGAATCTATTGTTAATCCTAGTAGAGTGAGTGATGGAGATATATCTATAGTTTTGTTATTTAAGATGAACTTTGGGTTTTCATATTTAGTTTTCTTTGTTATTATAATGGCTTGTGTTTTCTGTTCTGAGAATTTCATTTTATGTTCTGCACCCCATTCCGAGACGCATTTAAGTGCTTCATTTACTGATTTGTTCAGTTGCTCTGTAGTGTGGGCCGATGCAATTATCAAAATATCATCAGCGAATGCCTGAATTCTTGCACTAAGGTTTTTCGATTTTTGGAGTAATGGGTCCAATTGGAGATTCCATAACAGTGGTCCTCCAGTTGATCCTTGTATACAGCCTTTGGTAGTCGGTCTGGTAGATTGGCATCCTGCGTAATCGATGGTAATCTCTCTTTCGCTAAGATAGCTATTGAGGATTTTAATCAGATAGGGGTCGCATTTCTTTTCGAAGAGTTGCTCTAGTATCTTGGGCCACCAGGTGTTATCGAAAGCACCTTCAATGTCCAGCGATACCATCGCTACTAGCTTTTTATTCGTCAGTTCGCTTCTGACTAGCGTTATGGCATCGCTGAGAGCATCTTCAGTGCTTCTTTGTGGGGTGAAGCCATATTGTCTGTCACTTAGCTGTTTTGTGTTTCCGAGATACCAGAGCAATCTATTTGTGCATAGTTTTTCTAGGATTTTACCATTAATTGGTAGTAGTCCTATTGGTCTGTAAGCTTTGGGTTTTGTATAGTCTTCTTTCGCCGGTTTTTTGAGTATTTTGATCTTCGCCTTCTTCCATATTTTGGGAAAATATCCTATTGCTAGACATCTATTAGCTATGGTAATGAGTATGTTGGGATCTGTGAGATATGCTTTAAGGCAGATATCTGCTGTGAAGCCGTCTTCGCCTGGTGCTTTACTGGGTTTCATTCTACTTATTATGTTCCGAATTTCTTCTTCCTCGAAAGGTATGATTTTGTTAGTTGTTGTGTCTAGGTTGGTTATTTTGTTTTTTATTTCTTGTCTGATATTGCTGTGATAATGGGTATCTGTCGTTGGGTCATCTGTGGGGTAGAACGTTTCTGCGAGGTAGTCCGCTGAGTCTTGTGCATCTAAGTCTACGTTATGTTTTTTCAATAATTCGTCTTCCGATTCTTTTTTACTGTATCTGATTATTCTGTACGTTTTGTCCCATATTGCTTCTTTTTCTTGAGAGGAGCAGAACTCCTTCCAACTTCTTGTACGGCTTGCTAATATTTGTAATTTATACTCTGCTAGACTTTTCCGATATTCTTCTATAATGTAATTTTTTCTATTTGTGTTGGCTTTTTTGATTTTTCTTCTTAGTTTTGTTGTGTTGTTTTTTAACTCAGTTAATTCTTTCGTCCACCAGCTTATCTTTTTTGTTGCGTATGGTTTGAGTTTCGGTATGGATTCTTCGCAGGCTATTTTTATGCAATTCGTGTATTTTTCAACTATTTGGTTTATATCGTTAGGTGAGTTTGATTGATTAATTGTATGTGTGTTTATGTGTTCCTCAATGAGTTTGTCCGTTAATGTATCTTGGAATTTTCCCCAGTCGGCTTTTTTAACGTTATAAATTCGGGTTGTGGATCTTTTTATTTCATTTATGTTACTTTTTCCAATACCTATTTTAAAAGTGATCGCTCGATGATCGGATGTGGATACCATGTCTGTGTCTACTTTCCAATCCTTGATTCTATTGGACATACCTTGGGAGCAGACCGTGACATCGACTATACTTTGATATGCTCTGTTCTGACGTATAGCGAAAAATGTTGGTGTTGTTCCTTCATTAACTACTTCTAGGTCTTTTTGTGCTAGGTAATCTGCGAAAGTTTCTCCTCTATGGTCTTCCTCGTCGTGGCCCCACCAAGGGCTTTTGGCGTTGCAATCGCCACCGACGAGGAATAGGTCTGTGTTCATTTTATTAATTATGCTGTCCAGTTTTACCAAGTAGGGTTCGATGTCTTCAGTCTCCTCCCAGTAAATCGAGATTATTCCGATCTTTGTATTATCTATTTTTAAGACGGTGCCGGCTATGTTTTCGGTCACAAAGTTGGGGCTATCGATTATTTGGATGTTTGGATTTAGTATGGCTATTGCTGATTTGACTGGTTTATTTCTATTTGCTGTTTGTTGTGTTATTCTATAGGGTGTGGTAACTGTGCCTGCTGCGCCGACATAGGGTTCCTGCATGAGTAGTACCGAGTAATTTCGATTACTTCCTTCATGCAAGAATTCCTGTGTGGCCGCAAGTCCTCTGCCTAAGTTGCACTGTGCTATTTTTATGTAATGGTCCTTTTTGTTTATTTGAGTGCCTGTTGTTATTTTCACCGAGGTGCCCTTTAGGAGTACGAAACCAAGTTGCGCGCCAGTTTATCCCATTTTCTCCACTCAGGGCATGCTGAGGAGTACTCAGGATGGGATGCGTCTGATTGGCAGTTGGCGCAGCTTGGGTTCGCTTCCCTGTTTTGGCACTCTCGAGAGTCGTGGCTTCCAGCGCAATATCCGCATTTGGTCTCTGCTTTGCACTCTTTGGCTAGATGTCCGAATCCCATGCATCTGAAGCATTGGATAACTGGTGATTGGTCGATGGCGTTGACGATCTGGTATCCTAGGCGCACTCTTTGGTCTTTGACGCTGCTCCAGACTTTCGGGCTCACTTCCACAATTACATTGCTGACTGCTGTGTTGCGGCCTTTTGTTTTGCGTACTATTTTTACTTTCTTGTCTTCGTTTTCTAGTGTGCCAGTCAGATGTGAATTTTGTTTAATTAGGGCTTCTTCAAGTTTGCTGTCTGTTAGGTCGTGAGCTACGCCAATTAACCTTAAGAGAGGTTTTCGTGCCGACGGTTGGCTGACTGTCAGTTTGTCATTCGACTTGACGATTGCCTCGTACAGCGCGGTCCTTTCTTTCTTGCTTTCACAAGTTAATATAACTTTTTGGTTTTTTAGTTTTTTAACGGAGCTGATTCCTACACCGAGCTCTACGACGTCTACTTTATCTTTGATCTGTTTGACGATATCGTCATTGCAGTGTCTTGGGTCAGTTGACTCTACCATAACAGAGAACCTGGGTTTGGTCAGAGTATCTGAGTATGGGCGCTGTTGTCTGCTATCTGCTTCGGTTAGTTTTGTGGTAGTGGCTTCATTTCTATTAACTATGTTTGTGGCTGTTGACATCTTTTCCAAGTCCTTCTTTAGCTCAGTTATACTGTTAGTGCTTTGCTGTTGGAATTGGTTCAATATTTCGGTGTTCCTTCGTAGGGCTGCCATGAATTCATCAACCTGTCTATCGTGTTCTCTGGCTTGATTCTGGAAATCTATTTGCAATGACTCTAGTTTTTCTGTGTGCTTTTTCTCTTGTTGAAAAAGCATGCTTTCGTAGTTGGCTCTCTGTTTTTCTTTGTCCGACAGGAGAAAATTTTGGGTGGCCTGAAGGTTGGCAATTATGTCGTATAGGGACTGAAGAGATTTTAATACGTCTTCCTTGATTTCTCTATGTAAGTTTCTGGATTCACTTAATTTATCTTTTCCTCTTTTCAGGATGGCGGCGGCGACGTTGGCGAGATCTCCGGTGGGCAGCGAACGAGTAAAGCTGGGCTCCTCTGGGCTTGATGTTGTGGCCGCGGGTTTGGTAAGAGACGGCCATTCATTTCCGGACTCCTCTTCATCGAAGGTGAGCCTCGCCGGTTGCGTGTTCTTCGGGGACTCGGCAGGGACGCCCGAGCTTCCAGCATCGTCCTTCCGCGCTTTCGTGGGCGTGCGAGTGGCTACAAACATCTTTACTACTTTGTATGTTAATTATATGTTAAAATGACTATAGAGCTGAAACTAAGTTCGACTAGGATCACCCAAGGCCAGTTTTCTGGTCCCTGGGGTGTCAGAAATTGAATAAAAATAAAAAGTTTTTTGGTCAAAAATTTGTCCCTACCTATACAGTATTCACAATGGGCGGGTGGGAGGTTAATTCGATTTCGGTTTTTGCCGATTTCCCGGAGAACCGGTGGGGCGATCGAGACGATCTTGGTATCGTCTGATAGGTCTCGATCAGGCGCAGAATCTCACCATAGGTCTCCAAGAGATCGGAGCAGGGCAAGAGTGAAAATTTTTCGAAAAACTAAAATTTATAACAGAAATTTTGAATTTAAAAATTTAATAGGGACAAAAAGATCAAAAAGCTACTGTGGGAAGAAGGGGGGAATGGAACCTGATATTATAAAAAAGAAATGATCAAAATCGGAGTCTGGGAAATTTTTTTATCGATGAATTATCTTATGGGTTAGGTTAGGTTAGGTTTTTTTTTTTTTTTTTTTTTTTTTTTTAATTAACAACTTCTCCACAGACTTTATTGTCCGTGCCTTTTTTATCTTTGCCTTTATTTATTTATTTAACATTAACATTTATTGCTCCGTACATATTAACATACTAATGATTGTGTTGCCGGTTCTTACTTATAGCTAGTTTTTATTTATATATATATATAGGTATTTCATATTTTTTTTTTTTTTTTTTTTTTTTTTTTTTTTTTTTTTTTTTTTTTTTTTTTTAATGTTTCTGTTATTTATGTGTTATATATAATATTTATATATGTGATATTTGGTTATCATTATAATTTTTTTTTTTTTTTTTTTTTTTTTTTTTATTTTTTTTTTTTTTTTTTTTTTTTTTTTTTTTTTTTTTTTTATACCATTAACATTATATTTCTTCATACATACATGCATATTGTATTACATTCCTATTTTGCTTATTTCAGTATATTTACCCTTCTTCTCTACAACGGAAGGTTCTCTGCAACGGAAAGCCGCGCTGCCAATTATCTTATTTTTGCGCCTCGATTACTGTAAAATTTCGGTCCCATATTGCCGCTCTCAGGTTACTATCTTTTACGTTTTCTTCCGTTACAGTCTCGGCTTTCCAGATGAACTGAGCGATGGCATCGTTTTCGCCGTAGTCAGTGTAGTACACACAGCGACCACGATGCCGCGACACCGCAACCACTGCGTGGGAGACGCTGCTGTATATCTTGTGTTCTCTGCAGTCCGTTCGCACAATTATCACCGTCTCGCATGTCAGCCCCTGGGCTTCGTGGATTGTGAGTGTGCGCGATCCCGTTCCTGTGCCATACCCGGCGGCTTTTAGCCGCTCTTTTCCTTCCTGGGTATGTGCTAGGTAAAGCGTGTTATCCAGGTCTTTTGGTATTCGCGCACCGCTATATTTCCTGAGCTCCAGGGACCGTACTTTGAGATTGGACGAGTATATGCCTTTGTATATTTCGCTCAAGGCATACGCTACGTCCATGGGACTTCTGTGCGTGCACAGCAGCTCTTTGCTGATTCCGACAAGTGAGTTGGGACGGCAGTAGCGGAGATCGAAAACATTATTGCGGTCGATGTAGGGCAGCTGATTGATGTCGCCGATGAGGAGAGCCTCGCCAACGCCTGTGATGCGTATTGCCAACATGATGGCTCCAAAATGGCCCATTAAGGCCTCGTCTATCAAGAGGCGTTTATACCTCCCGATTTCGGAGTCTCTTAGGCCATTTGTCAACACGGAGGCCATTGTCCGGACCCTTGTTCTTGCTTGGGATCCGATGCGCTCGGCTAGTCTCTCTCTCGTGTCGGCGGCCGCCTCTCTTGTGTACGTGATTATCAGGTCGCCATCAACCTTGAGCTGATTCACTACCCACGTCGTCTTCCCACACCCTGGTGTACCGTTGATCCATTGCATCCTCGGAAGTTGCCAGGACTCCAGATCCTCTCCGTTGGGGCCTATTGTGGAGATGGCTCTGTCCAGGATCTGGTCATCCAACATGATTCTTGTGGCCTTTGCGATGACTACAATTGGGTCTCCGGGTGGGGTATTGAACTTTTGGGTCCCGGTGCGCCGACTTTCTTCCCTATCCAGGGTCACGAAACCTACACTTTTGCAATATGCCGCCATGTGGTACCCTTCCTCATGTCCTTTTAGGACTTTGGAAGTTGCATTGTCGTAGATGGCGGCATTTGCTTCCTCCAGCCTGACACTCAGGAGACCTTCGCTGTTGAGCCGGTAGGATTCCAGGATCTTTTCACATATCCTACCGTGCGTTTTTCTGGTTGCTCTCATGAGTGCCACGAACTCGAGGATTGCGTTTATGGCGTGGTCTCTTGCCTCTGATCCGGGTCGAAAGATTGGTGGCTCCACCAGTCCCATGTCGGCTTTTGTTCGGGCCGTGCGGGTTGTTGTGGCAGTCTCGGTTGATGTCCTGTTTGCACCCGATGTTGTAGCGCATGCTATTGTGACCGCTCTTTTCGTCTCTCCAGGTGACTTTCCGCTGGTTCCGGGCATTGCCAGTGTCGCAGCCTTAAATGTGTCTAGGAAGGTATTAATCAATCCAGTTTTTGTGGCTCTTTTCGGACTTGGTCGTTTTTGCGCCGATGTTTCCTTTGCGAGGTGTCTACGTTGTTCAAGCTTTTCAGCCGCGCTGAGTAAAGTTGGGCCGCTCATGGGATCGGGTCTTACAGGTTGGATAGGGTAGGGTGTGCGTGGCTTGAGATAGCTTAGGTCTTGCCCTCTGCTCTCATAGACCACTACCTCATGCGTTTTCGAGGCTTCTATGCATCCTAAGTGATCTTGAACCCTACTCCTCCATAGTCCGACAGCCATGGCGTCCACACTTATTGTTCTCGGTGCGTCCTGTCCCCTCCTTTCTCCCAACTTCTTTAGCACAGAACATGCCTGGGCGAATTGGGTCGCCTCCCCTGTGTCCCCGAATAGCGCGATCGTTTTGTTTCTCGTTCGAACTATTCGGCAGCACTGGTCGACAATCACCACTTTGGCTAGTGCGTTGTAGGTTCTGAGCTTCAGAGTCGGTCTGGAAGTACTGCCGTTCAGCAGCGCTGCCAGTCCGGGGGAGATGGACACACTTCTCGAGCTGTTCGCGGCGCAGAAGCTTATCCCCAACGTTTCGGCGTCACTGTCCATAAAGAGAGCCACTCCACGTATCCGTAGGCCCGGATCACCTTTGTGGCCGTAATCCAGAAAGCTCTCCACCGGCATGCGGCATCGCGATTCTGGATTATCCTTCGGCTGGTTGTGAGTTTCGGCATTGGGTAGCACAGGTGTCGTGTTGGGATCTACGGATGCAGGTTGGATTGTTGTTGCTCTGTCTGGCATGTCCGAGGCCAGCGGGGCGCTATTTCGCTTAGCAGCTTTTCTAAACGCGGTCTCCGCGTAGGAGAGAAACAGCTGTCTTTTTTCTTTCTCTATCATAATGCTAGTAAGATTGTCTATGGTCAGATTTATGCCTATTTTGGCTTCTACCTCTATCCGTCCCGCCTGAAACCGCGGGCAGTCGAAGAGCACGTGCCATACGGACTCGCTGATGTTCTGATCGCACTCGCACCCTGGGCTGTCTTTTAACTTGAATCGGTGCAAGTACTCTGCGATCCCTCCGTGTCCTGTCAATACTTGTATCTGTACGGGCGTCAACGTCGAATTCCTGATTACGCTATAGGCTGCCGCTACATCAGGAAAGAACGTTTTGGTGACCGCTCCAGTACTGGAAGAAGCGTAACGATCCTGCCAAATGCGAATCGACTCCTCTCTTATCTTCTTTTTGACATAGGACAGGGGTACTTTCGCATAGTCCGTTTCGGTTTTTGCGCTCAATGCCGCCTCCTTGGCGAGTTCGTCTGCCCGCTCGTTCCCGGCGGTCCCGGTGTGCGCTCTGATCCAGAATAGTCGAACCTGTCTTTTTTCTGCTTCGATCCTCTCCAGGGCCTCCTTTATGCCTTTCACAAGGGCGTGGTTCGCACCAGCGTTTTTCAGGAGGTCGAGTGACGATCTGGAGTCACTCAAGATGTTAACTACTGGCTTTCGGCTGGTTTCGGCTAAATGAACCGCTCTGTTCAAGGCGTAGAGTTCCGCCTGAAAGACCGTACAGCAGGGGTCGAGACTGAAGGTTGAGTTCATGGTTTCCTTTCCGCCCTCCCACCACGTCAAGGCAGCGCCGACTTTCCCTTCTATCTTGCTGCCGTCGGTGAATATCTGGGGACCAGTGACGCGGCTGGATTCTGGGTTTTCGGGTTCCATGTTCTCCAGGAGCTCGTACTCTGGCGTTCGAGTGGATGATGGGTGGGGTAGCTCCATGAAGCTTACCCGACGTTCCAGCTCCCTACCTGGTGGAAGGTAGTCTCGTGACAGATTCCTTTTGACTCTGTAGAGGCTAGCCGCCTCTCGGATCCTTATATCTAAGGGAAGTAGCCCCGAAAGGACGAGCGCGGATGTGAGAGAGACCGTTCGGTACGCCCTACAGATCTTCTGCGCGAAGCCTCTCTGCAGAGTTTCGAGGAGGCTGCGTATCATTTGTAGCTCCGTTGCCGGAGACCACACACTGGAGGCGTACATTACGATCGGCTCAATAACCGCCACATAGATAGTCCTGGTGATTTCTCTGTTTAGGCCCCAAGTCACCTTTGCAGCGCACGCTAGTTGTTTATATATGTCCGCTGCTTTTTTGCATACGGCGGTCACGTGCGGCTTGAAGGTGAGGTTCCTGTCTATTATGAGTCCTAGGAGTTTAATTTCGTCAGTAAGACGCAGCCTGCTGCCGGACATACTGAGCTTTGGATCCTCGTACTTCAGCTTTTTTGTTAAGATCATGGCACTGGTCTTGTGTGCTGCAAAATTTAGCTTATTACGGGCTCCCCACTCTGTTATGTCTGCAAGCGTCTTATTGGCAATCTGCTCCATGGCTCTTACATCTTTACTTGAGAAAACCAGGACTCCGTCGTCCGCAAAAGCCTGGCAGTACACACCCGCATTTGTCAGCATGTTGAGCAATGGGTCTAGGATGATGTTCCAGAAGATCGGTCCACCGATAGATCCTTGGACGCAACCTTTTGTGGTATCCCTCTCGCACACTGCCCTTGCATAGTTGACCTTGATTTTACGGTCTTGCAGGTATGAACAAACCATAGCGTATATATTCCGGGGGCATCTCCTTCTTAGCAGTTGGTATTTGAGCGCAGGCCACCATGCGTTGTCGAAGGCGCCCTCTATGTCCAGCGAAACTAGGAGCACGACTTTCTTTTCTTCGATTTCCTGTTTAATATGCTTCATTAGATCATAAAGGGCGTCTTCGGTTCCGCGCTGCGGCATGAAACCGTACTGTCTTACGTTGAGAGTCGGAATAGTGTGCCACTGGAGACGGCCTACCATCAGTTTTTCGACGATCTTGCCGAGGACTGGTAGCAGGCCGATTGGTCGGTACGACTTGGGGTGGGTGTAGTCATCCTTTCCCGGTTTCCGGAGTATGATGACATGGGCGGTTTTCCATTGCTTCGGGAAGTGTGTTAGTCTCAAGCACTTGTTGGCTATCGCCAGAAACACTTCTCGATTGCTTCTGATTGCCGCCGTGCAGATGTCGGCCGTCAGACCATCTTCCCCTGGGGCTTTCTTCGGATTCTGAGCCTCAAGCACAGATTCGAGCTCTCCAAGCGTGAAAGGCGGGTCGTCGTCCGACAAGTTGTTGTGATCTGCATTTCCCTCACCATCCGTCAACCTTCTGAGCTTTTTGTGGTACGGGTTATCAGATGTCTCAGAGTCACCAGGGTAGAACGTGCCCGCTAGAAGTTCTGCAGATTTTTGGGGGCTTAGGGTCTTGCCCTCAGCGTTTCTTAGCAGCTCGTCATCTTTGCGTCTGCTAGTTCTCCTTAAGACTCTGTAGATTCCGTCCCACATGCTCTCTCTCTCCTGAGTTGAACAAAACTGTTTCCAGCTCTCAGTTTGTGCGTTGCTAGCCATTTGAGCGTATTTTTCTTTCGCATCTAGATATTCTTTGACAACGGTTTCTCTCCTATTCTGGGCTGCATTCCTTATTCTTCTTTTCTTACATAGGACATCTCGCTTGGACTCACTGAGTGCTTTGGACCACCATGGTATTCCATTGGTCCCTTTCCTTTGACTCATGGGGGGCATGGACTTTTCGCAGGCTTCCTGAATGGCAGTCGTGTACTTGTCGATTATTTCCTCCAGATTTTCCGTTGTTCTCCCGGACCTGATAGCCTTTGGTGTAACGTCGTGCAGGTCTAGATTCATTCTGAAGTGAGTTCCGAAGTCGGACCAGTTCGCCTTCTTAGTGTTGTACCTCCGCGTCGTTGGCGCCTTTACTGGTTTCAGTCTGCCGTCCAAGCGCACAGAAAACACTATCGCGTTATGGTCCGATGTTGTCACACTTCGGTCCACTCTCCAGTCTTCTATCCTGCCCAGCAATTGAGGGCTGCAGGCGGTGACGTCTACTATGCTTGTGCACAGTCTGCCTTGCCTGTAGATCTCAAATGTCGGGGTATCACCGGTATTTATGATCTGGAGGTCCATCTCGTTCAGGAAAGCGCTGTAAGCAGCTCCTCTATGATCTTCTGAGCTGCTTCCCCACCAGTGACTCCAGGCGTTTACGTCACCCGCCACGATTATTGAGCTGGTCGTAAGTTCCCTGCATGCAGCGCGAGTGCGTTCCAAATAGGGCTCTATTTCTTGGTCGCCCTCGAAGTAGACAGAGATAACGCCGAGCTTAAACTGATCCATAGTCAGGATTGCTGCCGCTTCTGTTTCGGTCACCAACTGCGGGTCGTGTGTGACCTCCAGTTGGTCTCCGAAAACTATTATAGCTGCCTTCACTGGTTTCTGGCGATTCAGTGTGCACTGGATGACTTTCGTGCCTGGATGATGTCTCATTGTGCCTTCACTGCCGACATAGGGTTCCTGTACTAGGGCCAATGAGATTTTCCTGTCCTTCGCCGCCTGGATCAGTTCAGCTGTCGCTAGCTTGGAGCGTTGCAGATTCGCTTGGATCACTCTAAGCTTCCTGCCGTCCGTCTTCTTCGGGGTTGAGCCTTGGTCCTCTTTGTCGCCCTTAGCAATACGTTACTCGAGACCTCGCTATGGTGTCCCACTTCTGTCTTTCCGGGCACACGGCGCTGAAAGCATTGTGCGCCCGTTCTGAGCTCTTTCCGTTTACTCGGGCACAGTTCTTACAGGCTGCGGGTCTCCCCTCTAGCCTGGCCGAGCATTTCTCCCAGGAGTGGGCTCCTCCGCAATGACTGCAGAGGCTGTCTTTCTCCTTGCACACGGCCTTGGTATGACCGAAGCCGAGACACCTCGTGCACTGCACCAAGGGGGAGTGGTCCTCAATCGGTCTTCTCTGGAGGCCGATGTATATCTTACCGGCCTCAACGAATCTCTTGTGGACCTCCGGCGAGAGCTCAAGTACGGGGTGGCACTCATGCGGGTTTCTCGCTCTCTTTCTGTAGCGGACCCGGATTGTCCTGTCCTTGGTCTCCACATCCTGGAGCAGATGCTTGTTCTGCACCAGGATGTGCTCTACCATTTCCTCGTCCGTGTGGTAGGACAGGACATCCCGGATCCGCGCCAGCGGATTGGTTTTGCGGGCGACTTCGACCTTGAGGTTCTCTTTCGTCTTGACTCTGTTCTGAACCAGAGTCATGTCCTCCTTCGTGCTGCAGCATAGAACCACTTTCTGGTTCCGAGCCTTCTTCACCCTGTCAACTTTGACGCCTGTCCTTTTTATATCTAAGGCCTCTCTGATTGTCTCTATCACCTTCTCCCCGGTGTTATTGGGATCCGTTGACGAGACTATCAGCGTATGATTTGGCCGTGGTGGTGGCGGCGTCTTCTTGGCTGCCTGCGCGTACGTTACAGCAGCAGCGGATTTTGCCAGTTCCGCCAGCGCGATTTCCGTTCCTATGTTCATGGCTGGCGGGGTGGCGGTTGATCCTCTGTTGCTCGCGCATCGTTTTCATCTCTGATGAAATAGCCTCCAGTTTTTCGTTGACGGGCAAGAGATGCTCGTCCAGCTTTATCGGCTCAGGCGGTAGATTGTTGACGCTAGTGGCGGTGATGGCGTTGCTTATGGTCGTCTCCGATGCTTTAATAATATTTTCGATCTTTTTGAGGTCCTCTTCCGTCAGACCTCTGACTTCAGCCTTGGCGGGTGAGGGTGAGTCGGTGTCCGGGGTCGACAAGACGGGCATACAAGGAGACTTTAAGTCGGCTTTTATTTGTCTTATCTCCCGCCGCATCTCATCTAGCTGGTTAGAGATATTTCTGATCCCTTTGGCTATTTCCTCATACTCCTTTTGGAGTGTTTCGGGATCGGCTGTTTCCTTCCTCTCCAGCTTGCCTTTCGAGATGCTACTGACAATCTCTTGTATACCTTTTTCGACACTCTGCATTTTTGCATGCGTCTCGTCTATTTTCTTGAATGGCTCCCGGGTTTCGTATCCAAGCCAAGATCTTATGGCTTTGGTCTCCTCCAGAGTGTTTTTATCCCGTCCTTAGCGAGATTTTGTTCCTCCTTGAGGGTGGTTAAAATCTCGGCAATCCTGCTGTTGTGGGCTCGTTCTATTCGAACGAGCTCCTGAGCATGACGGGATTTTTCCTTTTCCAAGTTGAACTTGTGTCTGGCTCTGGAGTCCGAAACCGACAGCACTGTCTCATATAGGGTCTGCAAGCATTCAAGAGCTGTCTGCTTGCATTCCCTCTTCATATTTCCCGCCGCTTCAATTGCGTCTTTGGCCTTGAGGTAGACTTCGTTGGCCAGTTTGTTGGCCAGGTCCATCTCGACCCCGGTTCTCCTGGTCGTCTGGATAACGCTGAGTCGCCCTCTGACAGACTGCCCCGTTGCGGACGATATGTCAGAGTCGTCGTCCGACTCTATTGGTCGAGGTGAGACGCTTACGAAGTCCCACTCTGCTACTTTGGCCTCTGCTGTGGCGTTATCGACGGGCTGAAGTCGTTCCGTTTGGTCCTCACTTGCCGACGGGCTTGCTGCGGTAGCCGTCCTGCTGAGAACTTTCTCACGCAGTGATCGCGGTGGTCTCTGGGGAGCCTGGACTGATGTGCGCGAGGCTGGGGTCACTCTTTTGGCAGGTGCGGCTTCCGTCGCGGGGGTCTTTGTGGAGGATGACGATTTGGAAGACATTTTTATTTCTTATCTTATTCCTTATTCCTATTACAATTAGTTTACAATTAGATTACTAAAAAGAGGGTTACTTGAAAAGTACGATTTTTAATACTAACTACTTAAA
This sequence comes from Hestina assimilis, assembly GCA_023373885.1. Taxonomy (NCBI): domain Eukaryota; kingdom Metazoa; phylum Arthropoda; class Insecta; order Lepidoptera; family Nymphalidae; genus Hestina; species Hestina assimilis. Next base: position 14,769,580 of record CM041753.1, read on the forward strand.
ACTACGAGTATGACCGGCTGATGTCTGCTGTTTTGCTTCGGTTGCGCGCGATGTCGATGACTCACCACGGAAAACGAAGATTCTGTTGGGGCCAGATGATAGGGCTCTTCGTTGCGATTCCAACGACACCAAACACGGGGGGTCTATCTTTCCCCGTTCCAGAGATATCCAGCGAGGGGTAAGTAGCTATCGAGGGGGAGGGGGCGGCGACTTTCGTGAGGGTTTGATTTAAGGGATAAAAATTTTTGCTGAGGGAGGGGAGGGGAGGAAGGTATTCCTCTCCTTGGGTAGTGGTGGGGGGGAAAGGTTTTAGGGTTCCTGGTTCGGTTTACACTGAACTGGGGGGTGGGAAGTGGGAGGATGCTATTCCTCCTCCAGATTTATGATCCTGTGTGAAGCTTATCCCCAACGTTTCGGCGTCACTGTCCATAAAGAGAGCCACTCCACGTATCCGTAGGCCCGGATCACCTTTGTGGCCGTAATCCAGAAAGCTCTCCACCGGCATGCGGCATCGCGATTCTGGATTATCCTTCGGCTGGTTGTGAGTTTCGGCATTGGGTAGCACAGGTGTCGTGTTGGGATCTACGGATGCAGGTTGGATTGTTGTTGCTCTGTCTGGCATGTCCGAGGCCAGCGGGGCGCTATTTCGCTTAGCAGCTTTTCTAAACGCGGTCTCCGCGTAGGAGAGAAACAGCTGTCTTTTTTCTTTCTCTATCATAATGCTAGTAAGATTGTCTATGGTCAGATTTATGCCTATTTTGGCTTCTACCTCTATCCGTCCCGCCTGAAACCGCGGGCAGTCGAAGAGCACGTGCCATACGGACTCGCTGATGTTCTGATCGCACTCGCACCCTGGGCTGTCTTTTAACTTGAATCGGTGCAAGTACTCTGCGATCCCTCCGTGTCCTGTCAATACTTGTATCTGTACGGGCGTCAACGTCGAATTCCTGATTACGCTATAGGCTGCCGCTACATCAGGAAAGAACGTTTTGGTGACCGCTCCAGTACTGGAAGAAGCGTAACGATCCTGCCAAATGCGAATCGACTCCTCTCTTATCTTCTTTTTGACATAGGACAGGGGTACTTTCGCATAGTCCGTTTCGGTTTTTGCGCTCAATGCCGCCTCCTTGGCGAGTTCGTCTGCCCGCTCGTTCCCGGCGGTCCCGGTGTGCGCTCTGATCCAGAATAGTCGAACCTGTCTTTTTTCTGCTTCGATCCTCTCCAGGGCCTCCTTTATGCCTTTCACAAGGGCGTGGTTCGCACCAGCGTTTTTCAGGAGGTCGAGTGACGATCTGGAGTCACTCAAGATGTTAACTACTGGCTTTCGGCTGGTTTCGGCTAAATGAACCGCTCTGTTCAAGGCGTAGAGTTCCGCCTGAAAGACCGTACAGCAGGGGTCGAGACTGAAGGTTGAGTTCATGGTTTCCTTTCCGCCCTCCCACCACGTCAAGGCAGCGCCGACTTTCCCTTCTATCTTGCTGCCGTCGGTGAATATCTGGGGACCAGTGACGCGGCTGGATTCTGGGTTTTCGGGTTCCATGTTCTCCAGGAGCTCGTACTCTGGCGTTCGAGTGGATGATGGGTGGGGTAGCTCCATGAAGCTTACCCGACGTTCCAGCTCCCTACCTGGTGGAAGGTAGTCTCGTGACAGATTCCTTTTGACTCTGTAGAGGCTAGCCGCCTCTCGGATCCTTATATCTAAGGGAAGTAGCCCCGAAAGGACGAGCGCGGATGTGAGAGAGACCGTTCGGTACGCCCTACAGATCTTCTGCGCGAAGCCTCTCTGCAGAGTTTCGAGGAGGCTGCGTATCATTTGTAGCTCCGTTGCCGGAGACCACACACTGGAGGCGTACATTACGATCGGCTCAATAACCGCCACATAGATAGTCCTGGTGATTTCTCTGTTTAGGCCCCAAGTCACCTTTGCAGCGCACGCTAGTTGTTTATATATGTCCGCTGCTTTTTTGCATACGGCGGTCACGTGCGGCTTGAAGGTGAGGTTCCTGTCTATTATGAGTCCTAGGAGTTTAATTTCGTCAGTAAGACGCAGCCTGCTGCCGGACATACTGAGCTTTGGATCCTCGTACTTCAGCTTTTTTGTTAAGATCATGGCACTGGTCTTGTGTGCTGCAAAATTTAGCTTATTACGGGCTCCCCACTCTGTTATGTCTGCAAGCGTCTTATTGGCAATCTGCTCCATGGCTCTTACATCTTTACTTGAGAAAACCAGGACTCCGTCGTCCGCAAAAGCCTGGCAGTACACACCCGCATTTGTCAGCATGTTGAGCAATGGGTCTAGGATGATGTTCCAGAAGATCGGTCCACCGATAGATCCTTGGACGCAACCTTTTGTGGTATCCCTCTCGCACACTGCCCTTGCATAGTTGACCTTGATTTTACGGTCTTGCAGGTATGAACAAACCATAGCGTATATATTCCGGGGGCATCTCCTTCTTAGCAGTTGGTATTTGAGCGCAGGCCACCATGCGTTGTCGAAGGCGCCCTCTATGTCCAGCGAAACTAGGAGCACGACTTTCTTTTCTTCGATTTCCTGTTTAATATGCTTCATTAGATCATAAAGGGCGTCTTCGGTTCCGCGCTGCGGCATGAAACCGTACTGTCTTACGTTGAGAGTCGGAATAGTGTGCCACTGGAGACGGCCTACCATCAGTTTTTCGACGATCTTGCCGAGGACTGGTAGCAGGCCGATTGGTCGGTACGACTTGGGGTGGGTGTAGTCATCCTTTCCCGGTTTCCGGAGTATGATGACATGGGCGGTTTTCCATTGCTTCGGGAAGTGTGTTAGTCTCAAGCACTTGTTGGCTATCGCCAGAAACACTTCTCGATTGCTTCTGATTGCCGCCGTGCAGATGTCGGCCGTCAGACCATCTTCCCCTGGGGCTTTCTTCGGATTCTGAGCCTCAAGCACAGATTCGAGCTCTCCAAGCGTGAAAGGCGGGTCGTCGTCCGACAAGTTGTTGTGATCTGCATTTCCCTCACCATCCGTCAACCTTCTGAGCTTTTTGTGGTACGGGTTATCAGATGTCTCAGAGTCACCAGGGTAGAACGTGCCCGCTAGAAGTTCTGCAGATTTTTGGGGGCTTAGGGTCTTGCCCTCAGCGTTTCTTAGCAGCTCGTCATCTTTGCGTCTGCTAGTTCTCCTTAAGACTCTGTAGATTCCGTCCCACATGCTCTCTCTCTCCTGAGTTGAACAAAACTGTTTCCAGCTCTCAGTTTGTGCGTTGCTAGCCATTTGAGCGTATTTTTCTTTCGCATCTAGATATTCTTTGACAACGGTTTCTCTCCTATTCTGGGCTGCATTCCTTATTCTTCTTTTCTTACATAGGACATCTCGCTTGGACTCACTGAGTGCTTTGGACCACCATGGTATTCCATTGGTCCCTTTCCTTTGACTCATGGGGGGCATGGACTTTTCGCAGGCTTCCTGAATGGCAGTCGTGTACTTGTCGATTATTTCCTCCAGATTTTCCGTTGTTCTCCCGGACCTGATAGCCTTTGGTGTAACGTCGTGCAGGTCTAGATTCATTCTGAAGTGAGTTCCGAAGTCGGACCAGTTCGCCTTCTTAGTGTTGTACCTCCGCGTCGTTGGCGCCTTTACTGGTTTCAGTCTGCCGTCCAAGCGCACAGAAAACACTATCGCGTTATGGTCCGATGTTGTCACACTTCGGTCCACTCTCCAGTCTTCTATCCTGCCCAGCAATTGAGGGCTGCAGGCGGTGACGTCTACTATGCTTGTGCACAGTCTGCCTTGCCTGTAGATCTCAAATGTCGGGGTATCACCGGTATTTATGATCTGGAGGTCCATCTCGTTCAGGAAAGCGCTGTAAGCAGCTCCTCTATGATCTTCTGAGCTGCTTCCCCACCAGTGACTCCAGGCGTTTACGTCACCCGCCACGATTATTGAGCTGGTCGTAAGTTCCCTGCATGCAGCGCGAGTGCGTTCCAAATAGGGCTCTATTTCTTGGTCGCCCTCGAAGTAGACAGAGATAACGCCGAGCTTAAACTGATCCATAGTCAGGATTGCTGCCGCTTCTGTTTCGGTCACCAACTGCGGGTCGTGTGTGACCTCCAGTTGGTCTCCGAAAACTATTATAGCTGCCTTCACTGGTTTCTGGCGATTCAGTGTGCACTGGATGACTTTCGTGCCTGGATGATGTCTCATTGTGCCTTCACTGCCGACATAGGGTTCCTGTACTAGGGCCAATGAGATTTTCCTGTCCTTCGCCGCCTGGATCAGTTCAGCTGTCGCTAGCTTGGAGCGTTGCAGATTCGCTTGGATCACTCTAAGCTTCCTGCCGTCCGTCTTCTTCGGGGTTGAGCCTTGGTCCTCTTTGTCGCCCTTAGCAATACGTTACTCGAGACCTCGCTATGGTGTCCCACTTCTGTCTTTCCGGGCACACGGCGCTGAAAGCATTGTGCGCCCGTTCTGAGCTCTTTCCGTTTACTCGGGCACAGTTCTTACAGGCTGCGGGTCTCCCCTCTAGCCTGGCCGAGCATTTCTCCCAGGAGTGGGCTCCTCCGCAATGACTGCAGAGGCTGTCTTTCTCCTTGCACACGGCCTTGGTATGACCGAAGCCGAGACACCTCGTGCACTGCACCAAGGGGGAGTGGTCCTCAATCGGTCTTCTCTGGAGGCCGATGTATATCTTACCGGCCTCAACGAATCTCTTGTGGACCTCCGGCGAGAGCTCAAGTACGGGGTGGCACTCATGCGGGTTTCTCGCTCTCTTTCTGTAGCGGACCCGGATTGTCCTGTCCTTGGTCTCCACATCCTGGAGCAGATGCTTGTTCTGCACCAGGATGTGCTCTACCATTTCCTCGTCCGTGTGGTAGGACAGGACATCCCGGATCCGCGCCAGCGGATTGGTTTTGCGGGCGACTTCGACCTTGAGGTTCTCTTTCGTCTTGACTCTGTTCTGAACCAGAGTCATGTCCTCCTTCGTGCTGCAGCATAGAACCACTTTCTGGTTCCGAGCCTTCTTCACCCTGTCAACTTTGACGCCTGTCCTTTTTATATCTAAGGCCTCTCTGATTGTCTCTATCACCTTCTCCCCGGTGTTATTGGGATCCGTTGACGAGACTATCAGCGTATGATTTGGCCGTGGTGGTGGCGGCGTCTTCTTGGCTGCCTGCGCGTACGTTACAGCAGCAGCGGATTTTGCCAGTTCCGCCAGCGCGATTTCCGTTCCTATGTTCATGGCTGGCGGGGGTGGCGGTTGATCCCTCTGTTGCTCGCGCATCGTTTTCATCTCTGATGAAATAGCCTCCAGTTTTTCGTTGACGGGCAAGAGATGCTCGTCCAGCTTTATCGGCTCAGGCGGTAGATTGTTGACGCTAGTGGCGGTGATGGCGTTGCTTATGGTCGTCTCCGATGCTTTAATAATATTTTCGATCTTTTTGAGGTCCTCTTCCGTCAGACCTCTGACTTCAGCCTTGGCGGGTGAGGGTGAGTCGGTGTCCGGGGTCGACAAGACGGGCATACAAGGAGACTTTAAGTCGGCTTTTATTTGTCTTATCTCCCGCCGCATCTCATCTAGCTGGTTAGAGATATTTCTGATCCCTTTGGCTATTTCCTCATACTCCTTTTGGAGTGTTTCGGGATCGGCTGTTTCCTTCCTCTCCAGCTTGCCTTTCGAGATGCTACTGACAATCTCTTGTATACCTTTTTCGACACTCTGCATTTTTGCATGCGTCTCGTCTATTTTCTTGAATGGCTCCCGGGTTTCGTATCCAAGCCAAGATCTTATGGCTTTGGTCTCCTCCAGAGTGTTTTTTATCCCGTCCTTAGCGAGATTTTGTTCCTCCTTGAGGGTGGTTAAAATCTCGGCAATCCTGCTGTTGTGGGCTCGTTCTATTCGAACGAGCTCCTGAGCATGACGGGATTTTTCCTTTTCCAAGTTGAACTTGTGTCTGGCTCTGGAGTCCGAAACCGACAGCACTGTCTCATATAGGGTCTGCAAGCATTCAAGAGCTGTCTGCTTGCATTCCCTCTTCATATTTCCCGCCGCTTCAATTGCGTCTTTGGCCTTGAGGTAGACTTCGTTGGCCAGTTTGTTGGCCAGGTCCATCTCGACCCCGGTTCTCCTGGTCGTCTGGATAACGCTGAGTCGCCCTCTGACAGACTGCCCCGTTGCGGACGATATGTCAGAGTCGTCGTCCGACTCTATTGGTCGAGGTGAGACGCTTACGAAGTCCCACTCTGCTACTTTGGCCTCTGCTGTGGCGTTATCGACGGGCTGAAGTCGTTCCGTTTGGTCCTCACTTGCCGACGGGCTTGCTGCGGTAGCCGTCCTGCTGAGAACTTTCTCACGCAGTGATCGCGGTGGTCTCTGGGGAGCCTGGACTGATGTGCGCGAGGCTGGGGTCACTCTTTTGGCAGGTGCGGCTTCCGTCGCGGGGGTCTTTGTGGAGGATGACGATTTGGAAGACATTTTTATTTCTTATCTTATTCCTTATTCCTATTACAATTAGTTTACAATTAGATTACTAAAAAGAGGGTTACTTGAAAAGTACGATTTTTAATACTAACTACTTAAAACTACGAGTATGACCGGCTGATGTCTGCTGTTTTGCTTCGGTTGCGCGCGATGTCGATGACTCACCACGGAAAACGAAGATTCTGTTGGGGCCAGATGATAGGGCTCTTCGTTGCGATTCCAACGACACCAAACACGGGGGGTCTATCTTTCCCCGTTCCAGAGATATCCAGCGAGGGGTAAGTAGCTATCGAGGGGGAGGGGGCGGCGACTTTCGTGAGGGTTTGATTTAAGGGATAAAAATTTTTGCTGAGGGAGGGAGGGGAGGAAGGTATTCCTCTCCTTGGGTAGTGGTGGGGAAAGGTTTTAGGGTTCCTGGTCTGGTTTACACTGAACTGGGGGTGGGAAGTGGGAGGATGCTATTCCTCCTCCAGATTTATGATCCTGTGGGAAGGGCTCGGGATCCCGGTTCAGATGATACCAAACTCGGGGGTGTGGGGGTTTTGGGTCTAGGAGTTCCCTCGACGCTTACCTGATGGACACTTCCGCAGTTAGCAGGCTATTCCTTAGCTTGAGGGCGCGAATCTTCGGTCCGGCTTCGGAGTCTTCAGCTTTGGTTTTTTACTAGGTGTATATGATGCTACCACGTGCCTCTCGAATGGTTTGAGGTTAGAACACGCGGTCACCACGTGCTTTTGCTCGATTTTCAAAGGCTGATATCTTCCGTCCTGGCTGGCCGATTTTCGTTTTGTTTTCGCGCCCAGATTTCTTTCAGTTGCGGGAATAGCGGGATGATGTTTGTTTTCCTGTCTGAATGCTGCTGCTGCGGGTACCCTTTGGTAAAGTCCACGTTGATTTCCTGGTGAATCCCTGGTGGTGTCACGCTGCAAACGCGAATCCTGGCGAATCGGAGGCTCAGAAATCACGACACAAACTTTTGGGGTGCTGGGGTAACGGAAACTATTTTTATTTGATTTTACTGTACGGAGCTGTTGTGTTACGTGCGCTAGTTCGATGCGGGTTTTGGTTAGGTTAGGTTAGGTTAGGTTAGGTTAGGTTAGGTTAGGTTAGGTTAGGTTAGGTTAGGTTAGGTTAGGTTAGGTTAGGTTAGGTTAGGTTAGGTTAGGTTAGGTTAGGTTAGGTTAGGTTAGGTTAGGTTAGGTTAGGTTAGGTTAGGTTAGGTTAGGTTAGGTTAGGTTAGGTTAGGTTAGGTTAGGTTAGGTTAGGTTAGGTTAGGTTAGGTTAGGTTGGGTTAGGTTAGGTTAGGTTAGGTTAGGTTAGGTTAGGTTAGGTTAGGTTAGGTTAGGTTAGGTTAGGTTAGGTTAGGTTAGGTTAGGTTAGGTTGTGTTAGGTTAGGTTAGGTTAGGTTAGGTTAGGTTAGGTTAGGTTAGGTTAGGTTGTGTTGGGTTAGGTTAGGTTAGGTTAGGTTAGGTTAGGTTGTGTTAGGTTGGGTTGGGTTAGGTTAGGTTAGGTTAGGTTAGGTTAGGTTAGGTTAGGTTAGGTTAGGTTAGGTTAGGTTAGGTTAGGTTAGGTTAGGTTAGGTTAGGTTAGGTTAGGTTAGGTTAGGTTAGGTTAGGTTAGGTTAGGTTAGGTTAGGTTAGGTTAGGTTAGGTTAGGTTAGGTTAGGTTAGGTTAGGTTAGGTTAGGTTAGGTTAGGTTAGGTTAGGTTAGGTTAGAAGAAGAAGTTAGGTTAGGTTAGGTTAGGTTAGGTTAGGTTAGGTTAGGTTAGGTTGGGTTGGGTTAGGTTAGGTTAGGTTAGGTTAGGTTAGGTTAGGTTGTGTTGGGTTGTGTTGAAGTTAGGTTGTGTTGTGTTGTGTTAGGTTAGGTTAGGTTAGGTTAGGTTAGGTTAGGTTAGGTTAGTTAGGTTAGGTTAGGTTAGGTTAGGTTAGGTTAGGTTAGGTTAGGTTGGGTTAGGTTAGGTTAGGTTAGGTTAGGTTAGGTTAGGTTAGGTTAGGTTAGGTTAGGTTAGGTTAGGTTGGGTTAGGTTAGGTTAGGTTAGGTTAGGTTAGGTTAGGTTAGGTTAGGTTAGGTTAGGTTGGGTTAGGTTAGGTTAGGTTAGGTTAGGTTAGGTTAGGTTAGGTTAGGTTAGGTTGTGTTAGGTTAGGTTAGGTTAGGTTAGGTTAGGTTAGGTTAGGTTAGGTTAGGTTAGTTAGGTTAGGTTAGGTTAGGTTAGGTTAGGTTAGGTTAGGTTAGGTTAGGTTAGGTTAGGTTAGGTTAGGTTAGGTTGGGTTAGGTTAGGTTAGGTTAGGTTAGGTTAGGTTAGGTTAGGTTAGGTTGGGTTGGGTTAGGTTAGGTTAGGTTAGGTTAGGTTAGGTTAGGTTAGGTTAGGTTAGGTTAGGTTAGGTTAGGTTAGGTTAGGTTGGGTTAGGTTAGGTTAGGTTAGGTTAGGTTAGGTTAGGTTAGGTTAGGTTAGGTTAGGTTAGGTTAGGTTAGGTTAGGTTAGGTTAGGTTAGGTTAGGTTAGGTTAGGTTAGGTTAGGTTAGGTTAGGTTAGGTTAGGTTAGGTTAGGTTAGGTTAGGTTAGGTTAGGTTAGGTTAGGTTGGGTTAGGTTAGGTTAGGTTAGGTTAGGTTAGGTTAGGTTAGGTTGGGTTAGGTTAGGTTAGGTTAGGTTAGGTTAGGTTAGGTTAGGTTAGGTTAGGTTAGGTTAGGTTAGGTTAGGTTAGGTTAGGTTAGGTTAGGTTAGGTTAGGTTAGGTTAGGTTAGGTTAGGTTAGGTTAGGTTAGGTTAGGTTAGGTTAGGTTAGGTTAGGTTAGGTTAGGTTAGGTTAGGTTAGGTTAGGTTAGGTTAGGTTAGGTTAGGTTAGGTTAGGTTAGGTTAGGTTCGGGCATTTATCGTAGTCTGGTGTTCTCTTGGACTTCAAGGCGGCTTCTTTTGCTAGCGAATCGGCTCTTTCGTTGCCCTCCATACCAACGTGAGCTTTGATCCAAAACAGGGAGACGCTCTTGTTTTGGGCTTTGCAGCGGCTGAGGGCGACTCTCGTTTTTACAGCTAGTGGATGGAGGGCGGCGTGGTTCGTGACAGTCTGGAGAGCTGCCATGGAGTCACTGTATATGGCTATGTTTTTGTCCTTGGCCTTCAGTGCTTCTGTCGTTGCTTCCTGAATTGCTAGCAATTCGGCTTGATATACGGTGCAGTATGCGGGAAGGGCCAGTTTGCGGGCACCAGTCTCGTTCTCGCCCTTCCAAATTGAAAGGGCAGCGCCTACTTTGTCCTCAATTTTACTGCCGTCAGTATAGATTCTCACGTCATAGTTATTGTGCTCGCGATGTTGTGCTTCGTCACCGAGGCACAGCAGCTCCATCTCATGCAGCTCTGACGGGTGCGGGATCTCCATCGCCGAGGCCATCTTCTCCACCTCCCTTCCTCCCAGGTCCGACTGAGGTACGCCTCTTTTGGCTTCGTATAGTTTGTGTGCCTCACGTATTCGTATGTCGAGCGGCAGGATCCCCGATATTGCAAGAGCAGAATTCAGGGATACTGAACGATATGCTCGACATATTTTCTGGGCAAAGCTACGTTGGATAGAATTCAGTTGTTTTTGAATCCCTGCTTTGTTTGAGGCGGGTGCCCATGCGCCTGCCGCGTATAGCACAACCGGTTCTACTACTGCGGTATATATTAGGCGGATCACTCCCGGGTGCAAGCCCCAGTTGACGCGAGCTGCTCTAGCTAGCTGTTTGTAGATTGCTATCGCCTTCTTACAGGTGATAGCAATATGCTTGTTGAAGGTGAGCTTCGCGTCAATGGTGAGCCCCAACACCTTAATGTCTTGTGACATTCCAATGTCGATCCCTCCCATGTTCAGTCGCGGCGTGTCATATTTTAGCCTCCGCGTCATAACCATCGCACTTGTTTTATGCGGTGCGAATTTCAGCTTATTCTTGACACCCCACGCCTGAACATGTTCGAGAACGGCATTGGCCTGTTCTTCGATTTCCCGGGCCGTGATACCGTCAAACACCAGAACTACATCATCGGCGAACGCCTGGCAGTACACTCCCTTGTGCTCGAGCTGTTTTAGTAGCGGATCTAGTAGCAGATTCCATAGGATGGGTCCACCAATGGAACCCTGGACGCATCCCTTTGTCGTCTTTCGTTCGATCTCTTCCCCTGCGTACCTAAGCCTGACAATTCTATCACTGAGATAGCTACTGATCGTCCGTCTCAAACTCAACGGGCACTCTTCCTCAGCCAATCGCACTTTTATCGCCGGCCACCAGGCACTGTCGAATGCCCCCTCTATATCAAGGGACACCAACGTGACGATCTTCTTATCCACTATCTTGTCTCTGATGTGGTGTACCAAGGTATAGAGGGAGTCTTCGGTGCTTCTTTGGGGCATAAACCCGTATTGGCGAGTACTAATTCTAGGTAATAGGTAGAATTTGAGACGAGCTATCAGCATTTTTTCGTACACCTTGCCCAGGACAGGCAAAAGCCCAATCGGCCTGTAAGACTTGGGCACAGTGTACGAATCCTTGCCAGGCTTCCTCAGTACCACCACGGTTGCCTCTTTCCAGATCTTCGGAAAGTAGTGGTGTGTCAGGCAACTGTTTAATAGTGCCAGAAAGAAGTCCGGGTTGCATTCGATCGCCTTGGAGCAGATATCGGCGGTGAATCCGTCCGCTCCCGGAGCCTTTTTCGGATTGAACGAATTCATTGACCTCGCGAGTTCACTTTTTGTGAACGGCGGTTCGTGTTGATCGTCATGGCTTTGCACGTTTGCTTGGTCTGCCAGTTCTCTGGTTCGGCGATGGTCAGTGTCGTCGTTCTCTTCACGGTCTTCGGGATAGAACGTTTCGGCTAACAGACTCGCAGAGTCCTTGGCGTTCAACGTTCTCCCTTCCGTCTGCATTGGCACATCTTCCTCCCTCTTACTGACCTTTGAAATCACCCTATAGATTCCCTCCCAGACTCCTTCCTTATCCTGTCGCTTGCAGAATTCCTTCCAGCTTTCCTCCTGAGCCTCCCTTACTGCTATCTCATATCTCTCTTTTTGTTGCAGGTACTGGCTGATGACCCACTCTCTTCGGACCGGCGCTGCGTTCCTGACTCGGCGTTTCCAGGTGACGGTAAGCTTCTTCATCTCTGCGAGTTCTTCGGACCACCACGGTAAGGTAATTGTCTCTTTTTTGTGTTTTGTTGGTATTGTACTGTCGCATGTTTCGGTTATGGATTGTGTGTATTGTCTGACTATTTCTTCTAATTTGTCTGTGTCTTTTATCATTGAAAGTTCTACCAGCCCTAATTTTTTATCTGTCATAATTTGTGTCAGTGTCTCATGAAACTGAGTCCATTTCGCTTTTTTAGTATTATAAATCCTGGTAGTCCTTTCAATTCTTATTCCCCTAGATTTTTGGAGATTGATTCCGAAGCTGATGGCGTTGTGGTCGGAACTCGTGAGTCCCTCCACGACTTGCCACCCGTCCACCCAGTCGAGCAAGTCTGCCGAACAGGCCGTTATGTCCACGTGGCTGCAATACCTTTTCCTCCCCTCACTGTGTCGAAGGTTGGAATGTCTCCCATATTTAATATGTGCAGACCCATCTCCCACAGAACTCCAGACAGTTGTTCGCCTCTCTGATCCTCAGTATTGCCGCCCCACCATGCACTTTTGGCGTTCGCATCTCCTCCTACGACCAACTTGCTAGATCCTGTCTCGCGTTCGATCCGTTTCAGCTGCTCCAGGTACGATTCGATGGGCTTATCGGGTTCGAAGTAGAGGGACACCAGCGTGATCTCCCAGGCTCTGGTTCGGATTCCCACCACCACGATGTTATCGGTGGTGAGTTGCGGGTACTGTACAACGTCTAAATCTTGATTGAAGATTACGATGGCCGCTTTTACAGTCCCATCTCCTCCCTCAGAGTTCTGGAACACCCTTACGCCCCGGTGGCTCCTCATTCTCCTTATCCCGCCCACGTATGGCTCCTGGAGCAGTGCCACTGCAGCTTTGCGCTTATCGCCTTCAATTAGTAGTTCATTCGTAGCTAGCTGGCTTCTTTGCAAGTTGGCCTGGATTATGTTGTACCGAGTGTTTATGGCCGGGACAACTTTAGCAATACGCCACCGACAGACGTGCCAGTGCATCCCACTTGACGCGAATTGGGCACTCGCTATCGAAGGCGTTGTGGTTGGTTCTCTGTAGCTTTGCTGATACGCAGTTTCGGCACTTCGGTGCCTCCGCCGCGAGCCTTGAGGGACAGTCTGCTATCATGTGCTGGTCTCCACAGTGTATGCAGAGATCCGCGGGCTCAGTACACAGTTTCCGGCTGTGTCCGTAACTGAGGCAGCGAGTGCATTGGACCAAAGGGGATTGGTCCAACACTCTCAGTCTCTGCAGGTCTACGTGCACTTTGCCCGCCGAAGTCAGTCTCTGCCATACACTGGGGGACACCTGCAGGATTATATGGCATGTGTGGGGGTTTCTTGTCCTCCTTCTATATTTAACCGCCAGCCTCTGGTCGTCTTTGGGTAGATCTCCAACGAGATGGCCATTCTGGCGTTTTAACGCCTGAATGACTTCCTCATCAGAGTGGCAAGACAGTATATCCTTGATGATTACTTGGGGGTCCTTATTCTGTACTTCTTCTACTCGGAGTTCGCCTGTCTTATTCAGTCTCTCTTTCACCTTCTCTCTCTCCTCTCTGGTCTTAAACCCGATCACTACCTTTTGATCCTTTGCCTTTCTGATCCTCTCTACTCTCGTGCCTTCGTTCTTAGCGTCCACTGCGGCTCTCAGCTTCTCGAGAACCTCATCACCGGTATCCTTGTCGTTCGTAGACGATACGACGACCGAGTGAAGAGGCGCTCGGATATGCTGCCTCGGGAGGGCCGCTACTTGCGCGAACGAGGGTCCCTGGTCTGCTTTGATCAGAGAAGTCTGGTGCAGTTGCTCCGACAGTCCTAGGGTCGACTGCTGGCATTCCTTCAGCACTGTTTTGTGTTGCTGGAGGTTTTCCAGCAGTTCCCTCATCAGCGCTGTCGACTCACTTGCCTCAGAACTGCTCTCGACTGTCTTCTCTATGGGTCTTTCTGGGCCCCTTGCCTGTTGTGGAGATGGCAGCGAAGTCGTAGCTTCCACTGCCCTCTCCCCAGCCGGCACCTCGTCTTGACTCGTGGCCTTCCTCTCTTCTTCGGCCTCTTTCACGAGCTCATAGAGCCGTTTTAAGGCGGTCTCCACAGCTGCCTTAATCTCCGTCTTGAGATTCCTCGAGTTTCCGAGGTGAATCTTCGCCGACATGAGGCATGCCTTCGCCTCGGAGACTCTGGTCTTGACAGGCGCCGGTTTATTTTCCGGCGGGCCTGTAGACTTCGCTTCGGATGCCAATAGGTTGGGTTTGGGGGGGGCCAACGTTCCTGTCTTCGAGGGGCTCAGCTTTTTGCCGGGCGATGTCTTCTCCGACTGTGCCTGGACCGGTTTTTCGGTCGTACTACTCGAGGTTCCAGCCTCGTCCTTCTTTTTTGGGGGGGTTCGTGCAGTGGCATACATTTTGGAAAAGGGTCGTGTTAGAAGGTAAGTAAATAATATATAATATACGATGAATTTAAAAGTAGTAGTTAACAGAAGGTCAATATATTGTAATTAATTATTAAAATTGACTATAAAACTGAACCTAAGCTTGACTCGGATCACCCAAGGCCAGTTTTCGGGTCCCTGGGGTGTCAGAATTTAAATAAAAATAAAAAGTTTTTTGTCAAAAATTTGTCCCTACCTATACAGTATTCACAATGGGCGGGTGGGAGGGTAATTGAATTTCGGTTTTTGCCGATTTCCGGGAGAACCGGTGGGGCGATCGAGACGATCTTGGTATCGTCTGATAGGTCTCGATCAGGCGCAGATTCTCACCATAGGTCTCCAGGAGATCGGAGCAGGGCAAAGGTGAAAAATTTTGAAAAAACAAAAAATTTTTAAGAAGATTTTAAATTTAGAAATTAAATAGGGACTTAAACAACAAAAAGCTACTGGGGAAGAAGGGGGAACGAAACCTGAGATACTACAACAGAAATTATCAAAATCGGAGCTAGGGAAAATTTTTTATCAAAGATTTACTATGTGAATTTTTCGTTTGTTTGGATTCACCAAGTAACCTCGGTTCCTCAATTTACAGGTTTTTCGCGAATAACTTCTAAACGGCACAACCGATCGTCACGTTTAGTATGTCACTGGATTCAGCTTAAAAAGCTGCACAATATTTGTATAGATCGTAATACGATCAGAGAAAGTTAAAATTTACACTCTAAGAAAATTTGTGAATTTTAAAGAATTTATGTATAAAATAATGAATTTTTACTAAGTGCTAGAATCTATTGTGTTATTTTGGTGTTTATTACTATTTTTTAGTGTAACTGTAACTACTTATGATGAATTACTTGAATTTAAAGCGATTTTAAAGAATTTAATTTTTCAATTATTTTTACGTAATAATTTTGTATGAAATTTCGGTTTTTGCCGATTTCCGGGAGAACCGGTGGGGCGATCGAGACGATCTTGGTATCGTCTGATAGGTCTCGATCAGGCGCAGATTCTCACCATAGGTCTCCAGGAGATCGGAGCAGGGCAAAGGTGAAAAATTTTGAAAAAACAAAAAATTTTTAAGAAGATTTTAAATTTAGAAATTAAATAGGGACTTAAACAACAAAAAGCTACTGGGGAAGAAGGGGGAACGAAACCTGAGATACTACAACAGAAATTATCAAAATCGGAGCTAGGGAAAATTTTTTTATCAAAGATTTACTATGTGGGTTAGGTTAGGTTAGGTTAGGTTAGGTTAGGTTAGGTTAGGTTAGGTTAGGTTAGGTTAGGTTAGGTTAGGTTAGGTTAGGTTAGGTTAGGTTAGGTTAGTTAGGTTAGGTTAGGTTAGGTTAGGTTAGGTTAGGTTAGTTAGGTTAGGTTAGGTTAGGTTAGGTTAGGTTAGGTTAGGTTAGGTTAGGTTAGGTTAGTTAGGTTAGGTTAGGTTAGGTTAGGTTAGGTTAGGTTAGGTTAGGTTAGGTTAGGTTAGGTTAGGTTAGGTTAGGTTAGGTTAGGTTGTTAGGTTAGGTTAGGTTAGGTTGGGTTAGGTTGTGTTAGGTTAGGTTAGGTTAGGTTGTGTTAGGTTAGGTTAGGTTAGGTTAGGTTAGGTTAGGTTAGGTTAGTTAGGTTAGGTTAGGTTAGGTTAGGTTAGGTTAGGTTAGGTTAGGTTAGGTTAGGTTAGGTTAGGTTAGGTTAGGTTAGGTTAGTTAGGTTAGGTTAGGTTAGGTTAGGTTAGGTTAGGTTAGGTTAGGTTAGGTTAGGTTAAGTTAGGTTAGGTTAGGTTAGGTTAGGTTAGGTTAGGTTAGGTTAGGTTAGGTTAGGTTAGGTTAGGTTAGGTTAGGTTAGGTTAGGTTAGGTTAGGTTAGGTTAGGTTAGGTTAGGTTAGGTTAGGTTAGGTTAGGTTAGGTTAGGTTAGGTTAGGTTAGGTTGGTTGGGTTAGGTTAGGTTAGTTAGGTTAGGTTAAGAAGTTAGGTTAGGTTAGGTTGTGTTAGGTTAGGTTGTGTTAGGTTAGGTTAGGTTAGTTAGGTTAGGTTAGGTTAGGTTAGGTTAGGTTAGGTTAGGTTAGGTTAGGTTAGGTTAGGTTAGGTTAGTTAGGTTAGGTTAGGTTAGGTTAGGTTAGGTTAGGTTAGGTTAGGTTAGGTTAGGTTAGGTTAGGTTAGGTTAGGTTAGGTTAGGTTAGGTTAGGTTAGGTTAGGTTAGGTTGGGTTAGGTTAGGTTGTGCTGTGTTAGGTTAGGTTGTGTTGTGTTAGGTTAGGTTAGGTTAGGTTAGGTTGGGTTGGGTTGGGTTGTGTTGTGTTGGGTTAGGTTAGGTTAGGTTAGGTTAGGTTAGGTTAGTTAGGTTAGGTTAGGTTAGGTTAGGTTAGGTTAGGTTGTTAGGTTAGGTTAGGTTAGGTTAGGTTAGGTTAGGTTAGGTTAGGTTAGGTTAGGTTAGGTTAGGTTAGGTTAGGTTAGGTTAGGTTAGGTTAGGTTAGGTTAGGTTAGGTTAGGTTAGGTTAGGTTAGGTTAGGTTAGGTTAGGTTAGGTTAGGTTAGGTTAGGTTAGGTTAGGTTGTTAGGTTAGGTTAGGTTAGGTTGTGTTGTGTTAGGTTAGGTTAGGTTGTTAGGTTAGGTTAGGTTAGGTTAGTTAGGTTAGGTTAGGTTAGTTAGTTAGGTTAGGTTGGGTTAGGTTAGGTTAGGTTAGTTAGGTTAGGTTAGGTTAGGTTAGGTTAGGTTAGGTTAGGTTAGGTTAGGTTAGTTAGGTTAGGTTAGGTTAGGTTAGGTTAGGTTAGGTTAGGTTAGGTTAGGTTAGGTTAGGTTAGGTTAGGTTAGTTAGGTTAGGTTAGTTAGGTTAGGTTAGGTTAGGTTAGGTTAGGTTAGAGTTAGGTTAGGTTAGGTTAGGTTAGGTTAGGTTAGGTTAGGTTAGGTTAGGTTAGGTTAGGTTAGGTTAGGTTAGGTTAGGTTAGGTTAGGTTAGGTTAGGTTAGGTTAGGTTAGGTTAGGTTAGGTTAGGTTAGGTTAGGTTAGGTTAGGTTAGGTTAGGTTAGGTTAGGTTGTGTTAGGTTAGGTTAGGTTAGGTTAGGTTAGGTTAGGTTAGGTTAGGTTAGGTTAGTTAGGTTAGGTTGGGTTAGGTTAGGTTAGTTGGGTTAGGTTAGGTTAGGTTGTGTTGTGTTGTGTTAGGTTAGGTTGTGTTGTGTTGTGTTAGGTTAGGTTGTGTTGTGTTGTTAGGTTAGGTTAGGTTAGGTTAGGTTAGGTTAGGTTGTGTTAGGTTAGGTTAGGTTAGGTTAGGTTAGGTTAGGTTAGGTTAGGTTAGGTTAGGTTAGGTTAGGTTAGGTTAGGTTAGTTAGGTTAAGGTTAGGTTAGGTTAGGTTAGGTTAGGTTAGGTTAGGTTAGGTTAGGTTAGGTTAGGTTAGGTTAGGTTAGGTAAGTTAGGTTAGGTTAGGTTAGGTTAGGTTAGGTTAGGTTAGGTTAGGTTAGGTTAGGTTGTTAGGTTAGGTTAGGTTAGGTTAGTTGTGTTAGGTTAGGTTGTGTTGTTAGTTGTGTTAGGTTAGGTTGTGTTGTGTTAGGTTAGGTTAGGTTATGTTAGGTTAGGTTAGGTTAGGTTAGGTTAGGTTAGGTTAGGTTGGGTTAGGTTAGGTTGGGTTAGTTAGTTAGGTTAGGTTAGGTTAGGTTAGGTTAGGTTAGGTTAGGTTAGGTTAGGTTAGGTTAGGTTAGGTTAGGTTAGGTTAGGTTAGGTTAGGTTAGTTAGGTTAGGTTAGGTTAGGTTAGGTTAGGTTAGGTTAGGTTAGGTTAGGTTAGGTTAGGTTAGGTTAGGTTAGGTTAGGTTAGGTTAGGTTAGGTTAGGTTAGGTTAGGTTAGGTTAGGTTAGGTTAGGTTAGGTTAGGTTAGGTTAGGTTAGGTTAGGTTAGGTTAGGTTAGGTTAGGTTAGGTTAGGTTGTGTTGTGTTGTGCTAGTTGTGTTAGGTTGTGGTTAGGTTGTGTTAGGTTAGGTTAGGTTAGGTTAGGTTAGGTTAGGTTAGGTTGTTAGGTTAGGTTAGGTTGTGTTAGGTTAGTTAGGTTAGGTTAGGTTAGGTTAGGTTAGGTTAGGTTAGGTTAGGTTAGGTTGGGTTAGGTTAGGTTAGGTTAGGTTAGGTTAGGTTAGGTTAGGTTAGGTTAGGTTAGGTTAGGTTAGGTTAGGTTAGGTTAGGTTAGGTTAGGTTAGGTTAGGTTAGGTTAGGTTAGGTTAGGTTAGGTTAGGTTAGGTTAGGTTAGGTTAGGTTAGGTTAGGTTAGGTTAGGTTAGGTTAGGTTAGGTTAGGTTAGGTTGTGTTGTGTTAGGTTAGGTTGTGTTGTGTTAGGTTGGGTTAGGTTGTGTTAGGTTAGGTTGTGTTGTGTTGTGTTGTGTTAGGTTGTGTTAGGTTAGGTTAGGTTAGGTTAGGTTAGGTTAGGTTATGTTAGGTTAGGTTAGGTTAGGTTAGGTTAGGTTAGGTTGGGTTAGGTTAGGTTAGGTTAGGTTAGGTTAGTTAGGTTAGGTTAGGTTAGGTTAGGTTAGGTTAGGTTAGGTTAGGTTAGGTTAGGTTAGGTTAGGTTAGGTTGGGTTAGGTTAGGTTAGGTTAGGTTAGGTTAGGTTAGGTTAGGTTAGGTTAGGTTAGTTAGGTTAGGTTAGGTTAGGTTAGGTTAGGTTAGGTTAGGTTAGGTTAGGTTAGGTTAGGTTAGGTTAGGTTAGGTTAGGTTAGGTTGTGTTAGGTTAGGTTAGGTTAGGTTAGGTTAGGTTAGGTTAGGTTAGGTTAGGTTAGGTTAGGTTGTGTTGTGTTAGGTTAGTTAGGTTGTTAGTTAGGTTGTGTTAGGTTAGGTTAGGTTAGGTTAGGTTAGGTTAGGTTAGGTTAGGTTAGGTTGTGTTAGGTTAGGTTAGGTTAGGTTAGGTTAGGTTAGGTTAGGTTAGGTTAGGTTAGGTTAGGTTAGGTTAGGTTAGGTTAGGTTAGGTTAGGTTAGGTTAGGTTAGGTTAGGTTAGGTTAGGTTAGGTTAGGTTAGGTTAGGTTAGGTTAGGTTAGGTTAGGTTAGGTTAGGTTAGGTTAGGTTAGGTTAGGTTAGGTTAGGTTAGGTTAGGTTAGGTTAGGTTAGGTTAGGTTAGGTTAGGTTAGGTTAGGTTAGGTTAGGTTAGGTTAGGTTAGGTTAGGTTAGGTTAGGTTAGGTTAGGTTAGGTTGTGTTGTGTTGTGTTGTGTTAGGTTAGGTTGGGTTGGGTTGAAGTTAGGTTAGGTTAGGTTAGGTTAGGTTAGGTTAGTTAGGTTAGGTTAGGTTAGGTTAGGTTAGGTTAGGTTAGGTTAGGTTAGGTTAGTTAGGTTAGGTTAGGTTAGGTTAGGTTAGGTTAGGTTAGGTTAGGTTAGGTTGGTTAGGTTAGGTTAGGTTAGGTTAGGTTAGGTTAGGTTAGGTTAGGTTAGTTAGGTTAGGTTAGGTTAGGTTAGGTTAGGTTAGGTTAGGTTAGGTTAGGTTAGGTTAGGTTAGGTTAGGTTAGGTTAGGTTGGGTTGGGTTAGGTTAGGTTAGTTGGGTTGGTTAGGTTAGTTGTTAGGTTAGTTGTGTTGGGTTAGGTTAGGTTAGGTTAGGTTAGGTTAGGTTAGGTTAGGTTAGGTTAGGTTAGGTTAGGTTGTGTTAAGGTTAGGTTAGGTTAGGTTAGGTTAGGTTGTGGTTAGGTTGGGTTAGGTTAGGTTAGGTTAGGTTAGGTTAGGTTGGGTTAGGTTAGGTTAGGTTAGGTTAGGTTAGGTTAGGTTGGGTTGGGTTAGGTTAGGTTAGGTTAGGTTGTGTTGTGTTAGGTTGGGTTGTGTTGGGTTAGGTTAGGTTAGGTTAGGTTAGGTTAGTTAGGTTAGGTTAGGTTAGGTTAGGTTAGGTTAGGTTAGGTTAGGTTAGGTTAGGTTAGGTTGGGTTAGGTTAGGTTAGGTTAGGTTGTGTTAGGTTAGGTTAGGTTAGGTTAGGTTAGGTTAGGTTGTGTTGTGTTGTGTTGTGTTAGGTTAGGTTAGGTTAGGTTAGGTTAGGTTAGGTTAGGTTAGGTTAGGTTAGGTTAGGTTAGTTAGGTTAGGTTAGGTTAGGTTAGGTTAGGTTAGGTTAGGTTAGGTTAGGTTAAGTTAGGTTAGGTTAGGTTAGGTTAGGTTAGGTTAGGTTAGGTTAGGTTAGGTTAGGTTAGTTAGGTTAGGTTAGTTAGGTTAGGTTAGGTTGTTGAAGAAGGTTAGAAGTTAGGTTGTGTTAGGAGGTTAGGTTAGGTTGTGTTGTGTTGTTAGGTTGTGCTAGGTTGTGTTGTGTTAGGTTGTGTTGTGTTAGGTTAGGTTAGGTTGTGTTGTGTTGTGTTAGGTTAGGTTAGGTTAGGTTAGGTTAGGTTAGGTTAGGTTAGGTTAGTTAGGTTAGGTTAGGTTAGGTTAGGTTAGGTTAGGTTAGGTTAGGTTAGGTTAGGTTGGTTAGGTTAGGTTAGTTAGGTTAGGTTAGGTTAGGTTAGGTTAGGTTAGGTTAGGTTAGGTTAGGTTGAAGAAGAAGTTAGGTTAGGTTAGGTTAGGTTAGGTTAGGTTAGGTTAGGTTAGGTTAGGTTAGGTTAGGTTAGGTTAGGTTAGGTTAGGTTAGGTTAGGTTAGGTTAGGTTAGGTTGTGTTAGGTGTTGTGCTGTGTTAGTTGTAGGTTCTAGGTTAGGTTGTGTTGAAGAAGAAGTTGTGTTGTGTTGTGCTAGGTTAGGTTGTTAGTTAGGTTAGGTTAGGTTAGGTTAGGTTAGGTTAGGTTAGGTTAGGTTAGGTTAGGTTAGGTTAGGTTAGGTTAGGTTAGGTTAGGTTAGGTTAGGTTAGGTTAGGTTAGGTTAGGTTAGGTTAGTTAGGTTAGGTTAGGTTAGGTTAGGTTAGGTTAGGTTAGGTTAGGTTAGGTTAGGTTAGGTTAGGTTAGTTAGGTTAGGTTAGGTTAGGTTAGGTTAGGTTAGGTTAGGTTAGGTTAGGTTAGGTTGTGCTAGGTTAGGTTAGGTTAGGTTGTGTTGTGTTGTGTTAGGTTAGGTTAGGTTAGGTTGTGTTGTTAGGTTAGGTTAGGTTGTGTTAGGTTAGGTTAGGTTAGTTAGGTTGTGTTAGTTAGGTTAGGTTAGTTAGGTTAGGTTAGGTTAGGTTAGGTTAGGTTAGGTTAGGTTAGGTTAGGTTAGGTTAGGTTACGTTAGGTTAGGTTAGTTAGGTTAGGTTAGGTTAGGTTAGGTTAGAAGAAGAAGTTAGGTTAGGTTAGGTTAGGTTAGGTTAGGTTAGGTTAGGTTAGGTTAGGTTAGGTTAGGTTAGGTTAGGTTAGGTTAGGTTAGGTTAGGTTAGGTTAGGTTAGGTGTTAGGTTAGGTTAGGTTAGGTTAGTTAGGTTGAAGAAGTTAGGTTAGGTTAGGTTAGGTTAGGTTAGGTTAGGTTGTGCTAGGCCAGGTTGTGTTAGGTTAGGTTAAGAAGTTAGGTTGTGTTAGGTTAGGTTAGGTTAGGTTAGGTTAGGTTAGGTTAGGTTAGGTTAGGTTAGGTTAGGTTAGGTTAGGTTAGTTAGGTTAGGTTAGGTTAGGTTAGGTTAGGTTAGGTTAGGTTAGGTTAGGTTAGGTTAGGTTAGGTTAGGTTAGGTTAGGTTAGGTTAGTTAGGTTAGGTTAGGTTAGGTTAGGTTAGGTTAGGTTAGGTTAGGTTAAGTTAAGTTAGGTTAGGTTAGGTTAGGTTAGGTTAGGTTAGGTTAGGTTAGGTTAGGTTAGGTTAGGTTAGGTTGTGTTAGGTTAGGTTAGGTTAGGTTAGGTTAGGTTAGGTTAGGTTAGTTAGGTTAGGTTAGGTTAGGTTAGGTTAGGTTAGGTTAGGTTAGGTTAGTTAGGTTGTGTTAGAAGAAGAAGTTAGGTTAGGTTAGGTTAGGTTAGGTTAGGTTAGGTTGTGTTAGGTTAGGTTAGGTTAGGTTAGGTTAGGTTAGGTTAGGTTAGGTTAGGTTAGGTTAGGTTAGGTTAGTTAGGTTAGGTTAGGTTAGGTTAGGTTAGGTTAGGTTAGGTTAGGTTAGGTTAGGTTAGGTTAGGTTAGGTTAAGGTTAGGTTAGGTTAGGTTAGGTTAGGTTAGGTTAGGTTAGGTTAGGTTAGGTTAGGTTAGGTTAAGAAGAAGGTTAGGTTAGGTTAGGTTAGGTTAGGTTAGGTTAGGTTAGGTTAGTTAGGTTGTGTTAGGTTAGGTTAGGTTAGGTTAGGTTGTGTTGTGTTAGTTAGGTTAGGTTAGGTTAAGAAGGTTAGGTTGTGTTGTGTTAGGTTAGGTTAGGTTAGGTTGTGTTAGGTTAGGTTAGGTTAGGTTAGGTTAGGTTAGGTTAGGTTAGGTTAGTTAGGTTAGGTTAGGTTAGTTAGTTAGGTTAGGTTAGTTAGTTAGGTTAGGTTAGGTTAGGTTAGGTTAGGTTAGGTTAGGTTAGGTTAGGTTAGGTTAGGTTAGTTAGGTTAGGTTAGGTTAGGTTAGGTTAGGTTAGGTTAGTTAGGTTAGGTTAGGTTAGGTTAGGTTAGGTTAGGTTAGGTTAGGTTAGGTTGAAGAAGTTAGGTTAGGTTAGGTTGTGTTGTGTTGTGTTAGGTTAGAAGTTGTGTTAGGTGGGTTAGGTTAGGTTGTGTTAGGAAGAAGTTAGGTTAGGTTAGGTTAGGTTAGGTTAGGTTAGGTTAGGTTAGGTTAGGTTAGTTAGGTTAGAAGTTGTTAGGTTAGGTTAGGTTAGGTTAGTTGTTAGGTTAGGTTAGGTTGTGTTGTGTTAGGTTAGGTTAGGTTAGGTTAGGTTAGGTTAGGTTAGGTTAGGTTAGGTTAGGTTAAGGTTAGGTTAGGTTGTGTTAGTTGTGTTAGGTTAGGTTAGAAGAAGTTAGGTTAGGTTAGGTTAGTTAGGAAGAAGTTAGTTGTTAGGTTAGGTTAGGTTAGGTTAGGTTAGGTTAGGTTAGGTTAGGTTAGTTAGGTTAGGTTAGGTTAGGTTAGGTTAGGTTAGGTTAGGTTAGTTAGTGTTGTGTTAGGTTGTTAGGCTTAGGTTAGAAGAAGTTAGGTTAGGTTAGGTTAGGTTGTGCTAGGTTAGGTTAGGTTGTGTTGTGTTGTGTTAGGTTAGGTTAGGTTGTGTTGTGTTGTTAGGTTAGGTTGTGTTAGGTTAGGTTAGGTTGTGGTTGTGTTAGGTTAGGTTAGGTTAGTTGAAGTTGTGTTAGAAGAAGTTAGGTTAGGTTAGGTTAGGTTAGGTTAGGTTAGGTTAGGTTAGGTTAGGTTAGGTTGTGTTGTGT